>OZ018326.1:37973587-39239127 GCA_963969495.1 Ceratothoa steindachneri | reverse complement strand
TAAATACAATCAACATAATAAATTTGTCTTTGCTAAAGTTTAAAGAAAAAAACAACTTAGTCACATTTTCCCAAATTACTGTCAATTTACTAATTGATCCTTATTTGTACGACCAAATAATTGATTGTTTTCTTTCCTTTAATTCAAGGAACTTTATTATCTATTATGTAAAATGAACCAAGAAAGAGTAATATAATAATTTTGTTTGGATAACTAGATAAACCTGTGTAGAAGGCTTTAGTTAGTAATATTAATACAATTTTATCCTTACTTTTGATTTAAATCAAATTTAATCGAGAATTTTGAAAAAATATTTGTTTTAAACAAGAAAATAATAGATATGCTGAGGTTGGCAGTATTGAACGCATGCTTTTTAGACGCCACCATATCTGCTAATTAAACATCGAAACTTAGTCCTTAAATAACTTTAATCTAATACAATTTTATCAAACAAATATTAAATAACATTTGCAAGATTCCATAATAATGTAAAACCTTGTAAAATAAATTATTGTAAATAGAAGGTAAAAATTTGATCGAATTTTAAATTGATATTAAATGTATGTTAAATAGCGATATGTATACCGACAGTTTATATAAAAGGGGAATTCAAAAAATGTGGGATAGTAATAATAAATAGGAAACTTTTGCTAACTCCTCTAAACTGTCAAATATCACTGTGTATCTGGATGGCATACACAAAAGGGCAATTAGAAAATGCCTCTCGAGAAGAATAATACATAGGACAAGATAAACTACTGTAGGGTAATCCATCAGAAGAATTTACAAGTTCCTGTGGAATAAAGTATATTTAATCCAACTTCGAATATTTACCTACCGTTAAAGAATTTCCGGATAATCTTTACCCAAACTGCAAGAAAGATAACTTTACCCTTTGGAGACAGTGATTCATTTAAAAAGCACTCCCAGAAGAATTGATTTGGTAGCCATCAAACCAAACTAAGAAACGTATCTAGCTACCCAGGAGTGGTACCAAAACTCCCTGACAATTCATGCACAACAGGGTATCAACCCCAATACTTTAACTTGATAAATATTACTTTATTTTCTTGATATCCGTTTATAGTAGTTTATATAGCATATCTTGAATAAATCATTTCTTAGCAATTTCTACTTGTGATATATCTGTTTCTGCTCTCGATGTCAATAGTGGAGCAAGAGTATATGGGCGCCGAACGTTCTTGTAGTAAGCTTCGGCGCGAGGGGAAATTCGTTTGACCGAGGCTTCATTTTAGGTAGTGTTGGCTTACCAAATGTGTTCTTCGGAGTCTGGGTAAAAAAAAGGCTGAAAGCACGCGGCAAAAGTATAACTTTATTCTTTCAATTGACCTACTCAAACAGGACAAGCAAAAACATCTCGAGGTGTTTGCGCTCAGTGTGTATGCATCGTGAGGCCTACTTCACGACAGAATGACGAGAGGAGGGAGGAAGTAATCCTCTACATTTTGAATTAAGGATCTAAAGTGTACCCCCGGATTATAATGAATGGTAAATTCTGACTGACTGTCGAATGATGACTTGTCACTAGCTCTTACTGTGAATTTGGTAGTATATATTTGTCTTGGAAACAATACGCGTGGCCTAGAATACTCCGTAGGGTGGACAACGGGTCTAGTTCCTTCGTTATTTCCAACCCTTGGGCGGAGTTTTCCATGGGGCTATGTATCTGTTTTATCTTTGTGAAATTTCCTGGTCAGAGTCTTTATGTGTTCAACTGCTAATAAATGTTCCTAATACATGAATGTTGGTTTGTGTTCTATCCTCGTATTTGACCAGTTGGTCACCTATGATATCTTTGTATTTCCGCGCGACTCTTAATGACCGTTTGCTTTCGATCTATTTGTACAGTTTAACACATCTATAGTTTCATTTCCCTGATCTCTTTGGCTCCCTATTCATTAAGCTTAGCACATTGATCCTTAATTTACACACATACTAATATTTAGGATTTGATAATTCATCCGAGATTCCATTTGTTTTGTTCATAGCTACCACTATTAAATCCTGTAATTTTGGTGCCAGAGGCCTATCTATTTTATAAAATAAGCCCTATAGTGCTCCCCTCTATCTAAAATGAAGTTGGATTTGTGTTCTCTGTAGTTATGTAAGTTCTTAATATTAGTTGTATTACCTATTTAAAACAACAATGAATATAGAATGATTATAAATTTGAGCTGAAACATAAAAAATATTGTTAAATTCTGATTTAGAGAAAACATACCATTTTATTAATTACACAAAATTGAGTAATTGCAGACTAATTAAAACATATTAGCAAACAGCACATTTATAAATAATATAATAAATTCTTATGATATATATATATATATATATATATATATATATATATATATATATATATATATATATATATATATATATATATATATATATATATATATATATAATATATATATATATATATATATATATATATATATATATATATATATATATATATTTATATATATATATATATATATATATATATATATATATATATATATAATATATATATATATATATATATATATATATATATATATATATATATATATATATATATATATATATATATATATATATATATATATATATATATATATCTAGAATAATTTTAAATGACACATTCCTCACTATGTCATTAAAATAGCCAAGTGCTTCATTAAAACACTAAATGAGTTCTCACATTTAAATGATAGATATATCATAAACAGATCTTTCTAACCCCCAAACATTTACGTAAAAATCTGCTTGGTGTTTTATTAGTTGAGTGCTATGAAAGAACATAGAACAATCTAATAATACGCTTTATTTTTGTCATATAAATAGCAAATTATTTAGAATATCGCAATTATAATTATGCAGTTAAATAATCTTTGATTGCTAAGACCCTTCGCCATAATTGCGAAGATAAATTTGAATTAAATGATTTGTAAATATTCTTGGAAATAAGATGAAAATATTAAAATATATTTACAAAATAGATAAGACCAATTAATAGGTAATTATTCTTCTCCTTAAGAAACTCGTTATTTGCATCGATGGAAGAATCAAGGAAAGAGATTTTACTTTTATAACAATTTCTACCTCTCTATTTTTTAGCTACAAATTAAGATCCCCAGGGCTCTAATGTTATCTCTCAACTGAAGGAGCTTTTCTTCAGGTTCTTTCAGAGAAAATGAATCTTTTCCTCTCCATAAAAGAGACAAATATAGTTTGTGAAATAATCTCTAGTTACTTTGTGATCGTTACTTCCAGTTTTTTTTAGGTAGCTACCGATCATATCGATGTAATGCTTCCACAGATGAGGATTTCGACCAAAATAAGCAATTCCCAAAAATTATATTTGATTCTTTCTCTGGAGGAGATAACTCATTTTTTTTAAATAGGGAATCTGTCTACATTTCGGAGAAATGAGTTCTCTTACTGCCCGTAATGCCCATTATGATACCTAGCTTTCGACTATTTTTGCTACTCCTAAATTTCATTTTAGATGAACCTGTTGTTTAACTTTATTTTGTGGTTAAATATATGTATTGAATTTGTTTTATTTTTATAGGAATTTTCCGGTTTATCTTAGTTCAAGGTGATACGGGTTTACAATCGATGGCAAAGAAATCCTGGTCGACAGAAAATGTACGACAGAATTGTGACCGAACGATGATAACGAATAACAATAATTTCTAAAATGTTTGACGGTTTGTAGCTAAAGGTTGCTTTGCTGTAAGACATTAATGCTGATCCTTCAGTCTCTAGAATCGAAGGAACACCTTGAAGGAAAATACGAGTACAGTAAGGAGTAGCAGGAAAGAGGCCTTTGATCACTACTTCCCATCATGTTCCTCGGCTACACTGAAATAGAAGACAAAAATAGTGGACCCTCGACGATCAAAAATACGTTATATTGTAACACAAATTACGTTTCTCCCTGTTTTTCATTAAAGGCCGGCGTTGTATTGAAAGGAATCCTCATGAAGCTTTGAAGGAAGACAGCAATCATGGTGCGGTTTAGGCTGACCAAGCCTCTGTTATGTACTGGTGTGATTTTCTTTATGCAGAAATTGGTTCTTTGGTTCAGTTTTTAAACAGTTTAGACCGGTATCCCTACATTGAGCTGCTAGACGAAAAGATTTTGTAGTTTGTCGCCTTTGATCTTATTGTAGACGTAATATTCGAATCTATTTGGCCCAGTATGACAACTTCGACGTTAACCATGCTAAAATTGTAACTGGCTGAGTTAATAGACATTCAGAAAATATCATACATCTGGATTGTCTCGCAAAATTAGCCGATCAGAACCGTATAAGAAATATTTGCGACTATCTCGAATACTGTTAAATCGTGAAGGACTGTATCAAAGCTATCTGGCCTTATTGAACAATTTGTCGATTCAAGAGTGGCTGCAATTTACATTTTTCCTTATAGAGAATTTTGATCGTCTATTATTCGTCGAAGCGCAACTGGTACGTAAGCTATTGTAGCTTTTAAACTATGTCACCTACGCTCGTCATAAGAGTCTAATGTATATTGCGGTAAGCTTATGTTTTAACTTTGGCCTTCTCCTTCAACCTATCCGAACGGAGCCTCAACAAATATTTTCCTCTGTTTATTTGTTCATATATGTTTGCCCTATTTTTTTTATTTTCATTTAGACTTAGTCTACTAGTTAAATTCCACCAATATTTAACAACTAGTAATTGCTTAATTTCAACGCTACTAAAACCCCCCAAACACATCCAACACCTCTACGCACTATCAAATAAAAAGCCGCTTATCATTTTTTCTAGCCCAAAATGGTTTGTGATATAGCATCGTGCGCAGAGTTAATATTTATGCAAAATATTGCTAGCATATCTATATCTTTAACTTTCTCCTCTGGCCGCCACTCCTTTTTTAATCCACCATTCATGCAGTTATCCAACTATGCAAAACCCTGATATTCACTCATGTATGTACACTTAACAAGTCTAATTCCATCCATTCCTTGACTATTTCCATATCCTCTAATTTCAGTCTCATTCACAACCTTTGTTTTCTATACACCTCTTATTATTCGTTTCTCCTTCTATCTAATCTTTTTAGACCAAGCTTATCTCTTCATTTTCATTTTCTATGCGCAATTAATTTTCACTCACATACAAGGCCATTGGCAACAGCATAATTACATCAAATTTCGTGGCACATTGTCTGGACTTTCTTAAACTGCCAACCTTCTAATCACACCGGTGAATTTTGTACCATTTAATACTTTGCTGTTGCAATCTGATTCCACAGTTCAACTATTCTTTACAATATATCCTAGATACTTAAATCTTAGCGCTTAGTCATAGGGAACTTCTGGTACTGATATCACACCCCAATCCCTCCTCACCAATAAAAACAGCATTCATCACCTTACTCTTTCATCAAAACACTGAGAGAAATATTTTATTACGTTTTTCTCATCCTCCCTCTATCAAAAGATAATTAGCATATACCAACATAGAGTCTATCCTTTAGCATTCTTCACCACAATCTCCCAAACCTTTCTATCATTTCAATTTATATTTCTCTGCTATTCCATCCATAGTGATAAAAAACACCTGAAACGACTCACACCCACCTCTATAAGTTTAATCGCTCTTACCAAGACACACGCAGCAAAACAGAAATTTAAAATATTGTTTACCCTATAATAGTGTACTAGTCAAAACATACATAACTTCTATGGAACCTCTCTTAATGATTAATTATTTACAGGACCATTGACATTCCCTGATCCATTAGGACAGCATTCCCTGGTAATCTATTTCCCATTGTTTTCCCAACTAACTGCTTCAGTGCAGAACTTGCTCTGCGCCCAACCAGCTCACATAAACAAATATTTTCATACACCTCACCTACAAGACTAAGACGGCACACAGTTCAACTTTCTCCCTTTTACCATTACACATATGTAGTATTAGAGAATATGTACTTCCAGTGCCTACGAACCCCTCTACCTTTAAATGCAATACAGCATAACTTCCAGACCCATTGCATAACATAAATATATCATGGTACAAATCATAAGGTGCACGAACCCTTCTTTACAATTGACTACCATGACTCAAACCTGATCGCTTCCCATTTATTCCACTCTAAATCCAAATTTTTTTTTTTTTTGTTCAAGCATAATGCAAGTATCTGCAAACTACCCTTTTAAACACAAGTACATTACTTGCACTCGCTGTGGTGAGGGCATTGATTTAAATATTACTCGTACTCCACAAAAAGCGAAATGGTTTAAACATAGAAAGAATAATATTCTAGATTTACTTTCGAACTTAAAATATAAGTCAATTATCTTCACTTCAAATTCATAAATTAAAATTCTCTCACGTAATGCTGTCCAGCGACCATTATTGTTGTCATGAGTAGAAAATTAAAGGAAGTAATAAATACATTACCTCTAAAGCGTATTTTTTAGATTAAATTAGTATAAAATTCATAGCTAAAAGTAATTAAAACTGGAAAAAATAAATGAGACACACCATCAATCATAAGAAGTTTTGCTGCTTTTCATATCCATGATTTCACTTTTAAACAAATATAAAGATAAGGATGCAATTTTTTAACCGGATGTTGTTTAGAAATATCAAGATTTAGAACTTTAGTACTTATGATTCACTTTACAAAGTTGTTTTTAAAATTAATTTCATCTCTGTTATTAGATTTATTTTACCCTAATCCATAGTCAAATTTTATTACATATTTATTCGTATTTTGCATTATAAAAGCTAATATTCCCTTTTGTTTGGTCAGATTTGAGGTGATAATGGATTATTAAATTAATATTCAATTTGTTCTTCTGAGTTTTTGATATAGCTTTGTAAAAATCTCAAGGACATTAAGGTAAATTAAAAAAAAGTAATTATCATGGGACGTACTAAAAGTACATTACATCATGTCTCAGACGAACATATAGAAGTAGCTGAATATTTTAACCTAGTATTTTAAAAAAATAACAAGCGAACGAGTTGTTTTTTTTGCAGGAAAGTGAGGTAAAGTTCATTAAAACGAAATAAGAAGGATTTCTACTTAGACAATATTAAAATTATCGTTAAAATAGTGTTTCTGCTTCAGTAAAAAATCAAAACTTCACCAGACTACCCACGACAATTATAGCCGTATAAGTAATTCTAATAGAACTAAAGAAATATTTTTGAATATTGAATATTCCATTAAATTAGTTTAAAATGTAAACTCAGTTTGCCAATCTTAGTTCTTAAAATTTCTTAACAACTATGGATGGTTTAAAGTTATTAACTTCTTTTGTATCACTGTACTATTGACACTTCTGAATTTGCTAAAACGTGACTAGAACGTCCAGTACTTTTCCAATCAAATAAACCTTCTTTAAGCTCATAAGGATGTCTTAATTAGTTAAATGGGGCGTCTATGCTTCTACACAGCCGTAAAATTCAAAGACCTATTGATATCAGACATATGCTTTCAAGGGTGCGAGCGCGAAGCATCTCAGGAATTTTCCTTCGCACTAATTTGGGTAAATAATGATGCCATTTCAAAAATCTCGCTACAATAAAAATTTCGATATTTTGTTTAATCCCATTAATAAACTTTTATTTTATACCAACACTCACCATACTTAATACATACGAGTATATGCCTATTTTATGCAATTTTAATTCTGGCTGGAGTAAATGAGTTTGGTTCTAATTTGCTCGTTTTCTTTAATTCTTATGAGATAAAACTATCTCAAAAAACATGAAACATTTCCTTTTGTTGAAGGATAAAATTTTGTAAATTGCAGTAACCTAAAATTCCACTTTTATCATGATGCTATTACGAGTAGGCCTTTCCTAAGGTAAAACCGGCAGTTTTCTTCTCAATAAGATCAAATTCATTCTATTCTATAAATTTTGATGATATATAGCAATTTCACCAGATATTTTCGTAGGTATAACAGTTCGGATTATGATTTGGAATTGGTAGCGCTTTAGCTAAATAAGTCAAGTCTTTATTATGAGATTCTTCTTAAGGTCTTTGTGTATTCAAAAATATATTTTGTAAAGGATTCAACGCATTATATCACTAGTTGGAAAAAATAGAAACTTTTAGAGTTGATGAGAGGTCTCCTATAGCAAACCATATAAATCTTAAAAAATTTGGATTGGATACAAAATTCGAAACCTTTTAGGACGAATTAGAATACAAACATAGGTAAACGAAATTTAATTTAGATTACTTATCATTTGTTATTAATATGAGGTAAACCGATTAAAGGAAAAATCAATATGTATAATAAAAAAGATTTTCAACGGATTTATTTTATCCGGCCTTAAGACAGGAAAGCGACTTTAACGATATTAATCAATGGCAAAGAAAATTCCAAATCACGCTCTCCCTCACAATAAAATAAGCGAAAAGGAAATATTTTCCCCCATCTGATGTTTTTTTCAGCTCATCTTTGTGTCTGGAAGAGCTTTAGAAAAGCAATAATAATATTATTCTCTTCATTGGTTTTATATAAGGTTTTACAAATATGCATATGGATGAGAATGTATCTTGCCAAATACTATATGTTTTGGGATACAAATTAACTCAATTTTCTTGTGCTATTTATATGTAGTATATTATAATACAAATATTTTAATTAATTCTTTGGATGAAGCTTTCCTGAAATTTGTGCTTAAATTGAAATCGCATTGGTAATATTTAAAAAACTATCACCCCCCCAACTTTTAACAATATTAAGAAATGATATCTAATGAATTGAAAGAAATATCATGTAAATTTATTTACATTTGATTTTCTGTTTTCTCGCATTTAGAAAAATTACTACTGCAAAAAGTAAAATCATTTAAATGATACTTTTTAAATTAGACCGGATGAATTAGATATTTCGAACAGAAATCTATTTACCAAATGAAGAAAATGGTTTGGTCAGAATTGTGTATATGACATGAATGTACAGATCATAAATGAATGTCTACAAATTAACGGAAATTTGGAGTTAATGCAAAAGATTCGTGTGAATTTGGCCAAGCACATAGAAATTTAACTCACATGTGGTTGGAATGAGATCCAAAATGTTCTTTTTATTATTACACTTAAATCAAATTTGTTTACATTTTCTTTTATTTAAAATATGCCTTTAGCGTATCTATCCAAACTTTAGAAACACTCTATAGAATATATGTTGAGAACTTCCTCTCTCACATTTTTATATTTCGTCTTTATAGTTTTCAAACTTAATACTTTGGAGGGAATCAGATTGACACCCCCTTTTTTCTTCCACTAAAACTACGAGCTTAAATTTATACAGTAAGGAAAGAAGTTAAAATAGATAGACCCATAAGGGACTAAATGTCATACCTAATTATTTTCAAGTATCCAAAGAGTATGTATTTGGGTAAACAACCTAGATTTTAATGTTAATATAAAAATATAATACAAGAAACGATCAAATTATAACGATCAAGCTTTGATTGCTCACTCAGATAAAATGTCAACAATTGTTACATCTAAAAAGAGTTATATATGTGATTTTATGATAATTTATAATTTATATAACCTTCTCTGCAAAATAAAGTAAAGTACCTTATACAGGGTCACCGCCAATAAACGGGTCCCAAATTTCAATAAGGCTTATTTCTTAATTTTCTGCAAGAAGTGAATGAAACTGTGGTGATAACTATTTTATTGTGTTTAAAAACATCATATTATAACATTAGGGTCTTCGGACTTTTCTTCTTTATTCTAAAGCGCGTGTTCGAGATGACCTCCATTTAGCTCTGTGCATTTTTTGAGGCGTAGCAAAAAGTTGTCGATGACGTCCTTACAAACCGACCGACTAATGGCTCTGATCTCCTCCATGATGGATTCCTTGAGTTTCCTGATGATCCGCGGTCTCCCTGCGTACACACGGTCTTTAAAGTAGCCCTAGAGGAATATATCTTGGGGGTTAGTTCTGGGCTATGACGTGGCCACTCAAAATCAGTCTTGAGACTGTTTACACGTCCACCAACGGTCTCCGCTAGCCAATCTCGTTAAAGTTTTGAGGTGTGAGAGCTTGTTCCATCCTGCTGGAACCAGAACATCCCAATAAGTGACGAAAAGGTGGTCTGCAGCTTCCTCTTTAAAGTTTTGAGGACCTCAACATACAGTTCCTTGGTGACTGTCACTGTCACGCCAGATTCTTCGGAAAAGAATGGTCCGATAATGCCTCTGGCTGAGATGCAGTCCATACCATGCACTTAGGGGAGTGTAAGTACTTGGAGGCTACCTCATTTGGTAGGTAGGTCCCCGAGAAGACATTTGTCTGCGATTTTATATTTCTTTCAAGATGGAAGAGAGCTTTATCAGAGGTCCAAAGAAGGTTAAAGAAACTTGGGGTCTCCTGAATCTTCTTCAGTATCTTGATTGCCATAGCATTTCTCTGCTGATTATCTGATTCTGTAAGGGTCTACTTCGTCTTTATTCTGTATGGAAAGACCTTTGCATCCATTACTAGCAATCACTTGCAAGTCTCACAGGATATACCGAGGAACTGACCTCGCTTGCGCACAGAGCGTTTTTGACTCTGCTGAACTGACTATTTCACGCTCTCGACTAGCTCAGCTTTACGCTTCCTGGGGAGTCTTGAATTGCTTGAACTTTTGTCAATGGCTGCATTGAGGTTCTTTCCTGTTCTATAGTCTTCAAATTGTCCATCTAGGCCTAACTTGTGCTCTTGGAAGGGTTTTTTTCACATTCAATCTGATGCACGAAAGTGTCCTGCACTTTCTTGAACGAGGCTGTTTTGTAGTAAAGTTTGACGCAGTATATTCTTTGCTGAAGCACTCTTTGAGATTTATTTGTGCTCAGAGACGTTGCTTCTGCCTTCTCCTACAAAGTAAGGGTGATTAATGAATGAATGAAGGATATATCACGAAAAGTGTGTGCTTCCTGGCCTATTTATTCTTCACTTACCAGAAAGATGGTGAATTGTCATTCAGAAAATCTCGCTCGCTCCACACCATGTCTCAGCCTCGAAAAAAGCTCTCTATCCACGCTAGATGTCAGCTCCTTGACTTAGTACAACTAATGAGACTTCTATCTGTAGATCTTTCTAATAAATATGAACTGTGAGCAAGTTTGCTTAACTTCGCTGCATTGGTATCCAACTAAGATTCTTACCTAGAATACAGAACTATATACTTAGTTCAATTGAAGCCATTACCAATATATATACCAATATATATAGGGACTTTGTGCCAAAACCTAAGTAACATAATTTTAATAATCCATGAGAGGGTGTATTATATGCGTAAAAATGGACGGATTTCCAATCCGTCCATTTTTTTCTGCATGTGCATAATACAACCTCATATAGAATATCAAAATTACTAATACCCATTCTTTCCGAACTTACCACTAAAAACCTCATCATAGATAATTCCCGATAATTTTGAAAGAACTGTGTACCCATTCGGACGCTGATGAAGTCATAATAGTGAGTTATGGCTTCGGATAAAATCTTCCCAAATACTGCGCTAAATAAAACAATCTAAATTAGTAAAAACTCTTGTTTGAACATTTGGCAAAATTTTATAAGTATATCAAAATCATATATAAGCTATTTTTAGAATTGGCAGTCTTAATTTTAATTTTTTATTTAATATATATATATATATATATATATATATATATATATATATATTTATATATATATATATCAAACACATCGCAAGAAAGAGAAAAAGAAATAATTTTTCTTCGGAAATAGTTATTTCCTACTTCGGAAAAATCCGGGCTAGGATGGGATTCTAACCGTGCACACTGAGGCACCAAGCAACCGCTTTCATTTCAATTAAACCACCCCTTAGGCCATCCAAGAGAGGACTACAAGGATATTTTGGTTCTCTTTTGGTGGCCAAGGACAGGAGGAAGTGCTTCACGACCTTTAAGACAGCCTTACTGAAGCCTGAGCGATCAGAGTCCGAATAGAGCAAGAACGACCTTTCGGAAGTGGGTTTTTTTTTCAGTTCTCAGTGATTGCATTCTATTTGAACTTCTTTGTTCATATTTTCTAACTTTGGTTTTCTTTTTTGTTTGTTTTTGTAAAAATTGTTGCTTCGTGACGGACCCCTAGGCAATGTCTGAATACAATCAAATTGGGCACGAATCTTTTACTTTTTAGTGGGACAAAAACAACATGTGCCCAAAAGTGTTTGCAACATATTACATTTTGAACAGGTCTAATATATACATATATTGTTTTCTTCTCGAGTCTCTGGATTTGTCTTATATTCCGCTATTGGTCTTGGCTTAAACAGTGTTAAGCCAAGACCAAAAGCGAAATAAAGACAAAAATATAAGACAAATTCATATTATTCAAATGAATATTGTTTAAGTAAGTTTTAAGTTTTAACCCTTGTATTCAACTCTCTTTTGACTTATAATTTTTTATTAACATATATTCGTAAATTAAGTTATATTTGACTTCTTGATTTTTATTTCTAGGTTCGTTTCTGATTCCTGGATTTTTTATTTTAACTTATCTTTCATATCTCGACTGATATTAAACAGTTTGCCCTGTTTTTGCCAAAAAGTCCTGTATTGCTTTTAAAGTACAATTCGCTGAAGATAGTCGTAGTGTGGAAATTAAATGTTTGAAACTATCACATAAGTCTTCATAATCCTACTACGGATATGGTTCTAAAGCAATGACTCCACGACTCCATTATCAGTATATATATATATATATATATATATATATATATATATATATATATATATATATATATATGTGTGTGTGTGTATATGTGTGTGTGGGTGGGTGGGTGGGTGGGTGCGTGGATGTGGAAATAATATGAAGAAAAAGAAATTGGTTGTCTTTTAAAAAAAGGAATACTGGATGTTCTGGCCCTGAGTGAAACCATGTTGAAAGGAAAAGGTGTACCTTGGTTTCGTGGGGTGAAAGCGATAAAATCAGGAGTAAATGAAAGATTTAGAGCAAAGCATGGTGTGGTGGTACTGATGAGAGAGGAAGTGTGTAAGAGAGTACAAGGAGGTAATTAAATAATGTTGTGGTGCGAATGAAGTTCGGCTGAGAAAAGTGGGTGATAATGAGCATGTATGAGCTACATGTGGTCGAACCTGGAAGTGTGACAGAAGCTTTGGGGAAGAGTTGAATGGATGTCTGCAAGCTTTAAATGAAAATGAAAAAGTAGATATAATGGTTGACATGAACGCAAATCTAGGTGATCGAGTAGTGAATTGGGGATTTGGGAGTTTCGGAGTGTCGGGAGTGAATGATAATTATGAAACGCTCGTGGAAATGTTTTTTGAAAGAAAGATGTTATCTGGGATTACATGATTTAAAAAGAAAGAGCACAAGAACTATACCTGAGAAAGACTGTGTAGGTAGGTGGGAGAAACAGTGTTTGAGGATCAAAGAAGCATGTAAGATTATGTTTTTATAGGAAGATACAATATGAAGAGACTGGTGGATGTAGATCTAAAGAGAGGAATGGTGGGAGACTTATCCTACCATCACTTAGAGATAGCAGAATTAGGAGTAAAGAGTGAATGTGTTGGGAAACGAAGGAGATTGCCAAAGAAGGAGGTGGTATTGGTGGATTAGCTAAAATAAGCTATGTATCTGCAAGAGGGTATACAAAGAATTGGTTGCAAAGAAGTGATAAGAGAGTCTGAGTCTGATGGTTTGGGTGCCCAATATGAGTGTAAGTTGATGCGTGAGAGCATAAAAGATTCTGACAGAAAAGCATCTGGAATTAGGGTGATTGGAGAAGAGAGAGTTAAAAAGGGTACTGCATGGTGAAATGCTGAAGTGGAAAAGCTAGTGAGAGAAAGGAATGAACTGTTCAACATGTATAGACAGAATACAAGCGCGGAAAACAAGAAAAGGTATAGGAGGAAGCAACAGGAGGTGAAAAATCGACTTGCTGAACAGAAGAGAGATTCAAATGATAGTTTGGATAAAAGACTGACTGAGTGCTTTACAGAGAATACCAAGTAATTTTAAAAAGGAATAAATTGTGTGGTAAAGAAAAAAAAAGCGATAGAATGTTTTGAAAATTTGCTAAATGTAAACGATACTAGAGAGGTACAGATGTCATGTCTTGGAAGAGGTGGAATTATATCGAAAAGAATTAGAGTAGGTTTTACTTTGAAAAGTTTATGTAAGAAGTACCTGGAAAAGAATAAAGGTATGTAAGTGGCATTTATGGATCTGGAGAAAGCGCATGACTAGGGTAGACCAAAAAGGGATTCGGGATGTGTTGAAAATACTTTGAATGTACACTAATAATAGCTATCAAAATCTTTTATGATGACTGTACAGTTTGTGTGAAGGTTGGGGGAAAGGAAGGTGACTGGTTCAGTGTTAAAACTGGACACAGAGAAGGATGTGTATGTGACCAGGACTATTCAATCTGATTATGGAGGGCATGGCGAGAGAGGTAAAAGCAAGAGCGGGAGGTTGGGGTCAAGCATTAGTGAGGGAAAATGGAGAGAGGTACGAGTAAGAACAATTGTTGTTGGCGGATGATTCAGTGCTGGTTGCTGATTTAAAAGAGAAACTACAGACACTGGTTGATGCCTTTGGGATTATGTGGGAAATAGGGAAGCTCAGTATGAATGAAGGCAAAAACAAGGTAATGTGGTGCAATAGAGAAGGAATGAGTGGGCTGCAAGTGAGTTTTAATGGATCTGGCAGCTTTGAGAAGAAGTGAAAATGAAATATTGCAGCGAATCGAAAAAGTCGTGCAAGCATCTGGTGCAATAAGTAGCAAATGGCATTGTATGAGGGATTGGTGGTTTCCACTGCTCTTTATGGATGTGAAACATGGTCGTTAAGTGCAAATAAAAGTAGGAAGGTTGAAGTTATAGAAATAAAATGTCTGATAAGTTATTGTGGTGTGAGATCGATGACAGAATGAGAAACAAAATAGTGCGAGAGAGGTGTGGAACTAAAGTTAGTCTGCATGAAAGAGCTGTTGGAGGTGTGATGAGATTATATGCAATACTAGAGAGAATGGAAGAAAAAAGGCTGGTAAAGAGAGTGTATAGATCTAGATTGATAGGAAGGAGAAAGCGTGGGCATCCGAGAAGGAGGGGGGGGGGGTGTACGATAGATATCCTTGTTGGACGGGACCTGGGCATTTCTTTATTCGCCGTGAATCCTCTCTAAATTTCGACATTGTTAAATAAGATCCCGTGTTCAGAAACAGACTGACGTACCAGTTATTAAGGTATTTTTATAATTATTTTGACAACTTTTACTTCTTATTTAACTACAAAGGTCTATTTTATCATCAATCTCGATTTAGCTTAAATGGTTTTATATTGTCCTTCTTATTGAAGATGGAATGTTTTTAAAAAATACTTTGACTTTATTTTAGTTTTCCTTTGCTAATTAAGGTTAGGGTCATTAATTAGTCCCCTTTCCTCTTACCCTTATATGGGATAGCAATTCAGCTTCAAGATTCATTGAAGACCCATTCTCTAATTTAAATTAGGAGTGTGTTATTTTTTAGTATGAAGATTATTGTGATCTTGTTGTGATTTGTTGTTGTTCCATTCAATGATTTAAGTTAGAAATATCATTTATTTGTTACAAACATTATTTGTTAGTCTCGTTAATACTTCAGTGTTCACTGTGTTCGTGCTTCTTTATTTTGGTTAGTGTGAGTAAAATTTTTGCTCTATATGGTGCTCTATCTATTAATGCTTTAGGATTAATTACAGGACCATTTTACTTTTTGGATCAGATAGCTAATTGCTAATACTATATGGCAGTAGGAAGATAGGCTAGGGGAGATATTAATAGGATCTATTGACCTTCAAGCTTAAAACAAGCTAGGAAGTTTCTTTTTAATGACTCTAATCTATAGTGAGAAGTGATTTTATCTTTATTAACCTTCAGGAAAATTTGGATGGTTATTCACTATGCTAATCCATACTTAAACTGTGGTTATTCCGCGTGTTTTCTTTTTACAATGTTCATTTAGCTGTCCTTATATCGCATTCTCTAAAATATGTTGCACGTATATAACCTTAAATTTAAAAGATGACACTACCTGTTTATCTTGAAAGAGGGAAGACACAAAATCCTAGCGATCTCTTCTCGTTGAGCATTGGTGGAATTTCTTTTAGATTAAATATGTCAAAAATATGTTATAGTAATGTAGAAGGATCATTACGACTCGGACCTAAAGTACAACGCTTTCAGCCTTTCTATGGGATGTCAATTTTTTAGAGAATGTTGAGTGATGTGACGCAAACTAAATCAGTTTCATCCTTACTTAATATTTTTTCATCTAATAGAGATCTTCAAAAGCTGTTCAGGGTTTTGCTACGTTTTCAAAAGAATATTAAATAATGGGAGGTTAACTACTGCATCTATAATATCTTAAACAAAGGAAAGTTTACAATTTATTTTATATTAGATTGCATCACTCAAAAAAAATCACAAAAATAATACCATAGCAAATAAATAAATAATATTATAATTAGCTAAACCAAAGGAATGAAAGAATAAGTAATTATATCAAATCCTGAATAAACTACATAGAGGAATGGTTAGGTAAGGGTAATAATAAGAATTCGTTTGTCTGCTAGAGAAGTCTCCTGTAGTTCCTCACCCCTCTTTAGCCACGTTGTATATACGACAAGAAAACGATCTATTTCTCTATGAAGACAAATTTTAAAAAGCCTTTGGTATAAGTTAACGTTTAAACTTCAAAAGACAACGGGGAATGTGAATTTTTCCCGGTGTATCATCGCCCTTTTGAAATTCTTTTAAACTTAATGAACATTAACGTCCTAGTCAATACGATCAGATAAGGTTAATAATAAGAATTTCATATTCAAAAGAAAAGTCTCCTGGAGTACCTCATCCCTCTTCAGGAGCGTTACTTATACGACAAGGCAAAGATTCATTTCTCTAGGAAAAGAAATTTCAAGAAGCCTCTTGTATAGGCTAACACTTAACTATGTAACGCTCCATCCTCCTTATTTGAACTTTAATCTTGAAAGTTAATTACTATTTTCTCTGAGATTCGTCTTCGTCTGGAGGTATTCACACTCTAATCTTCGTACTCCTCCTCTCAATCTCATTTCACTTAAACAGTCTCTCTTGAAGAGCTTGATTCAATACTTCTCTCATAGAAAGAAAATCCTCCTTTTAACTGATACTTTCCCACCTAGTCTCTATGTTCACTTAATGCCTGTCATCCTAGCGAACCTACTGGGCATCTTACGAGCTTAGCTGTCGAAGGTAAGTTGCCTGCTGAGCTTAAACATGCTGTTCTATTTCCAATCTTAAAGAAATAATATCTCGACCCAAATAATTATTTAAACTATCCTATTATTAATGGGGTGGCGTTCGTCAGTCATGATCCCACCCAGAACATCCCTAGCATTCTGCTCGACTCAACTTCACATATTTTCCCCTTTCCGTGGTTCTCGTCATTATGAACCTATTTTCAAAACTTTTATGATATAGTTGTCTCTGATAATTGAAGGTTTTATACCATTCTGAACACTAAATGTAGAATTAAAATTAAAATTCTAGAAAAAAGCTACATGTTCTACAGTTTTTGTATGTGGTATCTTTCATTTAATTGCATTTGGTAATTTAAGATCAGATATCTTGCTAGCACAAATGCTCAGAGAATCTTAAAAGAATGAAAATCGGTGACAAAACAAGAACTATTAATAAACCTAAAGATCTATTGATAAATCTGAAGATCTAGGAAAGACAAACAACATAAACAGTGTCCCTAAACTCTGGACAAATAGGATATATCACAATGTTCTCTTTGTTTAACAGAATTTAACCATTGAGTTCTTTTCCCGACGTATGCTAAAGGGGAATATGTATGTACTCAATGAGCTCCTCGTTCACCAGACCTCTTTTGCTGGTGAGGTAAATAAGAAGATGTACTCTATGGAAATTAAAGATACTAGACACCTTAAAGATTACAAAATAATGAATTTGGTTTCATTAATGTAAATTTGGAGCTAATGCATCAGATTTAAGGCAATCTCGAAAAACGCCTAAAAATTTATATTACAAATGGTGAAAATAACTTTAAAGAGGTTATTCATTAATATTTAAATGAAATAAAATCGAGTTCAATTTAAATAAAATGTAATTTAATTTTTGATTAAATATAATATTTTACATGTATCCAGAGTTTTGAAACAGCCTTTACAAAATTATGTTTCTCTAAGAAGCAGAAAAATAGTCATAATGAGTAAAAGAATACCATATTAACTACGTTACGCCTAAAAAAATGCCTAATTAGGCGAGCATTACAAAATGGGCTTATAAGCAACTCGTTTTAGGCAATCTTAAACATTTTAGGACCTACAAGTGTTCCTGTTAGGCTTAAGTTTTCTGAATGGAATTCTTTGTTATGAAAGACTTCAACGACTCCAGTAATAGCCCTAATTAATTTTCTTGAAGAGATGTAATTAAAAATATATGATATTAATGGATAATGAAGAAAAATTGCTTTCTCAGTATGCAAAATTTTGAAGCATTACACAACAAAACAATTGAAGATAATTCAAGGATAAAGTGGCAAAATTAAGGGTTGCCAGAGTTTTGTAAACAAAATATTCGGTTAGTATTTTAATGAGTATCCACCTTCAATTTGCATCATGCTCACCTGTGGGAAGCTTTTAATGCAAGTAACTATCCAATAGACAAATCTATCAACCGAGGATACAGTCAGTTGCTTAGCGAGGATGAAGTACGTGCCCCATGCATGGCCAATGCACAGTGAAAGTGGCTAATCATTGCCATACCATCCGCATACCATTACTTCAGACACTGCACTTTTCTTTACCAAAGGGTGTATTGTCAGAATTCAATCTAAATGAACCAATAAGGAGTGATTTCACCTAACTTTCCTAATCTGGCCCATGTTATCCAACATATTTCCCCATATGCAAGAGAATTCATGACCTTAAGAATGCCTTCTGATAATACCTATTGACATGTATGATAGATCTTTCAAAACTCTTGGTGAAAAATGAGAGAAATATTTCTTAAAAATTAAAATAACACAAATGTTACCAATTTTTCTAAACATAGTTTCCATTTAGGTATTGGATCTACAATGAATCTTAAAGCCGCATTGGTTAGAAAATATAATGGTAGTACGAAAGGTAACTAATGCCACTAAACCTAATTACCAAATTAAACTAAAATATAGACAAATTATTATTTTAATAACGATATATCTTCAATATCTGATATTGAGTTACCCTAAACAATTTAATGAAAGATAGCACACACGAAGCCTGTTGAACACAATTACAATTTTCTTTAGAATTTCATTTGGAATAATTCACCATGTCTGTATTTGACGTTTTGCTTCTTTGATCGATTAGATGATCTTGTTTATTTTAAATTTCCATAATTTATAAAACAAGAAATTAGTCCGATGGGTCAAGATCAGAGCTACAGGGAGGATGGGGTATGATTTACCATTGAAATTCCCTCAAAGGTTTCGCTTGTTAGCCGTGTGAATGGGCTGGAGCATTGTCATGATGGAACATGACTCCTTTATGAAAAGTGATCAACCCGCAATGCTTTCGTCACTCAACGGGCAGAAATCTTGTTGACACCAAAATGCTCTGTTAAAATTGTTTATGCTGTTTTCTGCCCTCTTCATATGGAAGTTTTGAAACGGTGGCCACCTTTTCTGCATTGGTTGAGATGGTTAGTCTTGCTTCTTCTCAACGTTTTATCCACTTAAAATTGTGTGGATGTGAAGTGGACTCCTCATATATATGCTGCAAAGAATTACAAATATCAGGCGATTTCCAATCAAGTGTTTTTTTAATTTGATAACAGCTATGATGTAAAAAGTTTGCTTTTCCATACATAAAACAAATTTATTGTTAGTATACACTTGCTACCTGAAAAGCGTCAGATGGATAAATCAGAGTTTTGCACCTATCAGCACGAACAAAAAATATGATTAAACGAGTTTTGATTGTGAAATTTCCGATAACCTTTTAAATTTTAGGCTTGCATCAAAAGCTTTTGAAGATATCTATTAGATGAAAAAATATTAAGTAAGGATGAATGTGCAAAGATAATGCACATTCTTTAATTGTTGCTCACGGAATTTACTATAAAACGTGCACGAATAAAATATGTAATAACCTCTGGGATAAAACATGGTAGTCTTAATTCTGCTACAGTTTTCGAAGCAAATGACTCATACCTTTACTTATCTCAAGCTAATGAAAACAAGATTCAAAATTTTAGTTGAGTGAAGCTTTTGAAAGATATAATGGTAGTGTACGAACTGAAAAGTGATAAAACTAAACTTAAGAAAAAGATGAGCAAGATATTGTTATATACATACACAAAATAAGAGAAATAATTGTGTTTCCGGTTCAGCAGAAAACGAAATTTTTATTTCCCTTGGTATGAGAAGCGATGAATTAATGATAAAAAAAAGAAGCTTAAGATGGTATAAACAAGTAGGTATATAATGTGGGAAGATATAAGATCACCATTATAAAAGATTGATCACTGTCAGACACATTCATTCCAGAAGTAGCGTGAGGCATGAATAAAAAACATGACAAAATTCTTGAAACCCTTAGCGCTAAAATTCTGCAATTCACCCGGGAAATATACAAAAAAGCATTGGTGCGGATTAGTATGAGCATAATTTTATGAAGCGAGACAATTTGCTCTAAAGTGAGTTTTAATCAAGATATTACCAAAAACTGATTTTGGACACTTTTTCACGGCAGGTAGAGGGATAAATTATTAATATGTTGTTAAGAACCTAGGAAACTTATATGAAACTTATAATTAAAAAATTGAAACAACGAAAACCGAATCATTAATGATAAATATATTCTGGTTAGGATAGAATCAAGGAACTTCCATTTGTTATGAGTCCCTATGTATAAGTTTGATGAATAAATGAATATGTGTACAAGTGTCTAAATCTCCACGTGTATAAGCGAAATATTAACGAATTTTCCCAAACTCCTAATAATGGAACTCACAAAAATGATTTTGCTGAATAACGAAATGCGTAAAGGTCCAAAAAAGTTGCGTGCCCCGGCCCTATTGCCAAAAATTTCATCGGCTATATTACTAACTAGCTATTCTGTCGCTTTTGGATTAATCACTATTTGCCATACACAATAAAATTTTTGTGTGCTTAGTCGAGTCTCCTTACGTTACTGGGATTAAGTTTGAAATACCAGTGTTCATTAAAGAGTCCTCCATCCCTTAAACACTGATTGATGTTCCATCGTTTATATTATAGTATGTTAATCAAAGTTTCTCAGTCGAAAATGTCAGGAATAGCCTGATATCTTTTACCACCGTGTAAACCATTAGAATTTAAAATTAGAGATACTATCATGTAATTTCTTGTTACTTAACTTAAGATTAAACAGCGACTGCAAATTTTCTTGAAGACGTTTATTAATTAGATTAATTTTATCAAACGATTTCTATCAACAATGAAAAAATAATGAGTATAACTAACGTAAATCTCCAAAAATATCATTTGCTGCTCTGCAGAAAAAGTTGTGCTTTTTCAAACTTAAAAACTCGGATAAGTGGTAAATTTGTAAGGGGATAGAACTTGGCACTCATATTATTCTTAAGGGTTTGTCATAAGAAGAGCAAGCTCTTACTGAGCCAGAGCTAGTAGCAAAGTACTGTAGGGTTCATAATGCAATGACTGGTAAAATCACTAGATTTACTAATGGAACAAAACTAGGAACCCAAGCCGTTATTAAGTGCAAATTTGCGAACCTAAAGCGAAACTTCGGTTAAATTTTTGACTGTACCGATAAAGGGTAGATAAACTATAACATTCTTTAATCTCGAATCTCTTCACTTTTTAATTTTTAAAATTGACTTGAGTATATTTCGAATGTATGAAAATATTAAATGGTATTGGGCAGATGCGAGAAGATTAGATGAAATTTCATTACGCAGGGGAACAATTTTAATCACATTTTCTGCCAATTTAAATACTTTTTTTCTTGCTGAGTTCAAATATATGATCCATTTTTGCCTATATGCTATAGTTATTCTGTAATTTCTATTTTCTCATTGCCCCGAAAACTGCACTCCGGATGGACAGAGAAGGAGCTTGTAGAAAGCAAATACTTCACAGTACATAGTAGTAAGATAGTAATAAGTGTTATTGTGCAAAATATTGAAATTATTGTTTCTTTTTTGAGGTCTCATGTTAGAGTGATGCCTTCCTCAAGAGGAAATTGCGTTAATGACCCAGACACCTTCTGCTACATATGGTGTAGTTCCTATCAGTCACTCTGTCCATCTGCGACAAACTCACGATGACATAAAAATGGTGATGGATTTACTTAAGTACCATGAACACAATTGTATCATATGTGCAGAACTTAAGATGGTCAACTTTCTGCTTGACCAGCAGAAGGCATATATAAAGTTTCCACGCCTTATCTGTATGTGGGACAGTCGAGCCCGTGAAAAACACTGGTTCCAAAACGATTGGCTGGTTCGGGAAACTTTGGAAGCAGGAATGCCAAACATTACTAATGAGACAATTGTAAGTCGAAAGAAGATCGTTTTCCATCCACTTCATCTCAAACTGGGGTTGATGAAGCAGTTTTTGAAGGCGTTGAGCACTGACAATGATTGTTTAAGTAAATAGTATCGGTGTTTCCTTCTTTGTCATACGAAAAAATAAAAGCAGGAGCATTTGAAGGTCCCCAAATCCGAAGACTTCTGATTGATTTTAGATTCGTGAGCACTATGAATGAAAAAGAGAAGGCAACCTGGCTCTCATGTTCTGCCATTGTTCATAACTTCTTGAGAAACAAAAAAGAAATAACTAGGATTTTCTGGATACTAATAGGTTTTTGGCATATCCTGATCTGGGATGCACTATGAGAGTGAAGCTGCATTTCCTAAATACTCAACTCGACCGATTCGCAGAGAATCTGGCAGCTATTAGCAAGGAACAAGGGGACCGCTTCTATCAAGATTTGGTGACGATGGAAGAGCGCTACACAGGATGGCGGACTACTGATTAATGATTAAAAGAGATCAGCCAGAGAAGACCTAGAAGAGAAAGAGTTACAAACGCAAATTTTTGCCCGATTGAAATCAAGAAGAGGTCCTCTAGCCTGATGTACGGTCATTAATATATTAGGATCTATTTGATTACAGTATTTGTAATCCTAATGTCGAATTCAAGTTTCTTCTCATATGCAATAAAATGTTTTTGCCAAAAAAACCTGCTTTACTATAAATAACGCAAACAAATGATTGAAAATTAATTCATGTTATGATGATAGGCGTGATAAAATGGAAATTATTGTATAATATTAGTTATTGATATTATGAAAAATCTGTAGCATTAAGAGAGAATCTGATTTATGATTTAAAATCAGTATGCTCGAATTAGGTAGGAAAATATACTTTCGTCAATTCACCAAATACATTGTTCCCTAGTGTTATAGTTGTGAAATAAAGAGCAAATAAATAAAATCATAACAGAATTAAGTCTCTTTTAAACCATGTGCGAAATGCGTTTACCGTATTCCTTGATGAGTTTACTCTCACTATTTTACTCTCAAATTTACGAGGCGAGGATCTGTGGCCCGAAGTTTTATGTCACTAATATTAGTGAATAGAGGGTGTCAATTGTATTCCTTAAGAATTTAAATACTAAATTTAAACATATTTATTTAATTCGTTATCTATCCTTTTCTTCTTAAAATTAATAAACATTTTTGCTCTATTATTTTTGGGGAAAAAGTAACTGGAAACCTTTTAACACCACAATTTCTGGAAGAGGAATAGGGTCCGCCTTAGAAGCAATGCCCAAATTTTAGACTTTCTCAACGTCAACAGAAGGAGATTGACATGGATAGAAAGGAAATATAAGATTAAGAATTTGACTACGAGGCAATAGCATAGAGGAAAATCATGTCTGTCGACTACCACCATCAGAACCTCAGGTTCCGTTGCTAAAATTCAGGATATCATCAGAAATGATTCTGGAAAGTCGATGCGTTCTATTGCAAGGAATAAAGGTATGGGTAGAAACCTCATCAGGCAGCAGGTGCATAAGCACATTCGGTACTCGTCATACAAGAAGCGGCAATTATTTTCTAAAGCATGCAGGAAAAGTGACTCCCGCACAACAAGACGCTGATCAACACGTTGAAACTTCCTTTGGACCCGGTAAATGGTGGGTCTTATTCAACGACAAGAAGTAATAACAAGGCCAAAAGATATCCTCACAAAAAACAGGCGGCTCGCTTTCGCACCCATACAAGTACCTAGATTCATACAGATGAAATTTTATGCGAAAACTATATTCTTTCTTTTCCTCATCAGTTGAGACAACGTTATGCCACCATAGCCCCTACATGTGGGGCTCAAACGGAACACTGACAGCTTTTTTCCGTATTGTAAGCGAGGTGTTAAAATCCTGGGTCCAACGGGAGTGTGCATAGAGGCCTTACGATTTATAGCAATAATATCCACCCAACCAATCCAACTAGAATATCCAAACCTAGCTGTCGAAGAATTTCTTCCAACTCAGAGCACCTGATATTTGACCTCCCACCCTAACTGAATTCCACCTCCTCAACGCTATATCTCCAACTGCAACACTAAGCACAGGCTGAGGGCCAGGATTCCCAAGGCCTTTAGTGGCCTAAAACTGCAGATAATGTCGAAGGCCTGCATACGTTTCCGAGGCCACTTTGAGGTTATCATAGAGGCAAATTCATCGACTGACCTAGGCAGAACGTGTTATGAGGACAAAGTAAAACAAATCTCTCGAATATATGGGAAAAAATAAATTATTTGTATTTTTTCCTGAGACCATCATCATATGAACGAATAGCGTTTCCTCCTTGTATATCATATTTGAAGCCCCCTTAATTTGTAACATGTTTAGTCTGTTGTCACTTCTCATATATTTTGGGGGATGTAGCTTTAACTTTCTTGTTTCTCAGGTTGACTTTGAGTGGGTCCAAGGATCTTTGCTAGTCTTTATTATGTAATAGTTAAAATAATAATGAGCTGCTTGTATATTTTTAACCTTTGCAATTTTAAGGTTAAATCGTGAATTCATGTATGCAATAAAGCTAATCATGCTCACCATCTTGCACATCTTTCCAACTGTCCATCTCTTGATATATTAAGAACGCCCCTCTCACATTTTCTGCGTAATTCAGAAAGGTTTTTGATTTCCACGCTTTTTAAATATTAAGCTACAGAGTTTAGAAGTTCTGGAGGAAGGAGTGAGAGGGGTTACTACATTTTCTTCTATTCTTTATTTATGCTGCTCCGCCATTATTAGTTAGCTATTGTAGTTTGCTAAGATCAAAATGACCCAACAAACCACAGTTGGTTGAGTATGAATAATTATGAATTACACGCCAAAATGTGCAAAAATTAATCCAATTGCTAAATTCAGTATTAAATATGAATATTCTTTGGCAGGTTTGGCAGTCACCAGAAACTGATCATTGGCTAATATCTTTAGACGGAATTTCTAATAAAATCAAATAAAAAAACAATATATATACTTGGAGATTACTAGTATGTAGATCGATTTGAGGTTCTCGTTACTAAGCCATAAAGAGTATTCTTATGATATATGATCTACTTAAACTTGATAATCTCTCCCATGCTCGCAAGCCAAGAATTGTTATGATGGTAATGTTTTTAACTTAAACAGAATTCATAATCAAATCAAAGCAAAAAACAATAAATATACGTATATAGCAGTAGTAGCTCGATTTGAGTTCCTTGTTACTAGGCCACAAAGAGTATTCTTATGACATATGATCCACCGAAATTTGATAATATCTTGCATGCTCTCAAGCCATCAATTGTTATAAAAATAACATTTTCAACTCTATTATGACTGGTGTTGAATTCGATTTAAACTATAATAGGTCGAGAAAATAAAGTGGTTTTGTGCTGTGTCTCTTAATTTACATAAATTTATATACTTCACTGGGTAGGCAAAGAATATTAGGATTATAATTCAATTTAAACTCTTAATATACTAGCTTGGAAGAATAAAAGGCAATATCTAATTGGCTAAAAAAAGTTTATCACTATAAAGTATCATCTAAGATTTGAAGAGCGTATATAAAGTTTTAGTGCCGAAAAAAATAACAAAGCTAAGTATGTTACGATAAAAATAAATATGAGCATTTTAAGAATTAACCAAGCACTATTCGTACGGTATATTAATCGTGTAACTAACAAATAGTAACGAAGATAATTCGAGGTAAATTCCGAAAAAATAAATAGATTATGAAGTATACACAAGATGAGATTCTTGTCAGGGAGGCATTTATCACTGTCGTGGTTGATTTATTATTCTTTTCGGTCAGATAATTTATATGTTCAATGACTTTGCGCGCCAGTCTGACCCTATTACATATGAAGGACATAAATAGTTCTATAATGGCTGAGTGAACTTTAACTCCTGTATTATTGAGAGTGCCACAGCGTTTAATATTGTTGTTTTAAGAAAGAGCCTAACAAACACGTAAGGATCCAAGGAAACACCATGAATTTATCCCAAAATATGTATATCTTTTTAATTTATCAATTAAAAACTAAAATAAAAATTTACAATCACATAATAAGTTTAAGGGGAATAGCTATGCTTGAAATCGGGCCTATTTCAGACGCTATTCATGGCCCACTCGAAATAGGCTCCAAGTAAACAAACCAATGGCCAATTAGTTATTTTATGGTGACCCTTTTAGATTAGCATTAAAGTCCAATTTAACTTTAACTCTTCTAACTGTAAATATGATGGGGTTCACTATAAATTAACTCTACTTTAGTTAATTTGAGTACAGTATTAAACTCCTAATAAATCAATACAAATATAAATAGTTATTCTGACTTACATGAACTTGAAATGATCAAGGGTTGACGGATGTCGCTATATTGGCTTTATCCCGTCTCGTTGAGTGACAGAGGCCGATTGTATTTTTTCCACGAGATGAGGGGGGGGGGGGGCACGATGTCAAATTCCTCGGTTCTCGGTTAAAAAGCGGAGGGAGGAGTTGTACTCTCTGGCTCAAGGAATGTTTTTCTGGGTAGATTTTGAAGCATTTTGTATCCTACTCTTCTTCGAGGGGTTGCCCAACTGGAATTTTGGGTATACGAGGTGATTTTGAATGTACTTGAAAAATAGAACTCCGTTGGGGATTAGATCTTCTCCTCTTATTCCTACGGAGATTGGGCTGTGAGATTCACTCAAGGGTGAGCGGGTTTTCTATTCTCTTGTTCAAGGAAATTCCTGTTTGATACTAGGAATGGTGATCAAGTCAGACTTTTTCTATGTCTGTAAAAGATAGCTCGGTATTGCACCAATTAGAAAAAGGCAACCAACTACTAGGTTGTAGAAATCGATCTCTCTGAACAGGGTGAGGCAGAGACCACCTAGATCTAATCCTCTATCGTCTCTCGTAGACCTATAATAATCCTTTCTCTTACTTGCGAAATTCCTGTTTTGGCACTAGGAATGGTAGTCCAGCAAAGCTTCTTACTGAGCCTCTGAAGGATACTTCGCTATGGCACCGATACAAAACGTGACGTTTTCTAAGTTATAGACAAATAATTTAGAAACTGGTTTGAAGGACTAATCTCCTCGATCTGGTCCTCTATCGTCTCTCACCGAATATTAATCTCTTTTCTTTCCTTATGGGGCTTATTAATAGCCTGACGACCACCCCATCTAAGGGGTAAGGGGTGAGGCCGCAGGTTGGAGAGCGAGGGTTGAGATGAAGGTAGCACCGCGGTGCCCAGGTTGGCTTCTTATATAAAGGCACCGGCGAACGTCACAATTCTCGGTGTTATTTTTTCTAACTGGCACCGCTTTTTGTGGCGATTTAACCGACGGCCTCTGGACCTCGCACGTAATCGGATCCTTTGAGCCCTGCATACTTGCCTTCAGTGATCAACTTGGCACAACAGCTCGCTCCCGACTACCTATGCGGCGGGAAGATCAAAACGATAGGCCGTTTGACTGTTATTCAGCCGGCTAACGTTCCTACGCCTCTTCTCATGTGGCTAGATTTACTCACTTTCTCCGAAGGGGGACTTTAACATATATCTCTGCCTGGCCCTTCTTGTGGTTTAAGGTTATAATTCCTCTACAATCACATATTATGAAAAGCAGCAATTTGGACAAACCAACAAACTGTGCTTAGAAAGATGAGTTGACTTGTATGTTTGAATATGAAAATTTTTATAATCACGAAAAAAATGGTGCAGAGGTAGGCATCGAACCAAACACAGTGCGGTAGCGTGCAATAGCTCTTATATCAATTAAAGCAACTCCTTATACCATTTGGCTATGCAGGAGAATTTGAATTCTCTCGAATAGACTCTGCATCCTTGTCAGGTCGATCAGAAGGAATGAGAGAGAGAAATTAATTAGAAATTTAGAGGAGAAGGAAGAAATAACATTAAACTGGTGGCAAATATAAAATGATGTCTCTCATTAGCGCGAGAAAATGATGGAAATAAATCAATCAATCCGTAAGAAAGAATTTATTTAAGAAAGAATCTTTCTAAAATCACTTATCAGAGACCATTAAAAAGTATGCCTTCATAGGGAAAACATTGCTTCGTATAAATTTAGTGTCTTTCTATCTTGTAAAGCATTGAGTTTCAGATGTTAAGACAACGAAAGTACTAACTCCAATCGATCAGTCTTTTTTATAAGTCGTATACACGAATATTTATACTTATTTATATATATATATATATATATATACATATATATATATATATATATATATATATATATATATATATATATATATATATATATATATATATATATAATAGGGAAACCACTGTATAGCAGCATATAATTTATTTTTAAGACTAGTTTCGGTATGAAGTTTACCATTACTTACGACTTAGGAGAGTATAGTAAGCTTAATACCAAAACTTTTCTGCTAAATAAATTTTAGGCTCCTATAGGGTGGTTTCACTGTTCGAGTAATATAAAAAATATATATATTCATATATATAAAGTGAGGTGAAAATTTTTTTTATTCGCATAATAGGTTTATTTCTTTTTATTTTTAACTAGAACTATTGTGTATTATGAAGGTATATTATTAATTAACTGTAATATAATAAATCTAAAAGACATAAAACATTCTTAAAATGGTCATTGTACTTTAACCCCCAAATTATAATTATAAGGGTGGACCTATGTGTTTGGCTACAAGATAGAGAGCCAATAATTCGTTGCACCGATATTGTTTTTTATAATTGCTGTTAGGCTTTCTTTTTAAATGCTAGCTATATTGTTGCAAATTTGTGTTATAATATCTGCCCACTCCTTACATATTACATATATCTATCATTTTTCGGATGTTTGCAGGTTTCCTCTTCAGACTTGTTCCTTTAATATTCAGCCCCTTTATTATCTGATTCAAGTCAGAGAGCTTGCAAGGCCACTATAGATTAATAATACTTACCTCTTGTAGCCACTCAATTCCTGCTTTTGCCGTGTGTTTTGGATCATTGGTTTGCTGTAACATTCCCTCAGTTTAGGTTAGGTTATTAAGCACTATTAGCGGGTATTTGCCTCCATTCATCTTTCCATAAATTATAGTACGAGAACCTAGCCTATTAAAGGAATCAAACAGACACGCACTATAATGCTTCCGCCTTCATGCCTAACTTTAAGGATGATATTCTTACGATTATAAGCGTTTCCATTACGCCACTCGGGTACCAGGTAAGCTGATGTACGGCTTAAGATTCCATGTTTTGATTTATCAAAACAAAGCACAATTTTACAAATTGGTTTCTCGTCTCTATGTTCTCGGGTGCCTCCTATAGTGGTAGAAAAAGTAATTATTCTTTCTTTGTACTACAGATCTAAGTGCTTGACTATTTTAGCTCATTGCTAATTGTTCCCATGATTACTAATATCACAACGGTAATTAGATCGTCTTAAGTTCTTATATTGTTACTATATGGTTCTTTGATAGCGATCAGAGTATCCGTCGACGAGCTCGTTAAGATATTTTGCTCGGAATTCTCTTGCGAGTACCTAAGATTAAAGTGGTCTAGGTGGTCTTCCATTTTATACCAATGCTACTACAGTACTGAGAGGTACACTTAAGGCTCTAGTGATATAGCTATAGCTATTACATTCTCTGTAATTCTCACTATTCTTTTCTGAATTTTCAAATCATTTAGAAGCTTTAATTTTAACTATAGTTAAATAATAGTGCAAAATGAGAGTCAATTCTAAATGATGTTAGGAAAAACCATACTTAAGCCGGCGAATTTTGGAACATATCGAATCCTTAGGATCTTTGTAAGACATTCGTATCGAAAAATTCTATAAATAAATTAATTTTAAAATATTTTCCCTCAATGTCTATGTAGTTATTTGATCAAACATTAATTTGTCTTTTAGCTAATAAAATATAATATAGTCGAGTGTATTATAATTTTCATAATCTTTCTTTAGTTTTAGGATTAACATTCACTTTGAAAGCTTAAATATATATGAAATAACATCGATTTGTCCAAGAATTATTTCACTCCCTATATAAATACATACTACTTATACTTTTTCATTTTTCTTAACTTCAAAAAATTAAATATAATCCTTTTTAGAAATTTCTTGTAAGGAATAAATTGTTCGTGTTAAGACTTTTTATTTATTTTTTTAATTTAGAATAATTCCCGCATTTAAACGGATTTTAATGCCAATAGAACGAACATGATAAAAATAATTGTTTGTATAAGCCAGCCATTTGCATTTTGCTTAAAGGCCTCAATAATATGGATTGGTTTGCTTCATATTAATTTTTCAGTGAATCTTAATGTCTTTATTTCTGTTTAAATTGTGTTATTTGCCATTTTTAGCACAACTAAATAACAACGAGTACACATCTATTAGAATAGTTTGGTAAAATTGGCTGAAATTAAGAAAACTGAATATAGTTTGAAAAAGTGCTATTGTATTTCATGGAAAAGTCTGCACGGTGACAGAGACTCTGAAAGGGCATGTGTTCTTCCTGGATATATTTCCTATTTCCCAACGAGGTCACATTAACTTAGGCAAAAATTTTACATAAATACAACAAATCAATTTAATTAATTTTGATAAAGCTGAGAGCAAACTCAAGACATACATGTAAAACCTATTTCACAAATATTTGCGATGGAGATGACATGATTTTTTGTGCATTTTTTCAATAATAGTTCCTATAACATTTGTGTTGTGTTTATTTGTGTGCATTTATTCCGTATTCATTGACTAAATACTTAGCTTATCTCTATTGGCTCAGAATGGTTAATAAGGATGTTTTCTCTCGCAAAATGAGCTCTCAGTATTTCGACACATTCGGTCAAGGCTTAATATGTGAGTGTTTTTCTAACATACAAGGAATTTGAATTTCAGGTAGAAAATAAGAAATATACTCATTATTACTTTCTAAAGAGAGAAGTCTGTCTATATTATTTTCAGATAAAGTTAACCTTATGTAGTTCTTTGAAACTTAGCCGCCAAAATTTCGCTGCTATTACATATTATAATCTCTATGTTTCGATTATATCCTAAAAAACCTGAACCAAGATAAAAATGAAATGTCAGTTGAAATTTTTTTTAAAAAGATTAAGCTACAATAAGATATGTAATATTTTTATCTCAGAGTTTCACAAAAGGGGGATTTTCCGTACCGGGGGTAACTAGAAGTACGAACAATTGTCATATATAAACGAAATCTATAAATTAATATAACTGCAATCGCCAAGTTATATTATTGAACCTAGCAAACTATATTGCGTGTCTCAAATTACGTCACGAAAATATATTTATAAGTATTACAAAAATAAGAAGTTTTCTTTCATTCTATATTTAACTCGATTAAACAAACAAAAACCAATTACATATAATACCATTGCATTTAAAAGTCAGCCACTATGCGTTGCCTGTTTTACTCCCAAGGCGATTTCCACAGCGATATAATTATCTTCTCTGACAGTATACTGAATATCTGATAATAGCTGGAACGGAACTTTGCACAAATTTAATAAAAAGTTTTGTCAGGCATCAATTTGTGGCTTGAAACTCTGAAATATAGATGTATTTTCCTTTCCAGTGCGGCAAATAAATAATTTTACTATAAATTACTCTGTACCATTTCTACAAGTCTTAGACCCTCAAACCACGCAAGTTGAAGGAAAAAGAAGAACATCTACCAAGAAAAATTTTAAATCTCGTTTCTATATGAGTGTTAACTTGGTCACAGTGTGTTTATTCTGAATAGCATAGTAGGTATGAACTTCGAAGGAATGTGACCAGGAAGGAACTCAACTTCAATGAACTCTCTTTTCTTGCATCAGGCAGCAAGTGTCTTTTGATAAGTGTAGGGTCTGAGTATAGGAGTCGGATTAATATTAAAAGATTACTAGCTAACAAATAAACCTAAGACTCATTTAATACTTGTTTAAGGATGGAGATGAAAAGGTCAGAAGCAAGTGAGATGTCAAAGGAAGAGATGATATAGATTAAGTGGTTATATAGAAAAAAGGCGGATAAAAGGCGTTTAAAATCGAAGTAAATATATCTCGAATGCATAAAACTTCACTTACAGTTTTCCCGTAATTCACCACGCAGAGAGAAAAAATAACTTTTCTTATTCGTTGACAGAGTTTGTAATGTCAATGATGTTGACTAAAAACAAACGCTTTACTATCCCTTCGCTGGTGGGTAATTAACACGTTAAAAAGGTTCTAGACACGATTAATCACCAAAATCTATATGGAAACCCAATTTCTCACACAACTATCGGATACCTGATTGCCAAATTCGAGGTGAGTGGAATCGGGCGACAAACAAAGTTTGGAACCTCCAAAGTCTATTAGTAGCCTCTGTTTTCAATCCAATGAAAACAGTGCTCTTAATATTTGCCTAAATCGTGATCAATAAATTAGTTATTATACCTATTTTAAAGTTACGGATGTGCGATAAGTTTAAATTGCAATAAATGCATGAACTGAGCAAAAACAATCCAGATGGGCGAGTGAAGATTTGTGATTCGGCTACAATAAAAGTGGCCTGTGAGAGCAACTTCTCCATTGCCATCATGTTCCCTGATACGTCCAGCAATTTAATTGCTAAAATCAGTTTTACTGGTCCATAAAACAAATCTCACTTGTTTGAGGACAATAAAGAGCAGATAAGTGACTGATTAGCCAATTCTTCGTAAAAAAATAATTTCACTAGTGAAACGTATCTGGAAATACTGAACACTGAGCCATTTCCACGCATCCTGAATCCTAAGGGAAAATTTACAAAGGGGTTTTAACAGGAAGGAGCACCTTCTCATTATTCTGTTGAAATAAATTCAAATCTACTCATTCTGTCAAATATAGTCATTAAAGTTATCGAAGATATCTTTAATATCTTCGATAGTACGAAGTTAACCTGTCGAATGGTCTTCGCATAGCCGTATCCTTACCTCTCTGTATTTTTACCTATGTGGTTATTTAAAGGAGTTTTGTATAAAGAATGAAAAAGATTCTGACTCTTTCAAAATCAAGAATCACAATTACATGCAGAGAAGTAACTCCTGACATCTTATGACGTGTAATTTATGAGGAGTAACCAGTCTAAATATTTTTATGAGGCAAGATAGTCAGCAGTTCTGACATATACACTAGTCTTCATTTTTCCTTAAGGTGCATGACATGCGTTATATTCTGTACAAGTTTTCTGGTACAATTCTATGGAATTATTAGATGCCTAAAACTACCTATTTTCAAAAAGTATAGTTTATTTTGGAAATCTTATTGCAGCGATATCTTTAAATCTAACCAATTTTGTCAAATTTGAAGCCAATTAGCTTAAAAGAATTTAACTAATTATAATTTATTGTTGTTTGACTATATCATGATTAACTCTTCCATCATTATTTGAACTTTAAACTAATTCTAATATCTAAAGGGGTAATTTTGTCTTTATTCTGAAGAATTTCTTCTTAAAATGGTATAAAATTGAAAGAGAACAAAGAAAAATGCTGGCATTATTTTCTTATCTTAATAAAGGTTACGAACCCATTAATCTCAGATTTCATATGCAATAATGTACAATATAACTATTAGTAATTTGATGTAACAAGAAACTAATTCTTAATTCTCAAAATATGTACATATCTTAAATAAAGTTTAAATTACTTCACGATTTTATATTTTGAGCTATCAAAATTTAAATAATTAACCATACTTTCAGATTAGTATTGCGAGCTTTCCATATTAAACGAAAATTCCCTAGCGATAGGAATTTAATATATTTTACGATCGTTTTTATATTTGATTCTACCATTTCATTCGGTTGTTCGATTATTTACTCATATATGTATATATATATATATATATATATGTTTTTTCTTAAGCATGACTGCCGTAATTTTTCACAAACACGGGAGCCTATTTATTCATGTCAAATGAAAGCCTATTCTTTCATGAATATTGAATATTTAGATATTTTAGAGAAAAAAAATCAAAATCTTCTAAGTATAACTAAATAGAGGGAACCGTGAGCTCACTCAGTTACAATAAATTTTTATTTCTTTTGTTTCAGATTATGGCTGGAAGTACTCGTTCATCTGCGGCCGTCTGGCATTTAGGACATCCTAATAGTCAGCTTTCATATACATGACTACCAGCATGTCGTCATGTGCTTCGTGTTTTTCAGTACCACCATCAAGTGTAGTCAATGAATTTGACACAAAGTTACAACCTCGCTTGTAAAAAAGACATAAAAGTATAGGAAAGAGCCCGAATTCCCACACAACAAATAGACTCTTGCGTTAAGAAACTCTCAAGGTTGTATGAAGAATACCTTTCTTTGAAGAAGACCCGCAAAACCGAACTGTACTCATGTAGAATGAATGAGCGTAGTTACGAATCTAATCTTTCAAATATTTTCGAAATAGCCTCAAAAAATGCTTTAAATGTGGTAAAAAATGAAGAATACCGCCAATTTCTGTTGATACAAAGAGAGTATGGGGGGCGGGCATTTATTATAGCCTTTCTCATTTTTCAATAACATTCTTCTTCTGAGATTTCTATATTCGAATCTATTTTATTTCTTCTTGACTGAAGTTCCCCCTTGAAACATTGTCTTCCATTTATCTGACTCTTGGTATTCTTATTGGCGGATATTCTTTTCATTTTAAGTTGGCTGAGATTCCTTCTTTTTTTACGTTGGCTGGGTTAGTTCTTGATCTTCGATTCCTTTCTTGATGTATCTTCCTACTAACTTGCATTTATCTTGATGTGATGATTCCTTCTTAATTCTTGATCACGTGATGATTTCGTTTCAGTTTTTGATTACGTGATGATTTCTTCTTGATGCTTGATGATTTGAGATGATTTCTTTTTGATTCTTGATGACGTGATGATTTCTCCTTGATTCTTGATGAGTTAGCTCTTGAAATCATTTTCCTTGATTTCCGTTTTCGTCGTAAAAATTGTGGACTTTGAGAGTTTCGATCGCGGGACTTTGAATCCAAATGCCAGCACTCTAGCCATTACGCTACGGCGAGTCCGTTTTGAGTTGGTAATTTAATGGACTATTTATATTATCTTCGCACCCCTACACAGGTCCCTTTCTAGAACGCGGAGCGAATTTGGGGATTAGGGAGAGCCCAGTCTCGGATTTCTTAATTGAGCAGTAATAGCTTTTCCTTCCCGGCCTCCGAGTCTGTGGGATGAGTGGAGCTAATTTAGTGGGATTGAGGAGAGCGAACGAAGTTTTGTCGCTAATCAGTAATATCCTTCCTGGGTCTTTGATTCCGAGCAGCACTTTTTTTTAAACTCTAGTAGGAGAGCAGGGGGAGTTGTAACGAAGATCAGAAGATTGTTCGGCCTTTTTAGGGTCTCCAGTTATCGGGGAGGGGTATTTCTTTTATTATAACTCTTCTTACTTATCCAGTATTCAGTCTTTTTCTTGAGATTTCTATATTCGAATCTATTTATCTTCTTGGCTGAAGTTGCCCCTTGAAACATTTGTCTTCCATTTATCTTACTCTTAGGTATTCTTATCTGCTGAGATTCCTTCTTTTTTACGTTGGCTGCGTTAGTTCTTAATCTTCGATTCCTTTCTTGATGTATCTTCATATTAACTTGCATTTATCTTGATGAGATAAGTCCTTCTTAATTTTTGATCATGTGATGATTTCTTCTCAATTTTTGATCATGTGATGATTTCTTCTCAATTCTTAATGACGTGATGATTTCTTCTTGATGCGTGATGATTAGAGATGATTTCTTCTTGATTCTTGATGACATGATGATTTATTTTTGATTCTTGATGAGTTAGCCCTTGAAATCGTTTTCCTAGATTTTCGTTTTCTTCGTAATTTTTCTTCGTAAAAATGGTTGGCTTTGAATCCAAATGCCAGCACTCTAGCCATCACGCTACGGCGAGTCCGTTTTGTGTTGGTAATTTAATGGGCTATTTATATTATCGAGTGGAAGGAATTTTTTCTCTGATATATCTTTGCAGCCCTACAAGAGAAGCTTTTTTCCTGCAGTATGTCGTGCCGTGATAAGATTACTTCAGCCAAGGAATCCCACAAAAGATACCGACGTGAAAGGCTTTACAATACAAAGAAAAAGTAGATACTTCTGAAAATAAAGCAAAGTCTGCTGCTCATGCAGATTCCGTGTCATCATCATTTGAAGGAGAAAGTTTAGTTGCAGCAGATAAAGAGTTTTGTCCACCTTCTCCACCAAAAAAAGAATGCACAATGTAGTCCTTCAAATTCAAAAATATATTTACAACGTTAGCTGTGGCTGCTGTTCTTGATCGTGCAAATATTACGAATAGAAAAGCAATAATGGTTGCTGGATCAATAGCACATGCCTTGGTCAGGATATTGAAGCTATGACACCTTCCAGGAGTTCTATACGACGTTCCAGAAAGCAAGTTTGATTAGCAACATACAATGAAGACAAAGCTTCGTTATCTGTTGAAGGGCCGATCATTTTTCACTGGGATGGAAAACTACTACCTGCTATTGAGGGGGCAAAGGAAACAGTGGAACGAATTGTAATAATAGTTTCTGTAAAGGGAATGGAAAAACTTCTTGATCTGCCAAAAATAACACGAGTAAAAGGAGAAGAACACGCTATGGCATGCATTTCATCAATTAATGACTGGAATCTTCGGGACGAAGTTCAAAGCCATGTATTTGACATAACTGCATCAAATACAGGCCTACAAAAAGGAGCCTGTACCATAATTGAGAAGTATTAGGAAGGCAGCTTGTTAGGATTGCGTCCGTCATCATATTTAAGAAATTATGTTGTCATGTGCTGGAAATATTTTATTTGTGCCTACAAGTGGTCCAAAGAGGAGTCTCTTTGAACGTTTTAAAGAACAATGGTCGTCACTTAAAAAAATTCTTTTGTACAGGCACATAGCAGTTCATTCGTGAATCCAGTAATCCAATATCTTCGAGAAGAAATGGTCCCATATTTTCAAGAGGCTTTGAAATTTAGTCAGTTGCGTCACGATTATGATGAATGGCTGCGACTCAATCTCATCTTTCTTGGGGGCATTGATAAGACAAAGGTTACATTAAGAGCCCCAAGAGCGACTAATCATGCACGCTGGATGGATAAGGCTATAAATGTCCTGAAAATATACTTGTTTAAGCATCAACTAAAACTAACGGAACGTGAAAAAGCCAATATTACAGAGTGCTCTCTTTTTATTGCTTTGGTTTACTCGCGTTTTTGAAATGAAGCTCATATTGGAATTAATGCTCCTTTAAATGACATTCTGCTTCTTAAAACTTTGCAAAAGTACCCAAATCAGACAATATTTAAAAAAGCAACCACAGCCCTTCACAGACACCTTTGGTATCTTGGAGAACATCTTGTTGGTCTTGCATTTTTCTATCATAGACTTAATGCTGAGACCAACCAGAAGATTGTCTCCAATCTCCAACCTAATGAAAACACCAAAGTTGTTCGCTCATTGAATCTTACAAAAAAAACGAAGATTTGGACTTGCATGAAGTGCTAATTCAAAAACTAAGCTAATCTCCAGTTTCCTAATAAAAGATGGATACAAGTTTGCAGAGGATACATTCCTGAAGACTAGCCCAAGTTCTTGGGAAGAGAATACCTGCTTTCAAGAATTTTAATGTCGAGTGATTAACTTAATGGTTGTTAACGATCCAGAAGAAAGAAGTATTGCACTTATCAAATCGTATAATGCATCTCTAACAAAAGATGAAAAACAGAAACGGTTGCTTCTCAGACTTGTGGCAAAACATCACAAAAATCTTCCCTTTTGCTCTAAAGGATCAATGTTTAATCAGCAATTTTAGTTATAATTTGTGTCAAAATGAAATCATCTGCCATTTAACTATTTTCTTTTCACTTTAATATAAATATTTTATTAAAAAATTGTCTTTCAACCCAAGATCTGCTTCAATTGAACTAGTATTTTCAAATATTGTTCATTTCTATCCCAAATATTAATTTCCAGCAGACTAATAAGTTAAGATCCATATAGCGACCAGTAAATATTGTTCGATTTTGATGATATTGAGTATGTGACCTACTGTTCAATGTGGTAATACAATCAGGCATGTTGAGGTAAAAAACAGTAAAAAAATTTAAGGGGGAACCACCCTAACGTCGAGTTTTACTAAGAAAACAGAGAGAGGGAAGGAATTCAGTAAACAAATGAAGGGGATATTCTTCTTGGCTTCCCTTTACCTTATACTTTTATACATCAAGTAGAGTTTTTTACATTTACTTGGCGTTTGTAGGTGTATAAAATATTTACTTTGGACGTGAATATCTCACAATGAAGCAATTTACTATATATGATATCTACTTCAATCAAAATTGATTATATTTTAATCAAAAGTGTTTCTACACTTTGATGTTGCGGCTATGATTGTCCACAGCTTCACCCGTCATCATCCACCAGTAATCACGTATCATGTTAAGGCTGGCATAGCCTTTTTAATGTGACTAGATATTATCAAAGTCGTGATGGAAGGTTTTTAGTCTTCGTCGCTGATATCTCTAAGTGTTGTGCAAAAAAGGCAACTGAGCGTGAAAGAAGTGTAACCTCAGGGATACCATGGCCACATGAGCTTGACATTTCTGCAATCTGTGGTCCACAATGTTGTCATAATTTTCTGCGTGGTTATTGCTGGATTTCCTGAGTAAACATCACCTAGTGTAATCAAAGCGTTCTTTTCATTATAATTTAGGGCTTATATTAATTTAATATCATCATTGAGTAACTAAACTTCACAACCATTCAATAGACCTGCTTTGTAACTTTGCTTCACCTACCACACCTTTGAACTTTGCTGTCAGGTATTGAAACCACGCATTTGCTGGATTCATTGCATTAATTAAATTCTTTTCACGGCTTAGTTTCCGTTGTATGGGTAGTAAGAAGATCATATTTCGATTCACTAGTTGCGTTTGAATGCAGTTAATTCTACACGTGAGTTATTTATTTTTTGGTGGCTATTCATTAGGCATATAGTGCTTTTTCTTAAGCAGAAAAAGCACAAATACGCCTCTTGTATGAGTAAAATTGATGGCAACAAGGAGAGTATTCATGTTGTAGCTTTCACTCATTTCGTAAGCATGGGCGATTGGAAATATCGGTAGCAGATTGTCTTTCGGGCAGAAGAGGGGATTTTAAGGTATTCTTCTTTCCATTCTTAAGATTTGTAGTTCTCGGTCCTGCAGAGATCTATCATAAAAGCATGCTTTAGTAAATTCCATTATTTCAGCCGGGATCCAAGAAGCTTAGGTTTCACTATAGTTATATTATTGCCTCTAATTAGGTCATTCAGATCTTTCTGACTGAACAACAGGAAGTTCCTTGCTTTCTGAGCCATCAGTATACTCACCACCAGCTTCGGTTATGACTTTAGATTCATCATGTTAGTAATTATGATCTTGTGTAACTTTTAAATTTGGAACAACTAGCTCATCACCTTGTTTACTACTCGATTTGTGGATTCCAGGTTTAGATTCTTTATTCGACCTCGCACCCTTAGTGAATACCCCTTAATGTTGTAAAGGTACAAATATCAGTTATTGTTTTGATCTTTTATTCTTAGATAAACCGAAAATACGTTAAATGACAATCCATAAACCAGTTTGACATGGCACATTTATTCAAGTTATTGATATGGGGAAGACAAGTAACATGTGGGACACAGTTCATGTCTTGATACTCATAGTGGGGATTCGGAATATGTTCTGTAGTTAATTCGAATGAATATTATGGCGAGGTTTAACCTTAGAATAATATTTTTCCCCACCTAAGACCGTACTTAGGGAGAGAAAGTGAGCCATTACTTCTTCCTTCCCTTTCTGACCTCACTCTCTTTCAACTCGCCTCTAGGTTTCCGTTAAAATCACACCATGGCTACCTCTCCCCTTCCCCTTACTCTGGTCGGTAGATTAATTTGTATATTCACCGTGAACCGCGTTTATGGCTACCCCCGATTTTGCCCGCCTGGCCCGCTGATCCCTGCCTTTAACACCTCCCCGTAAGGACACGCTCGGTTCGTCGCGCCCGATGACAAAGCTTAAGAAAGTCTCAATCTCTGTCCTTTTTGAAAGAACTCTGGGTTTCTATGCCCCCGCTCCAGGCTTACAGAGAGATTTGGTTAGAAGGGACTTTCCGAAAGGTGTGCAACTCAACGAGCTCTCTCCCACAAAGTGTGATTGACGGTCGCAAGCTAAGGAAGAGCTGGACATTACACCCGTGTCTTCTGTTAGTGAGAAGAGTCTGCTGAGGCAACATCAGCCTTTCTCATCCGGATTTGGATCAAAGTTAGAGAAGCCGTCCTCTAAAATTCTTCTGGTGACCTCTTAGAACAAAGGGCCGTTATCTCGCTCAAGCCGATTGTGGAGAATTCTTCTTCACCCCTTCAAAGTTCATTCGGTGACCCTTTAGGTTCGGAGACCAGGATCTCGCAAACACGAGTCGAAAAGTTCCCCTGTGAGTTCTGTGGCTATCACTCGTGAGTAATCAAGGTCACCAGGACCTTCTTCTAGTTGCCCAACCTTACCTTCGAGCATCAAAGGAAGTAAATCATTCATTACCCTCAATCTCCCATTATAACCACTCCCTTACCACGATTATCTAATTAGTATTCGAAGCTTAAGTCCCTCTCATTTATGTAGCATTTATATATCCATATTTATTATTTAAAATCTATTTTTGTCATTGTTATTATTAAATTCCTTGGTTACGCAGCTGCCGCTATCCATTCAAATCGCACTCTAAGAAACAATAACAGTTGACGCCTTGCTTGTCCTACCTTAGAGCCTGTGTGCGCATATTCCCGTACACTTGGCCATACCTCGACATAAAGATATTTGGCGTCAGGTTTTGGGTCTTTCCCACCTGATCTTGAAGTACTAAGTTCAATCGATAGCAGCTGCATTACCAAGATTATCCGAACAACAATATTTTAAGACAATTTTTTTCTTATTAACGGGCAACAAACAATTTTTAAACCATTTTTTGTGTGGTGCATCTACAGTTTTTCAAGATCCTTAATAGAGGATATTAGCTAAGCGGTAATAATGATTGTCTTTTTTGTGTGTTGTGAGACAGATTAGCCCGTTAGTTAGAAATTTTTGGGGGGATGGGAGTTTTCCCGATCTTTGCTAGGAATTTTAATCATATTTTTAGTAGAATTTATATTTGTTTTGGGGTAAAGCTTCAATAGCTCTGGCAGCTTTTTTTTCTCGTTGTGCAAAAGCCGGAATTAGTATATCCGGGATGCCTTCTTTCGATCGTTTTCATAAAGAAGGGCAGAACTTAGACTTATCTGGGAAAGATTTAATCGGTTACGTCCAGAAGAGAAACGTAACGAACGTGCCGAAAGAAAAGCATTGAAAGAAGCATATATAGAAGATAAAAAAACAGAAAGAGAGGAAGAAGCAAGAAAAGCACACAGAGAAAACCGAGGAAGAAAAGGACAGAGAGAGGAAAATTTAAAAATTCACAGAGAGAAAACGAAGCAAGAAAAGCACAGAAAGAAGCAGAAGCAGAAGACAGAGTAAGAATTATGCAGCATGAAAGAGAGAGATAAGTCGTGCCCTCGTCAAGTTAAGCTCCCTAGGATTTCGAAATGAACGGGCTCAATTGCCCTAACTATAACTCCCCACATATAAAGATGAAGAGGATTTTTGCTTTTATTTAACGGACTTCGAGAAGATCTTCAAAGGCAATAATTGGGACTTAGAAGCAAATGGCGTGGCCGGGTTGGGTTACTTCCATTATTAAATTTACGTCTTAGCGACATATTCTTCTCTCTTCCTTCCGAGGCTAACCTTGATTATTCAATCCTAAAGGCAGAACTTCGTTCTGCCATTAACAAGAATCCAGAAGTTTATAGGGTTAAGTTCGGTTCCACGCGAAAACACCCAGGCAAAACCTGCATGCAATTTGGATTCACACTTCAGCGTAATTTCTAATTCTTGCTGGATTCCGACCAATTATCCAATGATTATGTGCCGCTAGTTGACTTCATCCTAAGGGATCAACTGATGTTGAATTTCTCCCGCGAGCAAAAGTCCTTTATATCGGACAGAAGAGCGTTCACCTTCAAGGAGTGTGTGGAAGAAGTAGACTTTCACTCTTCCAGTCCTGACCTCTACCCCAATGAGGTAAAGAATCATTATCCCCCGTCCCTTAAACAGAAGTTTATGTTTAACGCGCCGAGCAAGTACAGGCTTTACTCGCGCGGAGAGAAAAAGGATGTGAAACCCCTGTAACTCCCCTCCTCCCCTCCACGCCTAACAACTACCGCCGAAGACCAATTGTATGCCTTAGGTGTGGCACCCCCGGTCAGATAAGTTATAATTGCCACCAAAATTCTCAACTGAGGACCTCGTCGAGTCACCAGATCCACCAAATCTCTGTTGCCCTCTCGCGTGATCCGCCAACCGCATTGCTAGCGGCCACTGCTCCCTCTCCACCGGATTAACAGGCAAATTTCCTGTTTAAAAAGTAATCCCCCGGTGGTCTCCAGTTTGAAAATGGCGCTGTAAACGGTTGCCGCGTGTCAATCATGGTTAGAGATACAGGTTCCACCTGTATACTAGTTTCTGACAAACTACTACTTCCCGTAAGTCACCAGCATAACAGTTTAGCGTTAGTGCACGAATATTTAGGTCATGCTAGCAGGTTCCAAGGGGGAGGGTGCCATATTCAGTGCCAGTACTTTACCGGATGAGCCGATATAGTGGCGGCCCTGATTAATTCTGCTCTGTCCTCATTGGACAGAACCCTCAGCCCTGTGAAAACCCAATTTCTCAGCCGGTCGTTACTAGGGCCCAGGCCGAGAAGCATGAATTGCTTCCGCTACCCCTTTCGTCACCAGATATCGACCTTGCCCCCTATTACAACCCCTGTGGTAAAAAGAAAGGAAGAAGGAGACTGAAACGGTGCGAGGCGATCGGAAGATCGAATACACCGTTAATGACGCGTTAGTATACCGTTTTTCTGTTGAGAAGGAGAACCCCCCAACCAACGCGTTGCGTGTGCCAAGAACGAATATAGAACTCGTTCTAAAGATGGCTCAAAATAGCCTAATGGCCGCACACTTCGGCCATAACAAAACGGCACCTTGTGTATTCAAATATTTCCTTCGGCCAGGAGTGGCCAAAGGAATTATTGACTTCTTCACTAACTATTAACTTTTCCAGAAGGTTACTCCAAAGAGCGTGTAGCCCCCGCCCCCTTCAAAAGACCCCGAGAGTGCCCGAGCCCTTCGCCCTCGTCAAGCAAGGGAAACATCTACCTCGTTGAAATTGTATGTCTGGTCCAAGCGGTGCGCGTATAAGCAGAAAATAAGTATCCCCTGACGTCTATTCCTCCCCTCCAAGCGGAGCCTCACTCCCACTGGAACGTAAACCCCAATCTCGCCCCTATTCAGAGGTCTAAATTCCTTGCCTTATTTTAAGGCTTTCCCGTGTCATTATACCGTCGTTTTGGGCCGAATTTCGTTGCCATAACCGTGCCCCTTAACAACATGCGTACTAGAACGGCTCGCGTCCCAGTCAATTGGACCCGTTACGCGGAAGATCGCCTTACCCAGTTAAAGGACAAGGTAATATCTGCCCATATCTTAAGCTTACCGAATTATAATAAAACATTAGGTGTTCGTACTGAGGACTCCCAGGATTGCCTAGGTTGTGCTCTCGTCCAATATGATGACGATGGAGTGGGATATCCTGTAGGATATGCTAGCAGGAAGTTGTCCTCAGGCGAAAGTGCCTACGCCATCAAAGAGCTTGAAGCGATAGCCATTAGATTATCCCAACTATTAGTTTTCTCTTTCAACTATATTTTTTCTCGTTCGCAATATCAATCTTCGAGATTACTGTTTCTTCTCCAGCTAGCCAAATGTGGTGGATAACACTCAATCAATTAGTAGCTGACCTTTCCTCTCTCCTGGCCACCAAAACTGCCACTGCTCTTGCATAGCCATATCACATTAGTACGTAATTCCTCTTCTTCTACTCCATTACCCGTCTCTCCTCTATAATGGTTGTATCGCACAACTGAAGGATTTTACCATAAATAGTCCTTTTACACCACCAAAATAGGAGGATAAAGAAACGTCAGAATTTTTTGGTTGTGTAAATTCAATTTCTGGTACGTGACTACACACAAACCATGGTTTTTACTTGTCCACTTAAGTATTAGTTGTAACGTCTTTTATGCTAGCTATTAGGGTCGTTAGGTTGATTAGGAGAAGCTTGAGGGCCGTGATTTCCTCTATATTAAATCGCAGTTTTCAAATTTCTAAGCGTGCTCAGCAACCTAAACTTTGTTCGAAACGGAACTCAAAACCGGTTTTTATAACTGGAATGATAATTTACAACCTAGAAATTACCTCATTAGATGAAAGAGACAGCAAAGTTAATGGCACTTTATATCGAAATGAAATTAGACATTAATTATTCATGAATTCACCGCTAAGTAAACATTTTACACCTTGAGATAGAGAATAAGTCTTAATTTGACTTTATTTACAAATCAGCCGAGTTTGTTCTAATTTCCACTGTAAGTTCTAAAAATTCTTGTTATGTTTTGTTTTATTTAACTAATTTTTCTTAATATCCAAACCTGCCAGTGTTTGAAAATATAATTCTCGAAGGTTCATCCTTGAAATAATTGGCATCCACACTGAGATTTGCAACATGGATTTTCACTACTGTCTTTCTATTTTTCCTCAAAAGATTGGCATGGAAATAACACTATAACAATTTAATTATTATATAATATATATTCTGGCCCCCCTACCACCCAAAAGCCATAATTATCAATGAAGAAACAAACGTTCTTGAATCGTATAATAAGAAAGTCACTCAGGAAAGAGAGAAAATTACTGAAGGTACCAAGATAACAGCCGGTTAAATGGCAATAAAGTGTTAGATTTTAAAACTTTATGCCTCGGAAACACTGATGGTTTGGAACCGCTTTTTTTTACAAAATAAAGCAAATTAAAACAACAAGTGCTTTATTAAAATAGTTTAAGGCCATCTTTTAGCAGGGGTCTACAAGCGTTTGAGGGAGCAGCGAAACCTCAATACGAAAACGAGAGAAGTAAAGGGCCGAATAATATAAAACATGATTAACAATAGTATGGGTGAAAAATACTGCTAAAAAGTAAAACACATCACTCTAAATATTGGAAGTAAGAGGTAAGAATTTATATTTTATTATAATTCTTCAGCGTTATACGAACTTTTTCTGATAGATAATAATCGTCCATACACGCCTCAATTTTTAGGTAAGCGCAATTTTTAGTGTAGTCAGTGGTTTTACCTTTTTTCCTACCGTATTTTAATTTTAGAATGGAACATACTTTCTTTTTATTACACTGCTTCTCCTTTTGAGATTAATAGTCTATTCATTTAGTATAAGTAAATATGGCAACACCTCCAAAAGTAAGTTCTAGAAAACTGCTTAGTAAGCAATTTTATGAAGTTAGGGAGAGTTCAAATGTGAAAAGTAACACCAAGATTTCTTTAAAATAAGTAAGTGCCTAATATCTGGTCGAGGTATGGCCAAGTGTACCTGAATATGCACACACAGGTTTTAAGTAGGGAAAGCAAGGTGACATTCTTATTTTTTCTAAGAGTGCGATTTCAGTAGATAGTGGCAGCTGAGTGACCAAGGACTATAACAAACACAATGACAAAATAGATTTTTAATACACTAAATAAAAGGGGACAACAATCAATATGGAAATATAAATAGTACATAAATGAGACGGACTTAAACTCCGAATACTAATTAGACAACTATGGTTAGGGAATAGTTATAATGAGAGGATAGGGTTAATGAATCATTTACTTCATTCGAAACTCGAGGGTAAGGTGGGGAAACTAGGGGAAGGACTTGGTGACCTTGATTACTCACGGGAGGGTAGCCACACAACCCACAGCGACATGTGGGCTTCCTGTCTTCAGAAGGTCACCAAACGAATTTCAAAGGAGGTGGGGGGGGGGGTAGGATTTCTCTACACTCGGCTTAAACGAGCTAATAAGAGATCACTAGAAGAACTTTGGAGGCCGGCTTCTCCAATCCTTGATCCGAAGGGGGATGAGAAATGCTGACGTTGCATCAGGAGACTCTTCTTCCTGACCAGAAGACTCGGCTGTGATGTCCAGCTCTTTCGTGGCTTGCGATCGTCACTCATACTTCTTAGGGAAGAGCTCGTTGCATTGCACTACTTTCGGGGAAGTCGCATCTAACCGAATATGTCCGTCAGCCTGGAGCGGGTGCATATATACCCCGAGTTATTCAAAACAGAGAGAGAGATTGAAACCATCTTAACCTATGTTATCGTGCTTGATGAACCGAGCACCTCGTTATGAGGAAGGGTTCATGGCTGGGATCAGCAGCCAGACGGGCGAGAGTGGCGGGGGCCATAAACGCAGTTCACGGCCTATCTACAAATCAGCCTCCCCAGCTGAGGGCGGGGGAGGGGGCGGAGGTTTATACGACAGGGAGGAAGCTTCGGTGTGGATTTCACGGGAACCTGGGGCGGGTCAAAAGAGGGAGAGGTCGGAAAGAGGGGGAGTGTAACGGCTTGCTTTCTCTCCCGAAATACTGTCTTTGTTGATGGAGTAATATTATTCAAAGGGGATTCCTCCACATATCTATTTTCTACCACATTTAAAGTAAACATAAAGCCGTAGCCATGAATTTTTGTTTACTTAACTAATCCCTTCCTTAAGAGAGTGGGTAGATTGTAGCCTTTAGCATAAACATTATTGTCAAATATTACAAATTTATATCGTAGTAATATCAGACAGGAATATTACTATTACCATATATTTAGGACCAGGAAAAAGGAAAGAAAATAGTTGCTAGTTGCACTAAAAAATTTGCACTCGTAAATGTTTCAAATTTCGTTAGCATCGGTAAACTAGTTATGATGTTATTGCCAAATAATTATCCTGATCTCCTTGGGAGGACTTTAGCAATTATACCCTTCGGAAGAGATTGTTAATCAACAAACGTCATTTAAATTTCGTTATAATTGGCCGACGAGTTATGAGGTTTTTGCCTAAGACACTAATTATCTGGCTAACATTGAGAGGACTTTGATAATTATATCATTCGAAAGAAAATTTAAAACAACCTAATGGTTTTAAATATCATTAGAATCTGCTGAATATTCACAATGTTATTTTATTACCAAAACAATAAAAAGCAAAACGGAGAACGCCACCTATTTACACACCAACTTAAATACAAATAATGGTATGAAAGTATTTATATATTTGCCAAATAGTTGAGTGACAAAATACACGAAAAGAAGTACTGAAATTATTTAAAGGGGCAATTCAGGCTTAATGTAAAAATTTCAAACGCTGCAGTACGGTTTTAATAAGATGCAAATGATTCGAGCGTCTGGAGGAAGGAGGTTAGCTTCGTTAGTTTTTAGTCTAACTCTCTATTCCTCCTTCATAAAGAGAGCGAGGAAGGGGAAGAGAAACACTGAATAGCCGAGGAGTGTTGCCATCATAACACGAAAAACCCGGAATATTGTGATAAATTTTCGTAAAATTAATAATAATATGCTATCCAAATTTTTTTCTGGAGAGTAAAATTGAACCGAGTGAGTTGGACGCATGGTTCTTATTGTCTTTCATTAAATAAATTTACTGTATTTATATTTAGTTTATTGGTTTCCTTCACATTAGTCTGGCTACAAATCTGTCACAAAAATATATGCTGTCAAGGACAAAGGACAGGGCAGTATCACTAACCCTTAATCACGCCTTGACAAATCCTAACATTAAGCGAATTTTTGTATGGCTTTTTTCCAGATCCTCTTAATGCGCAAGTTTACGCACAAAGGAATAGCTTTAAAGAAGAAAGAGTATTCAAAGCATACCTGAAAGCAGTAAAGTAAAGGAAGGAGCAATTAAAAAAAGGACATAATACTAGATTCGAGATTTAAATATTTATAAATCACGATCACTCATGCAGAGCAGACGAATCAAAGTAACAAGCAGTGAGAGCTATAGCAAGGACGGATAATTTTGAATCGGAGTGGCGCACGCATTGTACGAAGTTAAATACTATAATACTTCTTCTTATAATTTTAATCTTATCTATAGATATAAATATTTCGATGGCGGTGAGAGTCTATTACGCTTTATAAAATCACAAAAAGTCAATATTTCAACTAAATTATGCAACTCAAAATTTCTTCTATAAAGCAGTCTTGAAATGCCATAACACGGTCTAATTTACGCTCGTGCATTTGTTTATAATGTTAATATTAATATTACTTTTTATTTTTAAAACAAAGATTTAGAAGGTTAGAAGTAGTAGGGTATTTATGCATGTTTTGTAACATGATCTGTTGACGATTTTGTGGCGTTAATATGAAGAATTTACAAAACTGAACCTGTTTAGTTAACTAGTCACCGCGAATATTATACATCGCTGCTCAGAACGTAAACACAATCACGTTACACGATTTGTTGGCGGCAATCCTTAAAAATCACAAAACTAAACATACTTAGATAACCTGATACCTCTAACCTTATAAATGGTTTCTCAGAACGTAAAAAACAACTAATTTAATCATAATATTAGTGACTTGTTATTTTCCGACCACTCATATAGAAGGTTAGGGGTACTATGAGATTTAAGCAAGTTTAGATTAATTTTTTGTTCAAAAAGAAAGTTAGTAAATTTTTATTATCCTCACACTAAAGAAGCGCGGGTAAATTTGGCCGTCTTATGGAATTTTAAGATGGTGTCATGAAAGATTTTTTTACTTGCGGAATTGGGTTTAAATATTCTCTCTTTGTGACTTTATAAACTGTGATATACCCCATCTCCGCCATTATAATATTACTCCTAGGACACAATTGTAACATTACGAATAATTATTAAAGGCTTTAGTTGCCCCAAAACGTCCGTGATAGAATCTCTCCTCCATCGATTTATTACTTCTAAGACAATGTTGTAATATTACGAATTATTATTATTATTATTATCAAAGGCAATGAAGGCGACCATTTGGAATGCAACAACCTAAACGGTGAACATAAAACTACCAGCTGCCCAACGAGAAGCACAACATCGATAAAAGTAGAAAACATAAATATCAAGAGAGAAGAAATGCATTCAATCGCCTTTTAAATACATGACAATTATCCAAATCCCTGACATCATTATGCAGAGTGTAGAGAAGAAAGATCAAGAGAACGGAGTCGTATACACTCTAGTGACCGAAAAATCACGAGTAGCGCCTATTACGAATCGGCCGAGAAGGAACTTGTATCAAAGAGTGAAGTGGATGATCAGGATCAGATGTAATTTTAAAGATATGAGTGAAAACTCCAACGAGTCGACGATGCCTAACGCTAACCTGTATATTAGGTTGAAAAAAACTAATTGGTTTGAAAGTCCTCTCCAGGAGCTTAAAATTCGTCTCCGATGCAGAAAGGAAGATGGAATGACAATATTCAAACTGAGGCACAAGGAAGGATTAAAACTAATTGCTAAACCATTATGACTGTACAGTAGATCTGTTGCCACTTACGCAACAGAGAAATTGAGTATGCAATAGTGGGCAAGTGCAGCTCAAATGTCTGCTTAGGATCCAAAGTAACACCAAACAATTTCAGTGAAGAACAAAGAGAGACTGCAACGCAGTTGCAAATGATGTCAGGGCGATGCCGTGTAAGATACTTCATTGACCAATAACAAGGCTATGGGATTTATATGGATTAAGTTTCATACCCCAAATATCACATAGGATAAAATTCTCTTGAAGTCCAAAGTTAGAAATTCAGTGACTCTTTTTCTGCCCAAGGGGGAAGGAATTGTAGCATACAAAGTTGTATCATCAGCATAAGCAACCATATTTAACTAAATCCCACAAAGCATGTCTGAGGTATAAATAATGAAAAGAAGCGTACCCAAGACACTAACCTGGGGAACATCAGACTTAACAGAGCTGCATGAGCTAAAACTACTATCAAACGACACACGTTCTTTCCTGTTAGTCAAAAACTTTATCAGTATGCCACGAAAATGACCACCCCCACAAAGGAATTTAATTTTAAATAATAGAGCCTTATAATTAACACGATCAATGGCTGAGCAAAATCCAGAGATACAAGACGAGATTAATTAGCAACATCAAGAGAACTTTGAAGATCATTGGTGATAAAAAGAAGAGAATCACAAGTACTAAGACTCTTTCAAAAACCAAACTGTTGTACCAGCAGCAATTTATTATTATTAAGAAAATGAATCATGCGTGTGGCCAATAAACGCTTAAATGTTTTAGAGAGAACCTATGTAATGGAAATTGATATATTTTTCTCTGCTTGAATTGATGGTGAAGAGCTTTTGGGGATCGGAGTGACATTTACAGAACGCCAGCATTCAGGAAAAGAAATTCTACGAAGAAGTTTTCTAAAAATAACAGTCAATTTAGGGGCCAATTATGAAGGAATTATTTCATTAAAAATGGCCAAAAAAACAAAGTATCACATCCGTCAAATAACTTAAAAACTATGACTTAAAAACTATGGAGTGCAGTTTAATAGGAGGATAGCAAGTTGAAGGTAAGTTCATTACTTCACTGCTTAACTTTTTCTTTGTAATTAAGGCAAGAAGATCAACTTTCTCCTTAGATTTATAGCATACAGAGCCGTCAGCATACAACAAGGGAAGAAGGCTAGAGTCAACTCCAAACATTGATTGTTTTAGAGCAAGCCACCAAAAATGCGGCTGAGAAGTACTAGTTAAAATATCTCTGAGATTATTATCATGGGATCTTTGAGCATCAGTATAAGTCTGCTGGGCTTGTGAACTGAGCTGCACGTATTAGTTCCAATATTCTTAGGAGCGCAAACGAAAACTGAGGCAAAATTCTGCCTGCTTATTTAGCTGAGCTAGAGTTAACTCCAAACAGGGATTATTTAACAGCAGACCACCAAGAATGCGGCTGGGAGATACCAGTTAAAATATCTCTGTGATGATCATTATAAGCTCTTTGAACCTCAGTGTAGTATAATGCCCTTTTGATCACTCCCCTCCTGACGCCACATTTGTTGTAGTATACCTTGTGGTCGTGATGTACTTTTTTAATTAAATAGGCTTTGATCTAAGAGTGCGAATTTTGATGTTTTAAGAAAGAGTCGCTCCGACACATATGGATAAGAGGAAACACACAGGAATCAAACAAAAATAAACATATATTTTAAATTTAACACTTAACTATGAAAAACAAACAGTAATCACATTTATATCTTCGTTCTAAGCTAACAAGACTATCCGGTTGGCAGCTTGGCCTATTACAATGTCTACGATGACAAAAATAAACAAATTGGCTACACGTAAATACGCCAATTGCCGTTTAGTATTTTTATCGCGACTATTTTTGATTAGCGTTAAACATTAAATTAAATTACTCTCATCTACTAGCAAATATGACAGGGGCTCACGCACAATGGTTTCTACTTCCCTTAAATCCAGAGACGTACTAAACTCATACTATCGCAATATGAATATAAATCTTCTTTCTAACTTACATGACAGGAGGGATGAGGGGTTGCCGGATGATGCTGGAGGGCTTATCTCGCGCTTTAGAGTGTTGCCGTGACCGATGATTGAATTTTGTAGAAGTGGGATGGCGGAATAGAGGTAGTGCGAAGTCAACTTCTTATTGCAAATTCGCCTTTGGTTAAGTTAAGAAAAAGGAGAGACTTACGGTGCTCATCGCTTCAAGAGTCCTCTTCTGAATGATCTTAACGCCTCTTGGTGTTTGATTCTTCACTGTAGAGTGTCCAACTAGATTTGGGGGTATTCGGTGAGATTTTTACCTTAATTAAAGAACGGAACTTGTTGGGGTTAGTTTCTTCTCCTCTAACTCTTACGGAGCTTGAGATGTAAGAGTCACTGGAGTTTGAGCGGGTTTACTTTTCTTTAGTCAGACTTCTTCTAAGTCTGTAATGGATTCTTCGGTATGGCACCGATACAAAACTTGTCGATTTAAGTTAATTCGTCGCAGGAAGGGGGGATCGATCTTCTCAATCTGATCCTATCGTTTCTCAAGGAAATCGTCCTGTATGGCTGAAGGATCAGTGTGATAGAACGAGTTAATTTCAACTCCTATCCCATATTATTAAAAACCACGATGCTGCCCACGTGCATCTTCGATTCGAGGCTTGGAGTCTTATCTCAGCTACCGGATGCCAATGTTTAAACAAGGAGGTTATCGTCCCACCGTTCACCCCCATACGCCGACCTCGCCAGATCGAGTTAGGCTTATGAACAGATAAGGCATTGTTCGCCGGCCCGGCTGTGCGTTCCCTCCACGCTTTCACTCCATGTTCCCCCACGCCAAAAAGATGTCCTGGCTATTTATATGAAAACTTTACCACTAAGATCAGATTGGAGATCCAGATTTTCGTCGCGAAACATCACCACGACCCTCTCTCCCTTTGTGCGCCAATGGACCTCGACCTCGAGATTCACCATCACTTGTGCAGAAGGAGGACAATATTCATTGAGTGCCAAAGGTTCGAGCCTTTCCGACGCCAAGTCCCAAGGCTCCCCCCCCCCTGTTGTTCAAGGAGAACAGCATTAGAACAGCCATTGTTCGTTTTGAGCCCTTCGCAAAGAAACGGTTCTCATCCCCCCCTGTTGTTCAAAGAGAACAGCATTAGAACAGCCATTGTTCGTTTTGAGCCCTTCGCCAAGAAACGGTTCTCTTCCCTCCCCCCTGTTGTTCAAGGGAGAACAGCATTAGAACAGCCATTGTTCGTTTTGAGCCCTTCGCCAAGAAACGGTTCTCTTCCCTCCCCCCCTGTTGTTCAAGGGAGAACAGCATTAGAAAAGCCATTGTTCGTTTTGAGCCCTTCGCCAAGAAACGGTTCTCACCCCCCCCCCCCTGTTGTTCAAGGAGAACAAGATTAGAACAGCCATTGTTCTTGAGCCCGTAGACAAGAGACGGTTCTCATTCCCCCCTTTGTTCAGAAGAGAACAAAGTAGAACAGCCATTGTTCTTCAAGCCGTTCGTCGAGTAACGGTTCTCCTTTCCAAGACGCCTCGTCGGGATCCTTTTATCCCCCCCCTTCGGCTGGAACTCGCCAGCGGACCGAATATTCCCTTAAGTACCTTCCACTGCACCCTAATGAAAAGTTACGTAAGCCAAACGTCACCTTTTGAGTATTGATCCCTTTTTGCCAATTCTATCCTGTGCTTTAAATTGTTTATCGAACCATCCCATCTCTTTAACTCTATATTTGTTTTACCTTTTTTAATCCCTTAAATCCTTGGATTAGCCCGAGTCTCCACGACCCTTTCCATTCTGTTTATGTCAATATTTTCCGTTTTTGTGTTTTGTTTATAGTTATTATTAATAAAACTCTATTTTATTAATGATAGCAATATTATTATCCTTGAGCTCAGTTCCACTTCTTAAGCATTTTGAAGATACATAATATCGGCCGCCAGACAGTAAACGCACTCTAAAGATAATTAAGGAAGTTCCCTCAACGAATAGTGTAATATATGGTATCGTCGGGAGTCATTCTACGACATATATATATATACAAATTTAAATTTGGTATCAGGTGTGTAAGGTTTAACGCTATATCTTTGCAAACACTGGTCTCAGTCGAGTAAAGCATAGTGTTATTCGTTATAATAATAGAATATAGTAGTTCCCTTTTGTTTTAACGATTGCTATCCCCTTTTTTTTGAAACTTAAGAAGCTGGAGTAGCTCAAGGAACGGTTATAATAATTTGTTTGGGTTTTTTGTGATTTTAGTCAGTGGTTATTTAGATTGAGAAACCAAGTACGAATAGGTCAGTGCCCATATTTAGGTAGGCTAATTCTATAGAGGCATAATTCTTGTTGCGAGGAATTTTAGTTGGTTGACTAGTGCGCCCCCAAGTGCAAAGATGACTCAGTTTGAAATCTTTAAAGCGCAAGGAGAATCCTGTGGACTTTACGGAAAAGAACTAATTGAGTACATTCAAGAGGAGCAAAGAAAAGAGGAAGAAAGAGAAAGAAAAGAGGAAGAAAGAGAAAGAAAAAAGGAAAAAAGAGAAATACAACGAGAAGAAAGAGAAAGAGGGGAACGGATAAGACAAGCTGAGCTTCATATTGAATTAGCTCGTGTTAAAGCGGGGATACATTCCGCCAGTTTCCGTTCCGAAGCCCCCCCCCCAATCTCCCACTAAAGCTCCCCAATTTCAAGGATGGAGAGGATTTCGGAGCATTTTTAGCCCACTTCGAAAAGATCCTCGAAATCAATAACATGGATCTGGAGGCTGAAGGTGTAGCCAGATTACTTCCCCTGTTAAATTGCAAATTGCGCGAAATTTTTATATCTTTACCATCTGAGTGTACAATTAACTACAGCACCTTAAAAGCTGAGTTATTGGCCGCTCATAATATGACTCCCGATTTCTACCGCCAAGAATTTCGAGGAGGTCGTATTAAACCCGGACAGACGTTCCGTCAATTCGGATACATTCTTCAGAGGAATTTTAAATTTTTGTTAGAATCCTCAAAGGTTGATCCGGACTACGAGTCCTTAACGGACTTCGTGTTGCGAGATCAATTTTTGGCGTCTCTCCCGACGGAGATCCGCGCGTTTGTCAAGGACCGTCGGTGCCAGACCTTTAAAGAATGTACCGAAGAAGCGGATGTCTATGCCGCAAGCCATAATTTATATCCAAAGGAGAATCGAACTTCTCACCAACCCCCAAACCAGGAAAGATGGAAGGATTCGCGCCCCTTCCCAGGAAAGCTGACAAAGTTTCCGGGCCCCGTAAGACCCCAAAACTTCATTCCCGAACATCAACAACGGGACTCCAAACCTCCCGTTCAGATTTCTTCTCCACCTCTCTTCCCGAAGCGACCAATAATATGCTTCACCTGTGGTGTAGAAAACCACATGAGCTGGAATTGCCCCCAAAATTCTAGGCTTAAAAGCGGACCAGCCCACCAAGTTCACCAGATTTATGCAACCCCGGCTCCCCCGGAGGTGCAGACCCAAGCAGCAACTTCTCCCCCTCCGTCAGGCCACCAGGTAAATTTTATTTTTGATAAAAGTTCACCAGGAACTTTGAAATATGAGGAGGGCAGCGTGAATGGCTGCCGAGTATCGACTCTCGTCAGGGACACAGGATGTACGTGCTTCATCGTGTCCGACGAACTCCTTCCCCCAGTGGACCCTAACCACGAAAAATTTGCGGTGGTACATGACTACCTTGAGCGGGCGAACAGATTCCCCGTCGTTAGATGTTACCTGCAGTGTCAATATTATGATGGCTGGGCTGAAGTCATTTCAGCACCCATAAAATTCTGCTATGTACTTATAGGACAGAGCCCCCAAGTAAGTTCCGACCCTGTGTCCCAGGCCGCCCTTACTCGAGGTCGAGCTAAGAAGGAAGCCCAGGAGTCCGTCCCCCTCAGAACCCCGTTACCGTCCGAATTCTCGGAGATCCTTAACCAGGACTTTAGGACGGCACAAAAGGAGTGTGAAGCACTAAAACCCTTATGGGATAAGGCCCAAAACCAGGACACGGAGACTGTCCGTGGACCTAAAGTCATCAGGTACCTGGAGGAAGGTGGCTTTCTTTATCGATCCTCCGAGGACAGTAATAACGCTGTTACTACTGTCCTATGCCTTCCACGATCCCATGTCCCTATAGTGCTCAAAGTGGCTCATGACAGCATTTTTTCCGGTCATTTTAGTCACACTAAAACTGGCCAGCGCATTTCTAGATATTTTTATTGGCCGGGTGCTGCAGCTGACATCTCAAAGCATTGTCGATCGTGCGATGTGTGCCAGAAGACGTCCGCTAAAGGGCGGGTCAAACCTGCTCCCTTACAAAGGGGACCAGTCATTACTGAACCCTTCTCCAGAGTGGCCATTGACCTGGTTGGCCCTATCCACCCCCCTTCGAGCGAAGGGCACAGCTACATTTTCACCTTGGTAGACTTTGCTACCCGTTTTCCCGAGGCTGTCCCCCTTCGCCGAATCGACAGTATTTCTTGCGCCGAGGCCCTCATTTCCATCTTTTCGAGGGTAGGCGTCCCCAAGGAAATACTCTCCGATAGAGGCCGACAATTCACCTCTGAGTTGATGGAGTACGTAGGGAAGCTGCTCATGGTAAAGCCTCTTTTTACCACCCCCTTCCGGCCACAGACAAACGGGATGTGCGAAAAATTAAATGGAAATATAAAATCCATTATTAAGAAGATCTGTGCCGAGCAGCCCCGCGAATGGCACCGATATCTCCCGGTCGCCCTATTCGCCTATCGGGAAATTCCCCACCGTACATTAGGCTTCGCCCCGTTCGAGCTCCTTTATGGACGTAATATACGCGGGCCACTCAGTATTTTAAAAGAGTTGTTAATTAAGCCCCAACTGGATCAAGAACTCCAGTCATCTTACGCCTATGTCTTGGACCTACGCCAGAGGCTCGAGAAATGCGCAAACCTCGCCTATAAAAATGCCGATGTCAATTTGGAGAAATACAAAACCTATTTTGATGTCCGGTCCGAAGATCGTAAATTTAAGCCCGGTGATGAAGTACTCCTGCTCCTTCCCCCAGCCAGTAATAAATTACTGAGCCAATGGAAAGGTCCGTACCCGGTCCGCGAGGCACGAGGACTGGTAGATTACCTCATTGGTACCCCAGCAGGCGATAAGCTCTATCACGTCAACTTATTGAAAAAGTACCACCGGCGCGCCCATGGACATACCTTCGTAGCGCTGGACGAAACATCGGCGCTTGAAGAGGATTAACCCGCGGAGTCCCTTAATGTAATCCAAACAGTGTGCATCCAACCTGATGCCGATTACCCTCTTCCTTCCCTACCAGGCGAGCCGTTTGAACCCTCTGACCTGGATATCGACGCGCAGCTGACACCACATCAAAAGGGTCAGCTACAAGATCTATTACGTCAGTTCGACGACTTGATTTCGGAGAAGCCTGGGTGCGCTACTAGTTTCAAGCATGATATCAAATTAACAACCTTAGAACCCGTCCGTTCAAAACCCTATCCCATGCCGATTCATTTACGCCAAGCCTTTAACGCCGAAGTTGATAATTTAATTAGTTTAGACATCATAGAACCTTCCACCTCTAGTTATTGTTCCCCAGTCGTCATGGTCAAGAAACCTGATGGCTCTTATCGGATTTGCATCGACTTCCGGAAGTTAAATTCGGTAACTGTGTTCGATGCCGAGCCCATCCCGTTGGTAGACCAAAACCTCCACCTTTTCGAAAACGCCAAGTTCATCTCAGAACTCGATTTGTGCAAGGCGTATTATCAAATCCCCCTCCGGCCTGAGTTGAAAGAATATACCGCATTTGCAACAGAGAAAGGCCTTATGCAATTCAAGCGCCTTCCTTTTGGCCTCGTCACTGCTTGTAGCAACTATAACCGTCTCATGAGAAGGTTGTTAGATGGACTTCCAAACGTATCCTTTTACTTTGATAATGTCTACGTCGCTACTCGCGAATGGAGTCACCATTTAACCACCCTATTGCTCTCTTCGAGCGACTGCGCGAAAATGGCCTCACCATTGGCCCCAGCAAATGCCATTTTGCCCACGAAACCATCAAATATTTGGGTTTCAAAATAGGACAAAGCCAGTTGGGTCCCCAAGAGGATAAGATTAAGGCAATCGCCGACATGCCCCTCCCGATTACAAAGAAGCAATTAAGATCGTTCCTAGGATCAGCTTCGTACTATCGGGGATTCGTTCCGAATTTCGCTGCGATTTCAGCGCCCCTCAGCTCCCTTTAAAAAAAGAATTCACCCGATCGTCTACGTTGGAATGATGTCGCTATTTTCCATTTTAATCAGCTCAAGAGTAAGCTCATGACTGCCCCATTTTAAAGTTGCCCAACCCGGGAAAATCCTTTGGGATTAAGACAGACGCGTCCAACGAGGGCATTGGATGTGTACTCCTTCAATACGAGGATGACGGCACGAGTCATCCAGTTGCATATGCTAGTCGTCAATTATTACCACGCGGAAAGAGATATGCTACTAGAGAAAAGATAGCTCTATCAATTATCTGGGTCATAGACAAATTCAAGCTGTACTTGATATGTAAAGAATTTCAAATAGGAACCGACCACCGTCCGTTAGCCTATATTAGGAATTTGAGACACTCAAACGGCCGCATTATGCGCTGGAGTTTACTCTTGCAAGAGTATCAGTTTAAAATAAATTAGATAAAAGGTTCCGATAACCAGGTCGCTGACGCACTCAGTAGGAATGCGTTACCGAATAGCGTAGAATAATTGTATTCATAGGATTAGTATCTCCATGTAGGTATATACCGTCTTGTACGACTTAATTTAAGATTCTTTTGTAATATAATTAATTAATGTATATGTCTGAATTTTGTAACGCTCAATGTCTAATTTTTTTTGTATGTCTATATATTTGTTCTTATTAATTTACGTATAAATTATTTTGTCCCGTATGTACTAAGTTCATATCATTTCATTGTTCCATGCCCTTTTTTTTTCTCTCTGATTAATTTGTATTAAAGGTTAAAGATCAAAATCTAAAGATAAAAATAATCATATGTATTGAGGTAATACTAGTTAGGTGCAGGAAGGTACGGTTGGTACAAGAAAACGAGTTCCCCACAACGGAGCTCTATCGTTGTCCCTTCTCTCTTTTTTTTTCGAAGTGACAACTTCCCCTGAAATGGAGGGGTGTGATAGAACGAGTTAATTTCAACTCCTATCCCATATTATTAAAAACCACGATGCTGCCCACGTGCATCTTCGATTCGAGGCTTGGAGTCTTATCTCAGCTACCGGATGCCAATGTTTAAACAAGGAGGTTATCGTCCCCCCGTTCACCCCCCATACGCCGACCTCGCCAGATCGAGTTAGGCTTATGAACAGATAAGGCATTGTTCGCCGGCCCGGCTGTGCGTTCCCTCCACGCTTTCACTCCATGTTCCCCCACGCCAAGGAGATGTCCTGGCTATTTATATGGAAAATTTACCACTAAGATCAGATTGGAGATCCAGATTTTCGTCGCGAAACATCACCACGACCCTCTCTCCCTTTGTGCGCCAAGGGACCTCGACCTCGAGATTCACCATCACTTGTGCAGAAGGAGGACAATATTCATTGAGTGCCAAAGGTTCGAGCCTTTCCGACGCCAAGTCCCAAGGCTCACCCCCCCCCCCCTGTTGTTCAAGGAGAACAGCATTAGAACAGCCATTGTTCGTTTTGAGCCCTTCGCAAAGAAACGGTTCTCATCCCCCCCTGTTGTTCAAGGAGAATAGCATTAGAACAGCCATTGTTCGTTTTGAGCCCTTCGCCAAGAAACGGTTCTCTTCCCCCCCCCCCTGTTGTTCAAGGGAGAGCAGCATTAGAACAGCCATTGTTCGTTTTGAGCCCTTCGCCAAGAAACGGTTCTCTCCCCCCCCCCTGTTGTTCAAGGGAGAACAGCATTAGAACAGCCATTGTTCGTTTTGAGCCCTTCGCCAAGAAACGGTTCTCATCCCCCCCCCCTGTTGTTCAAGGAGAACAACATTAGAACAGCCATTGTTCTTGAGCCCGTAGACAAGAGACGGTTCTCATTCCCCCCTTTGTTCAGAAGAGAACAAAGTAGAACAGCCATTGTTCTTCAAGCCATTCGTCGAGTAACGGTTCTCCTTTCCAAGACGCCTCGTCGGGATCCTTTTATCCCCCCCCTTCGGCTGGAACTCGCCAGCGGACCGAATATTCCTTCATGTACCTTCCACTGCACCCTAATGAAAAGTTACGTAAGCCAAACGTCACCTTTTGAGTATTGATCCCTTTTTGCCAATTCTATCCTGTGCTTTAAATTGTTTATCGAACCATCCCATCTCTTTAACTCTATATTTGTTTTACCTTTTTTAATCCCTTAAATCCTTGGATTAGCCCAAGTCTCCACGACCCTTTCCATTCTGTTTATGTCAATATTTTCCGTTTTTTGTGTTTTGTTTATAGTTATTATTAATAAAACTCTATTTTATTAATGATAGCAATATTATTATCCTTGAGCTCAGTTTCACTTCTTAAGCATTTTGAAGATACATAATATCGGCCGCCAGACAGTAAACGCACTCTTAAGATAATTAAGGAAGTTCCCTCAACGAATAGTGTAATATATGGTATCGTCGGGAGTCATTCTACGACAATCGATCTTCACGAACTGAACCTTCTTTTTCTTATCGATTTCTAATCCCTTCTATTTCTTTCCAGTGCTTATTTATAGGCGGAACACCGCCTCATCTAAGGAAGAAGGTGTCGAGGTTACAGAGGGGAGCGCAAATGGTCAGTTCGCATCTCGTGAGATCAAGAAGTGCAGAGGTTGGCACTGAGGTGCCCGAGTCTGCTTGCTAATTAGAGAGACTCTCAACCGCCACACTCCTTGGCGTTCCTTTTGACTAGCACTGCTATTTTTGTGACATAACAACGGTTTTATGGATGACGTAAGTAATTGGATCGTTAGGGCGCCGTTTAAGGGCCTTATGTGGTCGCCTTAAAACAGATGTTCACTCCAACTACCAAAGCGGCAGGTTGATCAAACAAGTTAGGCAGTTACAGTTATTCGCCGGCTACCGTTCCCACTTGTCGCTTCATGGGGCTCGCTTCTCTGGCTTTCTCTACAAAGGGAGAAATGTATATGTCCTCCTGGTCCTCCGGGATGCTTTATGTAGCCATTTCTCTACAATCAGGATAAGTACAGTGTTCCTGTACCTTGAGCTGCAAGTATTAGTTTTAAGATTCTTGGGAGCGAAAATGCGACCATTGGCAAAATGCAGCCTGCTTATTAGGCTCGGCCAATTGGCAGTCGTCATTGAACCAGGCGTTTTCGGTATGATGACTACGAATAGTTTTAGCTAGAATTCTTCTCCCACTTATGGAAGCAAGAATTTCATTAATGGCAGTTACTGGACACTCTGATCTATACACTTCGCCCACAGAATATAATGTTAAATCAGTATCAATGCCATACCATTTGGCACGGGATTTCAAGTGGACTACTCGAGTATTGGACATATCCGTTGGTAACAATTTCGTATCTTAAAATTGAGCGAAGAGTAACCGCTGTTATCAAGCGGCAGAACAACCTGTAAATCAAGAATGGAGGGAACATTCGTAAAAAAGAGATCCTGGCAATTTCCATAAATCTGGGACGGATAACGAAACAGCTGTTCACATCCAGTAAAATTACAGAAGTCTAAGGCAGCCAGACCATGCTGGTTTGCCGCAGAAATGGAATTCAGCCATTTCTGATGAGGAGCTTGAAAATCATAAACAAACAGAAAAGAGGCCTTAGAGTCAGGTTCCTAGATTCTAGCAATAGCCGTTAAAATACTATCATTCAGGTCAGGGTTTCTATACAAAGCAAACACATAATATTTTTTAAAACGTTCAAACATACGAAGGACGATCATTTCATGACAGACACACTCAAATCCATTCTTCCGTGAAGCACTACATTAGGAGCGAAAACGTCTACTATACTCTTTTCTAAAATTACCCAAAGACAAATGGTGCTCAATGGGCGTGAATGTTGTTAGTAAAAATCATTCCCCACGAGGGCTTGAGTGAGGCAAGATCTGTGATCGTAAGTTTCTGATTAATAGAAAAGAGCCGGCGACAACAAGGCTGAGCATTAATTTACCTATTAAAGGGAAACTTACATTGGTATAGAAACCATAGTAAATAAGATCATGCAGGATGTCGCGTGGTGATGCTATACAACGTGCTCTTAAAACTGCGGCGAAATGTCGAGCCCGAATTAACTAAGCAACGCGTCCATATTTCTTGGAAATTAGAGCAAGCCTCTTAATCGAGGTCTTAACCACATCGTAGTATCTAAACACCACTCCGCCTTCTTTACTTTAAATTTATCATGAAAGTAACATAACCGCTCATACCTCGAGACTTTATCCATCTTTACTCATTTAATGCCTCCTTATTTTAAAAGAATGGCATAGAGTCATTTCGTGAAACAACATGTAAAAAACATAGAGCGATAACCTTGAAAGATGTTGGTGGTTATGCTTAGTCGAAAATAATTGTAAACTAGTTGGTGTTTCTGGGCATCCCAATGCCATTTTATCTGATGACTACTCTAAAAAACATCGAATAGAAGGAGACAAAAGGATGAGAAATGCATCGTTTGTCTAAAAGGATATCAAAACCCTGTGGAAATGAATTCAGCTGAGAAACAAACTATTCTTGCATAAGTGAGGGGAAATTTTGGGGTAAAGCCTTAATTTGAAAGTTTTTGACCATTTAAATTTTCCACAAAGATCTATAAAACGTGATTTTATTGCTTTTCCTGTGAGATACCACAAACTAAGTTTCTATTATATTAATATATTGTTGATGGGATATAACATCGTATTGTTAATGCTTATTTTAAATGCAACTATTTATAGCATGGCCATTGGGGAGTTTCTTGACAGATTCCATCTGAAGAAAATGAAGGGACAGATTCTACAAAGAACAACAGACTGCCATATCAACCCCTTGCCCTAGTTATGGTTGTAAAATATTAGCAACTCAATATTTTTAATGATTTTAGATAAATATTTGCTACAAATCTGCTCAGTGCTTCTTAAAATGCGTGCACGCATCGTAGTGGTCCATATTTAAATTCAGGGGGGCGCGATCTCTTGGCGAAAAACAGGAATTTATTAAATTATATTTGTTATTCACTTAATGAGAGCATAGGCTAATATTGAGAAGGTTAAAAAATAGTAAATTCATCCCTTGTAGCTATATTTTTCTTATAGACTATGTTAGTATAATGTAGAAAACTAGAGCTATCATTATAATTTGATGAGGTATTTCTGCTGATACACATGATAATTAAGTTGCACCCAGACACCAACTCTTACTCGCTTGGTCGCTCCCGCTTGCACGCAAATTGGAAAATTTATTATATAATTCAAATCAGTTAGGTATACAAAAGTTATGTTTAATATTAGTTTTATACTTACAGAAAAAGAGTAATCACCTTTATGTTGTGGGGGGAATTAAAAACAGGAATGTATCGCTATGTTTGTTTTGCGCAAGATTTGATTTCTGATTGTATTTTATCACAATTGGTAGTGCTTTCAAGCGTGTGGAAGTTGATTAATAATATGGTAGTGTTTATGATCATGTATAATTGTAGTCCCTTGTGTTGCATAAGAACTTTACGATCAGGTGTTTTTTACTGATCATGCTTTCGAATCTATCATTATGTAGTGGTGTTAATCCCAACTTATACGCGCCTTATGTTTTGTTCACAGAAATATGTTATCCGCTGCCCATTAAAGACTTCGGAATGAGCGCAAAAAATGGGAAGTATTTTGACTATTATATTTGATTTGGATTCATCTCCTTTGAAAACAGTAGCGCAGAAGTCCCTCTTTGTGTTTTATTTATAAGAATCTGGGCAATGGTAGAATACGGACCTCACACTTGGAATGCCATATGAGCACAACACATCCTTCTCTTGAAGACAAACACAGGTCATACTTTGAAACAAAAGCAAATACTCAAGCGAGATAAGTTGGATGGTATCGGGAAATTACGGCAAAAAACTTCGAGAGTTCTTGACGCTTCTTATAGATAAGCCTCAACCAGAGAGTACAAACAAACTTCCCCAACTTTCATTGCCAAATGATAATTTCAAGCTAAAGTTCAATAATTTGAGTGAAGACATCAAGGATTAAATTTTCAACAAAGTAAGAGATTCTCCTCCTTTGAGTATCCAGTGGGACGCAATGACTAGCATCGCTTAATGTTCTCAGCTAGAGAAGTTTACTTGTTTCTTCTCTGTAAATAATGTAAGAGGAAAATGCTGTTTCTTCCCCCTATGAAAAGTTGTATAAGAGAAGCTATTTTTTATTTTGTATCAACATTTACCTAATGAAAAACATTCTTAATGGAATTCACTGTTAAGATCGTGGACTTATTGAGCTCCAGCCCTGCTTAGTATATAGTAGGATTCATTAAAAGAGCGAAATCTAAAAAGCCATAGCAACACAGGGCATAATTTATTGTAAAATCTTAGAATCCAGAAGGTTACCTGTTGAAATGAGGAATATCCTTAAGTTGGCTATCAATGGAGACAAATTAATCAAAGATGGAGCCTTAAATAATGGTTCCTTCCTATTGCTGTGTAAAGATTTGGAATTACAAAATTTAGCTTTGCTTCCTGATACAAACATACGATGGCTCTCAAATGGGAAGATGAACTACGAGAAGAGGTTGGAATATTTCTAGATGAAGTGCAAGAGGAGTTGCCTAAGAAGGTCAAGTCCACTGACATGGAAGACTTCAAAGAAGTGGATCTTGAGACGTTCTTTCTCAAGTAAATTCCAGTTTACCCTCTAATCTCCCTTCAGGCTCTTGGAGTAAAACTATGTTGGGATTTAAGTATCTTAATCTACCTGCATTTTACACGATCGTTGAACTTGAGAAGAAATTCAGAATCAGCCTGATTTTTGAAGGGAACTTACAGTGTATGCACTTTGGCATTCAATCACTCATTTAAGATCTAATAGGTACGAAGAAGTATTAAGCATCTTACTAATTCATAACCAATAAAGAGTTAAAAATACCTTATATAGTTTTTCTTCAAAATCGTGGACAGAATGTTATCAGGGCGCAAGGGCAAGTGGGCGAAATGACCAATTCCTAGAAAAGGCATGGTAGTAAAAGGCAAAGAACTATTGGTTTAGATATTGCTAAAAAATTTAAAATTAATTTACGACTTTTCTCAACCTAATACTGGATAGAATAAATATCAATGCGTTTTGTAATAAAGCAGCCTCCATTGTCAATTCACATGATACCCAATAACTTCTTGAGCCTTTCCATGAGATGTTGGATCAGCACAAGGAAATTAAACAATCCATAGCTTTGCATAGATTGAGCAAGAGCATTGTTTATTTTTTGGTTCGTTCTTGGTAGTTTTATTGGCTTTAAGTCCTCATCACTTTCCAATACACCCCTCTTTATTTTCCGTATGCTTTCTGATATTTAATATATAAACAAATCTCCAGCGATTTTTCTAACATAACTTGACGAACAAGCTTATTAACAAGCTCTTCTAATATAATTTCTCAACATTTTCGACTAACACCTCCGTCTTATTCTTTTACATTTATACAACGTTAATTAAGGGCCATTAGAACGTGTGGCTCCAAGTTCTGTATTTCCATTTATATGATAGAAACATTTACCTTTCCTTAATTTTCATTCATGACAGAGGTTATCTCATTCATGTTAATGACGTGTGAAAATTGATTTTGAAAGATGACGTATCTTTGCCAGTTAGCTTTAAATATGGAATGGATGTTTTTGTTTTTATATTTTTCCAGAGTTAAAATGTCCCTTGAAGGCGATAACTAATTTGATAGCTTCTTTGTAAGCAGTTGGGAGTTTAATGAATGACCCGTAAAAACTGAGTGCACAAAGCAATCATAAACATATTGAAAATATGTCTGTATTTAAGTTTAAGCATGAGTCGACTTATCATTTATCTAAATTGAGAAACAATTCACAACCCAATGAGCTGTTCTCTTCGAATAAATTATATCACCTTTTATTACAAGTTATAGTTTCTAAATTTATCTCCAAAATTGATGCAAAAATTAACCGTATTTTCCAATAGGCTTGGAGTTATCGCAACTGTTACACCAGCTACCCGGAGGAGCGGTAAGTCTTCCCGGCCTTTTTTTGCCTATAGGGAATCCTGTTTGCTGGGATAAAATGAACTCTGTAACAGGTCGCCTTCAAGGGGCGGGTTACGCTGTAAAGAATGTGCAATTGTTACCTGGATTACACCCTTGTAAGGAGAGAACCAGACAAAAATCAAGACTAAAATTTTGCACATAAGGTGGGTGGGCCTTTAAGCATTTTGGAGCCTCTTCTAGAGTAACTACCGTGAGGTTTCTAGCCCACTGCCTTCAGTTGCTTCCTGGTAATCAAGCTTAAAGATGGGAGCATGTTAGCTAAATGCCACCTTTCCATCAGAAAGTTGCTTTAGTTAGGTTGATTGCAGAGAATCGTAAGACAAGCGTGTTTTCGTGTTTTATTTCTCACGTATGCAGGGAACTCTTGCTAGGCAACTATTTTTGCTGTTCTTTGAACAGTTAATCTCTGAACTGTGCAGGAGACACCAAACTCTACTACAATATATGTAAAACGAGTTGTTTATCATGAAAAAATCGTGGACTACTTCTTGAAGACATGATTGAAATTTCGCCGTACAAGAACCAGTGAAGTTCGAATGTGTCATAAGCAAATAGTGAGGTAGGAGGAGAGACGAGACCCAACCAAACACTCTTTCTCATGTTCGATCGTATAATGATCTTGATTCGGTACATGCATTTGGTATCATCTCTGCGTCAAGGCCTTCGTGCCATTGTGGTGACATTGTTGCTCCTGCCACTACTCCGGCCATACAAATCGTTCATATAAGGTGAAAATTTAGGTTCACCAGAAGTCCATGATAATTACTCCAAGATCCTGCACGATAAGTCATTAATGTGGCCGGTCAAATTTGTGAATTCCGTAGATCCACACCATGCTTCCTTGAAGAAATGTAGTGTGTACAATATGCAGGAGATCCTTGCTGTTAATCCTGGACAGTGACTCCATTTTTTGACAGGTTAAGTAACTATTCATGTCACGTCCTGTGGAAGTTGGTATATTTTATGCATTTCACGTTATAAAAAACCTTCTGATTCCGAAAACTCGAGGTTTATGGGGATGGGATAAAAGAGGGGTCCTCCTCCCCCCCTCCCGCGTGTCATTTCCCTATTAAAGAGAAACTTTTGTGTGCCTCAAATGTGTCGTTAAAGATAAAGGCGGCAACCTTCCTTGGAAGGTGGTCGTAAAACCATCTTCTTTACTCTAAGACTACCCTGTCGGCATCCAACTTCAGTCTAAGGCTGTACCCCTGTCTCCGAAGGTGATCGCACATTCTACCACCAATGGCTTCCTAGATTATGTCTCAGAGAATCGTCCGGCTATTTCCGTAAGGTTATTCACTTTTAAAAGGGTCCCTGCATGCCCTTCATGCTAGAAAGGGAAGAGCTACGGTAGTATGTCTCTTCCACTTTACACCCAGCCTAGAAGTCTACTTTATTATACTCACATTATATTCCAGCTTTCAGGCAGCAACCATTGAGCTACACCTGGTTAGTAGGTATACTTATATTTTTGCGTGGCTTACACTGTCAACCGACTAGGAATGGATTAAATACAATTGTATTTATATTTGACTTGTATTTAATTACAATTTTCATGTATTAATATTTGTATCTTGGCATCCAGAAAAAAGTATTTGTATTGGTGTTTTGATTTCGATTCTAAGCCATTTAAAGAGGATATGCAAACTCAGAGAGAGAGAGAATGAGAGTCAGAAAGAACCATGATTTAGGAGATATTATATAACCAGTTATATTTAATACGCGCAGGGTGCGCGCGTCGCGCGAAATGGTCAGAGTTTTCTAGAACGTTCTCGAACATTCATGAATTTTCGGCACTAAAACTATAGAGCTTATAAGGCACGTAAACGGCGTAAATTCATTTAATCTTTACTTGAATAGTGCTCTTTAAAGGATGCTCTCTCTCTCTCTCTCTCTCTTGTTGGTGGGTTTATTACTACAATAAAAACACATAATAATATTATGTGTGTTAATTGAATGTTTAATTGTTGAAAGAAATATTTCTTGGGTTAATTCATTGATTTATCTTTTTGATTCTCTTTAATTAATTTTAATTTTAAAATAATAACCTAAAGTACTAGTTCAATTTTATAATCAACAGGTTTTCTCCATCATTTTGTCTTTTCACGCATATTTGTATATCTTTTGAAGATAGTTTTAATCTATTAAGTTTGTGTTTGTTTTAAACACTTTATTATCATTATTTTATTTAGTTGATTTCATTTTATTTTTGTTCTTTTTTCCACTTAATTTTTTATGTTTTTTTTACATTGACTTATTTTTTTAGATTTGTTATTAACCACTTTATACTTTTATTTCTTTACTGCACAGTTTCAATTTCCTTTTTAGTTTTTTCTTTCTTAACATTTTGTTTTAGCACTCGCATATATGATTAATAATAAGGTAAATTTAAAAGAAAAAATGTATATATGTTTATTTATAATAATATAGGTATTAAAATATAACCTAAATTTAAATTTTACTTAAATATAGCTCACCTTTATTATATAACGTTCTATTGAATTAGTACATAGAAAAAACTCAGTGTATATATAAAATCTGAATCTAAAATATTTGAATCTACTAAATAATAATTATTAAAATTTAATTGCATCTCACTTCTCAATTAGCACTTTGCAGATGGATAACAAAAGCTGTGTTACACCAGATGACCCTTCATTCAGGGAAGAGGAGGTTCGGGAGGACGTACAAATACCTTAACTATCAGCTGCACTGGCAAAGTTTCACTCTCTCAATGTTAAGTCTACTGACAAGAAACTCATAGCCGACTGGTTGCATTGCAAAAGGTCGTATTCGGCGGCAACAAAGGCAACATCTAGCCTTGTTTTAGACCTTAGAAGAGTTCACAAAGTTCAGTAAAATGAATATGAGACGTTGAGAGCTGAAGAGGTAGAGAAGAAGCGTGTAAGCTCTGCTTCTCACTAACATACCAAAATGACCTCCTTCTTCGAAGTCAAACCTGCACAAGAGAAAAACTATACGCTAATCACATCTTATAACGGTGTATATATAGTAAAGAACTATTATCCTCTTTTGCAGGTGATCAAATGCGTTTGAGTATTGTTGAAAGTAACACTTTTAGAGCTCTTATTCACGAAAAAGAACCTTAATTCGTATTTCCAAGCAGAACTATAGGGGTGCGAAAATGTATGAGAGAAAAGTTCCTTCTAACTCGATAATATAAACTGATAAACTTACCAACAATCATACGGATAAGTCCAGCCGTATGGCTAGAGTATTGGCATTCAAATCAAGAGGTACCGCGATCGAAACTCAAGAGTTCAAAAACGTTTATTTAGATCGCCCAATAAAGAAAACAGAAAGAAAACGCTCGAAGCACTAACTCAACAAGAATCAAGAAGAAATCAGCCCCAAGATAAATGGAAGAAAATAATGATGCATTAGGAAAAGAAAACGAAGATTAAAGATCAACCCATCCAAGAAGAATATGCAAGTCAAGAAAAAGTGAAGACAAATGTTTGAAGGAAAAACTTCAAAAAATAAGGAATTGCAGTCATGTAGAAGAAAATGCATCGAGGAAACCAAGTGAAAAAGCCAGAATAATATTTATAAATAAATAAATTTGAATAAGAATAAATTAATGCCCCCCCATAGAACCACACTTAGAAACAGTTTACTTCTGCAGAGAGCGAAAAGACATCGAGTCCCATTTGATGACAGAATTCGAACATCTCACTCGAATTTACCTGACATTGGAACTCAGGACGAATTGGAAAATAATATCGTTTCTTGATGTCACTGTACACTTCATCAACTCCTCATGGGATCTAAAGTCGCGCATCACTGCTTGCGATCAGTTGATAGAACAACATACAGCTGTGAATATTGCTATAGCATATGAGGATGAAGTCACTAAATTCGGAATTCGTGGCAAGGTGAGAAAGGTGGTTGCATACAATTCTTCGTCTATGGCGAGAACATTTGATGTCTGTCTACCAGGTTATATGAAAAGGAAGTCAGGAATGGAAGTAGCAGTGAAAATGAAGACACCACTGACCTTGATATTGTGGAAGAAGAACTTGATCTGAAAGAGGTGCTTGCCATTCTTCCACCGGATCGGTCCAATTGCTTTGCACACACACAACAACTCTGCATACGAGATGCCTTCAATGATCCCAGTGTCAGAAACAGTCCAACTGCAACTGTGATACACACGTGCTGTAGTATTGTAGCTACAATACATGGATCTACTGTTCTTGAAAAAGATTGGGATTTCACTGTATCCTGTCAACGAGACTAGATGGAACTCTCAACGACAATGCTTAATTCAGTTCTCAAGGAAACTGACGCAGTCAACTCTGCTATTGGTCTCCTAGAATCGAACAAAACTGTAGAAGAGTTGAAAGGAATGGAAATATCAATGCTGAAAGAAGTTATACAAGTTTTGGAACCGTTCCAACAGGCGATGACGCAAATGGAAGGAGAAAACATGGTTCCCCTCATTTGCGTTGCACCAGTTGTATTTCACCTTGAGCGCAGCCTCGAACGATTCACGGAAAGTAAACTACCGATCTACTGCGTTAAGTTGGAAAATGCACTACATTCTTCTATCAAGAAGTGGTTATATCCATTTCTTGAGAAGACTGATGTCATTGCCGCAGCTCTTGTGGACCCCATGTTTAAGCTGACATAGATAGATGCCAGGTAAGGAAATGAAAAAGGAAAAGGTTTCGATGATTGTGGACTTTATTTTTTTTCGAGTCAAATTAATCGACATTGAATAAGAAAGTAATTCAACAAGTGAACCTTTCGTCCTTATAAGTATAAATCAAGACGAGGCTAGCGTGACTGCAAAACGACCTCGTCGTTTTGTCTATATGCCTCCAGCTGAGTAAATAATAACAAGTGCATGAACAAACCACACTACAGTGGTGATGGAAGAACTTAAAACGTACCTAGAAGAAGTTGCTCTGCCTTTTGATGTCAACCCACTGATGTACTAGCGTGATACAAAAAGCTTCAAAATTTTGAATTATTTCTCCAAGAATATTCTAGGGTGCTGTGCAACGATGGCACCATCAAAGAGGGTGTTTAGCAAGGCTGGCAATTCTTACACTCCTGAGCGAGCAAAACTTGGCTGGAAACAACCCTGGCATTAATGATGATAAAATGTAAACTTTAGTGAAAAGAAGTATAGGTTTATGTTATAGGTATATTTTCAAGAGTATTTATATTTGTATTTTTGAAATCCAGAATTGGAGTATTTGTATTTTTACTTGTATTTTTTGAACCAGTACTTTTATTTGTATTTTTATTTTCAGATTCAAAAATAAAAGTATTTGTATTTGTATTTTAATTATAAAAATCAATATTTGATTCAACCCTGCAACCGACTCCAACGCATAGGGATTCCACCCTGTCGTGACACGCTTGACGACGTCTGTTCTCCTCTTCGTGTTTATAAACTTTAGTTACTCCCTCTCGGAGTAATCAGGATCCACCCTCGGGTTCATCTACTTGCCAACGATATTGAAGAGTTTTAGATAGGTGTCGTTATTGAACAACAACCGCATCATTTTCTAGTATAGATCTATCCCACGATGCACATGCTTATTTTACTTGAATGTAGTCAACGACCCTTAACGTTGGGACCACTGTACCGCCTGGCAAACCACTTTACTGGTGTTAGCGGCTAATGTGATGGCCCTTATTTTCCAAAATGATTTATCTGTGCATTTTAAGGATTTAGGTTGGTTAATGAGGTCATTAAGTTGTCCCAGGCAAAATAATCACCGTGGTTCTAACTACCATTCCAGGATCGCTTGACTGTATTGCACAGCTTTTGCGCTCATAATCGTGTGTCGAGTGTTGCAAGGCTTTTGAAAGATAAGAGATATGCGAACATAGTTATAATTTGGGCCCGAAAGATTTCACGGTTAAAAAATTTAATCGAGCTTATGTTAAGCTCTAGTATCTCTCGAATCACAACCACCAGTATTCTTGGAAGGAGTTACTCTCTTCACTATACGGGACATGACCTTTTCAAGTATTGTGAAAGCTAGTCAAAATGATTTTGGGCTAGGTTTCGCAGTAGCCCTCAAACGTTATTCTGGATAATAGGGCAGCATTCTCTGACTACACTGACATGTAAGATTGCATCGCAACCACTTGCATTACAAAATATATCCGGGACAGTGCTCCATCAGCATTTAATATGGCCTTGATGTCGCTAAAGGCCACTGACTGGTCTTTACTTCAGATACGAAAATCCATTTCACGGAATCTTTCCCCTACCCCCTCTGCTCGATAGGCATCCCGTGAAGATCTTAGGGGCCGGCATTTCTGCTCGCCCAAATTTTTACAATAAAAGTAATCTGCTTGACGATTCCAGCAAAACGGGCTATTCCACCAGAAAATATATATGTCGAGTCTCTGGTTAGCTGTCAACGCTATATAGGGGAATGGTCGAAACGATACCCTATGGTATTCTAGACCAAGAAAGCAAGATCTAAACCAGCATAAAAGAGTGAGATGGTGTAAACTAACCCGCGAGTTTGAGTCTAACCCCTGCTAAACTCACACACTCAGGCACGGGTTCCGCATACCCCTGTTAGAAAAGGCCCTGTTCCTACCCCTGTGACATCAAGCTATTTCGCACTCTCAGAGGAAGATATGTATGAGGCTAGGTCGTACGTCTTCCGCTAGAGTAGAGAATAAGGGGAATTCAATGAATTGTTTTCATCTCACTTCAATTTGATTAGGGGCATTATGCTTTGTTATCAAGATGTATATCCATCATTAAAATCATTCAACAATGGGAGGATACGGAATTTATCTTGTATTTCTTTTCTTCTTAGGGAAACAGGTCGTTGAATGCATCCTCTTTTCTATTCCACTGGGAGACGTGCGAGCTAGCGTCATACATATCCTCTTATAAGATTAAGACAGAGCTTGCTGTCACAGGAACTTCATCATTTAGAGGAGAGCACAACTGAGTTATAGGGGATCCGTGCCCTCTTGGGAGAGTCTTACCCGGGAGTAGACTCAGGCTCGCGTGTTAGGTTTCACCACGTCAACCTCTAATGATGGAGTAGTTCTTGCTCTCTGCGTCTAGGGTAACATATTGTATGTGTTTCGATTAATCTTATTCATAGTGTTCCGTTAAACCATGGAATCGAGATATCTATAGTTTAGTGGAAGAGCCCGTATCATTGGGATCGTCGAGCCAACTACTTTCATTGTAAAAATTTGGACAAGTAGAAATGCCGGCCACTAAGAGCTTCACAGGATGCCTATCAAACAGAGGGGGGAAGGGAAACATTCCGTGAAAGAGATCTTCGCATCTTAAGTTAAGCTAGTCATGCCTTTAGCGAAATCAAGGCTGCATTAAATGCTATGATTTGAGCCCGGCTAGATAATGCGATGAAATTGGCTGAGATGGTATCCTATAGGTACGCGCGGTGATAGAATGTGACCGTATTCTCCTAACAAACGAGCGAGGTGTTTTGCGAAAACCTTTCCAGAATCATTTTCACCCGCTTTCACCCTAGTGGAAACGGGCGCATCCAGCCAAGTGAAGAGAAAATTTTTTTCCAACAAGAGGGGCGGGTATGATTCGAAAGATACCAGCACCTAACGCTAGCTCGACCAAATTTTCCAACAGTAAAATTTTCGGGCGACGATTATAACGCATGTTGGAATATCACTTATCTTTGAAAGTCTTCTAACACTCGGCACACCATTAGTAGAGCAGAAAATGTGCTAAATGGTCAAGTGTTCTAGGAATGGAATTTAGGACCATGGCGATTAGGTTGCCTGAGGAAAACTTAATGATGTCTTTAACCAATCTAAAATCCTTGATATGGAGAGATAAATTATTTTCCAAAATGCAGACCATCACTCTAGACGATTGCACCACCATCGTGGGACAGATCTAGATAAGAACATGATACGGTTGCTATTCATTGATGCATAAACTCAAAAATTCAAAACACCTAACTCAAACTCTTCAATAAGGTTGTTAAGTACCTGAACCCTGGAGTTGATCCTGATTACTCCCAGATGCGGTGCCTACAGTTCCTGAAAATGAAGTTGAGAACAGGCTTCGTCAACCATTTCACGACACGGTAGAATTACCCTGCGTCGAAGTTGTCTACGGTGAAATGTACGCAAAAATATAAGTATACCTAAAATCCAAATGTACCTCCATGGTTACTCCGTGAAAGCGGGAATTTAATGAGAGTAGAATAACGGAGACGTCTAGGCCGGGAGTAAAGTGTGAATCCTCCTAACCATCCTCTATCCAATGGTTGTGGTAGTTTGCAAAACATTTACAGATAGACATTTGAATGAGGCACGCACCCAACATGGTTGCCTCGAGACAGATAGGAAATGGGGTAATGGAAGAGACATGCTTTTTCCGCTCTTTCCATTCTAGCATGAAAGGTATGCCAGGGACCATCTTCAAAGTGAATAAACTTACGGGAATAGCTGTACGATTCCCTGAAATAATTACTTAGAGAGCCCTTGGCTGTAGAATGTGCGGGCGGTTTCGAAGCCAGGTTACAGCCTTTGACTAAATTTGGGAGCTAGTTTTACCACCACATCTACTCTCACGACTCCAGTAAAGGTGCACGACCGTGGGACCTTGGGAGATGAGGACCCCTGTTTTTGCCCTTCCTCGTAAACCGGGAGTTTTGGGAATCAGATATCTGCCTCAAACATTCAGATTGGGTGAAATTCCTCCTTAACTTCTGTTGTGCACTTCGGGATTTATGTTGCTCAATTACATGGGACTTGTTTTCTGAATCTATAACACAATAGTCAAATAGAGCTGCACTGATAAATAGCAGCAGCATCGGCTCTAAATGACACAGAATACATATCTGCTTACATGGAAATTGTTGTTATTGGTATGATGTTTTTTTTCTGTTTTTGCAAAGACTTTCTTCCATGTATCATTAGAAATGTCAGAAAATAAGGTTTCTTGATCCAAGGTTTCGTCTGAAATTGTAGTTTTCTCTTCAATATTCACTTTTTCATCGCGTGCGATTATAGGCGCGAGCTACTCTACATCTCACTATTTCGGGGCTCGTTTTGCTTCTTTTTGTTTTTTGTAATAATCTTGTAATTATTCTGCCGATTGTAACTAAATTTGAAACCCTTATGTTGTTGACCGTTTTCTTTCGTAGTATATAATTCCCAAACTTGGCTGTTTCTAACGAGATTTGAAAACTTTATGTTGCTTTACATTTTCTTTCGAATGTTAGTCATGGAATTATTGAAAGTTGTGACGATCGTAAGGTCACAAATCAGAATAAATGATAGCATGCGTATAAACTAGAAATAATACATGTGATGAGGGGATCTATAACATACATTCAAAATAGCGAAGCCATATCCCTCCACAGAAACTATTCTCTAAATATCTCGTAAATTCGTCATACATCGATTAATTTATAGTGCCTTACGACTAGTTCACTAACAAAGGAATCCTTAATCTAAAATTGCCTAGATCTTAGATACATAGGCTGTTAGAGTGAAAATTTTCTTCCTTCACCAAAATTGCTTATTTATAGCTTCACAGACGACAACGATAATAACTGAATACAACCAAAAGTTCATTTTTAAGCAAAATTTGAATCCCCAAAAATACGGTGTTACGATTTTTTCAGATTTTTTCGTCTTCATTTCCAAATTTTGGATGGTCTGTTCTTTAAAATCAGCTTGCGCCACTACGTCCTAGCAAATATCACCAACGTTTTAAACCACTATTTCGGCTCGATATTTACGAGAGAAGCGTACAGTTCCGGTCCGAGTCCGGTGGTTCATCTCGACGAGAAAGAAAACCTATGCAAAATAGTCTTAGACACAAATAAATTAGCACCGAGATTTGGAAACCTTAACACGTATAAGTCATCAAGTCCGGATAGCTTTCTTCCTAGGTTCTTCCATGAAGATAGAGAAGAGGTTGCACCACACCTCTCACCATTTTCAACAAGTCTTTAGAAACTGGAGAGGTGCCTGAAGACTGGAGAGTAGCTTACTTAATCCCCATCTACACGAAGGGGGAAAGCGAATACTCGGGGAATTACCGGCCTATTACTCTTACATCTATATTAGGCATCTGGTCCAGGGAATAATTGCTAATCGTAGAATGCAGTACTTAGTGTCGCACAAACTCATCTTAGATTCCCAGCACAGATTTTGCAAAAACCTTTCATGACTCACTAAAGTAAGGGAGTTATTTCACAGTATTTTTAGTTTTTATGACTGTAGTTGAGCTGTGGATAACTTATACCTGGACTTTAAAACTGCATTCACTAATCTACCACACCGCAGGATGATGAATATGATCAGCACCCACCGCCTTACCGGTAAGTCAGCCTAATGGATAGAAAACTAGCTGTCACGATGGTGGCAACGAGTAAAAATCAACGGGGTAGCCAAGGAATGGACGCTGGTCAGCAGCGGGGCGCCCCAGGCCTCAGTGTTCGGGCCAGTATAGCTCATCGTTTAAATCACTGAAATAGACGAAGGACTACAATGCTCACCGACGATAGCCAATTAGGAGAAAGTGTGAGCTGGCAAGAAGGACTGGAACGCACGCGAACTAGCCTTCTCAGGATGGGTGAGTGGTCCGAGAAAGGCAGATGCCATTTAAACTCGAGAAGTGCAAGGTAATGCACATAGGCCATGCCCATTACCTTGTTTGCTAGGCAAACAGTTAGATAATTCTAAATTTAGAAAGATTTATTTGTGCTAACTAGCTGTGATCTGAAGTTTTCCGAGCAGCGAAACCAGGTGAAAAAGAGTTCCCGGCGAATGCTAGGCTACATAAAGAGGCATTTTCCTTCAGAAAAAAGCATGAGAATAATCTTCAATTCTTGTCTTTAACCTTGCGTAAAGACATTGAACGGCTCAATAGTTTATAGACCCTGGCCTCTAAATTGATCTTTTCCCTTAGTCATAAAAATTATCAGCAGTAAATATGAGAATTGATGATTTTCTCCCTTGAGATGCACCGGTTAAGAGGCCAGCCTAATGAAACCTTTAAAAAAATTACGAGGAGTTGAAAACGTAGAGCACAGGAGACTATTCGCGTTGAAATCACATGCTACACAAAACCACGGTTACAAAATGGAATTTCCGCAATTCCATACTAATATTTGCGGCAACTACTTCTCTTAAAAAATCTGCGGAACGTGGTCCTGTCTTCCTCCGGAGGTGGTGACCAGTTCGTAAGTCAAACTATTCAAATCTTGTCTTAACGACATAATCCACGATGACCTAGATAGTACCACTTTGATATAGATTATAGAATGTGTATAGTTTAAAGCAGGTAGATAAGTTTCAAATTTTATGTAAATTTCCTGATTGTGTTATTGTTCACTGCGCAATCAGTTATCATTTCAGCATTTTGGCCTGCAAAAGCGGGTGCGAGAGTTGAATGGGGAGAGCCTTCCTCTATGCTACGCTTTTCTCTTCTGCTATGGGTAGGGCATTTCAAATATAGTAAGTACACGCTATGGTCAGCAACATCTTTTGAGGTAATACTTTTCCTTGTGAACCCTACTTTATCATCTTCTATCCACACACAGTCATCAATCTCCACCCTCTTTTAAAATTCCTCTTTCCATTTTCCCCTCCTTTCACATAAGTTGAACTCACTCTCCTACTCTCCCACTCTACTCACTTCTCTACCCATTTCACACTATTTATCCATGCTATCCATCTCGTTCCTTCTCCACCATTCTTTATCTTTTTCGGTCAACCCTATCTCCCTTCTCTTCTCTCTCCTTTCCTCCTTTCTCTCTTTCTATTTATCTTTTCAGGGTGTGTTTCTCTTGCTCCCCTTCTCTTACTCTGTGAAACTCAATTTCTCTCAAGTAATCTCAATCTCGATCTCTCTTTTTCTATCTATATCTTCAAATCTGTCTTTATCTATTTTTCTTTTTATCTATCTCTCTCTCTCTCTGTTTAATTCATTGAATTTCACTTCCTGTCACGCTTTCTTTTCCCTCTTTTTTATCTATCTCTCTTTCTTTCTCTAGCTCTATGTATATCTTAATTTCAGTCTCTATCTATAACTTTATTTCCATTTCTATCTCTAATTCTATGTGCTCTCTCTTCTCTCTCGTAGTTAACTATAAACCCCTTTGTAAATCTTCTCTTCTTACTTTTCCTAATAATTTTATATATTTTATACAATATCGTTTCGTTCCTCTTTTTCTATGGTATTTAATATTTTAAAATAAATAACTCGCCCATATTTTTTCCAGACTAAATTCTCCAGTTTCCTTACAACCCTGTTAAAAATAAGTTCTCTCATTTAATTAAGAAGAATGATTTTGCAGACAATTCTTAATTGGCTAAATTTTAATCAATCGCCTTATGCATAACATTTGGAAGTGGAAATACAATAGCAATAAATGTGAAATATGTTATTCATCTCTATATTTTTTGTAATTAACATTTATTTAAATTTGCATAATATAATTTAATAGTTTAAAAATAAATAAAAACTTTACTTATCTCATTTGCTGGTGGAAAGTCAATTTGCACGATTTTAATATAATTTCAACGTTTTTTTTCCCATAGTCCTTTTACACCTCTCGTCTCTTCGAAAACGTACGTTTCATTGAACCTGAGACCAAAATTTGTGAACAATTCAACGTTGGCATTTTTTATGTTCAAAAGGAGATAATTGATTTCTTGATAAAAATATGTAGATTTTTTCTCTTTGATTTAAATTTTGCTAATGGGAGTAAGTTTAGGATAAGTTTCGTTGATAAATGCAGAAAATTTTAAAATTAAAATTCAAAATTGTTGAACGTAAAGTGGCTAATTGAAGAGAAGCTTGGATGAAGAAGAACTTTTTTCTGAAATTTTTCAACGGTCAAACGAAAATCAACTGTTTTAGACCCACTTCGAAAGTAATATCAGACTAAACTTAATTTATAAGTTGTTTCTTTATCAGTTTTTGGAAGAGCTGAGAAGTGCGAAGCGCTGAAATTGTAATTAATTACGAAGAAATCTTATTACTTGAAATTAAATCTTATTTATTTCAAGTAAAAATAATTTTTCATATTTAATTATAATTTCAGCGCTTAGGACTTTTCAGCTCATCTATAATACGATGAGAACAATCTGCTTATTTTGTAGGCTAAAATGTCTCTTTATGTGCCGGAGTATTCCTTAGGCCCTCTTATCTACTTGGAGGCACGGCTTGGAGAACTTCAATTCACCGCTAATTAGCAGGTTTAAAGCTTTATCATAAAGCTTTTCCTTGCACTTGTCGATGTTAAATGGCATTTGCTACATCTCGGACTGCTCAGCTGTACCTGAGATGGCTATTTTGCAGGTGTTCTACTCGTTCTCGCCAACTGACACTTTCTCGTAAATTTCTATCGTCGGCTAACTTGGCTATCCTGCATAGTAGTCCTTCCTCTATGTCATTGCTATAGAAAATAAAAAATACAGGATAACCTGCCGGTATTCCCTAGGGCGTGGACTGTATTCCTCAAACTGCGGTGTCGTGCCTTATTGAATGCTTTTTGAAAGTTCAGATATGAGATATCCAAAGCTGAACTACGCTCATACTCATTCAAAATACTGTGAAAAAACTCTCGTAAATTAGTGGGACATAAACAGTTTCTGAAAATCCGTGCTGGAAATCCAAGATCGGGATGTGCGACTCTAAGTGATGCACTATACGGTCAGTAAAAATTCTCTCGAGTATTTTACATAAGATGGTTGTCAGAGTAATAGGCCGGTAATTAATCGCCCATTTGCGGTCCCCTTTTTGTAGATTAAGGTTACGTATACTACTCTCCAGTCTTCAGGCACCTCTCGAGTTTCTAAAGACTTGTTGAAAATGTAGGTGAGGTGTGGAGCGAACACTTCCCTAACTTCAAACATGAATCTAGGCAGAAAGCTAACCGGACCTGGAGAATTATACGCGTTAACACTAGATAGACGGCCAAGTCCACAACCCCTAGAAAGACTGAGCATTAATTTTGACCTCTGCTATTATTTTTCCTTATTTTCTTCGTTTTTTTCACACATTTTAGGGTCAATTCATATCAAAAGAATTATGCTTTCCTATTAGTTCCAGTTTAACTTCGTTCTGTTGCAAATATTTCATTAAATCATTGTATGAAATAGGTATCAATAAATGATAAATAAAAATACATTATCACTATATTTCCATTTACTTACATTTATGTAAGAAACAGAAAAATTTGGTCTTAATTCAATCCCATACACTCTATTTCTTTCTTTCCTTATTAATGAAGATCCGATTATTCTAAAATTATTATAAAAAAATATACCATTATTTTGTTAATGTGCAAATTAAGACGATCTAAGAAAACATCCAAAAACAACAGATATTTTTAAGATTTTGAATGGAGAATAATATCAGGATAAATGAAGCCGAGCGAACTTGATGTGGGAACGACCCTTAGCTAAGAGGCAAAAAAAAGAAGATATGGAGGAAGGTATCAAAGAAACAATTGGGGGGGGGGGGCAACCAAAGAGATTTATCTCCATATTCACGGAAGACCTTTAGTTATATCTTGTTCTGAATCATGATTTACTTTTGCAAATCAAAACGGCTGCAAATTCAAATCACATCGAACTCCAACTTTTGACAAGCCACTGTCGATGCTACTTAAATTTACTTAAGGTTCATACGATGTTTTTACCTGGCTAGGCCATAGCCGAATTTGAATCAAGTGTTAGTAAGTAATAAAAAATGAATCCTTCCAGCTTTTTCCTCAACTTCAATTTCTTAGTTGTATATTAATAATAAATCTCTTTCACATACTCCTGTTATTAGTATTAATTTTATCTCCTATTAGACACCAAAATATTCGAATTTCTAACGTTATCAATAATCCTTTTTAGTCAATTCAGTCTGATTTATTATTTCCTTATCATTTATATTATGACAAAATTATCCTGGTTTCGTTTTTCTGACTTCTAAAATATAATAATTTTACCTCCCTCCCCCCCAAAAATAACGACTTACAAATAAAATACTACTCGCTATTCAAATGAACGCGAGCCGTTAATTAACAAAGAAAGCATACTACAATGTAATATCTTCAAATTTGAAACGATTTGAATAAAGTTCAGGAAATAAAAAATTACAACTAATTAAAAAATAAAATTGACCTTATTTTCTCTTTGGGGAGTAAAAGAAATTTGGGAAAATACTTCTCATTTGAGCTTGGTTTGTTATGTAAGTCTAACTGAATACAATGTACATTTGTTATTCTACCTTTGAAATCGAAAAAAAATATATATAGCTTAAGAATTCCTTATTCTAGTTCTTAAGGAAGAGTTTATTGTCTCTGATTGAACCATTTAGAAAGGAAAATTACATTGTTCTTCTGCAATAGTTTGCGAATAGGCTGTTCCTCAGTAAAGGTAAACATAGAAAGGAAACGAGAACAAATTCTGGAGGATAAGCTTATATTTGGAATGGAAGAATCGTTCGAAAATATTTAGGTTTACATATTTTGATTTTCATTTTCAGACTATCGCAAAACAGCAAAAGCAAATCTAGCTAGTACCTTTTTTATGATTAACACATTGCACACAAATGACAGAATTACTTGTTAATTCTATAATGTGCTGTTTCCTAGAAACTTTCTTCCCAAATTATACAACCAAATTACTAAAATATTTTATCAACACTAACTATTATTTACCTGGCCATACTAGATACATTATACCATAATGGGAATTAATATACCACCATTATTATTACCATAACGATGTACAGTAGCTTAAAGTCTAAATAGTTGAAAACCATTAAGGAGAAGAATCACAAGATCTTTAAATCCATTGCTCTAAGGACTAACGGGCTATCTTGTAGACCAAAGTTTCAGCAGCCTTATGACATAAGCTGTTTATTCACCAGGTTTTATAAAATGATTCAGAAATAAGGATATTAGGAGTAAACGTAATTTTGAGCAAAAATTATATTTTGCGTGTTTGGACTGAGTAATCGAAGAGAAACATCATTTTATATGTAGGTATTCATTGCTTGATAATTTTACTAAAAACCATCAAACGAATATAAACTCCTACGGTAGTTTGTAGTGGTTAATGTCTTTCCTAAAATTAGACGATTTTAAGCAGTCGGTAAAGCAAGCGCATCAGCCTTAATTTAACTCGCTCGTGGATATTTTGCTTGAACTGATAAGTATTGGAATTGTGGGGAAATCAATATCGTGAGGACCGAACAGATGCCAGTTAGGTTACAGAGCGCCAACAACTACGTGGTATATGAGCCGATACTTTAACCCACCCCTCTTTCATTTTTTCCCCGCTGGCAAAATAATCATCGATATTACTCTCAAGGAGATCTTGAAATGGGCAGATTTCGTAGCCCGTTAGTATAAACAATGGAGGGCGGTAGAGCCGTTAGATTAAAAATGTAGATCTAGTTTCCCCAAATAGACAAAATTTCATTCTCTTCGACGAAAACCAGAAGAGATCATTAGGGTTACGGGTTACCACGCTGAAAGGAATGCCTTAGAAAAAAGGCTTAAACATGGGGACTCATCTCCCCTCTCCTCCCCCCAGGATTTAGGTGAGGTATATATACATCAATCTGGAAAAAAGAGGAGGATCGAGTGAGCGATTGAAAATAAATGAATACCGGCGTGAGTCCGGGCATTAAAGTGGAACCGAGCGAGAGTTAAGAAGAAGAAGTTTTTATCTCGAGGCTGTTCTTTTTGGTTACATCGAAGAGTAGACCATTGGTATAGAGAATCACTCTCATATCCTTTTCGTCAGAGAAAACCCCTATCTGAGTTTTTTAATAAAACTAAAGATATCCTTCACCATTGAGGAATACCAACATGAAGTCCCCCTCGTATAAGGATAAACCTCTTGGTCAACGCTCATCATATAGAAGCCCCACAAAGGTAATCCAGGGATTGAAATAATCATATATCCACTGTCCCTTCGCTTATAGCGTCAAGTCAAGATACTTCGTCAAGTGCTCTTCTCACTTACCTCGAAGCCAGCTGTTTCCTCCAGTCAGCCTCTCGTTTGGCGCCACACTCGCCTCAACTCAACTTTCTATTTCACTCAACGAGATTCTTAGTCAAGGTCCATCACTAGTATAACGTCGCTTTATTTTAAAGGTAAAAGGATTAACATTTAATTCTGTTTTTTAATTAACATTCCGTACTAAAGTGAAGTTTTGCGTCACCCATCGCGTAGTATTCATTGGTAGTAGTAATTTTTATTTAAACCCTGACTAGATATAAAATTTTTAATATTTCATTTTTTATTTAATTCAAAATATATGTTTACTCTAGTGGTTTAATTAAATCCTCCAAACGCTGTATATGGCAATAGTTATATAAATTTACGGATCCACTCTGGTTAAAGGATCAAATCAAACGATAAAATAGTAATATAGCACTCTTAGAGAAAAAAAGGAAAGGAGTTTTTATGCACGGAAAAAACGTACGTACATACTCGGCAATATACCACGACAAGGACGTTTTCCTCTCTGTTTGCTTCATCTTTCAATTTGTAGATGTCTGAGTCACTTTCTTTATCAATGCATAAGATTTGTTGAATTGTTGCTTGGCATTTAAAAGATAATAATTTGTGCTCATTGTATTAAACCACCACATTCGAAATTATATATTTTTTTTGTTTATTATAAAAGAATATCATTTACCATTAATCTTCAAAGCTCTAGATCAACCAATGCTTTTCATTTTAGGTATATGTACTTTTGTGAGGAAGAGTTCTGCTAGGAATAAGATAGAGAATAAAAAGATAGTCAAAAAACTGTAAGCAAGAAAAGATTTCTCACACTCATACTCATCCACTTACTACTGGTGACCACTCACCAAGATATACATAAATAAAAATTAATTCCTCTGTACTTGCAGAGACGGCATTTTTCGCAAACTATCTAACAAATTGGGCGACCAAAAATATTAAGAAAGTTAGTGTTGAGTTACCATGGAAACTTTTCATTGACTATTCCATCCTTCTTCTCAAAACAGAAGTCCTAGAAACTCTATCAAATGATGGTAACACCTGACAAACCTCAGGCAATTCGTAACGTGTTTTTTCTGGGACTTCTTAGGGGTTGATTATTTCTTTCACGCAACTTACTTATTCGCTTCACTACAAGTGCCAACCTTCGCATCAACCTCCAAGAAAGTTTTTTAATTACTTTAGCTGTTAGTTTCATGGATTGAGACAACCAAAAGTAATTCCAAGCTTACACCTTGTTAATAGAGATCAATTGTGAGCGTGCTCACTTAACCCGCAGCTCCATTATCATCTTCTCTAAGGAAGTTGTAAATTTTCATTAATTTAAGCTATGTAACTTCTTAAATTTCAAATCTTTTGAGTTTTCTGTGAGAGAGTCATTGCAATTCTCTTACTATTGTTGATAATAAAAATTTAAAATAGAATATAAAAGAAATTCCAGGATTTTAGTAGAAAGGTGTTTGGCTTTTGGTTTGGTTAATTTTTCTAAATAATTGGAAATTGCTCAGTTTAATTCGTAAACATTGATATTACATCGCAGCTATTAGTCAATAGTGAATGTGAGTTTACAGGTACGAATTTTTTTACACCAATAAATAGTACGAGTTGAATAATACTTTAAAATATTTTTTAGTTTAGAGTATAAAATTACAAATACATGAATCAAGTGATCGTTCTCTTAAAAACTAGAAATAATTCTTTAAACCGACAAAACAACAGACATCCAAATATTTGTGAGTTCTTCGTCATAAGGTGGTTCCTTCCTTGATTCGGAAGAAAAATGTTAAGAAATTGAAATAAATCCAAAAAGCTTCTGGTAGTGAAGTTCAAACCGCCACTAATCAAAAACTACAAGCTTCCAAAAGTAAACAGGCTTAAATAGTAAAAATATTCATCAGAATGTAAGTGGAGAGATAACTAATATTAAAAGTCAGTTGGAATCGATTGATTAGCGAAAATAACCGATAAATTAGACCACTGAAGGGTGACTTAATTCTTTATAAACTTATTTCTGCAAGTAAAAAAGACTATATGCAGAGCGGGTTTGTTCGCTACATGACCTCAGGTATTTAGATTCAAAATCAAGTCGTTAAGTTCTACTTCATTAAGAAAATGACAGGGGAAGCTACTAGTTGCAATCTTTATTTCCGACTTTATAGTGATTGAATCCATTTGCAGATATGGTTGGAAAGAGAACTAGGTATTTTTCAATTTCTATGACAACCTTTTCGATGAAGTGCGATGAAGGGCCCTTATCCGTTAAGATATTTCTGTGGTTATTTAGAGAAGACAAAAGTAATACGTAACTAAAAGTAATAATGTTAATATTTTAGTATACTTAATAACTCTTTTTACATAGCAATTTTTAGGCTATATGCTATTTTGTAGTATAATTATTTGCTCGTTGATTTCTTTATCTGATAAATTACATTTTCCGTGTTAAAATAATGTGAATTAGGCTTTGGAAATAAATTCCATTTTTATTTTTGTACTCAATAATGTTAAAGCAAAGTTTCGCTCGGCATTAATTTCCATAAGACTAAATTGATAAAAAACATACTTCAAAACTATCTATATTCAAATGAATCGTCCCCAAATTTGTCCTTCTAAAAGCTATAAAAAAGGAAAATCTATATGTGACGACATATCTCAGCTGAGGCGATTCTTGAATATTAATTTCCCATCTTCCCGCTCATGGAGTTGCTTGGTCGAGTCTGTACTTCTTCTAGATTTCCATTTTTTAAACCTTTTTTAATCTTTTTCACGTGTGCGTAATGTTCTTATTAATTCAATTTGAACGTCATGGGATGTTACAATAATACCATCGCCATCTAAATTCGGATAATGAAAAAGACCTTTAATTATTGACCGATAAGGAATTCGAGAAACTTCATCTAGTGAAAATATATTAGTCGAAACGCAGAAATTCCTGTCACGTGCAATGAAATTACTGTTGCCAAATGAAAAGTTGTTTAAAAAACACAAACACAAATCTGAGAGACGGGATACTAGAAGAACTCGTTCCCCTCAAATACGTCGACTGTCTCGTCTCGAATCCGTATTTTTCTGGTTTCTTTATCTGAGTGACTTATTTTCTGTAGGTTTGCTTACTGTGCCGTATGAATTTCGCGTCAAGGTAATGATGTTCCCCCAAATTTATCCATAATTACCTATATAAATATATATATATATATGGTTAAAAGGCTATTTTTTGGCAAACCAGTATTCCTCAAAGCCTTCGGAAGGAGCTCTTCTCACATACACGAAAAGGTAGCACTTAAAATAGGCGTTCTCTCAGATAGCCAAAAAAACTATATTTCGATTAACGTTTTTAAGTGTCACCCTCGCTTTTCGAAATTGAAATAAATCCAAAAAGCTTCTGGTAGTGAAGTTCAAACCGCCACTAATCAAAAACTACAAGCTTCCAAAAGTAAACAGGCTTAAATAGTAAAAATATTCATCAGAATGTAAGTGGAGAGATAACTAATATTAAAAGTCAGTTGGAATCGATTGATTAGCGAAAATAACCGATAAATTAGACCACTGAAGGGTGGCTTAATTCTTTATAAACTTATTTCTGCAAGTAAAAAAGACTATATGCAGAGCGGGTTTGTTCGCTACATGACCTCAGGTATTTAGATTCAAAATCAAGTCGTTAAGTTCTACTTCATTAAGAAAATGACAGGGGAAGCTACTAGTTGCAATCTTTATTTCCGACTTTATAGTGATTGAATCCATTTGCAGATATGGTTGGAAAGAGAACTAGGTATTTTTCAATTTCTATGACAACCTTTTCGATGAAGTGCGATGAAGGGCCCTTATCCGTTAAGATATTTCTGTGGTTATTTAGAGAAGACAAAAGTAATACGTAACTAAAAGTAATAATGTTAATATTTTAGTATACTTAATAACTCTTTTTACATAGCAATTTTTAGGCTATATGCTATTTTGTAGTATAATTATTTGCTCGTTGATTTCTTTATCTGATAAATTACATTTTCCGTGTTAAAATAATGTGAATTAGGCTTTGGAAATAAATTCCATTTTTATTTTTGTACTCAATAATGTTAAAGCAAAGTTTCGCTCGGCATTAATTTCCATAAGACTAAATTGATAAAAAACATACTTCAAAACTATCTATATTCAAATGAATCGTCCCCAAATTTGTCCTTCTAAAAGCTATAAAAAAGGAAAATCTATATGTGACGACATATCTCAGCTGAGGCGATTCTTGAATATTAATTTCCCATCTTCCCGCTCATGGAGTTGCTTGGTCGAGTCTGTACTTCTTCTAGATTTCCTTTTTTTAAACCTTTTTTAATCTTTTTCACGTGTGCGTAATGTTCTTATTAATTCAATTTGAACGTCATGGGATGTTACAATAATACCATCGCCATCTAAATTCGGATAATGAAAAAGACCTTTAATTATTGACCGATAAGGAATTCGAGAAACTTCATCTAGTGAAAATATATTAGTCGAAACGCAGAAATTCCTGTCACGTGCAATGAAATTACTGTTGCCAAATGAAAAGTTGTTTAAAAAACACAAACACAAATCTGAGAGACGAGATACTAGAAGAACTCGTTCCCCTCAAATACGTCGACTGTCTCGTCTCGAATCCGTATTTTTCTGGTTTCTTTATCTGAGTGACTTATTTTCTGTAGGTTTGCTTACTGTGCCGTATGAATTTCGCGTCAAGGTAATGATGTTCCCCCAAATTTATCCATAATTACCTATATAAATATATATATATATATGGTTAAAAGGCTATTTTTTGGCAAACCAGTATTCCTCAAAGCCTTCGGAAGGAGCTCTTCTCACATACACGAAAAGGTAGCACTTAAAATAGGCGTTCTCTCAGATAGCCAAAAAAACTATATTTCGATTAACGTTTTTAAGTGTCACCCTCGCTTTTCGAAATTGAAATAAATCCAAAAAGCTTCTGGTAGTGAAGTTCAAACCGCCACTAATCAAAAACTACAAGCTTCCAAAAGTAAACAGGCTTAAATAGTAAAAATATTCATCAGAATGTAAGTGGAGAGATAACTAATATTAAAAGTCAGTTGGAATCGATTGATTAGCGAAAATAACCGATAAATTAGACCACTGAAGGGTGACTTAATTCTTTATAAACTTATTTCTGCAAGTAAAAAAGACTATATGCAGAGCGGGTTTGTTCGCTACATGACCTCAGGTATTTAGATTCAAAATCAAGTCGTTAAGTTCTACTTCATTAAGAAAATGACAGGGGAAGCTACTAGTTGCAATCTTTATTTCCGACTTTATAGTGATTGAATCCATTTGCAGATATGGTTGGAAAGAGAACTAGGTATTTTTCAATTTCTATGACAACCTTTTCGATGAAGTGCGATGAAGGGCCCTTATCCGTTAAGATATTTCTGTGGTTATTTAGAGAAGACAAAAGTAATACGTAACTAAAAGTAATAATGTTAATATTTTAGTATACTTAATAACTCTTTTTACATAGCAATTTTTAGGCTATATGCTATTTTGTAGTATAATTATTTGCTCGTTGATTTCTTTATCTGATAAATTACATTTTCCGTGTTAAAATAATGTGAATTAGGCTTTGGAAATAAATTCCATTTTTATTTTTGTACTCAATAATGTTAAAGCAAAGTTTCGCTCGGCATTAATTTCCATAAGACTAAATTGATAAAAAACATACTTCAAAACTATCTATATTCAAATGAATCGTCCCCAAATTTGTCCTTCTAAAAGCTATAAAAAAGGAAAATCTATATGTGACGACATATCTCAGCTGAGGCGATTCTTGAATATTAATTTCCCATCTTCCCGCTCATGGAGTTGCTTGGTCGAGTCTGTACTTCTTCTAGATTTCCTTTTTTTAAACCTTTTTTAATCTTTTTCACGTGTTCGTAATGTTCTTATTAATTCAATTTGAACGTCATGGGATGTTACAATAATACCATCGCCATCTAAATTCGGATAATGAAAAAGACCTTTAATTATTGACCGATAAGGAATTCGAGAAACTTCATCTAGTGAAAATATATTAGTCGAAACGCAGAAATTCCTGTCACGTGCAATGAAATTACTGTTGCCAAATGAAAAGTTGTTTAAAAAACACAAACACAAATCTGAGAGACGGGATACTAGAAGAACTCGTTCCCCTCAAATACGTCGACTGTCTCGTCTCGAATCCGTATTTTTCTGGTTTCTTTATCTGAGTGACTTATTTTCTGTAGGTTTGCTTACTGTGCCGTATGAATTTCGCGTCAAGGTAATGATGTTCCCCCAAATTTATCCATAATTACCTATATAAATATATATATATATATATGGTTAAAAGGCTATTTTTTGGCAAACCAGTATTCCTCAAAGCCTTCGGAAGGAGCTCTTCTCACATACACGAAAAGGTAGCACTTAAAATAGGCGTTCTCTCAGATAGCCAAAAAAACTATATTTCGATTAACGTTTTTAAGTGTCACCCTTGCTTTTCGAAGAGAATGGAAAATTTGTTTGATTCTCCATTTTCGCCACACATTATAAATTAAGAAAAATTATTGCAGTAACGCAATTAATTATGCGGTTAAAAGGCTATTTTTGGCAAACTAGTCTTCCTCAAAGCCTTCGGAAGGAGCTCTTCTCACATACACGAAAAGGTAGCACTTAAAATAGGCGTTCTCTCGGATAGCCCAAAAAACTATATTTCGATTAACGTTTTTAAGGGGCACCCTTGCTTTTCGAAGAGAATGGAAAATTTGTTTCATTCTCCATTTTCGCCACACATTATAAATTAAGAAAAATTATTGCAGTAACGCAATTAATTATGCGGTTAAAAGGCTATTTTTGGCAAACCAGTCTTCCTCAAAGCCTTCGGAAGGAGCTCTTCTCACATACACGAAAAGGTAGCACTTAAAATAGGCGTTCTCTCAGATAGCCAAAAAAACTATATTTCGATTAACGTTTTTAAGTGTCACCCTTGCTTTTCGAAGAGAATGGAAAATTTGTTTCATTCTCCATTTTCGCCACACCTTATAAATTTAGAAAGATTATTGCAGTAACGCAATTAATTATGCGGTTAAAAGGCTATTTTTGGCAAACAAGTCTTCCTCAAAGCCTTTTAACCGCATAATTAATTGCATTACTGAAATAATTTTTCTTAATTTATATATATATATATATTTATTTAAATCTTGTTTTACATCATATTTCTTTATATTTCGACATTAATTGCGTAAAATACAATTCATAAAATCGAATTATGATTATTTAATTATAACAACAAAAAACGAGATATATTTTCAGCCAGAACGTTCTTAAAAAGAATAATCCTAAAATATTACTTTAAATATGGGTATTAAAAATAATTGGACATAACGTGGAGGAAAGGGGGAAATTATATGGATTCCTGAGGAGTACAAATATAAACCCAGGATTTATTCTTTTTGTAATATATTAAAATGAGTGAATAGTAGAAAATTTAGTTGAAAATACCAAGATCTAGAATTCTCTTTATTATACCGTCTCTACTAGTGTCTTTATCCATTGCCTCACTACTATAGTCTTCGGTTCTAAGATTATTCAAATGCATTTTCAGCAAAAACAGTCAGCAAAGCCAAAGAATTTTTGGTAGTAAAAGAGTAAGACAAATCCATCTTTTGAGATATACCAAAATTTATGCTAATAACATATTTCTTATGGAAATAAGCTTAATAAAAGAATACAAAGGATTTTTTATTCAATCATCATGGGTGTTTTAAAATGTGCAGAAGATCCGCGGGCAGAGAGGACAGGTGGCAGCTCAGCGAAGAGGATTTTTTCAATTAGAACTTTTTTTAGTTTCGGTAAAAAATTGAAATTGAAAATAATTCTAACGAACGTTCCTTTATGTTTTAAAAATATGTTATGAGCAAAAATGATATTTCCCTATCTTGAGCGGGATGGAAAGCCTAATAGTTACTGAAAATATCCCAAGAAAGTGAGATGGAGCAGTATGCTGAGCTTAGAATGTGGCATTTGAAATTGATAGAAATTGCTTTCTGTAGCAAGAAGATTGTTAATCAAAGGAAAAGGGAAGACGAGTAGTATATATGTATATAGGTTAGCGTAGAAAAATAACGCATGGTACAGGTGACTGGACTTTAATAAACTAGTAAATCATCAGAATCATCTCGGAATGAATAAATTGAAGAATCTTCTCTTCTAAAAATAGTGATTATAGGGAATTAGGAAAGTGTGAAAGGAACAATTCGCCACCGGTCAAGATTCTCATCGAAAGATCATTCTTTAAAGTTTCAAGTCAATTAAATTTACCACTTTATTACAATTGCGTTTCTCTAACAAACAGCGCCACAGTCTTTATTAATATTCTTTTAACATTAAATGTGGTTGTAGCTCTAGTTAATTTCACTTGACCTTACTTTCCCAATTTTAACAAAACTCCGTCAGATTCTCTAGTGTATATGTTACAAATTTCCTTACATATAATAATAAAATGTCACAATCAATATTTCTTTCGCAAACATATGGGGAGTAAGGTTTCCATTGGTTATTCTTTCGCATTATATAATCCGATCGATTTTAGATATTTCCACCCGGCATTGAAGAATTGCCTTTTCTCCATGAATTTCTTAAGCTTATTTAAATTCGGTGGGTTATTATTTCATTATTTTAAATTCAATTTTATTATTTTAACCTACTAACAATTGACTGGAAGAAAATACACATCTAAAACAGCCATGTTGGGGGGGAGAAAAAGGATTGTCAAGATATATATTAAATCTAATATTAATTTTACGAGATGAGTAAATATATATTAACCATAAATTTAATATACAACTTTAGATATTTAAAAGCGCTGTGTGTGAAAACAACCTCTGACCTCTCCCCAATTTATCGGTGCCCATGTCCTATGATATCGCGCCATAGACGACGTCATTTTCTGTTCGAACATTCTCGAATTTTTCGACTCCTGAGCAGGTTAGGAAGATATTTCTTAATCCTCCGAACTCGTTCCAAGCCCCCGGTCCTCGGTGATGAGGTTAGAAAGATCCACGCTGTCTCACACCTCGCTACTAAATGATAAATCGACTCTGCCTCCGGATTAAGATGTCTAAACCTTGTGATCCTTTCTCTAAACTCTCCCTTTTCCTTCGGATTCGGGCCAATTATGGACGGCAATACGGCGTTCACAACACACCAACACAACCCCACACTCCCGAACCCCTTCTCATAATCTGAACCTCTCATACTATCTCTAGCCCCCCATCTACTAGCTCTACTCCCTCATCATCTGTTCCTACCTTCCCCCACCTAGATCCTAATCTCTCCAACCCTCGTTCCACGACCATCACCCACTGTCACACTATCTTTACCCCTCCTTCCATAAAACACACGCTCCCTTTTACCATGGCCTGCATACCCAATAACACCAATGTTAACCTCATTAGTCACATTAAACCAGAGCCGACACGCGTGAAGGTATTCGCTCGTCACGCCTTCTGGGAAATAATCAAGAAGAGGAGAACGGTTCCGGTTAAATCAAGCCCACGCGCCCTCCACCCACGTCAATAGGTCGCCTCAACATAATACAATTAAACGTACGCAGTTGGCCTGATATTCGCCATGCTGTTGCCAACTGGGTCCTAAACACACAAAAGTCTAACATAATACTCTTGAACTCGACCATTCTACACCCTCCGAACAACAGACTCCACATTGCTGGCTATCACCCATATCTACGTCCGCAAGCGCTGCACTTAGGATCAGCTATCCTAATAAAGCGTTCTATTCACCACTCCCAAATTCAAACATGCCATGAATCTTTTCTAGGCGGTAAGGTATAGACAAGCTCCGGCCCCATTCTAGTGACCACGCAATACAGATCACCACGCCTACAATTAGACATAGAAGTACCACTCCGGGCTCTGTCAACCCACAACGTACCTATCTTCTTTGTAGGGTCCTAAACGCTTTCCACCCAGCACTCCTTTCTAATACCACGAGTGCTGCAGGAAGGTACCTGACAGGTGCCTTGCTGGGTTATCGCTGCCCCTCATTGGCCTGGCCTTCCCCACATTCTTCGGTAATCGCGGAGCAACCACCTCGCCAGATATGGTCTTCCACAACGACCACGCTACATGCCTCTATACTCACATCTCACCGGGTCCTCACATAATCTCTGATGACATACCGATATGCCTTATCATATTCACATCTTCCCTAATCATTTCCCCACCACCTCTTTTCGATTTCAAAAACAGGAACTGGGAAGAGTTCAAGAGACAAATAACTGAAAACACGCCAAAAAACCTGGACCTGGACCACAACAATCTAGATCTATTAGAAGACCACTGGTGCTTAATTTTTAAAAACCATAACCGCAGCACGTGACCTACACACACCATCTAAAACCTACACATGTATAAAACACTTAACATATTCCATACACACTCAGGGGCTCATCACACAGTACCATAATCGCTACACCAGAGACCTACGACAATACAAAATCACTCACCTACGTGCCCGAACCTACAGTGCGTGCAACTAGATAGGAAATGACAGTTGCGAGTGGTGCGGCCGACACTCGTTGCACCCGAATCTTTCACCGTCCAAGTAAATAACCAAACACTCACAGACACCGACGTCATCCTAGATGCATTTAGGTCCCACTGGGACACAGTACGCACACACACAACACACCCGAAAGACACGCGCAAGAGCAATTCCAGGAAGTCGAGGAGTGGTGTCGGGCTCACTCTCATGAGCTAAGGCCCACCTCCCTGATACGAATAGAGCTGCTTGACAACACATCTACACTGCTTACTCCCATCACCATCGGGGAAACAAAATACTACATTACAGCAACACCAAAACGCGCACTCGGCCCCTCCGGACTACCAGCCACATTAACACACAACCTCCCCGCAAACATATACCCTACACTTACACACATAATCAACGCCTCACTAGCCTCAGGCCACTTCACCAAGATATGGAAAGGCTCTCACAACATACTTTTACACAAAATAAACAAAGATTTAAAACAACAAACAATTTATGGCCTATTGATCAACTAGAGCACCTAGGCCAAATAATCGAACGTATGATCAACTGCAGCTTACGGGACTACTTGGAAGAGAGGGACTGGTTCTCCCTCCACCAATATAGGTTGATGAGGGGCCAGTTCACTCAGGTAGGTTTGACTATCGTTCACGACAGAATACAAACAAACCCGCCAGGTAAGAAAAAAGAACTCTCCATCAAAAAGCACGTAGAGAAGGCCTTTGATAAGGTGTGGCACGAGGGGCTCCAAAGGAAACTCGCCAACAATATAGAGTTAGCTCTTTGCTCCAAAAGGCTCCTCTCGCACTACCTCACTGAAAGTAGATGCCACATAACATACAACAATACCCTATCCTCACCTTTCACACCACTTTTAGGCGTTCCCCAAGAAAGCGTCCTGCAACCACACTTTACATCATGTACACAAACGACACTCCACCCCCTCCCAAAATCTGCCGTCACAACTACACAGTGTCGTACTCCGATGACGAGACCATTCTCGTCAGCGGCCGCGGAGTAGACGAGATCGCGCACCATGCACAAATAATACTAGACGAAAATACAGAATACGAATATAAATGGTGATTCACACGAAGCTTCAGAAGACACAGATAACACTCTTCGGTGCAAGAACCTACGAATTTTCTCACACACACTAGAAAGAAATACATACAGCAAACAAAAATCCTTTGGGTGACATTTGACAAGTCCCTTAAGTTCAATAAACACCAGCACATAATACAAGCATGAGCCGCACGCGCAAACAAAATGCTGCTCAAGTTCTACACTTCGGGCAAGAAACTACAGTTAAAACCTTTATAAAATACTCGTGTGACCTCTTCTCACGTACGCCCCACTGTCACTCGTAACTGCGAGTGTTATGTGGCAGAAGAAGGCTCAACACATTCAGAACTCTGCTCTAAAGCGCGCCTGTCGCTCTCCCATGTACGCGAGAATGTCCACAGTACCCGACAACAACAAATTAGCACCCCTCAACTAATACGTTCACACTAGACTTACAAAAAAAACTCCTGAAACACCGCACTGCAGGCAAGACTGTATGTTGCGATGGCACTGGGATACCCCGCAGCCCATGACCACCCGAAACCCATACCGTTGTACGTATAAGTTAAGAGCATCATGAATAACGCGTTTCCCACTATGCAGACACCATCTCCTTCCAGACCACCGCCCAGCCAAGAAAACACCGAGACACACCCAAATACATCACGCATCGGTGCCTAGTTACCAACCTATCAACTCTTGCTATCCCCTTTCAAGTTATTCCCCTACCCTTTTCCTCTACGACTACCCGATAGCCTGTGTTACACAGTGATCTCTCTTTGTTCTTTCTATTTAAATCGGTCGATTTATCGTAGTTCGAAGAGTCCAGCCCGCACCTCAAAGCCGTCCTTTTCGTCTCGTCCCGTGAGCATTGGTCAGAGAGCAGACTTCTTCAACCGTGATTCTATGTAAGTTAATTTGGAGCTTCTGTGAACGGCACCACTATGAATTTGCGCAACAGTATCCTTTCATTTAATCGAACCGAAGAAAATCTCCGTCAATTACCTTCGAGGAAATGAAGATTGCTCTTTCCGTGGAATTACGAGAATTCCCACATTCCCCGTCCAACGTCATCTTTGAAAATTAGGTATCTTCATCGGAAGGTTGGTGCGGATCGTGCCCCACTCGCCTCATCGGATCGTTTCCCACTCATCTTATTGCAAGAAGGACCTTCCTCGGGTCATCGACCCGTAATCCTGAAGCCCCTTCTATTACTAGTATTGTCAAGTTCCCCCTTTTATCTGAGCTTAGTTACATTAATCAATTAATTCCATTTGAGAATTCCAACTCATAATAATTATCAGGAGACTATTTCAATTTGAGCAATTCACCTTTGCCTCTTTTTATTCCAATTTTGATCTTTGTAAATATAATTATATTATGTTGTTTTATCTTTAACTAAACTTGAACCATACTCTCGGCCTATTCAAGTAAATTTCGCCGCTAATTGTGCACTCTGTTTGATTATTAAGGATTTGAAACCCAACGCTTCAAGTGTTACCTCCTAGTCGGTCGTTAATCCCTGCGAACAGGCCTTCAACGATTCGCGTTGCAGTAGGTGGTTAAGTCCCCCCCGCCCTCCACATAATATAGGAGTCGTGTATGATATAGAGTGCTTATACCACGACACAATGATTCTTAATCCTATTGGTACCATGATTTATATCCTTACTGTTTTGGAATCTCATTTCATCCCTTTCTTAGATGGACGAGAATGGTACATTCCAAACACTATTGAGATAACAATAAATGAATTAATCTACCGAGAAAGATTATAAATAATTATCTTTATGTAACACAATTTTTGTTCCTCGCTAGTAAGTATTATTTTGAAACTACTTTTTTGCAAAACAATAGATAATATCCCTTTTTCGTTTTAACTTGGCTAATGTGTCTTGTATGACGAAATATTTGATAAAAATAAGCAAATTTATTTTTAAGCCATTGCAAGTATACAGGTAAAAACACAAAAACATAGGATTAAAGTTTTATGTATTATTGGAACTTCCACAAGAATTATATATAAACAAGTAAAATAAGTTAGAACTGACGAGTTTTCTCGTTTTCCGCTTGTAATGTAAACCAATTTCCTTTACTTTGCTTTAGGGCCATTTAACCATAGTTTTTCATTAAGTTCTCAATAAGATCCCCATAATTTTTAGCCTTATGATTGTCCACAAATTTCTGATACACTGAAACAAAACATTTTTACCGCTTCCATTTCCTTTACGTAAACTATTCAAGTTATTCTGAACAATATGATTTTTCTGCTTTGTGCTCCAAAAAAACACACTAACATTACCTCAGAGTTTGGGAAAAAAATCTCTAAATTACTTGAATGTTTCAAAATCATTGTTAAGTGCTCTAACAAACTGCTTCATGTGTCCTATTTTTACGTAAATGGAAGGGAAGAAACAATACCTTTTGATGGTCTATTAATTGCTCATGCTTGACATTATGCCCTACAACATAGAACTCAGTTCTTTGTTGCGAGTTCTTCTTGTAATAATGTTTGTGTTCTTCTTATTTTTACAAAAAGAGAAAGTACATGAATACATGGTAAGCCCCCCCTAGAGACTCACCCATTAAAAAAACTACCATTTTGAAGTCTCTTATGAATTCTTAGCCATATTTCTTATACTTCAAAGCTCGTAGCAGGTGTTTGACACTTTTCTTTAATCCTCGTTGGGATATACTGAAAGAGCCAAGGGAAAGGATGGAAGCTTATTTTAATTATGGAGAAGTAAAGCATAAATGCTTCTTAATTTGGTATCACTGATATTTCGTTGATTGATAAATACAGAATATTGAAAAATGTTTATGACGTTTCCTTTTTGCTTTTCAATTGCACAATTTCATCAAGTAATTCCTACTCTTTGAGCCTGAAAATGAAAAGCTAACCATTTGCTTTTGACTAGTGTAAATCTCTGAAAAAGTCATTGAGGTTTCTTTGGTTTGAATTGTATAGAAAACTTTCAACAGTCACATTTCTAAGACTGGTAGTCTACATCTTCACTGATCTTTCCAGATTTGAATTATTGCCTTCATCTGAACGTAGCTTATTCCTTCGGGGAAGGTAATGCAGAGAGTTAGGCAATGTGTAGTACTGGTACAATAGAGGATTGAAGATTGGGATAGGAAATAGCAGGTATATTTTTACCACTTCGATGCATGACTGGTAAGTGAATTCACGCCACATCCTGGCAATGCTTACCCTCTGGCTCTTCCTTCCACTCTATGATATCTTTCAAAATGAAAAATAATATTTTATACAATTTTGTATTAAAAAAAACAGAATAAATCAAATACTTGAGATATTTAATATTTTATACTTTGCAACAAAAAGTGTTCACAAGCAAATGAGGTGACCAGAGTTGGTCTTGGGCACTCAACTAGTATGTAAAATATGCTTTGTAAGTTTCACATATTCTGATAGATGCTACCATTCCCAACCATTTTGCCCTTGTTATGATGATTTGCCATATGATATAACATAATGCAGCTGGAAAATGTTTACTAGGCTCTTTATGACATTTCTCTTCTAATGGTTTCTCTATGGTAAAAAAGCTGGAAAGATGGCAGATTTGTGAATTCCTGTATGAACATTTCTGAAGTAATGTTCCAGAATAATTGAGATTGTTCTAAGTCTCTGCAGGGGTGTGTTCTGAAAAGTTCTGTAACATTATTGAAACTTTCTAAAATTCACCTTAATTCTTGAAATTTCTCATTAAATCAAAAAGGTTTGAGATAAGTCCTTAAAACAAACATTATTTTTACAATATTATAATGCCTATTTGATAAAATTTACAATTTTCTACCATGGTTTATTATCATTTTTTCCCAATTCTAAAATATTATGTAGTGCTCACATTGAATAAAACAACTGAAGAGACCTAAAAAAAAAGCACTTTGGAGTTTTGGGTCTTATAATAGGGTATCTTTAAAACCTAAAACATTCAACTGAATAATGTAGAGCCACTATACATTTAATTGTGGTTGAAAGTAAATTTAGCGGGATAAGCCTCTTATCGTGGTGTGAAACAATTTTAAGTGATTAAAAGCAGTATTGAGTGTGAACCAATAATATTTGTTGTTCTAGCTTGAGTGATGGCTGGGAAGTCAAGTAAGCCATCTCAACATGAACCAGGGTGGCAACAAAAACGTCTGTCTTAGTAATACAATCAGTCAACTTACAAGAACAAAAAGCCAACAGTCCAACAAAGGAAATCCTCTCCACCTAGACCAGGGGTCACCAAACTTTTTTACAGTGGGCCAGATAACCGAGATGATGATAAGCGCTGGCCGCATAACCATTTTGTCAAAACAATATATTGAATACACACAAAATAAATACAACCAAAATATTTATTTTCCAATACACAAAATGCAAAATATACCAAAAATAAAAACAACAAACATTTATTTACTAAAAAGTTACCAAATTTTGGCGTTGTTAGCAATGAGATAGTAGTATCACACCCAGTGCGCACATATCCGAGTCTCACAAATTAAGCAGCAAAAGAGGTTTGCGAAACTGGCGTTTAGCTTTTAAGATATCATGAATATTTGCTTTGTAATTGCGGCATTCACACTGCAGCGGCTGGTCGGATAAACTGACTTCACGTGCTAAATCTGGCCCGCGGGAAGTTGTTTGGAGACCCCTTACATAGACCAACACCAACTTGCCAGCCCGTTACGAGAAAATTTGCCAAACGGCCTGCCACCTCAAGTCATTCAAACAAGCAGTCTGCTAATTCAGGCCCCTCTGCTAGCCAACGTGCCACCTCAAGAGAATCAGCCAACCAGCCTGCCAGTGCGAACGCCATTGTCAGCCTTGTAGCCTGCAATATAGGCCAGCCATCCTAACTTCAGCCACTTAGCCAACCAACCTATCATCTCAACCAGCCTACCCGCCACCTCAAGTGACCCTTGGTTGATACCTCTCTAACACTTCGAGTGACCTACATATCATGCCTATAAATAATTTTGCAGTGAAACGCAGATGAGTATCCCCTAATACCCCAGCCAAATCAAACAAACTCCAACATGCAGAGAGTCAAGCCCCATCATAAGATTCATTGCCTTCATCCAGTAGGGAATCACTATGAAGTGGATTTATATCTGATGATTGCACTGCAGATGGATCAAACAAGTCTGGTCCAAAGACCAACAATAATGACATCAACTATCCAGGTGAAGACTGTCAAATCATCGCCTACAACAGCAACACAGCAACAACAGACATTGCTAGTACCCTAAGAAGAGCCTAACACAACTTCAACTCCAAGCCTGACAGCATTTCTCCAGAATGCAGGGAAGTAGTAATAGCCAGTAGTGTCACCCATCATAAACTGGACAAGATAATTCCAATAACTATAGTGTGCACTGGAGATAATACCTGTGGTATCAAATTGAAGAAAATTGATAATCTGTACAGTTGAAGACTTCTCATTAAAACTAAGGTCGTTTAGCAGCTCAGCACCTTCTCCAGGTCAAAAAGTTCTGTGCCAAATACATTCCAGTTCAGACATCCATTGCATGGTCAAAACAGCTATCACATGGTAATATATATGCAGCAAAGCAGGACGATAAAATAAACTACCAGATTCTGCTCACAACACTAAAACCATCAGGCGTTGTAGCAATCAAGAAACTGTTGGCAGACCCTAACAAAGTCAAGGTTTTTCTGTTAATTGTGACCTTCTTGCTTCATGTCCTAACAGGTACAGAGTAGGCTATTATATATACAATGTTGATAACTACTACCCAAAACCACGGAACTGTGGCAAAAAATGCAAGATAGGGGAACAATACTTCATACTCTTATAGCCATCAGATGTGCATCCAATGAACAAAGAACGTTCATTAGAACTCTGACTGCACTCAAGCACAATATTAACTGAAATGGGTCAAATGCAAAGCAAATTATGCCGCATTAGCCAAAGAGCGTCCTCAATACGCACAAGAACTCAATATATGTCAATTTGTAACATATACGAAGGTGAGATACTAAGAAGCCCGAGTCAGTGTGCAGAACCTAGATGCTCCTCCACCAGTTGTCCAGCAGCCAAGACAGTCTCCACCTAACCAAACATCACTTGCATGTTAAAACAGGTGCCCAAGTCTATCACAGATATTCTCAAAATATTAAGCACAGTATAGCCTCCAAGAAAACTCTAGCCGAAGGACACATCAACAACTAGGATCAAGAATTTTCGCCAACAAACCAGAAAAAATACATAGTTGCACTGCAGATACAGAACTCAGTAATAAGGCAGGTATCCGATGACAAAGACGAACTAAACGATTCTCAACAAATCTAAGAAGAGACAGATGACTTGCAGCTGGATCACATCAGGAGAGATGGTCAGGAACACTTAGCATCCAACTAGAGCAACGCAGCAACAACTGGATGTCTTCGACAAAGAACATTTGAGAATCACCGCTACATAGATCTAATCCTACAGATAGCCAACAAACCACTTCAATGCGCTTCCCATCGGCAACTCCTCATGATTTATAGACACCAAGAGCCAACATTGTCACAAATTCTAGCCCAGTACACTTACCAGCTGACAATGACACTGCAACAGAACTGAGGAAGCTATTAATTAATCTCTTACCAATAATGATACGACTCATCCTAGCTAACCAACTGACAAGTAAGTACGAGTGTTTCTTAGAGCTAGTACATAGGTTACAAGTAAAACATTTTGAAAATGTCCTTAAAAACATGGAGCTCTCTTCGATTTCATATTGTTATATATACTACTAGTAATGTAAAATTATGTATTTTTTATATATTTGTAATGTTTACTATGTATATTTGTACTGTATATTTTCAATCTATATTTATAACGTTTAATATATATCGGAGCAACAATCACAAACTCCTTAATTAATTGCCCATAGTACAACCAATTAACCTCCTCCCTTGCAACCAACTAACCTCCTCCCACAGAACCAACCAACTTGTTACCGATACTTGTTTAAGCTTAAAGTTCCCAATTTTAGACAGTTCACCGCTAACCACTTAACGCGCTCCTACTGGAATTAATTTGCTATAGATTTCATGTAACTGTTCAATTAATGTGCTATAGATTTTGTGTAACTGTTCAATTAATGTGCTCTATTGTTTTGTTATCATCTAGCGCACTACTACTGCTACGTAAGTCTGTTATAGTTGTATGGCGCCTACGTACCCAGACCTCTCTCTCACGTGTGATAAGTACTAATAAGATCTTATTGTATAAACTGTAAATATCATATTCATGATTTCATATATTCATTTATAACCTTAATATATCATTTTCTATATTGTCTTTGTTTTGCCATCGCCAAAACTAGGCTGTGCTATAAGTTGAACTCTGATTTGAGTTACTTAACTATCGGTACACGTTTGGGTTTCTTAAGACTGGCATAGAGTCCAGCTTATCTTATCTTGTATTTATAATGAAGTTTCTTCTTAATCTTCTTTAGTGCTGTGGCACTTAACCGTGCCCATAACAATATTCTCAGTAAATTGTAAAGTACTTCAGTAAAAAATACACAGTTTGACCTCGCTTTATCAGTATTCTCAGTGTGCTGTACAGGACCTGTAACCAGATGTTATATACCTAATGGAAACCTAACTGAAACTCAACAAGATCGCCATGCTCAGAACCTATCAATACACTCCAGCAGTTAAGAACAGACTACTGCGAGATGGAGGAGGAGTGATTATAATGGTAAAGCAAAATATTCCATATCAAGCATTAGATATCAACACTCCTTTGAAACCAACAGCCGTTTAACTTCTTTTCGAAATACAACAAATAATTGTCTGCACCCTCTATACACCTCCAGAATACGATGGTGATGATATAATCAGAGATCTCAGCGATTTAGAAGACAATCTCCCTCATCCTCTCCTAATCACTAGTGAAACCAATGAACATCAAACTTCTTTGCGATCTCCTCACTGCAACAGACGTGGGGACCTATTAGCCGACTGGCATACTGAACAAGACGTGATCTTTCTCACCAAAAGTTAGAAAATCTACCTCTCAGCTACATTGTTTTAACCATCTGAACAACAGATATTGCACCATGCTTCTATTGGAGAACGCATTATGATCTTCTCAACAGTGACCTCTTCCAATACTAATAGACTCTTCCTTATCTTACTCTGATATCTCCGGACCTCCACGATGGCTTCTACATTCAACCAACTAGGACAAGTGCATATCAAAATCTTGTCAAGCTACCTTTACAGCCATCACACAGGCTGCTACAGCGAGCATTCCCTTGTCCAGCAGTAAGTCTTGCAGGAGACTCTCAAGCTACTGGTTAACTGAGAAGTATGCAATAGCCAAAAGAAAGAAATAAAGGGCACGAAATGACTACAAGAACTAAAGAGGAGAAATGCAGTTGTGGATCAAGTATTAAGGGGCAAAACTCACTTCAGACAGGTTGTTAGCAAGGCAAGGAACAACAGCAAGAAAGATTTCATTTGCTCTGTTACCTCAGCAGTAGCTCAAATAAAGTTGGAGGAAGATTAAGCAAATGAAGGACACTCCTCCTCCTAAAACAATAATCCTCAAAGAAAACAACAGTATAATCACAAGAAAACTCCAAGTAGCTGAACAATTTTCCCAGCTCATTGGCAAAAAAAAAAACAAGGCAGGATGACCAATAACACATTAAAGGATCACAAAGAAATGCTTGAAGACAAACCAATTGACTTCAGCAGTGACAACAGTGAGTGTTACAACAAACTCCTAACATTAGCAGAGCTCATAAGAATATTACCAACCTGTAAATCTAAAGCGCCATGACCAGATTACACTCCTTTTATATTTCTACAACAACCTCTAGAACACCAACTAACTCATATACTAGCATTCATTCTACAACTTCATATTCCCCAATGGATTTGGACACGAAGAGAGAGAAGTTGTAGTGATTCTCCTCCTGAAACATGGTAAAACAGCCACGACCAAAAATTCCTACAGACCTATTTCGCTAACTAATTGTCTACGAAATTTCATGGAAAGGATGAGAGCCTAGATATTCCAATCATACCTAGAGGAAATATCATTCTATGAGCCATGTCAGAATGGTTTCCGTCCTGCTAGAAAAGCATTGCAGCTGAAGCATTACTGCCCTGCTCTCTTTTTCGATGTAATAGGTGCCTTTGATACAGTGTGGCACATAGGACTACTACACGAATTCATGGCATCTGGTCTTAGAGGCCACAAGAGTATACCCATCAAAGGTATTTTGAAGTTAAAAAGAGTAACTTTACGCATTACAGACTTATTCTCCAACAGCTAGGTGCTAGGGTAAGCAGTACCACAGGGCTTTGTACTGAGACCAAAAATCTTCTTAGTAATGATTAATGACCTCTTTGCAAACATGTCAGATGGTATCTAACATTTACTGTACGAATATGATGGAGCTTCGTGGACTACTTCTCCTTCTTATTACAACATAGGAATTGAGCAGCATCCATGAAGCAATACAGCAATTGTGGTAGTGGTGTAACCGATGGGGTCTGCAACTCTAAACTGAAATAAAACTAAGCCACGATTTTCAGAGGTTGCACTAAACGCAATGATCTACCTCTCAATATATCAGGAGTTCCCATGGACTATGTGAGTAACAAAAAGTTCGTGGGCCTGACATGGAGATAAAGACTGAAATGAGGTTAACACATCCAATCTCTCAAGTGACTTAGTCAAAGTGACTTGGGTCTCGTGTCGGTTCTTGCCATGGAGAACTGAGGTGCAGATTGCAATTCTCTTAAAATATCTATATAGCCCTCACTCGATCCAAACTTGACTAAGGCAGCTTTATATACATAACAGAATACAATATGCTGCCGCACACATCATGATTGGCGCACTCAGATGCTATCCAATGTACAAGCTAGAAGCAGTTTCAAGAGTAGATCAACCAGCCATGCAAACCTTCAGCAATTGGAATAGCCTTTGATGAGATTAAAGTCCTACAGATCAATTTAAAGGATATAGTGGTAGTGTCAATAGAAACATGATACAGGATAGTAGAGCTCCCACCATACAGAGGCATAGCAATCATAGCCAAGAACAACTTTGCCCCAGAACAATGGCGACGATTGCATAGTGAGCTGCTGTACAATGACTATAGGAACAGAGTTGCAATAAACTGTGATTGTTCCTCACAGGACTGTTTCAGTACATAAAGAATCAATAACACAATCTTTGAGATTAAAATACACCTCCCAAAGGGCTTCTCAATATTTTTGCTAAACTCTTGGCCATATATGTATCTATTGTATTTGAGTCAAAACAGCCTGGATATTATGTGATCTTCAGTGGATCTCTGAGCTTCATCATGGCCATACTGCATCCTCATCACGGATAAGCATCATCTCATCGATAAAATATCAAGAGCAATTCAAAATTTGAAAAAAAATAAAATAGCTATTGATTGAATCTTCAACCACATGAAAATTAGGGAATGAAGCTGCAGACAAATAAGCCAAAAATGCAGTGAGGCTCCCATATACCACAAAGGCCAAGTACTCTGTCTCAGATATGAAGATAACTGCAAGAAAACGTCATTACTCATTATAGCAAGTACAATGGGCACACTGCCAATCTACAAAAACCGTTTCAAACCTCAGATTAAAATGAAAGTGCCTACTAGCCTGACATGACGCACACAGGTGACCTACATGCGACTCAGACTCGGCGTGTGTTAGCTCACCCACGGGCACTATTTGCCCAAATCTGCTCCAAAACAGTGTCAGCAATGCCTCGCACTCATGACCGTCTCAAATCTTCTGATTGATTGCCCAGTACTAACAGAACAATGTCAATAACTAGCACAAGTCAGTGCTACACAATAGCCGCTCCTCAAACTTACATAACCTATATCAAACTCGTATCTGGCATCAGAAACAGAGCACATCATTGCCATCTAACAGCTCAGGAGTAATACATCACAAGTGGCACTAAGAAACCAAGCGGTTGATGTGTCTAATTCTTCCAAGTATTCCAAGTAGGTATTCAATTAAAGGAGGTCTGAATAATGAGTGTTCTTAAAAAATCATCCTTACCAAATCGTAAATATCTATCTTTTTCTTTATAATATAGATTAAACAGCCTACTCATATTTCTCTAAATTTGTGTGGTTATCTCAATCACTTCCCTATTTTTACCACTAAGTAGATCAATTTTATTTCCCTTATTTGAACAAACAAAGAATATTAAATGCATCTCGAAACCTCCTTTTGCCTTTGAGGAAATCCCTGATCACCATTTACTTAGCCTACAATCAAACAAGAAGAGAGCTTTCTAATCTTTTGGAGTCAGTGCCTTTTGAATACACATCATTTACAGTAGAAGCAAACAGGCAGGCGACAAGCCGAATCAAGAACCACATTTGTCTATCACATGAGCGTTACCAAAACTCGGTGACAAGTTTCCCTTGCCTATCACATCACTCTCTAAGAGGTGTACCTCAGCTATCAACCTATAAGCATAGCATCAAATTTTAAATTGGTGAATTTATAAATTTAGTGTACTACCTACGAAAGCAAAGTTTGGGGATTATAATAGAGTTTTTAATTTACATTATTTACGAACAACTAGGATACATCACTTTTAACCTAAAAACAAGAAAAAACGAAATTTTTTGTACATATTTTAATTTATTCTGCAAATTTCAATAAAATTTTATTTTCAATCGGTTTATATACAATCTTTACAATTGTATTTGTAAAAATATCAACAATGCAACAGTTCGAGTACTCCATTTTCTTTGGTTAAGTCTCCCATACAATATTGGATCCCTCTACATATGGGCCAAACTTCAATTGGCTCAGTGCCCCTCCTTTAGAAGTAAGTAGCAAGAACTTTGTAATAGAAAAAAATAGAACCACTCGACCGGAAATATGTAAAGCCTACACTGTACTGAACTAAATTATATCCAAGTCACAAAATGCCTAATAGCGTATGATATTTGAACGATTTCAGCTCAAAAGTTCTCAATTACTGTTTTTGCTATGGATATGTGTAAAGTCAGAAAAATCGGGTGATACCCTAAATCTGTACAAAAGGTTGTACAAGGAAATCACAATCAATGACACGTAAGGTACCTTTGGGACTGAATAATATATATGTTAATAATGTTTAATATGTAATTAAATTCTCTTAAATGTAACATTTCAAAATATTTTTTTCGGGAACCGGGTAAAGGTGTTCATAGGTTACAGGGTGTGTACATAATCTAGGAATCCGGATTTCGGAAGAGTATGAACTAAAGAAGAAAGGATTTCAATGTTTATTTTCTGTTTGTTTTCTTATTTTCTATATATAATTTTCCTACAAGGCCATATTTGGAGTCAGCTTTCTGATTTTGTGTGTCAAGGGTAACAAATTGTTTTTGGATTTGAATACCTCGCAATAGATTTACTATATGGTGTTATTTTCTTAATATATTCCCATAAATTAGAAAAATGTAAAGAAAACTTTAATAATTTACATAAACCTACGTACAGAAAAGAGCGAGACGGTAAAATAATAGACGAACACGCAGAAATAAACAGGTAATGAAAAACGTTATCGACAGAAATGACGAGCAGGAAAACTTTTGTCATGAAAATAAAGGTATTTTACATATTACTATTAATGTTACAGGCAAATCTTCCTATTTATTAAATGGTTAAAATCCCATAAATAGTACAATCTATAAAAGCATTTCACACAAATATTTTTGATTAAAAATTCATCCATCTATGTACAATTTCATGACACACTCGGAATTTTTATTCATATTTCTTTCCATTTATTATTGCTAAAATATCTCCCTAAATCTCTTACAGCCACCTTTTGCCTAACCCACCTCTCTATGGTATGTTTGAAAATTTGTATCTATTTTATTCTTCTAAGGTTTAAGTAAATTTGTTTTAAATGCTTATCTGCGTGTTTTTCATTTTTATTTTATTAAAATAATTGATAGGAATATTATTTAACGGTATTTATACTAGAGATTTGTACCTATGACAGAAAAAGTATGCCCATTTTTAAGATAGTTTCATTTGATTGGTGTAGCATGATTAACATTATATAAATTGTTTAGATTTCGACAGAAGTAAAATTTACAGTATAAATGATTAGAAACCTATTCCATAGCTTAAATATGCGATATCTATTTATAATGTTGCAGTAAATACTCCTAGCTTGAATAAGAAAATAGTTTGATACGCAAAATTCTGCTAAAAAGATTTCCTAAAGAAATTTTCATCGACCATAATCCAATGGTGTATTTGTTATGCTGATGATCCTCTAAGGAAAAAAAAAGCATTGTAAGGATCGATGGTATGCATTTAGTAAAGCAATGAGTAGCTACCTTCAGACGGTATTTCAAAATGTGACTACTTATTGCTATACAAATTAAATAGAATTAAGGCGTCAAAATATATCGAGTTTCCTTTCTGCAGGGTAACGCCCAAAAAACAGGCCCCAACTGTTGATAGGCCTCATTTCTTAATATTCTGCAAGGATTAAATAAAACCTTGTTGATAACTAGTTTATTGTGTTTAAAAACATCATCTAAAAACATGAGTCTTTGGACTTTTATTCTTTATTCTAGAGCACGTGTTCGTGATGACCTACATTGAGCTCTGTGTATTTTTTGAGGCACAGCACAAAGTTGTCCATTACGTTTTTACAAACCGACCGACTAATGGCTCTGATCTCCTCCCTGATGGCTTCCTTGAGTTCCGTGGTGATCCTGGGTCTCCTTGCATACACCATGTCTTCAAGGTAGCCCCAGAGAAAGAAATCTGGGGACCTAAGGTCTGGGCTTTGAGGTGCCGAGTCAAAATCAGTCTTGAGACTAAACACACAGCCACCAAAGTTCTCTTTCAACCAATCTTGGGACAAGCTTGGGGTGTAAGAGCTTGCGCCATCTGGCTGGAACTGGATCTTTCCTAAAAACGAAGGGAACAAGGTCTGTAGCTTCACGTTTAAGGTTTTGTGGACCTCAACATACCGCTGCTTGGTGACTGTCACTGTCGCGCCAGATTCCTAGAAGAGGAAATGTCCGATGATGCCTCTGGCTGAGATTTCAGTCCATACCGTGCACTTATGGGAGTTTAGAGGCTTAGTGGCTAACCTCATTTAGTTTGGAGGTCCCTTAGAAGAGGTTTTTCTTCGAGTTTACCTTTCATCAAGCTAAAAGTGAGCTTCATCTGAGGTCCAAAGGAGGTCAAGGAAAGTTGGAGGCTCCTGAACATTCTCCAGTATCTTGACTGCCATAGCTTTTCTCTGTTCGTTGTCTGAGGCTGTAAGATCTGCTTCTTCTTAATTCTGTATGGGTAGGCCTTCATATCCATTACTAGCACTCTCCTACAAGTCTTATGGGAGAAACCGATGGACTGACTTTGCTTGCGCACAGAGCGTTTTGGACTCTGCTGAACTGACCCTCTCATGCTCACGATCAGCTCAGCTGTATCTTTCCTGGAGCGTCCTGAATTTCTAGGAGGATTTTCACTGGCTGCATTGAGGTTCTCTACTATCTTATAGTTCTCAAAGTGGTCCACTTAGCTCTGATGGGCCTTTTTCACATTCGAACTGATGCAATAAAATGTCCTGCACTTTCTTGAACGAGACTGATTTTTAGTAATGTTTGTCGCAGTATATTCTTTGCTGGAGCTCCCATTGAGTTTTATTTGTTTTCACATTAGTTGTTTCTGTCATGACCTGCAAATTAAGGGTGTTTAGTGAATGAATGCAGGATATTTCACAAAAAGTGTGTTCAGGCCCGTTTTTTGAGGGTCACCCAGTTTATAATATATAACGGCATCACACTGGTTGGTGAAAACCATCACGTGCACTGCAATGGGACATTTGAAGGCAAAAATACTTAATTGATACAGTTTCTTGGTTTGTGTTAGATTGGTCTATTAATTAGTGACGGTCAACTGTTTGACGCGGATGAAGAGCACCCCTTCTGGATATACTATTCGCAAACCTTAACTGCATACATTGCAGTTTTCATTACTATTGTAAGATATAGGGTGGCCCTATGGGGGAGTAGAACAATTCGGTTAACTGCTACGTAAAAAGTAAAGGTTAAATTATCCAACTTGAAGAGCTCATTTTATGGCTTAGATTGATGTATTAGATAAAGTCACTCGCTTTGCGTGGATGAAGAGCCCAATAAAGTGAGAAGGTGGCTACTCATAGTTATACTACTTGCTTGCTCATCATCTTATTGATTGAAGCCAATTCACTTAACACTATCCTTCACTCAAGGAATCTTATAGAGCTCTTTAGGTATTAAAATGCCCAATGGTAATCTTTCATCATTTAGGTATTTTGTCAAGCGAACTTGCCATTTTTAAATAAAAATATTTATTACTTTACCTATCGTAATTTCTTAATTTTCCAATCTTCTTTTCAATCCTTTTACGCATTGAAAGTCTTAAATATTTGAATCTTTTAACTATTAATTATGAAAGGAGAAATAAATTAGCTCATGTAATATTTGAACCCTTATCCAAACGTTCCCTTTCATATTTACTTTCTTACTGAAAGTACAAGGACAATTTATTATAGTATCATGCATTCATTATCCCATGCTTACATACAGAGATCAAATACATATACACAACTATGCACACACACTCCCGTAAAACAACCAAATACATTTCTGGCAAAGACTAATATGACATCATAACACAGATGTATATTCCGGAGTATGTGGAATGGCTTCAAGTAAATGTATACTGTATTACACACAAACACTGGCAACACCTTAATAATATAACTGATATTAGATAAAAACCGCAACTTATACAGAAAAACAAACTAAATAAAGATACCTCGTTATAATGAAAGATATGTACATACTTATGCTCAAATAGGAAACCAAAGGTTTACATATGAGTGCCATCGTGCAAGATTCCGAGCAATATATTTTTGTCAAATACTTGGTTTGATTGTTTGTTTTTATTTATGTGTTGTTGTTTGGTTTGGTTTTAAGTGTTTCTAGAATGTGTGGTCCAACTCTGTTACTATCCAGGGCAAGCATGCGAAACTTCGCAGTCAATGATATTCATTTTATTTCCGTCATTTTGAGATGCGTGTTTTTATCTCCTTTCAAGTTATATTACTTAATATATCCTATTTGTGTCTGCATTAAAATGAAGAAATTACCATCAAGATAAAAAAGATCCAGTTTAAAGGTGTTTTACTATTATTTACTGAGGCCTTGATAGCAAATCAAAGGATTTGCCATTTCATTTCTTTTTCCTGCGGCTAAACAAAATAAGAAGACAGAGAAAAAAAACAGAGTACCTATAAAAACTACCTGATAGATAATTATATTCAAAATATAATTTCGATTCAAATTGAAGGTGGATAAATTAATTAGACTTTAAATTAAGTAGTTTTCATCCGTTACTAAATAATCCAGAATGTATTCGTAAAACCTCTAAAGTGATCTAATATCTTTGAATTTTTCTCCCCATATCATGTTTAATAGGAGTTTACTTGGCATTTTTCTATATTAATATTGCGCAGTCGCACATAAATACACTCCTGTATATTTGCCTTAATCCTCAAAACAAAAATCCCCTCTGTGTATGTCCCTATACTCAGTACATAAAAGGAACTTCATCTTACCGGATAATCCTGGTGCGACTCCATCCTCGGGTGTTTTGGTACCAATTTGCAGAGGCCGGTTTGTTTGCGAAATCTCCCATTAAGATGTGTCATCGATCGTTTGTTTGCTCTGCTGTGGAGAGGGGGACCTATGTTTGGACAGTAGATTGCTGAAGGTTCTTAAAACGGTGTCTGTAGGGAGCATGATACCGGATCTGTCCCTACTCCATAACTCTGTTTACATCTATCTTAACGGTAGGCTTCGCTTTGAGCAGAAAGGCTTTTATTTTCAGTAAAAGAAAGGTCTGGTTCTGCGCCGCAAATAGGAAAATATTAATATTTGTATTATTGCCATAATGATTATTTTTTAAATTCGGACGCTCCATCTCTCCCTCGCATTGTGGATAGAATCCCTGAACACGATATGAAGTGTGAATAAAGATCAGAATAATGACAACAGGGTCCGGGCTTGCCTGGGAACACAGGTTTCTGAGTGGTATCATACCAACCAGTATACGTAGAACGCGTGATTGTTCTGCTTTAGGACTATGGATACGAGTGTCTCCGTATGAAAAGTACAGGGTGCGGCAGAAAGTTTGCCCTGAATTCAAAGGTAAATAAAAACCAAACACTTGAAGATACAAGAAAACGCTTTTTATTTTATGAAGTAAATTAAATGCAATTTATTTTGGAGTTCAGGTAGCAACCCAAATGGATTGGAGTAGAGAGCAACGTGTATTTGTTGTTGAAGAGTTTCTTAAGAACGGTGAATCTGTCGTAAAGACGCAAATTTCCTTACGAAGACACTGCGCTTTGTCGTCATGATGCTTGTCTAAAGTTGGAAACCCACCAACGAATTGTTTTTTCATCTGGTACGGGATCATTGCAACGAAGGGCAAAGTGTCTTTGGAAAGAAAGTTGCGTCCCTACTACCGATTTATCGAATTAAAAAACTCTTCAACAACAAATGCACTATGCTCTCCACTCTAGGCCATGATGATCTACTTCTGGTGCCGAAGAACGATACAGACGATAATTTTCCCAATTTTAAATGATTAAATTAAAAACTGAATTACCTTAAGCAACATTTTGATTTTATATTTTTTTTTCATTTTCTTGGGATAGCAAAAAAAGATATTGAAAGGCTTCACTTTTAGATTCGATGTTTCCTAAATACTTGACAGGTGAACAGAAAGGCAATTTACTTTCTAGGGTAATGGCTATTCTTAAGCATAAAATATTACCCAGGAAAATCTGAATTTCCTCTTATTGAGTAAGGTTCTGAAATTTTATACTAATCATACTAATTATTATTAATATTTATTATTTTTTCAGATCAATCTCCTAATCCGTTCCTTCATTGACCTTAGTACTTCTCGCACACTACCATCAATAATTATGTTAAACTGTATCTTTACGTCGTAAGCAGTAGCCTAACTACCACACTTGTATAAAGCAATTGATTTTGGGTATCTTTACCACTCAACGCACTCCTTACATAGACTAGTCTTCACTTTAAGACTAGCCCAATTGATCCATTAGCTCAGAATTAAATTATACTTATTGTCCAATATAGTTTTCCAATATACTATACTTTATCTGCCAGTTTCCTAAAAGCAAACACATGATAACAATACCGCTTACAATTATATTACAAATGTGCGCATTGTCTATAAGTCCAACGTTTTTTTCGACTTTAGGTACGAGCTTAATTCAAAATTTTGACCGGTACGGTTTATAAAACAGCGAAGAGAGGAGTACTGAATCCTTATAGAGAAGCTCTAAAAGTTATCAAGACCGAAGCTATAGCATTAAGGTAATAATTTTTTAAAGAAAGAAGTATGGCATTTACATTTAAAAGGTCTGCATGAAATAAACGAGCGAACACCTACATTTTCTATTTGTAAAATAATGCATAAACAATTCACGACCTGTTGGTTAGACGTTCCCTGTAAACCTACCCTAGCTATTAGGTTTGTTGAACCAAGCTACCATTAGATGGAATCCGGACATATGGATGCGCAATTTAAACATGACATAATGTCTCTGTTCTCTCTTTCTCTAAAATATTCTATTCAAGCAGTCGTAGTGCAGCGATACTTGAATAGGAGGTGGGTTTGTTTGGCTGTATATTACAGGGAATAAAATTAAAACAAAATGAAGTATTAATTTTAATTTTCAGCATAAGCTCTATTGTAAAACACTTTTGCAAGCGATGTTACCATTAATGTAAATCATTTCTATAAATCTGAGAACTCTGGTAATTAAAATAATTCAAAACAACTATTTTAACTTCAACTAAAAAAGGAAAGGAAGTGTCCTTGATAAACAAAAGAGTCGGATGGGGCAAAATCAGGACTCTACGGGGCATGAAAAACCAACTTCCAAAGAAATTCAGGCAAAAATTGACTTTGTCAATGAAACAGAATGAGCGTGGGCGTTATGGCAATGAAAAAAAAGACCTCTCTGAAGTTTTCTGTGGTGATTATCAACTTAACCTTTAGGGTGTTTTCTCAAAACACTTTCGTAATATGTTGCATTGATGATTCTTCCCCTCTCTAGAAAGTCATCAGGTATCATATCATCGGTATACCCCAAAACAGTGGCCCTTAAAGTCATTGGGAATATAACAAAGAAAACTTTTAATTTAGTATCCACATTTCCTAAAAATAAGCGTTAAATCCTTTTTCATTAATTTTAATAAAATAATATAACCAATTTATTTTTTAGGAAATGCCAAAAAATCAATTTTGCTCTTTCAACAGGAATAAAGAAATGTTGCACTTGTTACACTTCATATATGCGTAAGCTTTGATATAGCATTTCTATCTTTGCTTAGATCAGTAGCCGCAGGAAAATGATCATGCCTATCAAAATGAATATCATCGACTCTCCTTGTTGCTGTCTTTTTGCATTTAGACAGAATTTACTCTCATTCGACGGCCTTGAATTGCATTGCACTTTTACCAGCATTAATTAGTGAGAGCTTTTAGGAGGCATCTGAATACTAAATGAATGAAAATTAGTTATTTTAAATTTTATGTAACTATAGGTTAAGATAGGTTATTGAGACTAACCATGGAGCTCCAGTCAGGGGCCAGGACCGCCCCACCAGACCATTACCGAACTCGATATGTCCGCAATTCTAGCTAAATAAGCACTATAGAATTAAAAAAAATCATAGACAGCAGAATTACTAGTATATATAAATATATATATATATATATATATATATATATATATATATATATATATACATAATACACTCGTCGTTCTCATCGGGGTCTGTCAATACATGAGTAAGATTACCGGGTTCCAGCTCTATAGGTAATGAGCAGTGAGTTTGTCAGTTCCAGTGCGTCCTCGAGTGGCTAATTCGTAGGATTCTCGAATGGCAAATTCTGGGAAAGTTTGGACAAGGGAAAGCGCCCGGTCGAGGATTTTGTTGACGGGTTTTTCTTCTCTCCCTGTTTTCTGCCATACGGCGATGGCAATTTCATTGAAAGGTTTGCACTCCCCTCGTGATTGCTGCTCTCTACTGATTGTGTTCGTCTGCTAGTTCTTCCCAGGTGCTATAATTTATTTCCATTTGCTTTAGATGGAATTCAATCGTGTCGTTGTAGAGTTTTCTCTGTCCTCCTGCTCTTTGAGTATATTAGCTGCTTTGGAAGTCTTTGGTCGACATTCTGCGCAGGTGACCGGCCCATCTTATCTAGACTTTGATCATCACGCCTCGATGCTTGTTGTCTCAGTCAGACAGAGAACACTGAAGTTAGTGCGATAATTCTCCCAAGTGATGCCCGAGATGGAACGGAGCATTTGCTCGTGGAAACAATCTAGATCTTCCAAATGGTACCTGTAGGTAGTCCACGTTTCACAGGCATATAACAATGATGGTATTACGATTGCATGGTAGACTTTTTTGTTTTTTGGGGATGCAGCTCCCTTGTATCTAAAACTCTTTGTTTCAGTTTAGGGAAGAAGTTTGAGGCATAGAGGATGCGACAGGTGAGTTCTATGTTTTGGCGAGCAAACAGGATGACAAGATATTAAAAGATACGAGTATCTAAGATTAAAAGATGTTAAACATTGATTTTAATGACCGAAGCAGTAGGCTTGTTCTAGATACAGGTTGTAAGAGGACCTTTGTGTTCCTAGAGTTACTCTCTAGTCCGAGAAGTGCGTGTGCTTCGCTAAACTTATATAAGAGTTGTTAAAGGTCTTCTATTTTAAGTTCTATTATGGCACAGTAAACTGCATAATCCATGTCGGTGCTGGTGGTACACTTGATTCTTGATAGTAACCGCCGGAGATTGAATAGTTTTTTATAATAAACTACACCAGATATATATATATATATATATATATATATATATATATATAAGCAGAGTATTTATATCAAATAACAAAGTTTGGATGGTTATAGACGATGTAGACCTAACCTAGCTCAGAAAATTGCAACAACTTTTTGTTTCAGGCTGATTGTCGTAGAATTCCCCTTCTTTTTGTTCTATTCTAAGAGTGCTAAGAGTGTCTAATATATATTTTGATATCTTGATATCCTAAAGAACAGAGCCGTTCTGAAACACTGAAGGATACATAACATTTATACATTAACTACAGCAATACTCTGAATATTATTATAAACAAGAATTAATTAAATTAGTTTACCCACAAAAATTGGTTAATTTCTCTAGTCACAACAATAATATAAGAAATAGGCTTACGGACTCATCTGGAGTTTAAAAGGCCTCAAGAATGTTATTGACTCTCGACGCCTGCAGCAAGCCAGATGTAGATGAGCGAGATCACACGGTTGTTTTGGCGAGGGTGGCAGCTGGGGGGTCCAGACGTTCTTCCGGGGGGACGGGGTCTTCAAGGACGAGAACAAATACGGTGCTTTATGCAACCCTTAGGCAGTGGTGGTCACTCTGGCGAGAGTGATTCGAACTTGGTTCTCAAATCAAGTTAACTTGGAGTGCGGTGTGACCACCGAGTAACGAGATTGAGGATGAGCTTTTCTCCTTCGTTACTTATTACCTTATGGACGAGGACTGAACTCGGGGAGGGTCTTCTTCAATGGCGAGGATAACGGAGGGGGGTTTCCCTGGCTAGAATAAGTTACTTAAAATTCGGTGTGGCCGAAGAGTAACTGGCTGGAGGAGAAGCCTTTTCCTTCTTTTTTTCTTAATTCCTCAAGGACGAGGAATACCCCTGGCATTTAAGGTGCACCAGGATATGAGGAGTCTCTCTGGCGAGAGTAAGTTAACCTTAACAAAGTTAACTAATCGTTTGGTTTGATAACCAGGGACTCAGCTTGAAGATGAGCTTCTTCTTAACCCCTTAAGGTAGGTAGCCCTGCCTCTCTTGCAGGGTACTTCTTGGTCTGGCGAGCCAAGTACTCTACCTCTGCAGTCTTGGTAGTTCGGTTTGATCCAAAGACTTCTTCACCTAGAGACTGACGTATACTACCAATCTAGTCTAGGTAGCTCGGTTTTAATCGAGGACTTTGTCACGTGGCCTGACGTATACTACCAATCCAGTCTAGGTAGCTCGGTTTTAATTGAGGGCTTCGTCACCTAGGCCTGACGTATACTACTTGTGATAGAACGAGTTAATTTTAACTCCTATCTCATATTATTAAAAACCACGATGCTGCCCACGTGCATCTTCGATTCGAGGCTTGGAGTCTTATCAACAGCTACCGGACGCCAATGTTTAAACAAGGAGGTTATCGTCCCCCCCGTTCGCCCCCATACGCCGACCTCGCCAGATCGAGTTAGGCTTATGGACAGATAAGGCATTTTTCTCCGGCCCAGCTGTGCGTTCCCTCGAAGCTTCCACCCCATTCTCCCCCACGCCAAGGAGATGTCCTGGCTATTTATATGGAAACTTTACCACTAAGATCAGATTAGAGATCCAGATTTTCGTCGCGAAACATCACCACGACCCTCTCTCCCTTTGTGCGCCAAGGGACCTCGACCTCGAGATTCACCATCACTTGTCCAGAAGGAGGACAATATTCCTTGAGTGCCAAAGGTTCGAGCCTTTAGTGACGCCAAGTCCCCAAGGCATCCCCCTCCCTGTTGTTCAAGGAGAACAGCATTAGAACAGCCATTGTTCGTTTTGAGCCCTTCGCTAAGAAACGGTTCTCATCCCCCCCCCTGTTGTTCAAGGAGAACAGCATTAGAACAGCCATTGTTCGTTTTGAGCCCTTCGCCAAGAAACGGTTCTCATCCCCCCCCTGTTGTTCAAGGACAACAGCATTAGAACAGCCATTGTTCGTTTTGAGCCCTTCGCCAAGAAACGGTTCTCATCCCTCCCTGTTGTTCAAGGAGAACAACATTAGAACAGCCATTGTTCGTTTTGAGCCCTTCGCCAAGAAACGGTTCTCACCCCCCCTGTTGTTCAAAGGAGAACAACATTAGAACAGCCATTGTTCTTGAGCCCGTAGACAAGAGACGGTTCTCATCCCCCCCTTTGTTCAGAAGAGAACAACCTAGAACAGCCATTGTTCGTCAAGCCGTTCGTCGAGTAACGATTCTCCTTTCCAAGACGCCACGTCAGGATCCTTTTATTATTATTATTATTAAAGTTCCAAGCCACAACCCCAACTGGAAGAGCAAATAGCTATAAGCCCAAGGGCCCCAGCGGGGAAAGAAACCTGGTATGGAAAAAACGAAACAAAGATTAAGAAAAACATAATAAACAAATAGAAAATCAAAAAAAAAAATTAAATGCTATAATGTTAAAAATATTATAATATTATATATGTGTGGATAATGAAAAATATTAAAGTTATAAGTTTCTGTTAATTAAAAATGTATTAGCACCCACTTTAAATTTCTGAAGTTCCAAGGACTCAACAACAACACTAGGAAGTTCATTCCACAGTTTAGTTGTGTTAGGAATGAAACTTCTTGAAAACTGTGTTGTGTTGAATCTCATAGGCGTAAAGGCCCTACTATTGGCATTTAGTACACCTCTGGTAACTCGTTGAGGGGCATATAAATTGGGCAGATCGTGATGCAGTGGATGATCTGCATTGTTAAAAATTTTATATAAGATGCATAAGGAGCTTATTGCTCGCCTGTGCCACAGATCAACTTTGAGGTCAGGAATTAAAAATTTTATTGCTCTCAAATTTTTATCTAATAAATTAAGATAAGAGTTGGCTGCCGAACTCCAAACAGGGGCGCAATATTCAAAACACGGAAAAATAAAAGCATTAAAACAATTTTTAAGAACAGTCTGCTCTCCAAATACTTTGTAAGATTTCCTCAAAATGCCAATTTTTTGAGCAATAGAGGAGGAAATAGATCGAATGTGATTCTCAAAAGTAAACCTAGAGTCAAGCATAACCCCAAGCAACTTAAAAGAATCACATATGGAGATGGGAATGTTATTTATTAAAAGATCTGGATGGGGAGGATCTAGTGTTCTGGATCTGCTAACAATCATACTCTGGGTTTTCTTTGCATTTAACTTCATGCCCCATGAAGTGCACCAAACATTTATCTTAGCCAGATCTCTATTTAAAGACTCTGCAACCGATGCTCTCAACTCAGGAGATGGGACTGGGGCTATTAGAGTAGCATCATCAGCATAGGCTATAAGTCTATTTTCCAGTCCAAACCACATATCATGGGTATATAATATAAACAGTAGAGGACCAAGAACACTGCCTTGTGGTACACCAGATAGCACCTCTCTCTCATCACTAAAATTATTGTCAACATAAACCTTTCGATGTCGATTTGTTAAAAATTGTTCAATAATATTTAAAAATACACCACCTACTCCCAACTGCTTCAACTTAAATATCAGGGCCTTATGATTGACACGGTCAAATGCGGCACTGAAATCCAGGCCAACTAAGCGAACTTCTTGACCAGAGTCTAATTTTATTAATGATAGCAACATTATTATCCTTGAGCTCAGTTCCACTTCTTAAGCATTTTGAAGATACATAATATCGGCCGCCAGACAGTAAAAACGCACTCTAGAGATAATTAAGGAAGTTCCCTCAACGAATAGTGATATATGGTATATCGTCGGGAGTCATTCTACGACACTACTAATCCAGTCTAGGTAGCTTGGTTTTAATCGAGGACTTCGTCACCTGGCCTGACGCATACTACCTCGATTTTCCTCAGAGTTCCTCAATTATACCTCGTCCCCATACTGGGGGAGTGGTAAGGGGGGAAGGGGCTTGTGGATGGCCCCAGGAGTTCTTTTTCCAAACGGTTTTTCGAACGAAGTCAAACATCGGGTCCTTGTTAACCTTCGAGCTTGGGAGAAACACGTCTTTAATTTATTATTTGACGTGAAACTCGATCTCATTCTCCTGGGGGAGATCTTTCATTTTGACCTTTAAGGTCTTTCATGGCAGGGCTACCTTAAGGTAGGTAGCCCTGCCTCTCTTGCAGGGTACTTCTTGGTCTGGCGAGCCAAGTACTCTACCTCTGCAGTCTTGGTAGTTCGGTTTGATCCAAAGACTTTTTCACCTAGAGACTGACGTATACTACCAATCTAGTCTAGGTAGCTCGGTTTTAATCGAGGACTTTGTCACCTAGCCTGACCTATACTACCAATCCAGTCTAGGTAGTTCGGTTTTAATTGAGGGCTTCGTCACCTGGGCCTGACGTATACTACTAATCCAGTCTAGGTAGCTTGGTTTTAATCGAGGACTTCTTCACCTGGCCTGACGCATACTACCTCGATTTTCCTCAGAGTTTCTCAATTATACCTCGTCCCCATACTGGGGGAGTGGTAAGGGGGAAAGGGGCTTGTGGATGGCCCCAGGAGTTCTTTTTCCAAACGGTTTTTCGAACGAAGTCAAACATCGGGTCCTTGTTAGCCTTCGAGCTTGGGAGAAACACGTCTTTAATTTATTATTTGACGTGAAACTCGATCTTATTCTCCTGGGGGAGATCTTTCATTTTGACCTTTAAGGTCTTTCATGGCACCAAAATAGGCGACGCTGCGGTTACGTAATGGACCCGCCGATGCCTGGGGCGGATGTCTTTGCTGTAACCGCTTTGTGACTGCCCTGCGAGTGAACGGCACAGGGGGGAGTGACTATTCCCCTACATACACCTCCCATCGTACAACTTAATGGGGGGGGACTTCCGGGATCTCAAAACAACTAACTCAACCTAGTCGAGATTAGCAAAGTTGTCTTTCTTTGAGCCCTCTCTTACATTAAGTTTCCTTACACATGAGCGCCCTCTCGCGCGTTTACACAGGCAATGGGTCGAACTAGACCTACTCGCAATACAATTTTACATAAAATTAAAAAACCTTAATTCGTCGATTACTCACAAAAAAAAACAAAAAAACAAGCTACTTCCTTACATTTCTAAGTTTTTGAGAACTTAAATCCTACCGAAAAATTTTAACACGTACAACAAATGAAAACATGGTTACACGCTCATTAGGTACTGAAATAACCCTCAATGGTATTTCGTCTCAGCCTATAGAGCAGCTGTACTTTATCGGCTGCTTTGATGTAGCTTATACTAAAATGGTGCTCTAATACCAATACTTTACCGCGCCTGGGTCGGCCGTTCGGTTTATTGAGTCTACCCCAGTATGTTACTAAATGGTAGCGGTATTTCAACCTACTCGCCCTTCCCTTCTTATGGTACTTGAATACCTTTAAATTGAACATTAGGGCTAGAGCGGCCTGTTGCAGCGGGGCATAATTGATGGGAGCGTAGGTCCCATAGCTCTCCTTTAACCAGGTACACGGGCAGATCGTGTCTGGGTTCGATCTTTGGGGATCGAGAAAAATTTTCCCAGCGAGGTCGTTAATGGGCGTGGCGCTCACTATGACTTAGCGATTCAGCGGTAACTCCGTGGACGTTCCGTTCGGGGAGGAGACTACTAGGGGTAGGGGATACTTATTCGCGTCTACCATTTGACTAGTCTTACCTGGGTGTATTGCAGAAGCACCTCTTTCCTCCTTCCTTGTCAACTTATTTGCCTCACTTCTCTTAGGTGGTAGTTCTTCAGGTAACCTGCTCATACCTCTACCCTACCGTATACATCTTCCCTGATAACCCCATTTGGCTGGGTTCTCCTCGAAGGTTCTTCCTTAGGTACTCCTGCTGGTACATCATTCCTACTTCCTACTTCTTCCATCGTTACCCCATTTGGCTGGGTTTCCTTCGATGGTCCTTTCTTAGGTCCAGGCCGAGCTACAACTTAATAGGCCTATATAAAATTCTCGATAGGTGCTCTTTCGAGTGCGAGCCATCTTTCCTTTTCTTCTCTCTCTTCTCTTTCAGCTTGAGCACGTTCTTTTTCCCTCTTCATTCTCCTTTCCTCCGCCTCTTTTTCTGCTTTCGCTATTTCATTTTCCCGTCGGGTTCTTCTTTCTTTATCTTCCAGGTTTATCTTTATTTTTCTCTTATCATCTTCTCGTTTTATCTTTATTCTCCTTTCCTCATCTTCCCTTTCTATCCTTATTCCGAATTCTTGTCCTTCTCTTTTCAACAGTATTATTCATCCGCTTGTTTTACCTCCTCTCAGCATTCTTCTTTCCTCTCTTTCTATTTTCCCCTGTATTCTGTCTTTCTCTAATTTTATGTCTCTCCGTATTTTTATTGCTTCGCATTCTCTTTTCCCTTCTCTTTTTATATTTTCCCTCTTTCTATCAAACTCTATTATTTCTTCTTTTTTTTCTCTTTTTATTCTCAATTCTTCAAGAATGTAGGCATCCATATCATCGCCTTCAAATCCCAGAGTTTGGGCTTGCAGGTTGAATCTTTCGACTGGATCCATTTCGTGTTGGTCCGTCGATTTTTCCTTTCTTTATTCTCAGGTAATTATGTCACCACTCACCAGGTAGCGCTCAGCATAACTTACCCTTAATCCCACTATTATCCTGATTAAAATACCACTCCCGAAAACAAAATGACCACATGGCCTACCAATTACTTTAAGATTGTTACCACCCCTAACTCTACCAATTTTCCTCTCGTCAATTATTCTCTTATTCCTGATATGATATTCCTTTACGTGTTGGCTCTTTATTCATTAGACACTGCTGGGTTCTTTCTAATAACCTCCTACAAACCTTACACCACTTTTATTTATGTCGTAGAATTCCCCTCCTTTTTGTTCTATTCTAAGAGTGCTAAGAGTGTCTAATATATATTTTGATATCTTGATATCCTAAAGAACCGAGCCGTTCTGAAACACTAAAGGATACATAACATGTATACATTAACTACAGCAATACTCTGAATATTATTATAAACAAGAATTGATTAAATTAGTTTACCCACAAAAATTGGTTAATTTCTCTAGTCACAACAATAATATAAGAATTAGGCTTACGGACTCATCTGGAGTTTAAAAGGCCTCAAGAATGTTATTGACACTCGACGCGTGCTGCCGGCCAGATGTATATGAGCGAGATCACACGGTTCTTTTGGCGAGGGTGTCAGCTGGGAGGTCCACACATTCTTCCTGGGGGGTGGGGTTCTTCAGGGACGAAAACAAATACGGTGCTTTATGCAACACCTAGGCAGTGGTGGTCACTCTGGCGAGAGTGAGTCAAACTTGGTTCTTAAATCAAGTTAAATTGGAGTGCGGTGTGACCACCGAGTAACGAGCTCGAGGATGAGCTTTTATATTATTAAATTCCTCCTATGAATAAAAACCCTGAGGATTATCATGTTCTTACATGAGACTTCTTAAAATCACGTAGCTGTTTTCCGTTTCCTCATTATCTATGAAAATTAAACAATTTCGTTTGTTGTTTAACAACTGCCAAAAATGTTATTATGGACCAACCAAGAAAGGACTAGATGGCCGGGTTAAGCAACATCAAGCCAATTTTCCTAATCACAGTAAACAATCTGCGCTTTTACTACATATGTACAATCTTAACCATAGCATTAACTTGAACACTGCCAAACCAGTCATAAAATGCCGTAATTATATCTCGAGAAATATATTAAAATGTATCTCCCTGAACGTGTTCCCAAATTTCAACCATAGCCCTGGATTGTTCATGCTAGAGCCCATTGTGTCACTACATACATAAAATCTCAAATAAAGTTATTTCAGGATTTTTTACCCCCTATTAAGGTTCAGAGGTAGATAGTATAATCCACCCTTCCAGTATTTAAAACAATGTACGTATGTCCAGCCTCCTGTTCATTCCTTGAAAAGTTCTTTAAGAACTTTGCCTTTGTGGGTGTATCTGCATATATATATATATATATATATATAGATATATATATATATAAGCCTAAATTCAAAAGCAGTAGAAAAATTGGTTTAAAACGAAATAGAACCACTTTACAGCTAAGAGTCAAACAAGTAGTGACATGAAGAACAATAGAAAAATTAAATATAAAAGAATGTATAAAATAGAAATAAGTATAAAAGGTATCGAAGAAGGAAATAGAAAGGCATAAGAGCACATAAGTGGGCCAATAACGAGAACCATATGTAAATATAAAAAGATACAAAGCTCACAAGAGAACATTATGAAAAAAAATGCTCGAATACAAATGCTAATATAAAAATATGAAGATAAAACAAAAAAACGCGAAAACAGAGGCTCCTATACTGTGAATAAAAATAATATAACCAAATAACAAAACACAATGCAAAGCGAAAGCGTTAGCTAGTAAACCTGACACGAATCACTATCTCCCTCATTAAAAATCATTTATCACAATCAAAACCTTTTCTCATTCATATCATCAATATCACTCATCCCACACTTATAAAAGAGAAATTTCTACTTTTTTCTATCTCTCTCCCATACTTTCACCTCTTATTTTATCCTTATCCCTCTAAGGTATTTCGAAGGTTCTTTCTTTTACAACGGAATGCAAGCTCAATCCCCTATGTCATAGATATTTTTCTTTTGTTCCCTAAACAATTAGTCATGAAAAGTCTTGAAAAGTCTGTGGCTGTATACATGTATTAGACTGCACTGGGTGCGCTAAGGCATATATGTATGTGTGAAACCTTAGATCTAAAAAGCCATATTTACAGGTATAAATATGAAGTTAGGATGTATAGCAAAGATAGTTATGAGGCTATGCACATTTTTAAAAACGATCATTCAATTCAGTTTAATTAAGTTAACATTATTAAAACGGTTCAAAATACAAACATTCATAAAATTAAGGAGCAATATATACCAATGAATTTAGAACCTTAAATGAATAAATAGGTAAACAAAACTTTGACAACTTTATTTTGATTACCTTCATAAATTTGTTATCAAGATAAATGTTTCTCCCTTTTGGTATGCTCCCCTGTCTTATCGATGACCTACGGGCTTATCGAGCACTAAGTTCATGAAGAATATGAATGGTGAAATAAGTGCGTTTCTTTGGGGCAATTATTAGGAATAATTGCAAACTTTAATCTTTGGTTGGAACAATTTGAAATAATTCCAAGTGATCCAGGCACCTTCAAACGGAAGTCATATTTTGTCTTGTGATGGTGGTGATGTTCCATTCTTAGATTGGGAAGCACTCTACCTCTCATTCCTTGCTACAAAAACAAAAAGGGAGGAGGGGCAGAGACCAGAGAGGGAGCCCGGACTCACCCGCTAACCGTCGATCCCGGATGTGCCCAAGGGCACCTGGTGCGATTTCGGCAAGCAAGCAAACAAACGAGTTAGTTCTTCATAAGGACAACCTAAACGAGAGGCTAAAATCTTCGCTCTCCTGAATTTCAACGACCTGCCCAGAATATAACTAAGAAATCATTAATATAATGAATGTGTTTTGAGTGTGTTAAGATTAATATATCAGTGATAAAATTCAAAATAATTTCCCCAAACTTTTATTTTGATATTTCAAACCGCTCTAAAATTAACTTAATTCGATCAAGAAATATGTTTAAGTAATTTCTTATGTATAATAATACAACAATTGTAGGATGTAATAAATATGTAAAACACTGTAAAATAAATTTAATTAAGTAAAGTGAGGAAAGGTATGAATAATTGAGTTTCTAATTAATGCATTAAGCGGTATAATGTCAACTCAGTTTATTTTTCTAGGGCCCTAAAAGAGTAATTGGCTATATCGAGGAAATATTAAAGGAAAGTGTTTTATTAATTACATGTATACTAGTGATGTAGGCTAGGCCTTAAGGACAGCCGATCCAGATATGGACGACACTGAGGCTGATGCTCACCTGTGACTCCTGGTAATTGTTAGCTTAGAACAATGGCCACATCTTATGCAACCATCTCGACTGATGAGCTAAACAAGGGGAGGAGGGTAACACAACTCCAAACTGTGCTGTTGAGCAGTGCTAGTCTAGGAAGTAAATCTGGAGCAGTGATGAGGCGTATGAGATGCTAATTGATCACTGGTACCTAATGTGACAGCAAGGTGGGTGACACACCTTAGGGAGAGCCAGGCATCAAAAGTGGTTATCTGCCATTCACCGTAGAAGAGGAGTGGAGCCTTTACTGCGAACTAATCCTAGTTTAACCATGAACTTGTCAAGAATGAATGATAACAACAACGAGGTTGATGAGAGCAATGATCAACAAAGAACTGCTATGGCGTCCGGCCGGTCGAGGAGCTCGTGAACGATGAGCGAACCATGCCCTTCATCGAGCGACTGTCTGCAAAGAAAGAAAGAAATGGAGGATTGCAACATGGGATGTGAAAACAATGTATCGAGCAGGAAAATTGGCAAAAGTAAATCAAGAAATAGAGCGACTGATACAAGTATCCTAGGATCAGTGAAGTAAGATGGACGGGGAGTGGAGAAGTGCAATATGAAAAAAAATGCAAGTTTATTTTCCTGGAGGAGAAGGACATGAGAGAGGTGTCGGAGTGATGTTGTCTAAAGAAGAGGCAGGTAGTCTCAAATGGTAGTGGAGTGTGTCGGACAGAAAAATACTAGTAAAAGTATATGAAATCCATATAGATATTGATGTTATACAAGTGAATGCCTCAACTGCAGAAGCTGAAGAGGAAGAAATAGAACAGTTTTTTGAAAAATGTGATATAGTTTTGAGATAGTGCAATAATCATCAATTCATATAGTTATGAGTGATCTCAATGCTAAAGTTGGAAAAGGAATAGGAGGTTAGGTAGTAGGATCATTTGGCTTGGGAGAAAGGAATGACAGATGCAACAGATTTGTGGAGTGGTGTTTGGAAAACATGCAGTATGTGACGAACACGTGGTTTAGAAACCAGTGGTGACATTTATGGACTTGGAAATAACCTGCATAGCTAGTACGAAATTAGATTGATTACATCAAAGTAAATGAGCGGTTCCGAAATGCAGTCACATAGGTAAAAACTTTCCTTGGCGTGGATGTGAATAGTGATCACGTAGCAGTAGCGACGACTATTAAGTTAAAACTCAAACAATTGAGAAAGCCAAAGTTTTCTCCAAAGAAGAATATTGATTTGTTAGGAAAAGATAAAGGCATAACTGAGAGATATGGGATAGAAGTGCAAAACAGATACGCGTTATTAGAAGACGATGCAGCCAGGTGCAGTGCTGGAGAGCAGTAGAATATTCTGGCAGGTGATCAGCAGGAGGGCGTGCGATAAGTTATTTCAGATGCCAGACAACGGAAGAAGAAGCCTTGAATGACGGAAGAAATATTAGTTATGATGGAGCAAAGAAGGCAGTTTAAAGGCCGGATGAACTGCAATACAGAAACAAAAACAGAGAAATTTACCGAGAATGCAATTTAGGAAAGGAACAATGAATGAACAATGTGATGATGTAGTAAATATGTGTAGAACACATCAGAACTCAAGATTTGGTAAGTTAAAGAACTTACACAGAAAAAGAAATGGAACAAGGGCAGTTCTGTAAAGAAGAAAGATGGAAGAGTAGTAATGGAAATAGAAGAGGTGAAACAGAGGTGAAGCTAGTACATTGGAAAATTATTCTACGATTAGAGGGAAGAGTTAGAAGAAACTCCAGAAATTCTTGAGAGAAAAATAAGAGATGTAATGAAGGATATCAAAGGAGGAAAGGTTGCAAGAAATGATGAAGTTATGATAGAAATGTTACTAGCAGCCGGAGACACGGCAGTAAGGGGTATAATTAAAATAGCAAACAAAGTTTACACGTCAGGTCAAGTAACAGAACAAATGTGCAAATCAGTTTTCATTACAATTCCCAAAGTAAGTTGAACACTTCAGTGTGAAAAACATAGAATAATCAGCATAATGAGCCAAATAACAAAAATCATACCGAAAGTAATACTAAAAAGAATATGTGGAAAAATAAGGCAAGAAGTATCTGAGAAACAATGTGGCTTTCCAAGAAGGAAAAAGACACAAGCAATGAAATATTTATCTTCAGATTAATGGCAGAAAGAATAATAGAGAAAAAAAGAGATCTTTATGTTTGTTTTAGTGATTATAATGATTAGGCTTTCGATAAAGTTACACATGTGGTTTTAATGGAAGTTTTGAAAAGTATAGGTATAGATAGAAATAAATACAAAGTAATTAAGAACTAATACCAAGACAAGAAGTTATGTGTAAAAAGAGATGGGGAAGAAACTGACTTCCAGGCAATTAGAAGAGGAGTAAGTCTTTGCTGTGTGTGGTCACCAGACCTGTTCTCAATATATAGGGAGTTAATAATGAGGAATATTGAAGAATACGAAGGGATAAGAATAGGAGGATGTAATAAAAATAATTTAAGATACACGGACGACACAGTTCTAATAGCTGATTCAAGGCAACAGTTACAACTAATATTCACTAAAGTGTAAGAAGAAAGTGAGTACAAAGGGGAAAAAATTAATGTAGGAAAGACGAAGTGTATGGCTATATTATAAGAACTTTTTACGAGTTAAACTTAACATGAGCAAAGAGAATGATAAAATATTGGCTTACCTTGGGAAAAGGACTAATTCTGTATCCAGGGATTTATGATATTTCGTTCTAGAGAATATAGTGGCCGTCTGGAGTAGCTTAATCCTTTTGTTAGTATTTCGGGTAAGCTATCTTTAACTTTCTTTTTAAACAATGAATTTATTGAAAAAAGACGTCTAGAACGCCTTTAGTTATGAATACGTGAAAGTTGACCCTTTTGTGAGAACTGAGAGAGCCGACCCTTTTACTTCTGCGCCGAAGCCTTTGTCATGAGTCACGCAATATTAAATTTTATTGAAAAAGCTATTACCTGGTTAACATAAAAGTTTAGCTGAGCAAATTATCATTCTCTAGAAAAAATTACTGAATATTTTATATTTAAATTAATGATTGAAATATATAAAATAATGAAAATGACAATGACATCAAGCCTAAATTATTATAATATCGAAGAATACATGACTGCCAAGACTTGAATTACGTTGTGGACACCAGACAGTGAGGCAGGTGGAGTCGTTCAAATAGCTAGGAAGTGTGGTGACGGAAGATGTAAGAAGCGACACTGAAATCTAGGAAAGGATAAAAATAGCAAAGATGGCAATCGGAAATATTAGAAACATAATAGCGAGCCAGATTTAGCGATAAAAACGAGGAAAAGTTTAATAAAGACACACGTGTGGTCACCTTTGTTGTATGGAGTGGATAGTTGGACATTGTCAGCAGCAGTGGTGAAGAGATGAAGACGATGGTGAAGTGGTGCTGGAGAAGAATGATGACGATCCCGTCGAAAGCAAAAATATGAACGAAGCAGTTTTGAAAATGGTAGGAGAGAAGAGAGAATTAATGAAGATGGTGAGAGGAAGAGAGTTGAGATTCTTCGGTCATTTGATGAGAAGAGAAAGGATGAAAAATTTGATTGTAACTGGAATGGTGGAGCGAAGGATGGGAGGAGGAAGGCCAAGATAAAAATACATGGATGGACTGGTGAAGATAATGGGGAGCGGAATGTCGCGCGAGCAGTTCACAAAAGCTATGCGGGACAAAGGAAAATGAAAATCCTTGTTTGCCGACGTCCTGGAGGATATGGCACAGTGGTAAGGTAAGGTATAATATTCAATAGCAAATGTAAGACTTCCTAATCCTGTAACGCTTTGTAAAATAAGTTAACATAACAAGAAGGTAATGTCGAATATATAAAAATTTATTCCCTCTTGTGAAATGTTAAAATATCGCATGTGTGCTGGCCATTTAATTGAGATGGCGTTGGAATTTGCCGTAGAATAAATACTCAAATTGAGAAGATACATCTGAAGACGTTCCAAGTCCCCGTCGAATAAAGAATACTGAATCCAGCTCCAAGAATCCTTTACCTTTAAGAAAATCTTGGATAAACTAGCCCAAAATCAAGCAAGAATAGAGCTTTTTACCCCTTTGGTGGCCTCCAAGCTGAACGAAAAAAACGTTCGGGCTACACAAAAGTGGTACCAAAACCACGGTAACAAATCACACTTAGGAAACACACCACTCCCAAAGAACTTAATCAGCGTACCCTCTATACTAATATCACGTTGTGTATCACGATCCGCAAGTTTGCATGTAGAACTCGTTAGGGTGCGACAGTAGATAAATATTAGGGAGAAAAAGAAGTAAAATGGAGAGTTGCAAGTTTGTAAGCCAGATTAGTTTAGAAGAGTAAGTAACTAACTACTTTCATTTATGTTATATTATTAGTATAGTGTTAGGTGTTCAAACTGTCTGTTACAGGTAAGCTTGATTTATTTTGGTTTTACTTTGTATATATTCATTGTAATTTAGCTGCTTAATTGTTTCTCATATGAATGATTTGAGGATTTTTAATCAGATATTATTTTATTAGTAAGTTCTTTTTCTTTTGAAATTATTTTCTTCATTTTCGTAATAATCGTTCGGTTTCCATCTATTAAGTTATCGTAGTCTGTTATTTTAATAGGTTATCATAATAGTTTATATTTATCCTGTTTGGGATTTAATAATCTTTATGTTCTGACATTGCATTAATTATTTTCATATAAACATCTATCCCTCCTCTTCTTCTTTGTCCATTGCCGCTATGCAACTTGGGAACAGTCAATGGGGTCCCCACCCTGACCTTTAAAATATTTGATTAGATAGATCTATAGGTACCAGTTTATGGGTAAGGTGAGGAGGTCCTGTTAGTCGTTGTGCAAAGGTAACCATCTTGTGGGTTTGTGCTCAGTAATTATACCAGAGTGTAATGAGGAGTCCTCTTGCTGTTGCTCTGTTCAAAATCGCATGTCTAGAGCAGTGTGCGGGAGAATATTCCGGTAGGGTTGACTCGACGGATAACTAGGACTTTAAGTAGTAGGCCTACTTTATGTCCCTATTAAATTGGTTTTGACTCCTTATAGTTTCTCTAGGGGGAATATGCGTTAGGCTGGCGTTACCCAAGGTCTCTTGGTGATCGGGATAAGAAAAGGACTTCGAAAGGACGCGGTTAACGAAAGTAATTTTTTTCTTAAATTAGCCTACTAAAAGGAGCAAGCGGAAACGTCTCGAGTTCTTGGCATTTAGTGAGTAGTCTTCTGTTTTACGCAAAATATTAAGGCTAAAGTCGGCAGTATTTAGGCGATTTAACCTGGTTTCGTAACGCTACTAAGGAACATATTGATTCTCTGATTGGCTGATTCAGATTGACTGATCTCGACTACTGAATTTTTTACTTAATGATCAAATGAATTAAGTCCAGAATTATAAATGTCTGTCTCTAGGTCTTTTTCTATATATATATATATATTGTGTGCCCTCCCCAAGGGGCGTGTATGCGCAAACCTCGTATTTGTTCAGGGGGGGACATTTGATAGCTGTTTCCAGCGAGTTTTTGTTCATGTGTTTCCGCGTGACTGCCGAATACACTTGCTTTATTTAGATTTTTGATTGATGTACAACTTGATATATATATTTTGTTTCATTTTCTAATTGTATTTGGTTCTTTATTTATTACACGTGGCATATTATTTCCTCAATTTACGCAAATAGCCACCCCAAGATTTGATAGATTCACCGAGCGTTTATTTTTGGTCTGTATTAGATATGCTTTGAAAACATTCTTTACCCTTCCAATATATTATTTGGCGTTTCTACATAATTTTATTCTCGTAAGTCCTGATGTTCCGGGTGATTACTGTTTGAAGCTAATAGGCAGTCGTTAGATGGGCTCCTAAAATTAAAACATGAATATTGTTCTATGAAGCTATTTGGTCGAGATGATGGCCATTGTTTTACTAAGCTCTTTGGTCGTGATGATGACATCAATTCCTTCAGTGGTGTTTCTTTTTATCTTTACAAAGTGTTAAGAAGGGGTTCTTATCAATTATTTAAATTATTTATTCTAAAACCTGTTTACAAAATAACTATCGTAGTTTTGATTTTCTTCTTCACTAATCTTAAATACGTTCTTCCAGTTTTCTCTGAATAATCTTTCAATCTCGGCTTCGTCTTTTAATTCTTGTTTCCTCTTTCATCCTTGATTCTTATCTTTTACTTTTCAGGTTTCCTTTAACCTTTTCACCCGTTTCTACAATTCTTTTGCCTTTTTTATATTCTCTCTTGTTTTTCAGTCCGTTCCAATGTTCGTCTTCCTTTTCAATTATCATCATCAGGTGAACATATGAAGTTCTGGATTGTTCCTTGACTGATTTTAGGGATTGCCTCGTTTATCACTGCTTGTCTGGAAAGGTTCGTCAAACTCTTACAATGCCACTTTGTTTTGTAACTTCGGTTCATATTCTCTAAGGATCTCTTTATTTTTCATCTATTCTGCCTAATTATGGCCCTTCCATTAATTTGATGGCTTCTGTACTGAGATCTGGTTAATTGGAAACCGAAATTCTATATGATCACTAGATGAGACGAGCACGGCTCATATGTGTAATAAAAGGGATGGTTAAGATTTGGCAGGGCTTAGATGCTTTGATGCTACAGGAGCTGCCAAGTGTAGGCCATGAATGGTCTTTTGCAGTCTCCTTCTTTTTCTTATGTTCTTATGTTCTAATTTGGGAATTCCAGTCCTAACCTTTCAAGCATTCTCTGGTTTATAATCGTCTTAAGGTGTCTGCCGGCATTTATGCTTATGTATCTGATTTTTATTGTATAATAATATTGTGAAGTTATCTTCTGAAAATTTAATATCTCGTAGCTATTCGAAGAGTAGTTAGTTCAAGCTCTATTTCTATTGCAGAGTATAAGTCTATTAGTCACTCTTGCGTTGCAGTCTAGCTCCTTTGTGACCGCAATGGCGCCTTCTTCTTATCTCTCTCTATGATATTATAATTCCATATCTTCATCCTTTTCCGTCATAGAAAACTCAATTTCTTGCTATAACTATTATATCCAGATCTAATTTTCGAAAAATGTTTTCCTAAATGTATTCCTTATTTTTCCATCTGTTTGTAGGTATCTAGAATTTCTAATCTCCGTCTATCTATGATGAAGGTCTCGTTAATTTCTTATTACTGGTAGCTTCGTGCCGTTGGATTTAATGTTGTTTACTTTTCTCGTTCTGTTCTCATTTATATTCTGCTTTACCTTTAGAATATTTTGAAGTACATTCACTTTTGCAGGTAAGGCATTTACCGATGTCCGTTCCTTTTCGATAGACGCTATTGATATATTTTCAAGCACTCTTCTTCTTTATGTCATCGTCGAAGAAGGGAATTCGTCCGTTAGCCATTAACCTCTATGTAAATCCGAGGAGAGATTGCTATTTTAAGGTCTCATTTAGTTGCTATAATTTGAGTTATTTTCAGGTAAATATCATCAACCAATTGCGTGTAAAGTTGTTGAAGATATAGAATTTTTGTTATGACCATCACTCAAAGTACCACATAAAAAAGTTAAAAAATGCAGGTTCTGATGGTGATCTTATCGCTACTTCGTGAATTAGAGAGTACAGTTTCCCATCCTTCTTGCGGGAATGGAGCTTCAGCAGGACACATTTTTAAGTGCTACTTTAAAATGTGAGATTCCTTTCATGTTTGAGCTTGATCTAGATTTTAGTCGACGCACTCCACAATTATTTTGATGATCCAGGTATGAGTGAATCTGGATCCTTAGTTTTATGGTTTCTTTTGAGAGTTTGTTATTATTTTTACTTTGTGTTTTTTGGTATTTTTTAGCACATTCTGTCCCGTGTTGGACCAAGTAATTGTTCAACGTTTGTATATTACTGGTTTTAGTGTGGTACAGGAGATTTTTAAGCTATACTTTCTGAATTTGTCGCCAGAATTCTGGAAACGATTATTCTGGATCTATTGGGCATATATTTTAATGTAATAGATCGATTCTCTGTTTCTAAATGTAATTATTTTATCCTATATCTAATCATCATATTCAGGACTAGAACTTTCTATTGCTTTCATTGATTTATTTGCTATAATTTTGTCGTGTTAGTATTTAATTAAAGTGATTTTTATTAATCCTATTGACCTCTAGATATTTGGTCTTTGAGTCGCTGTGGATTTTGATGGGAGAGTATAAGAGAACCTGCCTTCATACTGCTTTATATATTTTATCTTTCTTTTTCATGCTTAAAATTCATAAGCTGTATAAGAACTTTAGCATTGGTGTTACCTTGGGTTTTATCCTGTTTATATGTTGTTCATGGCCTCATGGGATGAATTTTAATCCAAATGCTTTACCATATGAAGAATATCTGTAATTCTGGTCGTCAACTTGGAAATTACCTCTCTTGATCCTGGTGATTAGAACTATCGAAAATATATTATCAGTTGTTTTTATCTTACAGTCATTTTCGAAATTATTAAGGTTTCTGATTTGTAATGCTGTAGTACGAAACAATAGTGTGCGTTCCTGTACTGAGATTTAGCGAGCTGTTGTATGTCTTCTGCATTATTTTCATCGTATATTCCCCTTAGCTGCCTATTTTTTCTCTTAATTTTTTCCATGTTGATCGTTCTTCTCAGTTTTCATTATCAATTTCCCAAATGGCTGAGAGATCATTTGGGATAAAGTTACTGAGTTCTTCTCTGCAACCTTAACATTAAATTCTTCTGTAGTCTCTCCTCTCTGGTTCTAGTATCTGTATCGGATATTTATCCATGAACAGTAATGTTTCAACATGGTCACTCCATACTCTGGTAATCTTGAGCATGTGGGGCTACTAAAGTACCATCATGCCTAGTGGCAGTATTGGTTATGATATATATTTGAATTTCGGAATTTATTCTCTAGAAAATAATCCTTAATTTTATCATTTGAAACTTAGCTCCTTTTTCTTCTTATTGTATTAGCCGTTTGCTCCTTGCGTGGCATCAAATTACCACATCAGTATTATATGCTAATCTGTACCAAAGAGTGTCATTAGCTTTAGCAGGTAAGTTAGATTTTCCAAGGCGCTTGGTTACTTGTAACAGCTATTATTGACATAATTTCTGTTTCATTCCGTGTTCAGATACTCGTATTTATATAATATCCGGATCCTTCTCTCCGAATAGGTTTAACAATATTTATTTTCATAGCTTCCAATGTTTATTTAAGTGTGAGTACTTACTTATCCTTAGTGGTTTGACTAGTGAGTCTTTTAGTTGCTTCATTTCAGTTTCTTAATTTGCCCTATCTCATTCCCTTGAATGGTATTTGACTGAGACTGACAGTCTCCAGGATAGATTCGTATTTTTCTCTTGAGTAGAATTTTATCTATCTCTTTTTCATCTCCTTTACCTGTTTTTTTTAAATGCCCACTTGTATTTACCTCCTGCGTGGCCTTATCAACTCCTCCTAGCCTTTTCCCTTTTAGATGTGACTAATTCATTGATGTGAACTTTAAGTTTGATGTCCGTTGCCTCTAGGATTTTCAATCTTCTCCTCTTCATTTCTTTGTGTTTTAATTCATCGAATCTGATTTTCTGGGTAGTAGTTCTCATTATTCTGAGCTATAGGATGTTTGAGGAAGGAAGGTTATTGCAAAGCAGTAATTTCTTCATTCTGTTCTTATCCAGCATAGTAATAAGCGTCGTTAAAATGAATTATGACTTTATTATGTAAATTACGTGATATTATATGATTAAGTTAATAATTTAGTTGATGTGACTTAGAGCACTATCAAATAGGTTGAGGCCTCGTTCATTTGTTTTACAGTCGGTACACTACTTCTATATAAGTTGCGTTTCTTTTCCTTTGTTCTTCTTCTTGTGTTTATCTTTCTTTACTTTCAATTTTTGCATGCATTTTGGGCAGACAATGGCCATTATTCTCTGTGGGTCCTTGCAGTTGATACATTTTGGGGGTATTTTCCTGCCGTATTTCTTTTCATGGTCTCTTTTTCCGCATTCTGAATATATGTATCGTGTCTTTTCCGTGCAATATCGTTTTTGGGTGGAAATCGATTTTGTAACATCTAAAGCATATTTTAGATGTACTTGTGCTCGATGGGAATTCTGTGGTGGCAGACACGACCTTAAATATGTTTTTATGTTGTCCAAATTTGATGGATTTATTTACTGCGATTTGCTCTTGGTTCTTCTCTATCACTTAATTTATATCCTTTTTATATTAAAATTCTAATTAAATGTCCACTTCCCGGCAGATCCCACTTCTATTTGCTGTGATTTGTGTGTGGGTCTGGGGAAAGGAACAAAGCCTCTATATTTATCTTCTTTCATTTCATCGTTTGAGTTGATTTCTTGACGTCTTTCTTTGCATTACCCATTCATGTAATATGTAGATAATTTAGATTCCAATAAATTTTACCAGAGCCAATTTCATATATCTTAAAGTGTCTCACCTAACTTTACTTTCTCGGGCTTATTTTCCTGTTAAATGGTTCGAAGTGTTACTCTGAGGGATTCTAGGGTGCTTTCTTCACTTAGTAGGTAGTGTATCCTTTCCATCCTGATTTCGAGTGCCTGGGCGATATTTTTTGTGTTCCTTCTCCCTGAGCTGAGGTTGTGACCTAACTTCACGTAGTAAAAAACTGAAATGAAATACAGTACAAGTGTTCCCTCATTTCCTCACAGTGTATGGTTCCCGAACCCCTGACAACCGTATGATTGTGACATATGGCAATCTCTTGCTATTTGGCAATTTATTGTAAGTGAGAAGAGGTGCGAAGAAACATATTGGAATTTCATCGCCTTATCACTCACTAAAATCCTTCGCTCGTTCCTTGCCAAGTACTAATTTTACACGTGAATATCTAAGGCTCTCTATTCATGCGAGGTACAGCCCCTTGCTTTGAGCAATCACAGAAATTTCCGACCTAACATTTATAATAAAATTAATATTTAATTTCAGCCTGTTTACAGAAAAAACTACTCTACTTCAGAGAAACAGTGCACAGTGAATGCACAAACTTCCCAACATTCTTTACGAAATGAACATCAAGAGTCTCGGACATTGTGCTGATAAATCTAAATTTTATGCAAAATTGCTCTACCAAACTAAGCACAGCGATCCCTTTGTACCGCTCCAGCATAATTAAACAATAATCTCTACATCCTCATTCAAATTAAAATAACTTAAAAGAAAGCGTTTAGGCAAACAGATATAAAGAATATTTCACTCCGTTACAAAGAGAAAACCTAAATAATCGCACGATAAAAGATAAAAGATTGAAACATCCATACAACAAACAACCGATAAAATTTAAAGGTGAGCATTCTCTACAAGTCAAAAATAGAAGAAAAAATACTACCCGAACCGCGATGGTACGAAAAAGGAATGAAAATGGAACAATTTAAACTCATAAACAGAAAGTTAATGGAAACTCAAACTAAAAAGAAAAGAAATATAAGAAGAAAAACCTTCAAAAGCAAACGACAACGTTAAAACAAAACAAATAAATTTTTTTCTAAATGAGCTAATAACCAAAATAGACATTAAGAAGAACTCAAAAAGGATCTGAAACGAATAAAAAAAAAACAAGAGCATCCGAGCAAAGAGGAATAAAAAGAAAAGAATACGACAAAAAGAAATATATGGTTGCTAAATTGAACAGCTTTTCAAAAGATTGAAAAAAGACATTCTCTCTCTCTTACGCGAAGGCAACCAAAATAACGACAGAGCACATGAGGAAAAAATAATACCAAGTTCAATGAACAACATACAAACATCTAACCCAGACACGTGTGAACGAAGAAGCACGCAGCCCGCAAAGGAAAGGAAGATCCTTTTCAAAAGAAGAATACTTCGAACCCCTAAAATCACTTAATCAAAAAGCTCCAGGATCAAGTATAATCACGAAGGCACATCTAAAGAATGCTCTGAACAACAACCATGAAACTATAATATTAATATTCAACACATTTCTCAATATGGAATACTATCCCACTGCCCTAAATAATACAAAATGGATTTTACAACATCTAACCACACGGGTTCAGGAGCCAGAGCAGGACAGAAATATACTGGCGATAATCACTAGAGGAAATCGACAAAGAACAAGCGGCAATAGAGTAGACGTTAATTTTTGCAATGTTGTCAAAGTCTTCGATAAGGTATCGGTATCAGGCTTGAAAATTTAAAAAAACAACTTGAATATTGAGAAAAATAATCTGCAGCTACTTGAAAAACAGAAAAGCCAAGTTGTACATAAATGGATATACATAAGAGTGAAGAACTCAACAAAGAAAGGGGCGTACACGAGGAGGGAGGGGATCACAGTTAAATAATGTCTACCATGGCCGATACATGAGGATACAATCTGCATAGAATTAGCAGATAAAATCACCTATACATATAATTGAAAGCGACACCTGCCCTCCCCCCCCATCCACTAATAAAAAGAAGAAATGTAACTCAGATATCAAACAGCGAAGATAGAACCATCAATAATTAAGAAAAGAAAAACAAAATATAAAAAACCTGAACAAATTCAAAATAATATTACTTAACCATAGAAATGGATAAATATATCCATACTCTAAGAATGGAGTAGTCCGAGTACTCAAACTTACAATGAATGGTTTCCCTATCACTTAACATAGTTAAATTTCCGAAGCATTATGATCTCATTATGCAGAGTCAGAAACCTCTCAACAAAAAGCCCATAAACCGTATATGAAGTTCGAACCTCCCGCACAAAATGACTTAGATGATAATGCCATACACACGTTGACTGACACACAAAGTAAAAAAGCCAAGAACATTTAAAACTGGGCAACAACATTCATCACAGACAAGGCCTAAAACAACACAAAGACGTCAGTAGAATTCCACAAAAGAACAAACTTGGGACTATCAAACAGCACACAGGATGAAAGAATACTTGCCTCAAAAGAAATACACAAATTTACCCTACCTGAAGAAAATATTTACCATATTTGCTAAAAACGGTTTTTTATATGGCAGCGAGGAATGATAACCTATTATTTTAAACCGAATATACTGATGATGACATACCAGAATATCACCTTAATAAGAAAACAAAGATAGGAGATTAAAATTACCTGGAAGAAACGTCCGAGAAAAATAACAAAAATTGCGAAAATAAAAAACAAAGAAAGCAAATGTTCAAATGAGCAAAGGATAAGAAAGACTCGAAGTTTAATAACAAAACAACTAAGTCATTTTCACATTCATCATCCATACTATCAACATCATTCATCTCTATCTATATGCACACAAGTTTTACTGACTATTCTATTTTCTACTCAAACACCTCCACTACTTTTGCTAACCCAATATATATATATATATATATATATATATATATATATATATATATATATATATATATATATATATATATATATATATATATATATATATATATAAATATACACACACTGCCTGGGAAAAGTAGCCAATAACCATTGAAATTTGTATTTTTATCATAAAAAACATATTTAATATTGACTAACCTTATATTAGTACTTTGTTACCTTTCCTTTGGATTAGATGACCTGTTGTAGACGCTTCGGCATGGATTTGATCAATTTTTTACAAACTTCCACTGATATTTCGTTGCATCATGCCTTTATGATGGCCTCTTTTAATTTTTCCACAGAACCAGTGTCTTGGCCTTTAATTTTATTTTTTACTATTTGTCAAAGATTTTCTGTGCGCCATGTATACTTGTGTTCTTAGGAAGAAAATATATACTTCTTCTCCTTTCGAAAAAGAAAAACACAAATCATCACACTTGGAACGTGTTTCATTGTCTTTTGTCTGTATTTAGGGTCAATTCTATTTAAGCCAATATGCCGAGGAACCTTAGTAGGATTGCTTCTGAATGCTAAAAATGTTGATTCATCACTGAATAAAACGTTTATCCACTCCTCAACAGTCCACTGAATGTATTGTTTACCAAATTCAAAACGTTTGTTACGCTTTTTTTAATTAATGAATGGTTTCTTTGCAACATGGTGAGATGGTAATCCAAGTTCTTTTTGTAGCTGCTGCTGGATACTTCGTTCAGAAACATCAGATAATAAATTATTTATATTAAATTTTAGTTATTTTACACTTATTGTTGGAATATTCACTATTAAACGTTTCATAAGCATATCTGTTCGCAAATTTGTTTTTCTCGGTCTGCCAGCTCGTTTTATAGGTAGTGGCGTAGATAGGCTAACACTGATTTTTGCACGTGAAACCCTTAAATTAACAGTAATTTGGTCTATGTTTAATTCATTAGCTAACTTTTTCTGCGATTTCCTACATTTTTTAAGAGCAACAATAGCACCTAGACAATCATTCTCGAGTTTTTTCTTGACACAAATTAGAAACAAGTCAAAAAATAATAACGAAATAGCAAAAAACATGGAATCTTACAAGTTTGACGAGCGCCCACACGCAACAAACGCTAACACAATACGAACTTAAGCACTGTATATATATATATATAGAGAGAGATAGAGATAGAGAGAGAGATAGTTTGCTAAATATAACATATAGCCATCTTGATATGAATAATTTGTTGGCTGATAATCAGCCTAGCGTTAGTTTAAAGAACTCGTGTTTAGCATATCTTTTAAAGTATATAAAGATACTAAGTATTTTCTTTTAGTTATGTTTGACAAAAGGCCTCACAAAAGACTTACTTAGAAATCGTCATTGGCAAAAAGTTCAAACCCTCTAGAAAATATCTAAAGGTAAGAAATAAAATTCCTAGTATTATGGAACTCATGACCACACTTAGATTAATTTATTCAGGAATATTTCAGGTAATATAGCTATGATAGTGATATGTAGAGTTGTCCAAAGTAATTATCTAAACCAACGTCATGTCTTAAACCTTTAGATTATCATGATAGTGTGGGCCAATTGGTAATATATATTTTTTGAAAGAAATATATATATTAATTATGTGTAATATGATTATGATGTTTACATGTTACCAGATTTTATTACTTTAGCTGTGAGAAGTTTTTAGTTTGGGTATCAATTAAGCAAGAGGTCATTTATATTTAATAAATTAGTTAACTTGCAATTTAGGCTTTCCCAAGTATTTAGAGAGGTTTAGAGTAGTGGATAGACATGTAAATAGGAATTACTGGCAACTCAGACTAGCCCTCGTGGCTTTCATATGAGTAAAATTCCTTTGATCCTATTCACGAATTCTTAAGACTTTAATTGCTTAATTTTTTTGTTACTTTAGGATATCTTTATAGATATATAAAAGTAGATGTCTTCTGTATTAGCTTATGAATTTCTTTCTATAATTGTAAGTTACATACATCAGTAGCATTTGTATACCAATAAAGTAGCTTAACCCAAGAGGTAATAATTTAAAATCACTAAAATATATATTTATTTAATCATAAAGCGAAAATACTTAAGAAAGTTTCCCACGAAAGTATTTATACATTTTCCTTTAGAAAGTTAGGGTTACTGGACTATGAAAATGGGGGATAGGTTCATAAAAGCTGAAGAAGTAGCCTAATGGGGCCCTAAAATGGGGAGGGTATTCAACGCTCCTGAACCTTTCACGTTCTTCAACCAGCGCACCTCTCATTTTGGTACTCATCATGTGAGATATAGGTGACTTTCAAATAAAAAATAATGCAAAGTGTTACTAAAAATATTGATAAAACACTCCATTGTGCTTGATAAAAAATTATTGTTACCCTTATTGTGGAGCCTCCTAGAAGACTATTTTTAACTGTCGAGAAAAATTAGATTGTGATTACTTGGGATCTTATGCGAAAAGTTAAATGCGTATTATGTAGCTTATATAAAAAATCTATGATTCAATACGAGAAATTCAGGCATCATAGCGTGAAATGAAGTCGAGCTTGAAAGAGTTGATGGAAAATTAAAAATATTTCCCACTCAACGTACATGTATGAAATCTTACATAGTTTTACACATCCATCCATAGAGTCACACAACACAATACAGGTAGGGAATTATATTCGAACAGTTTTAAAGATTAAATTAACATAAATTTCTATGCAAATTTCAGGGTCTTCTGTTGCTCTTTGCAATCCTCCTCTTCTACTTAACCCATATTTCTATCACGAATCTATTCTAAAAGCGATAGATCAATTGAATATAGTAGCGGAACTAAAAATGGGTAACTGTACACATTTTTTTACTTTTAATTTTCCTGCAGAAACTAACAAATTACGTTTGATTGAAAATGTATGGAAAGTAGCCTACTCTAGTAAAGATACTACAAGGGCATCGTCTCCTTACTATCGTGAAAGAATATAACTTTTGAATTAAATTTTAATGGCTTATAGTCACAAAACAGATACTATTAGAGATAATAGTAAAATAGCCATATAGATCATTTCATAGAAGGTAGAGTAAGAACCTTATAATATCAAAAATAGAGAACCCATTATTTCTATGCCAAGAAGTGCAAAACCAATTTTACCAGGTTAATAATAACGACTCTGTAATCCCTTGTGTAAAATATGGCGCCTTCTGCGTCTGTTGTCTTTCACATTCTTAGCTGGCTTCAATAAACTGATAGACCGTAAATGTTGTCGGATATCTGCTAAATGCAACGGCAAATGAAACGCTGGAGTGAGATTACGTCGTGAAGGGTTATATACTTTCTTAAACACTTTCTGGAGCGCTATCTTTCTAACATATGAAGATTTATGTTGGAATTTTCCAAAGCGAATTAACAATCTGGCTAAATCGAAGGGAGAAATATATACCTCAACTTGATACAAAACTAAATTTAAAATCCTAAACTGCTAATTTTAGTTTAATTCTAAATAAGAGTACTAAGTTTCCTTTAACAAATCTGTTGAATTTTAACTTTTTCATAATGGCACATCCTAAACTTTCTGCAGTCAAACAATTTACAAATGAAAATAGTCCTTGTTTCAGTCTTCCTTATAGCTAAAAGAGAATTAGAGGATATAATAAACCTATTCTAACAAATAGTTTGCTTTTGACCAGCCTCAAAAGTTTTACTTCCCTATTTTTCTATTCCATAGATTGAGTAAATCTCCCCAAAGTATGTGAACATTTCCAAAGAAATCCGAAAATAACTCATACCTTGCTTCTGTGGGTGAGAAGAATGCATTGGAAAGCTCGGAGAACAAAAAAGAATGAAATAAAATGAATTCCATACACGATTTACCTGAAAAAAGAAAATACAAATATTTATAATGAGAGAATCAAGTTTTATTCTCCGGTTATAATGCAGAAATGTTGGATTTTTCAATAGAACTATATAATAAAAAAAGTCTAGGAATTTAGGTTTCGATAAAAGTTAAGCAATGAGATTTCAACATTCTAAGCACGGATCTGTAAATGCTCTCGGGACTTAGTTTCTGAAACAACAGAGATGATTGGTTGTGTGCCGGGCCTATTCATTGTCTCTTCGAAGAGAGAGTAAAGTATTCGTACGAGATTTTTCTTTTTTTGAAAATCAACCAGGCTTTTTGATTTCGCATAAAACTTAGTCCATTTCTTTTAACTTAGTAAAGAGGTATATCAATTTCAACACTTAGCAAAAGTTAAATATGATCACGTATAATCAGAAAACAGAGACGTTAAAAAACACTAATAAGAAGATTCTCACTTGGAAACCGTTTGTTCACTATCCTACAACGCTGAGTTAAGTAAATTTTTTAAACGCGTTTCGGAAATTTTTTAAAAAGTGTTTCGTGAATCTAAATTAGAGTTTAACATTGATTTCTGGCTTTAAGTAGGAAACAAGTATTTCATAATCCAAATAGGATTGCTGAAATTATAGTATTTTAATTCGAACTGCTAACATTTTCGTGGATATTAAATATTCTTTACATGGGCGTTATTTATTTTCCCCTGAAAAATATTTTGGATAAAAGGATATTATTCTAATCTCACAGAAATTTATACAAAAGGAACATGAGAAAACCTTCACTCATTACGGCTTTGTAAGCACACGGGCAAAAGAGATTAAACAAAGAAACTTATTCATATGATTTGTAAATACGAGGTACGGTCAATAAGTTTTGCAATTCGGATATAAGGAAACGAGATATGAGAAAAGGTGTTTTATTATTTTTCAATATGACTACCCTAGACTTCAATGCACTTGCACCACTTGGCCCTGAGGCTTCGAATGCCCAACAACCATAAATCTGCCTACTGCTGTCCAATCCACTCCTGGACGGCGAGCTGGACATCTTTATTGTCCCCAAACCAGCGTACACACAGTGCAGCCTTGAGATGGTGGAATAAAAAGTAGTTGCTAGGGGTCACATCCGGACTAAAAGGGGGATGGTTGAGTCCCTCGAACCCGCACTCGTGCAGGGCAGCTTGTGCATCTCTGGCCTTGTGGACTTTGACGACGTTGAAGTCGTTCATGGGGCGTGGGGTTTCTAGGGACCCAGTGGGCAGAAACCTTGGTAATGGCCAAATTGTCGTGGATGATGTCCATAACACTTTTATGTGATATTCCAAGTTCTCGCTCGATTTCTTCGACCTTCACCTGTCAATTTTCGAGGAACATCCTCTCCACACAGGCCAAATTGTCCTCGTTGGTCATGTCTGACGGGCGTCCTGGACGGAGGTTATCTTCAAGAGACTCACGACCATGGCGGAACTCCCTATTCCAGCGAGCAATGGTTGCATAAGAAGGGGTGGTGTTTGTGTACACTGAAACCATGAGTTCACGGATCTTTTTTGCATTCTTGCCTTCCTTCATTAAATAATTTGATTACTGCGTGGTGCTCAACCTTCTCCATTGTTAAAAGATTTGTGACTGACGATCTGCGATCAGCTACTGCTTCTTAAATAGACGAGGCAGGAGCGTGCGGCTGCAGGTCATGAATTGTCATAACTTGTCCAACACCCTCACAAACATCATCCCCCTTCCTCCGTTTTGCCCTACCGATTCGCAAAATTATTGACCGCCCCTCGTATAAATGCGACTCTGAAATAAGAAATATTACATTATTTTTATACTGTTACAGTGTTGGCTAAATCTATAATTCTTAGTGATATTCTTGTTTCGGGTTGAAAATGTAATAGTGATATTTAATGCATTTATTATCGCAGTTTTCTCAAGTTCACTGTAATTTCAGAGACTTATGCCACTGTTAACCTTCTTATACGTAACGCAATAACTCTAAATGAGATGATAATTTTCGCGCCTATTAAAGAATTATCAAACTTCACTAGGACATTTTAGGAAAGAGCATAGCGCTGTCCAAATTTTAGTTTAACTACCTTTAGATCAGTTTTGCCTCAATTTACCTCTTAAATATATACCTTGATCTTATACTGATATAATAGAAATGGCTAGTAGTCCATAGAAATGCTATATTCCTTTATAGGTGAATTTTTAGTAGTATGTAGAATCATATCTATATTTCATTCTTCCATGATATAAACACTATTGGGAAATCTCATACAATAAATATAAAGAGACACAAGACACATTCAGAGGGTTCGCTACTTCTTTTTACATCATGGCTACTATCCCCATACGGAAACTCGCCTTTGTTCCAGAAACTAGTCAGTATAAGTTGAATATAGCGGGATTTTTTTTATTTATTCGAAATTAATCGTTCGTAGATTTTTATTTCCCAAACTGCTCTCGTTTTTACAAGCTACTTGTGTGATATAGATCTAAAAGTTGGACGAATTCCAGACTAACAACTAACCCAAAAGGGATGGAGGTCACTAGTTACGACCAAGAAAACTATCAACCATATCAATAATAGGACTAAAGTTTACAATCTCCTACCCACTCACAACTTCATTTCTCAATATCTGCTATGCAAACTATTATCAACTTGCTTTTTGCCCCCTAATTTCTAAAAGCTTCATTCCTTCAATTAGTACAATATTTACTCAGCCTCAGACCATAAATCAACATGAATACTCACTAGTAATTTTACCTTAATTTTATTCGGATACATTTGTCTTACTAATGCATACGACCAAAGAATATTCGTAGTCGAAACTGTCCCCACCACTGTCAACCCTTTACTGAGCATGTCCTGCATGAGCGGCACAGACGTGAACCTGTTGTCAGTGGTGATGTTTCTGTTGGTTTAGCGGTAGAGGCTTGCTTGTGAGGTCTTTAGTGAACATGTGGACAAGTTTCAGTTCATGTCTTACTGTTGTGCCCTGTTTCTCTAGGCAGGGAATACCTTGCAATATGTACTTACGTTGCACATCATTCACCATAACAAATTTCATCACATATTTTGCTGGCTTATTTGGGATATACATCCTAAAAGGGCACTTAGCCCCTTAAAAGCTATCAATTGCCTGAAGGGTGTATAGTTCTCCTTACTGCAGGCCATAAACATGTCCCACACAACCCTGACTCGGGCGAATTTGTCAGTGGCCTGCCTTTGCTCTGAGGCTGCAGGAATAGCAGCCTCAGAATAGGGGTTGTCAGGGTCATCACATCCTGATGACACGGCAGGGTACTGTACAAGAACAGCAGCAGAGTAGCAGTATAAGCCAGCAGTAGGCTTATCAGCTGTGGTGGCATGAGTAAGGGCGAGGGAGTGAGTGGGAGACGCCTATGCCTCTTTGTCTTCCTACCACCCGCGTTTGTTTGCGTTGGCGAGGAACGACTTCTTCAGATACAATGTCTGAACTTTCAGCCATTCCATGTGGCTCTGGAATATATTCTTTATCATTCTCACTGTCATAAAGTACATCAGTTTTAACACAATTATTATCGTCGTCACTATCTGGAGTAAAGTGAATTTCACTAATTTCCAGCCCACTCAGGTTTTGTTCTTTCACCATTTCAGGCAAAAGTTCGCAATATTAGTTAGCTGAAATAAGAATTGCAGTCTAAATAGGTTGCCCATTATTTTTTTACTATAATTAATAGTGAACTAGGGTAAACAGTACCCAAACAGGGGTCTAGCGGGAAATCAATGCAGAGGTGTGGACTGACGTGGTGTCACGCTATTAGAGTGTTCGGTAGACTGAAGCTACACAGACTCCCGTCATCCGTCCTAATTATGCATGACGTCAAACTTTACCAATGTTCAGTGCGCCAGTGTTACTGTAGATTTAGCGCCAATGCCGCGTATAACTCTGTATTCTCTTTCTGGCAACGATGTAAAAGAAAGTTATTTCTGACAATCGTTGTTAAGTATGAGTTTAGAGCAATATATTTGGTTTGTATTTTGGGGACATTTTACGAAGCCTACTTTCACTATTTTCGAATAAAAAGCAACCAGATAAAGCATGAATTTCTCAGAGGAGTTGTAAAGCTTTTCAAGTGGCAAAGTGAGGCAAGTTAAAATGACGCTCTAGTAAGTTCAAGTTTCATTATTTTCTAAAAAACAAGTGAAAACCAATAAACTTTGAGTTTCTAAGGGATAATATAGGTGTTTACGGATATTAAAGATATAGAAGGGGAATAATTGCAGCATACCTCAAAAGTAACCTAATTTTGGTACTCAGAACCAGGTGGGTGAGCAACCTTTCCTAACATGCCAAGCTTTCAGAATAAATGATGATGTATAACTCTAATGCAGCTCAAATATTAAGGCTTGCGTGTCACTTGGCCTTAACTCACCAGAAATTGCTCAAAGTAGGTTGCGAAAATTCTAGGCAGGTGTTCTTCAACGTTGCTCCGAGCGTCAAGTATTCTCCTCTTTAGAATAATCAGACAATTGAAATTTCTGTGATAAATTTTAAGTTCCCCTTTTTACGATCTTGTCAGCACAAACTTCAGAGTAAGATGCTCTCGTTGATTATCACTTCTTAGTTTTGGTAAATATTATCTCCATTTATTATAAACATCAATATAATGCACAAGGCGCTTTAACGTCTAACGATACAGTAGTTACAATTAATTATATTAATATATACAGGTTTTACGGTTAAATTTGATGGTTTGCATAAAAGAAAAAACAGCGATATTTCAGCTCAAATAAAGGTATTATAAAATATCAACTTGATTTTGGCTCGGAAATAACAACTTAGTCAAAGTAGCCCTCCTCAGCTTCAACTTTGGCCTCAGAACGGTATGCATTCCTCACTATGTCCCTGGGAGGATCTTTGAACACATCCTTGCTCTTTTTCGCCAGCGCGTTCTGGATCTTGCAGGCACAGGGATTTGTCTCTTTCTCAACCACGTCCCACAGAATAGTATTTCATGTGATTCAAATCCAGGGAATTTTGGCGCCAGAATATGGCGCTGTTCAAGTTGTAGAAATTCCATGACAACCACTTCTAACTCTCTTAAGAGTTATACCTTTACAGCAGCAACTTTCTACATCAAATGCTTGACCATATTATCCAGTAGCTACAAATAGCTAACTGAATTTACGTGAAAAACCTGCTCAAGCATGCGAAAATTTGGTCTTCATGATACATATAACATGACATCCATAATTGGCAAGTGACCTGGATGTTGTGCAACTGGTTTGGGCAGAAGTTCTTTTCATCTGAGAAAAACCAGATCGTTCAAAGCTCAGCAGGTTAGTTCAGCTTGTTAAGTAGCATCTTTCTTTTCGTCAAGCGGTTGTAATTGGCCTTGCCTGTCAGAATTTTCCCCATTTGCTTCATGTACGAAGGGTTGTTTGGATCCACATTCATGCTGATGACGCCAATCCCCACCTCTCTCCCCAAAGGCTGGATTCCTGTACTCTGGTTTTCCATCACCTTGTCATGCAGTTTTTGGGTGAATCTCGACATTGAACGCCTTCTGTCTTTCATTCCGATGGTCAACTCTTAGTAGTCTCCATTGCAGCTTCCGGGTAATGTCTTATAGCCTTTACATTGTTAACAGTCCATTGAGCAACGATAAATATGTCGGTAGTTTGATTACTTGGTGCGAATCATTATGGTGTAGATAACTCTTTTTCAATATTCAAGTTGGTTCCTGTCCTTTATATAAGCTTATATTTTCTCAACTAAAACTGCAGCTTCCAGGGTAATGTCTTATAGCCTTTACATTGTTAACAGGCCATTGAGCAACAATAAATATGTGGGTAGTTTGATACTCGGTGCAAATCATTATGGTGTAGATAACTCTTTTTCAATATTTAAGTTGGTTCCTGTCCTTCATATATGCTACCATTTTCTCAACTTAAACTGCACTATGCATGCTATCCAACGCCACTGAATTCTCACCGACCCATGAAAGATTTCCTGAAAAAAATCCCATTAATATTCGTCAAATAAATAAATCCCAGAGCCACCAGAAATGAATGCAACCTCTTTTAATTTCTCACTACTTTACGAAAACTACAAGTTTTCTTCTTCAGGATAGAATAAGTTTACTAAATTTAATACATATGAAGAAAAAATGAAAAGGCCAACAAGACATTGAATTACTTTGAAAGGTGACCAATCATAAAATATCAATAAAATGTACTATAAGTTAAAATTTTAAATATAACTTGGCAATAGTTAAATTTCGTTTAAAACTGACTTCAAAAATTGATTAATAAATCTAAAGTTTATTTCAGAAATTAATTAAAATCTATAAGAGAAATTGACCTGGCAATAGTTAAAGATATTGAATTTGAACTTTATTTTTTAATTTTGTAAACATTCTAAATTTTCAAATATTTAATAGAAAAACAGTTAATTTTGGTACTCGTACTTAATAAAGTGGATCCATCCTAGAGAGTGAACGGTGGGTTTATCAAGGGGCTAGTATTCATAGGTTACAGTGACGCTTGGTTTGTTAAAAAAAAAGAACTAACAAACTGTAGTTAAAATTAGTTAATCAATAATGATATTGCACTTAAATCTTCATTAGGTGTAGGTTTGTAATATTTTATATATAAAGATTCAAGGGTTCTTAGGCAATGTTTGTTGTTATTAAAGGCTAATACTTGAAAATTATCAATAGAAATGTCAGTTTTACAGCTTATGGTGTGTTCCCTAATAGAAGACTTATCCTTTTTATTTATATTTTGTTTGTGCGCCAACTAATCCCCATGTGAGCAGAGAACCTAGCTACAAGAGACCTGACAGTGCTGGCAATGTAAGAGGCTACAGTACAACTAAAACATTTAAATAAATAAACATTATCACTGCGGAACTCCATAGAGATAGGATCTTTACTGTTAAAAAAACTTCCTATCGATAATTTGTTTATAAAAACTTTTTGTGGGTTGATTTGGGAAAAATTTCTTTTAAAAAAGAATAGAATTTTTCTTTAAAATATATGGTTTACAAAACCCATCTCTGAAATTAGTAAATATATGGGCATTTTTGAACTTCTATGCAGGGTTGAGGGGGACAATGAGATTATCAAGTAGCTTTTAAAAACACTATCATATAGGTCAGAAGGAAATCAATTTTTTATAAAATATTTCTAAAGAAAAATAAATTCAGTATGGATTGATTAGTAGGTGGATGTTAGCGAGAAACTTCTATGTCTTAATTTTTTTTACTGTGAATATTTTGTATCTAAAATCACAAAAACTAAAGCAGTTCAAGCCTAGTCCTGTGAACTTTTTTTCAAAGTAAATGGTTGTTTAAATTTTTCGCTGGTCATGATCTCGTGTGACTAAACGATCAAGAAAGGGCATCTTATCATTTGACTCTACTTCCATGGTGAATTTGATGTGGGGGTGTGAGAAGTTAATCACAAGGAAAAGTCTAGATATTATGGTTTGTGTGACTTTTCTTATCCTGTTTTCTATTGAATGTGCTCATTGCCGTCTGTTATTTAAACTATAGGTTTATATAGTCTAAAATACAAGGATTCTCCATCTTTCTTCCAATAAACAACCCTTGATTCCCTATCGAACTTCTCTACTTCCCTATAAACCACTTTTAATTCCCTGTCCATCCTTTTTTATTCCCTATCCCATCGTTATTCATTTCATATTCAACCTCTCCATTCCTTTTCCAATCACTCTCATGCAAAGACGTAAAAATTTGTGATCAGAACGAATTATCGACTTATGTTTTCTATAATTTTATATCGTATAATTACCTTTTATTTGTTTTGTGCCCATATGCACAACAAGTCTAATAAATTAAATTACAATTAGTGATACTGTCATCAACTTTCTTTCGTAAGTGTTTTTAATGATGAGGACATGAGGCAATTAAAAACACTAAAGAAATCATTTTAGTTGAAAATATATATGATCCTCTTTGATGCGCGACTAAATGAATGTAAAATTATTCTCGAAATAAAAAAATGAAACAAACTAAGGCATCCCTGTCTAGAAGTGGAATAACCAACCTAGGTTTGTCAGCAATTTCTTATCGTACTGCACACTTAGAACTTAACATATAGTACCTTTCATTGTCGTTATAACTTTCCATTCAACACCTTTACACAGATTTCCTCAGTTGTACTACCATCTAATATCAACTTACCACATCTGTACTTTTGCAAACAACTTTCTTACGATTCTTGATCTTTTATTTTATCTGTTTTCTGACATATACCGGGTTAACGAGCTCATTTAAATTAGAATTTAGAGCATAATACCAATGACGATGAATACCAAAGAAAGTGTTGAAGTCAGAGAAAGTAAAAATGTGTGGATGACATTTAGGTCATGCAGGAATTATTGCTGTGAGGGCAAACTGTGGGTAATAGGATCAAATGGGGGCAAGGTTACTCATTCTATACGTCATCCCTTTCGGGTAGGTAAAATTATATATAATAAAAATAAAGAGTAAGAAGGTAGAAAAGAAAGGGAGATTATAAGAGGCTAGAATGTAACATCGGGGTGTACCCTCGTAAAATGCCTATTATAATCTCCCTTCCTACAACCTTCCAAAATATTTTGCTTCTTTATTAACTCCTTTCTTCTCCAACCATTAAAAAATTCCAAATAGCTTTTCCTTTATTAAAGAATTGAAATTTTTTTGGCATCATTAGCCATCATTTATGATTAGTTTTGATGTATCTTCGCTCTATACCAAACTATTTGCATAATAATCAAACGAGCATTTCCCCCAAACATATCTTAATTCAACGGATTTACCTCTCCCTTTTAAAAGATACACTTAAATTAGCAGTTAAAGACAATAATTATTACTTCACATTTAAAAACGATACATATTGACAAATAGATGGGGTGAGCAGGGACAGCCCATTGGCCGTGTCTTCGCCGACATCTTTATGACCTAGTTTGAAGATCAACTATTCAATCGAGATTTGGAAAATATAAGCCCTTTTCTCTACGGCCGCTTTGTTGACGATACATATCTCTTGTTCAACTCCGAAGCCTCCTTTTGACAAATTCCTACAACTCGCGATCCGTATACATCCCAATATCCATTTCACCTGTGAAAAAGAGCTCAATGGTTTCCAGTCATTTGTAGATTAAACATTTGACATTCTCCCACCGGATTCAAACCAAAGTTTTTCAAAAACCAATGTTCAGAGGTCAGTGAGTAAACTACTTCTGATTCTGCGACTTTTTTTTCAAAGTAGTGCAATAAAAACACTAATATTTCGTGCCTACAACTTTTTCCCAACTTACACTGATTTCTACAATGAAGTTTAATTTTTATCTAATGATTTCAAAGGAAACGGCTTTCCCGCGTCCCTGGTAGAGAAAATTACGCCAAAATTTTTAAACAACCTATACCATCCTAAATTAAAACTTCCTACTCTATGCAAAGACACCCGTTATATAGTTTTCCAGGATATGGGTTTCTTTAACCAAAAATTATCTAAGGAAATAACAACAATATTAAAGAAATTCATTAAAGATATTTTTAAAAATAATCGTCTCCTTGAACATTATTTTAATTGTAAAGACAGAATCCCGTCAGAAACCAAGCGTTCCGTCATTTACAAATTTACTTGCCCCTGATGCAATTTTGGGAATTGCATAGGAAGGACGAGGCGCTTGCTGAAGGCAGGATTCTGTTCTCACAGGCGAATTAACCACAATACCGGAAATGTTCTATCAAAGGAAAAGTTTTTACCTGTTTGCCTAAATTCTATCTCATGTAAAACCAATGTATCCATTAAAGATTTCGTAATCATAAAGACCATCTCTGAGCCCTTATGCTTACGTATTCAAGATACAATGTTTCTAAAAAAATTTCTCCCACTTTAAATTCTGACTCCTCTTCCCGCCCACTAATTCTTCCGTAAAATAAACCAATCCCCCTAAATCTTTCTTTTTTCCTACATCCCTCACACTTTCCATGCCAGTCTTCGTCTAATAAATGTTGGCAAAAGGTTATTGTTTTTTTTTTAGATTTTTTTCCAGAGTTATATAAATTTATTATTGTTTAATTTCAGTATCCATTGAATTATCGATCTTTGAAACACCATTTCAGTAACCTATACAACTATAAATTTCACACCCCTCGCCCATATTAAAAGTCCTAACTATCTACTACAACCCCGAAATTTGTTGGAAAGTTTAAATTATTACGGTATAATATTAGTCTTTCATTGATGGCTGTAAAGTTTTTCAGTACCAGAAGATGACAAAAATATTTACCCGAAACGTTGTACGCTTGAGTAAATTAATTGAATTTTCCATTTTGCGTCATATCCTTCTTCCTGCACACACACACAGACTATATATATATATATATATATATATATATATAGAGTCCGATTACAAAACAATAATGAACACTAACGGTAACAGGAATCCACGAGAAATTAGTTCAATAAAGTGAAACTCTCAGCCAGCGGTTATCCAGCCAAACTTCTATCCATTTTTATCTGCAGCCATTCTGTGCACTTTTGGCTAAACCAAAATCTTTCATTTGGACTAGAAACAAAAGGCAATTTAGAGGTAAGTTTGTGCATATTTACAGACTTATCCTATAAATGTGAAAAAAAAGAAGGCAATAGCTTAAGCATTTTGGTCTACTTCTAAATTAGTTCTGTGACTCATCAAAATTATTGATCTCAAGTTGTGATACAAGCATCTCTAACAAAAGACCCAAGAATTTTACTTTCGTTCTAGAGGAAGGTAAAAAGTTATCAGGATTAATCTCTATTCCTCTTTTAGAAAATTCTTGTTTAATCTGCTTCTTTGAACTGTTCAGGAACTATTTTTTGAAAACTATTCAAAGAGATTTTATGAGTTTGTTTTTAAAAGTATAAATAGGATTGTATATATTTTATCCGGACCCAGCGCGATCACAATTCTCCTTTTTTTAATATAAATACTAATATTCTTTTCAGTAATGTGGCATGAAGGAGCATGTTATTAATCTCTTTCACACATCGTTGTATGGGAGTGATACTAAGGTATGGATGAAGAAGTGAAGAATTCGAGGAAGAGCAGTGCACTGAACGATGCTGGGTTTGCAAATATTGGAAAAAAAAGAAGGACATGGCAATAGATATTATAACCAATTTGTTCTAATGTGATATGAACATGTGAAAAACATGGATGTAAATAGTTTTGTGAAGATAATATACCAGAATACGTATCAGGATGTTAAAAGTGTTGAAGACCGCGTAATTGGTGGGCTAGTTATGTAAATGATTGTTTGAGAGAGAAATGGCTGACACATGATGACGTAGATTATATTGTATACAGAGGTGTGTAAGAGACGTTTAGTTAGGCAGCGTTCTTTGGGCTTTTTGCAAAGCGATAGAACTTTGGGGAAGAAGATCTCACAGAACATAAAACTACGTTACTCTGAAATGCTATCGGCCTCAACAAAATGATGGGGGCTGCTCAATTGGATTTAAAGGGGGTGAGATGGTCGAGTAGTTTTAGTGTCGTTGAAGCACAATAAACAACCTTTGTGGTAAACTAATAGAAGTTAGTTTTAAAGTTACTCGTGTAGATTATATACGTGTTAAAATTTTATACAGTTATTGATATGAGGAAGCCAATTATAACGAAATTTTTGCAAACGACAGATTTGATGGATATGGTGGATTCTTAAATTATCTTTTAGATATTTTAATGACGTTTATTTTATTTCAAATAAATAACTTAGCTACGTTGTTTGAAATTTCAAAATTTTCAGGGTGACTAAATTTTTCGGTAGTCTATTTTTTTTAAAATTAATGATTTAAATGCATTTTTACTCATTGTTTTAGTGTTTACTTAGTAATTATTCTGTTCAATTCGATTTTTCTTCATTTTCTCTGTAACATTTACATCCTTAGGAAAATAAGTTTTTCCAGACTGAAATCAAGAGAAAAGTTCCTATTGATTACTACTATTTAATAATGAAGGACAATTAATATATTTAATTTAAATCCTAATGATTTATGGCCTATATAATCTTATCAACATAATATCATTTGGTAAGACTTTGATGCATATTTTATAATGGCAAATGGTTATAAGTTTACATTCTCAGCAGGTAACCGGTTAATAACCATATTGCTTTCAGTTCTATCTTAATACCTCCTCCTTTTCCTATCTATATGAATTTAGTAAGAATATTTTTTATTTTAATAAATTTTATGCTTTAATACTTTAAATGAATCAGAGAAATAATTAGCATTGATTGAAAGGCTCGAATGAAATATTAGCATAAACAAAGTTCATTTGAAGTTTATGTTGTTTTTGTTTCATATGTTTTCTCTGTTAGAGAGACATAGATACTTAAATCAAAATTATACTATTATAAATACATGCTATAAATATTATTCGTTCGATAAATAATTAAAAGTAATACAGCAATTTATTTAGCCTTCCTTAAATAGTAATTTTTATATAAATATTTGACCCATTTTGTTGGATTTTCTGCCTAACTACATTATATTTAAGTTAAGTGAAAGCTATTATAATTTTTCCTAGTAGATAGTCATCTTAATTCGACTCTCTTATGGTGAAAAAGATCTTCATAGAGAATAATTAAAATTACATTAAGAGATGAACGACCAAAACTGCTAAGATAATATGGTCCCCTCCTCGTTGGGAAGAAGCAGGGAGTATATGAGTATCTCCAGAAGGGAACCATAACTTACTGGCTATGTACATGTTAATGGGTATGGAACTAGTGACCTCCGCGGGGGTAAGTTTAGTAGTATCGTTCCATTAGAAGATCTTCTTGACAACGACGCTGTGCCCGGACTCGTGGGATTGAACGCCTTCCTAGACGTCCGAAATCCAACCCCATATAGTAAGCTCGTGAGGACTTTTTCTTATTAGTAATAGTAGCATGAGTGGATTTTATTTGAGTCCATTTACTAAATCTCAACACTATTTAGTCTTTAAGAAAAAAAGTCCTGAAACAGCAAGGCCAGATTGTTGTAGAAATGAATTTCGTGCAGTAGTAAAGTAAGCGAAAGTAAAATGACTGTAATGTTCCTAGCTCCAGGTAAAAGAGAAGGTGGCATTGTATGAGGTTAGAACCTATATTAAACTTGACCGTCTTCAAAACATGTTACCCGAAATTAGTTTCAAAGTCTAGCAGGGAGAGGGATATATAATTTCAGTTTCAAACATATGTATCTTAAAAACATATTTCGACCTGAACCCCAATTTTCTATAGTGCTACTCCACTATACCGTTGAGTGGTGACCCATGGTAAAGAAAATGTAGCCAGAACACTATTTTTTATCATTTTATCTTGTTTTTCACTTGATTTAGTTAATTACACATAAACATTCAAAACCGTTAACAGCATTATGGTAATTCAATGAGCCTAATTAGATTTTGCAATCGACAGAAGGAAAATAATTTTAATCGAAACTGAAAAGATTTAAAAGTTTTAAATTTATTTCAAGACAATGAGAATAGCAGTTTTTTTGCTTACTATTACCACCATCTTGACGCGAGGAACTACCTCGAACTTCCACCTTTAGTCATGAAATTTAATGAGGAAATAGATGGAAACTCCTGTAACAAAGAGCTTTGAATCAACAACGGTAATTTTGGAATAAGAAAAAGACGATAGATGAGCCTAAAGGGAGTAGAAGGTAAAGGTTGTAGAAAGTTAATGAAAAATAGGGTCAACTCACGAGAAATATAGAAGATACGATTGCATATCTAAACACTAATAGTTTAGAGGAGGGGATGTTTTAGAAAATTTAGCAAAAATATTTTTGTTTTTGAAAGGAAACTGTATATTTTTAGTAATCTCAATATTATTAGATCAAATTTCTGAGTGTGGCCGGCAATATTAGGATATCTCATTTACCTCACGGCTATGATGTGAAAAATGGGTGATATGAATTTCCTCATGCATAAATTCGGCGGAGATGGTTAACTGTTCGATCTATCTCATTTCTACAATTTCCTAGAATCTTTCCAGTGTTATGATCAACCACTTCAAAGAGGGTCATATCAAAATCATTATTATTGTTAAATAACCACGAAGTCGGTATCCTATCAACCAATTAGATTGTTTATACATCCCAGTTTTATCTATATATTCTTATTCCGTAACGTATTCAACATTTTAGAATTGTTTAATGCTAACAAGGGTTCTTATTCTATTCTAATCTTTATTTTAAGTTGAACCCTTTCATTTCCCTTATATGAATGTCTATGGGCGTTTTTACTAGTCTGCACTCTGAAACTTGTTCTTCCAAGTAATAGATATGCATGTCACCGCTATATTTAAGTAAAGGTTTATCATAAAAGTTTAACCTTGAAGATATGCAAATAGCACATTTGTTTAACAGCCCAAATATAAAATTTTTTTACTTTTGGGGTCGTCTTCTTTAGATTTGCTTTAATTATATACGCTCTAGAGGGGAATAGAGGAACTTTATACGAAATTGGTCACTAGCCGAAACCACCTCACCCTACCTTGATGCTAAACACTTGATACTATTTTGGGGATAACCTTTATTTTACTTGTTTGAACGCTCGCGATGTAAATTCAAATGCAGATACACTTGCAGTCTTTACATCCCAATAAGTATGTGTAAATCTTCACACTTCAAAGATATAGAGAAAATAGTCAGAGCAAAAACAATTCAGGTAAGAGATTTATTTTTAGGGATTTTATTTTTTGAACGAGAAATTGACAGAAGTCGAAAAGATTCTTGGACTCCAGAAGTTGTGAGTAACATGTTAAGTTAATCTTCAAATAATTTAATACGAAAAAAATCGATTTTTCTGTACCAGTTGTCATAGTGGATACAGCCTTGTCCAAAGTTATAGGGCAAGTATGAAAAAGTGAATAATATGATTTAAACTCATTTATTTCATGCTTGACATAATACAAATAAACATTTCGCGTGTATTCTATCAATAACTAATATTTTCTGTGTCCTCCTTTTGCTTTTATAACCATTTTTAGGCGATTTTGCATACTTGAGACTAAGGTGACACAGATGCCTGGCTCAGTTTTCTGCTACTCTTAATGAATTTTGGCTGTTAATTTACCATTTGAGGAACATTGTGCGCACTCACACTTGTGACCAAGTATGGCTACAAATTTTCAATAGGTTTGAAGTGTTTTATCATCATTGAAAATCATAACAAAGCAAGGTTGATAAACTTAGTCTAACATGCTGGTTTAAGTGTTGGATTTATTCTGCCCTCCCAAGTGAAAAACTATCAGGGCCCTGAAGACCACATGTAGCCCAAACTATGCACTGCAACCTCCAAATTTGACTATTAGGACAACATATCTTGGATCCTAAGCTTCCTTAACTATTCCACGGACATACCAGCTACAGGGGTTGCAAAGATCTGAGGAGAAAAAACAAATTTACTGAAAATTTTTGGAATCCAATAAAAATGTTTACAAACGTAAAAAATTGGTGGAAACAATGCATCTAATTACAATTTTTTTAAATTATTTAATTTTATAACGAGAAGTATGAACGTAAATATATTTTAAAGGTATAATTCCGCAGTTTTATTTATGTTTTCTGGTAATGCATTTTTTCGCTTGGTAAATGAAAATTACTCTTTATTTCAGCATTATTGTTATAAAGTTTAAAGATATAAATATATTAAAACAATATAATCTTATTATTCATACTGTTTACCCTTAAAAAGCTTACATATTCTAAATATAAGACTGGTCTGAAATTGATGAGTAAATAATGTAAAGGGGCATCTGATTTTCGCTTCTGAAAGGCGGAAAAGTCCCCTTAATTACAACCTTATCAGTTTAAGAGCTCTCAATATTCAAACCGCTCGATGCCAGCGAAGAATAAATGTAAAATACGAGTGCTTCAATCACTTAGTATGGCACAACAACCAAAATTGCATGCGTTTTTCTTGTAACTTGTCATGGTAACATATTTTATCTTCTATGATGTATTTCTCGAGTATAACCAATAAAAGAAAGAGGGGGTAAAGACGAAAAAAGAAAGACCTAGGAGATAAATTCTCCTATAATTTAAAAAAGAAAAGCCCATATACCCTTGGTCACATACCAGTTGCTAATTATTACACTAGAATTAATACCCTAATCTACCAACTCTAATCAAGGAAACGAGAGAATGAAATTACAAATAAATGAACAAACGACCCCTAAAAAAAAATGTCAGCGAGCGGAGAAAAATAGGAACTTTTTCTCCAACCAAGCCCCTCAAATCTCCACAATTCCCAGATTCTGGAAATATTGCCTTCTGAGACATTTAGCACGGCATTAGATAACATTAGGAAAAAAGATTGTTGTGTTGCCTACATACTGAGAGTCAAGATATGAGCCTTTTAACTCATGATAAATTTTCAGTTAGTGTCTAATGGAACTTAAAGATTCTATGATGTTTTTTGAGTAGAACTGACTCTCTCGTTAAGATATATATATGTTATAAGAAATCTAATCCACAATATACAGTAAGAGGCATAAACTTAGAAAAAAGCTGCTTACATTGGAGCTAGCTAATTCTAGATTTATTCTTATATATGGCGTTGCAAAATACATTCAATTGTTTTGATAAAGTAGATCATCCCATAGGTAATGTGGTATTGTATTCATGATTATCGTTTTTTATAATCGACTTAAAATATAACTATTTTCGAGTATAATTATTAGGTGAAAAACGAATTGTGGGTTATGTTTCCGCATATTAAATGGTCTAGACAATGGTTTAGTCTCGCACGCCTTCCTTTATTATTTGCTTAAGTTATATTTCCAAATGACTCGATTCATAATAACACTCAATGTGCATGGTTTAAATCGCTTCCCTGCATGGATTTTTTCGAAAAAAGGTAAAAATATTACTGCAACGAAAAATTATTCTGTTTTCTCTTTCAATGTGGTTTAATGGATTCATTTTCATTATTCTCTCGCGCTACTTTTATATATATATATATATATATATATATATATATATATATATATATACGAGGGGGGGTCAATATGTTTTGCGTATCGGTAGGGCAAACCAGAGAAAGGGGGATGGTTGTTTGTGAGAGTGTTAGGATAAGTTATGACAAGTCAGGATCTGCAGCCGCACGCTTCTGCCTCGTCTATTTAAGAAGCTGTAGCTAATTGCAGATCGTCAGTCACATATTTTTCAACAATGGTGAAGGTCGAGTACGGCGCAGAGATGAGATCAATTTTTTGACCATAAAAGGCAAGAATGCATAAGAGATCCATGAACGCATGGTTGCAGTGAACACCAATCCTGCCTCTTCCTATGAAACCATTGCTCGCTGGAATAGGGAGTTCTGCCATGGTTGTGAGTCCCTTCAAGACGACCCCGTCCAGGACGCCCGTCAGACGTGACTAATGAGGATAATGTGGCCCGTGTGGAGAGAATGATGCTCGAAAATCGACGGGTGAAGGTCAAATAAATCGAGCGAGAACTTGGAATATCACATGTAAGTGTTATCAACATCATCCACGACAATTTGGCCCTGACCAATGTCTCTGCTCGCGGGACCCTAGAAACCTCACGCTCCATGATCAACTTAAACGTCGTCAATTCCACAAGGCCAGAGTTGTCCCTGTTGCCCTGCGCGAGTGCGGAGTAGATTGAAAAGAAGTTGCGAGATTTCTGGTTGTCGGGAATTCGAAGCCTCAGGGCCAAGTGGCGCAAGTCCATTAAAGTCGAGGGTAGTTATATTGAAAAATAATAAAACACTTTTCCTCATATCTCGTTTCCTTAAATTCCGAGTTGCAAAACTTATTGACCGCCCCTCGTATATATATAAATATATATATATATATATATATATATATATATATATATATATATATATATATATATATATATATACCTACTTTTGAAGAGCACAACAGTGGCAGAGTTATTGAATTTATCTTGTATTCTCTTTATTTCTTTTATAAGTTTTTGCCTGAGTTTTGTAGGCGAGAAAAGTTTGCAAAAGACATTTTACTTCGAGACACCTTTCGACCGTGGTCTGTCATCTTTAGGGAAAGAAGATAAGCTAACACCAGCAAAAGAGCGTCGTGTATGAGTATTCATGTAAAGACGGTGACTGCAAACACTGCAATTCCAAGTATATTGGCGTATCCTCCACAACCCGTTCAAAGCCCCTGAAGGCTCACCGATAGGATGGGGCAATTAGAAAACATGCCAACTCTCCTAGCACTACCTTAACCCCTGAGACGCTAAATAAGAAAACGTCCATGATTATGAGGCTCCCATTATCCAAATGAAAAAACAGGCGTTTTTATGTGCAATTCCAGGCAGAAACCATACCTCTGACACCTTGGTGTCTCAGCGTTGAACCCTGCTAATACAAAAGGGCAATTCGCTTTAGTTAATGAACATTTCTGGACTAAAAAATTTGCTTGAATGTGTTTGGTCATTTCTTCTAAATAAGTAAGTTATTTGGAAGCGCATATATTTTAAATGTTACTTTGTCCTTAAAAATTCGCTTAGCTGTGATTGGCCAAAACTTTATCCGTTATCTCCAAATAGAAAATCAAGCAGTGCCTATGTTTTAAACCTTAGTTTTCCAAACTTCCCATTACTGTGGTGGTCAGTTTTCTATCACTTATGTTTAAGTAGAAAAACTCTATATAGTGTAAATTCCTGAGAATCATTCAATTTCTGTTCATTCCCTGAAGATAAGTGAGCACGGTCGAAAGACATCCCGAAATATGTCTGTTGCGTGTGTTTTTTCTCGCCTATACTATCCTAAGAATTTTCGCAAGAAAAATAAAGAGAATACCACCAAAAGCAATAATGCTGCCACTGCTGTGAACTTCAACAGTGCATGTGTACAACATGGCCTCTTACATAATTATATATATATAAATATATATATATATATATATATATATATATATATATATATATATATATATATATATATATATATATATATATATATATATACATACACATACACTCTTTCCTCTGTCATTGGCATTGAGGCCAATTATTTTTGCGCTAATTCGTTATGCGTTTACTTTTTATTAGTATTTTATCTTTTTGTTATTCTTGTTCATGACGCCTCTTTTATTATTATTATTTGTTTTAATTTATTTAATTAAAATTTCTATATTTATTTGGGGCACTTCGCCTGCATTACATTTTACCTTTTTGGGGTCACTTTGCCTCTTTTTTATATATTTTTTCACTCATGTGGCAACTTTGCCTCTTTTTTATTTCATTATTTTTGGTCTTCTGTGGTGGGCACGTTGCCTCTTTTATTTTGTTAATTAATGGTTTCCGTTTCTTTTACTTGGTTAAATTTGTTATATTCGTATTGGTAATTTCTCTCTAAACAGTTGCGTATTTTTTAGGTGTAGGTTTCTGTTAGGGCTTCCCGCGTGCAGCTTCTTCCGCATCATTGGTCTAGGAATTTCTAAGTTGCTTTTTAATGTTGAGAGTAATTGCTCCTCTATTTTGTCCCAAGTTTTTCTCCACATACTCTTCAGTTCCATATTCACTGGCGTCGGGCCTGTTCTTTCGTGTAGAGCCGTCTGCCGAATACGTTTCAACTTGCTCGCACTAGCTATTAGCAGGGTAGCTTTGTTCTGCACGCTCTCCATTTGTCTGAGAGAGGTATAACTTGCGGCTTCCATTGACATTGTGGTGTAAAATAATGTTAAGTGCAACAGTGCAGTGTGTAGCATTTTGATGTTCTTTGCGCTGAGGGATTTAAACCTGTAGATCTTGCCAAGTTGTCTTCTGGCTAAGGAGATTCTAACGCTCATGTGGTACTTGTAGACTTTTGCGGTGATTTGCTAGCCTAAGACCTTACCTTCTTTGTAATATAGGTAAATTTTGTCGTTGATCTAAATATCATCAAGCTTTCGTCGGTTAGCTTGGGGAATCTGGAACTTTCCTCCATTTTTTTCAGACCTGTTGGTGTTATCTATTTCGGCAGCTGTCTGCATTCCTCGGATTCCCATCTTCCTATAGAGATTAGGGACGGTTTGTGTGAAGTTATCTGCGAACTGCAGGTAAATGACATACTTACTCACTGGAGCAGATAGGTCCAATGTGTACACTAGGTTTAGCAAAGGACTCAGAGAGCTACCTTGTGGGACACCCTCCTCGAGTTCGAATTCGGGTCCTCTGTAGCCCTCGTTCGAGATTTGGGCTCTCCTCCTCATGATATACTCACAGAGGACCCTTTCCAGAATCGTGTTCAGCTGGAGGCCTAAGATTTTGCATTAGGAACATCTCTCCAAACCTCATCAAAGGCCTTCTGTACATCACCCAACAGCACATCTACGTACATACTTCCCCTCTGATCTTTAGCGGGCGAGTTTTCCTTAGAAGGGCGTGGACTGTATCTGTCCCTCTTTTCTTGCGAAACCCGTGCTGTTGAGGCTGTTGCAGCCTGTTTGCCAGAAGATTTTCGTAGATTTTCCCTACAACTCTAGGAGAGAGATTGGCGTGTAATTTTCCATTTCAGTTAAAAAGGGTGATTTGTTACCTTTGGGAATAAAAATTATTTTGAACACTTTTAAAACGCCAGAGCAATAGCTCGTATTTAGGGATGAGATAAGGATGCTCTTGATTCCCCGAATGATCTGCTGAGAGGCATAAATCAAGGTCTTTTTCGCGTGGCCTGTCCTGCCTGGTGCCTTTTGAATAAAGGATCGTACAGTTGCCATGAACCCTTCTGTTGTTAGTTGGCGGCCATGGCACGCTATCTCCCTCCCTAAGGCCATGCAATGGTGTGTGTGCGTACGACGTATTATCGGATTGAGGTCTTCAATCACTCAGCTTTTCTAATTCCTGGGCGAACTCTTCTTTGTCCTCAGGTGTAATCGATAAAATATCCTTCCAATACGGTCGAACTCTTCCTTTCAGAACCACCGGGTCCTCCAAGTAGTCATCGCCCTATTTTATGCGGGTCTTCTCTCTACTAGGTAGTCCTTTTAATTTTCGAATGTTTCCCCAGAATTCTACCTGGTTCAGATCGTCGTCTACCCTAGCTATCAAACTGTCCCAGATCTTAGCATGTTCGATGAGGATGGCTATCCTAATTTCATAACTTAAGCAACATAGCAGCGAGCTTCGTTCCCGGTTCGTTTTTGCCCTTCTTCTGTGCTACGCCATACACCTCTTTTACTTCCCAGCAATCTAGCGCATCTCCGCTGTACACCTGAGATTTAGAGGAGCTTTGTACACTGGTTTTAGGCGCACTCGCGGTCTGCCTTGATGATGGAGGTAGTTATCCTCTCGAGTTCCTCCTCAATCCCCTCCAATGTTGCCTCGCTTATTTCAGCTGGTTTGTATCTATTGATGAGTTCTGTGTACGTCTTACGTCTTGATAAAGTTCAAAAAAGTAGAAATTAAGAGTTAAGTGGATAGAAGTTGTTAGGTAAAGTGGTTTCCGACTTAGGAAATTTTACCTATTCATTGTTCAGTACTCTAGGACTATATCTATTGCTCATTTTTCCTCCTCAACGATTATCTACTCCAATCTGTCCCACAACTCTCTTTATCTTTTATGCAGAACTACATTGATTGGTTCCATATCCATTTCTTGATGTAAATCCCTCTATCTTCAATATTCTCTTCTTCTAGTATTTGTATAACTAATACTCCGCTATTCTGAATTCTCTTCAGTTATATAATATTCGATTTGTGTAGCCTATTTAGTGGTAGCGTTGTGTACGGGAGGATTGATTGGCACAGGGAATTGTATAATATAATTTTATTACTCCGGATCAGGCTTTTAAGTTGCTATCTTTTGATCAAGTTTGGCTTTGTCAAACCTACTCTCTCGGTCGCACGTTTGTTTTAGCTCTTCCTTATTACTTTGATAAAAAGACCTTTGCTCTCTATATGGCTGGTACCTATATAATTCCTCGTCGACTAGTATCCTTCAGGTTATCTTCCTTCCTATCGGTACAATTGTAAATTTGTCTGTTTGTTCGTATCTCCCATTTTTTCTTGTAATCCTTTATATTCTTAATCTCTGCCGCAGACATTCATCCATCGTGTGGGCGTATATATGGGCTATTATTATTTTTTTATAGTTATGGCTTCCGCAATTTATAAATATGTCGTTGAAATAAAAACCAGTCCCTCCTATAAATTGTATAAAGGGGTGGACTCATGCATCCTCTTTGTGGGAAACATTGTATAAGTTCAAACTCCGGTTCTTGATCCTTATATCTCTATTAAGGCTATCCTTCCCGTGACGTAGTCGCACAGATAGTTGGTGAAGATTGATGGGACGCCTAAACTATTTATTTGAAATTTCAGTCCAAACCTCTACACCTTGTTGAGCGGCTTTTTTACATATCCTATTATAAGTTCTCAATAACTTTTGTCCTATTTGGATTTAGCCAGAGTTTCGACGAGGAAGGGTAACGCCGTCTCCGTGCCCCTATCTTTTCTAAATCCCTATTGGCACTTTGGAATTAGTTCGTTTTCCTCCAGATGGTGGACCAGTATTCTGTTTATTAATCTTTCTAATATTTTGGCTAACACTTTCAAGAGCATTTTAGGTTTGGGAGTTACCCGGCTTTAGGCAGAAATAGGATTTTTCCACTCTTTCAGGAATCAGAAAAATACCCTGCACTAATTACTGCATTACATAGGTTTACAAATTTCTTACGGAAATCGTCTGGTGCTTTTAGCAAATATTCTCTTGTTAGGAATGATTTTGAGGGCACTTTCATTTGTGTTACTCAGATTGTTGCCTTTACTTCTTGTAGTGTTACAGGTTCAATAACTTTTTCTTCCATGGGCACTATTAAGACTATATGATTAGGTGTTATTTCATGTCCATTTGCTTTTAGCTTCTGTACCGCCCATTCTTCATGTTTCTGTCAAAATCTTTGTGCGAAGTATCTAAGACTTTGCTCTAATGATCCCTGAACGCATTCTCTCTTATGTTAGGCTCCTCTGTCTCTTTTTCATTGTATTTGAAGGCTAACTTAATTTTTAAACTTAATATTCATCTTGTTAGTTCTATTTTTTGCCAAAACTTGGTTGGGTTTAATTCTGTGTCAATGGACTTCATGAACCGGTCCCATCTTTCTCCTATCTCTATGGTTATTTTACTTATTATTTCGTCCCATATCTCCTGCAACCTTGCTCTACCCGCTCTCGTAGGACCAAACTGTTACAGTGTTACTCTAAGAGTTTGTATTTCTTCTCCAGTGCAGCACCTTGTTATGTGCGCCTAGGGTGCGGGATAGACCGATACGCTGTTTTTGGCCGAAGAAATTATTCTTTTTGACAAGCGCTTTAAGTAGGTTGTCAGTGTCTGTGTCGATTTACTTCAGCGTTGCTTAACTTAATTCTGACTGATAGTAATTTGCAACTTCTTCAACGTAACGAAGTCAATTAGTAGCTTGGTATCTTTTTGTCAATGGTCGTTTCATCTGCATTGGATCCATCGAGCTTGTAATTATGACCCTCTCGTGGTTGCTGTTGAAGGGCGGCCCTTTTTCTATCAATGAATTTAACCTGAATGCAGCTGAAACTAGAAAAATATTCAGTTTAGTTGCCCTTCTTCTCTCAAATTATGTCGGGAAATCCGCTCCCACTATCTCTACAACGCCTTTCTTAAATACTGTGTCCAGGTTTTTACCTTTGTTATTGAAGTAGATGGTTTATCCAGACCACCTGAACCGAAGTTAGATTGCCCATAAATAATGCTTGCTCCTTTTGAGCAAAGACGTTTAAGAAATTGTGAAATGGTTGGAAATTTCTCCTTGGAGGTTGATATTGTGTCATTATCGTTAGGAGGCCTGTGGTCACGTCAACTTTATGCTCTATTTGATAGCCAAAGCTACACCATCATATTTGATATCTCTCCTTCTCTTTGTTATTATATTGTAGTTGAATATTTTTAGTAGATAGTTCTTTGGGTCTAAGTTTATTTCTTTTAATAATATTATGTATATATGGATCTTCTTTCAGATAAGTATTGCATAGGAAGTGCCTCTTTAAGAAATAACCCTGCAACGTTATGGCTAATTATTTTTAACTTTCTTCTCTGGTTCATATTAGGAACAGTTATGTACTCATGTGAGCCTTCCGTGCCATTCTGTTTATTTCTCTTTATCAAGGTGATTTAGTTCTCCCGCATCTCTGTATTCTTAAACTCATTTCTTCATCTTGAAACAAATTGACACGGGTATGTTCAGATCACTGCTCATTATGATCTTTGTCAACTCTTTATCTGAGTATGGTCCCTCGTACTCATATATATACCAACCTTTTAATTATACCGTTTATGATTTCTTTTGGGTTATTTCCCGGATATGGTCTATCTTCTGGCGCAACATTTCGGGATAAATTCCCGACTATCTTCACTCCTTTCCTAGATTCTGCTCATGCACTTTCGTCTCCTGCTTCTACATTCTCATCAACCTGCATGGTTTGTTGTTGTTTTTTATTGACACCACTACACTTTGGGAGTTCTCTTTACAATTACATTAATGGTAAGCGTCTGAATTTGCTTTAGGGGAACAAAGAGTGCGTGGATTGATAAAAGAAATAATGGTGGCAAGGAGGCAAAATAGTCTAGGAAGGTGAAAAGAGACGCTAGGTGCCTGATAGTCATGCTTGTCGCTTTCATTTATTTCCTTCTATTGTAAGTTTTTTAAATGTTGTTTTGAATATGGATAGTTTTTATTATACTGGCGTTCAAGCCATTTGATTTCAAAAATCTTAATATACTTTGTATGTTAAAATGTGCATTTTTTGTTGTTTTATTATTTAAAAATTATAATTCAATGCTTAGTTTAATTGTTTTTATTTATTTTATAGTGTGTGTAACTAGGATGTTATGCTTCTTAGTTCTTCCAAACTTCTTTATTCTTGTTTATTTTGGTTCAAATACGTGTTGGTTTGTCGATATTTGTCGTTTACAATTTTGAGTTTAGGGTTTTATTCGGTTTTGTTTTATTATTTGATGATAATATAACACTTATTCAAACATAAAACAGCACTTCTTATCTACCAGCCACTTGGTTAGCGGAGCTTGGAAATCTACATTCAATTCTTGATTAAACAGTTGTTACATTTTACTCGTCCGTTCCTTGATGACGATGTTAATGGGCGTAGGCCCACTTCGTTGTGCAGTTCTTCTTGGCATCTTGCTTTTCACCTTCCGGTACACGTGATTAGGTACATGCATTTGTTTTGCGCGAGTTATAGCCTCCTTTTTTGTGTCCACGAGACAGAAGAGAGGGCTGAGGAGGGCTACATTGACGTAGATATTACAAATATATTGTAGATCATTTTCTTATAGCTCTCACGGAGATTTATTAACATATATAGAGTCCTTACTTCATTTGAGAGCATGGAGATTCTATCTACGACGTGCTTCCTATACCTGCTCGAAGTAATCTTCATTCCGAGTTAATTGCACTCCGTGGTGTAGGGATAGCGTCTATCACGCACTCTGACATCAGTTAATAGTCTCCTGCCAATGTGGACTACTTTGAACTATTCTTTATTTGTTCGAATCTTCCATAGTCCTCCCTAGATGTTAAATCTATCGATTTCTGTTGCTGTCATATGATCTTGCCAGGTACATTACTCCATGGACAAGTCATTATCTGGCTTAAATCATCGGCGTATTTAATGATGAGGCAAGTAGGGTTAGCAGCGGCTGGGACATCTACGGTGTAAGTCGAGAAGAGAGTGGGGGAAAGATAACCACCTCAGCTAGGCCCGCATTGCCCAGAAACTCCGGTCCGTCCCTCTACCTTAAACTGGCATACGCCGCTCTCTCCATGACGTAGTCACAGATAGTTTTTTCTAAGTTTTCACTTAGGCCCAGCCGTAGGATCTTTTACTGCATTCCCCACTAGTACACCTTGTCAAACGTCTGTGATACATCCAGACAAACAATGTACACGTAACATCCTTCCCTTTTTTCTCTGGGCCAGGTTTTCCTTGGTGAAATTTATCGCTGTCTCCGACTTCGCTTTTTCTCTCAAGGCAAACTGATAGGGGTTGAATAGAGAGTTCTGCTCCAGGTGAGACACCAGTCTTTGACTGATGATCTTCTCGAATAGCTTTCCGCTAAATTCTCAGAGTGAAATCGGTCGTTAGCTCTCACTCAATTATTGGGTCCTTCCAATTGTCTGGCAAGAAAATCATTTTTGCCGTTTTATAAGCATTTGGGAAGTATCCCGCGTTTAGACATGGGTTGAAATTTCTCCTCCTTCCTTAGGTGACGTTCGCTGGTTTCTTATAAAAGTTCAACTGCGTAAGTCTCGTTTGTCCTTAGGCTGTTTAACGGTGTGAGCAAAGCGTGCAGGGTACTTTCTCTTCGGTAATCTCGGCGTCTCCGTCGCTTTATCTCTCCACTTTGTGGTGAGGGTGCTTCCTATATATGTGTGTATTAAGCTGGACTATGATACCACTTTCAAACTCTATGTCGTAATCTTCGTTTTCCTCTTCAGTTATGCTGAAGACTTTTTCCCAATAACTTCCAACCTCTTTCCTTATTTCTATTTTCTTCTATTTTTCAGTCAATCCATTGAGACTCCTTGTTTTTGGCCAGTAAGCTTTCGGAGATGCATCATGATTGACGCCTTAGATCGTATCATCCCAGATTCTACATTATTGGTCAAAGATGAACTGTTTGAGCTCTTTTTATTTTTTACTTCGTTAATTGAGTCAATTGATGCATTTCTGACGTTGATCTCGTATAATATCTGCAACTCACGGGACAAATCCTTCATGTATTCGGTCCAACTGTAGGATGAGATTGTCCAATACCCGGATTTTGGGATACAAACTATATTGATGAGATTTTTGCTGAGGTCAGCGAGTTCCTCGTCAATCTCCTTAAGAATTGCACCTTTCAAGTTTGGCGGATAGTATTTTTCAAGAAAACTTTCGTACCGTGCCCAGTTTGCTTGCTTTTCGTAGTTTTTATAACAACAGTTGGGACTTCTATAGCGTTCTTTTTGATGGGAAGGAGGATCTCTATATGGTCATTGCATATTACCTGGGACTGGCTCCCTGTATTCTTTAAACAGTAGCTGACGATTAGCCAGACATATGTCTGTTTTCGTGCCACTCTTTCCTCTATCATAGGTGCGAATGTCGGGGCCAATACGCTAGACGATCTTTCTGTCCAGCCAAGTCTCAAGTCTCTTTCTATTCCTATTATACACTATATATAGTTTATTTTATCTAAACATAAGCGTTACAAAATTGAAAAATAATAGAAAAGGGCAATTGTAAGGCCATTCTAACGTTAACTATTTTTCCGAACATAGGCTCTGAAAAATGTTCTCTGATGGAGGAGAAATCCTCATCATCCAAATGACACGGTTAGAATCATATATAGAAAAACACCCGTCTCTTTGTAGTTGGAAACAGTTGTGCAGTAACTACTCGAAAGAAGGTGGCACCAAAGTAGCGGCAGTTGACAAGGCCGCTAATTCCATCAACTCCACCATGCGTCATCCCTTTCTAGGTTCCTATTCGGGACTTATTCCATTCATCTATCATCACTCATCATTCTGATAGAATCTGAGTGGGGTATTAACTGAAATTGACGGAAGCGTTTACATGATTTTTTTCTGAAGAAACCTTAAACAAACCGCAACCTCCTTTACCTCATCCCATCATTTTTCATCACACTCAAAACACAATAATTACACCTTTCCCACAGTGTAAGGAATAAATAAAGAAGACAGAGAAAAAAGACGAAAAGAAACCATGGGACCCTCAATAAGAGGGCCCCCATCAGGACGATCCAATGAGAGGAGAACGCGGAAAAGAGCAAACTTTTTGAAGTCCTCTACCTTGAATTAAAAGTCGCTCTGGTGAAACTAATCAAAGTTTCATCAGGGTTCATTGCTATCCTAACCGAAACCAAAGATGTGCACCGGCTCTTTTTAGAAGCGGGAGCAAGCATCCTTAAAGGAAGTTCAGCTCAAGGCAAAGACCATGACACAAGTGGAAGGTAACCGGAGCGTGGCCTGCCGGAAATTGAAAAGTTGAGTCGGCGAGCATTCACCCAACGAGTTCAAGGAGGAAATAATAAAGAGAGACCCATGGCCCCAAATTCGCGAGGTATTTAAAATCCGCGAACACACCAATGTAGGCAAAAATACATTCGCTACTACGGTCATGGCCAATAAAACAACACAAGATGGACTACAGATATTCAATATGAGAATACCAGTAAAAATAATTGAACAGAAGTTTGTATGCTACAAACTTGACAAACAATACCTCAACGATCAGTCCATAAAACTGAAAGCAGTACGGCAGTGAATAAACCACAGAAGGCCACAGGTTGTCAAGTGCGCAAGCACGAAAAGGACGTGCCTCAATGTAAGGGGGAGCACAAAATCCAGGGCTCCGAACTGTCCGAAACGAAGAGAAATTATCAAAATTAAGGAAGAAAAAAATAGAAGGGGAAAGAAATGTAGTACACCAATGCCGCAGCCCTAAAAAGCGAACCACAGATGGCACCTACATCGCTACTCAACCTCTCGAGCGACCTAACTGCCAAGATACTTATTTGCATTAGCCATGCAAATGTTACTAATGCAGTAAAGTCTGGTTGCTATAACGAGGTAGTAAATGCTCTACTGAAAGAGAACGGCCTGTTTTCAGTGAAATTTCCTAAAAATTCATAGTACTAAAGGATATTTAAGGATGCAATGACCAGAAGAATCTGAAAAAAAGGAGAAAAAAGAAGAAAAACAAGAAAATGACCATTAAGAATCCACTATTCAGACTGCGACGTTGGCTCATGGATTCATAACAGGGCGAAGAAAAATTCAAAACTCCAAGCCCACCACCGAAGAATACCAAACCCGCACACATCTTGACCCAAAAGAAAAAGAAAAATAAGAAGAAACATCGGTAAACGCATACATCCTGCTACGGAACGCAATAAAAATCCTCGAAATTAATACAAAAGGCTAGGTGACTAAAAGGACTCTTTACGGCATTGTATTCAGAGAAATCGATGCAGATATCTTCTTAATTACAGAACACGTAATTGACACGCGTAATACCAAAATAAAGATCTGGAATTAATATGTGTTGATTACAAATTATTCGCAGCAGCGATACGACGGTGCCGCTATTGCAAAAAAGAAAGAGATCAAATATAAGTAAATAGGAAATCCAGAAGAATCCGATCTCGCGATTGACGTCGAACTCGACATAAGAAAGTTGGTCATGGACCACCTAGGAGAGATGTTTTACCTATACACTCTCTCACTGGCCTATTTGGCAGAAGAACCGTCACTATATTAATGGGGGAATCTGAACGCCCGATGCCAAGAATCCAGCTAGGGGACTTTAACGGAACTGGAAGCCTGGACATCTAAATGGACAGAAATATTGTCCAGCAAATAGACCCGTCTTCTCAACCTGTGTCTGAGGAGAAAGTGCCAGGAAAACAGAAATATGTCTTGCTAATCGTCGCTCTCGTTTAGCTACTACAGGGAACAAGTCCAGGTACCACGTAGGGATAATATAGGGATCCTGTTTACACTCAACATGAACTCTATATAAAACCAACTATAGTTAGAAAGAACTACAGAAGAGCAGACTAGAGACGGTACGCGCGCTATCTCACGACTAACCCCAGTCATATTGTTCGTCTAAAGTTGGAAATCCACTAACGAACTGTGTTTTCGTCCAGTACGGGATCAGGACGACGAAGCCCAAGGTGTCTTCGGAAGGAACGTTGCCTCGTTATGACGGATTCACCGTTCTTAACGAAATTTTCAGAAATAAATGCACGATGCTCTCCACTCCTGGTCATGGTGGGTTAGCAACTGAAACACAAAATAAATGGAATTTAATTTACTAAATAAAAGTATAAAGCGTCTTCTTTTTTCTTCATGTGTTTGTTTTTTATTAACCTTTGAATTCAAGGCAACCTTTCTGCCGGAGCTTGTATATTACAAGAAGAGCAAATGCCAAAACATACGCAAAAACATTAATTTGATTAAGGAAAAATGGCTTGAAAGACATAATAATTAAAAAAAATAACGAAAACAAGAAAGGAATCACACGACAAAAAGATACTGAAAGTGATAGACATGATCACAAGGATCTTGCATCTCTTTGCAAACCTCCGACACTACTTTCTCCTTTTTCGACTTGCCTATTTTCGACTATCTACCCATACCCTTTGTCCCCTACGCAGACACCTACCTATATCAATTCACAACTTACCAATCAAAGATAAGGGAAATCATTCCATTTCTGCATATTCCCTGAAGATGAACTGCCACAGTCCAAAGACGTATAGGAATAAAATATGTATTTATGAGTGTTCTTTCTCGCTTCACAGACCAGGTTAAAAAAAAATGTTAGGAGAGAGAACAGAATACAAGTTAAAACTAATATCGCTGCATTTGCTGTAGCCTTTAATATATATATATATATATATATATATATATATATATATATATATATATATATATATATATATATATATATAAATATATATATATATATACATATATATATATATAATAAATCACTCTTTAGAGCACAAAGTTGATTGGACCGGAACTAGTTTAGGCATGAATTTTTCCATACCATCATCAGTCGTTAACTGATAGAAATTGACACAGAAGCAGAAATACTAAAATATACAGAAACCAACAACTGACATTAATCAGGCGTTATTTTTATGTGATTAAAAATATTTTTAAAATTAGGTCAGATACCTGGCGGCTACATCTGTGTTGACCTTCTGATATGTTAAAGTATGGGATTTCTTTGATCAATATAGATTCGATAATTTTTCCTTTAATAAAATCGTTATATTGTTAAATTATTTGGGCACTAGAGAAATTAATTATGTGGTTGGTGTTTTTCACATGAGTAAAAATCGTAGAAGCATCGTTTGTTCTACGAATATACCCCTTATGTTCATAAATACGTTTATTTAATGACCTCCTGGTCTCTCCCACATCAAAGGAGGGGCAATTTGGATTTTTACATGTGATCAGGTAAAGGCCTGTATCTGTATTAGGCGATACAGGTATAGTGCAACGAAATTATTTTTTAATAGTTGAGAGATATTAAAAGGTGATTAAGTTGGAAGATACTATGAGGTTTAGTCCTTTGAGCAAGAGAGAATATGGAAGCAATTCTTTTTAAATATGGGATTTTTCGTTTAAGAACGGTAGAATATTGCCCTAGCTTTAGATCGGCTTTCATCTAAATGGTGAAGGGGGTATTTTTATTCAATAAACAAGCATGTAATAAAGGTGATCTCATCTTGTAAAAAACAGGGGTAACAAATTAAGAGAGCTCTTAAAAACATAGGTATTGCAATATCTTTTACTATATTAAGATCATGGCATGAAAAATAATCTATAAAGGAATTACATTTGGTTTACATTTTTAGGCATTTTTTTCCGAGTCATGATCTATATATAAAAAAAAAAGCTAGGGCAATATCTATGTTTAAGAGTTCTCAGGGAGGTCATTAAATATACGTATTTATGAACATAAGGGGGATATTCGTAGAGCACGCGCTGCTCCTAGTATTTCTACCCATGTGAAAAACACCAACCACATAATTGATTTCCCTAGTGCCCAAATAATTTACCAATGTAACGATTTTAATAAAAAAAATATTTAATCTATATTGATAAAATAATTCCCAAACTTTAGGCTTTCAGAAATGTCGCCGTGATGTATCGGATCTCATTTTAAAAAATATTGTTAAACACCTAAAACTAATGTCTCCTGATTAATATCAGTTGCCGTTTCTGTATATTTTAGTATATCTGTTTTCTTTGTCGATTTCTCTGAGTTAATGGCTGATGATGGTATGAAAAACTTCATACCAAAACTAGTTCCAGTTCAATAAACTTTGTGCACAAAAAGTGGTTTCATTGTACATTAATTTACTTGCTATTGGGGAAAACAGTGTCTTCCTAATATATATATATATATATATATATATATATATATATCACCTACGGATGGATGTACACATTTGCATTTTATTTTTAAGAAGAAAATTGATTACGCCTTGTATATATAGAATTTCTCAGGATTTAGTAAATTTGTTAGAGGTGCTTCTAAATATTTTAGAAAAATAGGAATATTGCATTATACCTGCGGTCAATTTGCCATTCCTAGTATAATAGAATGATATTTAGGAAATAACTATGTTATTTCGACTTTCGATACCCACGTATACCTGTTTATGAAACTATGTATATGCAGTTACAAAGCTATATACACTCCATAAATATTCATAATAATTATAGAAGCTCAATAGTAGTAAAATTCAAGTATGACGTTTCTGCCGAGGTGCCTAGACAGTTTTTGATATGTTTCCTAAATAATTAATAATTAAAATAAAATTGTTCAATTCCTTATATATTTCATAAATACTACCGGTTTTAAGGTTTACCTTGTTAAACATATAGATTTTTTCAATTGTACATTATCTGAAGCCATCTTTACGCAAACGACACTGGCATTTTGGATTTAAGAATGATTACTGAAAAAGAAAATTCCTGACAATATTACAACAATAGAAAAAATTAGTAGTTCCGAAATAACTTTTCTGTTCACACTGATCCATGAGATTTATTTCTTGAAAGGAGTCCAAATAGCTGTTTCTTCTTGGGATTTGTGAAAATGCGTCACGTAACCTTACGAGGGAGAAAGTTCTTTCCAGTTTTAAAAAGTTTGCTCCAGTCTAGTCTGGATAACTCAAGCAATATGATATATACGAATATATATATATATATATATATATATATATATATATATATATATATATATATATATATATATATATATATATATATATATATATATATATATATATATATATATATATATATATCTATATAAATATATATATATATATATATATATATATATATATATATATATATATATATATATATATATATATATATATATATATATATATCACTCAAATGAGGCAATTAAAAGAAACATTGTCGAATGTTCATTTATGAGTCAAATCGATAACTAACATTTCCTCGGGCCTTTTTAAAATTAATGATGTTATCAAAAGACTTATTCTTGAAGAAATTTGTTTTGACTTATGTTCTTAGATTTGTTTGCAATATTCATTGTTATGAGTAACCGAATTGTCAGTTTAATTATTTAATTCGTTTTGTACTAACATTATTTCTCTCCCTCTCCCTTATCCCCCTTCTCCCAACGTACGAGTATATGCTTGGTTCTCTCGTCTCTCCTAATCTCCCCTTTTAGACTACCTCGTTTTCCTTAATCGTTTTAACCCGTTTCGCTCTGTTCTTGACCCTTTCTGCCTCTTGATTTGACCTTGCTACCTACTATAGCTAAATCTTAATGTGAAATAACCCGGCCCTCTTCTACTTCCTCATTGGTGTTTTCTTGTCTTAGAGGTGTTCCTTTATCTTTTTACTAACCTATATATACCCTTATTATATTATTTTCACTTGAGAATAAACTGAATAAAGATCGAAAGTACTCTGAAGCATATTTTCATTTCTCCTGCGGCACATTGCATTCATCTATCTTTCTCTTTATATATATCTATATCTATAGATATATCTATATATATATATATATATATATATATATATATATATATATATATATATATATATATATATATATATATATATATATCTATATTAAGAAAATTCATTGCAGTAACGCAATTAATTAGGCAGTTGAAAGACTATTTTTTGCAAATACAGTCGTAATCGAAGCACTGGGAAGGAGCTCTTCTCACATACACGAGAAGGCAACACTTAAAATAAGCGTTCTCTCAGATAGCCAAAACACTATTTTTTGATAGAAAGATAGTTCATTTAAAATGCTTATTGTTCTGCGTTAATTTAGCTTATACAAGAGATAGAAGGGGGAAAATCCCAAAGTTCTCTGGGGGACTTCTCTGCAGGCGAACAGGGCAAACGGCAGGTCTCGATGCCATTCTTGTGGCTGAGTATGGGATTACTTTTTCAAAATGGTCAACAGTTTGCCTTTCAACAAGGGCTTGAACAAGGGTTTGATCGTAAGCAGCTTGCCGATGTGTCCCATTAGCTCAGAGGTTAATTGTCTACATCTGTCGGACAAGATCTCCTTCGGGATACCGACGCGGAAAAAGATAGAAATAAGGGTTTCCGCACAAGTCACGCAATCAATTTTTTTTAAGGGGGACTGCGTCGGGGAATCTTGTTGCAGAGTCAACAAGAAGTGTGGACGAACGAGTGTCTTTCGCTAGACAAGGGATGATTTGGGCCAATGAGGTCTATGGCCACTCTAATAAATGGATTCGAGATAATTGGGGTTTTCTAGAGGGGGGCAGGTGGTATTCGTCCTTTTGCGGTAGTCTTCTGGCAAATGTCAAACGACCTGCAGAACTCTGTAATTTTTGGGGTAGCACCGGGCCAGATGAAATTACGAAAAATTCTCTGAGACGTTTTGTTGTGACTATAATAACCAGCTATAAATCCATCGTGTGCAATTCGGAGGACTTGCGGAACATGTGACTGGCAGATACACAACGAGCGACTGGGGGCCTTTTCTTCGGCCACCCGGAGCGATAAAAGAGTCCGTCACTAATGAGGTAGGCGAACTTCATTTGATCACGTGCAGATCCACGTTCGTTACTTTTCGCTTTATCCCATAAGAACTGAAGAGTGGGGCAGCCCTTTTGAAAGCTTGCAAAAGGCTTGTTTTGAAGGGCAACAAACTCTGGTAGATAAGGGGGTTCTAAAGACACAGGGAGAACAGTGTCCTTTAGCGCTTGAGCCTTCGTGATGACGGCGTGAGCGACGGGATTATGGGAGTGCTGCGGGCTCTGGGAAATCAACCGGTGCAGAATTGAATGGGGGCTGCTATCACTTTGGCTCAAGCAGTGAACCACTTGCATTCAAGATAGTAGCGGACCACGGGCAACCGGTTTTCACGTTTCAAGTAGCCATGGACTACAGGGATCTTTTCGTAATTGGGTCCTACTGGAGGGAGCAGCTTTTCAGAAACGACAAAGCAAGTGCATCCGGTCTCTCTTACAAGGGTTGACACTCGGCAACCATTAACACTTGCATTTTCGAACTCAAGCTCAGCGGGGGATCTATTGTTCAAAATGAAATTAATTTTCTGAACCATGGGACTGCTTGTTGGAGAAGTTGCTGGCGTTTCAGGGCGAGCGGGTGGATAGGAGAGAGAGGAACTTATTTGGTGGATTTGGTGACTAGCAACAGAAAGAAATTGGGAGTTTTAGAGACAGTAGTTTTTTTTTTTGGGGGCGGGGGGTTAAGAGCTCATCTGGCGACTGCCTTCTTGGGCATTAGTCGCTGTATTAAAAACATGCCTAGTACTAGGCTACTTTAAAATAGAATTCAAAAAGAGAAAAAACAACCCAAACTCAACTTCTTAAAAAAGGGGTAAAAGGAAGCGAGCAGTAAGCAAGCTCCTGCGTCGTGGGGAGGTCCCCCCGGCGGAGGAGCGTGCGACCTATGAGGGAAAAAAAACGAAAACAAAAGCCTGTTTAAATATTAGGGAGAAGGCTAGCCTCCCCCCAAAAGTCAATAAGTCCACCAGTCAATGTGCACGAACTGGTCCCGAGTACAGGCGGTAGCGACCCCGCTCATCCCGGTACCGACACAGGTAACTTGCGCGAAGATCACCCAGACTAGCACATTCGACAAGAATGTGCCAAACAGTCTGGGTGATGAGGCAGTCGATACAAAAGGGCGCAGGCGAGCGCTTTATCAAAGAACGATTCGTCACGCGAGTGTTTCCGATTTGGAGACGAGAAAAAGCAATCCAAAGCCGCCGCGGCATTGGGAACAGTCGCGGTGCAAAGGCACGCAACTTTAAGTTCCCTTCGACCGTCTCCCATCTCCTTTGCCAAGCAGTCTGAAGAGCTGCTCGTATTTCTGCCATGTAGTCGGTGTGAGCAAGTGCGAAGGGCTGGTCCGGTCGCAGAGTCCTCGCGGACTCTTTGGCGCCCTCTCGGCGCGATCATTCCCCGCAATTGCTACATGTCCAGAAACCCAGCAGAAGATAATATCGACATCCGCCCGGCTTGCCAAAACCATGGCCTCACGGATATCGCGAACCAGGCATAGGGAGATTTCAATTTCTCCAAGAGCACTCACGGCGCTCTGTGAGTCTCTATAGATAACAATCCGATCTACGAACCGGGCAAGTCGCGTGATCTCTGGTACCTAGTATTGTAATGCAACTAGCTCAGCCGTGAAGACAGACACAGCGCCTGACGGACCCATGCTGACTTCAAACAGAAGGCATACGTCGTGGAATACGACCCCCTCTTCGAGCATAGAGCAATCCAAATACATTGGCACGGTTCCAGCGTGACATGAGGTGTGCTCCAAAAAGATCAAACGCAATACTCCCGGTGCTGTAGAAGCTTTGGGAGCAGAGACGTGGTAACAAATAACCAAATGTGGTACCCTCTAGGGTGGCGTCTGGTGCAGAACCATGGGAACCACCGGCCCAAGAGCTAGTTATAGCTCCCCTAAGAGTTTATTAGCCCTGAAGCCAAAGGACCTATGGTATGTCTGTCATCTCTTGGAGGCATAGGCACCGTCAAGATCAGCTGCGGCTGCAGTGTGAGCTAATGGTGACTGAGGGAAGCGCCGGGCTCGCGCGTAAAGGCAAGTGATGCACTGTACGCGACGTAGTGAGAGTGGCGTGTCCCCAGCTTCGACCAACTGGCTCTCAATGGGAGAAGTGCGGAAGGCACAGGTCGCAAGGTGAAGGCTGGTGTGGTAGATCGAGTCCACCTTCCGCAATAAACGCTCAGGTGCGGATGCATAAATCTCGCATCCGTAGTCGAGCTTCTAACGAATAAAGCATCGATAAAAAAGTAAGGCAGTAGCCCTATCAGCGCCCTAAGCGTTGAACGTCACGGAACGGAGAATATCTATGGCGCGGGTACAAGAGACACTAAGGCTCGGAATATGAGCCTCCCAGGTGAGGCGTCGGTACAATACAATTCGAGGAAACGGGGCTATTCAATCACTTCCAGGCGCACCCCATTAAGAAACAAATCTGGGTCGGGGTGAAGCCATAGATAGGGGTGGAAGTGCACCACCTTAGTCTTGGGCAAAGACAACCAAAACCTGTGCGCTTCGGCATAGCGAGAGACGCGGTTGAATGCCTGTTGGATTCAACGTTCCAGAGTTGGCATCTAGGCTGCACCAAAAGAGATTAAAAGGTCGTCCACGTAGAGCGTAGCGAGAGTATCTTCCGGCAGCACCGAGATGATGCCGTTGATGCTCAGGGCAAAGACTGTGACATTGAGGACACTTCCCTGCAAACACCCTCTTCCTGCTCCTTTGGCCCGGAGAGGGCCCTCCCCCCACCCGTACGCGGAATCGACGATCATGGAAAAATTCAGATATAAACATTGGGAGGAGTCCCATCGCCCCCATCGGGGGAGAGTCTCCATGATACCGTATCGCCATGCGGTATCAGAGGCCATCTTCAGATCGAAAAACACCGTGGCGTAGTGCTCTCTACGAAGGTAGGCCTCGCCGACAGCATTTTCCAGTCGTAGCAGAGCATCCGACCTGGACTGGAACTTGCGGAAGCCACACTGAGCTGAAAACAGTTGGCCTCCGCTCTCCATGAAAAAGGCTAATCTAACATTTACTATTTTCTCCATCAAATTTCACACGCAAGAGGTTAGAAAGATTGGGCGGAAACCGGCCGTAGTAGAGTGATCTCTCTCCGATGGCCAAAGGCCAGAACAGTAGCGATTCGCTACGAATCTAAGAAGAGACCCTTCCCCCAGATTTTGTTGAACAAATCTAAGAGAAAGGCCATGCCTAGCTCACCCATGTGTCAAGGCATGGCATACGGGACATCATCCGGACCATGGGTTGTGTCCGCCCACGAAGCAAAGCGGAGCGTAACTTACTGACAGTAAACCTGTCGTTGAAAGGTTCCCTGCCTCAGGAGGTAAAGTCCAGACGGCGCCCTTCCGCAACATCACGACTCGCATTGAATGCTGGTGGAGAAGCATCTCGGCTAGAGAATGCGGAAAATGCGATCGCGAAGGATTCCGTGACGGACTCAGGGTCCGAGATTGCGGTCCCATTCTTTTGGAGAATAGGAGGGGGGGTCCTGCGAAAACTGGCCCTGAATCCATTTTAGTCGCTTCCACACCTCTGATAGAGCGGTCTTCCCGTTAAGTGAAGACAGGTATGAACGCCAAAAAGACCGGCGGGCGTGATTCAAAATATACGGGACCTAGCCCTAGCCCGAGGAAATTCACCGACAGTGAAATTGTTCGGGCGGCGCTTATAGTGCACGTAGTCCTAACGCTTCTGTTTGAGAGCCGTCTTAAACTCGGCCGACTACCATAGGAGTGGTTGGCGTGCCAACCGGCCAGACGTTTTTGGAATAGTAGTCATGCCCGTGGCGATGAGGTTGCCCGAGAAGAACTCAATGGAATCATCTTGATTGAGAAAAAGAATTCAGTCATTTCTTAAACTAGAGGCCACCGCGCCAGCGCCAAACAGCACCGATGTGGTCTCTTAGGCGGCAGTTGCCCTGAAAATGATATTTGAATTGGAAAGTAATCACTACTTTCCAATTAGGCAGTGCATCCGAAAAGCACAAAGATATATCTAGTGAAGAAAATATAGCGGTTCTCGAGCAGTGTTGCGTAAAGTCATCCACATTTAGGACACCTATCTCAAGCTCTTCGATCAGATCGGCAAGCACTTGTCTCCTGGGATTTATTGAGTATTCTCCCCAGAGAGGATGCCTGTCGTTCAGATCTCCAAGCAAGAGAAAGGGCCTTACCAACCACGCCACGACGCGGCGAAAGTCCCCCGCTTCAAAGTCAGCTGACGTTGGAATGTACGCAGAAATGATAGTATATCTCCTATCCAGGTGAAGCTGCACAGCCACTGTTTGAAAGAAGGTATCTAAAGTGAAAGGGAGAACGGAGACATCATGTCGGGTGTAAACCGCGCATCCCCCAGCCTGGCCATTCCGCGGTGGTGGAGTCGCAAGAACATTATACCCCGGGAGGTTGGGCAGTGGGCACGCGCTTAGTATGGTCTCTTGCATAAAAAAAACCTGACGGGGAACGGAACGAGACGAGCCTCCGCAGATTCTCTCAGTTGGCTAGAAGTCCACGTCAATATTCCATTGAAAAAATATGCCCTCCAGGCATAGCTCGAAGAAGACGCGGGTGGCCTCTTCGAACAGAAGACCCTCACAGGAATGGCCGTACGCTTCCCGGAGGAAGAACCTCGGACGCTGTTGCCAGGACAAAGCGCTGAAGGCGCTGTCGCCTTTGAGAACTTATTGGGGGAGGTCGGGCTCGCCATGCGAGTCTTTTCATCCCTTCGCCTCGAAACCTTAGGAGGGCGTTGCGGTTTCGCAGACGGGGTCCCTGTTTTCGAGGAACCACCGTCTCCGAGCCACTCAGGCCACCACTAGGCGTGGGCGAAGGAGCCGAACCTCCTTTCTTGCTGTCCTCATTTCGGGGGACAGCTTTAGGAACCCCGGAAGATGGCCTGGCGACCATCTTCACGGGTCATGACTCTTGTCAGTCTAACGATTCGGTGGAGGCGCGTAGCTGTTTCGCCTTATAAAAAATGGTCACGCTGGGGGAAGGATTGTGGGAGCCCAGGTTTCAGCCGGCCTTGGGTATGAACCCATTTTGCCGCCAGATTTACCAGCGGAGCGCCCGGTGAGTAAAGCTCGCAAATGAGGTCAGAATGGGCGCGGAATCAACCATGCTCGTTGGCTTGGATGGGCCAGGAGCAGAGGGTGCCTTTCTAACTATTGAGGCATAAGACGTCCCAGGAAGAGCCGGGCGTGCCAGGACCAAGTCGTTAGCCTCGCAGAATAAGAGTCGACCCTGGGCCTGAACGTCCAGGATTTCTTTCTCAAGGAGATATGCACCACATTGCTTCGAAGAAGCGGGGTCTGGCTCTCCTCAATTGACACACTTGGCCACACACGATTTAGACATATCGTGCGCGGCCTTGGAGCAATTTACACATACTTCGGGTGACCCCGACTTTGCACATCTACAAGAAGGATTCGTATGGCCGACGCGGTGACAGTAATAGCACCGTCGCGACAGTATCACAAACGCCTTCGCGCGATAACGGTACCAACTAGCACTCACCGACTCAGGGGGCTTGCCACAGTCGAACGTGACGAAGAGTGCAGGGTTGGGTCTCGAGGCCCCTCCCTGTTTTCTCATTACACGTTTGACCTTGACCGCCACATGGTCGGCCAGCTCTAAGGATATGTTCTATATGGAGTAGTCAACGAGTACCCTCACATAAACTAGTCCTTTAACCTAGTTCATTGCAGAGTGTGGCGTCACACTCACCGATGTGCCATGAAGTGTCCGAAGAGAACTTATCTTGGCCGCCTCGGCGGGATTCGCGCATTCGCCAGACGGCTCCCTTCCGAGAAACGGGTCTTCTTCGGCTCTCTATTAAATGCACCAGCTAATGCTCTCCTCTGATGGATCATGTTGCCCTTTGCCAACATGTTGCCATCAGTGGAGCCAATAACGAGGGAGCGTTTGAAGACAGCAGGCTCAAAAACGCTAGGTAACTTCTCAATGAGAGGCCCCGATGTTATCGAGGCTACTTCCTGTGCACTTTTGGTCTTAGTCATAGTCAGGGGCTCCGCACCCGCGGGGAACGGGGTAGAGGGGCCGGATTTGCCAATCTTGGATTGGTCGCTTTCCAAAGTCGCAGCGGACCTATCTGTCCCCACAGCCTCCACGGATGGAGAAGAGCCCCGTGTCTTCCTAGGCTTTTTTTTGTTATTTTTTTTTTTTGGAGAGGAGGGCTGGGAATGAACCCACTTCTCACCTCCACCTGTAGGAGCCCCCAGGCTAGATGGACCGTCTCAGCCAGGTCCTTCTCAGAAATAGAGAAGGTCTTGGTGGTCGCAGGGGCACCAGTTGAAGGAGATCCCACCACTCCTTCTACTGTTTTGGAGAGTCCAGCCGTTTGAGGAGGACCTTGCATAAGAGCCGATTCGGGATCAGTGCTTGGCGCCAAGCCCAGATTTCCCCCCATTGAATGCCCTACCTTCTGAGGCTGGGTGTTTTCAAGGATCATGTCTATCTCAGGAGGAGCCTCCATTTAGCCATCCTCTCCCAGGACATCGCAGGTCCCCTTGGCAGCGTCACCAGGCATGTGTGGGGAGGCACAGGCCTTAACCCAGGCAAGGTTGAGTATTCTTGCCAGCAGGTCTTTTGAGGAAAGCGATCGAAGGGGCCTGGCTTCCCTCTTTCCCCTAAGGGGGTTTGCTCTACCGAGCCGCTTTCATGGAGGGCGGTCGGCAATGGGCTGCCTGCTGGCTTTCTTGGCAGTTCCCTTAGAAAAAAAGGGACTGCCGCTGGAAATAGGGAGCTGCCCGAAAGCATCTCCAGAGAAGGGGGTGAGGGTGAGTCTCCTACTTTCGTAGTCGTAGGAGAAGAGTAAGCCTCCTCTCCGGTTACAGAAATATGGAGGCTCCCCTGCGCAAGCACAGGGCGGGGGGCCTCCATTTTATCGGTGGAGCTGCCCAAGGGAGACTCCGTTGATTAGCAAGGGGAATTGGGAAGAGATTTGTTTGTTTTTTTTATTTTCATCCATGGGCATTGTGACCCTATTTGTTCGACGGGAAGCAATAGCTCACCACACCTCGCAGTTGTTCACTCTACAAGGGGTGCGTACAGGCCTGGCAGAGCCACGTTCTCTCATTTAAGTCCACCATTCCCGCCTGGTGACCCGGCAGCCCTTTAGCATTGCGGCTCCACCTTGGGCAGGACGTAAAATTGATAGTGTTTTAAGAGAAAAGGAAAAGGGATGTGATGAAGGTATGGTTTGGGATGAATCAGTTGTTAAAAAAACACCATCCCGAACCGGAGCTGAGGGGTTAGTGCACGTTGTCCCCTCCGCCCATGGCCCCGATCTAGGATGGTTGGCTGAGAACAAGGTCACTATCTACCTTCTGAAATTAGAGGCTGACAAGAGAAAGTTGTAGGAGAGGTTGCATGAAAAGCGAGGAAACAAAAGTCTTTTGAAGGAAGGAAAAGAGGCTAAGTTGGGGTCACACGGGGTGCTGAGTCCCGCCGCGCCCCTTGCTGGGTACTCGAAACCAGAAAAATATAATGGTATATATATATATATATATATATATATATATATATATATATATATATATATATATATATATCCAAGTACTTTCGAACTTTATTAAGTTCCTTATCAAGGATAACTACAAGAAATAGTATTATATTAGAGGTATATATACGAAAGAAAAATATGAAAGACCGCCTCAAAAACAAGAAATCACCAATGAGGAAGAGGGAAGGGGGAAAGTAAAGAAACACATTAAGAATTACAAGAAGCAGGTAGTAAGGTAAAACTAAGTCGAAGGAAAGGGTAACACATTCAAAGAAATAGAGATAGCCTAACGAGGGAGATTATAATACACGATGAGCAAAAGGGGGAATAATACAAAGTACAAAACAGAGCAGTGACAATTAAAAAATAAAAATGAATAATAAAAAAAAATAATAATAAAATAGGGGCCACATAACTAAAGAATATATATAACAAAAACACTAGGCTATCTCCATTTCTTTGAATCTGTTACCCTTTCCTTCGACTTAGTTTGACCTTACTACCTGCTTCTTTTAATCCTTAATGTGTTTTTTTACCTTCCCCCTTCCACCTTCCTCATTAGTGATTTCTTGTTTTTGCGGCGGTCTTTCATATTTTTCTTTCGTATATATACCTCTAATATAATACTATTTCTTGTAGTTATTCTTGATAAGGAACTTAATAAAGTTCGAAACTACTTGGAAACACCTTTTCATTTTTTCCTGTGGGATATTACATTCATTTGCCACCCTCACGTGATCCTTCGTGAGTTTTTCTTTTTATAAATATATATATATATATATATATATATATATATATATGTCAAGGTATACCTGTATAGACCATCTCGGCGCTCATAGTCTTAGACATGTACGAGAAGACAGCTGACCACAGGCCGTTTGATTTATGTCTGGGCAGTTGAAAGGATATATATATATATATATATATATATATATATATATATATATATATATATATATATATATATATATATATATATATATATATATATAATAAATATACACAAAAGAGGGAACAAATTACCTATGATGGTTAAATAAATTATGTGAAGATTAACGAGGTAATCTGGGGATGACCATACATGATCACTTTACTTTCAAGTGCGGGCGAATTGGTTGGGGGTCAAAGACAACGGCGCAGGTCTACAAGAAGATACTTCAAGAAATCCTGACTAGGAGGACTCGAAGATGGGGTTACATCACTTCGTGATGAAGAATGAGATATTTTGCTTCAGACAGAAGTAATATAATCTCGAGACGATTCTGCTAATCTTCAAGGAGACTCTTTTTCGAAAGACGGGAATCTTAAAGGGGTGCTGAAGATAAGAGGTCTGCCCAACTACCTGAGAAGAATTTTGCTCGATAGTTTTCCTCTTAACAGGGACCGAACCTTAACGAAGTTAGATCTTCTGATGAGATCTTCGAAGACTTACGAAGACGAGTTACGGGGGATACGGGAAACAGACGACAGCCTAGATGGAGTGGATTGAGGGTGTTCAATCTCCTTGAGAGATGGTGCTCTTCTGCGTAAATACACGGGTATCTGCTGTGCTAGAAGCCTCAAGGCCTTACGCTCCAAGGCATACTTAGCGCCAGTCTAAGCAAACACAATGCATAATAACGCGTCGTTTCAGACGATCAAACTCGCCTCGCTATATAGTGGTACGGTTAATATGGCCGCGCACGGCGTTGACGCAGACGAGGGGTAGACGATCGGCGTCTGAAAACACACACATGTAGGACGGGTTATTAAGCGAGTGATGGATTATTCCTTGACTTTTCAAACTTCTCAGGCTGGCTCACGTGGTCTTGAAATAATAGAGGGTTATCGCCATGGGCTTCCTCTGACGGTGGTCCTTCGATGGCATTCCCTCAAAGTGTGCTTTGGGTTAGAACATTTGTTTACCGCGAAATGACCTGTACAAATCCGCTTTAAGATATAGATAAATAAACACTTAGGAATGCAAACCAATGGATTTAACCCAATAGGAAAAGCAAAATTGTCGTGAACAAAGTATTGGATTGAATTTAAAAAAATTTGGGTCCGTAGATTTTCTGAGACTGTTTTATCTAAATTTTTTATATTCCTAGACTGTTCTCTTTCTTTTAATTTGTTGATACAGAAGGAGATTATTCTTATATCTAGTATTTTATGATTGACTCTTAATTGTCTTTCTAATTTTTTAATATCCATCTATCCTGTGGATAGATTGTGGATGTCATTTTCTGGGGAGTTTCTCCCTTAATGAAGAAATTCTTTTACTTCGAATATTCGATATTGCGAGGAAATCTGTGAAAAATTGGTGAAAAGTGCAGATTATCTCATGTACTAATTATTTTTGGTTTATTATACTGATTATTGTATTTTGTCTTCTCACTATTTATATGTAATATGACTTTTTATGGCAAAATATATTTCTTGTTGTTATTTAAATATTATTTAGTTCAATCTTTTATTTTTTCATAGCTGGAGCCATAGAGATAATTAGATGATAAAATCTGACCAAGTATATGATCACCTTACGTTCTATTCCTCTACCCCAAAAATTTATTTACATCAATGAGTAAAATTTACCAGGCCTCTCTAAACTGTAAGTGGGTCACTGAAGCACATGAAGAGAAAAAGAGTTGACAAAAATCATGGTTCAAAAGAGAGGAACTGAGTACGTTAGAAATAGTCTGAAATATGCTCGTTCAAAAAGTACACACTCGAAAGTACAAACCATAGACCTTTTATGGTGCAGAATAAAGTAAGGTGCATTCCGACGAAGGTTGCAATAGATGGCGGATAGCAAAAGATATTCGACACTACATAACTAAGCACAGAGATAAATAAATATGATTACTCAATACTAATTACCTTGCCTTCCATGTACCCCCATTACCAAAGAGAAATCTAAAGTGGTGTGAGATAAAAACAATGAATTTTGGCCAGTAAAGAAATATCATATATGTATTTTCAGTTTATACCAACGTTCTAAATGTTTTAACTTGTCATTAAAGGTAAGTTTATTTTCTCCTTATACGTAATATCTGCAATCTTATACCACTCGTACCTCCCTCTCACTTTTTCTTTTGTCATAAATACTATTCTTGCTTTGAAGATCGAAAATTAGGAATATATTAGGAGGCAGACCTCTTCCGCATCAATCAATTTCAGCTTGTAAACAAAAGAATACCCTATCCCTTCAGACTTTATTCAAGATTTTCCTGACCTTTATTTGGGAAAAAGAAAAAGTCTATCTTCCCTTAAAACAATCAATTAGTGCCTGTATCTGCCAATGAAATCAAACAAGCCGCTATTAGATAGTTTTTTTCTGAGTACAATTTCAATTCTATTGTTTTCCAGGTCGATTAGTTTCTCCTGTTTCATTCACTATATTTACCCTGGCCTGCATAAGATAAGTTATATTTGGTCTAACGTTTCCATGGTAACCAATAACCATAGAGATTGTGCCAAGAGTGTGGAATTGTGTTGATATGATTCTATTTGACTGCCTTCAGATTAAATCCTCCTTACCATTTATATTAGGCCATTCTTTAGAAAAATGAAGGAATCGAATTCCTTGATTTTCTTCCGGAGATATAGTTTAAGCGGTTTGTAAACCACAATAGCACCAACAATAGTAATAAGATCCTCATAAATGACCTATTTCTCAGTATGCGTTATTCTAACGCGTTCTTAACTACGACTCTAAAGGAGTTATTATAATTCTTGGAAACTACATATTAATTCTCAATCGACCAGTTTATACGTGCCGTAGTTACTCTTTTAGTAATGCTATTCATTAATATTTTCTATAAGTTTGCCCTTACCTAGATCTGAATATTTATACTGATCTAACGACTGTATTTCGTTGAATTAAGCTGTTGCAGCGGTAGTGGTAATATTCATTTCGAATCTTCATATTCCAACCTTAATTTCCACATATGTTTTTATTCTTTTTTATGTGACATTAGAAAATGCCTTAACAAATTTCGATTTTAAAAGACATCGCTCCATAGCTAGGTACTTATACTTTTGTATGTTATTTAAAAATTAAAATTGCTTTAATTTTTCAATTCCTACAAGTCGTTTGTATCCTTAATTTACAAAGCAAATGTATGGAAATGTCGAAATTTTAAAAATTAATGGGAGAGAAAGAGATAGATAAATTTATTAATATGGCGCAAGGGAGAATCTATCTAACAGATTTATAGTGGAAAAATTATTTGGTTTGACTATTTATCAACCAATTAATATTAGTAAATAAAAGCAGCCTTTCTATAACATATTTTTTAAGACATATCTGTCCTGGACCAAAAAATGACTAAATTATATTAGGGTTGCCAAAATCCTATCTAGTTATTTTCTGTTTTTCATTCAAACTTTTGAAAAGTTTTCAAATTTGGCCTGAGATTCTTTCATTATCTTTTTGTATCCATTAATCAAAATGCTTTAACAAATTTTTTTATTATTTTCTTGCTATTGTATCTATCCTATAAAAAATGATGGCAATATATGAACAGTAATATTAAATTTTTTGTTACAACTTAATAATTCCTTAAAGATGGATAAAATATATTTCAAAAATTTATTTCTTACAATGAAATTCACTTTTACGCTCAAGTCAATTTTTCAAAGAATAACAAAGGGATCGGACCAATAATTAGATTCAATTTCAAATGATATTAGATTAGTTTTATAAAAAAAATGATACTCTAAGACCTTATGACAAATGTCCCCTTTACTCTAGTTAGATTCCTCAACGAGACCCACTTATTCCAAGCCTAATTTTTCCTGTGATCAGCTAGGAACCAATCATAAGATTTAGATACATCGTTAGTGTTGGATTGTCTTCCCTTGCTTTCAGAGGCACAACATTATTTTGTATCTTGTTGAGAACTACACTACGTTTCAGAAACTGAACCTACATCTAATTTAAAGGTGATAGTGAGTAGTAAATCTTTGCATCGCCAGATGAACACATCAGAACCCCTCGGGGCCACTTGGCGGTATTCAATCAAGCAGACAACAGAATATAAAGGTGCAAGAACTCTGTTGTTTTATTGTGAGCTCTAAGAATATTTTTCTTAAGATTTAAATTCATACCCAACGCAGGTAGGCAACGAAGACAAAGGAATTTAAACTATGTGGAAGTTATATACTATACAGCTGCAGATTTCTTCAGGTATTGGAATCTGGAGATCATTGGGGCTGATATTTCATGCGATGCTCCATCTGTCAGCACCACCATTACTTCCATGCTGCACTTAACACCAGTTGAGGTAACAAAAGGAAGTGGGGAATACCCACACTTCTGGCCCAGAGTGAAAATGACTGGAAGAAAATTGGTTGGTGACTATCTTGCAAAATTAGCAGCCGGATCCCCAAAATAGGTGGGAATGGGGTTTGTTAGGAAAGTAGCGACAAAATGAGTAAAATGACCATGTTTAGAAATAAAAAAACATCATGTACTATATATAGAGTTTCAGATTATTAAGAACTCTAGAGCCTGGAGGGCGTTTTGCTCCTCTAGGTAACGGTGCAACAGTCTACACAGGGCACCTTTTACTGAGTTTACAATTAACACTTTCCAGAGACTAATCTTCAGTACAAACAATTAATGAATAGGTTTTCTCCAAACATAATCAGATGTAGATATTTTTAATATAGATATTTAGAGAGTAGGCTTTCAAATATTGAATTCAAAAGAATTGAGATATAAGAAAAGTTTAAATTCTCCAACACAACTATATTGAACGCAACGTTCGAAACCTAATATCAGCAATAGCCAATGATCATCATTTTACATAGAAATCGATTTCCAAATGATAACAGAAAGTGGAACGGTAAAATATTATAATACTTTACTAATCGTGTACCTGTGTCTTAAAAAATGATGGCATTATTTAAGTAATAGTTGCCTTTATTATTATTGAAATGATTATAGCAAAATATATTGGGTTGAGGAATATGTTCTTACGGCTTTATCAAATTTATTTATTACCATTAAAATTTTCAAAAATCTTCCTTTTTAATTGATACCAATATGCAATTTAATCAATAATGTATTCTCCATTGTTATTTACGACTTCTTCTCAACGTGCAACTAGTTTTTCAATGTCTCTGCAATAAAGGTTTTTTGATTTTGACTCGAAGAATTCGTCTAACTAGTTTCTTAATTCCACATCAGTATTGAACGAAACGCCACGCAAATTGTTGGAGAACGTTCTGAGCAGATGGAAATTCGATAGAGCCAAGTCTAGGCGAATATGGAGGATGGCGTCTGTGTTATATTGGCAATGTGAGAACGAGCATTGTCGTGTTGCAGAAGGACTTCATAACGTCGATGAGGTCGCTTTTCACGAATAGTTCGGAGAGTTGATACATTAGTTGAACGTAGAGTTCTGCATTGACAATCTCGTTGTTCGCGAGGAGGTCATAAAGAATGATGCCTCCACATTTCCACCACACACACAACATCGCCTCTCGTAGATAAAGTCCTTGCTTTAATCACGGAAATGTTTTTTTATTGGGGCTAAGACATTGTTTTCGATGGTTCATGTTGAAATAAACACACCACTTTTCGTCGCCTGTGATGATGCAGTGAAGAAACCTGTCCTTGTATCCATGAGTAGCGTTGTGACGAGCAAGCAAACACGCCGCAACCGTAAGGCGTTAAAGTTTGTTGCGCAGAGCCCATGCATGGAGTTTTTGAACTTTCCCCATCGAATGAAGGTGATTCATTACAGTTTTATGTTCACAGACCAATTGTACAGCCAATTTTCTAGTCGATTGACGAGGATTTTCATAAAGAACGTCGTTTAATTGATCTTCAAAGAACTTAATGGGGCTACCAGAACGTCCTTCGTCATTAAGATTGAAATGACCGTTTTGGAAACGCAAGAACTTATTCCTCAACCTAATACATGAATTTAATTTCTGAACCTCACTCTTTAAAATGACAAAAGGGTTCATGGTGTAACCAGTGCTAGTTAAAATATTATCTCAAAACACCAAAAGTCTAGATAATATTAATCGATAATTTAACATAAAATATTAGTTCTATTTAATGTGACAAGAAGTTTATGGTATAGTGAATTGAAAAAATGGTTATTATAACACGCAAATTGTACAACTTAACGCAATACTTCATAATTATTTCTCTAAAATGTACAAAACAATTATCCATATATAGTTTATATAAAAAATCGCTTTTCAAATATTCTGAGCGATTTGTAATCCAATGAATATATGGTAGAGCAATAAATTCTCCATTTTTCCTACATTCATCCCCGCTTTTTTATGGTGATGATTGGTGCAAATGTCTATAAAGTCTAGCGATTTGGAAAGCAGTTTGATTATTTTGCTACTGATTAAATAAAGGCAAACCTCTGGCGTTTTAATGAAATGAATAAAGTCTATCCTCTTTTGCCTGTGTTTGTTAATAGAAATGGACTAAATGTTCGAGACACTCCTTTGAAATTTTACAGTGAATTTGTTTTTTCCCAAACATCATTAGAATTATTTTTTGCTTAAATGCCAGATATTGAATATTTGAGAATAACACGCCCCTTTTATTAAAATAATTAAAAACTCTAATGATTTCCAAATGCAAAAGATCAAGAAATCCTGAATTATTTGATACTTAGTTTCGGCTCGAAGTTTGTTTGGCCACGCATGTATCTGAACAATAAATACATTTTATTTTTGCAGAGTACGATTCAATTTTAGGTAAAGAAAATTCATTGACAATGGAAAATGTAGCCAGCAGCCCTAGCTAATATGGAACTGAACACATGCATTTCTCTTGATAAGAATCGTGAAATAAATGATAAAAATATCAATTATAACGAGATATGATGGAAGTTTTCCAAGTTTTTTGCATTGCATTTCCTGGTGTAAACATTTTTGTTTTAGATTATTTTCTCAAAGGAGAATGTTATGGAATATGTTTTACATGGCGTTTAGTGTATTCTTTTAACTTACCCTAATTACAACGATGCTTAAGGATTTAGGAAATTATAATTTTCGAAAAAGCAAAGGTTTGTATGAATTTTTCTAATTTAGTCAACGCAAAATTGCAAATGGCAGTAACTAAAGCAGATTCAACGATATTTGGCCTTGCGAGTTTTTATAAACTGTATTTACGGATAAGAGTTATATAATGGAGGCGGCTTCTTCATTTTCTATTTTATGACTAAAGATGTCCCTTGAAACATTGTCTCCATTTATCTAACTCTTAGGTATTCTTATTGGCTGAGATTCGTTCTTCTTTAAGTTGGCTGGGTTAGTTCTTGATCTTCGATTTTCTTTTTCTTGATGTATCTTCATATTAACCTGCATTTACTTTGATGTGATGACTCCTTCCAAATTCTTAGCTTGTGATGACTTCTTCTTAATTCTTGATGACGTGATGATTTCTTGTTGATTTGCAGAATTATTTTTTGCTTTCTGTTTTCCTCCACATCGGTTTTCTCTTGAGTTGATTTCTTGAGTAAGTCCTTGATTTCCGTTTTCTTCTGGGAGATTTCTCCATTAAATTATGTGGACTAAATTTCGATCCCTGGTCTTTGAATTCAAATGCCAGCACTCTGCGATCACGCTACAGCGAGTCCATTCTGTGTTAATAATTTAATGGGCTATTTATATTATCGATTGGGAAGTAATTTTCTCTCTGATACATCTTAACACCCCTACATTATCATGTAAGTAAATAGTGAAACAAATTTCGATTTGAATAGGCACGCAAATTATGGTTTATAAGACAGAATTCTCTTCTAAAACAACAGAATTCCATTCCTGCACAAGAAAAAGTAGTAAAAAGGTGTGAAAAATTAATTCCGAAATATGCGAGAAAAGTAAAGGAGGAAAATGGTCAAGTAACAAAAGTGAGGATAAAAAAAAAACATAAATAAATCCAGAGTATTCTCTGGGGTGAATATATTTTAATTCTGATAATATTACAAGGCTGCCTTTGAGATCGACTCTTTCCCTAAAAGTATGTTATTTTCCACCTTTCTTTATTTTTCTTGCTCCCTTTTTCATTTGCATCTAAGATATTTTTGACATTATGCCCCTTATTCAGAAATTTTTTCCTTTAGCCGTATAATTTTATTCATGACTAAAACTATCTTCTATTCCTAAAAGTGCTATTTTAAATGCTTTTGGAGAAAACTTATCTCGTATTCTTCAGATCAGTAATTTTTATAGTGAAAAAGTCGTTTTGCATTAGATAAAGGACCTTTGTTGAAAAACCCGTTTCGAAATGATTTTGTGATCATAGCCTTATAAGTACCAAGAGAAAACGCTAAAATACGTCTCTATCTTTAAAAGAAGCTTGCAGATTTTGAAAAAGAGATAACTTTGGTTATATACCAAAGAATAATTAAGTTACGTAGCAAGGAGATGATCCTGGTATGTAGAGAAAGCATTATGGGGAAAATTAAAACTATACAGGGGTAAACAAAATAAAGTTGGGATTTAAAGCTTTATTTGGCTACCTCATCTGGCTATTACTTTCTGAGAATTTATAATGCGAGAAGAGCGATTCGTCAAACTAAATGACATTCTTACATCGCGCAGTGTCCAGTTCTGATTATAGACTATAGGAGTGAGAGACAACTAAATTAAAAGATGCCTTTCCTAAGGCAGTTTTATATGCAGATTTCAAAGAGCTGAAACATAATTATTGAACCATACATCACGCGGTCTGACATCTCCTAGAATGCGCAATGATCCTCTTTTACAACATTCTACTTTGAGTTAAAACAGCTATTTATATTTTTATCTTCAATACTTGACATTAATATTACTTAAGCACTAATGCTGAGAGATTGCAATAATTCTTCAAAACGCATCTGCTATACAATGTGTGGGGCGTTTACATGGGAGTATATAAGCAACACTTGATAGTACAAGTAAAATAATAATATGAGTTGTATTTCCGATGTAACCTTGGTAATCAGAACAATCGATGGGCAGCTCCTATTTGCTGTGTCAGGTGCAAGACTACCCATTTTAACATGGAACAAAAGTATCGGTCCTAGTTTTATATTTTATATGGCAATGATTTGAATATAGCCAAATGACAATTCAACTGACAGCACTAATATTTGAGTTTATGGGTGGAGGATATGGGGCGCTATTTCTGGGCTACACTTTTGGGCTACAATTTTGGCTCCCATGTGCAATTGAGCATCTTGTACCTATTTTTCTACAATAGTAAATTAATGTTTTTCTTCTGGCTATTTCCCACAGTCTGAAAAAATTGCTGTAGTCAAGCCCATATTAAAAAAAGCATCATTAAATAAAGATGTATTAATAAATTATCGTCCAATATCACATTTATTATTTCTATCAAAAGTCGTTGAAAAGGTAATTGTACTTGAGTTAACTCCACACTTGACTAAAAACAAACATATATCAATTTTTCAATCTGCTTATAGGCAGAATCACTCAACAGAAACTGCATTATGCCGTATTTATAATGATCTTCCGTATAGCTTTCAAAATCACATCTCATCTATGCTCGTTCTTCTTGATTTGAGTGCTGCATTTGATACCATCGATTATGCACTCCTCCTGATAAACCTGGCTAAAGCTGGAATCAAAGGAAAGGCACTCAGTTTATTCAAATCATATCTGGTGGGACGTTCACAAGTGGTCTCTCTAAACAACTCATTGTCTTTTCCACTGGAATTAAAAAAAGGTGTTCCACAGGGCTCAGTGTTGGGTCCGATACTTTTCTCCTTATATATATCTGGCCTTGTTGATATCATGAATGCACAAAGAGTGAACTATCGTCAAACTTGGCCAGATTGGCGAATAGTGATAAACGCGCTATATAAATATTATTATTATTATTATTATGAAGTTAGACGTTAGCTTAGGGTATGGCCAATCACGGCGTTGTATTTGTTTTGTTATTCGTTTTAGGGTCTAAATTCTTTATTATTTATTAAGTGCTTGCAATTCTACTCGATTATATTTAATTAGTATTGTAATGAATTTTTTCATGTTTAGTAATGTTGTTTTGTTAGTGGGTGGTTTCGCTTACATATTTCATTTAAAGATAAAATTGCACAGCCTCTCTTAATTTTAAAATAAACGATTATTTTTTGCACTCTAGCACCCTAAATTTAACCTTATTTCAAACATTGACAACATGGAGCCAAGCAGTTAAAAGAGTACAATTCTTGTGCACTCGGTTTGTTGGACTTCAATACAACCGAGGTCAATACCTTGGTCAATTTAATCGACTTTTTGTAAAGATAATGGCCTCATTTCATGAGCTAGAACTTGGACAGGTGAGGTTAAGAATCGCGGCTTGATTATAATAGTGCAAGGTAGAGATGATTTAGGCTTGGTCGAGAAGTGATTATTTATTAGGTAATTTAAGACGATGACAGCGTCACTGCCATTTAACAATCGCCTTTTGAATAAGGAATATTACGATTTTTTTACAGCTACTTAAGTATGTTTAATAGATATCACAGGAAATTATTCTTCTCTCTGTGTACCCTCTGAGTTCAAATTTTCTCACCAGATGTCTTTTTTTTAAATAAAAAATAATTGTTATATGATGTTTTTGCCTCACTAGAGGTCTCAAAGGTAAGGGCAAAATGCAATTGTATAGCCGACTCTTCAGTTTGTTATTTGTGCTGTCAAAGATTTAATTGATAGGCCTGTTCCTCAGCCACCAACAGAAATATCAAGATATAAAACTGAACCCTCGGATTAATTATTAATCACAAGACACTACGTAACAACGCGACCTAAATACCTGAAGAAACCGCATCTCGTCATCCAACCAGCCTGAACTATGATATAAAATCGCTTGGATAAAAATGCCTGATTTACAACAATGTGGAATTGTACGTCAGATCTGCAGCAATTCCACTCAATGATGCAGGAATCTTTGTTTTTCAATGATATCAAATGACTCTTTAATACTTTTAAATTAAGGTATTGCTTTAGCCTTTGGTGTTCGTTTATTGATGTATATGTTACAGAGTTAGAGCAGTTTTATTGCAAATTTGAAACATAATGCCATCCGTTCCAAGTCCTGACTAAGTCATTTTACGAGAGTTATATGAAAGTCTTTTTCTCATTCTAAATCGCATAAATCACAGTAAGTATGAAAAATGATGTTGTACAGATCTTAATGGGATATAAACTTGTTAAACAATATTTCTGGGGTTGCCATGCAAATAATAGAGCTGAGCAAGATGAGAACATTATATAGGTTTAGCATGTTCGATTCAGGTGTCACTAATAACTGAATCGAACAATATTGTTCATGAAAACCTACTAAAAAATATACTTTTGCCCCGTTTACATAGAAAAATGTGCTCAATGAAAGAATTTTGCCAAAAATTCAAGGAAATATTTCCAAAAGTAAGTAATACTAAAAGAGCACAAATAGATAATGATGCATCAAGTATGATATGTACTGAATTTATTAACACAAATATTTTCAAAATTTGAGGTATTTTTTTCTGTAAAAACACTGACATAATTAAAGCAGTAATAGTATTAGTAGTTATCGATCCTACCATGGCCATGGCAAATCCCGAAGTGATAATGAAATAGAGCGGGTGGTGTTGGCGTGTGTTGCCCTGCGAATATGGGAGAAAAAAGAAAGTAGTGTTGTAATTGGCTAGGGATGTAACGAGAAAAGTATGGCAGTAGTAACAAGTGGAGTTTCCTTTGCTGTTCAGCCCCAATTCAATAGGAAAATACTCATGAGAATTTAAAGAGGTTAAAATTGATGATTGAGAGGTGAATGAATCGTTAACCGCTTTTGCAGTTTTTTAGTAAAGAGGGCAGAGAGTGGTAATGTTGCGGGATGAAGGGTGGAAGCAAAATAATAGCGATGTTGTTATTGGCTATATGCATGATGTACAGCTACTTACCCCGGCCAAAGTTTTTAAGAGTAAATATAGAGAAATGGCTACATAAAGCATCTCGGAGGGCCAAGAGTACATATACGTTAAAGTTCCCCCCAAACGCCTTGTAGAGAAAGCCGGAGAAGCAAGCCCCATGAGGAGAATCGTGGGAACGGTAGCCGGCGAATAACAGTAACTGCCTACCCTGTTTTATCTTCCCGGCACTTAGGTTTTTGGAGCAACCATCTGTGTTAGGGCAACCACATAAGGCCTTTAAACGATGCTATAACGATCCAATTACCTACACGACCCATAAACCCGTGGTTATGTCACAAAAAAGCGGTGCTAGTCAAAAGGCACGCCAAGGAGTGTGGCGGTTGATTCTCTCTCTAATTAGAAAGCCCACTTGGGTACCTCAGTGCCAAGCTCTGCAATTCTCGCTCTCACCAGATGCTAACTCACCATTCGCATTTCCCTCTTTGGTTTCGCCCCCTTCCCCTTAGATTCGGCGGTGGTTCACCTATAAATAAGCCCCGGAAAGAAAGAGAAGGGATTAGAATTCGATAAAAAAGAAGGTTCAGTTCGTGAAGATCAATCCTTCAGCCATATAAGTCGATTTCCGTGAGAAATGAAAGGATTAGTTTGAGAAGATCGATCATTAAGTTTAGTATCGGTGCCATGCCGAAAAATCCTTTACAGACTTAGAAGAAGTCTGACTGGATTAAAGTAAACCCACTCACACTCGAGTGAGGGTTACATCTTAAGCTCCGTAGAAGTGAGAGGAGAAGAACCCAGTACCAACGAGGTTCCGCTCTTTAATTACGGTAAAAATCTCATTTAATACCCCAAAATCTAGATCGGCACTCTACCTTGAAGAATAAGACACCAAGAGGCCTTAAGATTATCCAGAGGAGGACTCTTGTGACGAAGAGCACCGTAACTCTCTCTGCCTTCTTAACCTAACCGGAGGCAAATTTGCAATAAGAAGTCGCCCTCCCCACCCCCCTCCCATCCCTCCCTCGCCTTCCCATCTCGATGAAATTCAATCATCGGACACAGCAATCCTCCAAAGAGCGAAGTAAGCCCTCCAGCGTCATCCGGCAACCCCTTTACCCGTTTGTCATGTGATTTAACAAGAAAACTTTTATTCATATTGCGATAGTATGAAGTTAGTACGTTGCACGATTTTATAGAAGTAAAGACAATTGTGCGTGAACCCAGGACATATTTGTTGGTAAAAGAGAGTACTCTAATCTAATGTTTAACGCTATTCAAAAAGGGTCACTATAAAAAATATTAATCGGCAATTGTTATGTTTACCGGTAGCCAATTGTTTTTTTTTTGTCATTGAAGACAATGTAATAGGCCTAGTTGCCAACCTGGATAGTCTAGTTTATCTTAGGATGAAGATATAAATGTGATTACTGTTTGTTTTTCATAGATAAGTGTTAAATTTAAAATATATTTTTATTTAAGGATAATTCCAGTGTCTTTCCTTATATCCAGACGCGTTGAAGTGGCTTTTCATTGAAGCAAAAAAAATTCGCACTCTTAGATCAAAGCCTACTTCATCAAAGAAGTACGTCACGTTCAACAAGGTATACCAAGACAAAAATGGTCTCAGGAGTGGAGTGATCAAAAGGGGCATAATACGACCAAAGTGGTGTCAGGTCTGTAGGTTTTATATTAGAAACAACCCAACAGCGTCTATTTAAGGAAGAGCCAACACGTGAAAGGTATACCAGGTATAATAGAATATTAGACGAGAGAAAAATTGGTAAAGTTAGGGGTGGAAACAATCTAAAGGTAATTGTTAGGCCTAGTGGTAAGTTTAGGTGGTGCAGTATGTCAGGCTCGACTTACAACAAGGTAGATGACTGACATAAGCGCGATGGCATCGTTTGACCTTTATCAATAGCAAGGTCAAAGCCTCGGACTGGAAAGAACCAAGCTGAACTCGTATATTCAGGAGAAAGAGAGAAACGAAAGGGAAGAAAGAAGGGAAAAGACGAAAATGGAAGCCGAAGAACGTAAGATGAAATTGGAAGCCGAAGAACGTAAAATGAAACTGGAAGCTGAGGAAAGAGAGAAGATAAGGGCTTATGAAAGAGCTATTAAGAAAGACCAGTTAGAGGTGCAGTCAGTTTCATCCAAAACAGGAGTGTCAGCAGCTTCCAGCATGAAACTCCCAGAGTACAGGGACAAAGAAGTTTTATGCTCATATCTGTCCCATTTTGAGAAAATATTCGAAGTCAATAATTGGGACCTAGAAGAAGATGGGGTCGCCAGACTGTTACCTGTACTTAATCGTAGGATGAGAGAGATATTTGTATCTTTACCTTTAGAAGCATCTGTGGACTATTCCACTTTCAAAGTCGGACTTCTCTCAGCAATACACCCTAACCTTGAAGAATATAGGATAAAGTTCATGCAGGCCCGTATAAGACCTAGAAAAACATAAAAACATTTTGTCTTTGAGCTTCGTCAAAACCTACAGTTTTGGAGGAAGTCAGAAAGGGTAGAGAACGAAGTCGCTTTAGTCGTCGACTTCATGCTTAAAGATCAGTTACTAAGCACACTACCCCAAGAAATCCGTGGATTCGTTAAGGACCGAAAAGCTTTTACTTTCAGCGAGTTTCTGGATGAGGCTGACCTTAGCGTGGTAAATCATCGTTTATATCCGAGGGAGTACAAGAAAGAGAAGACTCCCTCGCCAAAGAAAAATGGGCCGCAACCAAGGCATTTGCAGAAGAAGCCCTCTAAGTTCTGGGCAGCAAAGGGAACTTGAAGGCCAAATTTTGGAGGAGCAAAAAGTAAAAAAGAGGATAGGGTTCCACAAAGATCATACCCTAATACCGGCACGTATCACAGGAAGCCCGTCACTTGTTATACCTGCAGGATAGTAGGTCACCAGAGTTTTCAGTGCCAACAGAACTCCAGACTGAGAAGGACCTCGAGGCAACATTTGATTTCCCGTCGTGAGATGTCCTATACAATGCAGATATTTCACCAGTTGGACAGACATGGTAGTAGCTCCGATTAAGTTCTGCTCAGTGCTAATCGGGCAAAACCCCCAAATTATCCAGCAAGATTTGGCCCAACAAGTAGTCACCTGGGCACAATAAGCTTAGAAGAAAGAGCAACCTGCTGAGTTAACCCCGAGAATTACCCTCGGAGACAATGGGTTCAAATTAACTTCCTTCGCTATTGCTCAGAAGGAATGCCCTACTCTTAAACCCCTATGGGCGAAAGTGATTAAGGGTTAAACTCTTCAAGTGAAAGAAAGGAAGCCTATCCAATATATCGTACAAGACTCACTTCTCTACCGTAATATCAGCAAAGAGGATAAGGCAAGCAACAAAGCACTGTGTACCTTAAAAATACACGCAAAGAATCTTGAATACCGTGCATGATGGAATATTAGCCAGAAACTTTGGGCACAACAAAACGGCTCAAGGGATATTCAGGCACTTGTATTGGCCCCAGGCTGCCAAGGAAATTGTGGCATATTGCCGATCATGCGACATGTGTCAGAAAGATCCATCTAGAGGACGGGTATCTCCCGCGCCATTACAAAAAGTGCTCGTTATAACCAAAACATTCTTTAGTGTGGCGATTGATTTGGTGGGACCAATTCACTCTCCTTTAAGCGGAGGACACTCCTGCATCCACCCTCTAGTGGTTTGTGCTACCCGGTTCCCAGATGTCGTGGCAGTACAGAAGATTGAGACTTTTTCCTGTGCGAAAGCATTAATTTCCATATTTGCACGAGTAGGCCTGCCTTAAGTAATTTTATTGTATAGAGGGCGCCAGTTCACTTCAAAATTGATGGAGTATTTTAATAAACTACTGCTAGTCAGGCCAATTTTTTCAACTCCATTTCATCCATATACTAACGGAATCTGCGAGAAATTAAACGGGACTCTCAAAAATATATTGAAGAAGTTGTGTCAAAACAACCCTACTCAGTGGAACAGATACCTGCCTGTAGCCCTGTTCGCATGCCAAAAAATACCTTATCGGACGCTGGGTTTCTAGCCCTTTGAGCTATTATACGGGAGAAATGTGCGAGGTCCTATGAGTATTCTTAAAGAATTATTTACCAACGCGCATCTTGACCAAGAAATTAAATCATCTTACGCTCACGTAATGGGAATGCGCAAGCGCCTAAAATACTTTTCTTGCTTTGCTCAAAATAATGCCAAGAAAAATTTAGCCAAATACCGGGACTACTTCGATATGAAAGCGAAACGCGAAAATTAAAGGCAGGAGATGAAGTCTTATTATTACTCCCGACCAAAAATAATAAGTTATAGGCCAAGTGGAAGGGACCGTTTGAAGTAATCGAGGCACGGGGACCAGTCGATTACTTGATAGATACCCCAACAGGGCGAAGAACCTATCACATAAACTTGCTAAAAAAAATATCCCCGCCACGCGGGCATAAATAATATTACTCTTCTAGACGAAGAAGAACCGATCGAGGCCGTTTACCCGGGTACATCCCTGCCAGTCATACACACAGTATGTGTAAAACAAGAGGAGAAATACGAACTTTGATCGCTCTTAGGCGATGAATCATATTCTTTAACTACACTAGCTGATGTAGGAACTGGGATTGGCTTCTCCATATTATTGGGAACTGGTTTTATAGTTGAGTTGCCTTCTGGATATGCAAATTTGACAACATGATAAAGCAGGAGTTTAACGCAGGAACCAAACACACACAACACACCCTCTCACTACGTTAGCAGAAGCAACAGTGCTCATATGTGCAACTAAAGGGTATGTGTGTAAATCAGGAACCTTACGTGCTAGAGCAATCCTGATTACAGATTCTGAATCAGCATACTCCTGTTAGTATAAATCACAAGCTAATACCCAAGAAGCTAAATCATTGTGGACTAGTGTAATATACCACGTACTCCATTAATTTGGAGGTTAATTAACGACCAAGATCCGAGAGGATTTCTTTGGGAAAGCCCACGGGGTAAAAGATGGAAATAAGGGCTTCGGCGTAGAAGAAGATATCGATCTTCTTGTTGGGCACAGCCTCTTGGAATCGAGTGGCAAAGTCGACAAGCGTTAAAGGGGTCACTATGGCAATCGCAGACGGGGGGTAGATCGGTCGGCTTAGATCCATAGCTAATCGGAAAAGGCGTTCAAAGATTAGTGTTCCCTTCTGTAAAGGCGCAGGTCTGAATTGTCTTTTTATCACCGTCATTTGGCGAATGTCGCCAAAATATTGCAGAATATTTTCGTTTGTCGCGCCAGGACATTAAAAAAAATTGAATATCCTCTGAGCGATCTTCGTGTGATTAAAGTGACTAGCATGTGGGCTATCCTGAGCCGTTTGCAGGATTGGATGGACGTGGGAGTGAGGTAAACATAGTGTGAGGAACTCGGTATCGTTTTATTCAGTGCACATTCGATAGAGGAGGTCGTCTTTGATGAGGAAGGAAATTACCTTATTTCCTCTGACTGTTTCGCGTGTATGGTTCTGGTCTTTGCCCAACAAGAGACGAAGAGACTCACATTCCCTCTGATTTTTATTAAAGTCATAGGTCCTCTCACTCTAAATTTACTGGAACACGGGGGTTCCAGAGGTGTAGAGGCTTTCAGTTCCTTCTTTGTGCGGGAACGGCTAGTAATGGATAGAGCTACGGGGGAGGAAGAAACCGGGATGGACTCACCAATAAGGACAGAGCAAAACTTGATGAGGGCTGCAATGACTTCGGCCAACCAGTAAAATACGCGAACTCAATGTAGCAGTGAACAATGGGGAAATTTATTGGTGCAACCCGAGCATCATTCACTACGGTAAACATATTGTAACCTGGAGCTAAAGGGGGGGAGTAGTCTATCGGCTACTAAAAAAGCACGTGCAGCCTGTATCACGGACGAGGGTGGAAATCAGGCACCCATTGACTGCTACAGTTTCAATTTGGAGGCCCTCACGCTGAATTTTATCAAACCAAAAGTTTACCTGGTGGCCAGCATTATTCGGCTGGTTTAAAGAAGAGGGGGCTTTTTTGTGATGGTGAGGGTGTAGAAGTGGCACTGTCCTGGTGCACCTGTTTAGAAGAAGAGGTGCTTCTAAAGCGCGAGTTTTGTGGGCAATTGCTACTCACGTGACCCTTAAATCCACAGGACGGGCAGCTGTGATGGTCCTCCTGGGAAACGACGAAGAAGTGAGGTTGAGGGCAAAGGGCTTCCTATTACGGTGGTCCGACGAGAAGAGATGATCGACTTTGGCGTGCCCATTTACCTTAACGAACTTATTCCCATTTTTCTGAACAAATTTGTTTTTGCTGGTTATGGATTTAGGAGATAGAAGTTATGATTTCCCCCCTTCCTTTGGATAGCAGTTGTGGCAACCCGCGTACACATCTGCATCCTCTATGCATTCGTTGAGAGAACGGCACCTCCGCTCCTTCACGAAAGATCTGATTTCCGAAGGGAGCTACGCAAGAATTTGTTCCTTGAGGACGAAATCGTTCAGGGCGTTGTATTCATGATGCACCTTGGCCGCATCAATCCAAAAATTAAAATGACGCTGTAGGGGTTAGCCAAATAGTCAAAAGGTCTGGTTTGGTTGGATGTCACAGTGCCTAAATTTAGCTCGGTAGAAATCCCGGGTCATGTTATAAGCGGCGACCAACTCGGCTTTTAACGATGAGTAATCAATTGTTGCCTTCGTCTCGATATGCCACTGGTCCATTTCGAAGATCTTTTCAAAGTGATTGTGATAAGACATGAAGTCTTCACCTTCTTAGAAGAGAGAGAGTTTTATGGTCCCAGGCTGCAGTGCGGCCTGTTTAGAACTTGAGGAGATTATAGAGTGCGTCTCGTTCCTCGCTCTGCTCATTTCAAATTCATGAGAGCAAATTCTCTCTCTTTCTTCTCGTTTCTTTTTTTCCATGTCTCTTTTTTCGGCTCTTTCTCTTCTTCCTTCTTCCTGGATATAGATTATTAAATCTTTGCCACTGAGTCCAAGTGACTTACCTTGTTCCTTAAAATTTCCAAACGGCGACATGCTGCTGGTTTTACGCGACGGGCATAACAACAAGAATTATATTCACGCACGACAATGAATTTGGCGAAATTATGGATTCCTTTACGCACGAGCAAAGTGCGTATTGTTTTGCTAAACAAACTGTCGTAGAATGACCCTCTGTTTTGATCACTATACTCTTTCACACCCTTTTTGTAGCGGTATGCTTTGAGGTACGTGAGTTACTTCTATGATGAAGTAGGCTTTGTTTTAAGAGTGCTAATTCAGTAGTTTTGTTTTTAAGGAAGAGTTATTTTAAACACATAAGGATAAGAGGAAACACCAGATATCTACCAAAATAAACATGTATTTTAAATGAAACGCTTAACTATAAAAAACAAACATTTAACACATTTCTATCTTTGGCATCTAAGATCTTTCGCACGGATACAATGACAAAAAATAAACAAATAGGCTTCCCGTAAACATACCGATTGCCGATTGGTATTTTTCTCTTACTCTATTTGATTAGCGTTAAACATTAAATTAACGTACTCTCGTCTACTAGCACATATGACCTAGGTTCAAAAACAATCGTTTCTACTCCGCTTTAAAACGTGAAACGTACTAAACTTCTACTATCGCAATATAAATATAAATGTTCTTTTTAACTTACATGACAGAAGGTATTAGGGATTGCCGGATGTCGCTGGAGGACTTATCCCTCGCTTTGGAGTGTTGTTGCCGATAGTTAAATTTTCGTTGAGGAAGGATAGCTTGCCGCCTGTGACGGGGGCTGATTCTTCGACGTAATTAAAGAACGGGAGTTTGTTGGGGCTGGGTTCTTCTCCTCTCACTCTTACGGAGCTTGGAATGTGAAAGTTACTCGAGAGTGAGCGGCTTTGCTTTTCTTCAGTCAGACTTCTTCGCAGGTTATGAAGGATTCTTCGGTATGGCACCGATATAAAGCTTGACTATTTAGGTTAATACGGCCCTGGAAGGGGTGGATCGATTTTCTCAACCTGTTCCTATTGTTTCTCACGGAAATAGTCTTGTATGGCGGAAGGATCGATCTTCACGAACTAACCCTTCTTCTGCCCTATCGACTTCTAATCTTCTTGTCTGGCTGAAAGATCGATCTTCACGAACTAATCCTTCTCTAGCGTATCGACTTCTGATAATCCTCTCTCTTTCTTTGCGGGGCTTATTTATAGGCTGATTGCCGCCCCATCCAAAGGGGAAAGTGACCAGGCCCAAGAGGCAAGGGAGAAGGGGGGGGCGAATGGTGAGTTAGCATCTGGGGAGAGCGAGAATTGCTGAGGTGGCCCTGGGGTGCCCAAGTCAGCTCGCTAATTAGAGGCTCACAACCACACCGCTACTTGGCGTGCCTTTTGACTCGCACCGCTTTTTTTCCATAACCACAGGTTTATGGGTCTCGTAGGTAATTGGATCTTCAGAGCGTCATTTAAGGACCTTATGTGGTCGCCTTAAAACAGATGTTAGCTCCAACTACCCAAAGCGGCGGGAAGATCAAACAGGGTAAGCAATTATGGTTATTCGCCGGCTACCTTTCCCACGCTTCTCCTCATGAGGGGGGGGATGGCTTTAATGTACCTATACTCCTCCAGGATGATTAATGTAGCCAATTCTCTAAACAAACAAAAACACGAAAAACAAAATCACGTGGGGTGGAGAAGTGAAGCACTTGAGAGAGTTACAGCACCCCTAGCAAAGCAATACGAAAAATAATACTATTTTTACTATGCCTTTAAATTACGGCGCGGGCTGATGCCTTGAAGGACAACAATCCAATTCCTTTGGGAAATAAAATTATTAGTTAAACGCGGTTCCTCAATAATTAATTAATTAACAAAAAAATAAAATGGAAGAGTATTAAATACACTTCGCAAAATGTATGCAATGGCTAATTCTGACCTTTAAACTCAAGAAACGCAACCAAGATTAGACAACAATTAACAATTTGACCAAGGGTAACCAATAGATTGATCAAATCTCAATCAATTGATTGACCAAGATCAACCCCAATAAAACTGACACCAGTTTAATATATAATAGATATTGCTATATGTCCTAGAATAGAGTTAATTTAACCCTTTTAGCGTTTATCAACCGAAGTAGATGAGGCTTATGTGCATGGGATATATATAATACAAGCTTTGTGTAAATTAACTGAATGTAGGTTGGTCAAATAATCGAGTATGTTGGAGGTTCCGGTAAATTCGAAAAACGGGTACAAAAATAACTTTACTAAAATGCAACTTAATATTCTTTTACAATGTTAAAAGGTATTTTAAAACAAACTATATACACATTAGACGTATACGAGTTTCAGCGGGTAAAAGGGGAGGAGACTTCGAGGGTACAATCGCCGTAAAACCAAACGAACAATATTCACCGAGGGTCGCTCGAATGACCTTGTGCATATAAGAAGCCGATGATGGAGGCTTACACTGTGGGGGGCAGTGGAGAGAGCACTAGCACAGGAGAGAGGCGCGTTGCTCTTATGTCGGAGATTTGGTCCTAAGAAGTGATCCTTGCCTTGGAGCAAAAGTTAAATAACACTGGTTTACAGGGAAATTGAGGCAAGCAAAATAATAGTTGTTTACCCTGATCTTGGGGTGCTGATTTCAGATACGAAACCAGTTTGTACTCATCTCCTCTAGTTTTGGAGGTATATATGTATTATAAATTTTATGAATTGTGTTCTTTAAAACCCTTACGGTACCAAGGGAACAATACATCCCAGATGTTTTTAAAAAAATACCTGTGTATGCAGATTTCAGCTTAAATTAGAGGTTATTTTTATCCTAATGGTAGTTCTAATGTATTAGCATATTTTTGAATATCTGGCATCTCTCTATTACTCCTCATTGTTTTTGATAACTAGTGAAGTGAACACATGCTTAAAGGTTAGCACATTTTTGTATTAATTTTTTGACAACTAATTATTTAATTAGTCCTAAGGTATATTAGAAAATATATATCCTATATATTAGAAAATATATATCTTACACTAACTATATTTATGCTTCATACGCAATATAATATATCTACATGGTTAAATTCAAGCAAACCGGTGCCCTAAATTTTGACCCCCTCTAACTAAACTTTAATGTTTTAAAAGCTTTTAAAACATTATTGAGAATAACAAATATTGTGGTTAGGACTGCTCGACAATCATGTTACACAAACAGTTTATATGTTGGCACATGTCTATATTATGATTTCGCAACCATATATATTTTGTAACCATATATATGATTAATGTTCTATTTTTTTCCAGATTTTTGTGAGTTGATACACATATATCTAAAAGGGCTTCAGTTACTTCAAAACAACGAAGATGCATCAACAAGGTAAATTTCTTCTGTCACGTGTGTGAGGATATCAGGAGAGTTGCACAGCGCCGAACAATTACTTCCTTCCTGAGAACTGCTTACTTTCATTATTCTGACTGTAATATTGGAGATCAGGCCAAATCCTGGGCCTCACACATCTGTTGTAAACCTTGTTACAATAAACTTACTGCTTGGTTTAATGTCAAGAAAACAGCCTTCAACTTTGCTCTTCCGATGATCTGGAGAGAGACAAAAAACCATTCAGATGATTTTTATTTTTGACTGACAAATATAACTGGTTTCAATGCTTCTTATAGAAAAAAACTATCCCAAACTTCGCTCAGCTATGAGACCGGTTCTCCACTCAGATGATCTTCCTGTCCTATACTCCCAGCAAAGTACGACCTTCTTCCTTCATCAGATGAAGAAATGCCTCCAGGGGAATATTCTGGCAATTCTATTTCTTTTGAAGACAATGTCACTGTTACCTTCAGGAGCAAGTATCAGTGGGCCCCACATGGTCGCGTAGGAAAACCTGAAAGACCTTGCGCTTAATTTGTATCTATTTAAGTAGCAGATAGAGGTCCTGGCTTCCATGCCTATGCAGTGGAACCTGATCAAGGCAGATGTAAGGATCATCAGTTTCAGGACACGGAACTAGGATTTCACTTCCTTCTTTGACATGGAAAACAGGTTTTGCTATTGCAAAAAAGTCTCTGGCTTGTTCACTTTCCTTGATTTCCCACAAAATACTTCAGATTGGCGTCTTTTCACAGACTCTTCTAAGTGAAGTCTGAAGGCTGTGTACCTACACAATGGGAATAAACACCCAGGCATTCCCATTGCCCAACCGGTCTATCAGAAGGAGTTGTATAAAAATATGGAGCTCCTTTTGGAAGCTGTGAAGTACAACCAGTACCAGTATAGACTATACGAGGAATTCAAGGTCATTGGGGTCCTTATTAGTATGCAATCAGGCTTCACAATGCACTGTTGCTTTCTCTGTCTCTGAGACAGTCATGCTGTATCCAAGCAGTATATGCAGATGGAGAGGGGTCTAGGAACACTTTCGTCCCTGGTGAACACAGTGTCCAAGAAAATCCTCTGAGGGACATGAACAAGGTGCTTCTTCCTACTCTTCATATCAAGCTTGGGCTAATAAAGAATTTTGTGAAGGCCATGGACAAAAATGGCGCTGCCTTCCAACACTTGTGTATTCTACTCCCAGCTCAGAGTTTTGCTAAGATAAAGGATGGCATTTCCGTCAGACCTCAGACCTCAGACCCGAGAAGTGCTAAAGGATAATGAATTTGAGGAGATTTTCACCTTAAAGGAACTGCGAACATGAGAAGCATTTAAGTCAGTCAGCCTTGGCTTCCTTGCTAACAGAGTGTATTGAGAAGTTGTTAGTATTATGAGGATATGGGATGACGAATGTCACTCAAAATTCAATTTCTCCACTCCCACCTTAACTTCTCCCCTCCTAACCTAGGGGCAGTGAGTGATAAACAGGAAGAAAGGTTTCACCAAGACATTTCTAAGATGGAGAGCAACTAGCAAGGCAAGTGGAACCCTAGCATGATGGTGGACTTCTGCTGGATGCAATTTTCTGAATTGAAATTCTATTTTATCTCTTAGTTTTTATCAGGCCATGAGACACTAATTCATTTAATCCCTAATTGGGTCAATTTGAGCAGTTTCAATAAAATCAAAATGTTTATTTAGGCAAACAAGATAGAATTAAAACAAAATAAGCTTAAATTATTAAATTTTACATGAAAATACAAACTTATAATTTAAACTATAAAGATATTTATGTTAAATATAAAACAATAAAAATTTGAAATAACACTTCAACAATAAAGACAACAAATGTAAATAATGTTCCTATCACACTTCCACACACTATCTTTTTTTAATATGTGTACCTTGATTTTATCCTCTTTGCTTTAGTTTTTAACTATCTATCCGTGGTTTAAAAGCTTTGCTTGGCATATATTTTTTGTTGACAGCTTGATATGTGATTTAAGCATTTATAGATGACAAAGCAAGAATGTTACAGACGTTTGACAGCCTATCAACCTGATGGTGTCTTCCCTGAATAATGATTTGCCATTTGACCAAGAATAGATATATCCAAACATTGTGATTGTAATTTGTCACTGTTTCTGAATTCGTTTTAGAACTTAACTTAAATCTTATTTATTTATAAATTCTACTCATTAGAATGACATAATTTTCTTCTCCCCTTGAGAATTTATGACGGTAATATCATCATCATGTTTTACGATTGTGTGAGCAATAAAGGTTTGTGCTGTTTGTTCAGAGATATAGTAACTTAACCGTTGTTTGTTCACATCATCTGTTTATTTATACGCCGATAAGATTTAATACGATATAATGAGTTAATAATTCATTATTTGGATGTGCCAGATCCTTTAATAAATAAGAAATGCAATCAATATTTATTTGAACGAAAAGTCGACTGTATGCCAAAGATTTGACCATCTTTCCCGAACTTTGTGAGAATAAACTGAGATTTTGTCACCTAGTTTATCATCGAAAAGAGTTGTTTGTAGATTCTTATATTTTTTCGAAAATTTATAACATTCCTAAGAAATTTACAATAAATTTGTTTCACATTTGTTAAAAAAGCATATATGTCTGTCTGAAGTCGAGCTGATGATGATTTATAATCAAATCTTAAGAATCTCATAATTTCTCCAAAAGATCACTTGAGTTTTCTTGCCCTAAAGAAAGAGCGATCCCATGGATCAGACCTTAGAAATTGAAGTTCTATAGTCCTTATCTAGTTACTCCACGAACATATACTATTGATTATAAACCTTTCAAATCAGAGAGCACCAGATGACAAATTATGTGTTTGTGTGTTGGTCGTGGTAAATCTTTCAAAATATTGTGCTGAGAAAGCGTTCCAAGTCTTGCTGCAAGGACCTAGGAATTTTTCAAAATTATACATTCTGGAGCATTTCTTACTGTGTTTGATACATAACTAACATCAGGTTGGACAATTCCTGTGTGAGGATGTTTATTCTTCCTCAAAAAGGTGAATTGCAATTTTTCCTCACTCTCGTAGCGAATGAGACAAAGCTTTTTCTTTTTGAAAATCTCTACTATCACTGAATCCATTCCAGACAATCAGAACTCCACATCAGATGAGTTACCACCTACACTAAATTCTCCAGCATCTCCATTTTTGGTTTTAGTCATTGACGAATATGCAACTAGAAAAGAAATATAATATGAGTAAAATTTTAATGTTTAGCTTGATCAAGACACAAAGTTATTAGAAATATGGAAAATTATTTCTCTGAGGAATTTCAATTTCACACACATGGTTTTGCTAGGCAGAAACAAAATATGGCTTTCGCTATATTTTGTTACGTCCTTTCCAAACTATTTTAAAGAAAGATAGGAAGATGCAGAGACCTTTAATTGCAGACTATATAACATTATAGTACAAGAGAGAGAGAGAGATTTGACGTGAATGAGCAATGAGACAAGAGAGGGGCCGTTTTTTTTGTCTTCAAAATGGTTTTGAAAGACAGAAAATAAATATGGCGACGAAAGCCCTGTGTTGGTTGCTACCACTCGCACAACATGTGACATGGATAATGAGCTATTAAATTGTCAGCATGTACGAAGATATGGTATAAAAATCCCTTGGTGGTTCCTAGCTTAGGCAGATACTTGATTTGATAGGGTTACGCTTTGAGCGAAGTAGAGTAACTGTGCCAGGTAGATTAACGGTAGAGAATCTGACCGGTAATCAGCATACCCGGGTTTGAGTTTCAGTCATGATTTTTTAACCTGTATCCCTGACGTTATTTCTGTCTTTTTATAAGGATTGCCTTCTTTGTGCTCCCCTTTGCTCTCTTTGGGCGTAAGTGTTCTTCAAATCTCCCTTTTTCTTACCTATAAAAAAACTGTTTTTTCTTATCTCATTGCTAATTCGCATCAAATTTCTTCTTTTCTTGTACTATATTGGTATATACTCTGCATTACAAGGTTTCTGAAACTCTATTTCTGTTTTTAAATGGTTTTGAAATGCAGAAAATAAATATTGCGACAGCCCTATGGTGGTTGTTACTATACTACCCGAAGAACTTGTATTTCCTCTTTCTCAGTATGTGCCATAGATAATAAGCCTTTATTTTGTCAGCGGGTACGAAGATATGGTATTGAAAATCTATAAATTTTCTAGCTTAGCGAGTTACTGGGTTTGATATTGTAACGCTTTGGGCGAAGTAGTGTCACCTTGTCTGGTAGATTAATAGTAGAGCATCTGACCGGCAATAAGCAGAGCCGGGTTCAAGTCACGGCGAGGAATTTCAAACTTTTATCCCTGGCGTTTTTCTGACTTCTCAGTAAGGATTACCATCATTGTGCAGCCCTTTGCTATCTTAGACCCTAAGCGTTCTTCTAACGTACCTTTCTTTTACATTTAAAAACTCATGTTACTTGTCTCATGGCTCATTCGCGGCAAATTTCTCTTCCTCCGGTACCTTATATATATATATATATATATATATATATATATATATATATATATATATATATATATATATATATATATATATATATATTTATATAATTCATGGTATTTTTTCAAGTAGTAGTTGCAGTTGACAGTTAAGGGTCAACTAACATTTCATTAATCCTAAGTTAACTGTTACTTTTTATTAAAATTTCAATATTGTAAGAGAATTCTATACATTGAATTGCGTTTACTTCATAATACGAAAAATCATAAGTTGTGAATAGATTTCATGAGCAATTGACCAAAAGTCAAAACCAAAATTGTAAAACAAGTGTCAGGTATTTTACTAGTATGCCCTACTGATCTATACATGCGTCTTACGAAACGTTTAGTGATATTTAAACCAGGTCGATCATATTGTGGTAGGTTATGGTAGTAACGCATTTAACCTTTGCCGTGTTTTCCTTGACTTGTGAAGACCTTTCCTGTACTTGATACAGAGCTTTTACCTATTTATTACCATATTCACAGAATAAACAGCAGCTGTCCTTGTAGACAATTTGTGGTGATCGGATTATGTAATAGCTAGGCTACCGGCACCAAATGGCGGGATTCTCTAGGCCCATCAAAAACCTTAACAAAATGGACGCGCGGGGGTCTTATTAAATCCCAGCATACTCCACACGTATAAATTAATATATATAAGAGAAAGAGGAAATTACAATGAGAAATTAGAATGTATTGATTCATTCGCATCTATGTATTTGAATAAAAAAAAATAAGGAACGTAAATATATTTATTAATATATATATATATATATATATATATATATATATATATATATATATATATATATATATCTATCTATATATATATATATATATATATATATATATATATATATATATATATATATATATATTTATATAGAAGGCAAGCGGCCGTTGTAAGTGCGCGCAGGTCACACGAATGTACGGAAGCGCGAAAGATCAGAGACAGCTGTGTTAATAATAGGAACGCAAAAACAAACAACTCGTCTTTTAGAATATATTTATCAAAATAGGAGAGTCTACGAAGCACCTGGATAAATACACCCGTTGACCCAAAAGAAATTGTATCACAAAGCTGTGACAAGTGTTGCACGTTATATAGATAAAACTTGAGATATATGAGAAATTCGACATACACAGCTTTTGGTATTTCTACCTTCCTTAGGTTTGGAGTACAATGAACTCGACAACTGAAGCTCATACCACGGATGATTCTAGACCAAACCCCCTAGAAAATAAGCATATATATAGTCGGAGCAGATCAGTTAGAATGGTTATTGTATTATTAAGAAGTTAAATATGTATAATGTCGTTAAGAAAATTATCTATTTCACATTCCATCTCTTAAATTCACCTTGTCTTGCCGTACAAAAATTTAATTCTTCGCGTTGAATATATATAGACTGCTAGTCACCCTAGAGTAACTTCTTGACTTGCCACTTACCCAGTTAATAGGCCAATATTAAAATACAATGTATTTTGGAAACTTTCTTCTGTAACTCTATTTACCCTAAAACCTTCGATAAGCCCAGCCAAAATAAGAACACAGTAAAGAAATCATCTTTTGATTCAGTTTCTTACTTAATTCACATTCATATAGTTTGAGTACTGCCATGAATTGGTGACGATCACCAAATAATATAAATTCCTTTAAATTACTTATACCTCCATATTTTTTCTCCAGAAAGTATTTTTAATATTTCCTGCTTCAATTTTAGCCATAACCGTTCTTTAAATGGTGCCCGTAATGAGAACAAGGCAGCTAGTGTGTTTGTACTATTATGCTTATGTTAGGCAAGAAAGTGAAAATCTTTTCAAGAAAATGGATGACATTAAAGTTAGATATAAGATAATTTGAAAACATGTATTTAATGGATAGTTCAAATATTCTGTTACGCGTTTTACTCACTACATCTTTTTATTAATAGAAATATGCAAAAGTTACATGAAATTTTTATAAAAATATGAGAATGGATTGCAAAGCGGGAAAATACTAGGTAAACTAGGATAATACATTGCGAGTAAAGTCGATATATTTATTTCACTTTCTTTTTTCACCCTACAGATATAAATATATATTGTAATTGGTAAAAAAAATTTTATACGTACAGGAGCCTCTGATATATATATTAAATATACCATTTACATTACCGCAAACAAATATTTGAACTTTATCTTAATGCTTAATAAATTATTGCAGTTTTTCAAATACTTGTATCGGAAGTTATTCACATATTTCAGTAATCGACCCAATACGCGAAAAGTTCCAACGTCTTCGTTAAAACTCCTATTAATAAATTACCGCTCGCTTTTGTATCTAACAATGAAACTCCTTTTATATATTATAGTTAATCCATCAAATGTGTTAACTAGTATGTTTATTAATCTGCAGAAAACACATTTATTTGGGAATTTAATTTTATTTATCAATGTATCTTCAAATCTGAAATGCATATGATTGACAAACGCAAAGCAAAAGAAAAATTCTGGTCACTCAATAGTTCAAACTCCATTTTGTCGTCTTTCATTATTTCTAGGTTTAGTAATTAAAATTGTATGAACTTTGAATAACCACTGGGTTTAAGAGGTTCTTTTACATAAGACTCTTCCAAAATACTGACCTGCTTACTCCAAGTCATGTGTAAAATGGCCCTTATATAATGGAAGAATAATCAATTTGTGGTAATGAATGCAAAACTCCTCTCTCAGTACCCATAATTATCAATGTATTTTCTGATATGAAGTGAATATGATTGAAAAAAGCAAAACTCAAGAAAAATTCTAGTCACTCAATAGTTCAAACCCCAGTTTGTCCTCTTTCCATTATTTTTGCGATACTAAAGTATAATGCATAGAAGGTTTTTTTAGACGCTGAAATCATGACTCTTAAACCCATTCCAGTAATAACTGATTTGGTGACCTAGACGTAAAAATTTACTTCAATCTACGTTAAAAACATATTCCACTTTTTACTCTATTGCACTACTCAATCCAAATAGTTTTTTGAATTTTCGAAATCGCTTCAAAATTTTGCCTTTTTATCCATTTGTATTATATGCAATCTTTGAAATTCTGGATATTAAATTAGGTTTAAGCTTATTAGCTTACATTTGTTATATCAAATGCGGTCCAAGAATTAGCCCGTGATTGAGGCCAATAGATTGCGCGCCAACCATAGGGGCCGATAGCATTTGGTTGCTCAAAGGAAGGTGTCAGAGAGAGATTGTTATCCACTTCCCTACCTTTAGCACAACGTCTACCCTTGGCACCTGAGAAAGATGCACCTGCGCTCCCAGACGGCCCCAAGGGAGTAGAGAGAAGTTGGCGCGACGGCGTGATCCGTTTAGGATCCTTTTCTCTCCCCGTCTCATGAACTGTTTGGCACGAGACCTACGGCGTCGGGAAACTCGCGCGAGGTTGTGATGCACGCCGAGAATATCCTCCCCTCCTGGCGCGCCAAGTCTAATAAGATCTATGTTCCTATTTGGGGGACCTCTGGCGATCCGCTTTCACCGAAGCAGTATGGTTACTTCAGAAAAAGCTTTGATCAATTAGTACCTTATCCGCCCGTCTTGGTTAGCAGCCTCGTACAATTTCGTACACCAGGCCCCACCTCCGAACGGCTTCCAGCTACGAACGCGATGCATCACGTCATCTCTCTACCAGGCCTCGCTGGTACTTAAGGCCAGAGTTCCCTCCCGACAGACGGTAGACACGGACAGGCATCTTTAACTCTGGTATCGACTTCATTCTCGTCTGGAAAAGTTCCTCGTTCATTTCTCAGCGAGGTTAAAGAAAAGAGAATTTTTCAAGTTGAACTTTGCAGCTCCCCGCTTACTCTCGTATCCAAAGCGTCCAGTCAATTAGACTTTATGTGAGTCTCCCCGTCATTTGAAAATCGCCCCCTCCTTGCCTGGAAGCAATCACCGTACATCCTCTCTCGGACTCTCGTCCCCGTCGAGTCATTTGTAGCTGTCCCATTTGGTACCACGGGTCCAATGTTATTTATTCTGATTTATTTACTTTGTCTAATAATATTTTCTTTGTATATAGTAAAGTTATTTTTCTACAAACCGTTTCTCTAACCGTTCACACTGGTATCTGTATCACAATTTCTGGCGTGCTCCCTTCGCACTTCAACACATAGTTAATCCTCGGCTAGCATCCATGTTCGACTCTACAACATTATATTCTGGTGTCAGGTGTTTAAGATTAGCAGACGATATCTATATTATATTTTTGTATCAGGTTTTTAGGGTTACCTTACGACAAAGGGATGCGTGCTTTTTCCATTTTCATCCTATCCATCCTTACAGGAACAGTTTCCTTTGGGTGGAGGTCTTTGGAGGTGCGAACAAAATATGTTGCTAAAGCTTATGTGTCCCGTTATCTCAGTCCGTAGAGCACTGGCCTAGATAACCACAGGTTTAAGATTCGAGTCCTTACTGTGCGAGGTGTTTTTTTGTCTTTGGTTTTCTCATGATCACCCGCAGTAGAATCTCTTCTCTCTTGTTTGTGTACATCAGTTCTCCTCACACATTCTGTTATTAAGCTTTAAAGCTTGAGGGCGATGCGGCTAGTTTGCACGCTAACCACAAAGACCGATATATACATATATATATATATATATATATATATATATATATATATATATATATATATATATATATATATATATATATATATATATATATATATATATATATATATATATATATATATATATATATATATATATATATATATATATATATATATATATATATATATATATATATATATATATATCTTAAGAGAGCAGAGGGGTTGCGCTTTGCCAGGCGTATACCTATTTTTAAGATAAATAAGCAGGCTCCCATTTTCATCCTATCCATCCTTACAGGAACAGTTTCCTTTGGGTGGAGGTCTTTGGAGGTGCGAACAAAATATGTTGCTAAAGCTTATGTGTCCCGTTATCTCAGTCCGTAGAGCACTGGCCTAGATAACCACAGGTTTAAGATTCGAGTCCTTACTGTGCGAGGTGTTTTTTTGTCTTTGGTTTTCTCATGATCACCCGCAGTAGAATCTCTTCTCTCTTGTTTGTGTACATCAGTTCTCCTCACACATTCTGTTATTAAGCTTTAAAGCTTGAGGGCGATGCGGCTAGTTTGCACGCTAACCACAAAGACCGATATATACATATATATATATATATATATATATATATATATATATATATATATATATATATATATATATATATATATATATATATATATATATATATATATATATATATATATATATATATATATATATATATATATATATATATATATATATATATATATATATATCTTAAGAGAGCAGAGGGGTTGCGCTTTGCCAGGCGTATACCTATTTTTAAGATAAATAAGCAGGCTAAATTTATTATGTTCATTATTATATATTAACTTCTTGGTACCGGCGTTTCGGGTAGGAACCCATTCTCAAAGATATAAGGTTATAAATATATACAAACATAAGAATTTTTTTAAAGAAGTTATCCTATATTTATAAATTCATTATATGGAAAATGGGAAGCAGCAGAGGTGCTTATATTCAAATTATAAAAATGCAGGGATTTTAACTATTAGGAAATAGGAAATATGTTTTGGGTTTTTAAACTAAACGTGAGATTAATTAGTTTTGAGTGTTTTCGTTGTAAAAAAAGTAGATTATATATATATTAGAAAATATGGGTTGCTTTTTGGAGGAGTGGATTTGGAGTGCGTAATTCATGGGTAATTACAGTTGTAGTAAACGTGGAAATGAGCTTGTGCCAGAGTTTAATGTGGGTTTTTAAATCTAATATAAAGAGATTCTAGTATACGTAGTGGGTTTTTGGTGTTTGCTGTATCTTTAATTGAAAAATTATTTAAGTTTGGGTAGAGGCATTATTGCTACTGTAGGAGTGTTATGTACTTGGAATGAAGATTACTGCATCCGGGTACAGAAAGCACGGCTCTGATCAAATTTTAACAGCCTCGGTCGCAGTCAAACTGTATATATGTTTAGAAACCTCCAAGAGAGCAATAAGAAGAAGATCTACAAAGCACGTTTAAGATCTTTGCTGCTCTATCCAGATTCCGCTCCTCTCGTGTCTCGAAGACCCCAAATAAGAGAGAACAGGTCGTGCAGAACAAATTCAGGTACCTAATTACGGATCCACCTAGGTAAAGGCTAAGAAGAGCTAAACAGGGGGGCGAGGATAAGTTTTATTAACATATTAAATTAAGATCGGACGAGGAACACGCAGGATATAGTAAATCACGGGATGGATGAGGAAATCATCGAAACCATTAGCCAGAACAAACAAGCCACAAGCAATCCAAGATTCACAATTTTTGTTATCCTTTTGGAAAACAGAGATGAAGTGCCGTTATATGCATGATGGAATGTGTGAAAAACACCGGAATAAACCTATTACTGACTAATTTAACTATCAACCAACTAGATAAATTCCTTGATTTTGACACAAACCAACCGAGTACGAAGAAGCAAGAAAAAAACCGAAACGACAAAAACGTAAAAAAACAACATAAGCAACAGAATATATTGGATACAAAATACTAAGTATTACAATATTAATTAAACAATTATGCCAGGCAAAAAAAACAAAGGCTCATTACATATAAAATAGATTAACTTTTAAGACAAATACTTGAATGCTGCATAAAAAAAGAACCATCACCAAAATATACACGAACAAAAAAAACGATGGAAATGATAAGCCTGATCACCTGGCGCCTAGCTTCCTTTGGGAAATTTGCTACACTACCTTCTTTCGACACTTTCTTTTAGTTATATTTATGTGACACAAGTTTTGTCCCAATCCACACAGTAAGACACACCTATACTAACTTGCAGCTTAAAATTATTTCTTGACTGGTCACGTCCACCAAACAACTACCTCGCCTCTAAATGACGTATTGCAGGAATTGATCACAAAATTTCTCGGAATTTAACAGGAGGTATTTATCATCGATAAAACGGCGGTATATTATAGCTCCAAAGCTACCCAGTTCCTGGTTGAATAATTGTCCTTAGAAAGGATATGAAGATATCAGCAAAGGACAGGGCCCATAGGACTGCCCATGCCCTGCCCATCTATTTAATAAGTTTCGTGGTTAAATGTAAAAGAAATTTTTTAAAGGCTAACCTTAATATTTCTTTGAGAAGTGGCGAAGTAAGTCACTGAGAATTAGATCTGGATTGGGAAAAGGCACATCGGCCAATACAATAATTATTTAAGAGGAAAAATGGGGAACTTTCACGCAGATAAATTTAGGCTGCCATTTGCTATGGGAAAAGTCTCTCAGTTCCCAACTTTCCCAGGTTTTCATCATAAGATTGCACTAAATTCACTTTCCCAAGCATTCCTCGATAGAAAGATATGAATATAGACAGTCACATCTTTATTCCGCGCCCCAAGTCCTATTTTTGTTATACGTAATTCCTATAATTGCATTACGCTCTGATAGAGAACACTCATCTATGATTACGATTAAAATTATTTAATGTAAAGATGAGTATTCAATTTCATAGTTAAATAGTGTTGCATATTACTTCTAAATCAAATTGCGATTTAAAAACAATAATTTGCGCTCATAGACAAATTTTTGTACACCACCCCTTCGAATGCATAAAACTAACATTGGGCTTTATTGGAGTTGGAGAAGTAGCGTCAAGTGCTGAAATACACGATTATCTCCCAATAAATTGTTGTTACTATAAAGCTGTATAACGTGGTGACTACCTTGCAATGACTCCACGAGTGACCCTCGAATTCCCAATACGTAGATTTTTCTTTTGCAGTCGTTTAAAACTTAATTAAATTTGTATTTCCATATACTCATATTTTTCGAAATTCCTTTAAGTTTACTCACCGTAACGTAGATAAATGATCAAGTCATCCCAACAATGGCCGATCCCATCCAATAATCCTCCCATGAAGCTCACAACTCAACCCTCTTAGGACACTCAAAGTCCTGGTCGTACAACTCTCCCACGAACAATTTGATCCACTGCCCCTAAATATCAGCTTTACAGTTTGGTCAACAGAGAGACTAGTCTACACATGTAAAAGTGTTCGTAGGGATGTAAAATGATGTGTGGCTGCCATCGTTAAGAAAGCAGACATCAGTAGTGCCCAGAAATCTCTCAATCATATTTCCTCTAGGGTTGTTATCATGGTCCCCCCCAAGGGGAAGTAGTTGAGAAATTAAATTAGCTAACTTTGTAGCTAAAACAGCTGTATGTCTTTCCTCGCCAGGAGGAAGATACAGCGAACAGCCTGAATAATGGTTCTCCCGGGTTCTTATAATATCCCACAAAACCTGAAATGTTGGGTACTCTGCGAGTACCCAACAAGTCTCCTGTAAAGAAATATTTTTGGGATTATAATCCTTAAGCAGGAGCTTGAACTCTTGTCATTTAGAGAAGAGACCTTGGAGGTCCAATGAATAATTGGAAACATTGTTACGTTTAAGCATAACTGTAGATTTCTTCCTACCCTTAGGGGTAGGAGATTTTGGAATTAAGCTATCTACCCTTGGAGAACTAGGAAAGGATGGCAGGTTCCTATTCTTGTTGGTAACCTCAGAAGCACTGTTAGGTGTTGACCAAGAGTATTCATCACGATGAGATGTACGTTTATGACGGGTAGGACATTTCGCTTGATAAGGCACAGGAGAATAAGTAGAAGGTCTCCCGCTTCTACATTTCTTTGGCCCGGTAGAACGCAGAGCATCAGAAAAGCTCACACCAGGTTGGACATACATCTCCTTTACTCTTCTTCTGGCCTCTTTAAAACTGACTTTTTTCTTATTTCCAATGGCAATGACCTCTCTCATGGAGAAAGAAAGTGGATTGCTGTGATGTTGCAGGGTGTTCTCCACTAGGGTTAGAGCGGCACGGCTGTTCTGAACAGGGCGTCCAATGATAATCCGATCCCCAATTTACACACAACCTTGCCTGGTTACAAAAATCGCTAACATGGCCAAAGCGTTGGCAATGGAAGCATCGTCGTAGGTTTTCAACGTAAGGCATGACTGGCATGTTAAGATAGCCAGACTTAACGTACTTAGGTGGTTACAATCTGTCATAGGTCAGGATTATGGTGGTGGTAGGTAACCTAGCGCCATTCATAAACCTGAAATGGGGTGGGCACTTCTGATTAGTAGGTTTTGATACCAACCTGTCAACATCATAATCTATTAACTACCCCGATCGTATAACACCTTTACTCCTGTTAAATGTCAAGTGCGAAGTAAAGGACATATTTGCAGAAACTAAAGACTGAAGCGTCCTATGCCGCTGATGCTGCTCGCTTGATTTCGCCTCGACTATCGATTTGCCATCATTACTTAATCACATTTGGGCAGGTTCGCCACATTTCTCAATTAAATCCTCGTAGACTTCGAAGATGTCCGCCTTACTAAGAGGAATATCATTCGCTTTTAAGACTAAAAATTGGTCGTAATCCAAATAGGGTCAACTTCTGACCCAAAAGGATCAAAGCGTCTACCGTCAGGGTCCAAGGCACGACCTCTGGGAGTTATCTTTGTTAAATTTTCTCATATAAGTATATATTTTATTTGGGGCTGCCTTGGAGCCGAGGGCATGCACGAAATTACCATTATGAGTCCAAAGAGCGACCATAGAGCCTAGATGGGGTAACCCGACCCCCAACTCCCACTGTCGTTTTAATAACAGTGGAGCCGCATAACGGTGATTCTCTGGTCTGCGGTGCTAAGACCTCCCAGAAACAAAATGACGACCCAGGCAACCAAACATCCTCTAAGGCACGGTCCTGCAGACAATGCCCCCAGAGGGCGCATCCGTCGACCCGTGCAGAGGCAAAAGTAAGAGAAGAAGGAGAAGATGCTAAGCTGTGGCCCGACGGTGCGCTGAGTCCCGTCAGCACGGCGGCCAGGAAGGCAAATTGCCACACCGCTTACGAAGAAGAGAATTGGTACAGAAGACGAGATAGGGGTTAGCGGAAGGAGAGAAGGAATGCCAAGCTCGGGCCGGACCTGTCGCTGATTCCCGTCAGCACGGCGGCAAGGAAGGCAAATCGCCGCGCCCCTTGCGAGTAAGTATTAATAAACAATAGTTATTCAAATACTATGGTAGGTAAATAAATCAAAATATTTTTGCAAAATTTACAAATGAATAAAAAAGACGTTAATCAAAATATTAAATAAATGTCTTCTATAAAAACCAAAGATTTATTCATATAAAACGGAGGAAAGAATAATCAAAAATATTACACAAAAAAATACAAAATATATGAATCCAGAAGGAAACCAAGAAAATTAACAATCACATCATTAACAATAACATAAACAAAACAAAAGGAATGAAAGCAACCAAGGTAATTTATGAATATAATTGCCCTCATGAAGACGAAGCTTCATCCTTCGAAAAAATACATTGGAATAAAAACCACATCCTTATCTCGGTGACTCACAATGCATTTACAAAATGGCGCTATAAAAAAACATTATTCAATAGAACACAGGGCGAATCTCTCAAGAGAAACTTTAGTCCAAATCACCATAATCAAACGGAAAATTGACCGCACTCGCCTTTCTATCATGGAAGCTATCTTAATCCAAGAAGAGAGACCAAGGTATAATGGCCAACAAATGGCTACACATAGGACCTTAAAACTCTTAACGGATTAAAGAGTTATGACTAATAAAATGCTCATGCCACAAATTTACCAAAATAATTTTCATTTTAAACTCAAAATTTTTCATTTCTGAAACATGTAAAATGTCTATAAAAATATAATATGAATACTATTAAATTTCTTAATATTTATCAGTACAGCCCTCAAAGATGCCCAAAATGTTAGAAAGGTACGTCGGGCGAATAATAAATAAATTACGAAATATTGGAACCCTTATTCATAACCTTACTCAGGAAAGAAAAGGAAAAGAAAATTAGAAAAACAAAGAGAACTGTTAATGAAAGCTCAGCTGTAACTGATCTTAATATATATATATATATATATATATATATATATATATATATATATATATATATAGATGATTTTTGTTCTTTTTCTTTCAGATTTAACAACTTCAGTCTTTGGCAAAGTCAACCATGGAAAGATTAACAATGAACAACGTGGTAAGTTATCGAAGCCTATTACGGAAATGGACGTTCAAACAGAAACGCATTTTGGGCACTTCGCGATTTTTTGGTCAACATAATCGACCAACTGAGTGTGAAATTGGGAAAAGACTTCGTAAATTCAAACAGACGGGGTCGTTGGCAGATATGAAAAACTATTACGTGCTCGTTTACGCCGTTTAGCTGAAAATATTGCTGCAATGCGCGAGAATGTAGCCGAAGATCCAGACACCTCTATTCTTCATCACGCGGATGAATTCAACTCTCCACAACAAGTTACATCGAATTTTTACAAAAGATTTGTCTCTACACGCTTACAAAATTCGATTGAGACAAGAACTGAATACTTATGGCCATTTTAAGCACCGTACATTCGTCAATTAGGTGCACAAGCAAAGACAAGGCGATGATGATTTTTCGCAAAAAATTATCTTTAGTGATGAAGACCATTTTCATCTTGGTGGATTCGTTAATAAGCACAATTGTCTTATTTGGGCTGATAAAAATCCCAGGCTGATTGTTGAAAAACCACTGCATCCACAAAAGGTCACTGTTTGGTCTGCATCTTTTGCTAGCAGAATCATTGGGCCACATTTCTTCGAAAATGATGCCTGAAATTCTGTTACGGTGAGAGGCGAGCGATACCGTGCCATGATAAACAACTTTTTATGACCTGAATTGAATTATTTGGGTGTCGAAGATTTGTGGTTTCAACAGGACGGCTTCAAATGCCACACAGCCAATGCAACAATGGTTTTATCGAATGAGAAGTTACCAGGTCGCATTAACTCTCGAAAAAGCGAGGGCCATTGGCCACCACAATCGTGTGACTTGACGCCTTTACATTTCTTCCTTAGGAGGCATCTCAAATGTAAGGTTTATGCCAACAAGCCAACAACAATTTAAAAGCTAAAGGATTAGATAATAAGGCATATTGGTGAGATCGAGGAGGAGCTATGCAGAGAGGTCATCAAAAGTTTTGACCATAGCGTGGAGGTGTGCCGCCAAAGCCGTGGCCGACATTTAGGAGATATTATTTTTCAATCATAATTGCCATTAGACAAATAACATAACCCAATAGTAAAATCAATAAATAATAAACAATAACCTTGTTTTATTTACTGCTAAATTTGATCCGTCTTAATAAAACACCCTTTATATATATGAATCCAACAAACCGCAAGAAACAGAAAACGCTAAATATTTCTTCGGAAATAATATTTCCTAATTCGCAAAGATTCCGTACAAGGGTGGGACTCGAACTGTGCACACTGAGGCAGCGATCATCCGATTTGATCTTAATGAAATCATCTCTTAGGCCACTTGGCTACGAGAAAGACGAAAAATTCTTCCCACTATACAAGCTTTTAAGCTACGGTTCGCAAGGTAGATCGGGAATATGAAATAGAGAGAAAATTGATAGGGAATTAAAAGGATAAAGAAGTGAGGTAAACACGCGGCGAAAATACAATGTCTAAATCTTTCAAGAGCGTGAAGGATATATATATATATATATATATATATATATATATATATATATATATATATATATATATATATATATATATATATATATATATAGAAACTGGTAATGATATTTTACTTAGAAACCTGATCCTTATTAGAAATATGAAGACCCAAACACATGTTGAGACATTCTAATTTCCGGAAATTTTGGTACACAACAGATACTAACTACCTTACCTAGAATACAATGGAAATTTTTCATAATTCAAGTGCATACAATTAAAAATAATAAAATGGCTGGAAATAAAACGGATAAAATTGTGAAAAGTAAAGGGGCTTTAAAAATTATTAAAAGGTGATTTATATTTATATATATATATATATATATATATATATATATATATATATATATATATATATATTTATATATCTATATATATATATATCTTTCTCGCTCTTGAAACATTTAGACATTGTATATTTGCCGCATGTTTACCTCACTTCTCCTTTATCCTTTGAATTCCCTATTAATTTTTTCTCTATTTCCTATTCCTGGTCTACCTTGCGAACCGTAGCTTAAAAGCTGCATATCTATGGAGCGATCTCGCATTCTTCGTTTAGTTCAATTCTGAGGAATCCAACAGGCGAAACGTCAATAAATAACTTCAGTGTATTTTCCGGGTTTTTACTTCCTCTTCCCATCTCACCTATACGTCGTGATATTGCTACCATATATATAAATATATATATATATATATATATATATATATATATATATATATATATATATATATATATATATATGTACCTAACTGACGAAAAAGCCAAAAGTAAAAATCAATTAAAACACAAAGATTAATTATAATTAAAATTGATATGATCGTGAACACTATAATATATTAAAAAAAAAGATGTTACATGATACAAATAAAGGCAAACAAAATGATGAAAAAATGAGACATCTAGATAGAGAAACTAACCATTATCTTTGAACCTGTTGATGCAAATCAGAATTTTGCATTTACACATATGAACAAAGTATGATGAACAAGAGTGATGTATCGAAACTCTAGTTCAAGTAAAAAAAATTATTACAATGCAGTTAGGGAATAATACTGATAAAACTTCTACTAAGGATGGGGCTAGAGGAAAGGATGGAGAAGTTCTTTTATACATAAAAAACGAACTATCGCGAAATGAAAGCTATCCTATTTATATTACGTTTACGATTTTAGCTGTGACATTTATAATAATAGTAAGAGGATAAATAGAGTTTGCACCACAAATAAATATAGAATACTATATCATGCATTTGTACACGATGTTGACAATAATTACACAGTGATTAATTAACAGTTATTTGAGGTGATTTGAATCTGATTTTTTTAAATGAACAGAAAATTCAATGAAGGCAAAAGACTTCAGGAATTTATATAAGATAACATCCTGCTTCATAGAGAAGACGAAGCGTGAACTTAACATATTATCCTAGCCCTAATTTTGATTTATAATGAGATGTTAGTACAAGTTATAAATGAAGACGAAACAATTGACAAGTTTCATCACAATATAATTAGATTTAATTGAAATATTATTCTTTTTGAAACACTCTCAAACTTAATTAGACAAACATTAACATTATATGCGGTGAATTCAAATATCTGAGCATAGATTCTTAAACGAAATAGAGGAGCAATAGAGGAAATGGATTTCTATAATTTATCTTAAATATCTTGCTGCATTTAAAAGTAGACATACCGTGAAGATTAGCATAATATCCTCGATTTGATTATGACTATAAATGACATGCCACAATACAATGATTCAATCTAAATATTTCTCAGAATTTAACGAGATCACAAACGTGGCTCACAAAGTTACACTTCGAAAAGGCACCGGCGAACATCATCGAAGGAATGAACATTTTTTTTAACGCGTGTCTAACCTCGGCTATTTCCCAGAAGCTTATAAAATTGCGAAAATGATTTACTTACCAAAGCATGGGCAGGATCCTACGTTGAGAGAGAGAGAGAGCGCTACCGGCAGATTTCGCTTCTAGAATTTAGTGTGAATCTCTCTAGAAGATCCTCAACCAAAGACTGGTGTAACGCCTGGAGAAGAACTCCTTAACCAACTCCTACCAGTTTGGGTTCAGAAAAATGGAAGTAGTGAGATGGCGATAAATGTCATCACCAAAATGCTTGCCCAAGCAAAAAGGGAAGGAAGTTACGTAGACATTCTTTGTCGTGATATGTCTAAGACGTTTGATAATGTGTGGTAGCGGGGTATGTAATACAAGATTCTTCGACTGGGTACAAATGAAAACTTAGAAAGAACTTGCTGTGACTACGTCATGGTGAGAGCGGCGTATGTCAGCTTAGGGTGCACGGAGGGACCGAAATTTCCATTCATTGCGAGCCTCCCACTATCTACTCGATTTACACTGTGAATGTCTCAGCCCTTATAAACCCATCTACCATCAATATTCAATACGCAGATGATTTTAGCCAAATAATAACATGTACTTTGATAACCGCGCCTATGCAAGCTCGCATGATGGCAGCAGTAATAGAAAGGTTAAGCACCGATTAGGCACAATGGAAGATACAGACGAACCAAGAAAAATTTAAAGTATATTCGCATCGGCAGGAGACTATATGTCACGGATTTGGAGCTTGATGTTAGTTATTGGAGTAGACATGGCATCATTTATGAACACTTAAAACTAAGGAAGAAGTGTGCTCGATGGATACCCCATTTTTTAACCAGAGCAGATGAGCGATCAGGTGCGGATTTCTCGTCTCTGGCTGGCTGAATCAGAAACAAATGTTAGAACACAGTTCTTAGATGTTCTACCAGAGATGAGTGTTGGATTGGAATGGTTTTCAGATGTTGCTACTAGAGATAAGTGTTGGATATCTTTCTTCACCACCAGAGATAAGCAGGCCAACATGATGTGGTTGAGGGATGAAGTGCCTCTACCTCATATTTTGAAAGAAGGATTTCGCAACAGGAAGCGCTTTTTCACAATCCTTTTGAATTCTCAAGGACTAATGTGTATATATGAAGTGCCTCAACAGTCTACTATGACCACCAAGTAATACACTTACCGAGTCTTTCCAGAAAGTCCTAAGGCATCAGGCCTATTTCACACCAATCCACCATCTATCGCGCCTTTTGTTGCACCTCGACATTGCTGGCGCCAACAAAGCGGGCCTGACTGTGCAATTCTTGGAGCAGCAAGGGATCACACTTCTTGCCCACCCTCCATACTCACCTAAGCTTGCTCTCTGTGGTTTTTGGATGTTTTCAAAGATTAAGAGTGCAATTGCAGGTGAGCAATTTCATCGTATCCAAGACCTGGCACCAACAGTCAATTCAGTGCCTAGTACCGTGACTGCTTCATGACGTGGCGAAAGAAGAGGGAACGCTGCATATAGGCAGGATGAGAGTATTCTGAAGGAATATAGACTACTGTTTGGCTTTACCTCTGATTTACAAAAATATACCGTCTCACTGTCATTATTTTCTGATTACCCCTCGTACTTCAGGTCCAGGGAAATGCCATAGAGTGTGGTGCTGTGATCACATTATAGAATCGCATTTGACTCAACAATGCCTCAAAGTTGAGCATTTTGAAATCTTATAAAGTTTAATAATTGCAAATTGGTTCACAGTAATTTGGTCTTCAAACTGCTTTACTGAGCGAAGGCATTTTTCGGCCTAGCTGCCCCGTTAACTCCTTTACCCGGTAGCGACATGTAAATTGCTGATGTATTTTGTCCAAAAATTCAAAACCCTCCAAAAATCTAGAATGAAATAAAATAAAAAGAGAAGTCGGCGACAAAGAATAGCTCTTTTGACCCTCTCACCGACCCCTTGGCCCTCAAAATCAAATGAAATGAAAGGGAAAGTGGGAGAAGAATTTTAGATCTTCGTGCCCCTCCCCCACCCCACGACCAGTTCCACCCAGAGGAGGGACCCGGGAGAAAGGGGGCGAGGCCCGGTTTCCCCGAGTTTCCCTGGCGCTCTCTTCCTTCTGGGCCTGAAGGCACCGAGGGAAAAGAGCTCCGGAGAGGGTGGAGAGAGGGAGGGCAAGAAAAAAGAGGTGAAGATAGGACAGACTTAAATGAAGTCAAAGGCGTGAAAGTTGACCAAGTGGGCCTGTAGACCTGCTTAACATGTTTTTATGCTTTCCTAGCTTTTAATTGTTACGACTTGCTGTACCTGTCCCTGATGTTAGTGTTTGGCCTATCTTTGGATAGCGGTGAAGGATGAAGAGAAAGGAAGTGAAGTGGAAGAGAATTGAAGTGGAAGGAAGGAATGTTGGAGGTTCCCAGAGAGGGGAAAGTTGCGTGGAAGTCACACTAATCTCTGTAGTATAAACTTATTTAAAATTAAGTTTGAAATAAGTTAGAGTAAAAGTGTGTATGTTTGTTTATTCATGTTTTTGTTTTGTTATTATGTTATGTATGTATGAGATAGGCGTTCAAACCGTTGTTAGCTTATTTGTTTTTTTTTGCTATGTTAATAACTCGAGTTTCTGTGATATTTGTAGCATAATTCTTGTATCTATATATGTTGTGTGGGCTCATGTCCCTTGATTATTTATTTATTTAATTCTCTTCTTTATTCATGTTGTTTTTCCTTTTTCGTTCATTTGTACTTTTTGTTAGTTTTGTTATTCGTTGTGGGTATAAAGTCCAATCCGGTGAGTTTGTCATTATTCGGGGAATTTTTGTCACAATCTGGATTCCTTATTTGGTTTACATGTAAATCTCCTCCTCTTTCCTCTAGTCCGCTTTGTTTTTGGAACTAGGAAACAACATATGTTGTCACCATCTTGCCTTTGTGCTATTTAATTATTTAGTTGCTCTCCTAATTCTTTTTGAGATTTATCTATGATTTTTTAGCTCTTTCTTGAATTATTTTGTTTGATGGATTTTTCGCTTCGATGTGTAAAGTCTCTTTGTTTTTTTCTCTCTAATCTTCGCGTGTTCGTAATTATTTATACTTCCCTATTTTGTATAAGTTGCATTCATATTAGATTGCTTCTTCGAAACCGTATACAAGGCAATGGCTTGATATATCAAGGTAGGCTGTATCATGGCCTGGTAGATTCTTTTCTTATTTTTCATGTTTAGATTTCTTAATCTGTAGATTAAAGTCAGCATGCCTCTTGCTGTGTTTATTCTTTCGGTCACGTGATTCTTGTAACCATTTTTGGTAATAGTTAGGCATAAAACTTTGCCTTCACCATTATACCTGTATCGCTCTCCATCTACGTAAACGTCGGATAGTTTTTTGCAATAAATAGGTATCATTTAAAATTTATCTTTATTCGTTTTAATGTTCAATTTGTGTTCATACTGATTAAGATTTTCTATTTCTGTTGCCGTAACTCTGGCCTGCATCTGAGGGTTCCGATAAATACAAGGAATTAATTAAGTGAAATTATTTGCGTATTGTATATTCATACAGCCCTTGTTTGTGGGTGGGGAAATCTCTGAGGTATACACTAAGTATAGCCACGGGCTTAAACACCATTTCTGAGCAAGGCCCGCATTAAGCTTGAATTTTTAACCTTGGCAATTCGACGCGTTCATGTATGCATATCTTTCCATGACATAGTTGCATGAAATTCTTTCTAAATAGTTGTTTATTTCCCTATTTAGAGTTTTATGTTGTATGCCTCTTTGCCAACTTTATCGAATACTTTCGATACGTCACGGCATACAATGTCCATACTGCATTTCTTTCCTTTCACTTTACTTATTTTTTCTGTAATCACGCTGAGGGTCTATCTCCGGATTCCTGTTCTTTCTGAAGCCGAACTGTTGATTGTTCCAAAGATTGTTTTCTGTGAGATATTTATTTAATCTTGTGTTCAGGATTTTTTCAAACACCTTCCCGATGAAGTCAAGAAGGGATATAGTTGGGAGGATTTGGACCTCCGAAGGTGGTTTTCACGGCTTCCGTATGAATATCATTTTGGTTATCTTGCACTCCTCGGGGAAGTATCCCGTCTTTATACAGGCGTTAAACACGTACATTATCCATTCGAGTATATTATTCGCTACTTCTATCTAGTGATATGGGATAGCCTTCTCGATTCGTTCATTTACTGCGTTAATTATTTGGTTTTCGAAGTCTATATCGTAGTTTTCGTTTTCCTCTTTGCCGATGTTTAACACTCCTTTCCAGCGTTCCCTGATCAATTTTTCAATCTCGTGTTCATCTTCGATTAATTTCCTGTTTCTGTCCTTAATCTTTAATTTTCTTTACCTTTAGCATTTCCCATTCTTTTTATTTTTTTTCCAAAATTCTCGAGTAATAGCTCATTGTCAATATTTTGAACGGCTATGTTCCAGTATACTCTTTGTTTGTCCGTTATTGTGATTAGTAGTTCTTTCTTCTTCGTTCTAAGATTGCGGTAATTTTCCCTAGACGTTCTGTTTATTATTATGTCCTCGTCTATCGCTTTTATTTTTGCATTCTTAGCTTTAATTTCGTCTGTCCATATAAAGTATTTGACTGTTTTGTATGGGTTTCTGGGTATTGCAATCGCATCAGCTGTTTGTATTCTCGTCCTCATTTTTTTCCAGCTCGCCATCGATTTCTTCTAGAGTAGCTTTATTAAGTCTGTTTGGTGGGTAGTCATTCAATTCTTATGTGTATTTTTCCCAGTCTGCTCTATGGTATGCCTTCCGTTTTTTGGTGGGTATTTTTCATTGGTTGCTGATTCAAGGTGAGTAGTGCGCTGTGTGGTCGCTGCAGATAACATCTAGATGTTCCATGTGTTAGTTAAAAGAAATTTTATTGTTCGCTAGGCAAATGTCTAGAGTTGTCACTATTCTAGCCTTAATTATCGTTAAGTACCCTGGTCCTAGTGTTCTTATTATACGTCTGTCTATTAGAGCTTGTAGGTCTTTTACTGTTTGGTTTCTGTTCCTATATCCTGTGTACGTGCATCTTGCGTTCAGGTCTCCGAAAAACAAAGTTGGGAGTCTATAGTTAAATATTCTGAAAAAATTATTAATTTGGAGTCCCGGTCGTCACGGTGGTTGATATCCCATATCGATTAATATATTGGTTAATTCCATTTTGACCTCAATTGCGAGGTAAGACTCGGTTAGTCTTTGCTTTGTTTTGTACTTTATTCCTTTCTTTATTCTTTATTGCTATTGCTCTTCCGTCGTGTGCTTTGTTTGTGTGATTAGTCTTTATTACGTCGTAGTTCCATATTTTATTTTGTGAGTCTCAAGGTTAATACCGTAACCTGAAATTAGAATGATGTCGGGATCTATTTCTCTAAAGATATTTCAGTATCCTTTCAGCCATTTGTATTTATCTGTAGAATTCTTAATTTTCTATTATCTATCTTGTTTGTATGTTCTTAAGCGGTTTTTATTTTTGGAAAAGTAGGGGTATTACGATTTCTATTTTTTCCTGGTATTTGTGCTGTTCATCTCTGTCCTTTCTGAGTTCTGACTCTTATTCGTTTGACATTTCGCGGTTAGTATTTCCGGTCTTTGGTCACATGGCGAGGGATCCCAAAGCAATTTTCTTTTTTGTTTTGGGGGTTTTGCGTGTGTTTCCTTTTACGTTTTTCTTATTATTCTCGTCGATACTGCTTTCAGATTCAGTTTCCTCACTTTCAGTGTCTTCCTCTTGTTCAGGTTCTCTTTTCTTTCTTTGGGTTTCTTCCAAGAGTTTCTTATTGGTATTTTTTGAAATTTTTATGTTAAATATAGCCTGAAGAATCATTTATTTGCAGGAATTTCATTGGCTTCAGCCCATTTTCCTTGAGCATGGAGTTCAACGTAGTGGTATATGTTCTTGGTTGGGCAATGTTTAAGACGTATGAGTGTATAATGCTTGTCAGTAATTTTACGTTCAGAATTCCGTCAAGCGTCATTTGATTGGTTGTTCCATTGTTTTCGTTGCTTCTGCGCCGCATATGAGGTGTTCCTGTTCCTTCTTTTCTTTGTTTTGTTTTAATTTCTTTACTCTTCATTATTTCTTTTCTATTCGGACATGTCATTGCTATTGTTTTGTAGCTTCCACCGCAATTAAGACACTTTTTAGTGGAGTTTGTGCAGCTCCTCCAAGAATGTGGGCTACTGCATTCGGACCATATTACTCCTACCTTTTTTAGGGAGTTTGCGGTGATGTGGTCTTCCATTTTGTATAATCTAAAACAGATTTGTAGATTGTGATACTGGTCCCTTTGAATGTTAAGAGTTGGGTTTCTCATACTGTAGGCGAGGATTCCCTTTTGCAGTGCCTTTTTTGCAATCTCAGTTTACTCTCACACTATTTTGAACACATGTGTGTGTTCCTTAAATTTGATTATGTCATGTATCTTCATCCAGGGTTGTTGTTCAGTAATTTCATTTTTTATTTCGTCTGGGAAGTGTTCTCCCACCCATGATTCTACCTTAAGGCATACGATGATTCGGTTGGCAATAATCGGGTGTGGTACTTTCGCCTCTAAGTCGATTTTCCATAAAGTGATGGTTCCTGCCGATAAAAGTAGCAGTTCGACATCGAATTTCAGTAACGCTTATATTTGAAAATCAGTGAACGTACTCGTATATTGTGCCTTAAAATCTATTTTGACTCTGATTGGTCAATCTTTGCATCTCTTATGTGTAAATTATAAAATTTTTCATAAAGCTGATAGACTAAATTTAACATAAATTTGATGTTAAAATCTGCTTAATCCTGATTGGCTAAATTTGGTATAGCTTGTGTTTACGTATAATAACTATATGTAGAGCAGTATTTGGTGAAAAATGAAGTTATAGGCAATTATTTTCCTGTAAATACATGAAGACCAATCCACGCTCCTGCCAAATAAAGAATTTAAATCTTGCTCCAAATTTCCTTTACCTTTAAAGGAAGCTACGATCACTTTGATTACTTCGCCTACCAAACTACAATAGCGAGATAAATACCATAATCGCACCCATAAGTCGTCGAATGGTTATTATTACCTCCAGTTTTTAGAGAGCACCATGAGTGCTCTTTGATCAATGGAATTTTTATATACCCTGAAATTAGTATCCGTGAATGCACAGTTGACATAAACCGGAAAGATTTCAAGATTATCTTTTGTTGGGTTTGAACATGTGGGAATTGCGGGAATTGATCACGCCAATGAGGGTGATAAATAGTCTGCGAGGACGCGAGGACTGTGTAAAAAACTTCGAATTTAACAAAAACACAAAATTAATCGAAGAGACAGAATCAAACAAATCTGAAATTCATCCGAACAGAAATAACGTGCAATCTGGACTCAAAATCCATGATCAGACAAAATCACCCAGAAGGCAAAAAATTCCCACACAAAAGATATTCAAAAAATTAGAAGTTCAATCTTATTGAATTAAAAACACAAATCAGAACGTTTGTACTTTAGCAAAATTAAAAATATACTATAGCAAAGTTGAAATTTTAAACAAATTTCAAAGATGAATTAAAAGCAATTCCCTTAAGAAAATCTAAAATTGACCTGTTGTTACCGTCTTGTGCAATTTTTAAAATGCTAGAAGATATACTTTTTTCTTGGAGGCCGTGACTGTTAATTCAAGATAATTTGGGAAATAACTACCTGGTAATTACTTATTTCTTGTCCAAGAACTTTATAAACACTTACACATCTATGGATGCGAGTTTCCTGTTAAGGATGCAGAGTGCTTCTGCTAGACTTCGACTTCTCTTTGTTCATGGAAGCTCTGTGATTCTTCGCAAATACAAATTAGAAATAGATATGCTCAAATTAGTTTTTATTGTCCTCGTTGGCGTGGTGTACCAATAAAAATATCATTAAAAATAATCGAGAAGTGTTAAAACTTATAATGGTACAAAATTATGTAGTCGTTCAAAAGAATCAAGAACGTTCTTTGGTCCTACCTTCAAAAGCCTCATTTTGCAGGTTATCCGGTGCGTGTGTGTGTTCATGTAAATTAAAAATTATTCCTTTATTCAACCTTTTTATTTAAGCTTTGCACTTTGGTTGTGAACGTCAGTGGTCACATTCTTATGATATACCTCACTTTGCCATGTTTTTATGCTTTACATAAATGAAACCGTGGCAGAATAATTTTGTTTTGCCTTTATTAGGTTTAATGTACATCACTTAAGGCAGAAAAGTAAAAGCAAACGAAACTAAATTTTAAATGGTAAGTTCAAGACGATTTAGCAAACTTTTTATTTTGCTATTCTTAGGGAAATTTTATCTCATCGAATTTTGTAGAAGGGCAATTTTATCTATCTTGGGATTTTTTATTAGATCTCAAAATATATCTACCAATGGAAGAGAACAAAACAAATTTTGAGATAGTAAGAGCCATTAAGTAGCCAAAATAATATCAATTAGATTTTTGGCAAGATTTTATATTAATTGTTTATTTTGGAATATCCCCGATTTGACTTGATAAACCACGATCCAAATCAAGACTAATAACAGTTGTGAAGATGCTCTTCGATAATATAGAAAAAAGTGTTGGGAAATTCAACGTTTGACGAAAAAAATATGTCAAAAGAATTATCGACTCGTTTTGTTTCATATAATTTTTGGGTCTTGTGATTTTATTTTAGTATTTTATGCAATTTTTATTTTTGTTTGTATTCGAAAAAAAATGACTCATTTTCCTTGGAAAATCAATACTATAAAAAGTATTAATTCTTTAGAATGTACATACATTACAATTTGCTCTTTAATTGGTTACGTCTTTTCTGGGTTTAAATATTTTTTTAAAAGTACTAGTTTAAAAATCTAATTTAACCCATTTATAACCAGTATTGCGTTCATGCAAAGCAAAACACGAAATAGCACCGATTTTACTTGATAAACCACGATTCAAATCAAGACAAATAACAGCTGTAAGGTTTTTCATCGATAAGAAAGCCAAATATGCAAAAGTCACTCTACGACATTGCCGCATGACGTAAAGTTGAGGGAGTGGAAAGACTAACAATTTCTACAAATATCATTGATTAAAGGAAAACAAGCAATATAACATTCATTAAGTAGAAATTTGAATATACTCTTATTATAAGAAATTCATTAAATTGATTTTTATTTATAGAAGTTAACAAAGTAATAAAAAAATTTCAAATTTATTCTATTTGAGGAATAATTGATTAATAAATTTGGTGGGGCTCAATTCTCGTAACACTGAGCAGGTCATACATTAGGGCTGTATGTTAATGCAAAACTGGGAATTGTTAGTAGTATTTGAACTTGTTAAAGACAAGATAATTGACTTGGTGGAGGCTACAGTTGTAAATTCCACTGTAATCGTTAGCAAGATTTAACAATTTGCTACAAAGCCCCCCAAATCAAGACTTGTCCCAGGCAAATTTTAAGAAAGCTTAGTCAAAGTAACTTGTGTCTTCTAGCTCTACATACTAGAATCTCATGGATCTTGGGTGTAATTTATGAAAATATCAAAGTTCGGGAGTGGAAACATTAAGAATGCTGGGATAAAGTATGACCTTAAAAATTGCGTGCCACTTGCGCTAAGGTCACACTAGACTTCGTTTCATCACGCAAAACTCAATAGAATTGAATATTATTTATATCTTGTAGGGTATATATTTCTTTCACTTTACTCTAAGCATTATGTAATAGTATATTCTGTTCTAAAAAAAAATAAGATAGATCAGTTAACACTTTGTGTTGCCATCATGTACCACGATGTTTCACGATCCCTATCATCACATAATCCAGTCGCAATCCTTCAACATCAAAATTACAAACAATCACATTTTGAAAAAATGACATACACGCTGAAAGCACAAGGTTCTTTCTGCGCTTATTTCTTTGCTAGTATCACCTCAAACCATTAGTCAAATTTGTAAATGCTATGATATCTTATTTTACTTACAGCTGCGGTGACCTGGCATATGCACAGGGGTAAATTCTTAGACAAAAGTTTTGAGACTAATATATGTTTTATTATTTTGCCTTGAAGAGAGTGGTAAAAATAATCGATCGAATATTTAAATTATTGCAGGTTTATTAAAGTAATAAGAAAAGAGTCAGTTCATTCGCTATAACCGAAATTGTTCTCTCGTCCTGTAATTTATGGCGTAAGTTTAGTTTTTTGAGCTATTTTATCCAATCAAACGGGCAAAATGATGAAAATAGGGGTTGAATGAATGAATGATAGTATGTAACTTTAATCTATTTCTTCATATTTTTGGTATGAATTAATGTCTAAATCTTTTTAATTCCCGAAATGGTTTTTTAAAAAAGACAACAACGATTTGGCCCTTCTCTGGGGTAAGGTATTAACTAAAAGTTTTGAGACTAATATATTTAAATAGAAATTTTCCCCTTAAAGAGAGTGATACTAATAATGAATCTAATTTTTAAATTATTGCAGGCTTATTAATAAGTAAGCTTTTCGAAAATAATTAGAAAAACTGAGTTCCTTTGCTGTAACCAAAATCGTTCTCTACCCCTCTACATACTTTAGCGCCCAAGGCTAGTAGTCCTTTGAGCTTTTTTATTCAATCAAACTGGTAACATGATGACAAATATGGGTTTAATGAATGATATGGTGTAATTATAATCTATTTCAGCATATATTTGTATAAATAAATGTCTAGATCTTTTTAATTACAGGAATATTTTTTTCAAAAGAAAAGCATCCACGAGTGTTAATAGCAAAGAGCATTTAAAATACACCAAAAGGCACTATTTTTACCTGCGGAGAAGCGCCAGGTCAAGGCTTCGCTTTTTTTCAAAACGAGTAAAGTTTAATTGTAACCATTTAGAGTCATAAAATGACCCTTATGACTATGGGACATATGGTTATTCACCCTGGAGAGTTCAAATCTGCCATCAGATTTAGCACTGGGTAGCACCATCTTATGGCAGAAGCCTCATTCAACTATTTAGCTATTCAAAATCACTTATATGTGATTTGAACTCTGTGAAACCATAAATGCAACGACCATTTATAATCTTATTAAAAAAGCCGCAGGTGATTGGCGACACTCATGTGCATAAGGCTTCAAGGCGCGTAGGCGCTTCAAATAAAGGCCAAGATTGCCCCCTGGTAAGGTCCTCGCTCAGGGAGCGGTTTTGATTTAATACTAAGCTTGCTCAAAATCTTTAGCGCGCACTTAGATGCGTAGACCTTTCGACAAACGTCTCTAGTTTAGAAGGGCTGAAAGAAGCCTCATCTTACCAAAAAGAACCTTACAGTTTGGAGCCACTTTTGCATGAAATATAAAGGGCTGAAAGAAGCCCCATCTCAACAAGAAGAACCTTACAGATAGGCGCCACTTTTGTATGAAATATAAATGATTGTATTTTCTGTTGAAGCTCTCTTCAGCTTTCTTGGAGCTTCTGCAAGATTTCTTGTTAGGAGAAGAAAAGGAGAGCAAATTTAAGTGTCCTGTGTTGTGACTACGATAAATAATACTTGCAATTTCGTTGTCTGGGGAAGCTTCGCTTCTAAAGGAAATTGAGCAGGAACAGGTTTACTAAGAAAAACTTTCCTGAATTCAAAAGAGTCACAAAACGGGGTTATATTGTTGAGAGTCAGCAGGTAATTGCTTTATATTCACAAGGCTATGCGTACAAAAGTCGAACGATCTTTTCTTGCTTGGTAGATGGGGTAAATTGGTGATCGAAGAATTCCTCAATAGATAAAAGGAAGCTTAAATCTGGAGTCAAGATTTATTTATTCGGTGGGAGTTGGAATCGTCTTCAGGGAGTCGTTTCTTGATAAAAAGATTTCATCCTAAACGCAATTCATCACCTTTTTTAAATAACAGCTTGAATACATGAAGGCGGTTAATTAAGAACCATTTACAACAAATTTATATATTAAAGCGGTTCCCATAACATAAAGTTGGTTCTTTCAATTTACATCAACTTATTTTACAAAAATATTAAATTTGAGAGTTGCTACAAAATAATACAATGAATTAATACAACAATGTCATAAAATAATAAGAAAGAATAGTTTTCTTCATAGGACTTGTATTGTTGCGAAATCTCACCGTTTCCTTCATTTTCAAAGTTCTTTTTGAAAATAATTTAAATAATAGAGAGAAAAGTTTATTTTTTCAGTTAGTGATACCATAAGGGTAATATCTGATTCTATATGCGCACGCTAGGGGGCGCTGTTTCTGAGCTACAATTTAGTCGTTATGACTTCAGAGGGTAGCTTTGGATGTGGCCAATCACGGCGTTTTATTTGCTTTAATATTTGTTTTGGGGTGTCTATTATTTATTATTTAGTAAGTGCCTGCACTTCTACTCGATTATTTTAACTAGTAATGCAATGTCTTTGGTAAAACTTGAGTTTAGGGGCGCGATTTCTGAGCTAAAATTTAGGCTTTATTGAGTTAGATGGTAGCCTCATCTAGATATGGCCAATCACGGCGTTTTATTTGTTATTTAGTTTTTAGCCTTTGTTATTTATTATTTAGTAAATGCCTGCACTTCTACTCAATTATATTATTTAGTAATCCATTTTTTTATTATGTTTAGTAATGTATTAATTTTTTATTTTTCGTTTACCTAAAATCAAACATTATTTTCACACACTGGCTACCCATAATTCAACCTTTTTTTAAAAGATTGTCAACCGTGGACGGAGCAGTTAAAAGAGCACCTTTTTGGTGCATTCGATTTGTTGGACTTTAAAACTTTTGTTAATTATTTGGTCACTTTAATAGACTTTTGTATATATCATGGCCTAAATTTATAAGAGAAGATTTGCAACAGGTAGGGGCAAAGAAGCCTGGCTTAATTATAATAGTGAAAGGTGGAGATGCTTTATCTTTAGTTGTGAATTGATTATTTATTAGATAATTTGATATGACGATAGCGCTGCCGATATTTAGCAATCGCCTAAATGTTAGCATTTGAATTAGGAATATTATCAGGAGTTTTTAAAGTTGGGTGGGGTATTTGGGGTGCAACCAAGCAAAATTAAGTTGTGCGTGCCCCCTACCCAACAGTTGAGTGGGGAAGGGGTGTGGTATGAGATTTCGAACGTAACCCTAAATTGTTCATTTTGTGCTGAAATAGCGCTAAAGTAGGCGGTGCTATAGTTTTTATTATATCGATAAAAGTGCAGAGTCTATCACATTAATTGTTGGCCAAAATTGTAAGCTAGAAATAGCGCCCCCTTGCGTGCGCCCATAAACTAAAGTATTCCCAAAATAAGAAAGTTATTGAGAGAATGACAATAATTGGAAAAATATAACTAGGCTGTTTAATTTGGTTTATAAGTCAAAACAAAATTATTTCAAATTTGTAAACAGTGCTCCTTCACAAAACAACATTTGTATTCAAATCAGGATGAAAGAATAATTAAAGATTTTGAATAATCAAAAGTTCCTATATGACAGCTTAATACATTAACGATTAAATGAACATACTAACACATCTCACTTTATTAAATTTAATTTAATTCTTTTACAAGATTTTATTTAGTAATATGATCTGTCAATTGCTGGAACGGTGGATCGTAAGCAAGTTAAAGATATAATAAAATGATTTAATATTTTTCTCGTCTAGGATCGAGTTCAAACTTAGAGTGTTTGTAAAAGATAAAATAGAAGTTTTTAGAGATTAATTTACAGTACATTGTTTTAGTTTATTCACAGATATATACCTATTTCAAAAAGCATAAGTAATCAATTGCAATGTTATAGTAAAAGTGTTTCTTCTTTAATTATAGATCTCATCTTACAAACACTTAATATTTCCAAATGTCACATTTGAACCTATTTCTCGGAGAAGTTCTACAAGTAACCTTTTATATTGTGTTAATTTTAGTCGATTTATAATAAATATATTGAGGCACTAGGATTGAAAGAATTATCAATAGACTTCAATATAAAAGGTATATACGAAGGGCGGTCAATAAATTTTGCAATTTGGATACAAGGGAAACGAGATATGAGGAAAAGTGTTTTATTATTTTTAAATATAACTACCCTCGACTAATTATTGAAATAACGGAGAGAGAAAAGTTTATAAGTAACGGGTGGGTAGGTACATTAGGCAGTGCAGCTAGGATTATGGCTAATAAGTGTGATGTGGTGAGAGAAGTATGGACTAGTGTGGCGGTGCCAAGTAGTATGTATGGTATGGATGTGATAGCTTGGAAGAAGATGGAAATAGAGAAGCTAGAGAACTGACAAGATTGGTTGGGAAGAATAGCCCTAAACGCACCTACGAGTAAGTATGCACCGATTGAGGGTGTAAGAGATGACTTTTAGAGAGAAGTGTATGAAAGCATCTTTGAGATACAAGATTAAACTGGAACGAATAGAGGATACAAGATTGGCACGAAATGTTTATTTGTAGAAGGAGATTAGTACCAGGTCTAATAAGAGGTGCCTGAGGATGACAAATGTGTGTGGATTAGTACAAACTTTGGGTTGTATGAGTGGACAATGTTGAATGGGAATGGGTGGAGACGAAACTGGGATGAGAGAAAGTGAAAAAATGAAATAGATAGTGGTGAAAGATGCGGCTCAAAGAAATTGGATGGATGAGATGGAGAGAAAGAGGACACTAGACATAAAAGGCACCAAGGTATGAAAGCTTTTAGGATGCATGCTTGGGTGTGATCATCTCTTCAGGGCTAGGAGACATTGTATGGATGTGAATGCAAGAAGTTACAGATGGTCAGATTCTGGCAGTAAAATGTGTGGGATGTGTGACATTGGTGAGGATGAAACCAAAGAGCTTGTCATGTTGGAATGAGACAAGTATGATTGTAGGAGAGTTGAAATGATGCAGGTGATCCTGCAGGAAATGGGACGTGAAATGAAGAAGTTGGTAGAAAAGAGTGGAAGAGAATGGCTGCCTATTCTTTTGGGGCTCTGTGACCAGACAAATGGACGAATGATCGCAGCAGTGAGAGATTTCCTAAAGAGCGTAATATTTCCAAATGTCACATTTTCACCTATAGCTCGGAAAAGTTCTACAAGTAACCTTTTATATTTTGTTAATTTTAGTCAATTTATAATAAATATATTTAGGGACAGGGATTGGAAGAATGATCAATAGACTTTCATATTAAATTTATATATATACGAGGGACGGTCAATAAGTTTTGCGAATTGGTAGGAAAAAACAGAGGAAGGGGGATGGCTGTTTGTAGGGGTGTTAGGACAAGTTATAACAAGTCAGGACGTGCAGCTGCACCCTCTTGCCTCGTTTATTCAAGAAGCATTAGCTGAATGGAGATCGTCATTCAAAAAATTTTCAACAATGAAGAAGGTTGAGCACAGCCAGTAATCAAATGTTTGACCAAGGAAAGCAAGAGTACAAAAGAGATCCATGAGCGCATGGTTGCAGTATACAGCGACATTACCCCTTCCTATGCAACCAATGCTGGCTGGAATATGGAGTTCGACCATGGTCGTGAGTCACTTAAAGATAACCTCTCGTCCTGGACGCCCGTCAGACGTGACTAACGAGGACAATGTGGCCCATGTGGAGAGCATGATCCTCGAAAATCGACGGGTGAAGGTTGAAAAAATCGAGCGAGAACTTGGAACATGACATGGAAATGTTATCAACATCATCCACGGCAATTTCACCATGACCAAGGTCTCTTCCCGTTGGGTGCTTAGAAATCTCACGCCCCATGATCCACTTCAACGTCGTCAAAGTCCACAAGGCCAGAGTTTCACAAGCTGCCCTGCACGAGTGCGGGTTCAATGAGCTCAACCACCCCTCCTACAGTCCAGATTTGGCCCCTAGCGACTACTTTTTATTCCACCAGCTCAAGGCTTCACTGTGTGGACGCCGGTTTGGGGACGATGAAGATGTCCAGTTTGCCGTCCAGGAGTATATTGTACAGCAGTGGGAAGATTTCTGGTTGTCGGGAATACGAAGTCTCAGGGATAAGTGGCGCAAGTGCATTGAAGTCGAGGGTAGTAATATTAAAAAATAATAAAACACTTTTCCTCATATCTCTTTTCCTTATATCTGAATTGCAAATCTTAATGACTGCCCCTCGTATATTTGGTGAATATTTCTAAATTCTAGGGGTTTTTTTATTTCCTAAAGTTCTTTTAATATTCTTGAAATAACAGAGAGAGAAAAAATGGTAGTAACTGGTGGGTAGGTAGATTTGACAGTGCAGCTAGGATTAGTGCTAGTAAGTATGATCTAGTGAGAGAAGTATGGAAGAGTGTGGTGGTGCCAATTATTATTTATGGTATGGATGTTATATATTTTAAAGAGAAGGAAATAGAGAAATTAGAGACCCGACAAAATTGGGTAGGAAGAATAGCTCTGAACGCACCTAAGTATGCAGTGATTGAGGGTGTGAGAGGTAACATGAGATTGGGTACTTTTTGAGAAAGGTGTACGAAAGCCTCTTTGAGGTACAAAATATAACTGGAACGAATAGAGCATACAATATTGGCACGAAATCTTTATTTGTAGAAGGAGATCAGTTCCAGATGGAATGAGTGGTGCTTGTTGATGACCAATATTTGTGGATTAATACCAATCCTCTGGGTTATATGAGTGGGCAATGTTGAATGGGAATGGGTAGGGACATAACTGGGATAAGCAAAAGTGGATAAATGAAAAAGACCAAGTGTTAAAGATGCCGCTCTAAAAAATTGGATGGATGAGATGGAGAGAAAGAGGACACTAGAGATATATAAGGATAAAAGGCTTTAAGGTATGAAAGCGAGTATGAAGAAAGCTAGGGTGGTGATCTCTTCACTGCTAGGACACAATGTATGGATGTGAATGCAAGAAGCTACTGATGGTCGGCATCTGGCAGTAAAATGTTTGACATGGGTGAGGATAAAACAATAGAGCATTTCTTATTGGAATGCGAAAAGTATGTTTGCGAGAGCATTGAAATGATGCTGGTCATTCTGAAAGAAAAGGGGGTGTGAAATGAATGAGGTGATATAAAAGAGTGAAAGAGAATGATAGCTTCTTCTGTTAAGGCTTTGTAACCCGACGAATGGACGAATGATCGTAGCAGAAAAAGATTTCCTGGAGACCATATGGAGAGTCAGATTGTGTTTGTAGGCAGAAAACATTAGGACGATAATGACTGTTTCTCTATCCTATCAGGTAGTGCCGATACCAAGGCCAGGGAGATCGCTGCTTGCTGGTCGCCAACCTATAGATCAAGTTTAAGATCAACACTGGTAAAAATTAGGAAGTGATTAAGAGAATGACAATAATTTGGAGAAATATAACTAAGATTTTAATTAGTGATTAAATTTAAAATAAGTATTTAAAATTTTTAACAGTGCTCCCTTCACAACACTCAAAATTTCTATTCCGTCCACATGCAATGTAATTTTGATTTACCTTGTAACCAATATAGAATTGTATAAATTGACAAAATTCTCAGTTTTGAGTTACCTTTTAAGTCATAATAGCTTTTATAACGTGGTACACACACCACAGGACTTCCCTCAGAAAAATTGGGGAGTTTTTTTTTAAACATTATGAATAAAAATATCTTTGGTATAAATATTATATAATTATATACATATATAGACAAATATATTTCATTGTATTATGACTTTCTTAGGAACGTTCAGGCGCAAGACCTGCAACTCATCTCTACGAACAAACATTTAACTGAGCGTTCGTATATAGGAGCTGCATATCCATCTTGCGAACAAATACTCTTATTACTACCTTTTTCATTGTGTATAGATCACACAACTTTAACTAGTCGGAGCTCAGGAGATGAATCAAATAAAATCTTAGGTTAAAAATTATTATATGCACTATATTGCTTTACATGTATAGGTAGAGAGTGTTGTATTGCTGATAGCTACAAATTTATGGAGCTACCCACCTTATATGAAGGTGAATTAAGTATCTGACACAAAAGAGAACTTCTTTACTGTGTTCTTATTTTGGCTGGATTTACCGAAGTTTTCAGGGTAATCGAGGTAAAGAAGGACGTTGCAAAAATATATTTTATTCTAATATTGGCCTATTAAAGGGGCAAGCGGCACGTCAGGAATTCACTTGCCGGGCGACTAGAAGTCTATATATATTCAACGCAAATTATTAAATTCTGAGAGGCGAATTGTTTGATTATTCATTTTCCTATTGACACAGGTGTCTCTGACCTTTCGCGCGTTCGTACAATCGTTTGTCTCCCGCGCGCTTCCAACGATAGCTGGCCTTCTCTCTCTCTCTCTCTCTCTTTATATATATATATATATATATATATATATATATATATATATATATATATATATATATATATATATATATATATATATATATATATATATATATATATATATATATATATATATATATATATATATATATATATATATATATATATATATATATTTACATTCTTTATTTTTGTATTCAGTTCAAAGATGCAAATTTTAGACATATTATTTTATATGTATGGAATATGCTGGGACATAAAAAGACCACCGCGTGTCCATATAGTGGAAGTTTTCGCTCTGCATATTGAATTCTGCAATTTGGTGCCAGTAGTCTACCTATTATATAATCCAAACACAACCTTACTCCCCTGCCAGCAATAGAGTTAATTTGGAAAAATTGTATAACATTACATAGGTAGATACTTATGAAATACTTATTTTTTGCGGACTTAATATCTAACAGTATTTAAACCATACGCACAGGGCATCGACACTTACCTAAGTGCATACCTGCACTAAAACAGGCCTATTTATGTCATGTATTTTCAGATAATACAATAATAATAATATCTAATACATAGATATAAACTTTACCCACAATTTTTTCCCTTCATTCTTTAGATCTATGTAAATTCTAATTACGACACTTAATTAACACATATGAGGGCATGTAAAAAAATCTATAAGTGCAACGAGGCGTGTATATATTTATGCCTCTTCCTCTTTTATTAATTGTCTTACTACTATATTTCTTAGGCAAGGATTAGAAATAAATCAACGACCAATTCCTGGCAAACGTGACTCACCTCCCACCGCGCGTGAAAACGTCCGTCTTACCGTTCCTCTCTATGGTTGCTGTAGAGGTGTCCAGATGATTTATTGAGGCGGCGTTCTCTTGCGTACCTTGCACTCTACGAGATGAAGTGTTCCTGGACATCATCCTATTTTCTGGCTTAGTCAATGGACGTTGCTGATCGCCCGGCACGTTAACATTATGTGAGGGAGGTAATCTTGCCGGTTTTAAGCTAGCTACTGGGACAGTGTCCCGTCTTCCGTCAGGAAAATCCAAAGAGCAAATTTTGTTGCCGCGCCCGATTACCGGAAAAGGGTCAGCATATAGCGCTTCTAGATGCTTGCGAACGCGCTCTTTTCAGACCCACACATGTGTTTCTTCGTGAAAATTTAGGGGCATGAAAGGCTTGGGCGCTGAGTGCCAGTGCCCTTTGGATCCCTTGCATGATCTCGACTTGTCCCATGGTGGATTTAAGTTCTTTAATAAATTTAGGGTTGGCCTTCAATAAGGATGACGGAACTAAAGATTTTAGGGACAAGAATATGGTTTGCTTGACTTTCCTAAAAGGTGGAAATCCAGATTCATTGGAAAAAAAGCGAATGCCTACCAGGATAATTAGGAGTGCCACCAGCCAGCCTTTTCGATTGGCCATTATGGAGAAATTCAAAGTCATGTGTGCCTTTTACACCATTCAGTTTGTGGACGGGCGGTACGCCGTAATCCGAAGACGAGGAAAACTAACGATTGTAGACAGTTCCTTGGGTTCGTTCTGATTCGAATTGTGCTCCTCTGACGGTTACTACGTAAAGCGTGACTTCAAATCTGGAAATCCACCCCTCTAGGAAAGCTAAAGCAACCGTTGCTGCAATTATGTCCGAGATGAGTAGCATTTCGATCCATCTCGTCGCTCGGTCGATTGATGGTATGAAGGGTAAGATTGTCCAGGCAGTGTACATGGTGGAGTGATGCAAATATATCGATATGCACTGTTACAAACCTTGAGGATAGAATATCAATGGGCAGAATCAGTGATTTCGTGTGGCAACTAATCTTGGAAGATTGACAAAGGAAGCACTCCTTCGTCCAGGAGCAAATATCTCGGTCCATATTTGGTTAGAAATATACAAATTTGATTATACGAATCGAAGCCCTGATTCCAGGTTGCGACAGATTATGTAATTGATTGATGATAGTCTTCCATGCCAAAGGGAAAAACGGTCGTGGGTATTTTGATGTTATTTGGCACCAAAGCTTATCTTCCTGAGAAAAAGGCTAAGATTTTATTCGCGAGCGAAATTCCTTCATTTATTCGTATTTTCAACTACTACTCGTGATTTATCATTCCACCCGAGCTCGCGAGCATTTGGTTGCACTCATATAAGCTTAATCAACGGGGCTGCCATCTCGGCAAAGTTAGGAAGCATTCTGCGGTAGTATCCTTACATGATCAAATATCTTTTCAGCTCCTTGCAGTCCTTTGGGAATTGTATGTCTCTAATTTCCTTCATTTTCTTTCCTGGTGAGCACATTCCATCCACCGAAATGTGTTTCCTACGAAAGTCGATTTCCTCCTTTAACCAGCTCGCACTTCCCCAAGGATCTTTTCAGATTGTTTTCAACCAGGATTTTAAAGACTTGCTCCAAATGCTTCAGGTGGTCCCCAATATTGTTAGAATACACAAAAACGAAACCTAATCTTCGAAACAGTCTGTCCATGTGCCGTAAGAAGGTGCATCTTGCGTTTCGGAAACCGAATGTGAGCTTAACGTACTCCCACAAACCAAATGGGCTTGTGACCGCAGTTTTCTTTATGTCTGCCTATTCATAGGGATTTAATGATAGGCACGAACCAGGTTCAATCTGAAAAAGATCGTTTTCCAGGGAAGTGGTTCATAAAACATTAAATTCGCGGCAACGGATACCTGTCGGGTTTGTGGTCGCATTGAGGGCTCGTAAATCGCCGACCATCCTGTTCTCACCGGGCGACTTCTTTGGAACAATGCAAAATGTCAAAGCCCATGATGATTTTGACTGTCACCCGACCCTCTCCTTCAATAGTGCTGCGAAAGTTGTTTTGGCAACCTGTAATTTTTATATTAAAAGAGTCCTCGGCCTTGTGAATGTCAGTGGAGAACTACCAGTTTCGCTCGTATGCGTCACTGAGTTCGGCGATGAAGGGATGGGGAGGGCTAAGCGGGTGCGGGTCCGTACAGAGCCTCATATTTTTCAAAAAAGGCTAGTAATGGGGTGATAGGCGGTGAAGGTCATTGATAATTAAGGCTATCGCAGGTTCTCCAGCTAATCTCACTTTGGATACAAGTTTAGTTTGTGTGTCTATTCGTAGACCTTACGCATAATCTACTAAAAGATTATAACGCCTTAAAAAATCAATAGCTAATAAAGGTAAAATGGTATCCGTGACTACAAATGACCACCTAAATGATCGGCCAAGCATGGAGATGACTATATCCGTGTGAACCTCACCGTATACTTTTATTTTCTGGCAATTACCCGTTGAAATATTTATACTAGATGGGCGCTATTCACTTGATTTCACCACCTTAGCCTTTATAATTGAATCACTCGCCGCCGTGTCGATTAAGAAATCAGATTTATTATTAGAAACTTTAGCGGCATTACAGCGGCCACGCTTACAATGGCACGCCAGCCGAGTTTTCTGTCGGGGCTGGTGAAGATGGCCTGGAGGAAGGGTGCATCTGGACCTTACCTACTCTCGTGCGCCACATGCACCAGAGTTTTCAGATTTTTGAGTTTCCCCCGAAGAATACAGGTAAGCGATAAACTACAGGTCTTTGGTATTTTTTGGAAGGGTCGGAATCCTCCTGGTATATTATGTGTACTGTAATCACTATTATTTTTCATATAACTGTGACGATTCCCATTAGGATACGCCCTTTTTGGGACTGACACCAAACTTCCTGCAGATTTACTTAGGACTCAAATCTTCATTCGTATTTCGGCATAAACACGTTGGACACGTAACGGCACTGTGACCTATCGACTCACTACTAGTACTGCACACTACCAAATGTCATTAGTTCATCAGCCAGTTTTCCTAAATGTGTCAGGTGGAGTTCTTTCTGAGTGACAATTATAGGCGCGATGTTAGTCGGTAAAGACTGAATTAATTTGTGCATATCAAGTTCTTCACTAACTCCTAACAGTAGGGCAGACCATTGTATTTCTTCCAAATTAATCGTGGGCCGTCCTCTGAGAATCGCATAAGCGATTAGCTTCTTCAAAAGATTGGATTTGGTCTTTTTGAAAATCCCAATCATTTCCGCCCTCAAAAAGGGAGAATTTTGGTCCGATAAAATTTCAGACGGAAGACGATCGATGGTGCATGAGGAAATGATGCTAATAAATATAAAACTTTAGTCTACTCTTTTTCAATTCCGGAGAATTAAAATTGGACTTCCACAATTTTGTCCCACCCTGGGACTGCTATTTCATTAAAGATGGGCGGCTTGATGTTGAAATCGTTTATGAAGTTCTGTTCACCTTGTCCTGTCTGATAATGGCTTGTTGCGTCCATTTCTTCTATACTTTCACTGTCCGGTCGAAATGAAGGGTCACTATATTATAGGAGTTGGTGTTAGTTAATCCAAGGGCATCAGTTATAGGAGTCATAAGTATATGGTGAAGAAGAAGTAAGTATTTGACTCAAACGATGTTTTCTTCACTGTGTTCTTTTTTATTTGGGCTTATCGAAAGTTTCAGGGTAATCGAGGTAAAGAAGGACGTTGAAAAAATATATTATATTCAAATATTAGCCTATTGACCGGGCAAGCAGCACATCAAGAAGTTACTTTGAGGGCGACTAGCAGTCTATATATATTCAACTCGACTTATTAAATTCTGAAGTGATAACAATTCATGAATTTACAAGGGAAAGATGACCAAGATAACCTTCCTAATGACAGTTATCTAAGAATCTTAATAATCATTCTATCTCAGCTGCTCCTACTATATATCTATAAGCTTTTTTTCTAGAATGCGTGCTCTAAAATCGTAAGTGGGATGAGCTTCATTTGTCGCGTTGATTGTTCTCCACCCCTAAGTTGGAGCTACCGAATGCTACGTATGTCGAATTACTTACATATACCACGTTTTATCTATATAGTGTTATAAGCTTGTCGCAGCTTTGTGATGCAATTGCTTTTGGTCAACGAGTGTATTTACCAAGGTGCTTCGTAGACTTTCGTCATTTGATAAATCTATTCTGAGACGACACTTGTATATTATGCGTTGTCTTATCCACACAGGTGTCTCTGACCTTTAGTGCGTTCATACATTCGTGTCTCCCGCGCTCACTTAAAACGTTCGGTTTGCCTTCTACATATATAATAATATATATATATATATATATATATATATATATATATATATATATATATATGTAGAAGGCAAACCGAACGTTTAAAGTGAGCGCGGGAGACACGAATGTATGAACGCATATTTACATTCCTTATTTTGGGTATTCAAATTCATAGATGCACATTAATCTATACATTCTCTTCAACTTTTCCAATTTTAGGCATATTAGTTCATACGTTTGTAGTATACTGAAATTTAATAAGACCACCGCGCGTCCTATTGAATTCTGCAATTTGAGGCCAGTAGCCTACTTATTACATATTTAGATCACCACGCACGTATAGATATTTAGTAATAACGGTACGAAAGATCTTTAGCAAGTTATACTCGTCGACCTGACCGAATATAAACGCTCTCTTCTCTCCCATTCGCTTGAATATCCGTTTCTGTAATTATTGCCACTACTCTCTGTTAATTATCGTTCATTATTTTCCAATGCATCTATAATTACATATGTATTTAAAATCGATTTGCTATTTGCTGGTTGCTATCAATTCTTTCCTCGGTTATTAAATATATTTGGCAATTTTTCTGGTTTTAACCTATCTATTTATACCGTATCCTGATGTCCATTAGGGACTTCTAATTTATACACTTTATTGTCGCGTTCGACAACAGGAAACGGGCATGCATTAGGCACTTCTTAGTGTTCTCGAACGCAATCACCTCGGGTCTCATATATGCGTGGCATCACGTAATTCCTTAGTTAAGAACGGTTTCGGTACCGAGTGCAGATGTCCTTCAGAGGATTGTGAAAATCAATTTTTTCAATGGTGTTTGATAATTTAGTAATGAATATACATAGAGTCAGCTTTTGACGATGAGGATGAAACTAGAAGGAAAGAAGGGTTATCCTTGTGAGTGCAGTAAACAGTGAAAATCTTGAATCATTAGGCTGAGTTCGGATGCCAAAAAAATAACTGGTAGAGCCATTAACCATCCTCGTTGAAAACCATTATATAGCTATTCAAAGTTATTTGTGCCCCTACAACGATTCCGTTTGTGGTATGTCAGCACTGTTTGATAATTTCTTGAATGTTTCTGATTTGAAGTGGGCTCTTCTTTCAGGTATTACATATAAATGACCGCCGAACCTGGAGATACAACGGTCTAAGAAGGCTAGAGTGACCGTTGCAGCCCTGATGTTTGGAATCGGTAACACTTCATTCCATCTTGTAGCTCTGTCTATTCATGGCAGCATGACGGAGAGGATTACACAGGCAAGGCACACGGTGGTAGCGGACCAGCAATGTAGATGTGCACAGTTTCAATTCTATAAGTGGGCATACTGTATAGGGACATACTAAAATAGTAATATTTACCACCCCTTGAAATTTTACTTCGGGAATGAAAGCGAGCCATAACTTTTTCCCTCCCTCTCCGCGTTTACCCTTTTTGGACTTTCTGCCCGGTCACTGAAAAATTTACACTGAGGCATGACGATGTGATTGAAGGCTATCCCATCGCCGTATAAATCTTCCCTTGCCCCAAGTCAGGAGATTATTCGTCTATTTGTAAGTTTGCCTCGAGACAACTTTTATAGCTCCAGCCACTGTTCGTTCCTTTAGACCCGCTCATCCCGGCCTCTTACACTTTCCTGAAAGGACACGCTCTAAATCCCGTCCGATAATGAAGGTTCGAAAAAATCCTTCTTCCTCTCCCTGTTTTTGCAGAAATCCGGGTATATATGTCCGCTCTCAAGGATTACCCCTAGATTGGGTTACACCACGCTTCTTCGAACAGAGGTTCTCTTGAACGACGCTCTCGCCCGAGAAGTGTTTAGTGACGGTTGCTAGCCACGGAAGAGCTGGTAATAACACTCGTAACTTCGGGTCAGAGAGAAAAGTCTCTTGAGGCAACGTCAGCTTTTCTCAACTGCCTTAGTATCAAAGATTGGAGAAGCCGTCCTTCGAAGTTTCTGGTAACCTCTTGAGGACAGGAGGCCCAATAGCTCGCTCAATCCTAGTTTGGAGAAGTCACCCGTCCCCCTCCGAAGGTTGTCCGGTGACCTCTTGAGGACAAGTGGCCCGCATCTCACTAAATCAGAGTTTGGAGAACGTAGCATCGCCCTTTTCGGGTTCCCGTCTACACCCGTGAGTAATCAAGGCGACCAAGTCCCCCTCAAGTTTGCCCCGCTTTACTCTCGAGGTTCAAAGGAAATGAATCTCTCACCACCCGGAATCTCCCATTATAATCATTTAATAACCCTGGTTATCCAATCGGTATTCGGAACCTTATTCCGTCTTATTCGTGTATACATACATATATATAATATATATATATATATATATATATATATATATATATATATATATATATATATATTAGTGATAGGGCAAGTACTCGATACTGGTATCGAGTATCGATAGTATCGAACGAATTTAGGTGTATCGGTACTCGTACTCGTATCGAAAAATTTTTGCCTTTGTTTTTGATACCAACGTTTGATCCAAGACCCTTAGAGGCCTCTTCATACTACAAGAATACCGGCAACTTTATGCCAATCTTTGCTGCCAGTAGCACGAAACTAGGACAAAGTTGTTGATATTGGCAACCCCGACTTGTCCGTGTTTTGCTGTCTGTGTTTGTTGATATTATATCGTTTATCAAGTTGAGTCTACTTTTGCCAATTGACAAAAGCTGCTACTCTTGAACAATATAGAACATTCGTGAATATAGGCGGTGCTATACAAGTGCTGCCACCACACGCATCTTCTTTTCCGATTTAACCTGTTATCCAGATAATCAATGATGTAGATTAGCTGTGTTTTCTAAATATATGGTAAATCCTGGTAAAAAACGAAGGTGAAGATGAAAATACGAATATAATTTCAAGTGAAATCATTATATTGTAGCAAATTTTCGAAGAAAAAAGGCAGCGTTTTTTGCGTGCGCTGCAAACTGAAGTTCGGCGTGCGCGCTCGAACTTTCGAGAACATTCACGCTCAGGTTAGGAGGGGATATAAGGGCTGCCGCCACGCGCATCAGCCTTTCTGCTTCAACCCTTTATCAGTGTTAGCGCTCGAGGTGCCGTCGTCTTTTTTTTACTTCAACCAAGCAACAGGATTAAGGTTTGTGCATTTTATAATCCCCAGCATTCAAAGCCCTTAAGTTCCCTTTTTAATTTACGCTATTTCATTCTTCACAAAAAATATATATACTATTTGTAATTTTACTGGTGTTTAACTGGTGCTTTTCCAAAATTGCATAAATAATATGAATACATTATAAATCATCGAGTGGGCCTTTAATACCATATTATCGTATGCATTTGCACGATCATTTGTACTAAGTACTAGCAAATAAAGTCAACAAGTTCCTATTCGATAGTGTCGCCACCCCATGAGATTGAGAACTGGGTGGTTTATTTGCCGCTCGTTTGCCTTTCTCATTCACTGGGTTTCCGCTAATCACACGCGAGCTCGGATGAATGGCCGTTACTACTGTTTCACACCAGTCTTTACCAATTAAAATCAGTGCTCTCTAATTTTTTCAAGATTATTTCCCTAAAACGCAACTTCCCGATCAATACTCGCAATTCAATTACTTTAATACAAGAAACTGGGTAAATATATTGAGAATGAGTTATTAAAAATGAATCCATATTAACCAGTAAAAAGCGCTTTCTTTAGCGCCAAACGATCGAGCGAGTCAAGTTGAATGTAGGTCCTAGTGAAATTAACGTACGTGTTTTTGCGTGAAATTCACGAATGTAATTTTAAAGTTTGCTCTCTTCCCTTTTCACGGATAAGCAATGGCAAGTGGATCAAATTCGAAACAGAAGAGCATTGTTTGGAAATTTTACGACATAGCTGAAGATGATAAAAGTAAGGGTGTATGTAAGCTCTGTGATATAAATATTGGAAGAGGATCATTCCGTGGAAAATTAAACACGTCTAATATGTTTAAACATCTAAATGCTAGGCATGCTACTGAGTTTGATGAAGAAAAGGAAATGAGGTAAAAAGAAGAAGAAAAAAGCAAAACACTACTCTATGATCATCCAACATCTCAAACTAAGAAGAAAAAACTTCTTGAAGATGCTGTCAAACAGCAAACTTTAGAAGCTATTTATCAGCGACGAAAGATTTGGGACATAAACGATATCAAGGCTAAACAAATTCACAAGTACATCAGGGAAATGAGAACCATAGATTTACAACCGTTTTCTTTTGATGGAGACTTGGGCTCTACGAGGCTGATGAACCACATCTGCCCGAATTATCAAATAACATCTTGAAAGTATATCAAAGAGAATATCATCCAAGATATATTTTCCAAGGTTAAAGGTAAAGTACAGGACGCTATCACTGACGCATCCCGTATATCCTTAACGTGCGATGGCTGGACTGCTAGTTCATATAACTCTGCATTTTTGAGTGTCACGTCGCATTGAATAAACGAACACATGGAAATAAAAAGTGCGACTCTTAGAATGTTTCCAATGGCAGTGTCTCACACTGCTGAAAATATTAGAGATGTTCTCGAAGGAGCTCTCCATCAGTTTGATATTGATAACAAGAAAATACATCTTAGAGTGAGAGATAACGCAGTCAATATAGCAGCTGCAACCTTACACCCTGAAATGGAGCCCTTGCACTGTTTTTTTTACACACGTTGCAGCTCAAAATCAATTTTGCCACTTTTTCTCAAAGATTCGTCAAAGATATTATTTACACTTGTAAACAAATAGTTGGTTATTTCAATCATTCTCCTTCTGCCTTGGAAAAATTTCAAGAACATCAGAGGAATTTAATCAGCCATAACAAGATGGAATAGTCAGTACTACATGATATCGAAAATATTCGAGCAAAAAATGCCTTGATATCATACTAAAGCGACCATTCAAAGCCAAATTGTCGGGAAGCCAATCATTGGAAGATTATGAAGAAGCTGCTTAAAATATTAATGCAATTCGTTGATTGTACAGCTTTGCTAATTGGATCAAAGGTCACTGAGTCTTTAATCATTACTCATAGCAGTCTTTTCCCCCTTTTTGAGTTGAGCAAACAAAAGGGATTATTTGCAGGTATAGGTACAATTCTGATTAAAGGGAAAGCGTCATTTAATATGCGCTTCAAGAATTATCTGGAAAACAAAAACTTGATCTTAGCGACATATCTAGAGCCAAGATTCAAAAACAGTTTTTTTGGAGGATGAATACAATAGGGAATCTCTAGAAGACGCTGTTATTAATTGGTTATCACAGGATTTGGGTGGAGTGGCTGCCAGCGAACCAGTTTTTCCAGACACTCGGATGCCCATCGATTCTTCAGATTCTCTTGATGAAGAAAATAGCGATGATTTCAATTTTGCAAGATGCTTCTCGAATCTCAAGAAAAAGAAGAAGAACGTAACAAAAGTTACTTTTTAACCAGAAGTAAAGAGTGAAAGAGCAACACTACATGAAGAAATCGTGAAGTGCCAAAATTTGGCTACAATAAAGACCGAAGAAGACCCTTTGCACTGGTTGGAAGCGAATAGTAATAATTTTGTCTTCCTCACATCAGCTTAGAGAAAGTATTTGTCAGCCCTTCCTTCATCTGTAGAAAGTGAGAGAATATTCAGCGTCTAAGGTAATATATACACTCAAAAATGAAACAGGCTGTAGAGTGAAACAGCGGAAATGCTTATGTTTCTGTAGTATAATTTGAGGGGTATTCAGCTTAAAGTATCAATGATGCTATGAATTACAAGAAATAATCATTTTTGTTCCTTACCCTTAAAATGGAATGTCGAGTTGAAAGAAAGGTGTATTTTCGACACTTGTTGTTATTCATTTTAAATCGAGACGGGAACAATGCAAACGCAGCCAAAGCTCGTCGCGATATTTGTGCTGTGTACGGAGAAAATGCTTTATCAGAAATGATAGCTTAATAGGGGGTTTTCACGTTTCATAAACGTTCATTTAAATCTTTATAACGAAGAACGTTCTAGTTGCACCATTAAGTTGGATGAAGATCGATTGTACGACCTTCTTCATAAAAATCCTTGCCAACCGAATAGAGAATTGGCTGTACAATCAGCGTGTAATAAGAAAACTGTAGTGAATCACCTTCATTCGATGGCGAAAGTTCAAAAACTCGGTGCATGGGTTCCGCACGCTTTCAGCGAAGGCAACAAACTTCAAAGCTCTACGATTGCCGCGGGTTTGCTTGCTCGTCACAAGGCTACTCGTGTATATAAGGACAGATTTCTTCACTGCATCATCACTGGCGACGAAAAGTGGTGTGTTTATGTCAACATAAACCATCGAAAACAATGGCTTAGCCCCAATAAAAAAACCCCTTCCGCGATTAAAGCAAGGTTTTCACTAAGGAAAGACAATGCTGTGCGTGTGGTGGGATTAGGAAGGCACCATTCCTGATGACTTCCTTGCGAACAACGAGATTTTCAATGCTGAACTACACGTTCAACAAATGTATCGACTCGGTGAAGCTATTCGTGAAAAGCGACCTCATCGACGTTATGGAGTCCTTTTGCAACACAACAATGCTTTTCCTCACATTGCCAATATGACAAAAGACTTCATCTAAACGCGTAATTGAAAAATCCTGCTGCATCCTATATATTTGCCAAACTTGGCTCCATCAGATTTCCCTCTGTTCCAATCGCTGTCAAACAATTTTTCCGCCTTTCGTTCTATACTGATGGGGAATTAAAAACCTGGTTAGGCGAATTCTTCGAGTCAAAATCCACCGAATTTTATTGAAGAGGCATCAAAAAACTAGTTGAACGTTGTGAAGAAGTCGTAAATAACAACGGAGAAAACATTATTGATTAAATTGCATATAGCTATCAATTAAAAATGAAAATTTTTCTAAAATTTTTAATGGTAACGAATAAATTTGATAAAACCGTAAGAACTTCTTCCTCAACCCAATACTATTTTCTGCATTGTTGTTATCTACTAACGAAGGGTTTTCACTTTTTCTACATGCTTATGCATGTTGTATGCGTGCTGCATGCGCGCGCGTGTATGAATGTGTGTACGTTTGTGATCACTCGGATATTGTGTGGGAACATTTTCCTTACCATTAAAACTAAAACATACGTAATATGTCTGCCTATTGGCACCACCATAGCAGTATATAAAATTGATCACACTTACATATTATAAAGATGAGCGTTAAAAATATCCTGGACATCGCTAGTGATATCAGCTTGTGGTATACAACCAAGTACTCAGTACTCGTACTCGGTATCGAAGGTATACAGTCGTACTCGGTATCGGTACTAGCTTGAAAATCTGGTATCGTCCGACCACGAATATATATATTTATTGTGTACCTTTTATCTAGTCTATATTAAAACTTATTTTTATCGTTGTGTTTGAGATATTATTTGGTCACGCAGCTGCGGCTAACTATTCAAATAGCACTCTTAGAACAATAACCTTTGTTGCCTTAGTCAGCCAACCTTAGAGCCTGTGTGTCTATATTCCCGTACACTTGGCCATACTTCGACCCTTTCTAATGGGCAAGTTTCTTGACTTGCAGTGGCGATTAACTTTAGCTGCTTGATAAGAACGTATGTCTTGGTCCCTTTTATGTAAGAAATATCTTCCTTTTACTAATCATAGTTACGGTTCAATCCCTGGATGGGACATATTATGTACTTGTTTGTAAATGGACCTTTTGCAGGGTAAAGGAACAAACTGTTATGTGTATTTTAAAGTGTTACTTCACACCAAAGTTGAGTATTCCCGGGAAAGAGAAATTATTTTAATCCGGATTCAAACGATTTCTCGTCTACATCTTGCTTCTGTGCAGTCACCAAAGAATGAAAGTCGAACTAGACTATTTGGACTGAAGTGACATTTCGAGATCGGCAATCATCAACTACATTGTATTAACCATGTACGTACGACATACTCGTATTATAAAATCACCGTCCTGTTACATTGTTGTTTGTCCGTCTTTGCTTGTCGTGGTGATGAGAAAGCATAAACTAATGGCTTGTAGTTCGTTTATAAGGTCACTTGTCGACCTTCAATTATGTATATGATGTGCATCACATCAATACATGCAGCCAAGAGTAATCTGCCATAACTGGAGTATGTTTACTGTGTTTTGCACAACTTGATCGAGAAGAATGCCACTGGCTGGAGAGAAACCATACACCGTTTGATGAAGCGCAGCACCAAATCCTAATTAAGATCTCTCTGAAAATTATCGGTACAGTAAGTAATTCAGTAACGAGTGACGAAACTTGACCTAGTTTGCCAGGGATTTCTAGGTACAATTAAACGCCTCCCATGCAGCATCATTCCAGACAAGCTCTCAAGCATTGTGTTGCATTCGTGAACGTTTAGTCTGAGGAGCTGCAATCGCAGCAAAATTATGCATCATCCGTTTGTAATTGCCTAACATGCCTAAATATCGAGGAAAGCCCCTATACTCTGTCGATATTGGTATTTCGCTCATTTCTGAGACCTACCTCGCTTGGGGGCATATTCCTGCAGCTGAGACATAGTGACCTAAGAAATCAATCTTGTCCTTCATGAATTCGGACTTTTCCGATCAAAATTCGTTAATTGTTCTCCATTAATATCTTAAAGACTCTGTCCAGATGTTAAATCTGTTCATTTATATTCTCTGAGAAATTAAAGTGTCTTAGATATAGAGGAAAACGAATTCCAAGGCACAAAATCAATTATTAATAGGGCGATGAAACGTGCAGCTTTTATTTTAAGACCAAAGGATAATCTAAAAAATTCCCAGAGCCTAAATAGTGTTGAGACAGTTTTTTTCAATATCTGATTGATTCATCGGAATCTGGTAGTATGCCTGAGCTAAATTCAGGCGGGAGAAAACTATTTTCTAATGAAGATAGTCAACCATGCTTTGAATTATTGGCAGGGGTTAACGGTCCTGCTTCGTCATCGCGTTTAGGGATCAAAAATCACCCACAACTAGATATTTAACTGGGGTCTTTTTTTGCACCATATTAATATGTGAAGCCCATGGTTACTTTGATAGACGCACCATACCTTGTTTCATTTGAAACATTGAATGTTACTTTGTCAATATATAATTTCTCCATTGAAACTGGCCTTGCGATGCGAAAGTTGGAGGAGCGCTACCAGTCTCGATAGTATGTACAACGGAGTTAGGTTGGGGACAACTAACATATGAAAACCCCTCGGTTGTATATAGATTCACATTTTTGTAACACTGCCCTGCAATTGGTTGGAAGATGGGAGATGTCATTAACAATTAATGATATCAATTCTGCACTGGACTGCTTAATTTTGGATACCAGCCTAGTCTGGTTATCAATAAGGATAGCAAGAGTACAATCCACTAAAAGAATAAAATGAGCAAGAAAGTGGGCTCTAATAATGGTAAGGTAGGATCTGCAAGTATGAATTTCAATATAAATGAACGACGCAGACTAAGGATAACTATATCGAAGTGCACTTCACTGTGTCCTTTTATAGTTCCTCATTGTAGTAGTGATGTTTACACTCAAATTATGCATCTTACAAAATTGCACAACATTAAACAGAATTATCGATAGACTCTCAACTGTATCTGTTAAAAATTTACATTTCTTCCTATTACGAGTAAGTTTGGCAGCGACAGTGAGTAAAGTTGGTACGCTGGTTGTCGCATTTCCTGCGTCCTGCCGTTCCAGTTTTCCGAGGGAATTGGAGAAGATGGTCTGAATGATTGTTGCTCTGTACGTTTTCACCTCGCTTTGGCCATCTGTACCTCGGTTTACAATATTTCATATTCGACACTAAGTATAAATGTGAACGGCACACAGCAGGCCACTGGTTATTACGGAACACTTGTAATACTAATTGTACACGTTTTGTATTATTACTGTTATTTTTGTACGGTGCAACATTTGATCGATTACCATTGGGATACGCGCCGATAGGCACTGAAGACGCACTTTTTGTACATTGCACATTATTATTTACACGGAGAGCAGTTATATCGGGAAAATATGTGTTACCACTTTCACTTATTTCACTATTATTTACACTAAAATATTGTGTCCTGTAAAATGGCATTAGTTTATCTGCCAATTTCCCAAATTGGGGAAGAGTCAAGACTCTCTGCATTGCGATGATGGGCACGATGTTCGGAGGTAATGACTAGGTGAACTTGTGTCTCACAAGATCCTCACCCACTCCAACTTGTCGTGCTGTCTTTCGTAGATCTTTAAGATAAACTGATGTTTTCCGGTAAGCGGGGAAGATATAATTAATTTCTTGAAGAGTTCAGGCTTCGTCCTCAAAAAATTCCAATGACTTCTGTTCGTAGGAGAGGGTAGCTCTGCGATGAAAATACCGCAGCAGAAAGAAGGTCGACTGTCCCCGGAGGTAAAGCAGCAAAAATATGGTAAAATTCTCTGTCCTGTCGAGTTATCCTAAATGTGGAAGTGTGCTTCTTCTATTTTAAACATCCCGTTACAGTTGCTTCATTGAAGACAGGAAGTTTGACGGTAATCGATGACAAGGTCCAATTCATGGTGTGGAAAATGAGCAGCTTGTTGCTCGCTTTTCGAATCCATTTCTCTTTGCTCACTCTTCTTATTCGATATAAGAGTGTCCTCAGTTATAGGTGGTAGTCAGAAATGAATTGCTTTGTATTTACAAGGCTATGACTCAAAAGTGAAAAGCTCTCCTCTTGCTTGGTAGGCTGGATAAATTGGTGATCATGGACTTCGTCAAAAGGTATAACGAATCTTGGAGGTGGATTCAATATTCATTTATTCGGCGGTAGCTTGGAATCGTCTTCAGATAGTCATCTTGATAAACTAATTTATTCTTTAAAGCAGTCCATCTCCCTTTTTAAATTAATCGCTCAGATATATGAATGCGGTCTTTTTGAGTACCATTCATCATAAATTTATATATCGAACCAGTTCCCATAACATGAAATTGGTCCTCTCAATTTACATCAACTTGAGTTACCAATTCTTACATAACTATTTTTATCTCATAATTACTATATAATAATACAAGGAATAAATACAACTATTTCGTTAAACTCAGAACAAAGAATGACTTGCGTCATAGGCATTACATTCTGAGAAAATTCCACCGTTCTATTTATTTTTAGAGTTCTTTTTAAAAGTCTTCAAATAACGGAGAGAAAAGTATATTTGTTTCAGTAAGCGATAAAATAAGTAAGTGATTGAGAGAATGACAATAATTTAGAAAAATATAACTAGGCTGTTTAATTATGATTATAATTTAAAAGGAAGTATTCACATTTTGTAAACTGTGCTCCCTTTAAAATGCATCATTTGTATCCAAATCACGACGAAAGGATGATTCCCTTTAGAACTATCGAATAAACACGAGTTCATATATGACCGCCTAATACATTCACTATTAATTGAACATACGAACACATCTCACTTTATTCAATTTAATAATTCTTTTTCCAAGTTTTACGAATTTATTCAATCTTTCAATTGCTGGAACGGTGGATCGTAAACAATTTAAAGATCTAATAAGTTTGATTTAATATTTTGTTCGCCTAGCATCAGGCTCAATTTTATAGTGTTTTAAAAATATAAATCTAAAAGTTTTTATAGATTATTTAGGGTACATTATTTTGATATAATCATAGATATACACTTATTACAAAAGCAAAAGATATCAATTGCATTGTTATAGTAATATTGTTTCTACTTTAATCAGAGATCTCCTCTTACAAATACAGGGGGGATAAGGTCACTAAAATTATAGGTGAGTCGCCAGCTTTATAGGTATTTATACATGATTTCGGTTATGTATGTGAATGTAGTTTGGTTTATGAATAAGAAAAGGGATGGTGAAAAGGTGGTTTACCTAATAGGGAGGTAAAGGTTATAGTTACGCGGTTAGTGGTAGCTTGGTCGTTAGTCGCAATGGCGATTATAGGGAAGAGTCCTCGTTGCTATTGCGCACGACGTGTGGTGATGACCTTTGGCAACTGGCCATACTTTATACCTGCGTCGAATTGTTTCTTACTCATTTATAATTCTTCACGGGAGTTATGATTTAGCCTGGGCTTACCGAAGCTTTCCCGGCAATTGGGGTAAAGAAGGACTTCCAAAATGACGTAGCAACATATAATTTTATTCTTACACTGGCCTATTAAAGTAACACTGGTATGTCACGAGTACTTTGTGGTCAATAAGTAGGCTTTATATTCTACGCGAAGTATTGGGTTGAAATGCGACAGGAAAAAATCAGTTTAATGTGAGAATAAGGAGATGAAAATATATATGTTAATTTGTAGATATTAAAGTGTATAGAGAATAAGGAAATTAAAATACATATGTTAATTTTATAAATAGGGAATGCTGGAACAAAGAAAATACGTGTAACACACAAAATAAATATACTACAATTTGTTATGATTTGATAAATCCACCAAGCGTCCATTTGTGGGGTTTCTCGTTGGGCTTATTAAATCCTGCAAATTGGTGCCAGCAGCCTAGCTATTATATAACACACGTACGACACAAAAACATAATATTTTATTTATTTCCAGATGTCAAAATTTCTCTCATTTCTCAGCCCTCTTCTACAAGTAACTCTTTATATTTTTTAATTTGAGTGGATTTATATTCAATATATTGAGTTAATAAGTATAAAAGAATGATCTATAGACTTTATCATTACTTAGTAATACTTGAGTTTATAGGCGCATGCTAGTGGGCAATATGTCTCGGCTACTAGAATTGTGATCGGCTCTGCACATTTATCGAAAGAATAAAGACGACAACGCCCTCACCTTAGGCTATTTCCGCTAAAAATTAATTTTAATTAGTTACTTTCGAAATAGGGAGTTTGCATTCAATTCCCACTTACGCTTACGGGTGGGGTTTTTACCCCCCCCCCCTGCAAACCTGAATAAAAACTTGTAATAATCCTAATTCGAAAGGCTAACATCAGATTTGAATGACAAAGGCGATTGCAAAATGTCGGTGGCGCTATCGTCATCTTAAATTACCTAATAAATAATCACTTCACGGCAAAAGCTAAACTATCCCTACCTTTCACTATTATAATCGACCCGCGCTTCTTTTCAACATCTGTTGCAAATCTTCGCTTTTAAAATGAGGCCATGATCTATACAAAAGTATATTAAATTGAATGAAGAATTTATAAACTCGTACTAATTTCTACAAACCTAATGAACAAGAATCGTGCTCTATAAATCTCTTGGTTTCGGGCGTCCCAATGTTTGAAATAAAGTCGAATTAAGAATTGCCAGTGTGTGGAAATAATGGTTTATTTTAACATTAAGAGAAACCAAAGCTCACCTATTTAAATTTAAATTTTAACTCCTTAAAGTATGGTATCTTAAAAATATGTACTTTCCTCGCCAAGCCGAAACCCTATATGTCGGCTGGAATGCCTAAAGTAACTTTTGTATTTAAAGGTAAGAGGTAAACGAAACATAAAATATTTAATATAGTACTAAACAAAAAAATCAATGCATTACTAAATAATATAATTGAGTAGAAGGGCGGGCACTTACTAAATAATAAAGAATAGAGACCCGAAAAAAATAATAAAACATAAAACGCCTTGATTGGCCACATCAGAAGCTACCGTTTGACCTCATAAGGTTTAAATTGTAACCTAAATGTGTAGCCCAGAAATAGCACCCCCAACCTTGCGCCAATAAACTTGTATATATTAACTTAATATTTCTAAATTCCAGTGTTTTCGTTTATTTTTAAAGTTTTATTAAAATTCTTGAAATAACCGAGTTAGAAAAAAATATTTATTTTAGTTAGTTTTAAAAATAAGGGAGTGATTAAGAAAATGACAATAATTTAAGGAGAAATATAACTATGATGTTTATTTTAGATTAAATGAAAAACTTGCATTTATAATTTATAAACGGTGCTCCCTGGACAACAGTTATCGTTTGTATTCCCTCCAGATGGAATGTTAATTTGGTTTACCATGAATCCATTATAGAGCTTTATAAAGCTATAAAATGCTCACTTTTGAGCTACTTTGGATTCATATTCGATTCTATAACGTTGTTCCCACAGCACAGTTTATCAACTCTTTTACTCAACAATTAGGGCAAATTTGTAGATCATAACTGTATTTTTTAGCAAGTTGGTGCCTCTTGTCACAAATCCAAAGGAATAATAAAGTCCTTTGCTGAATATAATATCGAATTCTGAGACCTTTGCCAGGGAATTCGCTAGACATGGGCCTAATAGAGGATTTGTGGGCGTTAATGAAACAGGCGTTTGTTAAGAAAAAGACATCCAATATCATCTATTGCGGGTGTTTTATCAGATTTTGGTTCCAACTTGCTAAAACGAATTAAATCAGTCCTGAAGTAAAAGTGACATCATTGTATATATGTAGTGAATGTGCCTAGTATAGTGGTTAGCGCACTTGCCCGGCAATCCTTGGTTCAGCAGTTTGAATTTCTGACGGATTCGTTTTGCAGCTGACACTATTTACTATGGAGGTTATCTCCGTCACTGGGCATTACGGTGGTGACGGGTAGGTAGAGCTCGTAGCCATGATAGGCAGTCCACTTAAGAGATGAATAGCTCTGATTTTAAAACCCTGGAGCTACAGGCATAAATGCCTCTTCCAGAAGATCCTCTGTGAGTAAACTGTGAGTATAAAATGGATTTGGGCTCTAAATAAATCTTTGTCTTTTTTTCCTTTGAATTATGACACAATAATAATAAAGGCAAATGCGACATTTGATAAGTGCTCTTAATTTTTTATAGAATAAAATATATTAGTTTCTATAACTTTCGACATGAGTGTGGGCTGCATGTCTCTCTTTCGCAGACCAAACTTTGCCTAATTAATGCTTAAATTGCTAAAGCCGCATTATACAGTGTAGCCATATGATATCAAATATATACCTCTTTGCATGTAGGTGAGTAATGCATTCGAATTATTATGTAAGAGTTCTTTAGAGATTATTGGTGCAGAGTTAAAGGTTAGGTTAGAGCTATCTCCATGCTCAGTACGAAATACGAGGGTGTAACGCATGTAGGTTTCTTCCCCATGACTGAATGTCGTGATAATTAGAGATATCTCATTCATTTTGCCAAAATATTTTGTTGCCATTCTTTATGTAGACGTCAATAAAATATCCTTACCTTGCTTTCAAATGTTTCATTTAGTTTGGTAAATCAGGGTTGTGCACTTCTGCCACTCACTGGGGCCTGGTTCCGTACTATAACGTTTAATAGATGGGTCAGGTCAGAACGTGTTGGAAGCTTATCGTTCGTTTTGGTCTTGTTTTTTGGAGACGATTAACTTAGGAGATTCAAATGCGCATCGTTAGCGTCAATGGAGATGCATCATGTAAATTCTTTGCTCTGTTTTTCTCATGAGATGAAATACTGTTAGGGTTACATTATTTCACGTTTAGTCATTTTTTTCACTCGAAACTTGAATACGGTTACGAGATATATTCATAAGCATTCGTAGATTATTGCAAATGGTGGATTATGTCTTGTACATTATATTTCGGTGTGAAATACGAACCTTGCAACCATCCCATTAAGATTGTCTTCCTTTTTGACGTCGAGGTAATGCCAATCGCATTACGTTTTGCACGTTGTATAACACTAAGCAACAAATCTTAACTTTTTGTTTGTTACATATATGTGAATAAGTGTTTCTAATTAGTTTGAGGGCGCTGAATCTGAATTTGATGCCAAAATTCTCTATCACGTTTACATTTTGTATAGTTTCCCAGTTCCCTTCCCTATTTGTTCCGATTAATAAATAAAAAGATCGTTTTATTTTGAAATTTTTAAACAAAAATATTATAAACTTGGGGAACCTTCCTTCTTTATTCTGGCTTAGGACAGACACTCCACATCACTGACGAAGTTATCCCCCTCCCTTCCAAATTCTGAAGACTTTACTTTCTTGATCAAGTTTGTTATGCACTTAAAGCTTAAAGAAACTTTGCTGTAGCCTTCTCGTTTTTTTTTGTGAGACATCAAAGTTTGTTTTTGTAAAGACCAGCAATAATCCTGCATCATATTTGGATAAAACTTTCCTTTGCACCTCGTCTCCATAACCATAATTTGTTGATGAAAACGTGCACCATGTTCATCACTAACCTCTCCCAGATTTCCAGGAAAAATATCGAGATGAAAATCCAGAAAATGCATTTTAGGTGACATTCTACATTCTATCTTTTCATTGGCTTCCAGAATATTGTTTACTATTTCATTTAGATAGTAAAAAGGAAGGAATCTTCAGAAACAACTCTGCGAATTTGTGGTCCAGTGAAAACTCTAGCTTCTATTTTTGCATCAGTTAATGATCATTTGAATTTTTTTTTCAAATATTGAAAGCCTTCTTTGATCCATACTCTTCACAAATATTTCATTAACCCTAATTTAATGGGAAGAGGTGGAAGATAAATTTTTTTTATCTACTAGAGCATCATGCTTAACATTATGTTTGCCAACAATGTGTTTTTATCTGGCTAGCCCTTCTGACTTTTTATAGTGATTATTTATCATTTCTGCTATCCCAAAGACATATACTTAGATCTAAATCTCGTACCAAGTCGTTAAAACTTTGTTGGCAAAATAAATTTGGATCTACTAGAGCATCATGCTTAACATTATGTTTGCCACAATGTATTCTTATCTGGCAAGCCATTCTTGCTTTTTATAGTGATTATTTATCACCTCTGCTATCCCAAAGACATATACTCAGATCTAAATCTCGTACCAAGTCGTTAAAACTTTGTTGGCAAAATTAATTTGGATCTATAGAGCATCATGCTTAACATTATATCTGCCACAATGTATTCTTATCTGGCTATCCATTCTTGCTTTTGATAGTGATTTTTTATCATCTCTGCTAAACCAAAGACATATACTTAGATCTAAATCTCCTACAAAGTCGTTTAAACTTTGTTGGCAAAATAAATTTGGTTCTATATCTTGATCAATTGGAACATATGTTTGATCTTCTGCAATTTCTCCAGAAATCAATGTAGAATCATCATCAGAACTAAAGTAATCATTTATTGTAGTAGGTGGCTTCGGTAATGGAGTAGATTCATCATGTGGACCCTGTGTCAATGCTGATGGGCAATTTGGATAAATAATTTTAGATTTGTTTTTCTTTGAAACTCCAGCCCTTAAATGATTTGAGGGCTCACACCATACCATAGCAACAGCAAATGGCATTGCCTTCCTCTTCCCATTTAACCAAGCTGTCAACATTATGTTACACTGCGTGCAGCAAATATGAGAGGCCCAATTTTATCCTCGTCCCCTACTTTACATCCAAAATATTATCTGTAGGCTTGTTTTATCGTTACTGCTGTTTCTCTTTCTTTCCGTTGTACCACTTGTGTGAATTGCCTGCAAACATAACAAAATATTTTGGGGCTGTTTACACATCCGCCTCTAGAACTTAAAGCCATGACAAAATTTCAAATACTAACTTGAGCAAGCAAACGATAGACAATGAGAGATCCTTATCATAAAGTTCTTATAAGAGCAAAGTTTTGATAAACGTGTTATATTCTACACCAGTTATCAGTAGCAGTTACTTTATCACAAATAAGTATGTATTAATCTTAAAATCTGAAAAAATCTGGAAAAATAACCAGTAATTAGAATTCAACGATATTTGAGATTCAATATAGTCTACTTTACATATATTAAAAATGTTAATATATATTAAAAATATATATTATTTATTAATATATATTACAAGCTGCTGTTCTCTTCCTTAACAGGCATAGCTTGGTTACACAGGCAACCCCTGCGGGGTGTGGCCAACAGCCCTATTTCTAATTCTTAAACGCCTTTTTTAATCCTCTTTTTAGACTCTTTATTTTAACACAATGAACACCTTTTTCTTTTTTTTCTTCTTCATCCTTATCTTCATCTTCATCTTTATCTTAATCTTAATCTTCATCTTCATCTTAATCTTAAACTTAATATTCATCTTCATCTTCATCTTCATCTTTCTGTTCCTGTTCATGATCATGTTCTTCTTCTTCTTCTTCTTCTTCTTCTTCTTCCTCGGTCTGTGACCTACGGCCTATCATGAGTATTTTTTTTTCTTTTCTCCATCTAAATTTACTATAATAATTTCCATGCAAAAATTTTAATACATTTTCTGAACTTGACCATTTGTAATTCTTTTAGTTTTAAAAAAGTCACAAAAATTCGATACTTATATTTATTTCTGAACTATATCATTTTATTTTATTTTCTATTATAAAAAAATTATTAGAAATAAGTTTGATAAAAAAATTAAATCCACTTAGGTGACAACCGCACTAAAAGAAAAAATCTGATTTAGACCTTAAAAAAACCTTGTTCTTAAAATATAGGGTTATGGAATTATATATATACAAGCCGCTGTTGACTTCCTTAACAGAAAGAGCTCGTTTACACAGGCATCCCTGCAGGGTGTGGCCTACGGCCATATTTGCTAATCTTAACCCTGCTTTTTTAATCCCCTTTATAGACTCTTTATTTTAACACCCTGAACACTTTTTTTTCTTCTTCTTTATCTTCTTCTTCTTCTTCTTCTTTTTCCTGTTCTTTTTCTTCTTCTTCTTCTTCATCCCCTTTTCTTCTCTCTACTGAAAAGACGTGCTCGCTCTGTGCTCCCGCTAATTTCACTCTGCTCAGAATTTATCGTGCCTCTGCTACTGAATACTTTTATATATATCGCCTATTCAATATTCGTCGCCGTATTATAAAGTTCGATCTTTCAATTACAGTATATTAGCTTGTGCAGCTTGTTTTCTAAATTAGTTCCGAATTAAAAAAAACAAAAAACCGACAATGCCCGTTATAAAGATCGATTGCTCAAGGTGCGCTGCTTCATTTAATAAGGAAATTTACGTTCCCTCGAACCTTGAGCAAATTAGAATATGTCGATTTTGTATGTTGAACGAAGCGTTTGAACGCAAGTTGTCAAGTGCGATCAGCGAGATCAAACTGGAATTAAATACCGTTGCGAGGGATGTGATCTCGACTAACCGTAAAGTCGATGACTTAAATTCGAAACTAGACTCTGCTATTCACGACATGCGCGGGAGGGAAGATAGTAATAGAGATAGGCGGCCTGCAAATTCGAATCATCAGGTAATTGTTGACGAGCAACAACGAATTTTAAACTCGTTTAGGCCTCAGGAATCGCAATTTCGACGTGTTAGAAATGGGGCTAGACCAACGAGGGACCAGAACTTCGTTTTACCCTGTTCGAACCCTTTCGCGTTGCTAACTCCTATCGAGGGGGAAGAGGAAACCGTTTTAATGGGGGACTCCTTAATTAGAAGGCAGGATCAGGAGTTTGCTGCGCGTAACCCTTCTAAGCGTAAGCGCTTTTGCTATCCCGGTGGCCGCATTAACAACGTGGCCGCCGAGATCGAGAAATTGGAAGATACGCGTGGTGAACGAACGATCATCACGATGGTAGGGGGCAACGACGTCCATAGGTATGACAGCACCCCGGAAGATATAGTTTATCGTGCCAGAACCATGATAGATACGGCGAAATCCAAAGCAACCAACGTGGGAATTATTGGTGTTCTCCCCCGACTTAAATCCACGTTGCGCCTCCAATCTAGAGCGATCTATACTAACGAATGTCTTAAGCGGTTGTGTCGAGAAACTGGTGTTAGCTTTTTTAACTTATGGGATTCATTCCAGGACCATCCGTCACTTTTCCAAAAGGACGGAATTCACCTAAGCGATGTGGGTAATAGTCGGCTGGGTAGGATCTTAGACGAGTCCGTACGTAGCATTTTAGGTAGGAGAGTTGCGCGGCCACGTGATGCCGATGCGCCGGGCCGGCCCACGCGTGAAGGGGGCACTATCGACGGGGTGCAGGGAAACGGAACGGATCTGAGTGTTATAGAAGAGTTAACGTAAAGCGCAAACTGAGATGCATATATGCGAATGTTCGTAGCTTAAAAAATAAAATTGCCGAAATAAAAGCCGTTATTCTAGAGGGTAATTTCGACCTCGTATTCCTAAGTGAAACATGGTTAGACACTCATACGGGGATCAGTGTTTGCGAGTTCGATATAGCGGGGTACAAAATTCATTACAGAAATAGACAAACCGGTAGAGGAGGGGGCGTATTAATGTATATAAAAGAGGATCTAAACGCCATAACGATGGACTCGTCTAAGGATGATATGCGAAGTGATGCTTTATTAGTCCAGCTAAGTTTAGATGCTATAAATAAAATTAACTTAGTCGTGCTATATCGTCCGCCTTGACAATTGGAAAGAGAAGATGCTGCACTCTTCGATACGCTTACGTCTTGGATTAGAAAAGGGACCACATTAGTCTGCGGCGATTTTAATTTACCTAATGTTAACTTTAGCAACCTTACTTCTGATAAACCGGGTGAGAGGCTATTAAACTTTATGTTGGAGAATTTTCTCGTACAAAAAGTGGAAGAGCCTACTTGTGATAGCAATATTCTTGATTTAATCATGGCAACCGATGAGTCATTGTTAGAAAACGTACGTGTGGGTGAACATTTAGCTTCCAGCGACCATAATGCGATTAGATTCGATGTAAACACCTGCGTAGAAGTTAGAATGAGCTTGCAGCTCATCCCTCGTTTTGGTAGCTGTGATTTCGATATTTTTCGCGAAAGGATTAAGGATATAGACTGGGGAATACGATTCGAGAACAGGTCGGTAGGAGAGATGTACGCAGAACTTCGATGTACGCTGCTTCGTGTGAATTCTGATTTGGTTAAGTATGTGCGTAAGAGCGGGAAGTCGGTGAGAGCTCCGTGGCTTAGTCCGTTAATACTACGCTTAATCCGGGACAGAAATAGAAAATTTAAAATTCCTAAAAACAATGGGTCAGTTATAAGTCGGCAAAATTACATACATTCTCGTAGGGAAGTTAAACGTGCGGTCAGAGATGCGAAGAGGAAGTATGAAATAAACCTCGCTAAGGATTCAAAGAATGAACCGAAACGGTTTTATGGGTACGTAAATAATAGGAAACCCGTAAAAGGATCGATAGGGCCGATCAAAGATAAGGATGGTCGTTTGACTGAACTTCCGACACAAATGTCTAAAATTTTAAATGAGCATTTTACGAGCGTGTTTACTGTGGAAGATTCTTCCGAATTGGAATCGTTAATTGGGGAAGTTCGTAGTGCTGATAAATGCATATCCGATGTAAGTATAAAGGACGAGGAAATTCTTAAATTTATTAAGCTAATGAAAAAGTCGAAATCTCCGGGCCCCGATGGGGTATATCCAATTCATTTAAAGGAGCTTCAAAATGAACTCGTTAAGCCATTGCGTGAAATTTTCAATCGCTCATTAGAGGATGGCGTAGTTCCGTTGGATTTCAAGCGAGCAAACGTTACACCTATATTTAAGAAGGGGAATAGATTTGAAGCAACGAATTTTCGGCCTATTAGTCTAACTTCGGTAGTTGGGAAGCTTTTAGAATCTGTAATTAAAGATAGAATAGTGAGCCACCTCGATGCAAATAAGCTGATTAACGATACCCAGCATGGATTTAGGCGTGCGAGATCGTGCTTGACTAACTTGCTCGAATTCTTCCACAAAATGATTTGCGTGTACGATGAAAGCAAAGCTGTAGACGTAATATATTTAGACTTTAAAAAGGCGTTCGACACCGTCCCCCACCAAAGGTTATTAATGAAAGTTAAAGCGATTGGGGTGACTGGTAAGATTTTAAACTGGATTAGAAATTGGCTGAAAGATCGCTCGCAGCGGGTAGTAATAAATGGGGAATGTTCAGATTGGGCCAGCGTTAGTAGTGGGGTACCGCAGGGCTCTGTTTTAGGCCCTTTATTGTTTTTAATTTATATTAACGATTTAGATAAAGGCATACTTAGTCGGATTTCGAAATTTGCGGACGACACGAAGCTGGGCAATCGTGCCTATGTAAGATCGGATGTCGATAAATTGCAGGGGGACCTAAACTCGATTGCCAATTGGGCGGACAAGTGGCAAATGGAATTTAATTTAAGCAAATGCAAGGTAATGCACTTGGGTTGCCATAATTTAAGAGTAGAATATACCATGAAAGGCCAAGTCCTCGACGCGGTTAAATTAGAAAAAGACTTGGGAGTATTAGTCTCAGACGATTTTAAATTCTCGAAGCAATGCGCGGATGCGTGTAAAAAAGCAAATCGCGTTTTGGGTTATATCGCGCGCAATTTCATCTTCAAATCCAAGGATGTAATTTTACCTTTATATAAATCCCTTGTGCGGCCACTTCTCGAATACGCTGTTCAATTTTGGGCTCCATATTTAATGAAAGATATTGCGCAATTAGAAAGAGTGCAGCGTAGGGCTACGAAATTAATTCCAGAGCTGAGGAATAGATCATACGAGGAAAGGCTCAGGGCTTTAGATTTGCCATCGCTAGAAAGCAGAAGATTACGTGGCCAGCTAATAGAAGTATTTAAAATACTGAAGGGTTTCTCAAACGTGGACTTTCGCAATCTGTTCGAACTGGATCATAGGGGAAATACTCGTCAGCACGGGTTAAAATTAGTGAACAAGCGTTTTAACACTAGTATAGCCCAAAACTATTTTACATTTAAAGTTACTCAAAATTGGAATCGGCTGCCCACCCACGTAGTAGATAGCACTTCGGTTAATATGTTCAAAAATCGTCTCGACGTGCATTTGAATAGTTTAAATATAACGTAGTTGAGCACTGTGAATTTAAACGTCCTTGCAGAGAGAGAGTTTGGAGCGGAGGTTTAAGGATATGAAATTATGATGACTAAAAATGATGCCGGCGATTCTCTGCATGTGTAGCTTAGATGTCCCATTTCTTTTCCGCCTATCCTATAAGTAGTCTCTATCCCTAAATTAGCTTTTCACCACTAGCAGTCGAGTGGCTGCGGAAGATGAGAAAAAAAACTTTCTATCTCCCCCGACCCCTAGTTTGATTAGTTAAAATTGCACGATAATGTACACATGTAGATAAGTGTGTACAGTAGATAGTATTAAAAAAAAAGAAAAAAAAAAGCATGTTAGAGATACACTCGTAGATAAGGGTGTATCGTAGTTTTTGATTTAGTGTAGCGGACTAGCCTCGAGCGGACCTTAGGGTCTTTGCTGGTCCTAGATTCTGTAGTTCTGTAGTTCTTCTTCTTTCTGGGTTATATCGCGCGTAATTTCACGTTCAAATCCAAAGAGATAATTTTACCATTGTATAAATCACTTGTGCGTCCACTGCTCGAATATGCGGTTCAATTTTGGGCTCCATACTTAAACAAAGATATCGCGCAATTAGAAAGAGTGCAGCGTAGGGCTACAAAATTAATTCCCGAGCTGAGAAACAGGCCCTATGAGAAAAAACTTAGGGCATTAGATTTGCCATCTCTCGAAGGCAGAAGATTACGTGGCCAGCTAATTGAAGTATTTAAAATATTGAAAGGATTTTCAAACGTTGATTATAGGAATTTGTTCGAATTGGATCATAGGGGAAATACTCGGCAACACGGATTAAAATTAGTCAACAAGCGATTTAACACTAGTATAGCCCAAAACTATTTTACGTTTAAAATTACTCAAATTTGGAATAGGCTACCCACCCACGTAGTGGATAGTAGGTCGGTAAATATGTTTAAAAACCGTCTCGACGCGCACTTAAATAGTATAAATATAACGTAGTCTGAGCACAGTAAATAATAACGTCTTTGCAAAAGGAGTTTGGAGCGGAGGAACAACGAGAGTAAAAATGATGACTAAAAATGATGCCAGCGATTTCTCTTGCATGTGTAGTTTAGATATCCATTTTCTTTTCCGCCTATCCTATAACTAGATTTTCACCACTAGCAGTCGAGGGCTGCGGAAGTTGAGAAGAAAAACTTTCTATCACCCCCCCTTAGGTTGAAGTAGTTAATATGCCTGACATTGTACACATGTAGATAAGTGTGTACAGTAGATTATATATTTAAAAAAAAAAAAAATATATATATATAGCATGTTAGAGATACACTCGTAGATAAGTGTGTATCGTAGTTTCGGATGTAGTGTAGCGGACTAGCCTCGAGCGGACCTTAGGGTCTTTGTTGGTCCTAGATTCTGTAGTTCTGTAGTTCTTCTTCTTCCTACTCGTGATAGCAATATTCTTGATTTAATCATGGCAACCGATGAGTCATTGTTAGAAAACGTACGTGTGGGTGAACATTTAGTTTCCAGCGACCATAATGCGATTAGATTCGATCTAAACACCTGCGTAGAAGTTAGAATGAGCTCGCAGCTCATCCCTCGTTTTGGTAGCTGTGATTTCGATATTTTTCGCGAAAGGATTAAGGATATAGACTGGGGAATACGATTCGAGAACAGGTCGGTAGGAGAGATGTACGCAGAACTTCGATGTACGCTGCTTCGTGTGAATTCTGATTTGGTTAAGTATGTGCGTAAGAGCGGGAAGTCGGTGAGAGCTCCGTGGCTTAGTCCGTTAATACTACGCTTAATCCGGGACCGAAATAGAAAATTTAAAATTCATAAAAACAATGGGTCAGTTATAAGTCGGCAAAATTACATACATTCTCGTAGGGAAGTTAAACGTGCGGTCAGAGATGCAAAGAGGAAGTATGAAATAAACCTCGCTAAGGATTCAAAGAATGAACCGAAACGGTTTTATGGGTACGTAAATAATAGGAAACCCGTAAAAGGATCGATAGGGCCGATCAAAGATAAGGATGGTCGTTTGACTGAACTTCCGACACAAATGTCTAAAATTTTAAATGAGCATTTTACGAGCGTGTTTACTGTGGAAGATTCTTCCGAATTGGAATCGTTAATTGGGGAAGTTCGTAGTGCTGATAAATGCATATCCGATGTAAGTATAAAGGACGAGGAAATTCTTAAATTTATTAAGCTAATGAAAAAGTCGAAATCTCCGGGCCCCGATGGGGTATATCCAATTCATTTAAAGGAGCTTCAAAATGAACTCGTTAAGCCATTGCGTGAAATTTTCAATCGCTCATTAGAGGATGGCGTAGTTCCGTTGGATTTCAAGCGAGCAAACGTTACACCTATATTTAAGAAGGGGAATAGATTTGAAGCAACGAATTTTCGGCCTATTAGTCTAACTTCGGTAGTTGGGAAGCTTTTAGAATCTGTAATTAAAGATAGAATAGTGAGCCACCTCGATGCAAATAAGCTGATTAACGATACCCAGCATGGATTTAGGCGTGCGAGATCGTGCTTGACTAACTTGCTCGAATTCTTCCACAAAATGATTTGCGTGTACGATGAAAGCAAAGCTGTAGACGTAATATATTTAGACTTTAAAAAGGCGTTCGACACCGTCCCCCACCAAAGGTTATTTATGAAAGTTAAAGCGATTGGGGTGACTGGTAAGATTTTAAACTGGATTAGAAATTGGCTGAAAGATCGCTCGCAGCGGGTAGTAATAAATGGGGAATGTTCAGATTGGGCCAGCGTTAGTAGTGGGGTACCTCAGGGCTCTGTTTTAGGCCCTTTATTGTTTTTAATTTATATTAACGATTTAGATAAAGGCATACTTAGTCGGATTTCGCAATTTGCGGACGACACGAAGCTGGGTAATCGTGCCTATGTAAGATCGGATGTCGATAAATTGCAGGGGGACCTAAACTCGATTGCCAATTGGGCGGACAAGTGGCAAATGGAATTTAATTTAAGCAAATGCAAGGTAATGCACTTGGGTTGCCATAATTTAAGAGTAGATTATACCATGAAAGGCCAAGTCCTCGACGCGGTTAAATTAGAAAAAGACTTGGGAGTATTAGTCTCAGACGATTTTAAATTCTCGAAGCAATGCGCGGATGCGTGTAAAAAAGCAAATCGCGTTTTGGGTTATATCGCGCGCAATTTCATCTTCAAATCTAAGGATGTAATTTTACCTTTATATAAATCCCTTGTGCGGCCACTTCTCGAATACGCTGTTCAATTTTGGGCTCCATATTTAATGAAAGATATTGCGCAATTAGAAAGAGTGCAGCGTAGGGCTACGAAATTAATTCCAGAGCTGAGGAATAGATCATACGAGGAAAGGCTCAGGGCTTTAGATTTGCCATCGCTAGAAAGCAGAAGATTACGTGGCCAGCTAATAGAAGTATTTAAAATACTAAAGGGTTTCTCAAACGTTGACTTTCGCAATCTGTTCGAACTGGATCATAGGGGAAATACTCGTCAGCACGGGTTAAAATTAGTGAACAAGCGTTTTAACACTAGTATAGCCCAAAACTATTTTACATTTAAAGTTACTCAAAATTGGAATCGGCTGCCCACCCACGTAGTAGATAGCACTTCGGTTAATATGTTCAAAAATCGTCTCGACGTGCATTTGAATAGTTTAAATATAACGTAGTTGAGCACTGTGAATTTAAACGTCCTTGCAGAGAGAGAGTTTGGAGCGGAGGTTTAAGGATATGAAATTATGATGACTAAAAATGATGCCGGCGATTCTCTGCATGTGTAGCTTAGATGTCCCATTTCTTTTCCGCCTATCCTATAAGTAGTCTCTATCCCTAAATTAGCTTTTCACCACTAGCAGTCGAGTGGCTGCGGAAGATGAGAAAAAAAACTTTCTATCTCCCCCGACCCCTAGTTTGATTAGTTAAAATTGCACGATAATGTACACATGTAGATAAGTGTGTACAGTAGATAGTATTAAAAAAAAAAAAGAAAAGCATGTTAGAGATACACTAGTAGATAAGGGTGTATCGTAGTTTTTGATTTAGTGTAGCGGACTAGCCTCGAGCGGACCTTAGGGTCTTTGCTGGTCCTAGATTCTGTAGTTCTGTAGTTCTTCGTCGTTCTGTGTCCTAAGGTCTATCATGATTCTTTTTCTTTTCTCCATCTAAATTTGCTATAATAATTTCCATGCCAAAATATTAATAAATTTTAGGAACTTCACCATTTGTAATTCTTTTAGTTTTCAAAAAGTCACAAAAATTCGATACTTATATTGACTTCAGAACTTGACCATTTTATTTTTTTTATATTACAAAGGAATTATTAGAAATAACTTTGATAAAAAAATTAAATCTACTTAGGTAACAACCAAACTAAAAGAAAAAATCTTATTTAAACCTTCACAAAATCTTGTTCTTAAAATATAGGGTAATGGATTTATTATAAATATTAAATATATCAAAAATTTCACATTGGTACAATATTGAGCAAACGTGTATAATGGCTTCAAAAGGGAAATTCAAAATACATAAGCACTAGACGTGATATACAGATTCTAAAGTTATATTTGGAATCAACTATTTTCTGCTCTGTAACAAAAGTCATGTTACACAGTGCAATTCATTTGTAGCTGAAAGTTCAGCGTCCTGCGCAGTCAATAATATCTCGTTTTTCGTTCACAACCAATCAAGAAAGTGACAATGCAAAAAAAGAGAAGCCAATCCTGCCCTAAACCTTTCGTTTTTTAATGAGAGTTCTCTCTAACGCTAGGTCCATTATCTTTGATTATCTTATCCAAAATTCTATCAAAAAGATACTAGGAGAGGAGTTTTTATTTAGTATTTCTTTTATCATACTTCTTCTTTAGCTTCAGCTATTCCAGTAAACAGATAGAGAATCAATTTGGTTTCCATGTTATTAACCTCATTTAAAACTTGCAGCTTTTCCGACTATATTTTTCTATCATTATGGTTCAGCTAGTTGAAATATACTGATATATACGAAAGTATGCTTCATGTCTGGCGTAGAGTCCGATTATTATTCTATAGTAACTTACGTCTTTTAGACTTCCACATGTTCTGGTTCGTGTTATCTTTCTGACATGCCTAATTCAAGACAGAGTAGTGTAGTATTTCCTTATTTTAGTTTAATGGACATCGAGAGGTTGAAAGGAATATGCAAGGATGAGCAGTACCGAAAACGCAACCGAACAGACATTAAATTCATCCCCATATTAACAACATGGTCTTGATCATTCCAGCCCTCATGACTATATATATATATATATATATATATATATATATATATATATATATATATATATATATATATATAAATAATAGTGGAAGAGAAATTTGACGATAATGAGAAGGAGACAACTAACAGGAGTTTTTTAAAGGAAAGAGAAAGGGACCTTGGAAAAACATAAGAATCAATGAGAGCAAATGACATCACAATTAAATCAATGCATGCTAAGAAGACATATGTTTTGGATTCCTGATCTAGACTCAAATCCAGGTCTGCTTATTGCTTGCCAGATGCTAATTTCGGAAAGCCGACACGGCTTCCACTCCTAGTCATGAATTTCAAACTTTTTTTCCCTGCCGTTATTTAAGTCTCCTAGGTATGGATTGCATTCAATGTGCAGTCCCTTGCTCTCTTTGATCCTTGTGTTCTTCCAATGTCCCTTTCTCTTGCCTTTAAAAAAAAACCTGTTTCTTGTCTAATTGCTCTTTAGTGCCAAATTTATCTCGCTTTTGTCCTATATTGTTAAATAGTCTGCAATACAAGGATTATGCATCTTTCTTTCCGTCTTCAAAAAGAGTTTTGAATGGCAGAAAATAAATATAGCGAAAGACCGTTTGTGGTTGTTACTAGCCACAGGGCTTTTATTTGCTCTTTTCTTATATATATATATATATATTTATATATATATATATATAAATATATATATATATATATATATATATATATATATATATATATATCCATTAAACCACATTGAAAGAGAAAACGGAATAATCTTTTCTTGCAGTTATATTTTTATTACCTTTTTTCAAAAAATCCGTGCAGGGAAGTGATTCGAACCAGGCACACTGAGGCAGCGAGCACCGCTTTGATCTCAGTTAAAAGTATGCCGTTAGTACACTACGCTACGCAGAGAACCAAAAAATTCTCTGAATAGAATAGCTTTTAAGGAACACTTTTGCAAGCTCGAACGGAGACTATGAAAGAAATAGAAAATTAATTGGGAATTCAAAGAATAAATGAAGAATAGTTAAACGCGTAGCAGATATAACAAATGTATATTTCTCTCAAAGTAGCACGAGAAAAATATAGATTTGTATATTTCTCTTAAAGATCGTACACAATTAGTCATTATAGTGCATATCACTGTGTCTCAAATGCAGAGAGACGCAACCTAATTCCTCAAAGCAATGTGGTTTTTAGGCGAGCGATCGTCTCTCATTTGAAAATTTCTCATTTGGCGCGCTATGGTGTACCTCGGATGTCTTATGCCTCAACATGGTCGCTTTCCAGGTTATTCAGGACACTTCTTCAATTTATACCTATTCAGACCACTCTCCTGGTTGGGCTGGCTACTATGATTTTTTTTTGGTCTCTTTGTTTTGGTCTCACTAACTTTCAACGGGAGAGGCAGTGATCTCTCAACGGTGAGGCATGCAAATTAATAACTTTTATTAAGCAATATTGAACAGTTTGGAAAATGTAATTATTAAGACCTAATTATCATAAACCCACAACGCGATTAAAGAAGATTATCTATTTAGTTGAAAAAAATATCTCGCATTGTGTTTTTAGTTCTATATAATGATGTTACCTTTATAAACGATACGAATAAATTCACTTTAAATTATTTAGTATTAATATTTTGGCCTAGCATATGACTCATCCTATTAAGGAGTGATATTATTTTATTTTTAGAAATAATTTTAGGAGAAAAATACAGCCTATTTTGGAAAGTACCAGAATATCTGAAAGGTTAAATTTCTCCATTTAATGTTCCTATTACATATATCCTTTTGCAAATTATGTTTTGCACCCTAGTGTCGATTCCAGAGACAAAATTTCCGCTGCTTAAAAAATCTTAGAATAATTGGCCAACTAAATGGTGATGTATGTAGCCATTTACGTCTATTGAGTCAAACGACCTTTTGGGCCAAGTAAGAATAGTCCTGAAAATACTGCAAAACCTTCTCTGAGTTTTTTACTACTTATTTTGTCTGTAACAGAGGAACAAATAAGAATGAGTTTGTTCTCTAATTTAATCGATTTTAAGAGTGTAAAATGTATTTTTCCGTTTCAAAGATATAATTAGCTGTAGAAAGTGATAGAAGAATAGATTATGGCGTGAAATCTGAATTAAGTTTTGTTTGACTTATATGTTTAAATAATATTTTGCCCAGTTCGTTTTGTTTACATAATAATACTGGTGAGTCATAGGGGATTTAATCTTATGGCAAATTATAAATTTTGAGGGAGAATCATAATGATGAAAAGCGCGTTAAATTATTTCTAGATTGTGTGAGGAGGCAACTCGATTTGGATTTCTGATTATAACTGTATGTTTTTGGTTCTATAATAAATAATCATATTAAAAGCATTATTTTTACAGTGAAAATGAATGTCCTTTAAAATATAAGATCGCCTAGTAATACAGGATGTCCCAGAAGTCGCGAACTAACCTGTTTTTTTTTAAACACCTTTATATTTCAAAAATATCTTTATTACTAATAATCGCCGCAATTTATTTTCTCTCCTTCAAATTGAATTATGGCTAAGAAATAAAGTTTAGAAGAAATAGTTCAACTCTTTGTCATGTTTGAAAGACAGAGCAACACACCGCTCAGTAGCTGAAGAACTTTGAGCGAGAACCATTGAGCCATACCACTGCCTGTCGTTTGATCAAACCTTTCCAAGAAACTGGCTCAGTTGCTGATTGTGCGAAATGTGGGCGACCAAAGAAGAAACATCTACTCTGGTTTTAGCGAATGTTGCTAAAAGTCGTCTGAAATCAGTCAGAAGACTAAGTTAGGAGCTATACATTAGCAAATGGTTTGAAGGTTGCAATAAAAACTGAGTACCAAAGGATCATCCCTGTAAAGCTTTAGGAGTGTGAAAGTCACTTTGATGAAGAGAATTGATGCGTGTTTTATTGCAAAGGGTGCTCAATTTTAACATTTGTTATGATTATTTTCAATAACGGTGTTTTAGGAATCAATAAGGATATTTTGTGGAAAATCAGGATGGTGCGAATCCTTTAGGACACCCTGTATATATCTATTTTGACTTGTCTGTATGCATCCCCGGTGCCGTGTATTAGTGACAAAAAATTTAGGCCTATGGTTCCTAATTCTGCTGATTGGACTAATATATGTAAGAAATTTGAAGGACAACTGGACTTTACACTTTGGAAATAATGTTCACTTTAATTTGGCTCTCGAAAAGTTAGTCGCCATTTTTACAGTTGTATCTATAGATTTTAAAAGTGCTAACTTCCAATCTTTAATAATTTCTTTCTGATTAGATAATCTTTCTAAAGTTGTGCTTATCTGCAAAATCCAAGTAGGAGAAAGTTACTTTATATTTAAAAAGAATATTAAACTATTCTAATCAGAGGGAAAACACTAATTCAGAGCAGATAGATTGAGAAGAGGTATGGCAACTGCCAGCAAAAGCATAAGTTTCCGTACCTTATCTCCTTGCTAATACTAGCGCATATTCAAATGTAAAACAAATCCATAAAGGAATGAAGAGGGAATTTTATGTCTAGTAGCAAAATAAAAATAAAATGTGTTTGATCACGTTTCGTGAGAGAAACTATTTCCTATTGTATCAGCCACTTTCACCAAACGCCAGCCCTGAAGCTGATATTATCGTATTTATTACTTTTTTCAGACAACATTAATAATAAAGTTGTTCTGCGCTGTGTGCATTTCTGAAAATGGAAAGAAAAGTGGGAGCCAAATAGCAGATCGATCCCTTCTCCTTGGCCCTTAAAAGAGGTCAAAAATGGGTAGGTGTAGCACGCTACTACTCTGTAGTCCCCCGCAGCCACAGTTACCATAACCAAAGTAGGCTCCAGGTACTGTGCGTACGATATTTAGGAGTGAGAAGGAAAGGAAGAGGTAGGTTTAATGATAGAACAGCGAGGATGTATAGTAGGAGAGAAAACGTGGACATATTCATGGGGCTTACATTTAACGTGAAATCCTAACCACGATATGTAACTTGTATCTACTCTAGATCGTTTCTTTTTATGGTGACACCTTTCCCACGTACCTTGTGTGAATGCATTTATAAGTTCCAGGTGAAAATGCCATTGTTAATGAAGAATAGTTGCTGAAAACTGAAGAAACAATGATATGCAAAGAGATGCTAGATTAGCTGGAGATTAGGCAAGCTCTGCTATTGTAGGTAGTTATAGGTAGCATGATTAAGTTAAATTTTGTTTTGCGTGAGTTCCACGCAATTCTATTCTGATATCTGAGTCTATTTGTATCTTTGTGAGTATAGTGTTTGTTTATTTAATGTACTTAAACGCTTATTAGTATTTATTCTTTCTAAAACTGGTGTAAGATTCTATCTCTCTATCTATCTTCTTTCTATTTATATTGTGGTCATAATTGTATATTGTATATATGCTTTATAATGTTCTTACTTCAGGTATCTAATTAATCTTGCTCGTCGTCAAGTAATATTCTCCTGATCTAAGTATATATTTTTTCTTCTTCCATTTCTTCTATTTCGACAATCCATGATATAGTTGGAATTACTCTGTCTGCTTTCCACCACTCCATGTGTTTCATTACTTTTATCAAGAGACAAAACCTAAAAATATGCTAAACAGTAGTAGTGCTTGGTCACCATCCTAAAAGTACCCTATTTGTTTTATCTTGTTCTGGCGCTTGTTTTAAAATCAGATTCTGAAATCAGGATAAAACTTTCCTCCTCATAGATGTTCTAAAAAGCACTTTAGAACTTTAGACATTGGAATAAAGGAAAAATAACCACTTAGCCTTTGAAGTTTCGATGAGGTCAAAGAAATGGAAAGGACTTGTGACAGATTGTTATTTTTATAAGATTTATCTAGAGTGTAAAAACTTAGTATAATTAATAAATATTGATGAATGAATAAGTATATTAAAATCAATTTACAAGCCTAGCTTTAAATACAGAAAATTTTAATAGTAAATATACATGAATGTAATTATATACCTAATCAAGATTATAGTATTACAGAGAAGTAAATGTGATTCATCCACTATGAGGCTATTCGTGTGAGACTTAGTAATAAATTTTGACGAAAGAATTTATATGCATTTATTTATACCTTCTGCAGACGGTTGGAGTTTATAATGAAATATTCCCATTCTTATTACTAAGTACAAATGGCAATTTCTTAACCTAGGGATTATTAAAGAATAGAAATATCATGTATGAAATGGAGTGTGCACCTATCTACATGAACCTATTATAAAACAATTGCAAAGGCTAACTCTACAGATATTAATACAGGCGAGAAAGTCTTCCTCAGCCAAGGTTCCTTGATCATTTATTAAATTTTCTGAGTAAAATTGTAAATTCATTAAAACCAACACCATTTTACAAATATGACTATAAATTGGAAGCAAGCAATATTTCTACAATGTTAAACCCCACTGTGCGGAGATTTCGAGGTTGTAAACTATCAAAAGTCTTAAAGCAACAGGCAGTTTGTTGTCTTCTAAAAGTAATGACCACCCAGACATGATCAGCGATAACAAACCCTTCATTATTTACACGATAAATAAAGTCATGCAAATTCAAACGATGAAAGCCATGCAACTTGATTTGTTGGCCAAAATACCCCAAAAATGGAATGGTGATTATAAATTTCATCTATTTCAAGATGGGTAAAAGGAATAAAAATTCAAATCCACTAAAAGGAGAGAGCAATGCTGCTCCTAAAACCACTCTTTGATAAATCGAAGCATCCAGTTCTCGTGATGAATGAGAAGATGTACATTGTTCAGACCACCCACAAAACAAAGAATTATATTTAGTGTATGAACACAAGATAAAATAAGATTCCAGTTTAACAGCGGCTAGTTTGCAGGAGTCAAAAGACTTATTCGGTGCTGGGATTAGAAAGCGTAACATCAATGGGCCCCCCAAAAAAAAATTACTTTCATTGAAGGTAGGAAAGGAACAATCAGCATAATTATTTGGGTATTTTGAAAAAGAAAGCCGTCTCGTAGATTGTTGTCATCATAGTAAATGCCGGCGTAACTCTTCAACAAAATGAAGCAACCTCACATACAGCAAATTTTAATACTTGTGGCAGGCGGCAAATTTTATAGTGCTTAATCAAAAGAACTTTGGCCCTACAGTTTACAAGATTTGAATCTCATGAAATTTGAAATGGTATGAGTGCTTCAGCAGAAATGCTGTACCAGATTTCCTAAAAGGTTTAAAGATGTCAAATGCAAACTAGAATAGTGATGAGCTAAAATATTGGTGAAACTATGCGTGCCACTAGCGTTTGGCTCATAACAAAACTTCGTCTTATCATCAGGGTAAAAGGCGATCCAATTGAATATTTCTTTCATCTCAGTCTATGCATTATGTAATATTATGTTTTGTTTAAAAACTAATTGAATAGATATGATCTAGACTTTGGATTTACACAATGTGCCACGCTTTTTTCTTGTTTGAACAAGAAGTTTTTCAGCGATATTTCAGCAGAAATCGTCTTTTGTATTGTTATATTATAATAAAATAATAAATTAACGTTAACGCTCTGTTGTTAACTTCCATTAAATTTATAACGGATTAACAAATATCTCTGCATCTCTGGTATTTAATACTGCAAAGTGATCATCTAATAGTCTTTGGCAAAACAGGGACTTAAAAGAACAATTTCGTTTTAAAAAATTAGGCGGCAACGGAGGTAGGAGGGGGAAACTTTAGCTTTGCCACCCAGTTATTTAGAATTATCTCACAAATATAGAATACACATCTGGGAATGTTTTATTTCTCTAATTATGTCACAATAGTGAAAGGTCTACGAACTTTATTTACTTCAAACTGTACCGCCCTCTCCTATAAATATGAATTATATAAATCATCATTGGACTATATGATAAACACGTAAAATACTGTAAAAGGTTTGTTGCTGTGATCTCCTCACTGCCTTTTCACGCATTTTTACAATTTTTTTTTATAATAAAATTCTCAATCCAGGGAATATTTTTAGTTTTCCACTTTGGAGTATTGAGGTATTGAAATTTATCCAAATATATTTCTCCTCTCCAAGATATTAGCTGCACAAACTTTCCTTTTACTGGCATAAATGCTTTTCTTTTAAATAAAGTATTCAGATTTCTTCAATTTACTTTTTGTGTCCGTGTATGGCGTAATTTGTGTCCTTTAGGTTTCAATTTTATCTGGCAGTTTTTAAGATTAACTTTGGTAATTAATATATTTGCTTAAAAAAGTTTCTCTTTGACCATGGGAGACTTTATTTTCAGGTAATTTCGCTAGATTTAGCAAAAAATTCCGATGTAGCTCAGAAGTTCTATCTTAAATTTGAAAATTAAAAATATTCGAGACTCATTATTAACAAATAAAAATTTATGTATCTTGACAAATTCTTTTCGATAACAAAGATATTGTCAACACGAAACAAAATAGCTAATGAAGTTGTTATGAATCCAACGAATTATGTAAACAATTTTTAACATTCTTCGCGATCCCAATAAGTTAGGTTCCCTTTATTATACCTTCCGAAAATGAAAGAATCATTTCGAAGATTAAATTAATAATTTTTTTCTAACATGTTGTTCTCAAAGACATAGACAACTCTCTCTGTAAATCTCTTTAGCCAAGTAATTGTGCCTCAGTTTAAATTATTTAGAAAAATTTTGCGACGGTGATATCACCATTATATTGGTCCCATACTTAGATTTTTAGTCATGAAGAAGAGTTTTTAGTCTGCTATATCTTTTCATTTGAGTGAATTAATAGAACTAAGGAAACATAATATTTCTTTTTCTTATATGCGGACACACAATATTTAAAATGCGGATCTCCCCTTTTCATTCAGGACTGCTTCTACTCGTTGAGTATGATGGGGACGAAATATTTGATGTTATCTTGACCTGCATTCCTTCATCTCCATTTTGTCTTCCAATTAGATATCTTGTATTCAGCAAATGCCAATTTGATGATCGCCCAATGAATTTTCTATCGGTTTTAATCTGGCGAATTCCCTTCAAAGGTCACAAACGTTCGATGTTATTTTCAGTCAAGAACTTTGTTATTACTTTTCTTTGTGAGAAAATAAACCATCAAAATACCAGCCCTAAATTTGGCCTGAACTGTTGGTAAAAGGTATTGAGAAAGTACGTTGTAATACCCTTTGAGTTTAAGGCAAGGTTGTTGGGCAAAAGATTTAGTGCTCCAGTTTGCTAAGGTGAAAAACAACTCAATAGTTGAATTATGTCTATATACATCACTATGCGCAGGATACAGTTATAGTGAAGACTCTCCATCACTTTTTCTCTTCCCAACGCGGATCTTCCATAAACTTGAAGCGGACGGGAGCTTCATCAGAGAATATCACTTCGCCCCGTTCTTCAACAGTAAATTCTTTATAATTCTGAGAAAAATAAAGCCTATCTGGAGGTTCTATTTTTGCCAGATGAGGCCTCTTACCCCCCCTTCTCTTGATATCGTTTTAGAAAATTCTCTGCCTCACTCACTGTGCGCACTCATCGTTCACAACTGCCTCTTTCCTATCATAACTATGCTTGGCATTGGAGACCACCACATCCTTGAGCTGGTATCTTGCTAGGAGGCAAACTTTGCGTCCATTAAAAACTATTGGACGTCCAGAGGACTTCTTCATAAGTGTGCAAACAGAATTCGTAACATTTTTGATGATCTTAAATATCTCATTACATTTCAGGCCTCTTTGATGTAGAACAACAATGGTTGCACGCTTTTCTTTGGAAAGACCCATTTCTAGAATTTAAAATATTCACTATTTACTTTTCCAAATAATATTAAGATATATATTATATTTAAAAAAATTATCATTCATTTAACCTATATTTCTCATCAATTCAACCTTTTTATCGAATTAAATGACAAAGATCCAAGGACTGAAACTCACCTCTTAGAGCTGGGGTCACCGAACATTTTTCACAATGGACCAGATAACTGAGAGAATTACGAGCGCGGGCAACATAACTATTTTGTTCAATACCGTATAGTGAATACACAAAAAATAAAGACAACAACATATTTATTTACCAATACACAAAATACACAAAACTAAACACATCAAACATATTTATTTACCAAAATGTTAAAAAAGAAGGCATTATTATCAATAAATGGTATTATCACACACTGTGCGTACACATCCGAGTCTCACAAACTAAGCAGTAAACAAGGTTAGTGAGATTTGTGAATCTGGTGTTTAACTTTTAAGATGTCATCAATATTTGCTTTTTAATTGCCGCAGCCAATCAAGAAAATTGATTTCAAATTTTTTTTTGTGACACAGTGCAGCGGCTGGTCGGATAAACTGACCAAGAGGGCCGGATCTGGCCCGTTAGCCGTAGTTTGGAGACCCCTATCCTACAGGAACAGGGCTAAAGTTCAAATTTGGTTTAAGCGAATAAATGCCTTGGTTTTATTAGTATTTTTTGAAATGCTGAGATTTAAATAACCTACAATAATTTACATATTAGAGTATTTGCTCTATCATGTAATTTTTAAAAATGAATATAAGAAATATATATTTTAGTCTCAAAATCTTATTTCCTGACTGCAAATCATAAGGTAAAAAATTCCTTCTAACTCTACCTACTCTCCTTAGTAGCTGAGGTACAATTCACAGTAAAAAATAAGTATTTGTTTGACCAAGAAATCTTACAACAAAAGTTTGCCTAACACTTCTTCCTCCTAAGTTGTATGTGTCCTCTCTATATACCAAGTAAGCCGTTGATTAAACGAGGGGAATGTTTCTAGATTTTGTTTTTGATAATAGTAACGAATTTCTTGATTATTTACGTGTAAAAGTGAAATAAAGTTCACAAATACTCTTTAAAGAAAGAAAATTTCTTAGGATATGAAAATATATACGCAGCTTAATTAAAAAGGCCACCAACCAAAGCTAATTAAATTCATCTTACATAAAACTAACTTTTACAGCATTAGGTACCAGTTTTCTTAGCTTTGTGATTATCTTATAAACTCAACTATGTAAAACGATATTTCACATTAGTACATCCTTTCTTCTTACTTCATTATTATCCATGAAAATTTATATAACTTAATTACCAATAACTCTTTTGCCACCAATAATAAATACCTTCATTTCCAAATTTTTGTATAGTCAATATTCACCCTTGCAATCATTCCATCAATGTTTTGAAAGATTCTAAATATTTATTCCCTGAAAATTGGCCTCTTTAACCATGACTCTCGAAGAAAATATACTAAATTATTAGTGCGCTAAATTTGCAGGAAATTTCAAATTTGTATTTGCTAAAAATTTGAAATTGCCAATTACTTCAGCCATGAGGATAAGCCTTTCCCTGAGATAAAGAAAATTCTCCTTTTAATGCTCCTATAATTAGGGATAAAGCTGACAGAACTACTAATAACTCTTAAATAATTGTTCGCAACTGAAATGAATGTATTTCAAGAAAATTTACTTCCTTCTTATTATAACTCGTGAACCTACTCTTAATTGTGACTCCTCCTGTGCTCCCTTACTTATCAACAAACTCTAAAACAAAACCAAATTACAGTTTACCCTTTCCCTCACGCTTACTTGAATTCTTGCTGGTGTCAAATCATTAAGTGTGTATTTTTGACATTTCATCAATTTCTTTCCAAAATGTTCTTATTTTATGTTTAATAAACTAAATTACTATAAAGCAGTGTCAATTTTCAATGATTTCTTTATATTAACCGCACCATTTTTCTCCCAGCTTTCTCGAGTTTTAACCATCCGATATACAAAATTATTTAGTCTAGACATCGATGAGAATTGATTGGACTTATTTCCATTTTCTATGATAGCATACAGAGGTAGACTATAAGAATTGATCAATACATTTCATCGAAGTGTTAAGAGGATTGCCTGAAAACACTTTCCTGGCAAGAGACGATGCCCGACCCCATGCCGCTTGAAGCAGGGTGCTTGAATCGCACTATTTCTCGCGAATTTCACAAATTTTATATATATATATATATATATATATATATATATATATATATATATATATATATATATATATATATATATATATAAATTTGTGTGTATGCGTAGGATCATTTAATATGTGTAGACTTTAAAGCAGCACATAACCTCAAAGAATGCCTAAAAATTTCGACTACATCGAAATCATGCATCAATCATTTTTTGCTTCAATTAGCTTTTTTATTTTACCCTAACTGTGATAAAAAATAGGTTTTAATTTCAGTTATTCTTAAAAAACATTCACATTATTACTATCAACCACAATTCCAGTAAGTGAATTGCTCATAAAAGTGACAAATTTTCCTCAATTTCCAAATGAAAGCGTTTTCGTTAAGTGTAAACTCATTTGCTCTATTATTACTCTCAGATTCTCGTTCTGAGGTTAGTTTGTAATTTATTATCTTAAAGGTCTCATTTATGCGGAAAGGCAGCGAGCGATTTTATATTGAAAGCAGCAACTTTAGTTCCTTTAGTCTTACCTCGTATAATATATTGCGAATTTTCTGGATAAAATGTATAGATAAGTATAATAATTGCGTTGAATATGTGAATATTGTTGTGAACTATACTCGAGATATAGTCGAACACTAGACTTAAATATATCAACTATTACATATATTTCTACTATTTTTTACAAGGTTTTTCGCAATAATTCCGAGTGTAAGGTTTACTTTTTGCAACTTGCGCACAATGCTTAAAATTTGTTCATTTGCTCGAAGCGGCACATGAATATCGTGTTATTTGGTTATTTGGTTGCAGGGTTGGATCCATCATTTCTTAAACTAGACTGGTATTAAAACTGACTTTTGTTTGATGTATTATGCAGCATTTTACAATTGTTTATGTTAGACGGAATCTGCACGTATAAGAACATCTTAAAAAAAAATTGATTTTGTGAATAACTTAACTGTCACTTTTCTTTTATTAATATAAAAAAAAAATGTGCTGAGCCATGGCCAAACCTAGCAAAATGAGAGAAAAGATCAAAAATTTGAAAAACAGCACAACACTAATAAGAACCAAACCCTAAAATCAGGCAAAAATGACGGATCAAATTTCTTATAGGGTTGTAAAATTAGAGTTTCCTGGTCGTTGTACCACTTTTTGATGAAAACAATTGACTTGATACAGCATCAGTGATGATATGGCCATATCTTTAACACTGGACAATAATACTTATTAGCATATTACTCGAATATTCAAGAACTAATTGAGACCTTGGCTCCTGTTTATATTCAAGAGAAGTGGAGACTTTTTATATTTGCCGAGCAGCAGCTTATAAATATACTTTTAATGAGTAACAATTAAGTAAGATCTCTTCCTCTAGCGCCATTTGTTTGATTAGCTTTAAATTATTTTAACAGGTAGCATTATTTTTGTATATATTTATACTGTGTAGATCCTCATTTTATATCTGTTATTTAAACTGTTATATTTATTGTGTTTTTTTCTCAATATTTTTTTGTTGTCTTCCATTTTATATATTATTTAAGATTAGTTTTACTGTTATATTTATTATATTTACTTTCAAGTTTTCTTTAATATGAGAAAATGGAATGGAAAAATCCAGATCATTTAAAACTGATAGTTCAGAATGTGGTTGCTAAATCTTAATACAATCCAATTCAAATTTTGCTTCCACTTCTCATAAAAAAGTCTGATTAATGAAAATTTTGTCCAACAGAGGAAAAATGAAAAACAAGCAGTTATTTAAATAACGCAGAAATTTACACACGTCATTAATGCATAAAATTTTATGGCCAGTCGTTTTAGAAGCCTGAATAACTATGTTTAGTTCAGAAGGTTAATGATGGGAAACATAGAAATCCATGCTAATCATTCATATTATGCATCATTAACTTTCCTAGAAACATCCCAGTTTCAGAATACCTTCGCATTGTTGAGGAACAATCAAGTAGGGTACGATGCATTATTTTAGATCGCATCTGAATAATTTCTCTTTCCTGACTTCAGTGAGGAAGGAATAAGGAGACAGGTTCTAATTAGATATTCGCGTTTTGGAAGAAAGATATCAGGAAATTGGACATTGAAGTGGTAGCGCATTACTCTAGGTTTCTTAGACCTTATTTTTTATAGAAAATTACCTATGAAAATCATTTAAATGGAATTTGCTGCAAAGCTTATTTACCTTCTTTATGGCATTTAATATTAATTAATACGATTTTCCAATGTTTAATCAGCAGTAAGCTTTTAAATACGTCAAAGTATTACGATTTAAAAAGGGAGGAATTTTAGCTAATCTACAAGGTTTTAGAAAAAGAGATGTACATACTTAGGTAAATAAAGATGATTGAGTACAGTTGTGTCATTGTTTAAGATCTTCCAACATTTTTGTTTGAATAGGTTAACTTTACCAAAATCTCTTTTAAATAGGTTAACTTCCCAATATCTTGTTGAAATATGTTAACTTTCCAAAGTTCGATTTCAATACGTTTATTTCTAAGAAAGCTTTTTAATGAGGTAAACTTCCAAAGAAACGAAATTTTCAATTAATTCTCATTTGATTACTCTCTACTTTCCTGATTTCTTACCACCATTATTTTCAATATAATGAAATAATCATGAATACCTTAAAAATGTAAATAAAACTGTAATAAATTTCTAATTAATATTTTAGTCGTATTCTTTCTTATTCTTATTTTAGATCAACAGGTAATGATTATTACACGCAAACCATTACTGCTTTTAATATTTATGCGAGTGGGAACCAGAAAACTGATATTATGTTAACTATGTATTGTTACATGTTTTGTAAAGAATGGAGGAAGTCACCCCAGATTTTTTTTCTAGTTTCTCAAACCGATGAATTCAACTTCCTAGATTATCTCCTAACAAATTCAATTAAAATTGAATTGCAGTTTTTACATTTCTCCCCCTCCCCTCTTCGCCGTTGCAAAACACATGATATATATTTCTTTCACTCGATGATAAATTATTTACTTGTATGTGTTTTACCGTAACTGTGAATTAGGAAGTGTATACGATATATATATATATATATATATATATATATATATATATATATATTCGGGCATGTTTTCTAAATGATCAAGAAAGCTCAGTTAAATTTAATAAAATCATAAAAGCGTCTTATGAAATTTAATCTTTAGACTAAATTATTACAATAATATTAATAGTATGTTTTATTCTGCAAGGCACTTATCAAGTCCCTTTTCCTTCCCAAAGTGCGTTGTCTATCAACTACATCAACTAAGAAAATATTTTACAGAAGTGGTTATTCAAGGCAGTCTTGAAGGTACCAGTGGAAGCGGAGTTGAGTATCGCAGAAAGTAAATCCTTCCACAGTGTTAAGATTCATTTAGAGGAACCACGATCACCCATGAGACAGAGAAGATTACCTAAAAAATCAATTGGAAAGCAGACCTACTTTGTGAATTTGATGCATCTGGTATTGCTCAGTGATGATGAGAGATAAAAGGAAGTTGCGGCATTTAGTGTCTCATATGTAACCAGAAGACGTGAAATGTGATTCCTTATCGAAACGAATCCTGTGTATTTCGGGAAGCAGAGTAGCTCCACTAGGGTACTGCCTCCTGCAGAAAAGAGCTTCTCAAGTTGCAAAGATTTATACGATTTGTAGAAGTTAAAGACTAGAATCCTGTAATCTAACGCTAAGAAAGTTTCAATAGTTAAAGCGGGAGCTAACCAAAGCATGAATAACAATCTCTAACTTGTTGTAATTAAAGTTAAAACAGATGCGCCGGAGATTATGAATAATGCAAAATGAAGGAGTTTAATAAATAAAATTAATAAATAGACCGAGTAGATTACATTAGTTGTGATGATCTAGAGGGAAGACTACTAATTCTACCTAACCTGCCAACATACTGCAACGAATGACTATTACCTGATTGGGTTAGTTATGTGCAGCATTGGTTAGGACAGAGTTATAAAAACAAAATTCAGGAAACTAATATTATATTTGTGACGATGATGACCAAGAATACGGATTCCTTTTCCATATAAAATCGTTACACATTCCAGAAGAATGTACTGTCGGTGCACTTTTCTACACTTACTGGAAATATGATAAATTTTCCTGATAATGAAACTCATAAACTCATTTCGGCCCAGGTTCTCCCTTCAAAAGGATACTTCAATTCAGTTTATAAGCAGAACAGTGTAGCTATGTCCTTATATGATAAAGACGAAAGTGTTACTAAGTACGACATATGGGCTTTCTAAATGAACGGGGAATCATAATAACAAAGGGCACGGAAGATGTTAAATAACCATTAAGATATAAGGAAACCTGTGTGTGTCTCTTAATAAATATCACCTCAAAAATGTTTACCTGCATCAGCCGCATACTTTACTTTTCCATAAATTCACTACTTCTTTAGAAAAATAATTTCGATATCATTCGTTTTGCTATACCCTCTTTGTTTTTTAGAGCGTTTTGTTAAATAAAAATATATACCAAGAAACTTGTCCGTTTAGAGATGTCTATCTTCCTGCTGACCTAACATGAAAGGTGCTACATCAGATGTAAATAGTAAATGGTTAGATTCACGATTTAGTTCGACTATGTACACGATACTATATATATGCTTTGATTCAGGGGTGAAAAAATATGTAAGAGTTCAAACAACTCTATAAACTATTTAATCTACTACTCTCGTTTAATTTAATAACGCTTAATGTAGCTCAAACGCCTAATACCGATAACCATTAAAATAACTCCTACATCAAGTTTATTTGCTTCATTTAGCTAAGAAGAGAAATCAACTCGACTGTGGTATCATCGGCGTAACGTGGAAGGCGTCAAATGGTAAACAAGCCCGAATGGTAACGTGATCTCATGGCAAGGTTCAGTCGGAAAACTTCTGGGTCCAAGTATTCTTGATCCAGCTAAATATCGAATAGACTCTTACTCTTCTATTTTTGCTTGCAGTTTATTTTTAGTCGCGACGACTCTACATCTCACTATGTCTGTCGCTCATGGTTTTGCTTTTTTGGTTTTTGTAATAAAATTATAACTATTCGGCAGATTCTAACGATATTTGAAAACCTTATGTAGTTTTACATTCCCAATCGAATGCAATAATTGCCAAAGTCTTACTAAGTGTAGCCTGGGAATTATATTCTTTTGGCTATAACATTATAACTATTCGTCCGATTCTAACGGAATTTGAACACCTTATGTTGTTTTACATTCTCTTCCCAATGATACAATTGCCAAATTCTTCTCAAGGTTAGCCCTGGAATTTTTTTTTTTTCAATAATATCATAACTACTTGGCGGATACTCTACTAGACTAGATTATGGTTTAATATGCTATAATCTGCTAGGCATACCTAAAATAGGTTATACTATGCTAGGCTATTATAGGCTATAATACACTATGCTTGGCTCTTATATGCCATAATAAACTATGCTAAGCTTTGCTAAGATATCAGGTACGAGGTAAGATACACTATGCCAATTTAGGCTAAATAATGCTATGCTATGATACCATATAGTATGTTTGGATAGACAATACTAAGCTCAACTTGACCAGGGTATAATAGGATAGTATAGGCTATACTTGTCTAAGATAGTTAATGCTAGGCTAGGTTATACTATGCTAGGCTTTTTGAAGTTATGCTAAGCTATAGTAGGATATATAATTATATACTATGTCATGTTAGGGTAGTCTGAAGTATAATAGGCTAGGGAGGGCTATGCTCTGCTATGCTAGGTAATACTATGTTGAGCTACGACAAGCTAGCTTACCAGGGCTTAAATAGAGTAGGCTATGCAAGGATATTCTACTTAAAGGGTATGGTACGCTATACTAGTCTAGGATTTACTAGTTTATTATGGTCTCCCTAAATAATACCTCCTCGCTATGAGTAGCAATATCTTTTGGGGTACTCCGTTAACTTGAGACTAATTGTAACGGTCTTTTTGGAAATTCTTCTCTGCAATTGAGGAAGAAGAGGCAACTTTAAAATTATTTGGGCATTTGGGGGGATTAGGCGCTACTTACTCCAAGTGTGGATACGTAGCTTCAAATTCATCACGTGCTTACTCACAACTAGTTTATAATTCCCTAATCTTCCACTCCCTGCTGCTAGAGTACTAGTATCACTTATGAGGGCAGTCACGATGCTATGGATGGATGGCGCAACTACTAATCCTATAATTTAATTTTTATAACTTTGAGTTCTATTTAGATTTGGTAGTTCTATTTAGATTTCGGATAATATCGTGGAAAGAGACTAAGCCCGGGTAAGGGTCATGGACTAGTCAGTCAGCTTCTCGAAACCGGTTTTTTCGCAACCAACTTAACGCAATTGGGAATTAGACGGTTGTCGTCACCTAACTCTACTGTTTTGAGGGATTGATCGGCACCGATATCACTTTTTGTAAGAGATTGGTGTTGATTTTACAATTTTTTATTCATTTTCAGGAATCCTTTAAATTTATTTATGATTTTAAACCCACACCCTTCCTATTTCCTTAATAATTATCTTCGGTTCGGAAAATCCCCAATTTTTTAATACGAAGTCATAAGTTTTCTTTTTTTGTCTCACACTAAAACTATGACTATGGGTCCACACTTTTTAATCGCGTGAGAATCTAGGCGCGGGCAACTCTACATCGAACTGTGTCAGTCGGGCAGGTGGTCCTCAATTAGATTGTTGCCGTGTAGCATTTTTTTGTTTAAATAATAACATTGTAACTATTCGTCAAATTCTAACGAAATCTGAAATCCTTGGGTTGTTTTCCATTCTATTTCGAATGATATAATTGTCAATGTCCTTCCAAGGTTGGCCATGGAATTATTTTGTTTTGGCAATAATATCGTAACATTTGGCTGATTCTAGAGAAAACTTGAAACCATTCGGGGTTGTTTTCCATTCTATTTCGAGTGATATAATTGAAAGTTTGAAGGTGGTAAGGTGATAAATCATAATAAATGAGAGCACGCAATTTTTAGACAGCAGACGTTGTTAATTATATTGCCTGTCATTTAGACATGTCAAGAACTAGTCATTGTACATTAGACTGTCAATATACAAAGAGTAGGACATAAAGCATTTTTCAGCTTGCTTTTCTATAACAGCTTCTTAAAATACGTGGTTATTGTTGAACACTCTGACATTAATAAGAATTTAACCCCCCATTCCCCTTCTTAGACTACGAATATTCTCCAATTTCTGCTTAACCAGTTTGTAACTTACACATACTCTCTTTGCACTATTTTCACCCGAGATAATTTTAGTCGCAGGCTACTCTACATCTCACTATTACGTCGGTCGGTCGGTTGGTCCTCGTTTTGCTTAATTTTTTGTTTCGGTAATAACATTGTAAATATTCGGCCGATTCTAAAGAAATTTGAAACCCTTATCTTTATGTTGTTTTAATACATTTCCTTTCAAATACAATAATTGCCAAGGTCCGCACTAGTTTATCCAGGGAATTATAATCTTTTGGCAATAACACCATAACTATTCGACCAATTCTAACGAAATATTAAAACCATTTCTTCAAAATGAAAAAAAAAAATTGTTTGAGATATAAGCAACCTTTTCTTAAAAACTGGAATACAGCATTTTTTTAAGGCTTGATCATTTCTTGGAAAAGTTTGAAAAAATGGCACTATTGGAAAAATGAACAGAATTTCAAAATTTTAAAACAGTTCTTTGGGATTATAAGCAATAATTTCCCAAACCTGGAAAATCTGACCTTTTTTAAAAGCTATTAAAATGGCACTTATTGAAAAGTAACAGATTTTCAAACGGTTAAAACAGTTGTTGTCAATTATAAGCAACCTTTTCTCATAGATTGTTAAAACGGCGCTTTTTAAAAAATTTTAGCCATTTCTTGAAATAATTGAAAAACAGTACTTTTTGAAAAATGACCAGAATTTCAAAAGCTTAAAACACTTTTTTCCTTTTATAAGCAATATTTTCCCCAAACCTGGAAAACCGACCGATTTTAAGCTTCTATCTATTGTTTGAAAAGCTAGAAAAATGGCACCTTTTGAAAAAGTACGAGATTTTTAAACGGTTAAAACAGTTGTTCCCGATTATAAGCAATCTTTTCTTAAAACTTGTAAAAACGATGCATTTTTAAGATTCGATGCATTTCTTGAAAAAGCTTGAAAACAGTACTTTTGAAAAATGAAAAGATTTTCACACTGTTAAAATTTATATAAATATTTTCCCAAAACTTGAAAAAGGCCCTTTTTTTAAAGTTTGATCTATTTCCCGAAAAAAGATTGAAAACGACACTTTTTCACAAATGAAATGCTTTTTAAACGCTTCAAATAGTTGTTTCCGATTCTACGCAATATTTTCCAAAAACCTGGAATAATGGCCCTTTTTACCTGCGACGAAGCGCCAGGTCAAGGGGTCGCTTTTTTCAAATGAAGTAAAGTTCAATTGTTCGAATTTAGAGCCATGAAATGACCCATATGACCATAGGACATATGGTTACTCACTCTGGAGATTTCAAATCTGCCATCAGATTTGTCAATGGGTATCGCCATCTAGTGGCAAAAGCCTAATTTAGCCATTCAAAGGAACTTGTAAGTGATTTAAACCATGGAAAACCATCAATGAAATAACTATTTATCATCCTATCACAAAACACTGCAGGTCATTAGAGGGACTTTCTCTCTTTTTTAAATTTCATCCATTTCTTGAAAAGGCTAAAAAAACGGCACTTTTAGAAAAAGTAACAAATTTACAAACTGTCAAAACACTTGTTTCCCATTATAAACATCCGTTTTCCAAAACCTGGAAAAACAGCCTTTTTTAATTTTTGATACATTGCTTGTAAAAACTTGTAAAACGGCGCTTTTTAGTCTCGGGCGACTTTACGTCTTTCTATGTCGGTCAGTCAGGCGATCCCTTGTTTTGCCTGTTATCGTTTTGCTAATAACCTTGTAAATATTCGGCTGATTTTAACGATATTTTAAATCTTATGTTCTTTTACATTCCCTTTCGAATGATATATTCGTAATTGTCAAGGTCCTCCCAGGGATAGCTGTGGAATTGATTTGCGTTTGCAATAAAATCATTACTATTCGACAGATTCTAAAGAAATTTGAAAACCATATATTATTTTACATTTTCTTTCGAATGATGAAATTGGCAAAGGTCATCCCCAAGTTATCTCGGCAAGTATTGAAAGTTTTGAAAGTCATAAGGTTTATATCAGAAGAAGTGAGAGCCACGACTTTTGTTCAGCTGTCTTTTCTTGTAAAATTGCCTATATGCGATTTTTGTAATAGCTGTGGAATCTTGTCGCATTCGGGGTTTTTACTCAAACTTCTATTTTTTTAGCTCCAATGAAGATAGATCTCGTTTTGGACGCTGCTACGCTTCATCTAAATCAATTTGTTTATCATTCTTTTTCTGTTTAATAATTTGTAGAAAGAATAGTGAACCATTGGTCGCTATGAATCGTTTTAGTTCTAATTTGTTGGTTGGGTGGACATCTTTGTTGGTTCGGCGCCAACAGCATAATAGATTCCACATACAAAATTTTTAATGTATTGCAGTGTTAGGGCACTCAGTCGCTAGGCAAGATTCTGATTCTGTCATTGAGGAGTAATTCTTAAAAAAACATATTTAGCCTCTTCTCCTGTCGTCCACTTGAAGGCTCATTAGATTTTACCTTCACATCGAGTATAACTACGAATTGCATTTTCATCCTCGGTTGGAGTACTCTTCCCTGAAACAAATTTTGAGGTTAAGGTTTGCTACCTTATTCCGTGTTAAGCTGTTTTCTACGGCCGTTTTCCTTCATTCATATTTGGTAATTGTAGTTTTTCTCTTTCGGATTCTGTTTCTATTTAGTCGCATGGAGAAAATCGCCCGTGTGTGTGGAGGCGACCGCCAAAGCCACCAAAAGCCACTTCATCAGGGGTCTATATAATCTTTCGACTCAGTTTAGTAAGCACGACTAAAAGTCTTTTCACGTACTAAGGCGAACGAGTTGAAGGGCGATCCCCCCCCCTCCCCTATCGGCGATTTCAAGTCGAGACAAAGGCTTAATCGACATCTGTGAACTCTGACATAGTCAATTGGCAAGTAGCTGACGAGGATTACCATCTCAGAATGCCATCTAGGAGTTCTTCCTAAACTTTAAAGAGAGTTAACCCGAATTCTGCCTTTGCATTCATTGTATCCCAAGTGAGCCCTTTTCTGAAACGAGCACGTAAGCAATTGTAGCCGTTGCCATCTACAGATTGATGTAGAATCTGGCTTACCCAATCGATCGATTCTTTGTGTGTGCGCCCTGGTTTAAAACTTCTCTTTAAATCACTAACCTGAATCCGACCTCCTTAATACCCTAATTAATCTTATAATTATCTCGCCCAGACATTTAACTCGTCGGTACGACTATTTCTTTTAGATCCAATATTTGTGTACATTTATATATTAATTTGTTGCTAGTAGAGATATATTTTCATCATTGTCATTCTTTTGCAATTCCAACGCGTAGCAGCTACCTGTTCATCTTTTGCCAACTTGCACTTTGAAATATTTCTTTCAAAAAGGACCCTGCAAAGTTAATAATAAACCATCCCCACTTGACTCATAACAATTTCCCCATTCACTAAAGGTCTTCATCCAGCTTCGGCCCAAAGTACGCAAATAAACAACGTATATATATATATATATATATATATATATATATATATATATATATATATATATATATATATATATATATATATATATATATATATATATATATATATATATATGTGTAGAGAGAGAGAGAGAGAGGGAGAGAAAGAGAAAGAGAGACAGAGAGAGATAGAGAGACAGAGATACAGACAGACAGATAGACAGAGAGAGTCTAGCCAGTCGACGATATATACATATATATACATTTCACTATTATAAAATTTTGGTCAGGGTCTTTAAAAGGCCTTTAAAGAGATTTTTCAATGCAACCATTTAACTTTATTGTAATTTTCAAAACTGAGTACCGTTGAGTTGCAAAGATAAAACAAAACAGGCAAAAACCCTGACATATATATTTATCGCAGTGTTTGTATGTATGTTTGGACCTAGAACGTTCAATTGGAAAATTTTGTCACGAGACAGAGCTTCTCCAACGGCCACTTTAATCCCCTACGGATTAGTAGAGTCTGAGCCCTTCTCATCTCACGAAGACGCCATTAATTTTTTTTTATTTATTTTTTTTCAATCGTATATTATATTAGTGTGAATATTTGAATAGCCAAGCTTCCACGTTAAAAAAGCATAGTATTCTGTCTAACAGTAATATGTGAGCCAAGCTTCCTCCGTCCCGTGCCGACGGTCCTTTAACGAATAAAATGTCGGCGTTCGAGAGATTTAAACTCCAAGGAGATTTTCTCGATTTAAGTGCCAAAGATTTTGTAATCTATGTACAAAAAGACGAGAAAAAGGAGAGAGCTGAATAAAAAGAGATTAGAGAATTAGCTGAACGAAAAAATTAGAGAAAGCGACTAGCGCGAGAGAATTCACCAATATGAATTACGACCAAATCGTAAACGGTTGGAAACCCTTTCAGAAAATTCCCGTGTAGGAGCCCCTCAAACATCCTAGTTAAACTCCCCACGTTCAAAGAAGGAGAGGACTTAGGATCTTTTCTCACTCACTTTAGGGAAATTTTTTGAAGTTAATCATTGGGACATCAATACAGACGGTGACGCTAAGCTTCCTCCCCTTCTTAGCTCAGAGCACCGATACCTACGTGCATCCCTTCCCTTGGAAGCTTCGGTGGATTATTCCCCCCCTTAAAGCTGAACTTCTCGCAGGATATAATATCACCCCTGACTTCTACCTCGCCAAATTTTGCCACGCCCGCAAGGAACCAAACATGACCTTTCATCATTTTGAATATACTCTTTGCATTAATTTCAATTTTTGGTTAGAGGAATCTAATGCCCTCCACGATTATAAGTCCCTGGTAGATTTTGTTGTTAGGGATCAGTTGCTGGCGTCGCTATTTCCAGAGTTCTGCTCCTTTGTGAAGGATCGTCGGTGCAACCCCTTCAAAGAGTGCATAGGAAAAGCAGATATTTATGCGGCGAGTTACAACTTATACTCTAAGAAAAATGAAAACCCTTCCCCTTCATCCCCCAAGAATAAAATTAATAACTTGCCGTGCCCTCTTAAGAAGTCCTCAAAATTCGCCAAGTTGATGGGCCCCTTTAAACCCAGATGTTTTCCTCCATCGGAACAACCTGATGTCAAGCCACTCATATATAATCTCCCGGCGTCAACTTTTTCCCGTAAGCCAATCGTATGTTTTGCGTGCGGTCTCGAAGGCCACACGCAACCAAATTGGCCCCAAAATTCTTAACTCCGTGATAATCCCATTCACCAAGTCCACTAGGTGAATGCGGCTCCCACTTCCCCTCCATCACAACCAGAAATCCCAGCTCCAATCTCGTCCTCCAGTGCCCCAGGGCACCATGTAAATTTCCTCACGACAACAGTTTTCCAACAAGTCTGAACTTTGAAAACAGAAGCATTAATAAGTGCCTAGTCTCCACCCTCATCCGCAATACTGGGTTTCCCGGTTTCGTGGTATCGAATAAATGCTTTCCCAGGTGGCTCCCGACCACAAAAAATTGGCGGTAGTCCGTGACTACCTAGAAAGCGCAACCCCTAGACTCACTCTCTGTGGGCCCACGATAGTGTGTTTTCTGGCTACTTCAGCCACAATAAGACTGGTCAGAAGATTTTCTGGTATTTGTATTGGTCTGGTGCTGCAGGTGACCTTTCTTAATAGTGCCAATCCTGTGGCATCTGCCAGAAAACCACGGCAAAAGGCGTGTTAAACCACCCTCCTCCCTTCAGAAGAAACCACTCATATCGGAACCCTTTTCCCGACTGGCCATAGACCTTGCCAGCCACATTCATCCCCCTTCCAGCAAATGGAATAGCTATGTGCTTACCTTCGTGGAATATGCTACGCGTTTCTCTCAAGCTGTACCTTTAAAGAGTATCGACAGTGTTAGGTGGGCCGAAGGCTTAATTTCAATCTTATCTAGAGTAGGCATACCAAAGGAAGTATTTTCCGATCGAGGTGGGTAATTTACTTTTGAATTGATGGAAAATATCGGAGAACTGTTGAAAGTAAAACCATTCTTTACCACCCCTTATCCCCTATGGGCAAATGGAGTTTGTGAAAAATTGAATGCGACCTTGAAGTCAATATTAAAGAAGCTGTGTGCTGAACACCCCCGTGAGTCGCTTCGCTTCTTGCCCGTGGCACTATTTGCATTTAGGGAGATTCTACATCGTAAGCTTAGATTTTCTCATTTCAAATTAATCTACGGACCTAACGTTTAAGGTCCCATTAGCATCCTCAATAATAATAATAATAATAGGTATTTATAATGCGCCTTTCAAGGCTATTAGCCCTCCCAGAGCGAAGGTTGTTTAGCGGGTGTAGAGAAAGTTTACAATTGACAGAAGGCAATTCTGAAATGATAAGTGTTAAGAAGACGTTTAAAAGTAGCAAGGGAGGGAGAAGATTGGACTTCGGCAGGAAGAGCATTCCAGAGTCTAGGAGCACAAACTGAGAAGGAAAAGTCACCTATCGAGCAGAGGACAGAATAAGGAGTGTTCAGGAGGGGAGCGAGGTTAGACCGGAGTACCCGAGGAGTTTAACGACAGGAGAGGGCAGACGAGAGATAAGGTGGAGCCTTGAGGTTTAGGGCCTTGTAGGTTATAAGAAGAATTTTATAGTGGGTACGGAATCGAATAGGTAATCTGTGTAGCTACTGTAACAGAAGCATTGAAGGAGAGAACCGGGGGCATCGAAGCCGGAGCCGGGCAGCATAGTTTTGAACTAGTTTCAGGATGCAAAGTGAGGAAGAAGGGAGATTCACTAGAAGAGAATTGCAGTAGTTTAAGCGAGAGGTGACGAAGGCATGAATAGCAGTCTCAAGGCTTCGTTGATCAAAATGGGATCGAACCCGTAAGAAGTTGCGGAGTAAACCGAGAGAAGAGTTAAAGATACGATGGATGGGCGGTTTAAACGAGAGTTGCTCGTCGAAAATAACACCAAGATTACTGACGCAAAGTTAGATAGAGAAACTCAAACTTCCTATGCGTATATTTTGGATCTTCGACGAAGAAAGGAAAAGTGTGCCGAGATTACATACCAAAATGCCGAACATACTTCGAGGCTTAAGCCCGGTGATGAGGTTTTATTGCTACTCCCTATGGAGAGCAACAAACTTCTAAGCCAATGGAAAGACCCCTTGCCAATTCTCGAGGACCTGTGGATTATTTAATTAAGAATCCGATAGGAGAGAGCTGTTCCACCTCAACATGTTTAAAAGATATCACCGTGTGTTAACAACATTGTTACCACCGAGGAAGAGACAGCTTTGGAGGCTGACTACACGACGGACGCCGTGAAACTTGTACAGGCCATGTGCGTCAAAGCGGATAGGGATTACTCACTATCCGCCTTGCCTATCGACCTTCATTCACCACCTGCTAGTTTGGATATCAATAAGCGGCTAACTCCCGACCAAACTAGCCAGTTGCTGCTTATTTTAGGCAAGTTTGAAGACCTCACTTCTTAGACCCCTCGGTGTGTTATTAAATTCGAGCATGATTTAATCCTCACTACCTTAGAACCTGATCGTTCAAGACCTTACCCCCTTCCAATTCATCTGAGAAATGCTTTTAACGCCAAGGTTAACAATTTACTCAACCTTAATTTCATTGAACATTCCACGTCAAATTATTGTTCCCCAATATTTATGATACGGAAACCAGATAACTCTTACCGCATGTGTGCAGATTTTTGCAAATTAAATCCCGTCACCGTTTCCGATGCGGAACCGTTCCTTTAATTGACCAAAACCCTCACTTATTCGAAAAAGCAAAATTTATTAGCACTCTTGGCCTAAGTAAAACGTATTACCAAGTTCCCCTAAAAACGAGCATAAGGAAATACTTCATCTTCCCCACCAATAAAGGACTAATGCAGTTCCACCGACTTCCTTTTGGGTTAATGACGGCCTGCAACAATTATAATCGGATAATGTCACCTTTAATTTTGACGACATTTATTTGCCACTTGTGACTGGGAACAACACTTGAACTCCCTTCAGACGCTCTTAAGCCGATTGCGAGAGCACCGCTTTACGATAGGCCCCAGTAAGTGCCAGCTCGCCCATGATTCGCTTTAATATATGGGTTTCCACATTGGAAACGACCAACTTAATCCCAAAGAATACAAGATCCGGGCGATAGTTGAGATACCCCTCCCGGGTCCGAAGGAAACAGTGCTGTTCTTTCATGGGGTCTGCATCATTTTAATGGAGATTTGTCCCCAATTTCGCGGCTTTAGCCGCCCTGTTGTTTGAACTACTCAAAAAGAAGTCACCAGACCGCATCATAAGGAATTCGAGGGTTACTGCTCATTTCCATCAACTGAATGGTAAATTGGCAACTGCCCACAGTAGGCCCTTTGGGATCCAAACGGATGCGAGTAACAAGGGTATCGGTTGTGCCCTTCTTCAGTACCAAAAAGGCGGTGAGATTCACCCTGTGGCGTACGCGTCGCAAATTGCTCCCACGTGAGAGGAATTATACAGTGATAGAAAAAGAAGCTTTAGCTATTATTTTAAGTGTGCAGCAGTTTAAGATGTACTTAGTAGGCCGAGAATTCATTATAGAAAACGATCACCGCCTGTTGGCCTACCTCCGTAATATTAAACATCATAATGGCCGAGTAATGAGATGGAGCTTATTATGGGAGAAATTACAATATACGATAATGTATATAGAAGGGTCGGAAAATTGCATCGCCGATACTCTTAGCCGTAATCCATTCGGTGACGACCCCAACAAAGTTAATAATAAACTATCCCCACTGGACTCATAACAATTTCCCCACTAACTAATGGTCTTCAACCAACTTTGGCATAAAGCAGCCCCCAAAGTACCTACGTATAGATATATATATAGAGAGAGAGTCTGGTCATTCCACGACATGTACATATTTATTTTTCTATTTTTTTCTTACTGATACTCTGTTTCTAGGTCCATTTACATTTTTCTGTCCAAATTTAACTTATAAAGGTTAAAAATGTTATGTTGCAATGATTTAACACTTCGCGCTTTACGCTTAGAATCCTAAAAGTTTTAGATATAATAAAAATATTTCTGGTTTACTAAGACTTTCTATCTTTGTTGTGTTCTTATACTTTTTTATTTTCTTGGAAGCTATCAGAAATCACAAGCTCTCTTAAATACATGTATTCGTATACTTCTTTTAAAATTCGATTTCTCTTACTAATTTTCTTATCATCTTAAAAACTACTGACTATTACTTACAATTTAAAAAGATCATTTTTAGTTTATGAGTCACACTGGCTAGTCTTAATTCCCTTATCATTTAATGTAATTCTTTTGGGTGGTAGGAAGGCAATACGATGTTAGGGGCATATTAAACCTGACTTACATATTCATCAATAACATATTCACATTTTTATCAATCTAAAATCCCGAAAATCTCATCAAATACAGTTTAATCAATTTTTAAAGATGGGATACCCTGGTCTCAATTCTTTATTAATGTGCATTTTTGTCATTGAACAAATGCTCCTAAATGAGGATTTTGAAAATATTTTTCTACCAAGATAATTCAATGTAGAATTTGTCTTTCCTTGTTTCTGTATTTCTCTTAAAATGAAAGCGGGATTTATTTCAATAGTTGTTATAAACAACAAATATAAACATAGATAAATAATGAAGATACTCCTGAATAGCCGTTTATGCGCTATATTACAGTCAAGTTATTTATTTTGTCTCTTGACTATCACTTTTAAAGTATTTTACATGTAAATTTGGCTAATACGAAGTTGAAAATGTATAAACTTTTGTTAAATATTTGGTAAATAGAGATGCAAGTAGTGGAAGAATTCATTAAATCTCAACCTTTATCAGGTAAATCTTTACAATTACATAACAATGTCTTTAGCATACTTCGTCTAGCAAAATATCAAAGAAATAAAAATGTATCATAAAAAAAGTACTTTAGGGAAAAGAGTAGTGAAGATTATATTAATAAAAGTTTAATCTGGAAATAGGCTAAATCATATAATAAAATAAAGGAAAGAGGCGAAAACAATACAAGGTCTCAATTAAAAATTAGATAAGTAGTAAAAAAAGGACCTTTTCTTAGGATCCATAGTAAATGGCGTTCTAAAATTAAGAGTTAAAGCTACTAAATGATAATAAAATAGAATAACGTAGTATAAGGTATTGTTAATAAGGTAGGCTCCTCATCCCTTGGCAAATTAAAGCCTTAAAAAGAAAGAACTATTCTCAACGTAGGTTTGCTTCGTGCACAAGTAGGCGGTAGAATTCCGAACTGAAATAGTTTTAGTAAATTTTAGCGTATTTTCATGCATTTGGAAAGAATAGAGGAAGAGTGATTAGCCCAAATTTAAAGAAAAGCCAAAATTTCAATATTCACATCCATAAATTTCCTGTACGAACAAATGGCAGGAAATTTATCAGCATGAATTTTTTTCCCTACTTTGTTTAGTGGTCAAAAGTGAATCTAAACAGAATTTAAACTATTATTCCGGTATATTATGGACTTAGTAGTTTAGTAATTTGCATGTGTACTCTTATACATAGGGTTCCGTTGTTTGGGATTAAGTGTAGTTCTCAAGTTGCTTCTATTGGTTTTTGTCTTGACCAGAAAATGATGGATTGGAGAAAACACAAGAATTCTGGACTTTGCCCCATATCGGGCTAAATATTCTTTCTTAAAACAATACATATACAAGATAAGAACAAAAATAAAAAACAATCCTGGATATTAAACATATTTAAACAGGTGTAGTAAATTTGAAATAACTATCCCATTATATATATATGTTCCCTAATGACATGAAAATGCAGTGATATGACACCAGAGGCAAGTTTTGAAAATGAGGACTTTTTCCAAGTTGCCAGATTAATTTACTCATTATTCACTATCATATTAGATATCCTGTAGGTAGATAAGTAATTGTAATTACGAAGGGTGGTCAATAAGTTTTGCGAATCAGTTGGGCAAAACAGAGGAAGGGGGATGGCTGTTTGTGGGAGTGTAGGGCAAGTTAGGACAAGTCAGGACCTGCAGCTGCACGCTCCTGCCTCGTCTATTTAAGAAGAAGCAGTAGCTGATCGCAGATTCTTATTTACAGATTTTTCAACAATGGAGAAGATTGAGCACCACGCATTGATCAAATTTTTGACCAAGGAAGGCAAGAGTGCAAAAGAGATCCATGAACGCATGGTTGCAATGTACACCAACACTGCCCCTTCTATGCAACCATTGCTCGCTTGAAGATGACCCACGTCCAGAACGCCCGTCAGACGTGACCAACGGGTACAAATGGCCGGTGTGGAGAGGATGATCCTCGTAAATCGACGGGTGAAGGTCGAAGAAATCGAGCGATAACTTAGAATATCACATGGGAGTGTTATCAACATCATCTACTAAAATTTGGTCATGACGTCGTCATCAAAGTCCACAAGGCCGCAGTTGCACAAGCTGCTCTGCGCGAGTGCGGATTTGAGAAGCTCAAATATTTCCCCTGCAGTCCAGATCTTGCCCCTAGCGACTACTTTTTATTCTGCCAGCTTGAAGCTGCACTGCGTGGGCACCGGTTTGGGGACGATGAACATGTCCAGCTCGCCGTCCAGGAGTGGAATGAACGGCAGTCGGGAGATTGATGGTTGTTGGGAATTCGAAGCCTCAGGGACAAGTGGCGCAAGTGCATTAAAGTCGAGGCTAGTTATATTGAAAAATATTAAAACACGATTCCTCATATCTCGTTTCCTTATATCCGAATTGCAAAACTTATTGACCTTCCCTCGTTTATAGAAAGCCTAAGATATAATAGATGATTTTTCAATAGCTTTACTTCCCTTGTTCTATCATTAACTTTGTTTTAATATCACTTTACTGAATCGTAACTATAGGCAGGAAAGACATTTGGAAAATGAAAGTGGAATTTTATTTAGAAAAGTATAAATAACCTTCTTCTCGTAGAGATATAAGATAGAATATTATATTTGTTTTAGTCCGACCTCATTCTGATATTATATATGTTTCATCAAAGGATATTAGCCGAAAATTACCGAATTGATTGTGCATTTCCCCCCTAAATACTTCAAATAATGTGTGCCTAATGTAAGAAAAATTGAATCATATATGTTTGAAGCATTATCTCTCCTTAAAGATTTGTAATTTTCTATAATCAAATACTCGTATGAAAAATTAATTATTTCCATTCAATTTTTACTTCTTTGAGCCCCAAAATATTATTTTACTAACACTCTCGTAACCGTTGTTCTAAATATGGAGGATTTAATAACTGGTTTAAGAAATAAGACATATAGACTTAGTTCTTAAGGAGTTATCTAAGGTTTTTTGAAAAATGTTTTTCCTTTTAGAAGTTAATGATGAATTAATGATCAAAAGGACTCAGAGAGATATGAAAATAGTTTTCCTTAATGAATCTCAAACTCCTTTCATTTTGAGAGATGGGAAATCTTTTTTCACTTTTCCCTCGTCCTTAGGCTCCTGAAAAGGATAAATATAGCCTATGGTTAGAGAAAATTTTCATCAGAAATATTTAATCTCTTTATTTTGAATGATCACTTAATCAATTTTCGCCGACCTACTTTTAAAAGCTAGTAAATTCTTATATGTTAAATAGTGATTTGGAGAGTTTAATAGCGCAAAAAATATGTGATATCTTCAGTTTTTTTTTTTGATTGACATATTATTTTAGCCTAGATTCAGCGTATTTATTTATTTTTTGAAAAAGTGAAACCAAACGAGGGGTAATTTTGATAGATTCTCTTTATTTTTTCGTTCTTCCAATCTCCTAACATAGAGCTTTTTCTCGTCCACTCGTCCACTCGTCCACTCATGAAATAAACTCAAAATCTTTTCAAGGTTTCCAAACCTGCGATACTCCCTCCCCTCTTCACATAACCGTAAGAATTGCTCTGACACAAGGCATAAGGCCATCTTTCCAATCTCCAAAACTGGTCATCCTCTTCCAGATATTCAAGCAAAACTTTGGTGATTTTTACTGCTTACTGTTCACATCATAGGCATAAACCGCTTACTTTCAAATTGCCTCCGAAATGGTCCCATTTCTTTTTACTAGGAATCCAAGAAAAACTTCTCCTTTAATATCTTCGTAGTAAGTAAAAGGTTTATTATTATAAAAGAAACGAAATGGAATGAGATTCTCTCCTAAACACTAGAAAAAGAGTTCATAAAGAAAAAGAAAAGATAAAGACGAGCATTGAGGATCCTTTTTCATTCCTTCTTCTCTTTCTAGGTGTTATTCTGGTCTTCTCATTTTATTGCTTATTTTATATTACATTATGGATATTTTTGAGTAAGATCTAATAGTTAAGTAAATACTTTATTTTATGTAGTTCTATTTCACTGATTGTCAGTTATAAAGGGACTTTCTTATTAATAATCTCAAGGTTAACTTAAGACCTGAACTACAGCTTAGAAAAAAATGAGCACTTTTCAAAAATATTGACCCCTCTTGTGACTCTATCTAAGACTGACCACAAATGATGCATTTTAAATTGCCTTAGCCTGGAAAATGTTACTTCAGTCGACTAGACCGTAAACTACATCGACGAGAGTAACACTAAAATATTTATTTATAGTTAATTATAACACTAGGCAACAATGAATTTGCTACTTGGGTAATAGTTTGTTATTTATACTAGATCGAGTATGCTGATTACAAATCTGTAATCAGATTTGTTCTAGCTTGTAAGCTACCTGAGTTACACACATACACTTAAGTTACACATATCGGCAGTGTTGCTTCACCAACGGTAGTGAGAGGATGTGTTGTGTATGTTTGTCTTCTGCGTTACCCTCCTCCTTTATCACGTTGTCAAATTTATCCATTATAGTAGTGGTGTTGAAGCAGTATTTACATACAGTGATTAATTGCATTTTTCTTTCAGATTTATCTCCCAATTAATTTGTAAATGAAATAAGATTGTACAAAAGTATATAACAGGATATATACAAACTAAGTTGAAAACATGAATCGAAGAGGATGTATAAATAGCTCAGACAACTTTTGTTATATCTGTGAAAGATATACTCCAAGCAACCAGCAAAAAAATTCATCTAAAAAAAGTGAAAACTGCATAAACATTATTACTTTTGTTGTAAAGTTGGTTACCAACACAAACCCTGGCCACCTCACAAATCTTGTACTGTGTGTTATACGGGGCTCACACAGTGTTTAAATGGCTAATGGATGGGTATGCCTTTTGCTGTACCAATGGTGTGGCATGAGCCAACATATCAAGTTCTTGATTGCTATTTTTGTATGGCAAATTTTGCGGGATTCTCAAATACGAATAAGAACAAGTCCAAAATTGTATATTCAGATTGTAAGTCAGCTATAAAACCAGTTCCATATAATATTAAGATGCCAATCCTAGTTCGTCTAAAAACTAGTGCATTAAAAGAAGATTCATCGCCTAAGAAGGAATATAACAATGACGATGAAATGTATGAGGATGATTCTAAGGGAAATAAGATCCAGTTGATAAATCAAGATTGAATGATTTGGTGAGGGATTTCTCATTGTTAAACGAAAACGCAGAACTGTTGGACTCCAGACTACAGCAATGGATTCTTCTAGACGGCGGTGCAAAAATATTAACTTTCCGTAAACGACATGAGGCCTTAGCTGCCTTCTATAAAAAGGAAGATGGTGCTTATTTCTTTACTGATGATAGTTAATGGCCTCATAAATCAGCTAGAAAACGAGCATTTACCTGATGAATGGTAACGATTCATCGATGAAAGCACTGCTAGCCTCAAAGTTGTGCTGCTACACAAGGGTAACAAAAAATCTTCAATTCCTGTTGCACTTATTATTGGGATGATAGAGACATATGACGCAATAAAATTTATTTTTGGAATGTGTTTATTACTCGCCTCAAAAGCGGAATATCTGTGGTGTTCTAAAGATAATTTCTTTAATTCTTGGACTGCAGCTATTATATACAAAATTATGTGCTTCTTGTGCTTATGGAACAGCTGTGACGACAGGAATCATTATATTGTCAAAAAGTGGCCCAAAAGAGAAGAACACATAGTTCGCCGATACAATGTGAAGCACATGCCTTTGGTATATCCACAGAAGAACTACCTTTCATCAATTCATATCGAACTTGGCCTTATCACGAATTTTGTTAAAGCAATGGCCTATGATTCGGATGGATTTCAGTATCTCGAGGAGAAATTCTGTGCGAGAAAACTGATCTTAAACTTAAAGCTGGCATTTGTGTAGGGCCGGAGATCAGAGAATTGATACTTGACAGGAAGTTCAGAAATAAACTAACTCCACTTGAGTTGGCAGCATGGGATTCATTTTTCCATGTAGTGCAGAACTTCCTTAGGAATCATTGGACTGAAAACTATGAAGAACTAGTAGACAACAGGCTAAATGCCTATCAACGAATGGGGTGTCGGATGTCTCTTAAGACGCATACCCTGCATTCGCATCTAGATTTCTTTTTAGCTAATATGGGTGATATTAGTAAAGAACATGGAGAAAGGTTCCACCGAGATATCACAATGATGGAAAGCAGGTTTCAAGGCTCCTTGAACGAAAACATGATGGGTAACTACTGCTGGTGTCTACAACGGAAGAATCTTATATCCACGTACAAGTTCAAGAGCAATGGTCTCAAACATTTTTAAAAAAATTTATAGTTAGGTGAGTACTACTTCTTTGATATGTAATACATATCTTATCTGGGCATGCAAAATGACGTACATAATGCTAAATAGGGTGCCCCGATTTGGAACATTTGCCCAGAAACGTTTTATTCTTCTCAAACTCCTAATACTTATATCAGTAATTGATCCAAGGTGACAAAGTCAGCCATATATCCAAGTTGCATAATTAAGCAACCTTAGATGAATTTGAGCACAGATTTGGAATCAGCGCACCAAAATTAGTTAGATACAACAACATTTACTCAAGTATCAGAGACAAAGTTAAAATTTGTTTGCTAGTGTAATTGAAGATTAATGAAGATTTTAATACTGTAGTGAAAATATTTCTCTCCATAATGAAGTTACTTAAAATATTGTTAAAAATATTGATCTTATTTCGAAGAAAGATTGACTAATTCGGCGAACTAAAAATATTGTATAAGTTAGGTAAAACATTAATAGAATTACAGACGATACTTTTGAATGCCCTTAAATTCTTTTTAGAAATATCGAAGATATTATTAAAAAGACTGAATTTTTATTAAAAGTAAAGAGATATATATTAATATAGTGCAATTATTATAGAGAAAATGACGCTAATGATTATATTACTAAAAGTTATTTTCATTTGTGAATTGATTTTAATTTAAGTTGTATAAATGTTATGTTAGAAAGGAAGTTCTGAGTCGTCATTTAAGTTTTCATATAGATTTAATTACCATTGCTCGTATTTTGTTGTTTTTTATTGTCTGTTGTGTATTTTATGTCCTAGTATTTTATTTAATAGTGTTTGGAGCTTAAAAGGGTTGTGAATATTTCAAATCCGAACTTTCAAATTTGGGTACAGCCGAGTACTGAATAAAGAGGTCAACTTTACGAGTAAAATAATCGTGCAATTAACAGATAATGAGAAAGGTTATTACAAATAGGGGTGCGAAAAAAAGTTTTGTAGTCAAATAAAGAAGAGATCTTAGACTAATGGACAAAGGTGACGTAATTAGAATAGGAAGAGTGCAAAGGAAAAATGAGGGAAAAGTCAAGCAAGTCAACAGCTGCCATCGCCTCCACTACTAAACCCAAATGCTGAGATTGTGAAGATGTATTTAGGAAACGGCGAAAAAGTTTGTGCAGAAAGCCTTAGTTCTCATAAGTGCCAGAAAGACATTTACAGGTTACATGAGTCAAAAATATTTTGGGCTTACTTTAAATGGAAAAATTGACATGAGCTGAATGTTCGCGTAAATGAATGACATCCCCAAAACATTAATGAAATTGAAAAGTTTTAAAGGATGAATGGGATAAATTTCTATCTAAGGTTTGCTTGAACTTGGAAAATATTAATCCTAAGTAGTGTCATGAATCAAAAGGATTATCGCATTAACAATTATTTAAATAACTTAAATGGCGCATTGTGATTATAGGTTTTATTATGTCCTTAATTTTCTATCAAACCTTAGATATTCTGTTGGTCTGTATAGAAATACATTAGTCTCAATTCATTTATATTACTATATCAAACAATAAACTGTTAATGATCTATTGCAAGGATTCTAGTATTAAGAAAGCATTGGTATAAATACTCTCTGAAGCCCATGTATATTGGGAGGTGTACTAAATTTTACTTAGTTTTGATAGAGGAATATTAATCATTGATTGGATTCAAACTCTTATTCTGAAGTGTGTACCACCTATTTGCTTGCTTGGTTCTTAGAAGTTACGAGGTCATTTGTTGTTTTTAGACGAGTTAATGTTTCAATAGTCACGTTCTGAAAGAAATAATCAATCAGAACAACTATGTTAATTACCAATTCACAATGCCAAAATTCTGGAATTTTATTATATAGTAAAGAAATATGAATACCTAAAAATTAGAAAACAGGTATACCAAAAAATACAATGGGTGATTAATTTGTACAAAAATAAAAGGATAAACTTGCTCATTTATGGAGCATAGGATGAATGGCTAATTTGAGCTAGGCTTAACAATTAAATTAACAGAATGTCAAGGTTGTGAGGTTGAAATTTAAATGGAATGATCAGAGGAATAATAGATCGCAGTTGATTGCCCTGCCGTAAATAAATATAAATATTTTCAATTAATCTACTCCAGAGCAAGAAGTATTTTGGGCCAGCAAGGATCCTAGTATAAAATAGTAGAGCAAAGATTAAGATAGTTTGGAAATAGCAATATAAATTGAGCATCATTGATCGACAATATGGTTTTCTATTATGCTTAAGTTAAAATAATACAATGAAAATTATTTGAATACGTTAACTTTATTAAATAAATTATAGCATTGGGATAAAATAATTAATAACCATACTGTATTTATATAGACTATTATTATCGTATGTGCAATCAATTCCAACGCACAAAAGATACATGAAAGAGGTGTAAAAATAAATTCAAAATAAGCAAGGGCACACCTTATAACAAGTCGAACAATTTTAAATTAAACAACCAACCACGTACATAACTAAGCCCTTCTGTAGTCCTAGTTCATGTGCACATACCTAACAAATTATCTAACAAAAATCAATTTTCTTTCTTGCCCTCAGGTAATCTATCAAGAATGGATAACCTTTCAACAACAGCCCTGCAACCCTGCACCATTGCATGTTTATAGATAGCTACTGTGTTATTAAGATCTAAGGCAGTATTCTACTTTCCCCAAAAGGTTTAACAGTCATCTAATACAAAGACGTCAAACACGTTTCAGTCTCTTGTTAATGAATTTGATGGAACACAGGTTTCTTGGTGTTCTCGAGATGTTTTCTAGCAAAGTCATTTTTTGTCTATTTAATTTACTGATGATGAAGTTTTTTCTTGGAGTTCTTCCTCAAACCTTTTTGTTGTAAATATAATTTCAGACAGTAGAAGGTATAATAACTTTCCTTGGTGTTTATGGGAAGTGTGCAACTAAAGTCTAGCGACTAACGAATTCACTCTTTCTCACTTCCGAGAAGAGTAGTCTTCTATCCCTCAACATGAGGAACTTTCAAACCGCATAATACATTATTGAAGGGATAGATTCGGTTGTTTAGTAATTTAAGAATTAAATGGGCTTCATTTTGGAATTATACTCTTTTTGCTCACAATTAAGAAGACTCTTAAGACATAGCGGTTCAATGTATGCCGGACAAATCCCAACATTGGTATTATGCACGGAAATAAATATCACTTATATATATTTATTGGGATAATGATTATCTGTAAATATAAAATATTTGCAGGAGTTTTGTTTTATTGCTCTTCTGATTTTAAGTATAATTGTTTTAAAAAAAATTCTTTATAATTTCATTGCAAATGTTAAAAGGTTAAGTTAATTGACTTTATTTAAGATCCACATAATACTTTAAAATTTCGTAAATAACTTTTTATTTTATTTAATAAGCTTCAGTATATAATTTCTATTTGTTGATCTATTATCCAAATAAAACAACTAATATTCTATAATAGTAAAGCCGTTTAGTGCGTGGATTCTAGTGTGTTCATTAGGATGTTGAAAATAGCAAACTCCTGCAAGTATCCGATAGCAAAAAGGTAAAAGCAGGAGACTTCTGAGGCAGGTCATCAAAGAAAGAAGCGGCTTCTAGTCTGACCACTGATTATATTTTAAAAAATATAAAAGGAATTATCTGAATTATTCATTCAATAATGCCAAAAAGAAAAAATCAGTCTCTTGCTACATAGCTACTTTTGCTCTAAAACTATTCATATCCCAACCTAATAATAAAAGGTTTTGTCCATTGTTTCTGAATCGATTTGGAATTTTTTTGAGTTTGGTACAATTTTTCGGATCCTATTATAAACTTGAATGTTAATGAACTTTCTTCACTGCATCGAAATTTGTATTTGTTTTTTTTTACTATTAGTAATAGCCCATTTTTTTATAGAAGGTAATAAAGGTAACCATGAAACAAAAAGATCATCAGCACAACTTACCTGAAAGCAGTTTTCTCTTTCAAACCTTTAGGGTTACTTGAGTTACCGGCTGAACCATAAGATTAAAATAGTTTAACCCTGAAAAGGTTTAAGTAACTTACTTAAACCTTACTTACTTTCAATTGCTCACTTAACGTAGATATTATCAAACCACATTACGCAAAGTTCTACTTCAATCTCTAAATTAGATAAGATTATTTGGGAGCTCTTCTTTGTATTTAGATTAATTTTACTGCTTTCAATTACATTCTCAGAAATTTATTGCAACTGTGTGCATTTATATAGGAAAAGAATTTCTATGTTATCGCAGAGTTTAACCTTTCGTTTACTATCTTGTAAATATTATTTTTTTCTCAGAGCTCTGCAATCTAGTTCGAATACTCAATTATACCTTTTGATCGTGAGCCAGCTTAGTATTTTAAATATTTCGCTAAGTTGCACGTCTCAGAACCTTTTCAAGCGATAATTATGTCCAAAGTACGCTAACGCAAACCAGATTTTTATCTCTTGTGCCAAAAGAGTTTCACTGTTTACTGTTTTTTGGCAACACTGAGTACTAAGGCTCTTTATACGCCGTATAGTACAAAGATTAACGGGGTATAATTCTTTGGTATTTGCCAACGATTGTTCTTCTGATCTTTATGTGAATTTCATTATGTGGCAGGGGATCCTCGTACACAAGTGCCAAAGGAGGTGAATCAAAATTAAATAACTACCTAAGGTTAACTTTTTGGAAAACGACGTTAAATAAGAAAGAAATAAGGTCTGTTATGCATCATGTAAGTGAAATCCAATGAAGAACAGGAAAATGAGAAAGTTCAAACATAGGTCAAATTATAATAAATTATAATGCCTTTAGGCCTCGCTATAAGCCCACCAGAAGTGTAAAGGTTAACTTCCTTGTAATTATTTTGATAAAAGTAGCAAAATAGAGAGCAAATGATGCCCATGGGCTCTTGTCATGCCAGGTGAACGAACTCAATACATCATCGCATGCAGTCCTCCAGAAAATCACAAGGATTTAATTAATACAACCAATATATTTTATAGTGGAAAGCCGAACAAGCTGTAGCTATAGTCCTTATGAAAAAAAGTACTTAATATAGCGTGGTCTTCTGCAGATTTTGGTGGGGGTTTTCTTGCCCGATAAGAAAATCGAGCTATTTGGCCAATAGCATTTTCCAAGTTACGTCACCACTTCGGTTTAGTAGAAGGCCCAAGAATGTAAATTGGGTATCATACAATGTGAGGCCCTTCATATAAAAATTATCATACTGGCATCACATAAGGCATTAAGAGATTCATTAATTATTATTGGAAGCTAAGGAATCCAAATTTATGGTTCTTGGCAGGTTCAAAATAGGGGTTACGATGTATTATGATATGAGTGAATTTTGCGACGAATGATATATTTTTCAAGCTAAATTGCTCAAAGTTTAGAGCAATTGTTGAAATCTAGGTGAACATCAAGTTATGCATAGTAAGAAAAGCAATTAAGATATGATTCATCGACTAATTTACCTTTCAAATGGACTGCGTAGATCTATTGTACGGAAAATTGGTTGTGTTGGTACAAAAAGCGATTGAGAAGGCAAAACTGATTTAATACCTATGACGTATATTGATTCCTATCTTTAATTATAATTATTTTCTTCCATAATATTTTAATTTTTTTCGAGATATGCCAAAAAGATTGAGCTATATATTTACCAAAAATATGATTCTCATAACTATTCCTTAATTTCTTCCGACCCTCGCGATAAAACTTCTAGCGTTCTCACAAATTTAATTTAATTATATACATAAGTTCATCATATTTACAACGATTGCTACTAAAAAAACACAAAATAAATTAAATGAGGAAAAAATATTGCTCAATTTTATTCGCATTTCGAAAGAGGGTAAAAATAGAAAAGGCCTTCATTATAACCATTAAATATTCGAGTCTTTAAAAAGGGATTATGGAACTTAATATCTCTCTAGATGATAGTAATTTTAGAAGAAAACTAAAAATAATTAATTCTCTTTCTTTTGAGTATTTCTAAAATAGTGAATATTAATTTGTGTGTAAAATAATTAAAATAATATTTCGTAAATAAATATTCCCTTTTTCTAAAGAAATATTTATTTTGAATTCAACCCAAGCATATACTCCTAGGATTCCTTTCAACTGGAAGGAATGGCAGTCATGTTTGGATATAAAATAGGTTCATATCCATTCACTCGAGTCGTGTAAGATATGAAGTTTATCTCCACCCCTCCCTAGCCTATCGCATATTCCCGTGGGGTCATTGGTTTGTTTGTATTTTCTGATATAATTTCATAATTTTTGTTATAAAATTATTTAAATTTCTTCATAGTCCCTTTCTTGCGTCGTTTATCTTCTTAGAATAATGTTTTCATTTTGCTAAGGATTAAATGATTTGCGTTATTTGTTTTCATTTAGAGAAAATCATTGTTTGTTAACTTTCAACTAAAGATATGCAGCAATTTCCCTAGGAATTAACAGAATATATTTTTACTAGATATACAAGAGAAATCTTAAAGTACTCTTGCATATTTATTTTGTCTTACATATATTGCCATTTTTTTTCTACCTGGCTTATTCACTCTCCAAAGGAATTCTTGTATATCAATACTGTCATATATGGATTTCGGGTGATTAATGATTTTGTCTCTTTTTGATTTATTTTATACTGTATGACATAAAAATAAAGAATTCACTTCCTCAGTCTAAAAAAAGATCTAGTTTAACAGATGTTCACTCAATTTTCGTTCGTAGGCATCGGAAATTTCTTCGACTCTGCTGATTTAGCTTTGGATTAGTTTCAGTTTCGCTAATTTTACGTTTTTCTCATAAGGCAATGCAAATACTTTCTGTTTTACATATGATTGCTGTTTTTTTTCACTATTTTTATTATTACAGAGGTCTCTCAGAAAAGGCAATTTTTCTCAATGAAGAAGGTTGAAGTAAAGAGGTAAATAAAAAAAGTAGAAAAATGGTAAGCATAGAAAGACTAAAACCGAATACTCTTGGGGACACTTTTTTTTAGAAAATTCTTTTTTTTTAAAGGAGAGTGAATGATGCTCCGCCCCAGAATTTCAATTTGATCCAAAAAGGGTAATAAAAAGAGAAATAAAGGTGAAAAGGTAACATCAGCTGGAGAGAGTAAGCATGCTCTTCGTAGAGATAACACAAAGGTGCTTAGACGTGTCTTGATCAGCTGCAATTATTAGATAATTACAATTTTTCCCGAAATTTGAAAAAATGTTTGCATTCTTTCTTGATATTTTGGGGGCAATTTTTTATTTAATTTTCCGAAATATGACTTTCCTTTTTTGTTGAATGTAAGTCAATTCCAAAGAACTTTTCACCCACCGAATAGTATTTTGTCAAGTAAAACTGTTTTTCAGCTATCAAACATTTTAAGCATCGGTAAAAGGATGAAACTTTGTCTCTAATGAAAATAGTAAACTATTACTCAATTAGATTTGATGTTTTGTTTCAACATTTTTCTTGGTTGTAAAATTTTAAAAACACCTTGAGTTGCTACACTTAAATGGAGGTCTATAAACTGAAAGTGTTATTTTGCTATTTAAAAGATCCTTTCTGGATCATTAACCACATTCTATAATACAATTTCGTTGAAATAGAATACCGAATTATGATTTCCGAAATAATATTCATATGAGTCTTGTTTTTATTCCGAAGAAGAAAAGTTGGGTGAAATAAAATAATATTATGAGTATATTACTTGGGATAGCTGCAATTTTTCTTAAGATCCAAACGGAGAAAAGTTAAAATTATTTTTATTTTGATTTCGACAGGAAGCATCAAAATCTGCGAAAAACCCCATTTTTTTATTAAATAAAATCAAGAAATGGCGAGAAAAAAAAAGATACATAGATTAAGTATTGAAAATTGTTGAGGTTCGTCAAAAGCCGTGGTTGGTAGGTTTTCTTCACCACGAGAAATAATTTTTCTTCTTTGATCCGTCAAATTATTAGAGAAAATAAGAAAATTAGCATATTTTTCCTCAATATAGACGTGGAAATAGAATCAATATGCATATATGTTTATCATTGTAGAACATATAAAAGGGACAAAAATTGAATATGATCAAAATTGTTCAACCATTTAAGAAAGGAACATAATCTGAATAATATATCTATGTAAAGTGTCGCAGGATGCTTGACCTTTTGTGCTATAGTGTCTTCCTATTAGCTCCCCTTTTCTATATTTTTCCTTTCATTACAAATTTGGCCATATCAGTTCTCTGATACCGTCAGATTTAAAAATTCTCCACCGAGTGACTACTTCTTTTCCTAGTCCCCGAAGTTGAAATTACTTCTCCCGCCTATGGCCCTAGGGAATTAACCTTCCATCTTCACACGTCGTAAAAGACGTGTTTATCTCTTTATCTTATCTCACTCTAACCCAGGTTTCTACCAAAAATTCCTCAGTGTTCTTCACTCTTACTTTATTTATATCTTTACTTTATTTCTCTCGTTTAGAGTTGCACTATATCGTTTATAAATATGTGATTCTCCACTCATTAAGTAATCTAATCTAAGCTAAAATTTTCCAACAAATAACTATGTAATCTCTCAACTGGCATGCGTATCAAATGAAACTTGGTGTTTCTTCTCATTCTAGATCACCTGTTCTCTACCAACTCGGATGGCATTTTTAGGATAGTATTTAGGCAGAACATAGCAAGGAACTATGCTTGTATCCTTATATTCATGTATTTTTAGTTCTCTTAGCAACAATTGATACTGTCTTCCTACTTTTCTTACCAGCTTCCTGAGTTTTCATATTGGAAATTATATATATATATATCGGTCGAAATCACCTTTTCGTTTGCGTAATGGTTGGTTCTTAGGCCACTTCTGTTTTGTACAGATTTTTGTTCACCTTGATATTAATATGTTTTGTCAAGGTCTACAATTCATTTGACTGCTAAACAAATGGTTATCTTTACTCCTTATCCACAATCCCTGTTGTTGAAACAATTATAACTGTAATATTAACGTAAAAATTCATAAATTAATGGCTTTCAGACTAATTTCTGAAACTCAACCATAAATATAGTTATATTATTGATAGATATTAGAAAGTTCTTATTTTCTGACAAAATTATTGTCCCTTTTCTTAACATTTGCGCTTCTCTTGTTTCTCTTTCCGTTACTGTAAAAAATTGAAGCGTCATCTTTCATAGTAAGCTACCTTTCAAAGTTAATTTTCATAATGTCTGCAAATTCTCTATCTCATCTTTTGGCACCATTAGCTTCATCCCCTTTAATTTAAACTACATTTTGTTTAGTTTGGCAAGCACGATTTTGTTATCTTCAGCTTGAGTCCTGCACCTGCCTTTTTGTTTGATCTCATGCTTCCGCAGTTAGACCATCTCGAGGAGTAGGCTATCTTGTCTACTCTTACATCGACTTTTTGATAACTTTATTATCTTTAGATTAAAAAGAACTTTATTTTCTCTTGTGGTCTACTCAAAACTGGAAGACTTCACAGAAGGTTTGACTATTTAAATAAAAAGGCCGAGCGTATTTACACTATACCATTTAAGGAAATACAATTAAGTGATACTGTTTTTCTTTAAATATTTAAAATTGACGAGAACAGAATCTGAAACAACCGAAAGGTCGCCGTTCATATAAGATCATTTTACCTTTTTCTTTACAAATTTGCCTAATGAAATATTACTGCAGAGGCCTCTAAATAGAAGGTTGGACTTTATTATTTAAGCTAATATTTTCACAGTTATTTTCTAATTCTACAATCTTTCTTTTTTTTCTTCTTCTGAGACACATAAATCTGTCAAAAATGCTTGAAAATCGATGTCGCTGATTTCAATAAAGAAAAGTGAATATCGTTATCACTAAAAGTTTTCCGTGTTCTTTTCAAGAAAACGGCGTTGAGAGACATGTAAAATACACAGATATAGAATATATTACATATAAAATATGACACACTAAGTTTAGGAGGGTACATGATATGCAATAATTTGGCGGTGAACATGTATGTGCACGAAATATTTGGTGTGAGAATTTTATAATACATTCAAAGTGAAAACATAGAATGTGTTGAAACTTATTTGATGCATAGTGTATTATCATGCCAAGGAATTGATTAAGCATTCCTTTAACTCTCTAATATCTTTGCAATGCAAAAACACTTTCCAAGCTCATAAACGAAAATTTAGCCCACTCTTTACAAAGTGCCCCATACCTTATTTTAACTGATAAATAATATAATAAGATAATATTTAGGCCTTTATATCTGCTTTCTAACCTATTTTTTAAGTTTTCTACTGTGTGTGAGAATGTTTGTCATCGAACTTTGTATTACCCATGCTGTGGAAAAACACGATAATCTTACAGACTAGTATTTCTCTTTAAAAACATAAGGGAGCTTAATGACAAATTTAATTACAGTTTAAAATATTAAGAATTTACCTCATCCTTGAGTCCTATGGGTCGTGGATGTGCCTAAAGCCCCCCTAAAAATTCGGTATTAGGTGATGAATTAGAAACATATAGAATTCACCCGGAGGAAAACCTTCATCCATTATAATTAAGCATCATTTATTTCCTCAGACTTGATCTATTAAAGAGGTAGCATGTGATTAATATTTCTCTATCATCCCGTTTCAAATTTGAGACTTTAATTTAAGAGGATGGAATCTTTTTCCCTGCCGCTATAAAGGATGGTTTTCTTGCATTCATCGACAAGAATTACAGCGTTTACTTTCAGATGAACAAGATAAACTATTTTACAGCATAAACCGATCTTATTTAGGTTAGGGTAATGTTATAGGTTATATTGCTGTAAAAATTAATCAATAAGGAAAAACTTGAAAGAAGTGGGAGCAATGTGTTCAATTGTTGTTTTAGGAAGCAAAATGTTATGAGAAATGATAAAATTGTAATTTCAAAAATAGAGATTTTTGAAATTATGTCAAGCAAATTGAAGAACAACGTAATAGTTACGCAGGATGACCATGAAAAATTACAAAATGCTGTGGGAGGGGTAAATATTTATAATTCTTCGACGACCCAATTTTACATATAAAAGTAACTGCGTTACAAATGAGGCACGATGATCTGGTTGCTACCAAGATCTTTCTCTAAAAGTGTGCATAAATTTCTTCCTTCGCTTCCCGTCACAACTCAAGGAAAGTTTGACATTTAATTTATTTCGAAATGAGATATTTTAATTGTAAGGAATAAAAACCTGAAACAAGCAAGAGGATCTCCACCTAAAAATGTTGAAAAAATATAATGTCGTCCCAGGAATTTTTGATGTATATGGATGAAAAAATCGAAATCAGGTTTATTTATACTAATCAAGACAAGTAAACTCGTACTCCTGCTATTTTGATGTCTTAGTATAACCTAAGGCTTATATTTGGACATACGTAGCTGAGTCGTCATATTCTGCGCTTTTAAATTTGATTATTATGGTAGTCATTCATACATAAGAGCAAATTGGTAACGTTAGGCTTTAGTAAATTATAAAAAGGAAAATGTTAAGATAAAACCACATACTCTCAGTGTGATAGAACTATTAGTGTTAACACGTAACAAAGAGAATATAAGAAATTATACTTGATAAACGTTACTCTCAATGAAAAACCACGTACAGAACGACCATTGGAGTTTAGTCCAAAGCAGTTGGAGAAAATTAAAATGGAACTTCAATAGTTGGCTGAATATCATTTATTCACATCCATCCACCTAAAATTTTCACTTAAAGGAGATTTGCAAGGTATTGCTATTTGTTCAATGGGTTCTTTCATTACAGTCTGAGGTTCACATGGTACAGAGAATTAACTTTGCATCTCTCTCTGGATTTAAAAGTAACTAATTATTTTGTTGTTATGTTAAAGAAGTTAAAAATTGTGTTATGTTAAACAATATAGAGCCCACTATGTAGACAATGGATCAGTGGTGGGTAAAATACTTACCCGAAACAGAGGCCTTAGTGACAGAAGATTCTCTTGTGTGTTTGATAGGATATGTATGGCATAACCTATTTTGAAATTTCAGATACATAAACTCTTACAAAAGAGGTTTAATCTTCTTATTTGCACTGTTTACTTGTAGTACTTGAAAATAATCCCTTTAGCATTTATCAATAGAAGAAAAATGCTCTTTCATCCAGACAAAGCAAGACCCCATATCGCAAAATATACCTAAACAAAATTAAAAATCGTGATTGAGAGATGAATACTCAACCTTCATACTCACCCATATAGCCCCATAGGATTAATCTTTATAGGAGTTATGAGAATCACTTAAAAAGAATGGAAATCTCAGTAAAGAAATGGTCGAACGAAATTAAACAAATTTATAAATCAAAGTTAGTAGAAAGATACGGGACTATTCGTATAAATTGCTTTAAATTGTATCAATTTTTAAATTAATAAATAAATATTTATGCAAATATAAATAAATTCAAAGAGTTCAAGAAGAGGAATTTCAGCTATGAAAAAGGACGTTGTCATCAATGTAAAACAACACTTCCGAAAAATGAGCGACCGCATGAAAAGGCTTTCCGATTTTCGAGTGATCCTAAAATAAATTCCAAAGTGACTCCTCTTTACATTTAATTTTTTTTCCTTTCAATTATTAACGGAGAGTAAGTTTTGAAGAGAGAGGGGGTAAGAAGAAAGTAAAAGAGGGTGATAGAGAGAAAGAGAGGGAGAGGGATAGTGAGAGGGAGGAAGAGAAAGGGCTAGAGAAAGAGTGAGAGGGAGAGTGATAGAGATAGAGAAGAGGTTATGTGTATGTGTGTAAGAGACATGTGTGTTTTTAAGAAAAAGCGTGTGGTGTGTTTCAGTTAGAGGAATTGCTTGTCAAACTTTCACAGAGGCAAGCTTCCCCAAACCTCCTCCTTCACCTCAGCGACGATAATCACGTTGCCTACACCAGGATCTTCTGGTAGAAGGCTATCAACGTCGCCTTTGTTAGTTCCGAGAAGATCATCACAGATAGGTTGTCCTGAACCTAAGATAATTTCATGCAGCCTCTCCTCCGATCTCTTATGAACGTGATATTGAGTTGTCTGAGAGCGCGTTCCTCCTCGCCCTCCCTACCTTCCTCCTCCGATTCTGGTTTATATAGTTTCCCAAGGTTTTCCAGTTTTGGTAAACATCTTTGGTCCTTTTCTCTGTACTACAAATTTAGAATTTTGAAAATAAATGGAAACATTCTCCACCACGTGCAGCGGGGTGGAGAACCCTTTCCTTTGAAAATATCTAGTACAGAGAAAAGGCTAAAACAGGTTTCCCAAGACAAAGGCTTTGTCAAAGGACTCTTCCTTTATTTGTGATACCAGTTTTCTTTAAACTCATAGTTTTTCTTACCCCAACGCTCCATTCTAGACAGGTTAAACTTACCATCTTTACTGGGTTTGAATAAATCATCTTTTAGAGTTCCTCTTATTATCCCTCACTCCGAAATTTTCTGTCCTTCTGTCTGTCCCTTCAAAACATGTCGCCCTCTCATCCTTCTACTGGGTAAACTTACTCAACAAAGCAAATAGTGTAGATTGCCCGTATGACACCGTTAATAGTCCAACATTCTAGTCCTTCTGTCTCATGGAAGAAATAATTATTTCTATTGACTCGCAGCCCTTGATCCTGCTACCAAAAAAAGGGTTTAACTGCCCTCTGCTTGTCAGAAACTCCTCGAGTCCATATATTGTACTTTAATACAAATTCAATTTTATGCCTAATCACACTCTCTTGGCACGGCCTAGCCTAACAAGTGTTTTTTTCCGTACTATATATTTCATCGGCTGCCGTCATATGTAGTATGGAATGCACTCCTCTGACGTTTCTATTTCTTCCTCAATACTTTCTAGGGGTCCTATAGACAAAACTGATGCCGAAATTTTATTTGAATGCTCACCTTGGCCGTATACGTTTTAAAGATTGAGATCAAAATATATATTTATACTCTTAATTATTTTAACTTTAATCCCTTGAGTCGGAAATTAGTTTTTCCGAAGAGGTTATTTCGATCTATTCTTCCACTAACTTAACCTCTACAGAGATCCTTCTCACAACAATGTGCATAAACATGAAGTGGCTAATCGAGCTTCATTTTTAGCCTTTAACCTACCAATGCCAGTTGCCTTTTTATTATCTGATCTTCTTTCAAATCTGAAAAACATTTTGACTGTTTCGTGATTCGCTTCCAGAAAATCCTGCCTTTATGAAACTCATCAATAACATCCACTGTGCGGTACTAGACCTTACCAATATCATCATCGTTTTCACGATATTAGCCCCCCCCCCCCGCGTCTCAATTGAAACCACTACTCTATCAGAAAAATAATGTCTCACTTGACCGTTCATTGCCCCTATATTTCCTAATCTGCTACTGTTTCTCTTCTGATCAGCTATCGGCCATATATTGAGGAAGGCTTTGGTAGTGATCTATCGGGAATCATTCTTTATTTTTAGAAAAAGGACAGAAACCAGAATTTAATGCATCGGTCGAGTAGAGTGAAATTGAGCAAGAATAAAAATTGGAAACTGGATTAGTGGCAGGAGAGAACTGGTAAGTACTCAACAACTATTAAATAACAAGTACAGGGATATTACCGTTAATAATTTATGAGGGAACCCGCAAAAAATTGAAGGGAACAAGGGAGAACGTCAATAACATAATTGTTGCTGGGCCTAGAACACCGTTGTAGAAGAAAGATGTCTATTAATCAAGCAACGCCTTTAATTGGATATGAGAATAGGTACAAGTTATCAAGCTAGCCTGGATAACCAACCTAATTTTCAGAGTCTTCGAACTTAGTCACATTATGACATCCCGTACCTTTAGGGGTGATTTATCTGTTGCATAATTCATTTATCCACCATTTATATTGATTCGTAAATCTGTGTCCTTTTAAAATTAGATCTTTCGTTATATAATATACATTGCCCCTGTATAATTGATCCTTACGAGGAGTTGGTTGTTTCTTTGGGTTTTCCTTAATTTATCAGTATTTCTTATGTTCAGTGCTCAATTTTACGTCCCCGTTTTCGAAATGAGAATAGTGCAGAATTTAAATAATTTATGTTTTAAGAACAGCTATTTCTCACCTCTAAAGATGCAATTAAGCATTTCGATCATCTTCAAACTAGTATTGTTTTTTAGTTGATTTCCTTTACCAAGCTGTCATCAAGGGACAAAATCTATTCTAAATCGCAACTAATCACTCTATATAATGTAAGTCTATTATTACTTGTTTTTTAAAGTTTGAGTTCAAATTTTGAGAGCAATTTTTGTTAATTGTGTTATCAGTGATTGTAATTCTCTTCATTTTAAAAAGATAACCATATATTGTCGTCCGTGCCAAGGTAGCTAGAATCCTGAAATTATTCTTAACATTTCAGCCAAACTTTTTATTGTTTGTATTTTTTTTAGCCATTTCACACTGCACGACGATGTTGCTTGACTGGATTTAGAGTAAAGTATTTCAATGAAGGGCAAGATACTTAATTTTTTCGTTTCCGTTCTTAAAATAAATAAATCGGTACTTGCTGAATCGAAAGAATTTTATCTTGGAAAGACAAATCGTGTAAAAAGATATGTTGTATTCCTTAGTTCCCTTGGCCTGCTTTATTTGATCAAATATAATTCGTTTCTTTCTAAAACAAGCCTGTGCTAGTGGCTAGTGTAGCGTTGGAATAAGGAAGGGTCGCCTTCGAATCATTTGACCAGTCAGTCATAATAATGTTCGCAGATCATTAAGTACATTAAACATGTCTGTTCGTGTAATTTTAAAGGGGAATTATTTTACCTGTATTGTAAACATTCTGTCATTTGTTGGCATCTTGTTCATTTAACCAAACTGATAATGTGCAATTTCTTTCTGAATCCTTTTCTATTGTAGAGTAGGTTAAATATCACAAAACTTTCAATTATGGTTCATTCTATCTTTTGGTCTCTCTCTCTCTCTCTCTCTCTCTCTCTCTCTCTCTCTCTCTTTCTTTCTCTCTCTCTCTCTTTTATAATAAATTTTATATAAGAAGAATTTAAACTCTCGTCAGGCTTTGTATCACTTAATAAAAAAATGATGGACTAAAATTTAATACTTGTGGAATGGACATAATTTATTCCAAATAAAAACATATTTTTAATAGAAGAATTTATAGGTATTCAAGAATAAATATTTTCACTCCATAAAGAATAAACTGCGGTTTGATTTTTACACTTTATATGTAAATAATAGTAATATTCTCAGATTAAATTAGCTTGCATTTCTAGGGTAACTCGTGCATTTCAAACCTGCTTTTCTAATTCTCATTTGTGGTTTTTATTTTCTTCTTTTTCTCTCCAAGTATAACTTCCTTATGGCAAACTACCCTCCATTTCATGTCGCTAATTTGGTAGCCTAACATGTAAGTAGAACAAAAAGTAAAATAAAAAAAAAATATAACATTACGGACAGTGGAAAATAAATATCCTTCCGCTTTGAAAATAAATTTACAATAGGGATGTGGACGGGACTAGATACAAGCTCTTTTTTGCAGTGTAATGCCAGTAAAAGATCTAAAAAGAATTACTCGCATAACCGCTCAGACTAGTTAAATATGTAATATGAAATATTCGCAACATTTGCTACTCAATTTAGAGCTTGATTTTCCATTTCCCACTTAGAAATTCATTCAAGTTCTGACCGGATTTATTTCGTTGACAAATAAATATTTGTAAATTCCAAAAAGGGCTTGAAATTAATGAAGTAAAATCGGAAGTTATATAAAGAAAAAATAAAAGGCAATTTAAATGTAGAATTGAAATAATGAGGTAATTTCTTGATATTTCGACTCAAGAATATGAATAAGAGTACCATGGATCAGTGAATCAAAGTCCATTATTAGTGAACCAAAGTTCATTGCAGTAAATGTGCAAGTTTTGTTAAAATTATGTATACATTCGGCTGTATCATTGGAGTTGGCCTGCAGTAAATGTCCCTAAATTGAAAAAATAATATTATGTACATCTAATTCTGATATCTACATATTTTTTCCAGGGGCGCCACCGACCCAAAAGCTATACTCAGCTCTTGAAGGAGTTTCCTAGTCCTAACTCCGAATGGCTTAGGCTATAATTGGTTTCTCTTAGCGCAATAGCCACCGTCGAGATCAGTTGCGAATGCAGCAAATTAGCGATTCCCAAAAATCTAGGAGGACACCCTTTAACAATATTTTGTTAAACGAATCTAAGAAAAAGGTGATGCTGCCGTAGGTGCATGCCAGCTAGAGAATTCAAAGAGAGCGAACGCGAAGCATTCCACCACGGACACGGGGTGTGAGATTGCAACCCCATTCTCCTGGAGAACGGGGCTTGGGAGAAATTGCCCCAACACTTTTGACTCGCTTCCACATCTCTGCTAGAGGGGTCTTCCAGTTATGTGAAGCCGCATATGAAAACCAAGGAAGAGTGGTTGATGTAATTCGAAATATACCGGAACCTAGCCCTAGCTCTACGAAATTCACCGAGAGTGAAGTCATTTGGGCGCGCTCATAGCGCATGTATTCATAACGCTTATGTTTTGGTGCTGTCTCACACTCGGCTGACCCCCACGGGAGCGGTCGACGTGCAAATTGGCCAGACATTCTAGAAAAAGTAGTTAGGTCTAAAGGGATGAGGTTGCATGAGTAGATCTGAACGGCTTCATCTCCTGTACAAAACTTCTCGCCTGAGACAGAGAAATCAGTCATTTGCTGAAATTCGGATCACCACGCCCGTACAAGGCACAACTGGAGCGGGCTCTCTGGCGGCAGCGTTTTAGAAAATGATATTCGAATGGAAAAATGCTCACTACCATAGAGGTCATCGACCACTCTCTACCCAAAATCAGGCTATGTATCCAGAGAAGACAAAGAGAGAGCTAGCCAGAAAAATGGAGCAGTTCTTGGGCAGTGATGCATATACTTATCGATATTTTGGACACCTATCTCTAGCTCGTCGATCAGGTTGGCAAGGACTTAATCCCTGGAATTAATCGAGTAGTCTTCCTAGACGGGATGGAGAATGTTCAGATCTTCAAGCAAGAGAAAGGGACTTGGAATCCTTGCCATGACATGGTGGAAGTCGCCGCATCGAAGTCGGCTGACGTTGGAATGTACGAGGAAATAACAGTATACTCACTATCCAGGTCCAGCTACAGAGCTACTGCCTGAAAGAAGTGATCTAAAGCAAGATGTAAATCGCGTAGCCTTCCACCCGAACCTTTTCACATGGTGGTAGGGTCACAAATCTCTTATACTCTGGGAGGGTGGGCAGGGGGAACGCGCTCAGCATAGTCTCCTACAAAAAAGTTAGTTAACGGAAAACGGGAGGAAACGATCCATGCAACTCATCCCAGTTTGCCCGGAGTCCACGGCCATTCCATTGAAACAATATAACCTTTAGGTCTTGCAAAGAGAAGATGCAGGTGCCCGCTTCGAAGAGAAAATCTGCGCGAAAATTGCCGTACGCTTCCCAGAGGGAGATCTCCGGTCACTTTTTTCCGGACAATGCGCTGAGTGTATGTAACCTACGAGGACTTATCAGAAGAAGTTGGACTCACCATACGAGTCTTTTCCTACCTCCGCCTTGAAACCTTAGGTGAGCGGGGTGGCTTCGGAGGCAGGAGGCAGGGGGCACTCTTTGGGAAGATCCACCGTCTTCGAGGCATCTAGCCTAGTACTGGTGTGGGCTTACGACGTTTTTAGTGCACTCCTCATTTCGGCAAGCAGCATTAGAACCCCAGAAGATGGCTTCATCTCCATCTTCATGGGTGTTACCTCAAGTGAGTCTAACGACTTGATGGCGGTGTGGCCGTTTCTCCTTATGAAAAATGGTCCCGTTAAAGGAAGAGCACGGAAACGACCGTCTTCGTAAGCCTAGAGGGGCTAGTAGCAGAGGGTGTCTTTCGTAACAATGAGGCATAGGACGTCTAATGCAGCACCGCGCGCGTGTGGACCAAATCCTTAGCCTCGAGAAATAAGATACGATTCTTGGCCTGAACAACCAGGATTTCCTTCTTGAGGAGATGCATACAGCATTGCTTCTAAGACATAGGATGCTGCTCTGTACAATTGAGACAATTGGCCACACAAGATTTGCACTTATCATTTGTTACATGGAGCAATTTACCGATACTTCTGGTAACTCCGACTTTTCTTGTCTACAGGAGCGATTACTATGGCTGAAGCGGTGACAGTAGTAGCCCATTACTATAGTGGCACGAATACTTTCACGCGTTAGAGATACCAACCGGCAAACACCAACTTAGGGAGACTTTCATATTCCAACATGATGAAGACTGTAGGGGTGAGTCTCGAGGGCGCTCCCTGTTTTCTCATCACACTTTCGACATTGACCCCTTCATGGTTGGCTAGCTCTAAGGTGATGTCATATATGGAGGAGTTTACGAGTTCGCATGCATAAGCTAATCCTTTCACGAAGTTCATGGTAAAGTGCGAGGTCACATTTACAGGCAAGCCATCAAGTGTCCGAAGGGCACTAATCATGGCCGCCTCGTAGTGATTCGACGCATTCTTTAAAAGTCTTTCTCCGATATATAGGTCAGCTTAGGCTCTGTTCAAATCACACTAGCTATAGCTCTCCTCTGATATATCATATTTCCCTTTATGCAACATGCTGTCCTCAGTGGCGCAAATAACAAGGAAGCGTTTTAAACCAGCGTGCTTGAAAACGCCAGATAGCCTCTAAATAAGGAACCCCGACGTAATCGAGGCTCCGCTCTGCCCAGTTCTGTTCTTCATCAGGGATACTTCCCACCCGGAGAAGCAAGGAGCTGGATGTGCCGATCTTAGCTTGGTTGCATACCGAAATGGCAGCGGCCTTGTTCGGCCCTGTGGCTCTACGAAGGGAGAAGAACCCCGAAGCTTTTTTGTTTTTTTTTAATTTCTTTTTTTTTTAGGAGAGGGGGTGGGGACGAACCCACTATTCCCCTCCACGGCAGAAGCATCTAGGCCAGATGGATCGGCCTCAGCAAGATCCTTTTTTGAAATGGAGAAGGTCTTGGCTTTCACAGGGTCACCAGCCAGTGAAAAAGACACCTCCTCTCCTTGTGAGGGCTCATGGACCCAGGCCATCTGAGGAGGAGCTTGCATAGGGGCATAAATGTACTATGAGCGTGGCACTGAGCCCGAGTTCTACCCCAAGGAAGACACTACCATTTTGGGCTGGGTAACGTCAAGGGCCATGTTTATGATGGGGGTGGAATCTTCCATGTAACCATCTCCCCCTAAGACATCACGGGTCCCCTTCCATGAACCTTTCATTTTTTCCTGTGCCGGCGAACCGGCCTCCGTGGCGGAAGAAAGTTGGTTGGTATAGTGGCCCCTGCAAGTTGGTCGGACACATACGTAGGACATTAGGTCCCTTAATCCCTAAAGGGGATTGGCCTTATAGAACCGCTCCCACTGCGAGCGGTCAATATTTGACTGCTTTGTGCTTTCTTAGAAGTCCCCTTAGAAAGTAAAGTAAAGGGGACCAAGGATGATTTCAGAGAAGTGGGGAGTGGAGGAATCCCCTATAATAATTACAGGATGCCAACGCTAATCACCAAACGCAGTTGCCGTCTCTGTGACGGGTGAAGAGAGGACTGGCAAAACCAGCTGCCGCCATTTAAAGCCACTCCTCCCGCCTAGTGACCTGGCAGTGCATCGGGCATTGGCATGACCGTTTCACCTGGGTCACGGCGTAAAATTGAAAGTCAGGGAAAGAAGGATGAAAGGGTATGTTAGGAAGGTACAGGTTGTGCAAAACCCACCAAAGAGGCCAAAGCTCAGGGGTGAGGGAACATTGTCCCCTTCCCCCTCAGCCACGATCTGGTATGGTTAGGTGAGAAAAAGCTGGTTGGTATCTACCCTCTGAAATTAGAGGCCGACCAGAGAAATTTGTGGAAGAGGTTGTAGAAAAGGGGGGAAGTTGGGTAAACACATAAGCTGTGAGAAAGAAGGATAAGAGGCTAAGATATGTTCTGTGAACATAGCTCATCTAAGAATCTATTATATTTAGCTTAGCACAAACTTTATTAGTCCTAATGGGTAAAATTACTTAAGCTTCTGTTTCTTTGCTACGAATTTATTCATCTGACCTGATATAGGCAATTGAGGTATGATTTGATAGGGATTACTTCCTGACATTCAAATCGTTTTATCAAACACTTTCAAAGCATTTTTTGTTAAACTGCCTGTGAAACCGACGATTAGACAACAAGATTGTTTATCGTTCACCATGGCGTCAGACGGAAAATTTATGCCTATAGGTTGTTAAAACTTTACATTGGCCCTTCTTATACCCCTCTACAACCTTACGTTTTCTGGATCATTTTTTACACCCAACACCTACCCTATCCTACGTGCGCCATCTTGTTATTTTTAGATCTTACCGTATCTCAATATTACTTGACCTGGTTGCCTCCTTCTTATTAAATCATAGCCTCTACATAACTAAACACTTGGCAACCGTTTTTTAACACTCCCAAATCAAATTTGTTTCTCTCTTCCTCTCTCAACCTGCTTTTGTTTTATAATCCATAGCTTTCTTCCAGTTATCCTGTACACATGAGAACTCTTCTCGCTCTTCCTATGCACCGTTACCTTTACTGAACTAAACATAGCCGTTCTCTCCTCTAACTGGATCCTTCCCTCCTACATCAAACTTCCCTTACCGCTCCACATCAACTTGATTCGCCAAAGACAATTCTTCCCCCGTAATCCTCGTAAACGGAAGGAAGCTGTCTTCATAGCCATTTCAATGCTCCTTACTCTTACTCTGCCTACCAAAGGCGATTGTCCGTTAGGCTTACACCCGCCCTGTTGTCTTAAGGAATAAAAATAATGCCTAACCTCTTAAGCAAACTACTTGTTACTCTCTCCATAACCTCAGTTGATGACCCTAACACCCGTTGCTTGATTTTCTGGATATTTCTGTGAGAAGATAGTCCATATCCGCTAGGCCATAATCTATGCTTTTATTCCTGGCTATCATCCAACTCCCTTCCTACAACTCCACCCGAACATCTTTGTCTTGACTCATTCTGCCCCTAAGAAATTAACTTCGCTTCTTCTTCATTCACAAAAGACGTTTTTTTATTTACTCATTTTCTCCCCGTTTCTCTCAACTGTTCTGCCTTATCTCACTAAGATTTTTAATACTTTACACAAATATAAAATTCTATATATTCAAATGAATTCGAACACGCTGCTAATCGCTCTATCTTAAATCTTTTTTCTTCCAACGCTGGTGATAGACTGTTTGCTCTCAGCCAAGATTCAAAATTACTTGTCCTCTTCCAATGCTGATGAGATTTTTTTCAATCTGGATTTAGATATATGAAAGAGTAGTGAATCATCTCTTTTATGTATAAAGGGACACCTTGTCGTTCTATCAACACTGGTAAGAGTTCAAATCTAGTACTTCTAGAACTTTCAGCCTAATTCGAAACTGTTAACCGCAATCTTATTTTTCACCTACACCGTAAATTTCTGGGTCCTTCTGTAACTTCTGTTAACTTTTACTACTGGTATCTTTCATCTTCTGCTCATTGAATTCACATTGGATTCGACATATCTCTCCCGCCGGAGGTACATTTTTAAGTATTGCAATGATCAGTTCTTTGTCTGCTTTTATTTTGTACCCATTAACTCCCTTGTTTTTATTATGCGTGATCTTGATATTTTATTTCATTTCTATCCTGTTATACAAAAGTCTCTCCATTTTTCATCAGCATCGTTTGCCGAATCTATTGGAAATCTCCAATCTACTTTAACATCATCCCCTTACACTTCACAGCTCCATCCTACCAGTCATTCTTACTAAATTGATCATAACCAATCAAAGCTCTATGTTCGGATTTTTCTCGATATTTTCTTTGGTAATGTGGCATTATCAATATGCCTCCCTCATTTTGGTGCCTTTCAGCCTGCCTGTAAAATCCATCTATTCTCTCACGCTTTTCCCTGAGTTGATAATCTGCTGCTTTTTGAATGTCCATGGCCTTGGAGGCTTCCATGCAAAAAATAAATCATTATAATTATTATTATCAATAGATAAATACATAAGTGAAGATATTGGTATAATATTAATAAATAAAAAAAGGTATAATGAAAAAATAATCAATGGTTATTTATTTATTACAACTATTAAACTTCGAAGAATCCCGAAAACAACGAAAAAAGAAATAACTCATGTTAAATCTTCCAAATAGTGCAGTAACATTTTATTTAAGTGGTCTTCTCTTCCTCTTCACAGTATTATATCATTATTAAAACACAAAAATGGTCCATTAGATTTATTACAGTGAATCAAATTTTCTAAGAGTGACGACAAGCTTAATAATATAAAAAACACTGATCACTGAAAAATAGTATTAGAGCAAAATTCAACCAGATTATTTTCAGGCCTTTTATAAAGGTTTCTAGCATAAATAAGAACATATTTTGATCACTTAAATATTTGCTTATGATTCTTATTTAAAAAAAATAAAAAAATATATAAATAATGTTAAATGGAAAGATAGAAGAAATAAGTGAATTAATAAAAAGAACACAAATGGGGTAAAATGTATATTTAGTTCAAACCTAACAAATAACTTAGAAGTCATTCTATAAAGCACCGCAGCCAACTTTTCGAAACGGCAGTCATTTAAACCTACTCCCTTGATCCCACCCCTTATCAGTGTGTAAACACAAATAGCCTCGTTAATTTTATCCGAGTATATTTTTCAACGTCATTCATTTTACGATAAGCATTCTATGCATTATATATTTTAGAGGCGTACACTGAAGTGAAATTATTCTAAAAAATACTACGTTTGCAGAAACTTCACAAATAGTTAACGGCTCCTGAGCTTTAACATCATTAACAAATTCGTGAATATAACATTCGATAATTTTTAAAACTAGTTCGTATACGAGACTGTTTCTCAAAACCATTTTTTAAACCCTGTAATAAATGCCTTTAAGTAGCTTTAATTGGTCTCAGATACGTGACCATAACTCACAGACTCGATATTAATGAAATACTAGTTTAAGCAGCAAAAATCTATTGGGATCATGTTTAAAAATTGATATATTGTATTTAATGAGTGAACGATCTGGATGTATAAAAAGATTTAGGACCTAGTTTAGAACGAACCTTAGAAAACCTGCAATTTCTTCTCATAATTAAACTTTATTTTACCTAGTTATATTGGTTTCCGAGAACATTTCTTATAACAATAGATGAGAATATAAGCTTTCTAAAGGCAATTAAACTAGGAATAAAAAAATGCTAATAAATAGGATATAATTGAGCAATTCAGATATGGATCGACGAGTATAAAAAAATTCACCTCAAAAGATTTTCTAGACTTTGGGGAAAGAAAATAGGAAGTTGATTCCCTAGAGAAATAAATATAAAATTTATTTGTAAATTAATCGCCAATTTAAACTCTAGATTTATTAGGTTTAGCAATTTTCTTCTAAAGACCCTGCCTTTGATTTCCAATGATTGATTAGTCGGTATCTAAAATATTTTTGCCTCTTATCAAATAATTAGGCAGTTTGCATTTATATTTCTAATGAAAAGGTGGAATCTGTGGGATGTCCATTATCTGATCAATTTATATATCATGATTCTGTTTATTAATGTAGATTGACGTTTTCCTCTAGGAAAAAAAAAATTTAAATCTATCTACTAATTTTCCCAAGTTTCTGTTTGGAAAAAGTCCATGCCATTCCATGGTTGTGATTGTCCCTATTTTATTATTATAGTTAGCTACAAGTTTTTAAATTTTTTTAATGATTTACTTCATTTTTGAAAATGAATATTTTCAAATCTTTCCTTATATATTTGGTAAAAAAAATATAGTGTTCTGTTTGTTGTTTAAGGATTTTAATACATATAACGAGTTTATAAGCAAAATAATTTCAATAATTATATAATCCATTTAACTGATCATATTTTCAACTAAAAACCGATTACTTATGAAAAATTATCGCATTTCTTTACTTCCTCTATCCGTGCTAACACTCCTTAATGATTGTTTGGGCGATAAATTCCACTTAAAACTGCCGCTCTTTAAAAGAAAGTGAGAATTATAACCTCGGCGTAAAGTTCGGTTCAAAAGGCGTAGTCAATAACTCGCCTTGCAAATTAGAGCTAACAAGAAAAGTTAAAATTTTAGGATTTATAACCCGAAATTTCGGTCGCTAGTTCGTAAGTTTGGAATTAGCACAAATTCTCTTCAACTTCATCTGATTATGACGATTTCGCCTCTAAAGAGAAATGTTTGAAAGAGTTGTCATATGATAAATTGTGTGTGGAGTGTTAAGGAACAACGTAATAAAATTACATCGAAATCTGCTGTGGCTTTTGAGGTTTTTTTGAAACCTCATATCCAATGTCTGTTCATTTCTATAAATTGCTTTTTTATATAGGAAGGATTTTCTATCAAAATTATCATATTTATTTTAAAAGATTATTGTACTGCAAGTTGGCCACAATTGTATTAAAAGGAAGCCTTTCATTCTATATCAAAACGTGTACTTTTATACAGTATTTGTTGATTTAATTTCAAGTGAATAACTCTTATCAAGTATAATTGAAAATTTCAGGCCTTTCTTCCTACCAGTGACTTTCCACGCAACTTCGACACAAGTGGAAAGTCCTCCAGCTACTAAGCATAGATGATGTAGCTTAACTTTGATAAAGAATAAAATTTATGTTTTCATTTGTAAAGGAAATAATCTGCTCAATTTTGAACACTAATTAGCAAAGTCATCTGAAATGCGCTGTTGATAACTTTAAGAAAAGCTGCGTGTTTCTTATTAAACATATTGAGTAGCAGTAGATGTCAAATCAACATCGACAGACCATTGAAGGCCATCCCTAAATAACTAATATAGAAACATTTTGAAACGATCATCCAGAAAGTTCTTCAAGCCAATTTAAAATAAATATTGTCTATCAACAAATTCGGATTATCTAGATTCAAAACATCACTTTTTTTTTCTTTTGCGTACCTTAATTAAAACAACCTGACTAGAACCTGCCGAAGGAGGTTAGAAAAAGTAAACCTCCATGCAGGATACAAAGGTGAAAGGATTAATTGATATTTATTTTTATTTGATGCCCATAACCACAAATATAAAACAGTGATACTACCAATCTAGCGATAATCACAGCCTCTTGTATTAGTATTAATGACAAATCATGATCACACGCTATTATCTTTTATTGGCTCACTCTCACTATGAGACTAGGTGAGATTAGATAGGAATTAACGTATCTACTTTCATGCTTATCTGTACATGTCAAGAATCAGTAGTTTTAAATACTACCTTTTTTCAAATTTAAAAAGTAATTCATTTTTGTAAAATAAACTATTAATTTCAGCCCCTTTTTTGCCTGAAAATACAGTTTGGTAAAATGTTAGGCAAAGAGGTGCCCCAGATTGGAAAGTATATATACATCAGAAGCACAAAGGATTAATCCATCGTATCGTGTGCGTTGAAAAGTCATGTAGCAATGAATTCTAAAAATAATTTAAGGGAGGAAGAACATTGTATGAGAAAGATATTGCTGCCTGAGGGATATTTATTGCAAACCAATGGAAGAAGAAGTTAATATAGGGAACAGTATAGCAGATATAATTTAAGGGAGGTTTGACATATAGCAGTCAGTATTACATTTTTTAAGGGTAAGACAGTAATGGCAGGTAATTAGTTGGATAAACGAATAATTAAGTAAAAGAAATGGAAATTTGCTAATGCGCTAGATTACGAGTATATAAATGCATATATGCTGGTTTGTGTATGGAACTAAATAGAGACAAAGGTTTGGGGAAAGATTCGGGTAGATTAATTTAAGAAAATAGATATAACACAATTTTTAATTCTTTATTATTTTAGTGCATGTGTACTGCTCAAAAACTATATAGTGATGTGCTTAACTTATATATAATGATTAGAGAATAGTTTTCCAATAAATAAAGCAAGAATAGAAGAGCCATCCACGTTAATTTATTATAGATCTTGACTAGGGCAAGTAATAGATCTCAAATGGCATTGACACAACGAAGAAAATTAAGGCCTAACTGGACCTAAACTGTAATCTTTATTTTTAATTATAACCTTTTCTTGCGTAGTAATTTATCTATTTCCACTGCTCTGAAGAATAAAAGTGATATGTCTGGTTCCATTCGATCCAAAACTAGCGTCAAGCATCTCCAAAGTGTTTCAAGGAAAGATGAATCGTTTAATATTAAATTAAATGTCTTGTTTGCTACACTTGTGTGTGGCAACTTTTTGGATAAATGGAATAAATCCTAAAGTATATATTTCTTTTAAATGTTAACTTCAATCAACGAAGAACGATAAAAGCACTAAAAAGTTTATATTTCTATAGAGAAAAGCAGATCAATGTAAGTTACCAAAATGGATCAAGAATATTAACAAGAATGATTTTTCTTTCACCACTTTATTACCTTACTAGACTTGTTAACATCAAAGGAATTTGATATAAATCGAATTAATAAAATACATAGTAAATTAGAGTAGAATGACATCCTAAAACCAAGGAAAAGGCTTACATGTACTTGCTCTTTCTATAGCTATTCTTATGTTAGTAAAAACTGTATTCATTTTGACAAATAACCTTTTAACAGCTTCAAATCCTATATTATAATTCAGTTTTGCATCTTTTTTTCTCTGATATCTAATTCAACAGGTAAATAAATTCCTCTAATTCTTTAATTTGTTCGTTTGTGATTGTGATATTGCAAAGTGGTATTTCGATTTCAAGGATACCATAACCTTAGTCTTCTAAATAACTATACTAAATGCCTATTTTCTGAATAATACAAGATTAGCATATCTTTTCATGTGTTGTAGGTTTTAAGTAGCTAAATTGATATTTTAAAATCTATACATTTCCTTCTATCTTGATCCATTTGACAAATTTCGAGAAAAGATAAAATATCATCTAAAGGGAAAAGTTTTGTTCTTTGCATTTCTGAGCTTTCTTTCATTACTTCTCGAGAGACCATAAATTTAGTCCTCCTAATACAATTGGATAGATTTCAATTTTATTCGACTTAAAACAAACGTTAATAAAAAGAAAAAATAGTGAAGTATAAAACGAGAAACTACTAAAGCTCTATTAGACGAGGGAATAAAAATGATAAGGGACTGCTGGTTCTTATCAGAAAAGAATTGAATCCAGAAACCTTAGTTTGGTCGTTTGATCTCGAGTCATTACAAATTAAGCACGTGCTGTATTGTGTACTTTAAGCACTTACACAGAGGGTTTTTTGCTACTCTAAGCCGTAGGAAAAGGAAAATAGCACGTCTGTTTTACAGGTCACATTTGCCAATATTTCTGGTAAAAAAGACAAGGTAAGGTTTTTGGCCTCTAAGAAGAATAGATGTTAAGCCCTAACACTAGTGCCCTTCTAAAGTCGATACTTAAGTATAAATGATCGAGTTAGAGAATACATTTGCAAACCTTCCAAGGAACTCATAAAAAGAGAAGAAATTGTTTAGTAAATAAAAATAAAGGAAACATATGGAAGCACATGTTTAAGGCAGACTTTAGTATTTTATCATAACATAATCAGAGAGCACTTTTCTTAGCCTTGACAAAATTTTGTGAATAGGCTGCATGTAAGAAATCTTTGTGTTAGTTATATGTAAATGAATATATTTGTAAATAATAAAAAATCAATAACTGAAGTGAAATTCATACAAAATTCATCTTTATAAATTGGAGCATACATAGTGACAATTTTATTAATGTATCACATTTCAATTTATAAATGCATTTCTTGTTATCAATTACAGACTTTTGGGGTAAATATTTAAGTTACTACTTGAAGCAAATTGGAAACATTTTTGTCTAGCAAAAATCCAAGAAAGCTGTAAAAACAACCCTGGCATTTTTCGCTACATGGTGATATATGAGGAAGAAAAAAATAAATGCAATATTGCTTCTTCAAAAGTCCATGGGATATTCAATTTATATAAATTAATTCAAATTGAAAAAACTGACCTTCTCTATATAGAATCAATAAAATGAAATAACTTTTAACTGACAGTTGGTAACTCAATAAAACACATGAGCTGCACCTTTGTGGAGAGTTACATGTCTTTATTATGCTGTGATACTTTAGCCCAAAGTTTCCAGTTGCGGCGCTCAGGATAGGCTAAAAGTACTCGAGTTTTGATTTGGATACCTTGAATTCAAGAGTCATGGGGAGTTGCGAGTTATGAAATGAAACGTCTAGCGGTAAGTTAGTTACTTTATTTTACTTTTAGTAATTAAAGAGATGGATGATAGTAATTGGTGTTTGCCTCCAAGGATATACTGGGTAAGCTGAAGTCGAAGATACAAAGTTTCTTACTTCTAGGACAATGATACTTAGGATTATTCCGACAGTGTCAGAGATAAATAACTTGTGGTAACGATATAAAAGGAATGTGAGTAGTTAGAGATTAAAAAGAAGGTATTAAGATCTGAGGGTAAGTGTCAAGGTTTGAACAAGTATTTTAATTCTATGCTCCTTCTAATTTTATTCCGAGACTGTTAACGTCTCTTTTGTGGACAAGCAATACCCATTTCTTTCTGTTTCGGGAGATTTTCGGAAGTAAGTTAAACGTTTAGATAATAGATGAATTTTATATTAACAAAGGCGGAGAGCAGACTCCATTTTGTGTTATTTACAAAGCTTTTTGCACTGGGGGGACATACTTCAACTGAGATTCGGTGTCTATGATTAGTTGACAAAATTCTCATCACTCAAGAAAACACCCGTTGCTATACCTATGATGTAGAATCTCTATTAAATCAGACGCCAAAATATTAATTTTAGAAAACATTTGCTCCTACTGTCCCTATCATTGCGCCGCCGTGTAAGTAAGTTGCTGGCTGTATTTTCAAAGGTCTTCTCTCTAGTTGAAAATTTTGCGCTCTATTTTAATTATATAGCTAAGTCTCATTTAGCTAACTCCTAGAGAATAATTCTAGTTAGATTAAAGTAGGTTAATTTTTCAACGTTTGGAATTATTAATCATATATATCTCAGTAATTTAGTTAGGGTATAAACCTATTAAAATTTTTGTGGTGTTCTTTTCTTCATCACCTCTTTTAACTATTTTAGTAAGCGCAAAATTTCTCACACCAAAAAAGAGTTAGCAGAAAATTGGGTAGAAGTTGGATTGAATAGACTGTCTAATTTCTGTTCTAAATCAAAAATACATAGACGGCGTCCAAAGAGGACATCTTTATGGTAAACATTCATTCGAAAGCCCTTAGTATTAATCCAATGATCATCTGAAGAAATATTTATATTTATTTTTTTAGCCATGTGCTATGTTAAGATAAAACGAGTTTGTCTTATGTGCTCATCTAATTTAAGGTATGTTTGGAGTAAAAGTGGCGATAAATGTAACGTAAACTTATTATTTTATGAAGTAGTTATTTTCCAATAGGTGTGCTCCACGTCATCAAATCATTGAAACGCAAACATGAGCTAGTAAAAACTAGGGTTGTTTAAAACGATAACGAAACCAAACCAATCTGAATTGGTGTCTTTTATGGAAAAGGAAGTTGAAGAATACCTCTTAGACTAGGCATCATATTTATCAGCCTCACGATGATGTAAAATTTATGGATTGGACTAAAGATCTGGTCCAATTAAAAAAAAAACTATCAAACTTCGAAGAATTGGAGAAGTTTTGCAAAGACAAGTGAGAGAAAATTCTAATCGAATTATTGGAAGCTAGACAAAAATTATAATAATGGGTTAAGGAGTGATTTTTAAGCAAAATGTTCAGCTTCTTTACTATAAGTTAATCAAATGGATAGGGTTAGAATAGTTGTTAGTGCAAAGCTTCGCAAAATATCTCATTATTTCTTTAATTTTGAATTCCCTATTTTTCAAACTTGTTTAATTTTGGGGAGAGAATGTCAATAAGGTTCCTAAGCTAACAGTGATGCGCTTTTCTTCTTCTTGCGATCCACAGTCTTTGAAATTAAAATGAAATGTCGTTAGATCTATTTTTCGGGTCAGCTAAAGATTTGGGAGGCAGGCTCAAGCTTATAACATAATGATAAAGAACTATCAGGATAAAAGACAACATTCTAAAAGGCTTATTGCCACTTGTACTAAGTTAGTAAGATGGTGGTTGGGTCCTTTTCTGAGTACGCGCGCGGAGGTACAAGCACTCTTTTCCGACGGAAAAACCTCAATTACGATTACATTATTTCGGATGGAGTATTGAAAATTTTCTTGAGAGACTTAGGAAAGCGTATTAAATTCGCTACACTCAAACAGCGAAGTCAAAAACGTGGACCGTTGTTAGGCATTATCTGTTTTCAATGGAGAGTATCAGGGATACAACAAGGAGTAACAACAACAAGGAAAGTAAGTACCCTAGGAGACCTTACGGTCCATTCAAAGAGGGTACCTTTGGACTAGCAATTGAGCGGGCACATGGCTGCTCAATTGTTTTGCGTCCATAAACGGCCACTTTTCAAGACTTTGTCTAGTCTTGACTTGAACTGGTCAACAGATTCACTGTTGACAACTTCCACTGGAAGTGCGTTCCACTTACCGCAGATACTGTAGGTGAAAAAGTTTCCACACAGATTGCGGTTGTAACGCTTCAGTTCAAGTTTGAAGCCGTGATTGCGCGTTCTGTTCTCACTCAGTGTGAAAATATCCCGGTAGTCAACATTGTCGAACCCTCGAAGTATTTTGAAGACTTCGATGAGCTGACCACGCAGTCTACGGGTTTCCAGCGAGAACATATCTAACTCCCTTAGTCTATCCTCATAACTTTTATGTCGGATAGAGGGAATCAGCTTGGTTGCCCTGGCTTGTACGCGTTCCAATCTCGCGATGTCCTTTCGCAATGAAGGACTCCAAAATTGTACGGCATACTCCAGGTGCGGTCGGACAAGTGAGTTGTACAGGCACAGTACAATCTCCTGGTTCCGATAACCAAACTGGCGCTTAATATAGCCTAGCATCCTTTGGGCCTTTTTCTCCGCCTCAATGCACTGTTTCGAGAACTTGAGGTCACTAGTGATTGTTACACCCAAGTCCTTCTTAGTGTCACTCGATTCAAGAGCAGTGCCCTTAAGGATATACTGAGATTGGGGGTTTCTGTGGCCGATATGCATCACATTGCATTTGCCCACGTTAAAAGGCATTTGCCACGTGTCCGACCACTCCCCAATCTTCCCAAGATCTTCCTGCAGGCGGGCAGTATTTCCATCCTTTGCAACGTTCATACCAAGCTTGGTATCGTCGGCAAATTTGGAAATCTTGGCAACCATGTCACCGTCCATGTCGTTGACGTAGATGATGAATAGTAGTGGTCCCAGGACAGAACCTTGAGGCACCCCGCTAGTAACGGGCACCCACTCAGAAGACTGTCCATTCACCACCACCCGTTGCCGTCTGCCACTTAGCCAGTTCTCGATCCAGCCGGCTACCTTTCCGTCTATGCCAAGCGCTCGCACTTTCCGGAGAAGGCGGCGGTGTGGTACCTTATCAAAGGCTTTCTGAAAGTCTAGGTAGACCACATCCACCGCCTTGTCCCGATCGTGCTCGCTGAAAACGAAGTGGAAGAATTCTACAAGGTTCGTCAGGCATGACCGTTGCCTTCGGAAGCCGTGCTGGGAAAAAGCAGGGATAAGCAGGAGTCAAGTGAGCATTTTATGTCATTTGGCTACAAAGGTATTTCAAGAGAGTCTCTTGGGACTTCACATATTTGCCTTGTCTGAATAGTTCGCTAAAAGCGTTTTGGCTCATAGGCTGATAATGTGAATCGAGATAAAATATGCTTGCGTGGAATTATCCAACTAACAATAGGGTAGATTTATAAGACTTTACCCGGATGATAAAGTAAGTTGTTTCAGAGTAAATTTTGGTTAAGGTTAGCAATTTGCAACTTATGCTAGCTGTTAGAACACTTTAAATGTGAGTGAAATTGATGGATTTAAATTTTTTGCCAGTGGCCAGAAAGGGCAGATACCAAGTTGGTAGAAAGCCAAAAACCCAATATTATTAACTACAGAAACTCTTGAATATTAGGAACAGGGGCACTCTGATGCCTAAATAGCGGTAGAGACCATTTGGTTAAGGACTGCCGTAGTGAATAAATAGTGGGTGGAAATAAAGTATCCGGTGTTCCAAGAGTCCTGGAAATCTATTAAGATACCTCTATTTTATATGGGATGTGGACCTCCAGTTTGACACAAATGAAGTAGAGCACTTCTTTATGTAGGAATTATGAGCCTGAATGACGCAGATGGTGTGAACAGAAATGTTTTAGAAATAGGGATTGTGATATTATTATAGATGTAGCATTCATTTCTACGGTCATACACAGAAATTCTCCCCCCACGGTATTAACCTAGACTCAAACCTTTTCACTGGCCATATAAGGATTTTCTTTTTTCCCTTCACTCAAATTTTTCTTCCCAAATCAACAGTTCCACTCGCGCGAAACTCTCTTTGAACCAATATTCAATTGTTTATTACTGCCAAACCACTAAATGAAATTTTGCCTCATAAACCTTTTCCCAAACTTTCTCTCGGCTTATTATCAATCCTTTTCTCAGCAATTATCTCAACTCTCAAATAAATCTTTTTATAACATTTCAAATAATTTCTGTTCCCTCTGCCCCAAGCAAATACACAAAAATAAACATTCATCTTCAGACAAATTTCCTCTCCAAAAAAACAGATGGGTGTTCAAAAATAGTTATGACCACTGAATTCTGACATAAATAATCAGAAATTCTGGATTATAGTCACTCATATCACTTCAGAAAGGACAAATCTCTTCAATTCGTCTTCAAATTGAGCTCTATTCACCGAGGAAAGACTTTTAACCTAACTGAAGTCCACCCATTTACCTCTTCAAACATGCCTCGGTGGATAGGATTCACAAGTAATTCCATCCGCAATTATATCCACTTTTGCCCCCTCAAAGGGATTTAGACTCAGCGAGTCTGGTCATTCATTTTATTAAAGTTCAAGTGCCAAATAAATTTATCTAATTAACTTGCTTATTATCCAAATACGATTTAATTTTGTAAACACCCTCACAAACGAACTCTAATCCCAAATTTAGATTCACACGCAAGAGAAGTAGTTATTTGTTCCTACCAAATAAACCTCTTTTCGTTTCTAATACGAAACTTGTCTCTTTCAAGCAATCGAAGACAAACTGTTTCTATCATCACAAGGAAATTTTCTACTCTACATATATAATGCTATGAGCAAAAAACTGGTTATGGACAAGATTTTTTTGATCTTTCGTAGATTATATCCCAAGAAACTATCATTCCTAGATCATGATATACAACAAATTTGTTTCGCCGTTCACGACTCGAGAAAAAATATGTATCTTTTCTAGATCACCACCACAATCTGCTCTATTACTTGATTAAAAAATGAAGGAACAATTAAAAATATAAAAATGGTACGTTAAAACATAGAATAAGGTTCATTTTATTATGAGGCTACAAGCAATAAGTATAAACATGTAAACACGAAACATTACTGGATTTTTAGTCCTAGATGTGTACAATGGATATATGATGTCATGAATTATAAAATTCATTCTAACTGAATCAATCATGCCACATAAGTTGAAATAAGTAGGACTTTAACTTTTCGAGTCTTAATCGACGCATGCCTTTTAAATATAATTTGTGTTAATGCGAATAGGACTCTATTTCTTGCGCATGCACAAAAGTTTCGTAATCAACATATTTTATTGAGTAATTGACATTTTGAAGTGCAAATGCCTAGTTTTCTGAAGTTTAGAACGCTTTCATTCGTCACTATGAAGAATGTATCCAGAAAGAACTTCTGATAATAGATATGTCGCTATCTCTTTTTTCTATAATCTTTATGAATCATTTTCCGGAGATTGTGCTTATATCTACCATTCCCAAAAAACAGATATAAGTGTGAAGGTACTCTCCCTCCATGATGTGAGAAACAGGTTTAATCAATTTACACCCTTTGATCTGGTCCTTCAAGTTCAATAATTATTTTATCAAAATATTCCAAGCAAATTTCGCAACATAAGCTGTAACAGTTAAAAATATATATCTTTATTCACACCTAGATGACGCACAGCTAGTTCTTCGTGCTTTTTTCTTCACACAAATTACAACCCTAACCAGTTTTTAAAATGTATTTGGGGTTTTGAATAGAAGGAGCCTTTGCGGAAGGAGGCGTGCTCTTAAATCTCGAAAAGGTTTAATTATGGTAATTCGTTTCTTTTGTCCAATTTAATACTATATTAAAAGTGAATCATTTTAATTGCAAACCAAGAATAAATAAAGAGCGGCCAAATAGCTCTCTCGTCGAGTCATAGAATAGTTAAATTTTGTGGTGCTTGTAAAAAGTTTTAAGTTATCGTACTTCAGTAAACAAAATATACTGTATTCTGTAAAAATTTAAATATGCATACTTAAGTAAAAAATTCTACGTTTCAAATGTTAATAGCGATAATTAAATAATAAATAAAGAAAAATAAATAATCCCTAGATTCTTAGATCACGAATCTCTAGAAAATTCTTTCCTAGATCACGATCTCCGGGAATAGTTATTCCCCGATCACGACTGCCAAAATTTATATATCTGAATAAGTAAATGAAGGATTGCTTTCTACCCTGTAGTGTTTGGAAAATCCTAACATAATTTTGCGGGCTAAAGATTTTCTTGGTTTAGAAGATGGCATTTCTCCACCTGATTTTAGGTTGATTTGGTGCTAGTTTAAATTGTAAAATTTTTGTACCGTGCGAGAAGTTAAGGCTATCTTCTGAACAAGTAGAATCTTTAGCCCGCAAAATGCTTTGCCAGAATGAGTCTTTTTAAGGTACTTAGGATGGCTGGGTGGTTTAAGGATCTCGCTAACGACTGCCCAGCGACGCGGGAGACGCGTTCTAAACTCGTTTCGCTACTTTCTTTTCTTATTTTTATTGGCCACCCTTTCCTACCTTTCCTACAAAAATCTATCTATAATGGTGCCCAGACCCGAAATTCCGGGTTGGGAGAGCGTTAGTCCTCGACTAACATTTCCAGCCCCCGTTCTTTTCAATCACTCAAAATACTCTCCACTTCTAGGATGGGATATGTGTAACGTGCGAGAAGTTCAGTCGAGCGACTAAATGCTTTGCTTGAATGAGTCTTCCTTTGAGACTCAGGATTGCCGAGTGGTTAAGGCTCTTGCTAAGGGCTGTCAGTGATGCGGGAAGCGCGTTCGAAACTCTTTTCGCTACTTTTTTTTCTTTATTTTTCTTTGCCTCTCTTTCCTACACAAATCGATCTACATTTGGAATAAAAGCCACATGACCTATGAGAGAGGAATGTAAACAAGTTAGTTCGAAGTGTGTGCAAATTAAAGTCTCATTTTTGTGATTTGACGTGTTATAGTTATATTTGGCTATTTTCTTAAGTATGAGCTATTGAAACGCCGTATTCGATGAAAGATATATTTGATGAGTGTATTTAACGAGAGAATTTATGACAAGTATATAAGTTCGTGAAATTTGCATATAAAAGTTTACACTTTGCTGACTCTATTGGCTAAAGTTTGTAAGAGTGTGTTGCAGCAAGGGCTAACGCTTCCATGCCTATAATGGGTGACGTTTTAACACATTTAAATAGGGATTGAGAGTATGGGAGCATTTTGGATGTACATTTTTTGCAATGATACAGATTAAAGCGGGAGATAGTATGTGTTTTGAGCAAAAGCGTTGCTGGACAAAGGTTCATTAACCAAAAAGGGGTTGGGAGTAGTTTCGGAATGGGATTATAGGATAAGATTCTTTATTACACAAATACGATTTTGTAATTTTCAAAGACACAAAGGTTTAAATTCTAAAAATGAAGCTCAGCGATGTTATATTTAGCTTCCGGAACTTAATACTAACGTAGTTATTCACTTTTCGAAAATATATCTTTATTTTGCTAAATTTGTATCTCTCTGCGTCATTTTCCCCTCGTTCCTTTAACCTTTAGCCTGACTAGTTCACCCACACCTCCCTCATTTAGATATGGAGGCGATCTGCGCATGAGTCCTTTGGTGATATCCAACAAATACCCGGCTTTTTAGATCTATAGGTGAGCTTCGTATGCGTCATTTAACGATTATCAAATAGCTCTTTGTTTTAGATTGCCTCCCTAGATCGCCAATACCAGTCTTCTTTACATACTCAGGCGATCTGCTAATGCGTGTTTTGCACATTATCCAATAGCATTTTGTTTTGGATTGTCGTATATTTCGGATATTCGCGGCTGTCACTTTTTTTTCGTTTATATGGTATAATGGCGTGCAGTGGCTGTTCTAGGTCGGGATTAAAGAATTCGAATAGTGAAACACACAGTCAAAATCTTCCGTTTGTGCGTTTAAGTGCACGTTGCTTTCTAATGCCTGCATTTGAACAAATGCTATCATTTTATGTATATACTGTTTTATGCGCAAAGGTTTGATTCAAACTAGGGGCCTAACGACATTTAGCAAACGAGGTTTGCTTTCAGATTTGATAGTAAGCTTTCGAATTAAAAAAAAACGAGTTTTTATAAGTTGCGGGGGGTGTAGGGGTCAAGCTTCTCACCATTAAGTGGATGTATGGGGGCGTAACCATTCATTTCGAAGTACCTAAAAAAATGTTAGGTCCGTTTTGGTTCTGGATCTTTTAAATTATTTTGATAATGTGTTTATCTTATGCCGTGTTATGCAGAGTTTTCAGATCTGAAACTCGCTTTCGCTGGAAATACGTACATTTCCTATTATGGGCTGTCGTGGTTTAGCCGAGATTATATAAATATATATATATATATAATATATATATATATATATATATATATATATATATTTATTTTATTATTTTTTTAGTAAACCAAATAAACTTTGACTTGAGGCGTAGATTCGTGCCTCGGGGATCACTTGAGGATCGTTCTCTAAAAGTGCTAATCTTTATTTTTATTCTAGTGAATGAATAAAAGGGCTTTCTTTCCTGACTTTATCAATCATTGGCACTTTAACTCGTTCAAGGATAATTAAAACAGTGCTTTTACTAAAAAAATAGACTTTAATGAACATAAACCCTCTTACTAAATAACATGAAAAAATACAGATCTAATACACTTAAAAAAAAGAATTGGGGATTACTGGCCGAGCTCTCAAGGCTCGATTTGAGATAGAATTTTTCGTGGGGAACAATTTTAAGTTAATATCTTTGTTCTTGGCCAGACATCCAATAAACTAATTAATATGCACGAGGACATAAACAAAAGGATTATCTCTTACTTACATAAGGTAATGGAGATTAAATACCCAATACCAGTTAGACTATTTTCGGAGATTTTGTTCCCGGAGACGCGTAGCTTGAGTAGTGGTTGTTTGCTTAATAGATGGCGTTCGTGGACATGCCTGTCTATTTGACGAGTGATGTCACGAGGGATCTGGGTTAGGTGAAGGCGACTTCAAGCGAAAAGTCCTTCTATTTATAGGCGGTCAGGGCGATCTTGACCTCGTTTTCTTCCAGACGAGATGAAATCGTTGTCTTATTTTTTTTCTATCTAGTTGGGGTTTGTCCAACTCAGATAGAGTAAGATTTGGAGTCATCAAACGGCGCTGAGTTTCCTTGGTACAATCTGGTATTGTAGAAGGACTGCAAGTTCCCCTTAACTTGCAATATCTTTGTATTGGTGATTTTTATGTTTTCTTCTCGAACTTGCAAAATCTTCTTTCAACCGGTGACTTTCTTGTCTCTTCTGTTGGAACGAACAAAAAGACTCATTTCCTCGGGTTAACCTGTGTTATACCCAAATTACTCCCGCGTGGTAATAGGGAGGTGGAGGGGGTACTCGCAAGCTGAGACCTCAGGTTGCTCTCCCGGCCTTGGCGTCTTGTATCTCTGAGAGAGGGTAATACGAGATCGGCAGTTTGCACTTTTGAATTGATTGTTTATATGTACACCCTTCAAGGGACTGCCCTTTGAGCTAATGTCAGGAATCTGTCGCCTAAAATTTACCATTTTGCCCTTTTTCCTATGTTACTGGAGACCATCGGAGGGGCAAAGCTAAACCTACATGTCTTTTATTATTATATCCTTGGCCTCGATACATATATATATATATATATATATATATATATATATATATATATATATATATATATATATATATATATATATATATATATATATACTAAACTCTTTTACCTTTACATGGACCTTCAGTCGGTTATGGGCAAAGTATGCATTTCCGGTAAAAAAAAGAGTGTCTGATCTGAAAAGTACATATAAAAATGCATAGGAAAAACATATTTCTAATTTACTGTGCACATTTGTGTTAAAACGTATATTTACCGGATGATATTCCGGAAGAGAGTTTACGAGAGTAGGTGCATAAAGTTTCGAAAGAAGTGTATCATCTGTTTGACAGAGTTGCTTGAATTATATATAAAGCTCTATTAAACCGTTAAGTAGAATTAAAAGACTAGGTATATGTTAACGAGAATCGTAGAATGTTTACTCCTTATTCGAGAGATTAGAACAGGGGATTGAAACATTAGAGGAAGTAGCGATTATATTAAAGAATAATAGGAGGTCTAGTAACCCTAAGATATCGGTGAGAAAGAAAGAGGGGAGGTTGTTACAATGTTTCTAGATTGTACAAAATTTACGCGAGAAAGAAAAATAGCATCGTATTGAGTCCCTCATATGAAGCATATTTTATCAAAATTTGGATCAAACCATTGGTAACTACAAATTTGGTAAATAATATTTCCTAATCTCTCCTACATAGCAAAGTTAAGGTTACACGGTTTTTTGTTTATCGGAGGGAAGTATAAGTTCCTTAAGTTAGTCCCCAAGTATGTTTGAAATTCGTACTCTTTCCAGCAGGTCAGAGATAGAATAATGCTTTGAGCAGAGTGTGATTATGAAAGCTTAATTAGTGATTTTTTATTTTTATTCTTCATGATTGCAATTTTTTAATCTGTATGACAATGTCCCGACAATAGTGTTAGTGTATTAGGCGAAGGATGATTGAGTTGAATTTTATAGGACAGATTATTGGGGTGATTCTTTCAAAGGGATTTAGCTTGCCTCGGCAAGGTAATTTAAAGAAAATGTGATATTTCCTATGCTAATCAACTTCCAAGGGAATTTAACAGGTGAAACAACATGCGAACGCCAATATATATGGCTTATGTTCATGGATTGATCGGTTTCAACATGTTTTTTTACCTCTTTATTTGAATGAGGGCTCATTTTTATATGTGCTAAATCTGTGCAAGTCCTTGGCAATCAAGATCAAGTGTATTAGTAGTTAGCCTTGTTGTGGTGGTCTTAAAATTCCTCGTAGCTGAAACGGTGTATGATAAGGGTAGACCAAAATGTGTTTGATGACGTCATTCGCTTAATGGACTTTAAAATATTGTTGCTCCACAGGAACAAATATTTCAATTTAATATGCCAAATATTAATTTTAGGCTGGTGCCTACCTACGATGGAGTACCTGGTAATTCTCAATTCGTTAATTACGTAATACATATTCGAGATAATTTCTCGGCGGTGTTTCTCTATATTCTTTGTTCTAGGTACCATGAGGACGTGGTAGTGCACGAAACGTTTTAATTTCAAGATGGGGAAGGTATTTCTATTATAAGTACATGTATGTGTTCTCATTTTGAGGTTATGGTGTATCGGACGAGAGTACTACTGGGGAGCCGATAGTTATGTATCTTAGTAGGTATTTTGGGCAAATTTTTAATGAAATTTGTGCAAATTTATTATCTGGGCCTGCAGCCCTTAGTTCTTGGTTGAGTCTAAGTGGAGATTTGGGTACCTTGAGAATAAAACGATGAACCTAGTAATTAGGTATACACGTGGGAAGCTAAATATGCGCCGTAATGTTTAACGTTAAGTATGCGTATTTACAGTGTCAAGAGATGGTTCTTACATTTTAGATGCCATTTTTTCTGTTTCTCTTTCCACTTAACTTTACAGATCTTTTGTGTTTATTGCTCTTTTACTTTGAGAACTTGCATTCTACCTTACGGCCGGTTGATGTGACACGTTCCTTCAATCAGATTAGGAGAAGTAGTCAAGAATTTGGGAAGTAAGAAGTGGATTCCGATCCAAACGTGTACACCTTTGTATCAGAAGTGTATGTAGAGGTGTATGTTCTATATTTTAATTAACTTTATAGATATTTATTTAATGAAGTTTTTTAATGCTTTTGAGATTATATTTTTTTGTTTTCTTTTGATCATCGCCGTCATTTAAGACAGTATTTACGATAGTATTAAGGTTTGGTTATTCTTTATAGCACATAAGCTAAAGTGAGAATATAAAATTATCTTTTCATCCCTAAATGCTAGACTTGTTAAGGAAACAAGCTTTAAGAAATATATTATATCCTTACTGTTGTTGACGTTTATAACGGTAATTGAAAAAGAGATTGATAAGAGAAATTCTAAGGCTCTTGACCACAAAGTTTCTTGGATTATCGCATGTTTAAGTGACTCAATCACATCATTTGAGAACGTAGGCTTAGATCTTTGTATTTGTATGGATTTTCTTTATGTTTTTTCTCATTGACGATTGTATTCACGATTGTAGGATATGTTAATCTATTATTGTCGTAAAATCTCATTGTTTTGAGACCTCTGATTGTATTCCGTGCGAAAAGGAGTCTCTAACCATTGTGCTCCACGCTGACAGAGATTTGAACAATTTTTGCCAGGCAGTGAAAAGAAGCCAGAGCCATCGTCTCACGCGCAAAAGGGAGCCAGGATCTTTGAGTGATATGCTTTCTGGGAGACGTGATGTAGGAGTAGCTATAAATAAACTTATGCTACTTCATTTTTCTTCTTTTTCAGCACTGAAAAGGAAAACCATCCCACTCTCCGGCAGCAACCTACGACCATCTGTTTTTTGTCAATTGAAATACATATTTCATCCGATAATGAATTTAACTTTCTCTCTCAGCATTTAAAATGATTTAATTAGATTAATTTATTCTGTGATCTTGAACTAATTGTATAAAATCTTTTCCTCACTCATATATTCTCTGAGGGAATTATAGTTCTATGTCGTATTTGTAAGTAAGCTTCTATATTAATCATTATTTTTGTTGTCTACTGTGCCGATCATTACCTTATTTGGTGTCCTTTTTATTGTTTGGCCTTTTTTTCATTATTGTAAATCTTGAAGATACTTAGAATTTGCACTAGGAATTGATTGGATCTTGGGTATTTGACTTGTTTTTAGTAGAGTACCCAGCCGTCTGATTTTTCTTATTATTTATACTTGCTACTATTTGCACCAGATGTGTTTGTTCTCAAAGGGCCTTGCCACTTTGCTAACCACATGCTTCCTTCTGAAATTGAGTCTCTTGTCTTAAGTTCCCCCTTGTTCCGTGTGCTCCTTTGCTTTTTTTACTTTATTTCTTTTATTTCAATTTATCATTTACTTGACTGTGTAGGAACAATTACGCCACTAGAGAACCGGTAGTCATAGAAACACCAAGTAAAATTCCATGTGCCATTTTATAACTAATCTTATTTAATGATAATTTTGAATAGCTAGACTATCGAATATTCATTATTCGACGTATGTCTTATCGTCAGTATAGGAAATGGTATCAAAGCACATATAGAGATCTTAAATGCTAATCATCTAGAAACTTAACGATTACTGCTCCCATACACTTTTATATTTTCTCCCAAACGATGTCGTTACATCCCCTTATCCTTTATAATTTTGTATTCGACTTAAGCTTAGCCAAATGAAACTGAAATATGTACAGTATTTCTGTTTTGATATTATCTGAGAGAGATACCTTACTTGTAAATTGCTACGCTACTTGAATTTTTAGGTTGTTTCGGCTAATTTTACGGTCTCATTATTGATATGGCCGCTCCGCAACAATGCAGGGAGCCCATTGGGAGAAAGAGGTTTGGATACTTCATTTTCAAAATTTGTATGAAACATTATTGATTAAGACAGCATTACACTTACAACAAAACGTAGAGAAGCATATGATAAATCCCAGAAATAATAAATTAATTTAAGGCTTATACTTATTTCTTACTGTAGTTAAAAATGATAAATATTTGAAAAAAATAGATAATTGAGCAAAAGGGATCTGAAGAATGATGAACGATTGAATAGTGCCACTCACTTAGAACTAAGAAGCGAAACCCAACTTGAGAATCATCACCAGAAATCGTAGAGGAAAAGATCGAAAAGCAAGTCCTGAAGATAAGGGAAGTGATTTTAAATTTAACCGAAAACCAAAGAAGGCATCTCTTGCAGAAAGCTTTTAAAGTTAAATCTGAAAATTTTGATAGAATTAAAAGTATGTACAAGGTATATAGGCGCTGATCTATCTGCGAGAATTAAGAATGGTATTAAACGCAACCATAGTAACCTTAACTTTACTTTACCATATTCTTTTGGGAATTAGAAAAGTGCTGCTGTATGGAAGGTATATAAATCTTCTTGAACATTTTTCCGTCTTCATTGAGAGTTCTAGACTGGTTCGGAGGGTTTCGTTAACTCTCATTCCATAAGACTATGAATAGTACACCTGGCTATTGCAGGTTCTATTGATTTTTACTTCCATTAAACTTAGCACTTTCCTGCATTGTAAATATCTGCTACTTAAGGGCAGCTTATCTTGAGTAGCTCTATATTTTAAGAGTTGCCTGGATTATAACTTGATTTATGGGCTTGAAATTAGTTTTCCATTTTAGTGGTCATTAGAACTTATTTATTTATATATCTGAAGTTAATGAGAACTTCTTAATATATGTAATCAGTTATACAGATATGATAATAGATATGTCGCTATCTCTTTTCTCTTCGAAATAATGTTTTTTCTTAACCCTTTACGCTCGACTGTGACGAATTCGTCACATAGAAAATAAAGGCTTATAGCTAGAGAAATTACATGTGTGGAATCTAGCAAGTAAGTGTTACTAGTTTTGCGCGCTGTTTGCACTAATTATTTATCAGTTAATAAACACGATAAAAGTAATTACTATATTTTTTATTTTTAAACATTAATTCAGGGCATACTGGGCTAATTGTTAAAAATCCCTACAAGGATTGATATAATCTAAACAAGTACACTGCGATAGTAGGCACCGATTTAATCTCAGTTTAAGCAACACCATAGACTAATCGCCTAGACTCTATGATGTAGCTGTGCGTTCTATGGCATTGCTAAAATTGAGATCAAAGTGATTCCAGCTGCCTCAGTGTGCTTTGGTTCAATCAGCAACCCTTGCCCATTTTTTATTGCAATTAGTAAAAAGATTTAGCCGAGGAACGAAAATGATTCCTGTTTATTTACTGTCCCATTGTGATATGACTCATTCCATTTCATCATTCTCTTTTTTTCAAGAGAGATATACTCTTAATAGATATTTATTGTAGGCCCATTCAGATTTATGGTTTACCCAAACAACGAAGATATAATTGAACCGCTCTTACTTTACGATTTTCTGCAAGCTGTACATTGGTTTCATTTTTTGTTGAGTACTCGTATATAGCGCATATTAAAATATGTAAGCAAATAAACAAAAGACTTTTCTGGCGAGAGAAAAATAATAAGACCCTTTTATATGTTTTCTACAGGACCATCTCAAGTTTTCTAATCATACCTGCTTATTTTGGGGTCAGCTGATTTCGACGAGTGAATTTCAATACCTTTGATCTTTCCTTCGTCTCCGCTTTCTTTAGAAAAAATTATTCAGGTTAAGACACAACAAAAAGGCTTAGACGAAGATAATCCATTGCTAGATATTTGGTTCGGGAGAGGAGGTTACAATAGCTACAATAGTGAGAGGTTTGTAAAAATATGAGGGAATCAGACCCCTTTATCTACACGAATTACACACACACGGGCTTGCTTTTTCGAACAGAGAGACCTCATTGTCAAGCTTCCGGCTCTTCTTTGAAACGGAAGAAAGAGTATCCATCTTTCTTAAGTTGTTCTGAAGATAAAAACTCCCTATCTCTTTTCATTTTCGACCAAGGCAGCTTGCCTTTCTAAATTATCCACGCACCCCAAATCAGAGGATAGCTTGAATCCGCCGAAATTGGATAAAATACAACTATCTTGTTGAGGCAGGAATTTCACTCTGGGAAGCAAACTGAACTTTACCTAGAAAATCCGAATTATCGCTATCCACATCAGAAATCTCCATCTTAAGCATACATTCACCCACAAAATTAGGCCGACTATTTCTCCGACTATTTTCAGGTATATGGTTCCTAAATCCTCAACTGAATGAAGAATATAAGGTCACTTTATAAGCCTCATTTACCAAGCAATTCCCTTAAACCTCGTGCCAAATCTAATATATTTTTCTGCCATTCTCCAAGCTGAATTCCATATTCTCCAAGGTGGACCTGATCAGGACATGCATGCAAATACGCTTTGACCTGAATTCAGTCAACAGAAAATGTCACAATATCAGAGTTTGGTCTTTTTGATTGCTTCAGGATGCCGGGAGATCTGAACAGCGTAGATTCACTTAAGCACTGCCTTAACAAGTCCTATGAGATCAAAAAGAAGATCGCATTACGCATTAAGTAGAATCCCTACACATTTTAACTATGGATCTTAACCATTCGACCACGAAGACAGAGAGCAGTAGGGAATTTGATTCCTTTCTTTGAAAATAACTTAAACAATCCTTTGCCGCCTGCTTAACAAGACGACTACGTTGCACCCAGAATCTAACTTCTTAAACGAGTGAAATTATAAAAACCTTAAGGTGGATTGTATGGGTCACAAACATATGAGCCTGAGTTTAAGCACTCTCACTGGTCCTGCTGTGCTTATGGAAAGTATGAAACGAATATCTGAATTGCCTCTTCGTCTTTTCACTTTTAACAAACGGTCTGCCATTGCCAGGCAAGTTCAATAATGAAATCTCACATACCTTTACATCCAATTTTGTCGATAACTTAGGCACACGATATTACACAGCCGGCAGACCTGTACCAATAAGAAGGGGGAATTGAGGGTCAAGTTCACAATGAACTCCATACTTAACCTTTTTTCTTCTTTTAGGTAGGTGGCATAAATAACCCGTTACATCAACTATACATTTAGCTTGCTCACATCCTCAGGTATACCCATGAGTTTACTTAAACTCAAAAAAGGGGAATTAGGAGATGTTTTAATTGTTTGCCTAAAATCTGCTCATTTCAAAACTATGACAGTCAGGTCAGCAAGAGAAACGAAAACAGTGACTATTTACACAAATAAATTTTATGCCTCTTTTTAAAGAAATTTCAGGATTTTGGGGCAAATGTGGAGGAAGCCGAACCCCATCTTTCCCAAAGCGACTTGAACAACTCTTAAGAACATAACAGTGCAACCAGAAAGAATTTTGGCCGTGCTTTCGGTTCCCGCTGGGAACTGGAGTGAGAGTAGGGAGTTTTCTTTTGATGGTTCTCCAGATAATAACCTCGCGAACTCATTCCGTTTTCACCGTAGTAACTTTCGCTAGGAAAACATTTTCCTCAAAGCAGGCGACATGCGAGACTACTACAATATGGGCAACAACTATCTAGAGGCAGTCATTTATTTCAGTTTAAGCAGTTTATTCTAATTTTATCACATGCCGAGAAGACTAATTATAGCCTGCCGAGTGAGAGCGCTCCGTTTCTTATATAAATCAATGTTAATGCCCACATTCTCGCCGCATTTTAAATTCAAAGTTTAGAGCTACTCGCTGCTCTATCTTAGTCAATGACCAAATTCAAATCAAAGCCATCGTTCTCCAATGCGCGGCACCGTTTCGAAATGCATCTTTTTAACTTGCACCAACTTAAAGAGGTTTAATTCTATAACTTTAATACATGCAAAAATATTGATAAATTCGTATTTTCTAACTTTTTCATAGTGCAATAAAGTAAAATTTCTCATTAGCAAATCTCTTTGAAGTGAATAATTTCCTTTTTATGTGTTACTATATGTATTATTTTGCCTATCGTTTTAATATTTCTAAATTAATTATTTACTGTAATAAATCACGAAAATTAAACCTACCTCCTTGAAATCTTTAAAAATAAAGAATATAATATCAAATATCTACAATCTATACTGTGCAGTAAATGCTCTCGTTTGTACATTAGTAACAACAATGCAATTGCTCTCCCAAAATGTTTAACAGGTAGGTGCTACATCAAACTGATACACCAAGCCTAACCTAAACTTTCACCAAGAAAATAAATAGTTCATAGTTTGACCTTCTTCCTTTCTCTGATATTTACAATGAGTCATTTAGAGGTCGTCTTTTCGACATGGTAAAAATAGGATTTCTTTTCCTGCTGTGATACTATATTAGCCCTAAATAATTTAGAAATTTTCGAAACTTCTAAATTTACTGAATTCAAAATGAAGCAATAATGCACAACATTTTTGTTTTAGGTATTTTTCTTAAAAATTAACTTCGTTATAAGTGAAGTAAACATGGAAATAATGAACTATATCTGTCAGCTGTGCTCGCACAGAACTAAAAAATATTATTTTTGTTCTGAAAATCTCTCTCATAGACAGAAGCTTGGTGTTGAATACAAGATATAGTAGTATCTACCCTTTCAACTGACCTCGCCAGCCTGCTCAATCATTAGATTAGAATCCCAATGAAAATTTCTAGTCTAAAATGGACAAAGAATGTGATGCTATGAATAAACGGGTGGGTAAAAATATGTGTCCTCGAAATTAAAAAAAACGAAGAAAAAGTTGCGAAAAAATTGAAAAGCAAGATATGTAAAGAATGTAGTGAGGATATAAGAAGCTGAAATTAGTAGAATATACATAACAACAGATATTTCTGCATGCATTGGGTCTTTGAAGATAAATAAAATCGGAAGATGAGGCTGGGCAGAGAATAAATTCCTAGATAACTGCCGCAGCAAGGCTGCTCACGATGCAACAGATATGAAGTTGTTGGTGTATAATGATGGCAATAGAAAAAAAATGATAGCATGTCATGAATAGTAAAGCTATTAACTTTACTTCAACTCTTTCTGGCATGAGTAATTTTAGGTTTACTATACTTCACATGGTAATACCGGATGACAACACTTCCAAACTGTGTTTCTTAATAAGCTAGTAAAAGACGCACTAGCAGTTTTGCAAATAAGCAAAATAGTCCAAAGTGTTAGCCTAAGAATGCCGCTGCCCCCTAAAAAAATTGCGAACGCGTTAACAACACAATTTTCATAGGCACTGAATAGATTTTAACCAAATCAAGACTTCAATTGATTTGGGTTAAGAAAATCTGATTAAGAAAAGCACGTTGGAAAGTGAGAATTTCTGATATGATTTGTTAGGCTATGTTAGTATAGGAAATCTAACCTAGCACAACCAAAGTTTTGTAGAATGATGCGCATTTGCCCAAACTCTGCGGGCATGATTTTAAAATAGCTTCATTATTTTGGAAGATGATAAATTGAGCAATATATCATAATTTTTTTTTATTAATATATTTTAGAACTTGTATGTTCTAAGTTTTCTTCTTCATGATATGTGCATTAGGTTGGCGATTTACGATAGGATTAGTTTGGAGTTATCTATTCTTGAAATTATCATTAAGCTGGGGTCAGTAGAAGGGGGAAAGGGTAAAAAGAATGAAAACAAGTTAATAACAACCATGCCTGGTAGGTAAGGAGAGCGAAAGGGTGAAAGTCACTCAACCCTCCAGGGAGGAATCATCCATGAATGAGTGATTATGTTAGGAAAAAATAGCTTGCCACTCACCCAAGAACAATAGTTGAAAAAAAGCCTGTGGGATAAGCGTCAACGGAATGCTCAATAGTATATGTCATTAAGAAATAAAATCAAAGTAGTGTCAAAGTATTCTATGAGAAGCAGTGATTTCAGAAGGACCTGTTACACCAGATATCGCTAAAAGTAATCTTCTTGGAAAGGTTTCCTTTTGCCAAGTGAGGAGTGGATAAATATTGGAAGAGGGTTGATTCGATGCCATTATCGCCAATTGAATGTTTCAGACGGCAAAAGTCTTCGTTTAGTTTGCATGGTCAAACTTTGATTTTCGATGGCAATTGCAACTGTTGCCGAAGTGAAGATTATAATTGTGTATCACGTGTAATTTTCTTTTTTTAGATATTGTAAATCCTTCTAAATGAGATATTTAAATGAGAGATTCGCTAGGTTTTAGTTAAATAACAGCCATTAATTTTTAATAAGAGTCAGGGCCGTTACGCTAGTTATCTAGTTTCTTTTCAGTTTCAAAGAAACAATTTATTTTTTTTAGCAAGGAAGTAATAAGAAGGTCCGCTGAGCAAAAGTCGCGTTCTCTCACTTATTCTGATTTATGACCTTACGACCTTCAAAACTTTCAATAATTCCCGGACTAACATTGTGAGGCCCTTGAAAATTATATTATATGAAATAGAATGTAAAACAACATAAGGCCTTCAAATTTCTTTAGAATCAGCCGAATAGTTATGAAGTTATTGCTAAATAATTTTCCGGTTAACCTTGGGGCGACGTGGGAATTTATATCGTTTGAAAGAGAATGTAAAACAACATGATTTTTAAATTTCGTTAGACTCGTCAGAATAGTTATGATGTTATTGCCAAAACAAAATAATTCCCATGCTAACCTTAGCAGGACCTTGGAAATTATATCATTGGAAAGAGAATGTAAAACAACATAGGGCATTTAGATTTCGTAAGAAGATGCTCAATAGTTACAATGTTATTACTAAAACAAAAACAAAACAAAACTGGGACCTACATAATACGATATTCATTCTTGCGCGAAAAGACTTGCAAGCGACTAAAAATAAACCTATGATTAATTAATTATATAAAGAAGGTATTATTTGCTTTTTCACTTGCTACCTAAAGGGCAAACCATCTTAGTCTAAAAATGTTCATGCAAAGTTTGTGAATCAAATAGCCGAGCTGGATTATGTCCTTTAGTTAACAACTATTTAGATTAATTCAAGATAAGCCATCTGAGTGGCCTTATCTTGAATGTTCTATGAATGAGGTGTTTATGCTAAAATTGATGTGGCAACTGGTGCTTACTCATGTATTGAATGATTAACTCTCTTCCATGAGACAGTTAATCATTTATTAAAATGTGTTTGATAGAACTACGAGTGTTCATGCACAAAACAGAGAATCATATTGGAGCAAACAAAACAAAAAAATAAAGTATGCGAGGTTGCATACCTATTTCTCTAGGTCAAACCCATTGCAGTGATTATGCAATCATATATATAACCTAAGTTAACGTAACCCTACGTAAACTAAACTAGCCTCTTCTATATCAGTTCAGGTTAGGCTAGGGAAAGATAGCTTCAGTTAGAATAGATTATCAGGTTCCTAAATTATCCTTGTAATGGCTCTTATTTGTAAACGGTATCTATTCCTAAATGGAAAATATTAGGCTCCTTATCTTAAATTCCTTCCAATTTAGGTGACTCTTCTTAAAATGAGGCTGCTTGAAGGGAACGAATCTTGAATTCATCCAAGTATTTACTGTGCTGTCTAATAAATAAAGAGAAGGAGTATAAGTTTGGTTATTTATCTGAATTCATCTTAACCACCGAAATTACTAATATGAGTCTCCGTCAGAGAATATCAAAATAACAATATTGTATTTCGGTTCAATATAATATTTCCTACACTTAAAGTTTTGATGCCACCTTAATTTGTAATTACAAGCGTAGGTTGCCCGCAGCCTATCCCTATTATTCGAAAGACTCCTTTTAATATTTTTTTGCTGCAATTAACTAATCAGACGAGGTAAATTAAAATCATCCATCCTACCTTTTATTTAGATAAACAGTAACGAATCTCCATTGCTTAGAAACACTCCTTGCATTCACGTTTGTCAAAGAGGAATTTAGGAATTTTGGAGTAGAACAACAATTGTCTTTCAGTAACTGCCTGTGACTGTTGATTCACACATTTACGTTGTCCTTAACTTAAATACTCTCTTATGGAATTCTTTATTAAAAAATGTTTGTGATCAAAGCTCCATGTTCAGCTGCCTTAAAAAAATTGGCACACAATGATCAACTAAAAGAGTTATCCTAAATATTTCACTGGTGAAAAAAAGGTATTCCTAGCACAAAAAGCTTTTATTTTTATCGTGAATTAAAATATGCACTGAGTAAGAAGGGAACGAAATCTCGGAAAGTTATAATTATTAAAGAAAATTTTAAAAAGTGTTATTGCTAAGAACAAGTTTATTTAAAATGGGGCCTTCATGCGAGATATAAAATCCTTTATCTCATGTTAAATCATTAATTTTCTTGGAGAATTTATTGACTTATGGTATCATCAAAAGGAGTGCAAATTTCTTTTCACTTAGTAATTAAAACAAAAAAATTTCAATTCTAACATACGTTTCTTCTCGTTACACTTTCAATCAATCTTCATAAAACACTGTTTTCTGTTTAATGATGTCAGACTGCTCATTGGTGGTTCAATTTAGTTCATTCCAACAGATCTACCTTTTCAGCACGAATTTTGTATCTTAATCTCAGATGAATATCATATAATCTATTTAATTTTCCAACGTTCCAATAATTTCATCATTCCTAAATTATATGTTGATTTCCATTTCCCACGAGAAGATTAAGTCCCGCTTCTTTTCAGAATCAAATCAGGTCAAAGAAATGCAAGAACCCATTTTACCCTTTCTCATAAATTCAAATGTTTCTACATTGCACCAAATTTCAGCATTTTGCTCAATGCTATTTTGAATGTTTACACTGTATATCAATTAATTGTCCTTTGCATTTTCTCTGATTTTTGCGACATCAAATTGTTTGTTTCTTAAAAGAGTTTTCTCCGTTGATTTCACGTTTGGCTTTAGCTGAGAATGTTTATTAAAACTGAAAATTCATGCAAAGACAATTAAATGAACGATAGTGTTATGGAATTTTTAATTACTTAATAAATTAAGAAGTTTCTTCTATTTCGCTGATATAGTAAATGTTTCATTTGGGCCACCAAAACTTTACATTTTTAGACCTTAGGAAATTGAACATAGAACAAAGATTTACATGCAAATAGGAAACTATTATTTAGGATAAAGTTGGATGATATTTTAGCAATTCGAACTTTCAAAAGATTCTCATAGTTTTACATCAAATGGAAGGAGTCATCACAAAATATTGTGGTCAAATCTCCATTAGAGTACAACTTAATAATAATAGTATCCTATTACCGAGCCGTATAAAAGTTTGCTCCCAAATTATATGCTTTTTAAAACAAAATATTTTTTAAAAATTTAAATAAAGAAACAGAAAACATTATATTTATAAAAACTGTCAAAAAAGGGAAAATTATGAAGATTGTCGCGGAAACACTTTTAGCGAATTGTTTACAAATATATTTAATTAACTACGCCAAAAACTGCCAAGCTTTTATAGTGGCGTTGATAAAACAAGGCCAGGATTATTTGACATATTTAGAAAGGTATTCAGGTCGCCACCTGAGAATATTTTGAACATTTGTTGTAATCAAATTTTAGTTTACTTAATTACATCATCCGTATTCTTTAATCGCGAAAAAGATAACCATTCTAATAAAAACAAACATAAAGATCATAATGGAAATCTCTGCCAAGCCCAAAGACAAATGAGGTCGGTCCTCGTTAAGGCAAGAAGTTGTGAGAAGAGCACTAATGCAGCGTTTTTATAAAATAAGGGGAAAAAGAGAAGCCTGGGATGAGTGAACTAAGGGAAGGCTGTTCATTCCATGTCATAGGTGTGTATTTATTTAGATGCCCTTTATGTAAGGTTGGGATGAAAGATTCTTATATTGTGTATGAGAGGAATATTTGTGCCAATTCCGCTCACGGGTTGAAGAGAACGTCTCCGCGCTCCCAAATTTGAAGACAGTATAAACGGCGTCTCCTTAGACATTTTGAGTTGAGTATCCTGGGCTCTCGGTTCAAGTCCCCGCAATTATAGGGTGTCGTGGTATAAGGGCCTAGTTGGTGTATGTAGGTTTGTCCGGGACTTCAATAGCTCCGTTATTTAGTTTTCTCTAAGAGTGCTATATTACTTTACTTCATTTAATCTTTTGGTGAACTTCTTGATTTCTATAGCTATGTGCAGCGTTTCGAGGATTGAGTTAAACACTTCTAACCAAAAATATATCTTTAATTGCAACATAAAAAATGAAATACTAAAAACAAACTTTAGATCTAGATATAAAAGTGTCTAATTGAAAATTACTGCTTTAAAGATGAATATTAAGTAATGGTTTACCCCAAGTTCACTTTAATAATGAGAGTTAATTGGCACACAAAATAATATAAATTTCTTTACCTTTAATAAAATAACACAAGTGAATCCGCTGCGGAGTGACCTTGCCTTTGGATCTTATGAAGACGGGGAGATGGTTTGCGGTTCGACGCGTTGGTGTGGTCGAAGACGCCCAGCGGTTTGTCTGGCGGGGAGACTGACTTGGAGCCAGAGGTGATTTCGGTTAGAGATGTGGATGGCGTTAGGCACGTTGTCTTAGTCAGATGATTTATGCAACATGACCGTAAAGGTAGGCTTTTTCCAATCTTCAGGTTAATATTGAGATGCTTCGCACTGACGAGTGATTATCAGAAAGTGAATCCTTTAACGAATTGAGGGGGGGGGACGGGCTTAATGGAGTTCACTTTGGGTATTCCTCATTTTGAGGACTATCTCTGGTTTGTGGTGAAAACCAAAATAGGGGGTTTCTCTGACGAGAGATGTATGAGAGTGATTCTCAATACTCTTTAGAGTGACCACCAGGAACTGACTCTTGATAAACTTCTCCTTAGGTTCTGTTCGATTTCCTTTGTGCCGAGCCCTGCCGCCGGATTTATGGTTTCGATATCTTACTCGATCTCATCATTCTTCTCCAGTTATCCGCATCTATACTTCACCGACCCACTGGGGATAGGGGAAGGGAGAGGGATAAGAGCTTATTTTTAAAGCCTGTCTCTTATAACGACGCTTTTCCGAGCATATTCACTTAGCCTTAAAGGCATCTTCTGTCTTTCCTCGCCGCTCCTATAATTTTGTCTATTATGCGAAATTCGATCTCAAATCAAGTGTGACCTCCTTGTCAGTCGTTAATCCCGGCGAACGTTCCTTCAAAGGTTCGCATTGCAGTAGGTGATTAAGTTACCCCTACCCAATATAGAAGTAGTGTATGGTATAGAGTGGTTGTACCACGACATATATCTGACTTCTTTTATATTTGCGCATGTTAGCCTATTACATATGCATGACAACTAATTTTGCTGTAATTGCAGCTCCTCTGACTGAACTCCTACGAGTTCAACTTAATGCTCGAAAGCTTGTCTGAAATTTTGTTACACGTGAAGCATTTCATTCTACCAAGGTAGTCCTGACAAATTTAGTCAAGTTACGTCACCCATTACCAAATGACTCACCGGAACATTTAGTGACGGGCATTTATCAATTCTTAGTTGGTGCTGCGCTTTTTCAAATGGCGAATAGGTGTTCCTAGCCAGTCGCATTTTTCTCCAGCGAGTTGAGCAATTTACAGCAAGCATACTGCACATTTTTGAGAACTCATGGCTGCAAATCTTGCTGTGATTTACTTTAGAGACATGATTGAAAGTCGGAGAAACATCAACGTAAGGGGACGGTGATTTTAGAATATGTCAATAAGAGAGCGTACCTACGTAGGGAAGACAATATAGTGCTATTTGCCTATATCGGAATATCAATTCATTTCAAATAGACTCGTTTGACCTCCCTTCTTCGGCAAAAGCACAAAGGCAAGATGAAGAAGTGAAATCGTTTCAGTCCATTAAAATCATTTCTCTTTCCCCGGAATAATCAACTTTGGTGTGAAATAATAACTTTGCAGAATTTTAATTTTCAAACAAGTACATGATATATCCCATCCAGGGATTGAAGCGTCACTTCGATTATTGAAATCGAGGTATTTCTGGCCTAATGTGGACTGAAACATATGTTTCAGGACTCGAGAGTGATTCTCATTGCCACAGCAAGTCACCAATATTACACATCGACATTGTTGGAATTTTAACGCCATGAACACATCCCCGGCAATCATACCTGTCTCATATCCGTTACTTGCTTTCATGCAAGGACAGAACTACAAAAGGGATTGAAGCGTTATCGATTCCAGACATCAGTGTTGCAAGAGTCGCTTCTATTATTCTTAGAGGATTGGATATCCATGTTTGGCGTTCCTTTATATGTAATAATTGACAGAAGACCCAATTTGAATACAATCTTTTTGAGGAATTATCAGTCCACATTGGTTTTGATCACCTGCAAACCACGGCAGACCGACCCTCCACAAGCCGGATTGTGGAAAGTTCACATAAGACTTTGAAGAGCTCTATAATGGTTGGTCGGGAAGGATGGTTAGTGGCTCTACTAGTTGTTCTTTTGGGCATCTGATCCGTGCCAAATGATTTTGGAGTTTTCACCGTTTACTTCAGTAAAAGAGAAAACCCTTCTTTGCCCTTAGTCTCATCCTAAACGTGATAAGCTACATACAAATTCGTCGCTGAATTAGGAAAAGCTATGTCATAAATTGCATTTACACAAACCTCTGAATGACATCTTCACTCGGTGTGGGGGAATTCAACGTGGAACTTCTTTTCCAGCACGAAAGTGGCGTCCATGCGCTGGACAAGGTTCTAGAATTTGGTTAGGCTTAAATTGGTGAGCCTCGCACCCCCAACCACAAGCAGTAGCCTTAAACCGCTTCCACTTCGGACCACTTTTTCGCGGGTTAGAATCGCCTTGACGTGAAGATTCGAGGTCATTCGAGAGTAGCGCTGTTTCCCCTACACCTGCAGGGGGGAGCCTCGGAGTTATATAGGGCTCGTGTTCCATGTGGGAGACACAAAATTGAGGAGTCTCACCCGGACCCAAGAAGATTCCCCTAGTTCAAATTCAGGTGTTAACAACAAAGCAAAGTGGCGGCTAAACGTTTTGTGTGTTAGAATTAGCCGCAGCCAGTGAGGTAATTCCATTTGACGATCACCACCGAGAGATTTTTTCGACTCCACTAATCAACTCATGTCAAACCCTCCGCGTTTCCTTATCGTTTTCGTGTGGCCGAAATACTCGCTTATGGACAGGTGGTTACCCTCTCTCCCTTTTGGAAACCCACAATCACGTCAACTTCCCGCTCAGAAGCTCCGAGCGCCCTCGCCCTCACATTTATTGCCTACAGAAGACATCTGTGAAGCCTTACCCTGACGTCTCACCCAAAATCTCCCGTAAGCCAACCCCTCTTCCCCTTCAGCAACCCATTTGAGTTAATCCTCCCCATTTGAATAGTCTCCTTTTGTAACGCATTAATTTCTAACTTCAGAGTCTGATGCATAACTCTGAAATTCCCCCCTCGTTTACCGATGTAATTTTGCCAATTAATTCTCTTATTTTATGTAAATAAAATTATATTTGTGTACATGGCTCTTTAAATAACCTTGAGCTTTTCAATTGCCCAAACTTTACCTGACCTCGTTGCACTCTTTTCTCGCTTTTCCGCCCGTCGAAACTCGTGGCGTTCTGTCCCTTGTTGGTTCGCCTTTAAGTTATTGGTCCCTTTCCATGTATATAATCTGGTATTGATATAATGTAATGTCATACTACGACACTCGGTACCGAAACCGTTCGTACGCAAGGAATTATGTGATGTCACGCATGTGTTGGTCTGGGTTCATCTCGTTCGTAAACCATTAGAAGAGCCTTAGGCAGGCCCATTCTGTGTTGTCGAACGCGATGTTAATGTATATAAATTAGAATTGCCTATTAGACCTTATCATACGGTATCAATAGATAGGGTCAGACCGGTAAATTTTCCAAAGCTTTGTAATAGCAGAGATGACACTTGTTCGCAACCAACAAATAGTCAATCGATCGTAAATAGACATCTAACTTTAGATGCACCATAATAGAATGAAGGACAATTCACGGAGAGTAGTGGCAATAATTAAAATAACGTGGAACCCGTTGCACATACTCAAGTGAATTTCTGTGAAGCGAGCGTTTATACTCGTTCCGGTTGATGTGTAACATTTGCTAAAGAGCCTTAGTATTATTATTTTTAAATATTTATTCGTGTAGAACAAAATAGTGCAAATAATTATTCTTAACTTTAAATTTTATTTAATCAATCTCCTGATCCCTGGTTAGTTAAATTTTAATTACATGATTTGTTCGTAAGAAGGATATGCAGTTCATACATGCGAACAGACAAGTAAATGTTTGTTCGTAGCCTGGTGATGAGGAAGCCCTCTGTTTACACTGATTAGATAAAAACATATAGCTTTGTTTCATTGCGCCACGATTTTACATTAGACCTAACTCACAATGCCTGGTAGCTTTCTAGTCATTTTCTGCCAATACTGAATCGGGAAAATTCGCTGGAGGCACCGGCATTTGATAGAGTACTCACCTCAACCATACTGTGAGGAGTGCTTTGTATCCTAGATTGCCTGGCATATTGTTATACTCGTATATTTTCCCAATTTTTAAGAACTTTGCTTGCGCTACCTGTCCTAGTAATGGAAAAATCTGGGCTGCTACCACTTGGTCAATGATGAAAGTGGGCTTTCGCTCCCTTACCTGATCATAATTTATTTCCTTCTTTACTTGTGTTGGCTTTCTTATTTAATCAAATATTGTGTTTATTTTGTATAAAAGTTATAATACAGATTAAAGAGAATCTATTAATAAATTTGAGATTTTATGCTCTTGATAGAAGTTATCAGCTTACTCAAAGCTTACGCTAAGTTTTTGTGTGCGCTCTTGAAGAGTTCAAACCAAGTAATAAACGTCAAGTACAAAGGTTTAGCCTTTAGGTTATTTTAAGATCCACGGTAATAAATAAAAATTACTTGACACAGGATTCGTTACAAACTTTGATCGCGTAGATTACACATATACTTTTATTTCTTCTATTAACCACTGCTACTAAACTTTTGAGTTTTAACAATTCGAAAATATATGACGATATAAGAATGGGAATATATGGGGCGAAGAAACGTCTCACGTGTCCTCTATTTTATAAACTAATTTATAATTAATTCTATGGTGAAAATACATACAGAACAATATATTTGGCAATATTATTTCATGTGTATTTAAAACGTTGATGCAAATTGTATATGTTCTGAGGCTAGAAGAATATATATATATAAAACTATTGCTTCACTCCTAGCATACATGCAAATTAACTACTGTCAAATGATTTATATCGAAATTTAAGATAAAATTTCTCTTTGTTTTTTCATCTAATAGATCACATTAACTCTAAATTAAAAAAAATATTCAATACGTAACGAGCTAAATGATAAAAAAGTATTAAAAACTTAATGTTACAATAAATATGTCTGCATAATGTGCCAAAATTCTACGGAGAAGCTACTTATGAAAATGTACAAAATTCGAGCCTGCAAGCAGTATCTAATTCTTCTGCATCAACTGCTTTGGGTCATATATATATATATATATATATATATATATATATATATATATATATATATATATATATATATATATATTTATATATTAAACGAGTTAATCTCAGCCATATAACATACTCTGTGTCCTGACTCTGTCTCGTCTCTTAGAAATTATCCTCATCTTTCTCTCGTTGTGGCAGAATAGCCATCAAGATTTTAGCCAAATGGAAATAAGTAACCAACCATTTTGCCACCTTTTTCTCACCTAAAGGGCATTGAGGCAGCTTTTAATAATAATATATTTTCCTTATATTGATAAAATAAAAAGAGACACATTCACTTTTAAACATAGGCATATAATATATATGCATGTGTTGATGTATTTTTCCCCAAAGAATGGAAATAAAGTCACCCTCAAATACTCAAAACGAAAAAGTGAATTTGTTTATATGAATACAATTGGCAGGAGAAATAATCGTAAGAAAACCCATCCTGTGTTGCGATGGACTACTAAAGAATCTGAAACGACCTCGCTACTGCGGATAATGGAAACAGCCGTTCGGAAAAAGGCAGCTCGTCCGAATTTCCATCTCTTCATACATCACAGGGGCTCGTAAATGCTTCGTAAATAAAACCAAATCACGCTCTTCCCTCCCTAGCTATTTTGCCAAGAGTTCTATCTTTTTATCACATATATACTCCATCTTTCTTCCTAAACATTATCCGTTTTTTAAACGTACACAAAGAACCTTGGTTGCTATGTGGTTTTTTATACGATATTTCAACACTTGCGGGGAAGATGATGCTTTTTCTAAGATCATAATTTCTTGTATGAAAAAAAACAAATGAATTAGATATTTATTTTCATGGATGAAGCTCCAGATTGTTAGAACTTATCAGCGTATTATTTTATTTCACCATGGCTGATCTTACGCCACATTCTTGTACCTAAATTAGAGGAATATCTTTAGATAAAGACCCAACTGCTTCAATCAGTAATCATAAATCTAACTTCTGCCACTTGGAAGAATGTAAAAACAATAGAAGATTTTCGCGTGAAGGTGTTTATAAAACCTTTCATTTTTTATTTTCATTCCAAATTAGATATAATTCAATTTTTTACTGTCGTTTATTTCTGGTGGTTTCTTTCCTGATTTATTTCTCATCTCCGAAAATTCAATAAAGGAACTTAATTTTATTAGTGTCACCGTAAACCTATATGCACAAAATAAAGATCTCGATGTACAGACATAATCACATTTCTTTGTGACCATAAGTTAATTATGGTATGATATGTCATAGAATGAAATAAAGCAATAAATTTTAGAAATCTTTGTATATGTAACCCAGGATATCTTGATTATAAATAGCAAGAATATAAATCTCTATTAGTTTTAAACCTTAGAATTTTCGCCGGAAATATGAAAAATTAACGTTTTAATAATTAGTTTTAGTGCAAGTTCAAAATATTTGAATTGTGTTATGCGTCATAAAAAGAAAATTACATATATTCTAAGGTATTTTTATAATACAATGCAGATATAACAAAGATTACGAAGAAAACATATTGAATTATAATTTAATTATTAAATTAGGATATTTTTGCTTTGATTTGAATATTTTTTACTACGATACTAAAACTTATTGACGCGTGTCGTAAGAATTTGAAGAAAGTAATCAAGAATCTGAATACCGTTGTTCACTAGTCATTATAGATTTATATTCGAATGAAGAGAAGATAAGTGAGGTAGAAGAAGCGAAGGGGGTAAAACACATTGGTAAAAATAAAATATAATTCAAAATAGTTTCCTAATGTGTGAGAAACCTATACTATTACTGTTTTACTACTTATAATTTAATACTATACTTTTGATCTTATGAAAATTTCTAACAACTATTGTTGAACAATTAAAGCATAAGATCGCAAATTCTTGAAAGAAGGCGTAGCTTTAAATAACCTTAGTATTTTTGCCTATACGTTCAAGTAAATTTAATTAGCATCTTTCTTTCCTGCGCATTAGTGGTTATACAATTTTGATATTTTCGTCTTCGGCTCCTTTAATGTTTTCATTATTCCTGCTATATCTTTATCATTTATCCATTCTTTTAATCCATCTGCATTTATTAGTTTTCATTTCATCTCAAATAAGTTAAAATGTTCCATATTGCAAGGACAGTTTTCTTTTAGCAAATTAAAATGTCTATTCACCTTATTGATGTTGATTCCAATATAATGATTTGAAAATTTTGATTTTCCTCAAAATTAGACCCCATTGTCTTTTGTTCAACTATTTGCCGCCTCTTTCTACTATTGCAGTAATTCTAAATAGATTTTAGATGTGCTTAATACACACAATATCACAATATTATAATTGAATTTTTGTTCAGCTTTTACCGTCTTCTTAGATTTTTAAGGTAATTATTTAACATAACTTGAAGGCCAAAATCCCAGGCAATTTTACATTTTTCGGGACAGTTTGTTGGCAATCTGAGGAGGGTCTGCAGCTATTACAAATGGAATACTCCGTTCTTCACCTAAAAGAATTATTGTTCAATTTCGAGAATAGGGTAAAATCTCAATAGAATTATAACCTGTATAGTCGTATTGTTCATTCTGAGAGGTGACTTTGTGCTAGTAGTAGATCCATTTAGACCGACCCTCACTTACAAACTTCTTTAAGTGGTATAAAGATTCAAATTTAACCAAAGAATAGCATTCAATTACTTTTATTCTTACGATAGTATAGAAAAGCAAGCAGGAGGAAGAATCTTTTAACTTTGACGAAGTTTATAAAAAGGATTAGTTGGATGAAGAAATGAGTGAGAAGCCTTTAGTATTTTTTCGACGAATTAAGGTTTGCTCAATTTTTAGAAAGTGGACTGGTGTAGGTTTAGAAATTAGCCAGAAGGATTTTGACATTAAATGGTTATAACAAACAGTGCAACAAAATGGCTCACCTATTATATATTGGGATCAATTTGGGATGCTGGGCAATATCAACTCGGATATTACACAAATTTCTATTCTTACTGAGGGGGATTCTGCTAGTTTTTTTCAAGTAGTCAGCATAAAAAGATATTTTTTTTATCCTGGCAGAAAGTACTCCCTGTCATGCCATAAAAAGCACAATAGAAAGGTAGTGCCAAACAGGCGTAAATGGATTTCTGTAGCTAGGTCTTCCGAAACAGTAAATATTTTTTTATCTAGATAGGTCTTTCGAGACAGCAAAACAAACTTGAATGTTTTTAAGAATTGAGGAATGCAATAATGTAAAAATTGTGGTAAAAAATCAGAAGTTATGAAATCTATGTTTATTAGAGTGGCATCTCTAAAACCTGATAAAGGAAAGTGCACAAAGTATTAATAGAATACTTCTGTTGTTCAAATTTTCCTTCACAGAAGAATTAAGAATCAATCTTGATGGATGAGGAAGATGCTGAGTTGTTGATGAGCGTTAGGTCAAAAAGGAACAATATGAATGTTTTTTTTAGTCAAGTGTTCAAAATAAATTCTAAAGAAGCATACTGAAAGTATTTGGTAAACAAGTCCGTACCCAATTTCAAAAGAGAGCCAGTTAGGGTTATCAAGTATCTTGTCTTTATTCAAGATCATGCTCCTAGCAAGACCTCTAAGTTCCCTAGGAAGTTCTTCGTTTCCAAGGACTTTTTAAGAGACTCAATCATAGTGTGGTCTCCTACAGTTTCTACCACTATCTAAAAGAAATTTTGTAGAGCATTCTAAAAAGTAAAGTTTAGGTGGATTACATCACAATTGAGTTACAAAAATTAAATTTTGTGTGACATGCAAAAGTCTGAATCGAATGTATCTGCAGATTGCATCAGAATTTTGGATTCATCAGTATAAAACAGACTGTTCAAAATTATTCAGAAGAAAGGTTTCTTTGTCAGGTAGCTCTGAAAGGTAGAATTACCAGTTTATGGGTTGAAATAAAGCGGTCACCAGTTATGGCGTAAAGTTTATGGGGGTAACCAATCTAAATTGAAAGTGAATTAAATGAATGGTTTCCAATGATGAATTATCTGACTCCAAAGAGGAATTATCCCAATGTTCTTATTTTGGGTTAGGCTTAACGAAGATTTAGGCTAATCGTAGTAAAGAAGGACGTTGCAAAAATATATATTTTATTATAATATTGGGCTATAACTGAGCAAGGTCTATATATATATACATTTATCGTGAAGTATTAAATTCTAGAGTAACAAGACTTCGTGAATTTATAAGGGGTTCCGTAAATGCTAATATGAGTATGAGAATACTTAATGTCAATTATAATGCTTAATTCTTAACTTTCTATTCCTCTCATTGTTCGCCTATATATACAGTTTTATTTCCAAGTGGGTATGGCCTAGATTCGACTCCTGGACAAATCTTTCGTCGGGATCATTAGTTGCACCTCCTAACGGCGGAGATTTAAACGGCTGTGTATCACAATTTGCTTACATGCCCAAGCTAATGTAGCTATTATATGACCCGATTTTACAGAACAGTGTTATAATTTCATTTGGTTGGACTTTGTGTTTACTCAGGTATTCCGTAGAATTCAGACTTCTGATACTTTTATCGAGAGACATGAATTGATTGTTTATTGTCTCTTCTTGTTTACTTAGGTATTTTGACCGTTTATCCCTTTTCTCGCATTTGCCCTCTGTGTATTTCTCCGCGTTGAGATTTAATGAGACCAGAGCGCGTCCATTTTGTTGAGTTTCATGCTGGGCCTTTTGAATCCTGCAACTTGGTGCCAGTAGTTTACCTATTACATAAACCGATCACCACAGTACTCTTTCGCCAGCAATGGAGTGTGTGAGAAAAGAGCGTATAACAATTCATAGGTGTATACATATGAAATACAGTTTTTTGTTACAATTCATATCTGACAGCATTTTTGGTATATGCAGAGTGCATTGACACTTACATACGTGCATAGCTGTACTAAACGGAGCTATTTATGCCATACTTTTCGTTATAATACAATAAAAGTAAATTCTAATGTATTTATATACAATTTATCCACAAATTTGTCCCATACTTCTTTAGATTTCTACATAATATAATTTTGACACTTAACAAACACATAATAAGGAGTTTAATAGAGCTATAAAAGCCGTGAGGTTTGTATATATTTAATACCTCTTCCTTTTAAATTAAATGCTCGCTCCAATATTGCGTACACAAGGATTAGTAATACAAGAACGATGGATTTTTGGTAAATGGCTTATCGTTGTTTACGGAACCGTTACATAGCTTTATAGCTTTCCCATGACGCTCATATGTGAGGGTTAAACAAGGAGCCTATTCTGCCTTGAAATGCATATTTCTCACAACTTATATTGAGGAAGACTATACGATATTTCTTTTTAGAGATATATAACATTACTATTTAACATCATCATTTATATGAATATACTGTGTATATATATATTATCCACGCAAAGAGTTATTTCTATTCAAAAATACCGCTCTATCTATCATTTTAGATTATTCGTATTCACGTACTAATTTGTTTTAACTTTTTAAATCTCTTCCAAATCTTAATCCTCGGATTAGCTAGATTTCCCACGACCCTTTCCATTCTCTGTTTATGTCAATATTTTCCGTTTTGTGTGTTGTTGATAGTTTTTATTAATAAAACTCTATTTTATTAATGATAGCCATATTATTATCCTTGAGCTCAGTTCCACTTCTTAAGCATATTGAAGATAAATAATATCGGTCAACCCAGACACCACGCACTCTAAATATAAATGAATAGTTCCCTCAACGAATAGTCATATATGGTATATCGTCGAGAGTGTCTTCTACGACATACTGTGTACATATATATTATTCACTCAAAGAGTTATTTCTATTTAAAAACACCGCTCTATCTTTCATTTTAGATTATTCGTATTCGCGTACCAATTACAATCCTTTACAGAATTCACAAGACACTAATCTGTGAGGGTTCAGAATGAATCTATTTCGCCTTGAAATGGATGCTACAAGGCTATCTCGTGCGTACCAGAATACCTCACATATAACTCTACTCAACTAAAGAATACTGAGTTAACAATTCAATTAATGCATACATGGACTATGTAAACCAACAAGAGATAATTTTACATTAATAATTAACCGAATTTGTAGATTATTAAATTGCTCGGCTTAATATCCTTCTCATACTACCGGACATATAAAGTAATACTGAATTTGGGCAGTTAAATTGATCATCACTGGAACACACCACTTTCTAACCTTGTTATTAATAAGTTTACAAAAGCTCTACCCGAACGTATTGCGTGAGTTTCGACTGGTATCTTCTCGTATCAGTGTTAGTTGCACTGGTCAGGCGTGTAGAAATGCGTCCTTTCACCATCCTTACTGCAGCTCCTTCGAAGGGTTAGGCCAACGATGACGGAGATAGCGAGGTCCTCTTCTTCTTGGCATTAAAGTTGGCTTGGGGTCGGTGTCCTTGTTTGAAATTTTCGTATCCCTTCGTCTTTATTGGCGTCAGTCTGCTGTAATGGCCGCCGGAAGACAATCGACGGTTTAAGAAGGAATTGAGGCCAATACGTGGAAAAGTTTTTTCTCCTCTTTTTTAATACAAGAGATGTTAAATTGGGGCTCCACAAATTTGAACCAACCTGGTAATTCTGCTTCATTAAATATGGGCGTCTTGATCTTGAGTGGTCACGAAGTCCTCTTCACCTTGCCTTGTCTGATGATGGCTTGTTGCATCCATTTCTTCTATATCTTAACTGCCCGGTCGAAAACGAGTGATCACTAGTTCGAAGAGTTAAAAGTTAATAGGGGTGACCAATTTATAGTGAAAGTGAATTAAATGGATAACACTAGGGAATAATGTATTGGTGAATTGACAAAAGTACATTTTCCTACCTAATTCAAACATACTAAATTTAAATCTGAAATCAGATTCTCCGTAAATGCCCTAGATCTTTTGTAATATCAATAACTAATATTATACAATAATTTTCATTTTATCACGCCTATAATCATACCCTGAATTAATTTTGAATCATCCTTTTTCGTTATTCATAGTCAATCAGGTATTTTGGACAAATATTTGATTGCACATGAGAGGAAACTTGAATTACACATTAGGATTACAAATACTGTAATCAAATAGATACTAATTTATTAATGACCGTACATCAAGCTGGTGGACCTCTTCTTGATTTCAATGGGGCAAAAATTTGCGTTTGTAACTCTTTCTCTTGTAAGTCTTCTCTCGCAGATCTCTTCTAATCGTCTAGCAGTTGTCATATATTATGTGTTCATCCCAGTGAACTTAGTAGCACTTTTTTATTGTCATCAGTTCCTGATTCAAGCGTTCCCCTTGTATGTCGCTCACGGCTTTCAGATTATCTGGGAATCAGTCGAAGTGACTATTTAGGAAATGCAGCTTCACACTGATGTTGAATTCCAGATCACGATATACTAAAAGCATATTACTAACCAGATCCTTGGAGTTATGCGTTTTTTTGTTTCCCAAGAAGTTAGGAACAATGGCAGAAAATGAGACCCATGCTGCCTTCTCTTTTTCATTCATGCTTTTCACGAATCTAGACTCACTCAGAAGTCTTCTGTTTTGGGGACCATCAAACCCTCCTGTTTTTTTTTTGTAGGACAAAGCAGGAAACGCCGATACTATGTACGTACTGAAAACAATCATTGTCAGTGCTCAACACCTTGACATAATGCTTCATCAACCCCAGTTTAAGATGAAGTGGAGGGAAAACGATCTCCTCTCGAAACGATCTTCTCTCGACTTACGATTGGCTCATTAACAATGTTTGGCATTCGTGCTTCCAAAGTTTCCCGAACTGGAAAATCTTTTGGAGACAAGTAATATTCACGGGCTCCACTGTCCCACATACAGATATAGCATGGAAACATTGTATATTCCTTCTGCTGGCCAAAGAGGAAGTTGACCATCTTAAGATCTACACTTATGATCCAATTGTGTTCAGGATACTTAAGGAAATCCCTGACCATTCTCCTATTATCGCGAGTTTCTTGCAGGTAGACAGAGTGACCGAGAGGAACTGCACCAATTTCATTGCCCCTTATGCAAAAATACACACTTCCAGCTACGCTTGGAGCTATCTAAAATCAGTCTCTACCTAGCAGCGTTTTCCGTGCCAAGTCCCAACTCGGTAAACAGACCAAGAACATCGTGGCAGTATAAAATTTTTTTTTTTCTCAGAGAAATACTTAACAGATATACTCTCCCTTCTTCGGTAATGTGATACCCGTAATTACATGTCAAGCATATGTCTTTCACTCAACCTGCAGGCTAAAAGTTCTGCAGCTTTCTCGCAGAGCGCTAAATCACGTATCAGGTCATTCTAACCCTCTTGATTGAAATAGTGAGTAGCTAATGACTGTTCACCATCTGATGATGAATCTGCAGACTCTGAATTAATTCTGTGTAGGTCCATATCAGGTTAATCATTTTCATCATCAGAGGAAGCATATCCACTGAAAACCGGAACTGGTAAAGACTCAGAATGAGGTACTGGCTGGATCGCCGAGGGAATGTTAGGGTACTCGATCTTGTGCCGATTTTTATTGCTAATCTCTTTAGTATTCATCAGAAAGAAATAACAGTTTGATACATGATCCTTTGGCTCTCGTTAGACCATGGGGATTCCCAAAGAAAGACCATTTCTCTATCCTTTCTTTCACTCATGAAGATGTTCCACACAATTATGGCAAATAGCATGGGGGGCCCACTTCTTATCTCTATCGCCAAGAAGAACATCAAAATATGCTAATCATTGCGGCTCACAAAGTTTGATATATTGCGCCTTTGGCGAACTACAATGTAACAACCACATATGTAGCAGAAGGTGTCTGGATCATTAACGCAATTTCCTCTTGATAAGGGCATCACTCTAAAATGAGACTTGAAAAAAGAAACAATAATATCTATATTTTGCACAATAACACTTATTACTCTCTTACTACTATGTGTTGTGAAGTATCCGCTTTCTACAAAAACCCTCTCTATCCGTCACTTGGGCAGTTTTCAAGGCAATGAGAAAATAGAAATTACAGAATAACTATGGCATGTAGGTAAAAATGAATTATATATTTGCTATCAGCATGAAGAAACGAATTAAAATTGCCAGATAAATCTAAGTCACCAGAAAATGTAAGTAAAATTGTTCCTCTGTGTAATCTCCAATGCTGAATAATCTAACTCCAAAGATGATTTCTTCCAAATGTTCTTAGTTTGGCTGGGTTTACCGAAAGTTGAGGGTAATCGATGTAAAGAAGGACGCTGCAAAAATTTACATTTCATTGTAATATTGGCCTATAACTGGGCAAGCGGCATGTCACGAAGTTACTTTAAGGGCAACTAGCAGTCTATATATACTCAAAGCTAAGTATTAAATTCTGAAGCGACAAGACGTGGTGAATTTAAAAGGGATTTCGTAAACGCTAATACGAGTATGACAATACTTAATGAAAATCATAATGCTTAATTCTTAACTCTCTATTTCTCTCATTGCTCGCCTATATATACCGTTTCATTTTCAGGGGGAGGTAGACTAGACTCGACTCCAGGATAAATCTGTCGTCGGGGCTCATTAGCTCTACCCCCTAACGGCAGGGTTTTGTACGGCTGTATCTCACAATTTGTTTACATCCTCCAGGTGATGTGTTATTCTATGAAGCGATTTTGTTAGAATTTCTGTTTACTCAGGTGTTCCGTAAACTTCCGTCTTCTGATAATTTTATCCCGAGACGTTAGTTGTTTGTCTATTCTTTTACTCTTGTTTACTTAGTTATCTTGACCTTTTATCCCTTTTCTCGCGTTTGCCCTTTTTTTATTTCCCGCGGCGTCTATTTTGTGGAGTTTCTTGCAGTGCCTGTTGAATCCTACAACTTGGTACGAGTATCCTACCTATTACATAATCCGATCGCCACAGCTCTTCTAATTTTCCTTCCTTAAATTTCTTATAATTACCTTTATAGCTATATGTTGTTTAAACTTGATTTACTTTCTTAACTGATGATATTTTTATATTTACTTTAAAGACTAAATGTAATTCTATTAATTAAAAAATACAAATATGATTTCTTGGCAGTAAAATAATCAATCCAACACCAATATTCCTTATTTTCCCCTTAAATAGCATTTAGATTCGATTTAATTACATTTCATTTATTACTTTCAATTGTACATAAAAATATTTTCTTAAAACTGCTAAGTTTTGTGTTAACGTTAACACAAAACGCAGCTGTCTTAAGAGACATTTCTATATTTGCATATATTCTCTAAACACACTTTATAGTTTTCATGAATACATCATAATCTTTCCTAGATTTTTCTTATAACCTCAAATAAACCATGCAAATATTTGTTTGTTTCATTCTTGGGATTAAGAACTAGAAAACAAACTTATCCGGCTTAAACATCAATGATCAAAAAACCTTGCTAATTGTTGTTATCCAGTTGATTTTATAGATTGAAATGAAATTCAATTTCCGAAAGTAAAGGCGAAAGAAAAATGAATGATAAATTCTTCTTCAGAGGAAAAGAGTTTTTAAACCAAACACTTAACCCAATATTGATTGTAAAATGTACCCTGAAAATTATTTTTCCTTCACCGATTCTATATGAGTGCTTGGTAAAAATATTTATGACTTTAGATTCTAGGAGTGTCAATATTAAAATATCCATCCTTGCTTCATGATGCATATCAATTGCTTCTTCCTCGCTCGCCAACAAATCAAATTTCTTTCTAACCCTCATAGGGAAGAATAGAGTCAGTCGCTTTATAGGTCTATTTCCCATAAAGGAGACTAAGAAAACCTGATACTGATCCAAACGATTTATAGCGTGATATCAGTAATTTTTCCATTTCGATCACTTTCATCATAGACTTTATAAATAATTGATTCCAAGCTGTTTAATATTCTCCATCCTGATGAGAATTTGGCAGTTTTTCTCTAAACTATATGCACAGATGAGGAGGACTCTTGAATTTTATCACTTGCATATAATAGGTATGCTTCTTTCCTCAGGAATCGCCTTAACTCTATAAATCCAACTATCTTCATCTTACTATAGTTTAATATAAACATTATTCATTGTGGTATTAATTATACTACGTATTTAACTTCAGACTTGTTATGCATAATTGTATTCTTTCCCAGGACAAATTGAAAAAAATAGGCCCAAAAGGCAACCACATGAGACCATAGGGAATGAATGATACATCGCCCTATGAAAAATCAATCAATCATTTCCTGTGGCCCCCACGCGGACGCATAGGGCTTCAATGAACTCACGCCACCCCGCTCTATCTTGAACTAATGCGTCAAGATCTTTCCAACAATCATCTCCTGCTTCCCGCCTCATAGTCTTTATCCAAGTGTCCCTAGGCGTAGCTCTACCTCTTCTACCAGGGGCCACCAACCCTGGTGTATCCCGAACTATGAAGAAAGAAAAGTGTAATTTATGACCTTAATGGCTGGTAGTGTGTCTAGCTAACCGACCTGCCAGTGTGTTTATAAAAATTATATGGAAATGATGCAGATAGAAGAGTGTTTAACTTTGTGGCTGTAATTTTAAAAAAAAATGTGACGGGAAAGAATTAAATAATTACACGCCAATCAGCCTATGAACAACATATTAATTACATAAAATTGTCAGGTCCAACCAACCAGTCCAATAGCTGCTTACAATAAGCCCCCCAAACAAGTTTATTTCAGAAGAATTAGATTATTTATGCTATTTGCAGGATGTTCACCTATTATTGTGTAGAACACTAAATATGAAAGAGTTCTTTACATAAGATTTGTATGCTACAAAAAACGCGTTTTGACTTTAGATAAGATTCGTATACTAAAAAAGCAAGTTTATCTCTACATAAGATTCGAGAAAAAAAAATTGGAGTGTTTTAATCTCTGTGATAGAACGGATTGAGGCCGCGTTAATTTCAACCACAATCACATGTTATTCAAAACCACAATGCTATCCACGTTCATCTTCGCTTCGAAGCTGGGCGCCTTATTGCAGCCACCTGAGTAAATGTTTAAACAAGGAGGTTTATCTTCCCCCGTCACCCCATGCGCCGACCTCGCCAGATTGAGTTCGGCTTATGGGCAGATAAGGCATTATCCCAGGCTCGGCTGTGCATTCCCTCGAAGCTCCCACTCCATTGTCCCCCACGCCAAGAAGATGTCCCGGCTATTTATATGGAAACTTAACCACTAAGATTGAGATTAGAGATCCAGATTTTCGTCGCTAAACATCACTACACCTCACTCTCACCTTGTGCGCCAAGGGACCTCGACCTCGAGATTAACCATCACTTGTCCAGAAGGAGAACAATATTCCTTGAGTGCCAAGGTTCGAGCCTTTCGTGACGCCAAGTCCACAAGGCTTCCCCTGTTGTTCAGAAAGAGAACAACATTAGAACAGCCATTGTACTTGTAAGCCTGTTGACAAGAAACGGTTCCCCCCCTTTTTGTTCAAAAGGGAACAACGTAGAACAGCCATTGTTCGTTTGAACCGGTTTGCCAAGAAACGGTTCTCACTCTTCCCCTGTTGTTCAAAAAGAGAACAACGTTAGAACAGCTATTGTTCTTTTGAGCCCGTTGACAAGAAACGGTTCTCCCCCCCTTCCCCCCTGCTGTTTGTTCGTTTGAGCCCGTTCACCAAGAAACGGTTCAGAAGAGAACAACATTAGAACAGCCATTGTTCTTGAGCCCGTAGACAAGAGACGGTTCTCACCACCCCTGCTGTTCACAGGAGAACAACGTATAACAGCCATTGTTCCCAAAGCCGTTCGTCAAGAAACGGTTCTCATTCCCAAGAGGCGACGTCAAGATCATTTAATACCCCCCCCCCCCCTTCGGCTGGAACTCGCCAGCGGACCGAAAATTCCTTCACGTCGCCTTCCTCTGCAAAACAAGTATAATTACGTAAACCGAACGTTACCTTTGAGTATTTAACCCTTTTTTCAACTCTATCCTGTGCTTTAAATGGTTTAGCGAACCATCCCCTCCCTTTAACTTTATGTTTGTTTTACCTTTTTAAATCTTTTAATCCTCGGATTAGCTCGATTCCCCACGACCCTTTCCATTCTCTGTTTATGTCAATATTTTCCGTTTTGTGTGTTGTGGATAGTTATCATTAATAAAACTCTATTTTATTAATGATAGCAATATTATTATCCTTGAGCTCAGTTCCACTTCTTAAGCATATCAAAGATACATAATATCGGCCAGCCTAGACATCCACGCACTCTAAAGATAATTAAATAAGTTCCCTCAACGAATAGTTATATATGGTATATCGTCGACAGTCCATTCTACGACAATCTTCCTAAGATTTGTATAGTAAATAAAAGACTTTGACTCTACCTAAGTTTCGTATATTAAACAAGGCATTTTCAATCAAGATAAGATTCGTATAATAGTAAACTCGTTTGGCTCTCCATATATTTAGTGCTAAATAAGATTCGTATAATAAATAAACGTGTTTTATTCTAGAAAAGATTCATATTCTAAATAAACACGCTTGACTCTACATATGACTCGTATAGTAAGAAAAAGCGTTTGACTCGGTAAACATCGAGTCAGTTCTCAGAGGATTACAGAGACAAAAATTTTACAAATGCTAATAGAAACATTTACTTTCATATACAACGGATATGAATCATCAACATTTATACAGAACTCAGGTTGGTCATATTACCAAGGACGTGAAACAATTGGATTCACTGTGCCGGAATTGCTTACACAAAAGCTTGAAGTGATTTAGTGGTCCTAAGAGTGTTTTTCAACGAAAATCAGATGTAAAGGATATATTTAAGTCCCCTTCTATTTTCTGATGACCAATAATTTAAAAGAGTTACGATTAATTGTAAAAAACTATCACAAGAATGTTTCATACTTTGGTATACTGACCATAATCATTACAAGAAAGAAAATAGTAAAAAGTATTACAAAAGATGCAGCAATTCAGGATTGAAGATCAATTGATAGAACATGAACATGGATTTGTATTATTAGGACAAGCTGTGACTACGTATTTCAGAATTGAAAGATGGAAAAGGAAGTGAGTATAAAATCCAAACTAGGAGAAAAAGTGGTTGTAAAACTCAACTGCATTTTCTGATATTACGTTACATCTATTATTAAAAGGCAAAGCATTTAATTCTGTCATCTTACTGCTTTTATATTTTGCAAGTTAAAATTGGACACATGAAAATGGACATGGAAAAATTGGGGGCAACACAGCAAAACATGGATTATTACATGTTAGGAATTATAAGAAGACATCATAATTAAAATCACTAGATAAGAAAAATATACAACGGTAAAAATATACTTAAACAAATAAACTCTTAATTATATATGAAAAGAAAAGGTTGAGAAAAGATAGGGCAAAATACGGAAATAGCAAATCGTAAACTGGAGGTAGGTTTTTCCTATATCTCAGTGAGGCAGAAGAAACCTGCAGACTCCAAAAATGGACTGTTATGTTTAGAAACTTCTCTTTGACCCCTTTAATTACTAATTTTGTCGAAATGTTTACTCAGTTGAACTATTATATGGTATTAGCTTGAACTGGTGATTCTAATGTAATTTATTATATGTTCAACGTTTTCTTCATGTTCCAGGATTTATTCATGAGAGAGAGATAATACGTATTTCCATTATTCTGTGAAGAGAATTTACTTTCTGCCAACTTCTCTATGAAATAACTCTAATAAAACTTTAAATAGTTTTGCATTTCCAAAACTGAGAAAAGTTTAGCATTTTATGTAATATAATAATTTTCCAAGTAAACTTTTCCCAAGTATTGTAGACATTTTATTTGAAAAATAATCTATGGAATTGTGTATATCTTCAATAACCGGTGGATTCTAGAAGACTATTAAGCATTTACTATTCTGAAGGAGTCAAGATTATAAAACAAAATTTTCCTTGCAAAGATTTAAAGTTTGTTCGCATAGTATATGAACATATTTTCCATATTTTAATGATTTAAGATCAAAGAAAATTTAAAAACAGTTGAAACAGTTTCGACTTTAGTATTTATGAATGAGCTAAAAATAACCTATTACCAAAACAGCGGAACAGAGAATTATAAAATATGAACAATCTTCCTCTTAATTAGTGCGATAAGACAATGAAAGAGGAGACAGGTGCTAGATATGACACGTTTAATTTTTAGGGGTAAAGCACTCGAAAGGCGTTTGTTTAGTTACTAGGGAAATTATTTCAGCTACTATTATTTTTATAATTTCTGAGGATTTGGTAGTGTTCGTATTAATATATGCTAGGCTAATGTTAAAATTGTATCCGTATTTTTGGGAAGTAAATACTAGCTTTTAAAAGTATATAGGAAAATATAAAATTTTGAGCAAGGAAGGTTTTTGATGACAGTGAGAGACCTGCGAGGTGTAAATCTGTTCCGCTTTGCGGCGATTTCTGCCTTCATTTGAACATTTGTGGTTGTCTTACGATGATTTAACAGCATATTTTCGTTCCTGTGAGAGATTTTATGGAACAATCATATCCAAAGAATAAGATGGCGACTCAATCCTCGTAATATTTTTGTCTAAGATCCAGTTAGTGTATGTAGACATACAGTAGTGCTGGAAAAAAAAATGAGTTTTGAGAAGGTTGTTTACACCCGGTATTTTATCGTTCGAGAAATTTATGTGTGTGAGAGCAAATCTCCCGGAAAAAAAACTTCAAAGTTCTAATCTCCAGCACGTTTATTAAGTCGTCTTTTTCATTGAGTGCAGGTTTGTTAAGGTGGAAGAGAAAAGTATCGAAAACTCTGCTCTCCTGCACAGAGACAACATCAAATCTGATTTCACCGAGTTTCTCTCCGTAAGCTGGAAAACAGTCCAGAGAGACGCAGAGAGGTTGTCAAACTGAAAATAATCAAAGATCGACCAAATTCCAGCAAAACTCAAATACTGAACTATTTGGCTATGTGAACGGCCTTAGAAAATGCTACGAAGCTGAAAATAAAAGCGCTTGCGAAGAAAAAGAACATTTCTGTGACCACACTCTTAAGGCTCGTAAAGCAGAAGGGCGGCAAGAGCTTGAGGTGCATGGAAAGGCTCTGATCATTGAACGTATGCGAGGAAAGCGGCGAGAGTTATATCCTAGCTTTCTCAATGACTTTAAGAGCTATGGCAATCCAATTCTCATTTTATCTGATGAAAAATCTTCACAGTCGATTTTGTCATCAACAACCAGAACGACTATCTGATAATCTTCGGCCCTGATGACTTTGACCTCGCAACGAGTCCACGACAAAGTACCCGCCATCCATGATGAAACTTATAGTCATGGCTTTGAATGGCGAGAAGATGCCGTTGGTGTGTTTCAAACTAGGTTACAGGCTAATCACAGTCGATTACAGCGACATATTAGACACGACGATATTACACTCCTGGATGAAAAAAGAAAAAAGCGGAGTACGTGTTTAATCAGGATTGTTCCCCGGCCCTGCCACCAGGACCGAGTCGAGGAGTTTTGGCCGCTGCAGTCGCCTGACCTCAATCTCTTCGAAAACACCATGTGGACGCATTTTTAAGGCAATGACTGCAGGGTACGTCACACAAACTTCGATAAGATGAAGTCATTCGCGTCTGCGCAAGGATAAGGAAGGACTTCTTTACCCGCAACGTGTGCGTGGCCTTCAACTTTAGAGAGCATGCTCGCCTCCAAGGTCAGTCACATTGATTAATTTTAAAATATTAACACGTCTATATGTTAAAACTATATAATCCTCTCTAACTGCAGCAAAACTATTTTTGTAACCTTTGTTAAAAACATCGTAACCAGTGTAACATGACTTTTTCAATACCCGGTGCATTCCGGAAATCGCTAGAAATTTCGTTGCCTTAGAGTAGCATGTAATCATTTAATAGAGTTTGGTACTTATCTAAATTCATGGTGCCATCACAAATGGTGAGACAATCCACTCCTGAAAACGAAATGTAGCCCTTATATTTAAAGAGCGGCCCCCATGCTTTACTGCTGGAACTCTCTATTCTACTGTTTCCTTGGCCAAATGCCGAAAATTAAGTTATACTGGGTATTAAATAACTGTAAAGTGGACTCTTCTGATCACGTAACATTTCCAAAGTGATGCTTGACCCAATTAGGTGTGCAAGTGCCCAAGTAAATTCAACGTTTGCACTTGAACTATTGGTTTCTCGTGGATGAGATTACCGGCGAGGATAATGAAATGCATATAACGATGAGAATGTCAATACATCGATATACACCGGCACCATCAAAGGGTCTTCCTCTGGTTGGAAAGTTTTTTGTCGTCAATTGGGCTTTAGACACCACTCAGCAATGGGTAAAACAAGAGGGAACACTGGGTGGCGTCAGGAGTCCAGGAAAGGAGTATCAGCAAAGTTGCCAACCAGTAGTCACCACATGATTTCGCTGAAAGTTGTATGTCCACCACGTTGCAGTGATTGAACTCTTGCTCAACCTCAAAAATACAAGGGCGTACCTAATAGACTCGTGAGACATCGTGTAACTATGCGTATATTGAGGCAGTGCTGTAGGTAGAAAGGTGAACGTCTGGCTTAATTAATTCCTTAAATTTATTTCCAGTAAGGTTCGAAGAATTCTTCACATTTTTTTAGTTTGTAATGGATATAGATTCTTGATTTTACTCTTGATCAGCCTTGTTTATTAAGGTATGGAGGCTTCGGGATGTTTCTTTCGAACTCTCCATTTGCTACGCAATACTAAAACCTTTTTTAATTGACGCTACTCTGTATATTAACGTTCCAAACATTTTATATTCCATATTTATTTCTTGCCACACTGACTTCACAAAATTCCCTGCGTAGCTTCCCTCATTAGCTTTATTTTTTAAGAAATAATAATAATAATTTGTATTATAGTTTAGACCTTTAAAGTTAATATTGAAGAATGATTAAGAATGAAATTCAAGAACAAAGAAAAGAACCTACAGATACAAAGTATACATGTATGTGGTGGAAATTGACACACAACTAGGCATTGCAAATTTTATTTGCTAAGCTTTCGAACTTCAGATGAATTTCTTAACCATAGCAACAAGAGAAAAGTAAATCGATGACAAGGTGATCCAAATGTATGTATATATAGACGAACAAAAAGGAGGAACGACAACAGCTCCTCAGCGACGGCTGAGAGAAAGGAAGCCCGGTTCTTGTACCTCAGAAGGTCATGTGGGTATAGTATATCAAGAAAAGTTTACGAGGATAATATAAGAAAGATATTTCGTCTATAAGTCTCAAGGGAAGGAGGGTATATAGAAACTTAACCAATGCATAAGATCCCAAGAAAATAACTTTACAACCAATTTAAATATGAATCACAAAGCATATATGGAATAGTAACAAGTAACAAATAAACACTTAAGTAAAAATTACTTAATAAAATGGACACATTATAAAAATTAATCGAAACTAAAGATGTAAGTAAAAGTGTTAATTGGAATATCAAATAAAAAAAAATGCACGACATTTAAAAGAACTAAGTGACAAGAGAAAATTATATAAGTGCATTTTACCCATTATCAAATTCAAACCTAAGTAATTTTGTCTCGAAAACTATGATTCTTGAAATTCTCGACCTTTTTTCATGGGCTATTTTGCTACAAAGTTAATTTCTTCACACCTAATTTGATGACCTACTTGCGTGCAATAATGCAATGATGACTGTGGGTCTCCTCTCGTGAGGGCTCGTTGGAGTTCTTATATTCTCATTCCCAAATATTTGATGGTCTTTCAAATGTCTTTAGCCTGACAACTAAACTTGTCTTTCACCTTGGTCAATATGTTCCCTAGAACTATTGCCGGTTTGATTGAAATTGCAAACAATATGATCTGAGGAATCGGCGGAAACTTATGAGACGTGTTAATATAAAGGTTGAAGCAGGTCACCAGGCAGGGGAAAATAAATATATCCAACGGCATTATGAATTACTATTGGGGTACATATATTTATATGAATCAAAATGCATATGGATTTGAAGAACGCAAATTTTGTTTATATCAAACTGGTAAACTAAGCAAGTTAGTATAAAATAATCCTAAAGCTTTAAACAAGAAAGTACATATATATTAATAGTATGAAAGAAAGCAAACAAATAGAAAAAGAGTCCGCATAGAACAATTTCAGCATCAGATATACAGAGTTGTCGATGGTCATCCATATTAAATACGTTCGCCAATACATATCTATACCCAGCCCTCCAACCCTCTTTGCATAGTAATAAGAAAGGAACATTCACCTAACCATGCATATTCACAAAACCTTCATACACACGAGCGTGCTTACATAGTGAGACAGATTGAAAGAGAGAGAGGCAGCCAGAGAGACAGAAAAGGATGGTGCAAGAACGAACGCAATTGCGTGTGTCTTTGTGAAAGAGAGGAAAAAAAGGAGTAAAAGCAAGAAAAAGAAAGAAAGAGAAAGGGAAAAGAACGGACTGTAAGAGTGAGAGAGTTTGTAAGTGTATGCGTGAGACTTAGCGTGTGAGAGGGAGAGAGTTTGTTTGTTGGGTTGGACATTAAAGCGAAGTTTGGAATTTCGATGCTCTCATCCTAGGAATCTATTGTATTGCTAGTTAAACATTGTCACCTATATAAAATAATTTAAGGATAAGTATCAATTAATATGGAATATCTTTCACAATAAATTAAATTGAATTCGAAGGGGAGGTTAAAAACTACAACTGGTATGTGGTGTTTTATTTGATGCTTGCTACATTCGAGTTTCTTTAGTATGAAAAGAAATGCATAAAACAAGATTGTAAGGAATATGCGATTTAGCTCCTGCCTCATGTCTCTTCTTAGAGAATGAGGAAGAGAGAAGACTCTTGTTAGAAGAGCCCAAGCGAAAAGTGTCTATGGGGGCCGTAGAGGAAAGAAAGAAAGATAGTTAAAACAATATGATAAACGTGAACTCAGAACCCCGAGTTGTTTTGTGTAGTGATATTCTATTCCTTTCGTCTTTTGGTTGTAGCTCTACCGTAGTGTAATCGCTAATAGATTTTATTTCGTGGGTTAACCAAGGAATCTCCATTCATATTTGTACTTCTCTCCTTTTCTATATTCGACATTTAATGTCGTTATGCGATTATTTTGGTTGAGCTACCACCTACCCTTTAATGTTATGTATAACTTATATTTTTTATATTGAATGTGCAGCTTCTGTTATTTGTTTGTGCATGGCTGAATCCTAAGTATTTTTCCAGCAATATTTTGAGGTGTCATATCCTTGCTTCACAGATTAGGGACGGACTACTATGCCGAATTCTTCCCTTAATTACTAAATTCTTATTAAGAAACGGGTGCGAAATAGCACCTATAATTATTGTTTCGAATTTAGTACAACTTTCTCGTCGATGCAATTTCTTGTGAATATGGTGTGCTATCATGCTTGTATCTATTGGTTAAGGAGCTTGATATCATTTATCTCATCACTAGTGCTGAATCTTTTTCTTAGCAATGAGGTAGGGTAGAGTAGGAGAAACATTGAATATGCTTTGCTGTTTTTTATACGTTTTACTCGTAAGAATAACAAAAATTGACTTATAATAAATCTCATATTGGACATAAGCTGCTAAATCTGAGCTAGACTTTCATTGCTTAATTTCATTTTTTTGATGTTCAGATTCTTAATATGCTCCAAACCAGTTAGAAGATAAAAAAGAACTTGTTTAGCTTTTTCCATGAGACATCAAAGCTAGCAAATCTAAAGTAAAGGTTGCTTGCGCAGATTTGTTCAGTAAGGCGGCCACAGAATACCTGAGATATACTGACCATTCTATCAATTTTGGAGTGACAACAATAGTTGCACAGGTTATCAGTATTTGGTGGTAGAAGGTTGCTTTTCTCTCTGTGTTGGTAGCTAGACTGGCTACTCTTTTTGGGTTCTTAACAAAATTTGCAAAATGTGGAAAAACGGGTAGTCTTTCGTCATTTTTAATTACCCCTTTTAGTCTAAATAATTACAGTGGCCATGAAGCCAGTAAGCATAACTAAATGATGGGATCATTCTTCCTCAGGCTAAAATATTCAGTAGCACCAAGGTTTAGCAGATGAAATTGTTCTTCAAGGGTTGACTTATAGGAACTGTCATCAATGATCTGACGTCACGAAACCATATTTACTGAATTACTATTCTTCTATTCCGCTTGAAAACAGAGCCGTAGTTTTGTTTGTTAACATCCTTCCAATAATAGAGTTCCTACAATTAAAATGTCATCGTAAAAGTTCTGAATAAATAAAAATAACCGATAATATCAAAGTTATTGCTTTCGCCACAAACACGAAAAATGCATTTCATCCTGGTTGCGTTCATATTAAAAAGTTTGGATGTGATCTGGTATTCTAATCCTGAAGATAACATAGAAATGGTGTTATGGATGGCATTTGACGCATTGCTGGAGTAACAGTCAACTTGTTTAGAAATATTGCTTTTCAATTGCTTCTGAGATGATTTTGAAGGAATGGATTAGCAATTGATCTAAAGAGGGGACACATATACCCTCAGTACAGTATCCATAGTAAATAGAGAACATAACTTGCAAAACACAAGCAACTCATTATATTATTTTATACTTCCACGCATTACATACAAGTTAATGACCGCTTGTCCAGTTAATGATATCCAGCACGCATGATGGATGTCTAAGGATCATGTAGAGAGGTGGATTGTGTAGCAAGGGTAAAGACACTAGTATAAGGGAAACCAGGAAGAACGGCACATTCTCCAGGGCTATGTGCCCGCAGTAATGTTTCCTTGCATCTAAATGCCTGTTAGAAGACATTCTAAGTTTATCCATACTACTCTCAATACAAATCTCTCTTTACAAATTTTCGGCGGGATCTAGCTTCGTTGCTCTTCTACTTCAATTCCTTATAAGAAAACCGATTGTTATGAGCTTTTGCTTGATCAAATGCTCCCATATTCTATGATAGATTAAACTGAAAAACTTTAAGGAATGATGACTTCGAGATCTCTGTCTTTCTTCTGTTCTCTTTTATATTTCAGCAATACAAAGCGATCGTTTGTGCATCGAAAATTCAACCATGTTTGGAAGCATGTGTGTTACCCCTCAGGGTGGTGTGTTGCGTCTAGTGCAGAATCATGCTTCAAATATAAGTTCCTGCTTTGTTTGCCTTCTTGCTTGTTGGTTCTGCGGCTGGCTAGCTCTTATGGTGAAAAGGGAAGCCGACTGCGTAAGTTTCCCCTGTTAGTACATAGACTCTCTATCACTAAGATTCGTACTATGCCTCCTCGTGGCCACACACGGTATCTGGGTGTCTTGTAGCCACAGGCTACCTCAGCCGGGCATCTTTGATCAGCAGTGGGCCCCAAAGATACAGCGTGCAGGTCCACCGGTGTATGGATACACTCTTTTGCCTACCAATAACTGCATCCCTCCCCCCTCCCGAGCCCACTATCTTCTCGTTTTGGCCTTTTCAGGCAAAGGCTATAGAAAGGATACCTCGATCATAAACCATGATTGGCAGTACCTATAGGCGAGCATCAACAGACCGGTGTCTCGTAAGCTCCCTGAAGGCGAGGATTAGGCCTGATCGTGTCGAACTTATTCTGCCACTAGAGTCCTTCTCTCATCAATCAAAATACGTGTCCAAAGACTGCACACATTCCTTCCCCGTTTAAACCTAGTTCAGGTCTTATGCCTTCAACAAATTGAGAGAATCTGTCATTATCTACTTCGATGGACTTCCAAAATGTTTGGAATTGAAAAGAAAGTCTTTTGATGCCGTCATAAGATGATGTCTACGTGTAGCGCCAATAAACTTTTAAGAATTTTTAGTAGCACTTGAGACAATCAGTGCGTTTAATGTTTATAGATGAGATTATATTGACTCAATTAATGCATGTTTGAATGGTTTAAGTGTTATTTCCTTAAACTACATTATAAGCGATTAATATATGTATATTTAGATGAAAATACTACGTTCTTGTACGATCGAAAGTTACTAAAACAACTTATAACATAGAATCTCGGAAGATTATGCTAAAATATTCAATTACCAGAATAATATCAATGTCGTGGTATACCTTGTGGTCGTGATTTACTTCATTGATGAAGTAGGCTTTGATCTAATGGTGCGAATTTTGAATTTTTAACAAAGAGCCGCTTCAACACGTAAGGATAAGAGGAAATACACAGGAATTATCCCCAAATAAACATATATTTTAAATATAACACTTAACTATGAAAAACAAACAGTATTCACATTTATATCCTCATTATAAGCTAAACTAGACTATCCCGGTTGGCAACTAGGCCTAGTAAAATATCTTCAATGACAAAAATAAAAAAATAGGCTCCTGGTAAACACACCAATTGCCGAGTAGTATTTTTATCGTGACCCTTTTTGCTTAGCGTTAAACATTAAATTAAAGTAATCTCTTTTACTAACAAATATTACCGGGGTTAACGCACAATTGTCTTTCCTCCTAAAAAAACGTGCGACGTACTAACCTCAAAAAAACGCAATATGAATAGAAATGTTCTTGCTAACTCACATGACAGACGAAATCAGGGTTGCCGGATGACGCTGGATGGCTTATCTCCCGCTTTGCAGGGTTTCCGTGGCTGCTGATAGAATTAGGTAGAGGTGGGATGGCGGGAGAGAGGTGGGGAGAGGTCAACTTCTTATTGCAAATTTGCCTCCGGTTAGGTTATGAAGACGGAGAGGGTTACGGCGTTCTTAGCTCCAAGAGTCCTCTTCTGGCTAATCTTTAAGTTTCTTGGTCTCCCATTCTTCAACTTAGTGTGTCCAACTAGATTTTGGGGTATTCGGTGAGATTTTTACCGTAATTAAAGATCGGAATCTCGTAGGGGCTGGGTTCTTCTCCTCTGAATTTTACGAAACTTGAGATGTGAGAGTTACTCGAGTGTGAGCGGGTTTACTTTTCTCCAGTCAGACTTTTTCCAAGTCTGTAAAGGATTCTTCGGTATGGCACCGATACAGAACTTGACGATTTATGTTAATTTAGCCCGGGGAGGGTGGATCGATCTTCTCAATCTGATCCTATCTTTTCTCACGGAAAACGTCTTGTATGGCTGAAGGATTGATCTTCACGAACTGAACCTTCTTTTTTCTTATCGAATTTTAATCCTTTTCTTTCTTTCCTGGGCTTCTGTATAATTAATATAAAATCAGAAATCCTATGATGTTCTAACCTGGCAAATGAAATAGCACTAATACGAGTAAACTGGTGGAGAACTGATTTATATATATTTCATGAAAATGTTACTTGGAATTAAAACTGTTTACCGTATCTAACATGAATTTCTCAGGTATGAATACATATACAGGTACACTTACATAAAACCACTCTCATTACAAAGATATATAGAGACATAGATATTAGATATAAACTTAACGATCCAAGTAATGGTTTGGATCGAACACTGATGAGGCACTTCTCTTCCTCTAATCGATCTAGTTGATTTGCCTTATCTTAGAAATGTGTTAAGACCTCGACAAGACTGATTTAAAGGATACAAGCGCTGAAAATCACAGGATTGGATCAATATGTTCCTTTTTTATATATTTAGACCATTATCTGTAGAGTGCAGTATTAGCCTCACAAAATTAGGACGTAAATGAAGGAAGCTGACGCGTTTTTCTATTCACCCCCTCTCTCTCTCCTGCTGGTAAAACTTCCAAACAAATCCGAGCGAAGGTTAAATCCGTACATATCGTACTGAGATACGTACAAAAAGCCTTCGATAAGCTCTGGCTGGAATTAATTTGAAACAAAATCGCCAACCTACCGCTAGATCCAATCGTGGAAATAGTCTTTGCAATTTCATCATGGACAGAACAGCGCCCCTCATGATAAAAGGGTGCGGATGATCTGAGTTCGAGCTCAAATCGGGGGTTCATTAGTGCAACTGCCTTAGTCCTCTGACTTATCTGATGTAAACAATTGACCTTCCTATGCAAATAATAGAAGAAGCGATATAATTGTTATTTAATTTTCACATAACATGGCGTGAGGGCACAGGCGAGAAAAGCTGCCCAAATCTCCAATTTGCAAAAGTGGAAAGTCAGCCGGTTATAACTCAAATACACAACCAACATAATGGAAAATAGTCTCAGATACAACTAGGCCAAGAAGGAAGCGTGTTTGAATATAGATAGCCACCACCGACTAAGTAGATAACCTTGACATGAGATAAACGTTGGCAAAAAAATAACTACAAGTTGTATTGATTTAGAGTGGTTATCGTGGCGAACATAAGTGAATGCTACCTCATGTATATCATTGGTAAGCTCATTTACATTTACTAGAGATCCAGCTCGATAGGAAAAGCTCTCTGAACAGACTGCAGTGACAATATATATAAAAATATCAATGAGGTGAAATAAACGAAATTACATGGAGCTAAACAAGAGAGCCAAGATAGGCCTGATTAATTTCGTGACCTAAAAGCTAAGATACGATATAAATCCAGAGTTAGAACAGGGTATTGAAATCCCAGGAGAAAGAGAGCGAGAATCACTAGAAAAACAAAGGAATGTTAGACTAAAGAAAGCGATGCCCTATCACTAGGGTAAATCCCTTATCCTCTTTACCTGCTTTTTATTATCTTCTAGTAGCAAATCACATTTAATCTATTATTAGATCGTAAAATACTCTGGCAGTTTAAAGCCGTGTAGATGTTTTTCTGTATAAAGTCATCGTAAATGAGAGAAAGGGGTGAGAAAGACAACTTAACTCGGCCACTTTCTGACTTGTTAAAGAAGCCTGAGTTGGTACTCAGGCATTCTGACCTTGATGTAAACTATTTTTACCATGCATGTCATCATCAGGTTAGAAGCACTAACTAACGATTCATCTTCCCTCCAGTTTATATGGTGCTCTGCATCTTGCAGGTGTTTATGAATGTTTTTTTTATGAAAAAGACAGGGTACCAGATTTTTTTTAAATATTCGCCCATATATTGCTCCTACTGTGTATACAGCTCATGGCTTCATAGCCTCCATACGTGTTAAAGCCACCAGCTAAACCTTTTTATGTAGTTTGAGAGTTTATTGAGGGCGGCGAATTGGTAATAAATGGATGACGAATGGTCAAAGCTCTAAAAGGTTGAATATTTACAATTATTATTTACTAATTGTTGAAAAGAATATAAAATAAAATTATAAATTTCGAACAAGGAGTATTTACAGATCTAGGGCATAGCTATGAATGAATGAGGGTGAATGGATGAGTAATGATTTATGATTGGATGAATGAATGTGTGAGATGGTGGGGTAGAGTGGGTGAATGAGACTGAATAGATGCTTTATACCTGATGAAGTTGTTGGAGGATGGGGATGAACCAGTGAAAGATGAACAGTAGATGAATGAAGGATAAAATATATGGAATATATAATAGATTTTATTTTATAGGATTAATATTGTTTTAAAACAGAATAAATTCAGAATAAAGTGTTTTGGAATTATATATGTTAGAGAGGCCAACCTCCATCAAAAACATGATCAAATTCCAATCCACTCCACTAGCATAGCCAAGCAAGGAAAGTAGGGAGTAGGCATCATCTTTCCACCTCTGTCTTACAAGATAGCCGTTGTGGAGATTTCCCAAGCAGGCACACTACAACGTCATGTGGAACACCGTGAGGGACACTGAACAATCATCACAATAATGGGGTGGACTCTCTCAATAAGTTGCCCATGAGTAATTTGGATGTGGCCCACCCGGAGAGTGTAACCAACACCTGCAGGCATCGTAGCAGACCGCTCTACTCACATCTCTCCACGCTTTCACGAATCAATCTTAGTTTGTTTATGGCTAACGAGGTCCACTGCTATTTCTATCCCTGAAGTATGGTATGGCGGATAGCAGGTCAAAGATCACATACTGGTATTGTGATGAGGATGGTTTTCAGGCTTGATGCAAATGTCTTAGAGAGAACATCCGCTGCCTCATTGCCAGGGACCCCACATGTTTAGTAACCCAGCAGAATTGCTCAGTGCGACCTCGGTTCTTCATTAGATGGAGCCGCTAAAAGATCTGTACAACCAGTGGGTAGTCATGACTAAAATAATCTATCGCCTTTAGGGCACTTAAAAACTCTGAATAAATTACATGATCATAGCAATCTTCAGGCAAATAAGGCTGAGGGCAGTGGATATTGCAGTAAGTTCTCCAGGTAATATAGAAGAAGCACAAGAAAGAGTGCCGCCTTTCCTAGGTGAGAGAAAGAGAAGTCTAAAGCTGATCCCTCATCGGTCTTCGAGCCATTAGTGTAGACTCATCTAGATCCTTCATGAAAAGACTGATATTCTTCAACTTGGAGGAGCTCGGCTTGTAACAAAAGTGCTCCTTTTCTCCCTAAAAGTCCTCTATAACTGGTGTTTTCTGGTAGATCCCAGGGACATAGTCTGGCCTGCTGCCGTGGACTTATTTGCAAAGTCAGATGAGGGTGAGCCTCAATCAACACCCGAACTCGTGCAATAAATATCTCTAGAGTGGAGTCTCTACCAGCGTGTTAAGCAAAATGGGCATCAATACATTCCCTTTGGCTAGCCAGAGAACAAGGTAGTCTTTGTAAGCAGAACCAGAAACTAACCAGAGCTGAATGACAGCAGAGGTACAAGGGAATTGCACCTACATCCAGTCGAAAGCTAGGAATGAGGAACGACTTGAATTCCCCAGTTGCGAGGCGCACTCCTGCGTGAGGCTGAAAATGATATTGACAGCTCCTCCGCATATGAGGAGCTGAATACTCTATTTAAGAGCTTATCTACTATTTTATTGATCGAAAAACAAATAGAGTTACGCTAAAGATAATACCTTGAGAAACTCCACCTTTAATTTGATAGGTGGAGAAGACGACTCTTCCGGCCCTAACTCGGACAATACTATTAGCCATAAAGGCCTTTAAGAAACACGGAACTCTCCCCCTTAGGCCAATTCTGTGGAATGTTTGTAGAATGCCGTGTCTTTAGGCAGCGTCATAAGCTTTCTGCAGGTAAGAAAATGATAATTTGATGCTTCTGACGTGGAACGAAGCTTGTGAACTTGCATTTTGCGAAGAACTTTTCAAAATTCAATATCCATATCAGTCGAAGAGTCATCATCTTCTCAAGCAGCTTGCGCATGCATGGCGTGAGTGAGATTAGACGGAAGTTGGTAGGCTGCTAGTGATCTTTTTCCGGCTTCTGGTTTGGAATCACCATGGACAAACTCTAGCTGTTCGAGAATGCTCCTCACATCCAGATTCGGTTATAGAGGCCTAGCAGAAAAGACATCAACTCTTGTTAAAGATATCGAAGCATTGCATAGGGTATTGTGGTCGTGACCTGGGGAGCTGTCCTTACAGATTTTCACTAACTCTCATAATTCAGGTATGTTGAACAGCACGTTTTATGACTCTTCACCTCCGGATGCGAAATCAATGTCCTTCCGTTTCTCTCGAAGTCGATCCATAGCCGAAAGGAAAGTGGTGTCGTACTGGGATACTAAAGCGAAAAATGTGCCAAAGGACTCTCCTACCTCAGCAAGTGCAACTACAATGTTTCTATTCAGCGACAGGATAAGACATAATTGGGCAACGTACTTTTCCTTCATTTTACGGATATTTTGCCATATCTTTGTCATTGGTATGGGAGGCGAGATGGAGCTTACATGTGATCACCAGGAGGAGAGTCGAGCTGACTCATCGTCCAATGATAGTCAACTCTAGATCTGTGACACGAAATCTTAGGGGATTGCGAGTTACAGTGAGATCCATAGCTCGTCTGGATCACCCGATAGGCCCGTTTGGCAGCTGTACAGATGTGAGGAGGATGCTCACTCATGCGGCAAAGTGGAGGCAGAATTTGATGTATTCCACTCCCACATGGAGAGTACCAAAGTCTTCTGCACAGTTGTCAAAATTGCAGGATTCTACAAACTTCAGCAAATCTGCACCGGAAAGAGACCACTTGGAGACAAGTAGTGGGATGGGATACGTTTGTTTTTAGAATTATAGGATAGTGGTCACTTCTACTTAGATATCCGGCCACCATCCCTCCAGTGTTGAGGACAACTACGTCATGCCCATCAATATAGGCGAGGAGTGAGTCCTCCCTGTTATTGAATATTGAATCCTCCACAACAAATGCGGGCAAGTAAATTCTCCGAGCAGTCATAATGGGGAAGGGAGCTGCCCCACAAGGTCGGCTACGGACTGGGGTACAATGTCGCTATTTAGTGGTATTTAAATCAAGCAGACTGTGTAGTCTGCGTCTAGGTGGATGTTTCCTGCGACAACCTGAAAGAGTGGTTGGAATTTTATTTATTGGAAGGGGACATCACGACGGCGGTATAAACAAACGCTGCCAAGATGGCCTCCACCACCGGGAGTAGAGGTGTGCAGCACCTCATATCCCGTGTGACTGGGACAAGTTTTCTCCATTATCATGTTATCTTGAAGGCAGATAACTGTTAAGGAGGAGTCTTCTACAAAGGAGGCAAGTTCCTCCAAGTTAGCTCTAAGACTACAAATGTTCCACATAGAGACAAGTAGTGGGATGTGATACGTTTGTTTTTAGGATTATAGGATAGTGGTCACTTCTTAGATATCCGGCCACCATCCCTCCAGTGTTGAGGACAACTACGTCATGCCCATCAATAGAGGCGAGGAGGGAGTCCCTCCCTGTTATTAAATATTAAATCCCCCAAAACATATGCAGGCAAGTGAATTCTCCGAGCAGTGCCAATGGGGAAGGGAGCTGCCCCACAAGGTCGGCTACGGACTGGGGTACAATGTCGCTATTTAGTGGTATTTAAATCAAGCAGACTGTGTAGTCTGCATCTAGGTGGATGTGTCCTGCGACAACCTGAAAGAGTGGTTGGAATTTTATTTATTGGAAGGGGACATCACGACGGCGGTATAAAAAAACGCTGCCAAGATGGCCTCCACTACCGGGACTAGAGGTGTGCAGCACCTCATATCCCGTGTGACTGGGGCAAGTTTTCTCCATTATCATGTTATCTTGAAGGCAGATAACTGTTAAGGAGGAGTCTTCTACAAAGGAGGCAAGTTCCTCCAAGTTAGCTCTAAGACTACGAATGTTCGACATAGAGACAAGTAGTGGGATGGGATACGTTTATTTTTTAGAATTATAGGATAGTGGTCACTTTTACTTAGATATCCGGCTTCCATCCCTCCAGTTTTGAGGACAACTACGTCATGCCCATCAATATAGGCGAGGAGGGAGTCCCCCCCTGTTATTAAATATTAAATCCCCCAAAACATATGCAGGCAAGTGAATTCTCCGAGCAGTGCCAATGGGGAAGGGAGCTGCCCCACAAGGTCGGCTACGGACTGGGGTACAATGTCGCTATTTAGTGGTATTTAAATCAAGCAGACTGTGTAGTCTGCGTCTAGGTGGATGTGTCCTGCGACAACCTGAAAGAGTGGTTGTAATTTTATTATTGGAAGGGGACATCACGACGCTGGTATAAACAAACGCTGCCGCGATGGCCTCCACCACTGGGGGTAAGGGGGGAAGCACCTCATATTCCGTGTGACTGGGACAAATTTTCTCCATTATCATGTTATCTTGAAGTCAGATAACTGTTAAGGAGGAGTCTGCTACAAAGGAGGCCAGCTCCTCCCAGTTAGCTCTAAGACTACGAATGTTCCACTGAAGGATTGTGGCCATGTTTATTTCAATCGAGGTTTGAGTACCACTAGGTCTGTCTTTTGGCTGATGTTCCTGCATGGGAACTTAACTTATTTTAACCTTCCACCGAGTAACGTGGGGGTGAGGTTTGGAAATCTTTTTCTCCTTTTTTCTCTGCTGTTCTTTATAAGGAGCTATAAGTTAAGTTTTTTTGTGCAGCCCCAGTAGTTGTTGCGGGGGGGAAGCGTAATGATGGCTGCATCTCACCTGCCTGTGGCTTTATGGAATTCTTGGGGGATTATACCTCCCGAGGGCACGACAGGACGTCATTTTCTTCCTGAGGTGCAGAGCGGAGCTTCAGGTTGAAGTCGGTTGCAGTGTTACCTCACCTTCTTCTCCATGTCGACGTTACTTGACATTTTGTCGATGGCTAAGTCTATTTCCGTTGGGGGTTATGGATTTGAGGAAACATCCCGTATTGCCTCAAGCTCATGAGCCTAGGCTTACAAGAAAGAAATTAGATTCTGGTGGCTCCTCCACTGAGTACAACGACTCTGAGGACGAAAGACGTCTTTTCTGGTCAGTAGTTTGTAGACAATTCCCTTTTTAGATTGAGCTCTGGAGCTTGGGCTAAGTCGATTGATAGTAACTCAGTTGAGTTGGCATTTGTCGACTCGATCTAGTTTTTTAGGGCACCAAATCTTTTCCTAGCTTCCGCCGCAACAGAATTCCTTCCTGGGTAGGACTCTGGCATTCTGTTTTGGGAGAGTAGCTTTTGTTTCTTTGGCAGGGCAGCAAGCCACGGTGAAGGTCTTCTCTCCTCTCTCCTTTCCCTGCAAAATCACCAGCTCTTTCACAGCACTCCATGGGTTAATTTTTTGTGAGTTGGCCAGATTTAAAATGTCCTGCTCCATTTATAGATTTTGCTTTGCCGGCATATCACAGAATGATCTTCCTTGCATTGGAAGCAGTAAGCCTCTACATTGCATTATGAAGTGGCATGATGATATAGAGTGGAACGGTGGCCATAATTGGTACTCCAGTAGCATAGGAGACGCCTTTCTGTGAAAGGTTTTACCTTCATTGACTGAGGGCTGATCTTGATTCTGTAGCTAAGAAGTATCTAAAGAAAACCAAGATTATCAGGCTTTTTTCCCCTTCATGTTTGTTACATGGCTCACATTCTCAGGGAACATCTCAACTATCTCCTTTTCGGAGAGGTCGAAGAGGTTATAGCTGTATATGTACCTCTTAATGAGGATAAAGGTCGTGTGGGGTTTAATGGTTTCAAACATGCCATCGAATGGGCATGGGGAGGATGGAGATCCCCTTGCCTGAGTGACATCTTTTGCTAGAATGAGGACTCCCGTTCCATACTTTTTTAGATGGCTATCAGAGATGACTCCTATACCTAACTGTCTCTCCAGATACAAGGCGGATCGGATGAAATTATTCTTGCTCTCTTTGTAGTAGGCAGCGAACCAGTATGGGGTACGTACTTCGTGGCCTTGTTAGCTTCTCTGCCAGATGCTCTTCAAATATGTTCGTATATTAGTCCTGCTCTGTCTCTTCCAGATTACCTGATACTATGTTTATGATAGAGAAGTTCTTGTCGCAAATGGGTAAGGAGGCTGCATATTCTAGGGCTGTCTTCGCAGCCTCCTTTGTCAAGAAGGAGGGTAATTCCTCCGGCGGGCGGCACTGTTGACCTCTACGGAAGTCCTACGTTGGAGCCATTTTGTCTAGTACCTAGCAGACGCCGCGTCTGCATGGGTAACTCTCTCCTCCAGGATGGGTAGAGTAGAGGCTTCAGCTCCCCCTAGCATGGCTCGCCAGTTTCTTGGTGACCCTTTAAGTATGGGTGGCACTCTCCCACAATGTTGAGAAAAGTAGGAAGCTTGGTCCACCTCTAAAATACCCCACTAGATTATCGGGATCACAATAACCCCACAAAATCAAGGCTGCTCTTGTTAGGGCTCAATACGCTCTAAAATACCGCTCTGCCTCCATGTTGTTCTTTTCAGGTGTATATTTTGTTCTCATCGAGCTTAGGTTTGGATTAGACTAATAACACGGGTTATATCGTGTAGAGATATACGAGTTAACCGAGTCAGTTAAGAAGCTGCGAGTATGTATATATATATATATATATATATATATATATATATATATATATATATATATATATATATATATATATATATATATATCAAGTTCTTTCTCATGCAAAGAAAAAAAATGAAAGGAAAACAAAATCCACCTGGTTTCTCTAAGCCACTCTACCCAGTCTACGGTAACATACAAGTACGATAAAAATCGTAAATTTAGGAGGCAGTTATGTCTTCCTGACTTCAGTTCAAGAGGCACACCATTCGAGGGTACATTTATAACCAAAGATTCAAAAATTCAAACTAATGATCTCGTATTAGGCTCTCCCAGAGCACCATGACAACAAGCGCGGCTAACTAGTCGGTATTTGTCAGTATTTGTACGTACCTTCCATTTCTTGTGGTAATCATTAATAATTTCAATCTCTATTCCAGGCATTCTAATCATTGGTAGTGGGTGTCTACTTTAGGAAAATCAATATCCCACCCTTGAAACTGAGGCCCCGTTCGGTAACCGAGACATCCTGGTATTGGGCGGCGTAATCCGATTACTTAAACCTCCCCCTCTCTCCACTCGCGTCGCGGATTATCAGAAAGGTCGCTTAAAACCATATAATGTACTAATCATCAGACTTCGACTCCGGTGAGCCTAACAGTCGTTAAACCAGCAATATTTACCCTAAAAGTTTGTATTTAATATTACTTTATATGAGAAATTAGAGGAGTGACAACCAAATGCCAGAATGTGCCTTTAGGGTTAGGTGAAAGACGCTCTGAGAAAACCGTTAGAGGATGAGACTTCATTTCGCCGTCCTCATTCCCCCTCACCCCCTTCCTTCCCCTACAGCCAGTGTCGTGGCGAAGTATATATGAGAATAATGGTAGAAGAACGAGTAAGATCGATTCAGTCATCGAGACAACGAAGTTCGGCTAAGTGCTTGGCAACCAAACGAAAGGGAGGTAGAAGAAGCTCATCCTGTGCCAGTTCCTGGTCGTCACACCGAAAAGTAGCATCGTGTCTTAGGAAGATCGAGACAACGGAGTCCAGGTAAGTACCCGGCAACCCTACGAAAGGAGTACAGAAGTAGCTCACGCTGCGCCAGTTCCTGGTGGTCACAATGAACTTTAAATTAGCTTGTATTGAGAAAAAAATTCAACTAGCTCTCGTGAGAGAAACCCCCTATCCTGTTGTACAACAAAACCCTTAGATAGTCCTCGCCATTGAGAAATACCCCAAAGTGAACTCCTTCAAGCACTCCCCTTTGTCAAAGGATTCACTCCTTTGCTCATCACTCGTCAGAGCGAATTATTGCCAGATTAACCCGAAGAGTGGAACAAGCATACTTTCCTTGTCCCGTTGGTGAAATCATCTCTCCAAGACAACTTGCTTAAGGCCATCATTCGCACGCACCGTATTCACATGTAGCTTGGAAACTATCTCCCTTAGACAAACATCTGTAGTGGCACTAAAGACCTTCCACGCGCCTGCCTGAATAGCTTTTTTGGTGCTACATAAAAATTTAGGTCAAGGTCAGTCGCAAACTAGATTTTCGTTTGGTTTTTAAAGGTAAATAAATTCCAATTATCTCTTTTTTTGGAAGGGCAATTAGCGTTGAATATTAAAGTTAGCTTTGGGTCAACCATTACTGTATATTCAATTGTATAATTTAGTAAGTCTCACTTAAACTCGTTTAATTCCAAACTGTGTAGTTTGTTTGTTAGATTTAATGTTTTGTTTCGATTGCAATTAAAGGTCTATTTTCTTATAAGCATTTAATTCAATCCTAGAAACGCGAAACAGGGTACTAGAAACTCTCAAAGATTCAAAATAGCGTAATAATAGTAAAAAATAGCACTCTTGGAGAAAATTTAATCAAGGAGTTTTGAAGTACGTAACAAAACTATACGTACTTACACCACCACTCGGTCCTTGAAATAACACGACATCTATATTAGCTGTTAGTTATTATGGTTATGTCATCTGCAAACTGTATATGTGCTGTTGATGACAAAAAAAAATCCGGAAGTCTCTCGTATATATTTTATAAAGTGGCGGATTCAAACATCATCCTTGTGTGGCACCTTCTCTATCCTCAAACTCCGGTTTATGGTAGTTTTATATCTCTATATAGGCCGTCTGGTCTTTGAGATGTTCACACAGACACTTGGTCAATTTTGTGAGGAGGCCTATCAATTTTATTTTAAATTTTAATCCTAACCGCCACACCTTCTTAAACGCCTTTATCACATCTCTTAGTTTAAGGTCTGAATATTTTTTGTTATTATTGCTTTAGCCAGTTTCGACGAGGAGGTCTAACGCCGTTTTCGTTCCTCTATCTTTTCTATATCAGTATTGGCACTTTGTAATTCGATCGTTTTCCTCCAGATAGTGGACCAGTCTTCTGTTTATTTATCTTTCTAATATTTTGGCTGCCACTTCCAAGAGCGTTATCGGTCTGAAGTTATCGATTTCAGTTGGTGGTTTGCGCGGTTTTGGCAGAAATATAATTTTCCACTCTTTAGGGCATCAGGAAGATACCCTGCCCTAATTGCTGAATTACATGGGCCTAAATATTTTTAAGCAAATCATCTGGTACTTTTAGCAAATATTTTCTTGTTTTGCCCGCTTTTCTAGGCACTTTTTGTTGTCTGGCTCGGATTGTCGCCTTTACTTTTTGTAATATTACAGGTTCAATAACTTGTTCTCCCATGGACACTATTGAGTAGGGTGGAGCGAAAAATATTTTTCTGAAATTTATTTTTCCCCCTCGATATTTTATGGGGCTATCTGTCAAATCAAAACTCTTAAAATGATTTTTTCATATAATAAATTTTAAAGGTTCCTCAACCCCATTGAAAATTGAAACTAATCCTATTTTCAACTAAACTTTGAATTTCGTCGATTATATCTAAAAAATAAATTCTAATTTTGAATTGATACCTCAAAATCAATAACTATTTTATTTTAAAGAACAAGTAAACGAAATTTGGAAGTAATCGATTGATATTTAGAGGTTCTTCAATAACATATTATAGCGGGCTATGTGACAATTATGTTTCAGTAGTTCGAAAGATTTCGTTGAGAGTGGATGTGTTTGTGTGTGTGGCTCTGTCTCGGGTCTATTGTTTTGATCACATTCTTCAATTTGTAGTTAAGAAGTTATTTATAGTGTACAATCAATATTTATACCCGTTTTATTATATTTCAGAGCTAATTAATATTTAAGAAAAAATGGCGCACCCTGCTTATTATTGAACGAGGCTTGCCAACTTATAAAGATGTTATAAAATATGTTTTGTTTGAGTGAGAAAAAGAAAAGAACCACAATAAAAAAGCCCCGCTAATCTAACAAATTATTACATTAGTAACGGAAAAGTTAATTTCTATTTAGAAAACGGCATCAATCCCTTGTGTGTCTGTAGAAAAAGAATTTCAAATTATTACTAAAATATCAGGCTTTAATGTGAAATATTAGCCGAAAAAATGTGACCTTATTAAAACAGATGTGACGATTTTACAAAGAATGAAGAACAATTGTTTGATATTTCGTGTTGTATATGCGATAGCTTTAAAAACTGTTCCTGTAGCAAAGAAAAGAAGGTGCCGCCATTGAAGCAAACGTTTCTGGAAGACTAACGAACAACTAGGAAATGGCCTTGGGAAATATGGGTCAAATTCAATCAAAGAACAATATTTAGAGTGCAGTTATGCAGAGTTGTAAATATTGTCTCTTAACTCAACCATCTACTTCAACAGATAATATCAAAGTGCCTTTTCCTTCATTCAGCACAGAAGCATAACCTGTTGAGGAAGGTAGCGAGTATGAGCTTCTGTTATCCGTGTAACGTGAAGTAAACAAAGAATATCCATCTCAGAATCCATCTAAACAAATAAAATTGTCCAAATTTGTCATTGTCTTGTGACCAAACTGGTGGGTCTGATCGAGCTGCAGCTTTAATAACAAGTTTAATCCTTAAGGGATTATCGTCAATTGAGGCAAAGAAACTTCCGTAGTAGTTGAAATGTCAAAAGTTAGAATAGAGCGTGTCGAAGAACGTATACACTACAGCAAGGAATTAGCTCGCATAAGCCATTATATTCTATATATTTTGATGGTAGAAAAGATAACACATTTGTTGTTGAGACGATGGATTGCCTCATCACAAGAAGAAGATAATGGAAGAGCACATATCTATGATAGAACAACCTAGTTCAGTATATCTTGGACACCTGAAATGAAGATATGTTCTGGAAAAGCTAAATGCGACGCAATATTCTCGTATCTACATAGAAGCAAATAACATCGCAACTGATGAACTCGTTGCTGTGGGTCGCGATTGAACAGCAGTGACTACAAGAACAAAAGGAGGTGTGATCAGAATGTTAGAAGAAAAAACTTAATAGAACACTGCATTGGTTTATTTGCTAGATCCATGAAAATGAGCTCTCATTGCGCCATCTTATCAACAATTTGGATGGAAAAACAACGGGGCCTGGTGGATTTGTTGAACCTATAGGAAAAGAAATGGATAAATGTTAGACTTTAACTATTGTTGAACTCAAGCAAATTCTGACTAACTTACCGTCTGCTGACAGAGGAAATCTGAACAGGGATCCAAAGTATCTGTTTACTATCCTTATATCTATGTCACAAGGTAAATGTTCTGCTGAAATGGCTCATAAGTGTCCCGGAAAAATGTTACATACACGATGGCTTACAACGGCAAATCGGACATTTCGATTATATGTTTAGAATTCGGACCCTTCTGACACACTGAAATCCATTGTCGTGTGCACCATACTTGTTTGAAATAATAGCTAACTCTTATTCGGAAGATGAACCACTCAACCACTTCAAAACAGTGCAATCAATGCAAAGAAAGATCAAACAGATTAAGTATAAGTTGCCCGAGTGATTCAAAGGAATGCGGAAACATTCTTCTGTCTATGTTGCAAGATAAAAGAACTCATATCTGGAAACTTGCATGAAGAAGAATTATGAAAACACGAAAGGATTATAAAAGGAAATCAATACGCACTTTCAAGATCCCAGACATAAACTTTGAAGCTGACCACTACACTACCTAATTAATCGGCAGCAGAAAGTTGTGGCCAAACCTCCGCTGATGAGGACACTCTCTAATGATCAACTTGAATAATTTATCCGTCAACAACCTAAATTGGATATTCCAAAGTTTTCTTGTCACACACAAGCGGTTGAGAGATGAATCAAACTGGTCACAGAAATGTCACTAGCAGTTTGTGTATAAGACAAAAAGGACGGCTCTATAAGGAGTAGAATTGAGTCCAGGAGAAAAATAGCCTCATTTCATAGCAAGAAGGACTTCGTAATGAAATTTAATAACACTAAAAAAATATAACTGCATTGAATAAATGGATAGTTAATAATAGTAAAAATTTAAATATTCGACTGTTAATTGTTCAATTTCAGAGTAATAATGATCAAAACCTACAGGCTGCATGGAAACATAAGGAACTAAAACGTATCGAGTAGTTAATAGATTATTTTTATTCAATAAAATGGAAATGGAAGTATTGATTGTAAAGTTTTATGAAAATATAATTTTTAAAAGTTTTCTTGGAAATAATATACCACGTATAGGACATAAATGTTGATATAATAACTTGAACTTCGAAAACAAATAGATAGAATTTTCCGACATTTTGCTTTTTTTTTCAAAGATTTAATTTCGTTAAGGAACCTGAAAATATTAATTTAAAAGTCTGAAATTTCAGCAAAATAATTCTTAATGTTTGGTCCATCATAAAATCACGGTAGGAAAATGAATTTCAAAAATATTTGCAAAGCCCCTTTTTCGATCAACTCTACTATTGCGGCTGTTTGATTAGGTGTCATTTAATGTTTATTCGCTACTAACTCCTGCTTACCTATTCTTCGCGTTGTTGGTCAAAATCTTTGCTTTCCTTTGGCGAATTATCGAAGACCTTGCTCCAATGATCTCTGACGACGTTCTCTATCATTTGAGGGGTAATTTAATTTTTGATCATGATTTTCCACTTACTTAAATAATTGTTTTCCAAAACTTGGTTAGCATCAATTCTGTGTTAATGAACTGCACGAACCTTTCTCATCTTGCACCATTCTCTCTGGCTACTGTTATTATTTCGTCCCTTATCTCTTGCAGCCTTGACCCCACCTCCTTTGTGGAGCCAAACTGTTCCAGTTTTTCTCTCAGTGAATTATCTTCCCTCTCTAGTGCAGCAATTTGGGCAGTGCACATAGGCCGCGAGATGAGATAGTCCACTACGCCTTTTCTTGCCACGAAGTTTCTTTTCACATCGACTAGCACTTTAAGAAGGTTGACAGTGGCTGCATCGAGTCCCTCTAGCGTTGGTTCACTTAATTCTGGCTCCTGATAATTAGTAAGTTCTTTAGCGTAATCACGCCAGTTAGTGTCTTTAGAGCTTTTTTTCAACAGACATTTTAGCTGTATCGAATTCATCGTGATTGTCATTATGACCATCTCGTGGTCGCTGGTGGAGGGCTGCCCATTTTCTATCAAGTAATTGAATTTAAATGCAGGAGAGACTAGTAAAATTGCAGGTTCGGCTGCACTTCTTCGTTCAAATTATGTTGAAATATCTGGTCCTACTCTCTCTACAACGCCTGTTTCGATTAGTGTGTCCAGGTTTTTCCCCATGTTATTTAAGTAGTTAATTATCTGGACGACCTGCACCGAGCATTTAGATCCCATATAAATATTGCTTGATCCTTTGAATCAAGGACGTTTAAGAATTTATGAAATAGCAGGAAATTTATCATAGGCGGCTGATATCCTTTCATTATCGTTATAGGGCCTGTAGTCGTGTCAACTTTAACCGCTAGGTAGGCGTCTTCTAGATATTGTGTTTTACTAAACTTTCTGTTCTTCTTGATAGCAAAAAAATACACCATCATAGTTGATATCTTGCTTTGTCTTCGTTATTATATTGTAGTTGAATATTTTTCATTGGATTGTTCTATTTACGTCCCACCCTGCTATGTTATAGCTAATCATTTTTAACTTTCTTCTCTGGTCCATATTAGAAACATTTATTTACTCTTTTAGGCCTTCCGTTCCGTTCTGCTTATTTTTTATTCACAAGCTGATTTAATTCTCCTGCATCTCTTTTTATTAAACTCATCTTTTGTCACTGTGAAACAAATTTACTCGGATATGTTCAGATCAGCGCTTATTATAATATTCATCCCCTCTTTATTTGAGTACGATCCGTCGTATTCTTTTGCAAACTAACCTTTCTTCATAAATTGTATGATTTGATTTGTGTTATTCACCGGAAATTGCCGACTATCTTCACTCCTTTCCTGAGATTGTTCCCTTTCACTTTCGTCTCGTTCTTCATCATTCTCATCAACTTCCATGATTAGTTGTTTTTCTTTATTGGCGCAGCTAGCCGGTGGTCTCTCAATTTCTATGCTGTTATCCTTTTCCTGGTGGTGCGATAGGCTTAAGCTTCCGGGCCTTTTCAACGCCTGGGTTTGTCTGCTGTCTCTTACTAATGTTTGTAGGCTATGGTCTTGCAATAAAATTTTAAGAAGCTGCTGGCTTATACTGCACATTCAAGAAGACTTCTGCAGATGGGAGATTATCCTGGAATCACATCTGTTCCAGTCCATTGTGGCTTAGAAATCTTTTTATTTCTTTCGAATAAGATCCCAGGTTGACGACATTGAGTACGTGTGCATGAAGTATACAAGCTAGAATATTTAAAGATTTCTCCTACTTAAGCTCTATTACATTATTTTTTACTTGGTAGTGAACTGCTGTGACCTTGGCTACTTTCGCGTAAGTCTGAATTTGTCTTTGCTTTTCTAACTTTGCTTTCTCACTGCATTTCTTTTCTATTAGTTCCTTTTTGACTCGGCACGACATTGGCATAGTGCGATGGTTGCCCCCACAATTCAAGTATTTTTTATGTTGACTATTACATCTTCTCCGTGTATATGTTTTGGAACTTCACCCTGAACAATATTATTTTATCTATTTTTCAATTCTTTTGAGGTATGCTTCTCTAGCGCGAAGCAGTTAAAACATGTTAGTACACTCACAAAATCATCTTTTATTTGCTCCTGAGTTATTTTTAGGTTAAACGCTAACATTCCAATCTCTTTAGCCCTTCTAGCATGAACGTCTTCCTAAATATTATTTTGAATACGTACATGCGTGTATTCTGTACTGGAGTAGTTTTTCACGAATTTTATCACTTTCTTAAATCTCCCCCAATCTTGCTTCTCCTCGATTTCTTCTTTAATTTCTTTAGCGCTATGTTCCCATATCCACGTGTCTATTGGTCTATAATAGATTGATTTCTGGGCCTCAATTTGCGAAATGCACTTTGACTTCTAAGCCTATTAATTTCAATTTATTCGTTGCTCTATCACTAAGCAACCGTCTACATCTAAAACAGTTTGACAGATTTCTATAACGTTAGTGGAGTAATCTAATAACCTGATTAAGACCTTTCCAAACTCTCCGTAGTAAGCTTGGTCTGACGCTCATCCTGTCCCTTTTTTGTGTACCCTTTAAGGTACGCAGGGTCAGTCGCCTTGGGTTTTCATGGTGCTATATTTCTTTTTCTTCTTTGGCGTTTTCATTTAAGTAATATTAAGAAAAATGAGAAGATTCAGTTCAGAAAAAATCGAAGGATACCTTTATGATCCAGGTATTTATTTTGTTTTATTCCGCGGCGTGTAAGTGGCCCTATCTGACAACTTAATCACCTAGTCCTGACAGAATTTTGCTTCACCCACACAACACCGCCGCGCACACGAGTCTATCCCGTCCCGTGCTAAGCTTCAACTTGTACCAAGTTAGCCACACGGTTCGACTATGGCTCCTGCTTGTGTGCGTATCTAAGGAGACTTAAAGGTCATAGCCGACACGCCCTAAATAGGGGTGTAAGAGAGGAGTGTAGATCTAGTATGAGATCAAGTCGGGAGTCGCTGTAAACTCCAGTCAATTGCCTTATGGGTAGAGCTTGATTCTTATTAAAGTTCCAAATAGGTGTGGTGATCGGTTTATATAATAGGTAGGCTACTTGCACCAAGTTGCAGGATTCAATAGTCCTAGGAAGAATCTCCTCAAAATGGACGCACGTTGGTTTGATTAAATCCTAACGCGCAGTAATTACAAAAAGGGCGAACACGAGAAAATGGATAAAAGGTCAAAAGACCTAAGTCAACAATAGGAAACCAATAAACCAACATTTCACGTCTCTTGATAAAATTATCAGAAAACGGAAGTCTACCGAAAACCTGAGGAAACACAAAGTCCAACCAAAGGAAATTATAACACAGTTTGTAAAATCGGGTGATACTTTAGCTAGCTTAGCTCAAGGATTTAAGAAAATTGTGGTACATAGCCTTGCAAAACTCTGCCCTAAGGAAATGGAACTAATGAGCTCCGATGACAGATTTGTCCAGAAGTCGAACCTAGGCCATACCCCTAAGTAAATGAAGTTTTTTATATAGGCAACCAATGAAAGGAATAGAGAGTTCAAAGTTAGGCAATATAATTGTCAGTAAGTATTGTCATGCCCGTATTAGCATTTACGCAATCCCTTTTAAAGTCATCAAGTCTAGTTGTTCCAGAATTTAATATTTCGCGTTGAATATATATATATATGGCCTGCTATTCGCCTGCCAATAACTTCGTGAGGTGCCGCTTGCCCCGTTTTGGGCTAATATTAGAATAAAATATATATTTTGCAATGTCCTTCTTTACCTCGATTAACCTAAACCTTCGGTAAGCCCAGCCAAAATAAAAACATTGGGAACAATTCATATTTGGAGTCAGCGACTTAATTTCCTAGTCATATTAACTGGTAACCCCTGTTACTAGTAACCCCTATAACTAGTAACCCTTCGTTTCGACCACACAAAAAAGCTATAGAAAAATGGACGCAAAATGCCATCGTGAGACAAAACAAGGTGAAGAGGACTTCGAGAACGCTGTCAAGATCAAGCCGCCCATCTTTGATGGAACAGCAGTCCCAGGTTGGTTCAAATTTGTGGACGCCCAATTTCACATCTCAGGAATAAAAAAAGAGGAGACTAAATTTTTCTACATATTAGCCTTACTTTCTCCTGAGACCATCGATAGTCCTCCGGCAGTCATTGAGTCGGACCAAAATTCTTCTTTTTTGAAGGCAGAAGTGATTTGAATTTTCCAGAAGACAAAATCCCAACTCCGAACTTTTTGAGAAGCTTATCGCACCCTCCATGTTAACAAGATGACCCTAAACACATTTGCAAGAACTATGAAGGACTGCACGGCAGGTAGGAGTATTTGAAGGACTTGTAAGGCACAAATTCATCCTATCTTTACTAGTTAACATCGTGCCCATAATTCTCGCGCAGAGAGAACTTACCCTGGAACAATTAGGAAAACTGGCTGATGAAATTATGATATTTGGTAGTGCGCAATGCATTAATGGAAATAATAGTAGTGAGTCGATAGGTTGGAGTGTGCTTCCATGCCCAACGCATTAATGCCGTATCCAAATAAAGATACGAGGGATATGTATATAAGTAATTTGGTGGGAATTACGTGGTCAGTGTCCAGTGGTGTGTTTCCTAATAGGAATCGACCCAGCTAATTGCATATTATACCCGGAGGATTGCGACCCTGCAGAAAAAAACGAAGATATATAGTTTGCTACTTACCCGAATTCTCTGGGAAAATGCGAAATTCTGAAAACAGTGCAGGTGGCCCAAGAGAGAAGATAAGGTCCAGATGCAACCTTCCTTCAGGGCATCTTTGCCAGCCCCGGCGGAAACCTAGCAAGCGTGGCCGCTGGTATGCTGTCTGTTTTCACCGTTGACGCTAAAGTGTTTAATAATAAATGTGATTTCCTAATCGACACGGGGGCGAGTGTATCAATAATTTCGTCTCAATTGGTGAAATCGGGTAAATTGTGCGAATTTAGTTTAAATATTTCAACGGCTAATGGCGGAAAAATAAAAGTACACGGCAAGGTTCACACGGAGTTAGTGATCCCCAGTCTTCGCTGATCATTTGTAGTCCCGGTGGTCATTTGTTTTCTTGGATATCACTTCACCGATTAGGTATAAATTTTTGGAGGTATTATAATCTTTGAGTAGATTGTGTTCGCGGCATACTGATAGACAAAGAAACTAAACGTGTATCAGAAGTGAGATTAGCTGGAGAATCTGTTAGCCTTAATTATCATGACCTTTAGTACCTATCGCCCCATTGCATCGCCATAGTAGAAAATTATGAGGCTCTATACGGACCGGCACTCACTCATCACTCCCCATGATCGCTGAACTCAGTGACACATTTGACGAAATTGGTAGTGCTCCATTCGTTCAACCGAGGCAGCTTTCATTAGAGAAACAACAGGGTGTTAAAGCAACTTTCGAATCACAGGTTTCTAGGCGATTTTAGAGCGCTCAATGCGATGACCACGCCCGAAAGATATCCGCTGCCGCAAAACCAAAGGGTTACGAATCACCTCCATCGTAAAAGGATCCTTTGAAGGCTGGACCTGGTTCGTGCCTATCATCAAATCCCTATAAACCAGCCAAATATAGAGTAAACTGCGTTCAAATCCCCAATCAGTCTCCAAAATTCAAGCTTCACCTTCCAATGGCACATGGATAACCCGTTTTGAGGAATAGGAATCGTTTTTTTTGTATATAGAGAGCATCCTAATATATTCAGACAATATGGACGACCACCTGAAGTATTAGTAGCAAGTCTTTACAGTCTTGGTAGAAAAAGGTCTGAGAATATCCCTAGGGAAATGCGGGCTGGCGAAGAAGGAAATAGATTTTTTACGGCATCATATTTCGGTGGAAGGAATCTGTCAACCATCGAAGAAAATGGAGGAAATTCGAAGCATACCGTTACCCAAGGACTGCAAGGAGCTTCGAAGTTATCTGGGCATGTTAATTTACCACGAGAGAATATTCCTAACTTTATCGCGATTGCAGCCCCATTGACAAGCTTGTACGCCTACAACCAAAGGATCGGGACCTCATGTGGAAGAAAGAGGCACGAGGAGCATTTGAAAATACCAAATCTGCCTTAATCGGCTCCGTGAAACTCTGTTACTCGCTTCCAAATGATTCGCAATACCAGCTCCCAATACGCGGCAGGTGCTGACCTGCACCAAATGATTCAGGGATCTGCAAAACCGGTGGCATTCTTTTTAAGCAAGCTAAACTGGACGCAGAAAGCGTACTCCACCTACGACAGAGCCTTTTTAGTGGCGTATCTTGCTGGCATGCACTTCAGGTATCTGAGGATAAGGTCCAAGGGATGTGCTTCAAGACCACCAGCTCTAATACTGGTGGACACAAAAGAGCTTACAAACTTTTGGCGCAGCTTCTTTGTCATGTCTTCTGCACATTGGTTATCGCCATTATGTCTTTTAGCTAAATGATGGAACAGCCGTTTCTCAGGCCATGGGGACTTTATATGCTCCTGATGTTCTAATTTCTCAAGAAATTCAAAACAAGGTGGCATTATATTGATTACACGGCCAAAGCTATGGCCTACCTCAAAGATGAGAGTGTGCATATTTTGGAGACAACTGTTAAAGTTACTCAGGCAAGAGATGATTACAGATAGCTCCTGGTGCTGGCTTTCATCTTCATCAGAGGTATCCCTCCTCGAGGCATGTGCCGATCCCGATGTATGCCAAAAGTAATCCACGTTTTCAAAGTCTAGATGTTTCGCCTGAAGTTCAACCTGACAGCCCGCAAGCATAGAAGATTTTGAGAACTTTGCATCTTTGTGTTACGTATTTGCGTTCAAGCGTGGGTAACAGCCAGCATTGATTTTAAGCCGCAAGAAATAACCTGAAATTGCTGAAGCAATGTCAGATGTATCACACGATTTCACGTAGATATCAAGCGCTACGGTGAAGAAGATGGGAGGCCAACTGTGGTACATTTCTGAGGAGTTGGCCGCTTTGTCATTGTTTGCTGATGATATGCATAATAGCACCAAGGATAAAAGAGTTATAGCTATTAAAGAGTAAGAAGGGGAGGAACAGCTGAAGAACCCTGCAACTAGCGACGTGAAACTCATACAAAAGAAGACTTTACAAACGTGAAATAAAAAATTTATTTCAAGAAATTGCATATTCAAGATGATTTCCTTGATTATCTGTCCACTCATTTTAAGCATCAGCATAGCTTAATTGCTCTAAACACCTTCCTCAGCATATTGGCTGGCACCGATCGACCTTGCGGAACTTAGCATAAAAGCTTGTTTATTAGAAAGATTTTTTGGTCTTCTCCGTAGCCAAGTGGCCCTAAGAGATGATTTAATTGAGATCAAAGTGGATGCTCGCTGCCTTAGTGTGTACGGTTCGAATCCCACCATTGTATGGAATTTTCGCGAATCAGGAAATAATATCGCCAAAGAAAATTTTTCCCGTTTTTTGTTTCTTGCAGTTTGTGGGATTCATTTTATCATTCTTTCAAGGTGATAAAAGATTTATACATTGTATATTTGCTGTGTGTTTACCCTCAATTCTACTTTGTCATGTGAATTCCCTATTAACTTTCTCTCTTTCTTAGTCCCGATCGACCTTGCGAATCGTAGCTTAAAAGCTTGTTTATTCGGAAGATTTTTTGGTGTTCCGCGTAGCTAAGTGGCCTAAGAGATGATTTAATTGAGATCAAAGCGGATGCTCGCTGCCTTAGTGAGCACGGTTCGAATCCCATCCCTGCACGGAATTTTTGCGAATTAGGAAATAATATTTCCGAAGAAATATTTTCCCGTTCTCTGTTTCTTGCAGTTTGTTGGATTCATATTTTATAATCTTTTGCGCTCTTGAAAGATTTATACATCGTGTATATATATATATATATATATATATATATATATATATATATATATATATATATATTGTGATAGAACGAGTTGAATCTGTGTTAAATTCAACTCCTATCCCATATTATTTTAAACCATGAGGCTACCCACGTGCATCTTCGATTCGAGGCTTGGAGTCTTATCAACAGCTACCGGACGCCAATGTTTAAACAAGGAGGTTATCGTCCCCCCGTTCGCCCCCATACGCCGACCTCGCCAGATCGAGTTAGGCTTATGAACAGATAAGGCATTTTTCTCCGGCCCAGCTGTGCGTTCCCTCGAAGCTTCCACCCCATTCTCCCCCACGCCAAGGAGATGTCCTGGCTATTTATATGGAAACTTTACCACTAAGATCAGATAGGAGATCCAGATTTTCGTCGCGAAACATCACCACGACCCTCTCTCCCTTTGTGCGCCAAGGGACCTCGAACTCGAGATTCACCATCACTTGTCCAGAAGGAGGACAATATTCCTTGAGTGCCAAAGGTTCGAGCCTTTAGTGACGCCAAGTCCCCAAGGCATCCCCCCCCCCTGTTGTTCAAGGAGAACAACATTAGAACAGCCATTGTTCGTTTTGAGCCCTTCGCCAAGAAACGGTTCTCATCCCCCCCTGTTGTTCAAGGGAGAACAACATTAGAACAGCCATTGTTCGTTTTGAGCCCTTCGCCAAGAAACGGTTCTCTCCCCCCCCCCTGTTGTTCAAGGGAGAACAACATTAGAACAGCCATTGTTCGTTTTGAGCCCTTCGCCAAGAAACGGTTCTCATCCTCCCCTGTTGTTCAAAGGAGAACAACATTAGAACAGCCATTGTTCTTGAGCCCGTAGACAAGAGACGGTTCTCATCCCCCCTTTGTTCGGAAGAGAACAAAGTAGAACAGCTATTGTTCGTCGAGCCGTTCGTCGAGTAACGGTTCTCCTTTCCAAGACGCCTCGTCAGGATCCTTTTATCCCCCCGCTTCGGCTGGAACTCGCCAGCGGACCGAATATTCCTTCAAGTACCTTCCACTGCACCCTAATGAAGTTACGTAAGCCAAGCGTCACCTTTTGAGTACTGATCCCTTATTTGTCAATTCTATCCTGTGCTTTAAATGGTTTATCGAACCATCCCATCTCTTTAACTCCATATTTGTTTTACCTTTTTTGATCCCTTAAATCCTTGGATTAGCCCGAGTCTCCACGACCCTTTCCATTCTGTTTGTCAATATTTTCCGTTTTTGTGTTTGCTGATAGTTATTATTAATAAAACTCTATTTTATTAATGATAGCAATATTATTATCCTTGAGCTCAGTTCCACTTCTTAAGCATTTTGAAAAAACATAATACCGGCCGCCAGACAGTAAAACGCACTCTAAAGATAATTAAGGAAGTTCCCTCAACGAATAGTGTTATATATAGTATCGTCGGGAGTCATTCTACGACATATATATATATATATTCTCGTACTTCTTTATAGTTGAAATATTCTATGTCTTATTTGTATTTTATTGTTTTAGATGGTATATATCACACGCCAAATAGATAAATATATCTATTTAATCTCAATAGATTAAACCGTAAACTTAATAACTTTGGTTTTAATTTTAATTTCAATATTTCTAGAAATAAAGTCATTTTTAACTTTTCTTATATCTTTAGGACTATATCTCAGGCTTCCTGTTTTCAAATAGATCTTCTATCGATATTTCCTTGCATTTGAAAGACTTTACCACATCATTCAAATCCACTCTCAATTTTATTAATGAGATCAATGCTTAGCTAATAAGTTCTACTATAATTGGGCAGTTTCAAAATTTCCAATCCTGTTTTCAATTTTAATCTTTTCAGTGTCCTCTTCATCTTACGCAAAGTTTAATCTATCATAGTTTGTAAACCTAATAAAGGTAAATGGGCAGTTATCCTATATTGTACTGATTATATGCGCAAAATGTCTACCATTCTATCAGATTGGTCGAAATTTCAAAAGTGAATACAGATCTTCTTAAGTATATTTTGAAAATTTAGGATGTAATTAATATTGTTCTACGTTGTCTTACTAAACAAAATCTTTTAATTTATGTTTATCATAAGCTTTTTGTTTCTGGTTCATCCCCTGGAGTCATCTATGGTTTACCTAAAACTCATAAAAATAAAATACCTATCTTATCTGCTGTCAATATTCCAAGCTACAACTTTGGTAAATTTTTTTCCGCTTATTTATCCTTTGACACATATTCAATTCACCTTACGTAACTCTTTCGATTTTTCAAAATATAATGGTGATCTCCGTCTGGGGTATTGTTCTTTTATGACCACAATCGATGTGAATTCATTATTTACTAATGTTCGAGTACAATAAACCATTAATATTATCTCAGATACTCTTTTTCAAAATGGCGGTGAAATATTTGGTTTAACTAAAGAACCTTTACTCAAATTTTTAAAGCTAGCTGTGGGTGATACGATTTTTATCTTTAACAACAATCTCTATTTACAACAGGAAGGCATGGCTATGGGTTCCACACTGGATACCTGCTTTGACAACAGCTTTTTGTGTCACCAAGAAACTCGGTGGCTGGGCAACTGTCGTCTTGAATTCAATCATATTCTCTTCAAAAGATTTATAGATGAATATTTTCTAATTTTTACGCACGGGGCTCATGCTCCATTATTTGTCAATTATATTAACCAACGACAACCTAACATAAGGTTTTCTATGGCAACACCAAAGGACAACAAAATCTTGTTTTTAGAGGATGTCAACGCTGTTCAAGCAGGTTTCTCTTATAATACACCTATTTAGAGAATACCTACCACCACTAGTTGGGTACACATTTTTTAGGTAGTTCTTCCAGTTAGTTTAAATTATCCAGCATTAAAAACCGAATTTTCGGAGCCTACCATACATGCTTTAACTGGTTATCTTTTAATGAATTAATGACTTATTTAAGGGATTTCTTCGACCAGTTAGTATCCAAATTTCTCTCCAAATTATATTATCCTCGACCCTTGCTTACTATGCACTGTTTCTAAGCAGAATGTTTTCCTTATACTTTCCCATCTCAAGCATTTGAAATCCAAGTTTAACTCCAACAAATATTTTCCTCAATGACAATTCATTTATATATATTCTAACCCTGTATCGTTGAATTCCTTTTTCTTCCATAAGGAGCCAATCCCTTTGGGCTTGCAATTATGTATAGTTTACAATTATACATGTACGAACAGTCACAGTCGTTATGTAGGCCAAACTGGCTTATAACTCAAATGCAGGATCGCAAAGCACTTAGGTTTGTCTCATAGGACTGGTATTCCCATTTCTAAACCTAAAGCCTCTTCCATCAGGCAACACTCTGAGTATCATATCATCCTCTTAATTCTGATTCATTTACCATCTTATTTTTAGCCTTAACTTCTCTCGTTTGAAAATTTGAAAGTCACTGTACATCAATAAAATAAATCCAAACATAAATTATTACTCCTCTTCAATTAAACATATTCACTATATAATCAACCAACACTTCAATACATTCACTAGCCAACTAAACAAATATCGTTAGTATATTTGTATCTTTAGTTAGTTGATTTCACAACTCCTACGATAAAGGTTAGTTCCTCTGTTTAATTCGTTCAAAAAATTTTTTTTTTTATAATTCAATATAATACGTTATTTTATTGTTTATTCCAGTTAGCTTTAATTTTTGATACTCAAGTCAGTTTATGATAAAATTCACTTCAATCTATTATTTTTCAAAATTACACTGGATAGTATCAATTAATTCTATATATTGTTATTTGTGTTTTAATTTAATCTCAATAATTGTCACTTCGATATTTAACTTGATTTTACTCACTTTTTGGCCATTATATATTTCATGCTTTCAACTGTTGAACTGTTATCGTTAATATTCCTTTGACTTCTCATTAGTCAAAACAGTCGCTGAAGATGGTACTAGAGAAGAGCCGAAAAAACGGCAAATAAATGTTTAGTGTAATCTCCTTGACCTTCATATGCCTTCTATATAATATATATATATATATATGTATATATATATATATATATATATATATATATATATATATATATATATATATATATATATATATATATATATATATATATATATATATATATATATATATTGCGTACATCAATTCGTTTGACACTTATATATATATATAAATATATATATATATATATATATATATATATATATATATATATATATATATATATATATATTTATAATGGATACAAGATAGTCTTTTAGCGCATTTCATGGTACTCGGATAAGGTGAATTGTCGAGGGTTTAGTGAGTGGGTAATCCCAGTCCCACTTCCTGAACATATATTTTATTACCACACCGAGGTGAAACGAAGGTGAAGTGTATCCAATGCACCTACCTTAACCACTTGCGGTGAATAAGAACAACCCCGGTGCGTACCCTTTTGATCAAAACTAAGATAATGATCCCCTGAGTGTGTTTTCCCCTCAGTAAAAGCCAACTATGGGTGGGTCGGTGGAATATTGAGATTTAAGCCGAGTAGATTGCATAATAATGGCCAAAGGATCGTCCAAATTAGTTAAACGCACATATACAAAAATAATCTATTATGTACATGTATTTCAAATAAGCAACAGCGTATATAAATATAAATAGGATTAATCTCGCACTGAATAAATGTCTACAAAATGTCGTAGGGATTACTTGCAGAATAATCACTGGGATGTTTGCGTCTTAATGACACCAGACAGAACGAAGGGAATATTATTATTGAGTTAAACACTAAATTAAGTAAGCACTTCTAATATTCGAGAGTATTGGCTCGGAGTGAGAATTGTAATTCACAAATAAACTGGTGAAGTTAGGGGAGGGGATAATTCAATTAACGATACCTTTGAGTTCGTAAGTATTTTTGAAGGGAGGCGGTTAAGATCTTCTCCTGGTGACGATGATCGCACCTAGTCAGCCGTCCGAGGTTACCGAATGAGAGTGTAATCCTAGACCGGTGATATACTGATCCTTTGCCGGATCAAGAATATCAGCCACACGGTGACTTAAATCGGATTTCTTCCTTGAAGTAGCTGTCCGATTACTCGGCTCCTGGATTTGGTAGCCAAAACCGATTACCTAGCTACGTCTAGGATAATCGCAGAGAGAGGTTCTGTGTAACCTCAGACTTTGAAGGGAGGGGGGGCTGAGAAAAGTTTGGCACCTACATCTACCGTGACAGCAACAACCAATTCCCCCAAGAAGTTCCTTTCTTGTAGCGGGCGAGCGGTTTCCTATGTGGATTGAGTTTCACACACTCGACGTAGGTCTAAGGGCTTCTGCCTGATTCCAGGGAGAAGTCTTTCTTTTATTTCTCTTACGAGCAAAATCGAGAAACAGAATCGATTTCTCGTAAAATTCGTATCATCGAACGAAAGACCTCTTTTCCTCTTTTGGCCGACGGTATTTCTTTTACGCCTTCGAGCCATCTCGGAGTTTACGGCGGTGCAAAAAAAGGCGACGGAGAATTTAAGGCGAGAGGTGCGTTTAGAGATACGAGAGGGCACGCAGCTGGTGGTGTCGGAGCGTTCCTGTGTTGACCTATTTACGCGGTGTTTAGACTTCTAGACGAATAAACTTCTAATGTGGGTCATTCTTGACAATCTTCCACATTAAAGGGACAATGTATTTACAAACTTAGCCAAGAATTAGGGAGAATCCTAAATAAGAATATGTAAAATTATATTTTTATCCTTTTTTGCAAGGTTAATTTTGATCAACAGATAACTAGGAAACAGATAATTCCGTTCGTCTGCAGCTAGAGATGTAATTTCAGAGAAGACATTGTAGAGATTCGTACCCCAAAATGAGCTCTGCTTAGCAAAACAGTACGTTAACTGCGTTGAAATTTTGGAAGAAATTTATTAGCGAAGTTGTGAAAATACATAGTCATATGGGGTTTTCTTCCATCTCGATCTTAAAAAGCAAAGGTGGGTACGGCCTCTAGAATAAAGAAATTATTTGAAGATTCTCAAAATAATATTTGAATCAGACCATCATGAAGCTTAGACCTTTACCAAAATATCAACGAATAATGACGTTTCACGGAAGTACTCTAAAGATGAATTGAACTGCTGCGAGCTAACAGACAACGATGGAAGATGATTGTTTCATTGTTTATTGTTAACAATTGAATGGCACCAAAAATTAAAAACAAACTTAATGAAAATGATATTAATTATAATCTTGTCTTAGTACGCTTTTTTTAGTTTTTAATATTTCAATATTGTTGAAAAACTTTCTTTCAGGTTGCGGAAAAATTTAGATCGATGTTTTGCATTATCCAACTAATCAGTATGCAAAAATAGTATATATATCGGAATGTATTTAAGTGTTAATCAAATAAATAATTAAAAATCCTACACCAGTGAGTTTTATTTAGTCTTCTCCCCAGTCGATATTGAAAGCCTGTGGACTAGAAATTATCTCCCCAAGATGAAGTTTATTCATGTGAAGTATGGTGAGTAATCGGATAGGAGCCGGCTTTGGGCTGAAATTTATGCCGGATGGCATATATTGTAGCAATTTCATGTTCAGAATCATCTTTAATCCAAAGTTTGTGCCAGAATGAGATTACCAAAAAAGATAGACACCAAAAAACAAAAATGAGATAAATCTAAGGTTTCAAATACTATAAAATATTAGGGAAAACTCTAAATGCGAACCTAAACGAAAATAAGCCGTAACCAAACTCTCCGATCAATACAAAATTTTAACGTTCATTTTCTACCAATTATAATTTTGAAAAACTTACTAAAAACTACTCTTTCATCTCTTCTATTTCAACGAATAAGGGTTCTCCGAAATAAATTGTTACTTTCAATTTGAAAGGACTAAAATTACTTTGTTAAAATTTTAACTTCATCAAAATGTCTAATAGCACTCCAAAATATTCCAAATTCTTGGAAAAACTGCACATAAGAAATAAGAAAATAGTTTATCTCTAAGTATTCCTTTGAGTTGGTCATCAACTATATAACGTACATATATACTGCCAACGGCCCCTTTAAGCAGAACTGTAAATCTCGGCTTTTCTGAGAACCCTTCATTTGCATTATGTTCGCCGGCAAAAAACTTTACCTGCATATCGAAAGAAGAGTTATTCTTGTACTGAAAGGAAAAAGTTGTAGAATTTTCTTGAAAATTCCATTAGAAAAATAAGCGCCAATTCTTAGAACCCTGAAGTGTGTTCGAATTCTGTATTTTTCGTGGCCAGAATCCATCTTGGTATTCATGCATCGCGTCGTGAATTTTCCAATGAATCTTTCGTGGGCAGCGTTTAGGGTTCAAGAGATTTGTTATTTTCAGTTCTTCCAGTAATAAAATTTATCTCTTTTTTATGATTTTCTTTTAATTTAATGTTTTATCGCTTTTTACATCATTAATTTTCAAACATAGTTCGACTCCATTACGGGCAAAAGAATTTTATACCACTTAAAAAGTTTTAATGACAAAAAAGGTGGTATTAAGCAACGAGGGCATTTTATTTTCGGAAGAGAAATGAAGGGAGGTTGTCTAATTCAGTATAGATGGACTGTTGTGTGTCGTATTCTGGTTCACCCACAGCCCTATTTGTAGAAAATATTGATAACAGCAGAGAGTAGGAGACACACGTATTCATATCGTAATTCAAGCCTTATTTTTCTATTTGACCGTTTTTAAACATCAACTTCTGTAAGTAATTTAATATGCCTTAGAATCTTTTCCTTTTTGACCTCATAACTTTTTATTTGTGCCTGGTGATTGCGAAATAAATCTTCTATAAGAAAAGTATTAGAAAAAAATAATGGCTATTGAAATTGTTTATTTAGGATAATGTAATTACTTTAAAGTAAGAAAATGCGATTAAAGCCTGAATTAAAGTTTAATAAACTGCAAAGTCAATTAAAAAGCACATCCAATTACTTTCATTTAAAAAACAACTAGAAATAACGGTATAAGCACACTAATAAAATGGAAACTCCTTTCTGTTAGTTGTTTCCGAAATGCTTATACTTTCATACACCGTGTGAGAATTAATTTGGTCTATGATATCTTTAAATTAAAGAGGTGAAGTTGGTGTGAAGGAAAGAAAGGAGAACTTAGGTTGAAATAAAGTGGTGAAATGGGAAGCAAGTAATAGATGCGCAAAGGGACGTTAGATACCTGGATATCGGGCTCTTCGTATATTGTTTTTCTGGCGTTCAAACCATTTTCATGAGGTTAATGTAAACATTGTATTTTAAGAGTTATTTAGGGCAGTGATTATCTTTAATTATTACAATTATCAATTTGTTTACATTGTATTTTTTCGTTTTTGCGTCGTTTTTGTTTATTTGTCTCATGCATATTTTCAGGTTTTGTTTTATTTTGTTTTGTTTTTATGTTAAAGATTTAACATATTGGTATATTCAGCCAAATGTTGGTTTTATTTGGTTAATTTGGTATATTTCTGGTCTATTTCAGGTTTGTTGTCATTACTAGTTAGTCTAATTCGGGTATATTCCTTTAGTTTGGACTGATTATCTTGCGTCGGTTAATCTTGTCAGAATTTGCTATGCAAAACTATTTTTCTTCACAATTTACTAACTACTTCCTGTAATTCGGAAATCTCGCCCTGTTAAACCTATTTGAATGTGAATGTCATGATCTCTCTTACTTTCTTCTCTCTCCTTTCAAATATTTTGTTTATTGGATATATTTTAGCATTAAATATCTATTTGGTTGCGTCCGACTCTACATATTCCCTTGTAAATGTGATTAGGTAGGTGCATTTGTTTTCTTCTCTTTCAATATAATATTTTGAGATCTTAGAGAGTTTAAAGAGGGAAGAGGTTTGGCAGATTAGTCTTTCTCTCTCTATATATATTTATATCATTTATTTTGAGAGCCTTTTACCTATTAGAGACCTAGCCGATGTCAAGACAGGTATTAAAAATGCTTATCATTCGTTCTAGAATACATTTTGGAGCGTCAATGTAATTTAACTTGGATCAGACCCAGGGTGGCCAGGTTGTTTCTGTTTGAAATTATGCAGTGCGCTTTCTAGTTCTTCTGTGTTTATCAGCTTCCGTTACCTAATTCTATGTTCTTCGTTTGGTCTACTTGGTTGTTGAGAATTCGATGGAATTCACGCACTAATGAAAATAGTATCTGAATAAAGCTTTAATATCTTATGGCATTTATACCCCTAGAAATCACTTGATAATAATTTTAAGGGTTAAACTTTAGTTATACGAGGCATTTATGAGTATAAGACCCGCCCTTCTTCAAAACAACTAATTATCGAACAAAAACAATAGTACTTGAGTTAAACTTGAGTGATTTTCGTCGAAAAGTGCAGTATTAGTTGGAGGGCATGTATTAGTCCAATGTATTCATTTTCTAGGAGAACAAACTAAAATTCAAATCAATCATGCTAATTTGTATATGATTGTGATCCAAATCCTCCATGCTTGTATGTTAGTCCTTTAGGCATTATCTCGCTCTTAAAGGAAAAAAGGAAACTCTTTTCTCGATCTATATCTATATGTACATAGAGAATGGCTCATTTTGATAGTAATTAATTATCTTTGAACTCAATAACTGATGCGAGATGGTTTAGTATAAACCTCATGGAAATATTCCATACAAAAAACAGCTACTCACTGCCCTGGAAGAGAAAAAGCAGATAATGGGAAGAGTTGAATTGTAATAAACCACTTTTCCTAGAAAGACCGCTAGAATAAACCAGTCAGACTACATCTAAGTTTAATCTAGATTTCATGTAATATTTCACTTCCAGTATAAAAAGAACTGCAACAAGATTAGGATTGCTTAATTCGTTTCGCACATATGGTCATAATTACCAAAGCTGTAATTTCATTTGTACAATTTATCACATCAAAGTTTATCCGAACATTCTTTGTATGAAGAGCGAAAAGATAGCCGATAAACAAGAAGTACAAACCTTTATCCCTTTAAGAGTTTCTTCCTCGATCTTTTATTTAACCGTGGTTTTTGGGTGCATGAGTAGGAGGTACGAAAGTTTTGTTTGTAGGGTATGCTTGAATGCTTGTTTGCGTCTCAGCAATGTCTAGATCACGCATAATACGGTCAATTTATCTGGGCGCCAAGTGATTCACAGCCCGTGGGCACTAAAGAGAAAATTTCGAAAAATCATCGATATCTGAGACAAATATCCATAAATTGTTTAAAAAGATAGGTTTGTGATGAATGTAGTGAAGTTACGAGAGGGAAAGCTCCCTAAAATATACCTAGCCCGAGTAGAAAGTAATGGAGATCCCATGAACGAATGCGGATGGGAACATGACTAGAAAAAAAGAGGACATAAATAATCCTAACAGACAGCGGTTAAGAAAAGATGAGAAAAGCTGACATTCCTTGCACTGAATTGCGCCATTCCATATTTTTAAGAGTTAAATCAAGAAATTAAAAGGCAATTTAAACATTCTGGAGAAAACTGCTAGAATTAAATAGTAATAAATGTCATAACATCTTTTTCTACTTGACACCGCTATGTGCTGGACATTCCTGGCTACCAGACCTAAAGAGACTTTGTGACTGAGCCTTGATATACTGATTCACTAATGAGAGTTCAGATTCTAACTAAACAGTTTTTTTTTTTCCGTCGGTTACCATCTTTTACATTTTCTTTTGCGCCAAATCCCACAGTAAATCATTGTTTTTCAGAGATTCTATATAAAAGACTTATATGAGTGATAGAAGGAAAAATAGGGTAAAGAAATTTAACAACAGATCCAAACTAATCTGTTAATATATAGGTCAAGGTTGGAATTAATATTAAAACCAATATGGGTGTAGAAAATTTGAGTGCTTGAGATAAATAACTAGATAGACTTCAAATGTGTTAATCTAAGAAAATCCTCAATAATTTCTGCATCGAGTTGTCCTTAGAAATGAAATTGTCTAAACTACTTTTAAAAATGCCAACATGAAACCATAGTTATATCTTAAGGAAACACATTTTAATAGTATCCTGTAGTTGATCAAGATAACTACGCAGTCGCTTTGGACCTCGTATCTTATATAGTCCTTTCCTTCATATATTAAACCATGTAGCCTTTGCAGATCTTCACGTTACCTAACCAAACCTCTTTCTTAGCAAACTTCTTTAAAAACATATTGCCTGAGATGATTTATGGGATTTTCTCTTTTTTAATATCAATAAATAAATAAACTCGAATGAAAGTATATAAGGGAAACGCACCCCTTTAAACGATTTCTAAAAAGACTTTAATATACTGTGGTAAGTAAAGTCGGATTAGCGTCGGACGACTGGGTCTTTCTAAAGTAGATTTTAGATTACTTTTAATTCGTCCTTCTAGAGGTTTGCTGAGCAAACCTTATATTTTCAGGGGTTCCCGGATGCTGTTATTGGCTCTGAAGTTTTAAGTAAAATAGAGTGTAAAACGAAAAAGTGAGAAGAAATGGTTAATAGTTTTTCCCCACTTCATTTTCATTTTACCCTTCGTATATCTTTCAATCAAATAAATATTTATTAATTTATTTAAAATCTAAAATTGAAAGCAACTTTTATAAGAAGACATCACGGATAAAAGTGCAGAAGGTGACTGGAAAGTTTAGAACAAATACACAATATGGCTTCACATCTAATGAATACTTATGGCATTTTGGACGCAGATGGGACACAACTCTCTGGCTCATCCACTGCCTTCGAAGAGAAATCTGCCATCCTCGAGCTATAGTATAACAGCATAAATGGAAAAACGATATCTTCCTGGTAGAAATCGTGAAATATTTTGTTTTATATCGATATAGCTTTCCATCCATATATATAGCAATATAGCTATCTATATTTCTCTCTATCTATCTACTGATCTATCGATCCAAACACTTATCCAGCCAGCCATCTACTCGTATACTAATAATGAACTCTAGGGATAACCTTTACTGAAATACATGGAAACCAATAGATTTTGACTGAATTCTGACTCGACCCAGAAGCTTAATTCAATCTCTCTCGAGAACGATAGAACTATCGCATCAATAATAATTTAGCGAGATTTACTTCTTATTGTTTGTATTATACAAATTAATAAGTTAACACAAACCTATGAAAGTAGAGTGGGAGAGAGAGACTCAGGCAGAGAGAGAGGGGGGGGGGAGGAGACAGAAACAGATATAAAAAGACTTGTGGTAAGAAGAAAGACTGCTCTCTCTTATTATCCAGCAGTCATTACCTGTAGCCTTAACCTTTCTCAGTTTAACAATCAAGGCACTGTCATAACTCGCCCCACTGAATATCACCATTAAAAAGAAAGGAAAACAATTGAATATATAACTAAGAATAATATCCTCAAAATATTCATGCATGTAATATTGAAAACATTTGATTAATATACCATAGTGTGAATATTAATATCATCTTGAAAAGCCATGTATTGGGGAAATCAAGATCCACTTACATTCTGTCCAGTAGTATTCTAAGTACGACTAAATTTGATAAAAGTTGATGGGATAAACCCAGGAATCAGTTTGACACTTGAATGAGTCGAGGAACTTAATCCCCTATAGCTGTTGTAAGGGGTCCATATTATCTTTATTTTGCTTTTTAGGATTCTTATGGCATTGATGCCCGACAATGCTGATTAGGTGGTTAAGAACTGACGAAGTTGACGAGAGGTAAATAATATTAAACTACATTCTTATTAAACCATTTTGGCATAAATTTTATATCTAATAAATTTGATGATTTTATTATATCTTTTAATATATGAATCATTTCTAAAAAAGTATTATTCATTACTTCAAATTTATTTTTTGGTTAACTGACGAGGGCATCTCTGCTATTATATTATTGAAAAGAGGTCCAATCCAAACGTGGTGAAGCAAGAGAAAAGTGAAAATGTAAAGAACTTCCAGATTCCAACAGAGAATATATAACCCTCCTAAAACTATTCCGAATGATAGCAGGTCCAGAATGCTGGGCTAACGCCCAACTATTTTGTGCTGTAACATAGGTAATATAGTAGAATCTTACCTATTGATGCAATCCAGCACGACGATATAATATACCAACACAGAAGCTGCATTTTGCAAGAACCACCAAATTTTCTTAGTCAAAAAACAATTTTCCCTGCATCAAAGTTAATGAAAATAAAGTTTGGTTTCAATATCTAAACGAGGAGTTAATTACTAAGATTCTGGATGAAAGAAGATTTATAACCCTATATGCCACCTCTGAGAGCGCGAGTCACTGAGAAATAGAGAAAAACTGGAACGCGGAGAGCTCTACTGAACACGTCAGTAACGAGCGAAGGATCATGAACAACTGAAACAGGCTGAAAGGAGGAACTTGAGGGAATAAAAGCGTAGCTGAAAATGTAAGCAAAATAAGGCAGCGTTTGCTGATTGACAGTTTGAATAAAATATACATATACGGGTAAATGGGTTTATATTATTTTATTACATTCCGTATCTCTCACTTACTTCTTTATTAATATATTATCTTTTGGGGGGTTATAAAAAGAACACACATGTGTATTATCTTTCTTTATTTCCTATGAGTTATTATCCATATCCATTTTAAAACGAAAATCCATTAAAATATTTGCTTAAAATTTACAACTATGATTTTGATGTCAATATTTTTGAAACACTTTAGCTGACGGCATTTTTTCTGACAGAAACTATCCTTAGCTTTTACAAAACTATGATTGTCTTTAATAACGCTATTTGGTAAGGCAGATTTCCCACAAAAAGAAAATCCGTACCTTTGATTACTTTTCTTTGATTATTTTTTTCTGCTAGATTGCACAGTGTCATTTCATCCCCAACATTTGGTTGTTTTTGCAATATTTTCCAATAAAATTCCTTCCATATTTTATAGACTATCTGATATTATCTTGATAAAACCGCCTGACACCAATTAACCGAGTAAAAGTTTCCTGGTTTGATTAAAATGATTTATTTTTATCGTCACATAATTAAAATAAAATTCATTGATTATTTAATGAGCCAGCAATATAAATCTCAATATTCGGAGCATGTTTCGAGAGTTATACAAAGCCACAATTTCAACCTCCTTTTATTTAAATAACGTGTTATGTCATCATATTTATAGTCACGATATAAAGGGCGAGACTTATTGAATTGAAAATTAGGAAAATTATCTATGGCTCTTCATTTTGAATATGGGCCCGCAATAAGACTGTATCGACTCTCCTTCTATGGGTGGCATTCTTTTTGACAAATGGGTACCAGTTCAAGGTAGTTTCATGCCATAATATTTATAATACACTACAATCGTTGTTACAAACCTTAAAGAAATCTTATTATGCTCAACATTGGTGCTCATTCATTCTGTGGGAACTGTGTAAATTCAACTCATTATTGTTTTTCTGTTCGGAAATGTTCTATCTAACTTTGTCTGCAGTTTCAAACTACTCCGTTTCGGCCTTGAATGGAATCTGTTATATACGCATGGGAAAATTGGTGATAATCTGGATCAAATAAAAGGTGAGGACAAACCCCAAGTACAAGAGAGGAATTTCTATTATTTTGAATCAAATACTACTTTCACTTACCTGGCAACAAATTCCTATCGCACATGATTGCTATTGGGTATTCTTCGTCCATGTTTCGCTAGAACGACTCCCTTGTCTTTTTTCTAAGGTCAAATCGTTTGGACAATAAAATTTTTCCAAGTGTAGAGAAAATAGATTGAAGGAAAGTGTGATTACTTAATTAAATTTCAAATGTTTAAAATATAAGTTAGAAGTGTATACTTTATGTAGGGTGCCAACTCCCGATTTTTGTTCGTTACTTAACAAACATACAAAACTAATATTACTTTCAAATAAAAATAAAAAAGGTAATAATGGGTTAATTTATTTTTTTAATAAAAATAAAGAGAAAAATTGTGAAAGGAAGAGATATATTCACCAATACTTCAATCATTTACTAATCTCTTGCTTATATTGAGTTAAAGCACAATACTATATGAATGTCTTCTAGGTATGCATGCTCTGTTTCAATTATTTTTTATTCATTTGAAACTTGAATAATATACAGGTTTTTGAGGTGTTACTGACATGACTTCCAAGCTTCGCCTCCTATGAAGTATATAAAAGTAAGCAAAAGACGAACTAAATTTCTTGCATGTCTCGCCTTTTAGCTTTTAACCGAAATCAAGTTCTCTTTTATTTATTCAATTGATATTAGGTTGCGGTGGTGAGGCTGTGTGCTTGATTCAATTCTAGAGTCTAATTTATTCTCATTTCGAAGGCGCAAATTAAGGTCTTAGTTATCCTGTTTCAATGGACTCAGTGTTACACTATAACATTTCGAATTAAAATTTTACATACAACCCGAATGTGGACGGGAGGTGTTTACAAAACCTCTGATGAACTATATTGCGATTTCATTACGTGTAACACTGTAACACTTAACCTTTTTCAGACTTCCTTTCCTTTTTCCTATCGTGGTTCGTTGATAAAACTCGCACCTCGTACATGTGGCCATTGATTGTGATCATGAGGTAAGCACTTTTTTCTTAATTCTCGAGGCCTAGTATTAAGCCCTATTAAACACATACGAGAACCTAAGTGATACAGCATGTTTTTTTACCGTATTTAACTCATACGACGGCGTAGTGTTTTGCATCGGATATTTTAAATTATATTTTTATGGAGTAGCTGAGAGTGGACTTTTTGTCGATGTTAAAATAACTAAAAAAATCGTATTTTCATTTTTCTCTTTAGCTCTTAGTGGATATCAGTTTGCGTGCATTTTGTTCAGCGTGGCTCGAAATGTGAGTTTGAATCCCAGTCGAGGGGTATTTATCATCAATCATTATTATGTCCTATTTAATTTTGATGATGGAATCTGTTTTAAACTGAAATCTTCCCCAATAAAGGTTTACATACAAACCAATGTGGACAGCGAAAAGTGTAAAAGACTTATGAGCAATTGTGTTAGCACCATTTGTTCTTTAGTTATTAAGTAAATTTAGTTTGAGTTTATTTTTTAATCGTCGCTGTAAAGTAATCTTTTCTCTACACAAACGTTAGGTCGCGTGTGTAAATCTCTTTGAGGGCTATATTTCATTATTGCCAAACGCGTTATTGTGTCATATTGAACTCATTCGAGGGTTCAGTCATAAACACTTCAATACACTAATGTAGAGTCCGAGAAAAAATGTATTGCATGTCTGTTCCTGTTGCTCTTAACCGATATAATGTTTTGTTTCCTATTTCCAGCTAAGCTTAGAGCTGCAAACCTTTCAACTTATACGCTGGGAGAGACTGATTTTTTATCATTCCTGCCTGTTATTGTGTCTCATATAACTCTTATAATGGCTTCAGATTTTTGCTCGAATTATTCTACCCAATTAGAGTGTATGGTCCTCTCGTGGCATAGAAAGGACCGAATGATGGCTGGAGTTCGTAAGTATGGGTTGGTTACGTACTTAAAAACTCCAGAATTACGTTTTATCTCTAAGAGTGCTATATTGCTAATTATTATCAATTATTATTATATTATTTTCACTTCTTTAATCTTTGATGGTTCCTAATGCCTTGCTTAGCGTTATGAGAATTGAATAAAAAAATTTTTTTAAAAACTAAAACTTTAATTAAAAAAAACACAAACCAACGAACTTTAACACACTAAATATACACAAATAAATTCAACAAATTTAAGTGAGGCTTTATGGATAACATACTTGAATTTATAGTAATCGTTGACCCACAGCTCATTTTACTATAATAATGCAAACTGACCTACACTGAAACGGATACAGAGGTTTAAATACCTTTGTAGGTTCGTACTAGAATCGGGTTTGAGTCTGACCTTGAACTCAGTTGTTACTTCACCTCAAGAATGTTGTTGCCGGGATGACTTGTGTATCAGCGCTTACAGCTGTGTTCTCAATGGGGGAATTCCTTAAAGCCACAGAGGCCTTCGAAGCGTGTGGCAGTTAGAGAGATGCACGCCTTCAAGAGGCAATGATCTCGCGACGGGACTGGGAGAGAATGTTTATTTTTCTCTTTAGGATACTCGGGGAATATTCGCACTGGCGAGCGATAAGTCAAAGCTTGAATCCTTTGACTCAGGGGAGTGCTGGAGGCAGTTCACTCGGGGGTATTCTTAAAGGGCGAGGACTATATCTGTGCTTTTGGATACACCAGGATAGGGGCGTTTCTCTGAGGAGAGTAAGTTAAACTTGCTTCTTAACTCAAGTTAACTTAAAGTTCGGTGGGACCACCAGGAACGTGCTCAAGGATGAGCTTCTTCTTAATTCCGGTATTCCTCAAGGGTGAGGACTATCTCTGTGCTTTTGGATACACCAGATTAGGAAAGTTTCTCTCACGAGAGCAAGTTAAACTTGCTTCTTAAATCAAGTTGACTTAATGTTCAGTGTGACCACCTGGAACTGGCTCCAAGATTAGCGCCTTCTTAGTCCCTTTTGTTGGTAGCCGGGCCTCTTGCCGGGGTCCTCGTCGCCTTGATGACTAACGTATTCTATCCCGTTTCTCCAAAGATATTTGCTTTTATACGTCGCCACCCCACTGGGGTAGGGGCAGGAGAGGGGGATGCGTGGACAGGCCGCATGAAGTCTTCTCTTCGAACGGTTTTTCTCAGAGCGTCATACAGCTGTACCTGAGGGGCTTTCTGGTTTTAGGGCGACGCTCCTCTAATTTTGCATATGCGGTGAAATTGAATATCAACTCTTAGGGGAAATCTTGCTGTTTTAACCCATGTTAGAGTGCCGGGCCGAACTGAGCTGATTAATCCATTATGTGGTCTGGGCAGGCCGTTCAGCTTCTCATTAAGACGAGAGGCGAGAAGGGAGGAGGTTAAGTGTCGGGATACAGCGTCTACACTGCCCGGAAGTTGTGGTTAACGACCAGTGGCTCCCTTATAAGGAGGAGAAAGTAGCGATTCCCTCACAGTCCCTTCCTTTAGATCATAAACCGCTTGATTTGTACATTTGTTTTCCCTAGGCCGAAGCGCCAGGTCAAGTCGTCGCTTTTTTCCAAAGGGGGTGAAGTTCGATTGCACCCATTTAGAGCCATGAAATGACCCATATGACCCTGTGACATATGGTTATTCTCCTTGGGATTTCAAATCTACCATCGGATTTTTCGCTGGGCGGCGCCATTTAGTGGCAGAAGCATCATTGAGACATTCAGCCATTCAATGTGAGAGAGTATATCCGTTTGAATGTCACCTTGTACTTGTGTAGGAGATATTACAATATTTTTAGATGTTTAACTTTGCTGCACACTTACCCAACTGCTGCCTTGCAAACTAATGGTCACTCAACTCCAAAACCGCCTTGCTCCCACAGAGAAAATCGTCAATTTCCCAGATGTTTTCCTATCTCGTTAAACATCTCTAGGTTACATGGAATCATTGGTATCTTGATGAACTCCGTTGAAGATATTTTCAATTATAGGCAGAAGTTGATTGGAATGTGATTGCTGCTCGCAAAAGTAAAGAATGATTTTAAATTATGTCACCGAGAACTAGAGCATTCAGGGTATAAATTTAGTGGGAATTGTAATTTGCATGATAGTTAATCACAATGCACATATACAATGAGAATGGTTGTGAATATGCTTGGGTCACCCAGAACTTTTGGCAAGGAATAAAATAGTTAGAATAGAGCGTTATTGATAAGTATACAATACTAGAACTAAATTGTATGCTAGTAACATCTCTTTACATTCACCAGTTACTTTATAAGATTGCTAGGGAACTTAAAGTTCGGTGGGACCACCAGGAACGTGCTCAAGGATGAGCTTCTTCTTAATTCCGGTATTCCTCAAGGGTGAGGACTATCTCTGTGCTTTTGGATACACCAGATTAGGAATTTATCATTTCAATTTCGGCACTGTACAAACACTATACTGTATGTACATAGTTTTTATAACTACCCTGTTCTTCAAAATTTGAAGTTTGCGAAAGAGAGAAATAAATCAAATTTCATAAGTTAGGCGAACTTATAAAAGTAATGTCTGAAGAAAAGCTACAGGACTCTTGGAGAGGTAGGTTGTAACAGACATACTGGTCGTCTAAGATATGATAGTGAAAAAGAGTGAACTTTCCTTTGAATGAAGCATCAGGGGCAAGCATAATGTCAGCTCTTTTTGATGTATGAACGCAGTGGATTCAAGAGAAGGATTAAATTTGACTGACAGGACAGAGGTTTGTCAAAATAAACTACTCATGCAGTCATAATTTCTCCAACTTGTGGGAGTTTCAATGTATTGCAGGAGAGATTGCTTCAGGCAAAAAGAAAGAGAAGATAGGTGCGCTTTTAAGTGGGGAATCGGGGGCGTCTCTCTCAATCTCCTTCCCTCTTGTTATCTCTCCCCCTCTCTTCGACTTTCGATCTCCCTATTCCTCTCTCACCTTCTCAATCTCTTATCCTCTTCCACTCCATTTTTCCCTCCCTATTCTCTGTTGATTTCACTGTCTGTCCGCCAAATGAACTATGCGATAATTTTTCGATTTTATTATGTCATTTGACATGCAGTATAGCATATGCAAAATGTTTTTCTAATAGTTTGTTATCTTTTCCTTCTCTTTCGCTACCTCTATCTCTATCAACATTTTTAACATCCTTCTCATAATTGATTTTAGCTTTTACTCAAGGTGAGTGTTGAGATTTAGGTGGGGAAAATAACGTCATTCTATCTTATCTTTTTCTAACAATTTTTCTATGTAGAGAGAAATATACAAGTAATAACTCTTTTGTTTCTTCTCCTAGCACTTCATGGTACATCGTAGGGCTGTTAAACTCATGAACATATGGAAGAAACCATTCTTTTTAGTTACTTTATATAATTGTTTTTATTCTCACTTTGTAGCCAAATTTAAATCAGTTCATTCCACTGGTTGTGAATTTTCCAAAGACTGTATATGTAAATATAAGAAAAAGCCCTCCCTGCCTCAGGATTAAGGATTTGCAATACTTTCAATTGCAGGTTGTGTCATCCTGAATACTTCGGAAATATCTTTATTTGGAACTTTCGACCCATTTACCTTCAACTATTTGTCGATGTTTCTTTTTACGTTCATAAAACTGCTGTCTTTATGAGACCACGATGTTTTTCAATTAAGTAATGATACGCAGATATTTATATTCTCGTGAGTAAAATAAATTGTAACTGAATAAGAAATCATGAATGCAATACATTTTTTCAAATTGTAAACGAATTAAAAAATGCCTCCACCAGGATTCGGACATGCTAATTTACGGCTGCAAAGTGCACTATAGAACGATTTAATGTTGTTATAAGAGGGAAGGAACACCAGGATCATTAAGACTTACATCTTGTGGAAAGTTAACTTCCTGAACTTTCCTTTGCAATGTTCTAGTGATATACAGAGGAGAGTTTGGTTTTTCGCTCCTCTTGTTCAGAAGGAACATTTTCTCAAATAATGGTATGAAAATTCCTTCAAAGGCTTACTGCCAGCTATCCAAACGGGCTTGGTGGTAATATATTGGGGCTGCCTTCAGAGCATTGATGGTTTAAAAGTGGTTCGTTCAATAACGCAGAGAAAGTTAGATCTGTGGCATAGAGCTACTCCATATCCTTCTTGTGACATATCATAAAAAGACAAGTGTAAATAATACGAAACGCAAAGATTTTACGAACACATTAGAATTAGGCAGAAATACTTGATCTTAAATTTTATCGCCACCTTACAAAAGTAAGTTTTTTGTGTTGAATTGCATTTTCATCCAGGTTTGAATACAGCATTTAGGCGTCCAATATTTAAAAACAACCTACGTAATTTATAATTAAATTAGTGTGCAAATCTGGATTATTGTAAATTAGTCCAGGAGATAATCACCCTTTCTCGACCATATATCACTTTGGCATATTTTAAATTTAAAGAGATTATTTCATGTTCTTCTTTACTTAGCGTAAGGAAAGAAAATATTTGCACACTAAAAACCAAACTAGCAATTTCCGTTATTGATATCTTTAGAGCCTTAATTTTTAATTACATTAAGATAAAAATTAAAATTACAAAATCAGAAAAGATATCTTGAATTTATTTTCAGCTAAAGAGAAAAAGTCAATAAATATTTAATAAGAACTTAACTTTATTGAATGTAATATAGTTGTTCTTTGATAACCTAACCTTTTATATTTGCTTTTATTCTGATCAATATTATACTTGTCTCATCTATCTGCAAAGTTTTAGAAATTTCTGTCATTAGTTCAAACTCTATTCACTATACAGAATATTCTTTTTAATTAATACATAGTAGAGCAGGTCCTTGTTAATATTTAGATTTTATTTCCTAAATGCGGATACAGTTCTGGCATATTTTCTTTAGGGCAATACTTCGTCAGAGTTTCCTTCGCTTACCATCATACTTTAATCTAGTAAATGTTCCTTGAAAATAACTATAATTCAACTGTTTTCATATCTAAGGGAGTGAGACTCAATTCACTAATTCACTTTTTAAGTGACAAATTCTTGAAAACGGTGTTCTCCCATGTTAAATTTGCATGCAACAAGATAATTGTTATACTTTTTCAAGTCAATATTTGTAAGTTCATCCTTTAAAAACAAAAACTTGGAAACGAATGAAATGCTTGATTTAAAATATTTTATTCAACAACTTTTGTGTTACAATGTAATAAACATATAATACTTTTCTATTTAATGAATTTTATCACTACTTTTTAAGTTGCACGTTAACTTTACTTAATACATCAGATGAGTAGAGAAATCATTCCTTCTTGGAAATATGACATAACATGGTTTTGGCATTACTACATTTGGGCTGTGCACCGCAACAGTTTTATATAAAAACAAATTTTGAATGAATATTAATCGAACCTATGATTCAACTAACTTCAAATATTCTAACTATCATTAAATAGATTCGAATTTCTTAACTTATTACAAATGTTAAAGTAAATGGAAAATTAAATTTGATTTCTTGCAAATAAGAAGTGTATTGCCTTTTCTTCCAAAAGAAAACAATAAAATGATGCCAACAATATTTTTTTCCAATGGTATATTATACTTTATAAAGTATGATTTAAGTGTTACGAACTGAAGATGCAGTTTCTTTTATCAGTCGTACTGTAATACTAGAAAGAAAGTGGTTGATAAGAGATATGAGCTTTGCCGTTGGATCATGAAAGTATGTGAAGAGAATCAAGATAATATCCGGTATCGATTTCTCAAAATTTCAAATTCATTATTCTGCTATGTTTGATCCTAACAGTGGATGTTCCACCTTCTTGAACTGGGAAGAGTCAAAAAGATACTGCTCCCTTCTGTCTCTAGCGACTTTAAGTCACACATAATTTTGTGAAAATATTATATAATAACAAAACAATATAGCTTTGATGACTCAATCATTATAATTATAATTAGTCATTTCTTTAAACTTTTTACCATACGTATTCAATAAAGACTCGAGGGAAGCCATCAAGAAAAAGAGTTTATTAAAGAAACTCAATAAGATATTGAATCACATTCTATTAATAGAGTTTGATGCTATAATATAATAAATATAGGAAAGACAGTCACAATCGCCAGCCATATAAATTTAGGTCGATCCAAGTGTGATTTCGTCTATAAAATTGAGACGAAAGCCCGATTACAAGATATCTTTTGGAGAATTTAGTGATAGTGCATTTATTTACTCGAATTTAAAGCCCATTACCACCTAGGGCTCGTCAAGATAAATCTGTAAAGAAAGAAGTGAAGCTAGAGAATTGAAGATATAAAGCAATACACTTTATAAGATGTTATATGGTCAATTGTTTATAATAATCTCCTTCTTTAAGTACTGTTCACAATGTTTTTTATTAATTTTTCAACCTTTCTTTTAGAATTTATAATAAATCAATTTTTTAAAATAGAAAAAATTAGATCTTAGCTTTTGTAATTTGGTAAAAGTTAAAATATACTAAATATACTATATATATATATACTAAAATATAGCGTCACCTAAACTAAGCTAAATTAATCTATATATTTAGCTTAAAAATACTCGATTTGTGAATAAAGAAAGGTTGATAGTACGTAAGATATGGATTGACATGTTTTACTTGATTCATTTTTATGCTTAAAGATTTTGGAGACGACGACTCAGTCGAGTTATTTCTGGGAAAATTAAAACTAACCTTAGCTTACAAAGCTCAGGGTTCATTTGATTTAGTTTTGTTTTGAAGTTGACTATTTTCCTAGATATTTTTTTTAAGTAACTTCAACACACATACTGTAATCTAATACAATACTTAAGCAAAATATTACGTTAAAGGTCTAAACTAACCTAATCTTATATTTTATATAAAAGATAATGTTAGATAATGTTATTTTAATTATAAATGGATTAGGTTTGATAGCTTATGTTATTATACCCCAAACTAGCAGCAAAATATATATTTCATAAAACCCACATACTACAATCTAACTTAATTACCTTAAAGGTCTTAACTAACCAAATCCTATTTTTTATATTAAAGATAATGTTAGATTGTTATTTTAATTAATTTACGATTAGATTAGATAGCTTATGTTATTAAAATCAAAACTAGCAGCCAAATATTTATTTCATACAACACCAATCTATCAATTAAAGTTCGGATTATGGTGGAAAGAAAATTATTAAAGTTTCCAAAACTGATTTGAATGGAAGGTAATCTTTAACATTCTCTAATTAAAAAAATTGTCTGATGAAAAGTATAATGACCTAAAAGTTTAAGAACTTTAATATTTATTAATTCCCGCTTTATGGGATTTTACTCCTCTTGTTTTTTTTGCTGATGGAATTTAAGGTGTCGAAATTTTGTCTAGAACCAACACGATGAAATTTTGCCGATAGAGTTAAAGCATTTCAACATAATAGTGGTAATTACATTTGATATGATATTTACGGGGTTGCATTGATATTTCAATTATCTTTACAAAGAATCCTCTATTATATAGTAGTCAATGTTTTATGTTTCTCATTAAGAGAGTGCTTTTCGCTAAGCTATGACAGTGACGCTATTTGCCAATTTTAGCAAAAACTACAGATTGAGGTTGTATAGCAAATATTATCCACTTCCTCCCCCATCAAGTATACCTATCGCACGTTTCTAATCCACTTAGCTGCTTTAGGTAAAATATGAAAATGAAAATCAATTTCGAGACAAAAAGCATTCCACAGATATGTCTTCTGAAATAATTTCGCTGAAGAAGATTTAGAATGTAGTGTATACATGTCATTTGCAGGAAAAGTAACGGCTGGTGAGTTCGAAATAGGAGAAGTTAGCCTTGCTAAGGGGTCTGCAGTAGAAAGTCTTGCCTCGGAAAATCGATACGGTATGGCTATTATATCTTTCTCTTTCTTTTGTGAACAAGAGCAGCAAAGCGTGCGTTCTTGAATAAGAAAAAAGCTTGGTTAATTGTATGTTATCAGACTTGGCATTTGTTGCCCCACCAAAACATCACTTGCTAGAATTGATTTGGCAGACGACGATGGATTTGTATAGTCTCTTTATTTTGGGGGTTTTCAAACTCTGTGGCGGTGGCCAGTAAAGAGCTCATATCATAATATGATCCTGGTGGGAGGTAATCTTCTATCGCATAGACGTTTCTTGCCTCTCGTAGCTAAATATTCAACAACGTGACCCCCATACTAAGGAACTCGGCCACTCAGTTTCCTTGCTCGTTGGTGAGAAAGTTAGAAAGAGATGTTTAGATTCAAGCCGTAAAAGCAAAAATGGAAGCGCTATTTGAGATGTAAGTGATGACGGGAGCTGAACACTAACTTGCAGCAGTACAGTATGGTATTCAGTGAGATGGCTCTCTATACAGTGATCATTTTGCCTTTCTTCAAATGTTTATTGTTTCACACCTGTTTAAAGGTTCAGGCTAATTTGCGATTAACTTTTGTAATTATTTTGTGATTTTCTCTCTTGATCTTATCAGCTGACGAGCTTGTACACACCAATTAGATGAATTGTTGAACTTTCTTCTGACCTTATTCACCGGGGCATATGGAAGGAATGCAGAACTTCACTCTATTTGGCAGTTTAAATAAATTCTGAATATTTAGCCTAAGTTCATGTCGGAAAAGATCGGGAGCGTTTACATAGGAATGTGTTATACGTCAACGAACAGTATTTCTCTGATTATTTGCTCAAGGGTTTTGGTATTTTCCTCTAGGCACCTGAATTTGAACAGGCCGCGGTAAAATGGGTATCTTTTCTAGACGGCATTTATGTCACTTATGATTTGTCACAGGCTATTTCTGCTAACACTAGTGAAAGCTCTAGGTAAGATAGCTAAAATTCATGTTGTTGCCTTACTTTTGTTCCCTGAATTTTTTGTAGCTGCCACAGCTTTTTCACTCTGTACCAGGCGTTACGGTTGGATTTGAAGATGTATCGACTCTCTGTAAGGAGTGGGTAAGAAAAGCTCTAACCATTCAATTCAATACTAAACTTAAAGCATTTTTTTGCGATGTATATTAGAGTTATCTACTGCTAGCTCGAGCAGTCCGATCTTTCGCGGAATTCATGTTGGCCTCTAAGCAGAAGAACAAAGAATTTGTTGAGTTTTGGGTGGAATGCCTGGGATTCTTGCTTCAAAAGCTATGGCAGGATGTCTTCTAGGCTAGCTTTTAAGCAACTTTTCAGATGGTCAATCGATTTTGGAATTTCTCATAACGTCTCAATCGATGCCAGCAACCCTTTAGTTGCGATTCTGCACTGGTCTGGAATACTAAGTCATGTAGTGTGCGATAGAAACACCGTTTTCGGATTGATTTTCTTTCTAAGGAACGCTTAGGGAACCTAGTTGCGCAACAGGCTTAAGGCCTAGTTCCAAGGGCCTTACACTTCTTTTAGGAGGTAATAGTTAAAAGTGCTTACAAATTGCTGAGTCTTTTCTGCGATATTGGGGAAAATTGTTCGGGGAATTTAGCCCTGTTGTCAGATCTCTTTATCTCCAACAATTATAAAATCTCATGTTTATTTTGATCAAACGATTCTTTGTTCCTCTTGTTGTGATCATAAGAATTTCTTCAGCTGTCTGGAAATGGGTCTCTTGAGCAAATGGTATCTTCATTTTTTCTGAAAATTACTATATAAAAATTGCTTCCACTGCGTTTTGCTGTATATTGCTGACCTAGATTTTCGTGCTCAGTGCACTTTCTCTCATTTGCTATGGCTTAAAATGAAATGAATTTGCAAAGGTCTATGTGTTGGTAAATATCACATGACGCTGAGCATCACATGAGTGGGTAAGACATTTATGAAGTCTTTCTGCTGCGCAAAGATCTAGTAATGAGTTGAAGTATTTGGACTAAAGTTTCACCCAGGATGTATTGGCCAGCTTTTTTTCAGGAATTTGGTGATGGCAATGGTGAGTTGTTGTTCTACGCCAAACTCAAGTAGATCCTGCCCTTTGTATTTGCAGTTTCCAACAACGCCATATCTGCCAAGGACTTCCAACCTGGGTTCTAATCCTCTATCCTTCTCGGCGTTAAATATCAAAGAACGATCACCTTAAATTCATCATTAGCCCTCTATATGAGGTGAGCCATTTGAGTGTAGAACTTTCATTTTCTGTTCATTCCGCTTGAAGGTAGACGATTAAAATATATACGATTAAAAGAATAGTGTTAGATTCTGTTTGTATCATACTGTAACATAGATGTAGATGATGGTAGTCAAAGTGACTCCTTGGCAGAATTTCAATCTTAGAAGGAAGAGTATTCCTGATCATGAATCCAACGCATGAAATTACTCCATCGATCTCCTGATTGCCTGATCAGTATATGGTGTATCAAACATCATGTACTTGTAGGCTGCCATTCTTAAAGAAGAAAACTTGGATGAGAGCAGCCGTTTTAAGCTTAATCTTTAATTTCTTCTTCAACTAAGGAAATTTATCTTGTTAGGCAAGTGATTTTACATTTACGCGAACTATTGTAAAGATACTTGACATACTTCTGTCAAGGTAAATTAAATTAACCAAGACTTTATATTATTAAATATGCACACAAGGTAAGAAATTATTTACGCACAAGTGAAATTTGAGTTTTTTCTGTGGATGGAAACATAATAGATTAAATTTAGGACAGCAACTTGTGTGTCTAAACTAAGGAAAATGTAAATTTGCGTACGTTTACAAAAAAAGGGGACTGTTCGAACAAAATTCTCGCATTGAATAGATATAGGAAAGAGAAAGATTCATTTTATTGTACCATTGCTTGAAGATTGTGCAAGAATTAACAGTAGTAAACGAGAGTGATGGTAAAATTGTGAATGTGAAAAAGTCATCACGAGTAACTTCATCAATATCACTGATCTGCATTATCGCATTATATATTACCTACCCTAAACTATTATCCTCGTATGAAAAACGGAACGAAAATTTCTCCTAGCGTATATATTTTTGGTAGGAATGTTATTGCAGAATTACTTGAGTCAGTTCCATTCTTGTGAATACTGTTCTCGATATAAAGTACATATCACGCTTCAAGGCGATGGACGATTGATTTGCAATATTTACTTAAATGTTGGCTGCTTGTTTCTCTTTACATTTAAGTGGAGTGAAGCGAGAGGACTTTTGGTCTTTTTGCCTAACAAAAGAGAAATTCAATCAAATATGGTGTAGCTTAGTTCTTGTATAGCAATACTTATGAAATACTTTTCTATACCAAGAAGGATTATAACTGGGCCAGAGTTTGTTCGAAAAATAGACTTACTAGGGTTATTCAAAAGTTTGGCGGATAATAAATCTGATACCTTCATCCCAAATAAATGGAGTCACATTTTCTATTCAATATAAATCTTTACGTGTGATAATATAACCGTTTACACAAATCCAAGTAGTAATAAAAGAAAATTGTAAGATATAAGTCATTTAAAATATTACGCCTCTGATTTTGAGAATTTTTAAGTTAGAGAACATGAAAAATTAAAAATCTTGAATAATAACTGTGATAGAACGAGTTCAGAGCTGCATTCATTTCAACTTCTATCACATTTTATTTAAAACCATGAGGCTACCCACGTGCATTTTCGATTCGAGGCTTGGAGTCTTATCAACAGCTACCGGACGCCAATGTTTAAACAAGGAGGTTATCGTCCCCCCCCGTTCGCCCCCATACGCCGACCTCGCCAGATCGAGTTAGGCTTATGGACAGATAAACAATTTTTCTCCGGGCCAGCTGTGCGTTCCCTCGAAGCTTCCACCCCATTCTCTCCCACGCCAAGGAGATGTCCTGGCTATTTATATGGAAACTTTACCACTAAGATCAGATTGGAGATCCAGGTTTTCGTCGCGAAACATCACCACGACCCTCTCTCCCTTTGTGCGCCAAGGGACCTCGACCTCGAGATTCACCATCACTTGTCCAGAAGGAGGACAATATTCCTTGAGTGCCAAAGGTTCGAGCCTTTAGTGACGCCAAGTCCCTAAGGCATCCCCCCCCCTGTTGTTCAAGGAGAACAGCATTAGAACAGCCATTGTTCGTTTTGAGCCACTCGCCAAGAAACAGTTCTCATCCCCCCCCCCCTGTTGTTCAAGGAGAACAGCATTAGAACAGCCATTGTTCGTTTTGAGCCCTTCGCCAAGAAACGGTTCTCATCCCCCCCTCTGTTGTTTAAGGAGAACAGCATTAGAACAGCCATTGTTCGTTTTGAGCCCTTCGCCAAGAAACGGTTTTCATCCCCCCTGTTGTTCAAGGAGAACAACATTAGAACAGCCATTGTTCGTTTTGAGCCCTTCGCCAAGAAACTTTACCACTAAGATCAGATTGGAGATCCAGGTTTTCGTCGCGAAACATCACCACGACCCTCTCTCCCTTTGTGCGACAAGGGACCTCGACCTCGAGATTCACCATCACTTGTCCAGAAGGAGGACAATATTCCTTGAGTGCCAAAGGTTCGAGCCTTTCCGACGTCAAGTCCCCAAGGCTTCCCCCCCATGTTGTTCAAGGGAGAACAACATTAAAACAGCCATTGTTCGTTTTGAGCCCTTCGCCAAGAAACGGTTCTCTCCCCCCCCCCCTGTTGTTCAAGGGAGAACAACATTAGAACAGCCATTGTTCGTTTTGAGCCCTTCGCCAAGAAACGGTTCTCATCCCCCCCCTGTTGTTCAAGGAGAACAGCATTAGAACAGCCATTGTTCGTTTTGAGCCCTTCGCCAAGAAACGGTTTTCATCCCCCCTGTTGTTCAAGGAGAACAACATTAGAACAGCCATTGTTCGTTTTGAGCCCTTCGCCAAGAAACGGTTCTCACCCCCCCTGTTGTTCAAAGGAGAACAACATTAGAACAGCCATTGTTCTTGAGCCCGTAGACAAGAGACGGTTCTCATCCCCCCCTTTGTTCAGAAGAGAACAACCTAGAACAGCCATTGTTCGTCAAGCCGTTCGTCGAGTAACGGTTCTCCTTTCCAAGACGCCACGTCAGGATCCTTTTATCCCCCCCCCTTCGGCTGGAACTCGCCAGCGGACCGAATATTCCTTCAAGTACCTTCCACTGCACCCTAATGAAGTTACGTAAGCCAAGCGTCACCTTTTGAGTATTGATCCCTTATTTGTCAATTCTATCCTGTGCTTTAAATGGTTTATCGAACCATCCCATCTCTTTAACTCCATATTTGTTTTACCTTTTTTGATCCCTTAAATCCTTGGATTAGCCCGAGTCTCCACGACCCTTTCCATTCTGTTTGTCAATATTTTCCGTTTTTGTGTTTGCTGATAGTTATTATTAATAAAACTCTATTTTATTAATGATAGCAATATTATTATCCTTGAGCTCAGTTCCACTTCTTAAGCATTTTGAAGATACATAATATCGGCCGCCAGACAGTAAAAACGCACTCTAAAGATAATTAAGGAAGTTCCCTCAACGAATAGTGATATATGGTATATCGTCGGGAGTCATTCTACGACATATATATATATACTATTTAAATTTGGTATCAGGTGTGTAAGGTCTAACGCTATATCTTTGCAAACACTGGTCTCAGTCGAGTAAAGCATAGTGTTATTCGTTATAATAATAGAATATAGTAGTTCCCTTTTGTTTTAACGATTGCTATCCCCTTTTTTTTTTTTTTGAAACTTAAGAAGCTGGAGTAGCTCAAGGAACGGTTATAATAATTTGTTTGTGTTTTTTTGATTTTAGTCAGTGGTTATTTAGATTGAGAAACCAAGTACGAATAGGTCAGTGCCCATATTTAGGTAGGCTAATTCTATAGAGGCATAATTCTTGTTGCAAGGAATTTTAGTTGGTTGACTAGTGCGCCCCCAAGTGCAAAGATGACTCCGTTTGAAATCCTTAAAGCGCAAGGAGAGTCCTGTGGACTTTCCGGAAAAGAACTAATTAAGTACATTCAAGAGGAGCAAAGAAGAGAAATAGAACGAGAAAAAGAAATACAACGAGAAGAAAGAGAAAGAGAGGAACGGATAAGACAAGCTGAGCTTCAGATTGAATTAGCTCGGATTAAACCAGAAGTTCAAAGAAAAAAGGTAGAAAGAGAAAGGGAAAGAGTAATCCGACAAGAGTAACGGGAAAGAGTAATCCAACGAGAAGAACGAGAAGGAAAAATACAACGAGAAGAACGAGAAAAAGAAATCCAACGAGAAGAAAGAAGGACGGATTTGCGCTCCTTCCCAGGAAAGCTGACAAAGTTTCCGAGCCCCGTAAAACCCCCAAACTTCTTTCCCCAAAACCAACAACGGGACTCCAAACCTTCCGTTAAGACTTCTCCTCCATCTCTCTTCCCGAAGCGACCAACCATATGCTTCACCTGTGGTGTAGAAAACCACATGAGCTGGAATTGCCCCCAAAATTCTAGGCTTAAAAGCGGACCAGCCCACCAAGTTCACCAGATTAATGCAACCCCGGCTCCCCCGGTGGTGCAGACCCAAGCAGAAACTTCTCCCCCTCCGTCAGGCCACCAGGTAAATTTTGTTTTTGGTAAAAGTTCATCGGGAACTTTGAAATATGAGGAGGGCAGCGTGGACAGCTGTCGAGTATCGACTCTCGTCAGGGACACAGGATGTACGTTATTCATCGTGTCCGACGAACTCCTCCCAGTGGTCTCTAACCACGAAAAATTTGCGGTGGTACATGACCAACTTGGGCGGGCGAACAGATTCCCCGTCGCTAGATGTTACCTGCAGTGTCAATATTATAATGGCTGGGCTGAAGTCATTGTAGCACCCATAAAATTCTGTTCCGTACTTATAGGACAGAGCCCCCAAGTAAGTTTCGACCCTGTGTTTCAGGCCGCCCTTCCTCAAGGCCGAGATAAGAAAGAAGCCCAGGAGCCCGTCCCCATCAGAACCCCGATACCGCCCGATTTCTCGGAAACCTTTAACCAGGACTTTAGGACGGCACAAAAGGAGTGTAAATCACTAACACCCTTAGGTGATAAGGCCCCAGACAAGGACACGGAGACTGTCCATGGACCCCAAGAAAAAAAGAACCCCCAACGCGCCCATGGAGATACCTTCGTAGAACTGGACGAAGCATCGGCGCTTGAAGAGGATTGCCCCGCGGAGTCCCTTAAGGTAATCCAGACAGTGTGCATCCAACCTGATGCCGATTACCCTCCTCCTTCCCTACCAGGCAAGTCTTTGGAACCCTCTGACCTGGATAGTGACGCGCAGCTGACACCACGTCCGAAGAGCCAGCTACAAGAACTAATTAAATGGAATCACCATTTACCCACCCTATTAGCTCTTTTCGAACAACTGCGCGAAAATGGCCTCACCATTGGCCCCCGCAAATGCCATTTTGCCCACGAACCCATTAAATATTTGGGTTTCAAAATAGGACGAAGCAAGTTAGGTCCCCACGAGAACAAGATTAAGGCAATCGCCCACATGCCCCTCCCGATTACAAAGAAGCCATTAAGATCGTTCCTAGGATCAGCTTCTCCCTATCAGCGATTTGTTCCGAATTTCGCTGCAATTTTGGCCCCCCTATGCCCCCTTCAGGAAAAGAATTTCCCCGATCGTTTACGTTGGAATGATGTCGCTGTTTCCCGTTGTAATCAGCTTAAAAGTAAGTTCATTTCTGCCCCCATTTTTAAGTTGCCCAACCCGGAAAAATCCGTTGGGGTTAAGACCGACGTGATCAACGAGGGCATTGGTGGTGTACTCCTTCAATACGTGGATGAGAGAACGAGTCATCCAGTTGCATATGCTAGTCGTCAATTATTACCACGCGGAAAGAGATATGCCACTAGAGAAAAGATAGCTCTATCAATTATCTGGGTCATAGACAAATTCAAGCTGTACTTGATATGTAAAGATTTTCAAATAGGAACCGACCACCGTCCGTTAGCCTATATTAGGAATTTGAGACACTCAAACGGCCGTATCATGCGCTGGAGTTTACTCTTGCAAGAGTATCAGTTTAAAATAAATTAGATAAGAGGTTCCGATAACCAGGTCGCTGACGCACTCAGTAGGAATGCGTTACCGAATAGCGTAGAATAATTGTATTCATAGGATTAGTATCTCCATGTAGGTATATACCATCTTGTACGACTTAATTTAAGATTCTTTTGTAATATAATTAATTAATGTATATGTCTGAATTTTGTAACGCTCAATGTCTAATTTTTTTGTATGTCTATATATTTGTTCTTATTAATTTACGTATAAATTATTTTGTCCCGTATGTACTAAGTTTATATCATTTCATTGTTCCATGCCTTTTTTTTTTATTAAGTTGTATTAAAGGTTATTTTCCCCTGTAATCTAAAGATCAAAATAATCATGTATTGAGGTAATAATAGTTAGGTGCAGGAAGATACGGTTGGTACAAGAAAACGAGTTCCCTACAACGGAGCTCTATCGTTGTCCCTTCTCTCTTTTTTTTCGAAGTGACAACTTCCCCTGGAATGGAGGGGTCTGATAGAACGAGTTCAGAGCTGCATTCATTTCAACTTCTATCACATTTTATTTAAAACCATGAGGCTACTCACGTGCATCTTCGATTCGAGGCTTGGAGGCTTATCAACAGCTACCGGACGCCAATGTTTAAACAAGGAGGTTATCGTCCCCCCCCCCGTTCGCCCCCATACGCCGACCTCGCCAGATCGAGTTAGGCTTATGGACAGATAAGGCATTTTTCTCCGGCCCAGCTGTGCGTTCCCTCGAAGCTTCCACCCCATTCTCCCCCACGCCAAGGAGATGTCCTGGCTATTTATATGGAAACTTTACCACTAAGATCAGATTGGAGATCCAGATTTTCGTCGCGAAACATCACCACGACCCTCTCTCCCCTTGTGCGCCAAGGGACCTCGACCTCGAGATTCACCATCACTTGTCCAGAAGGAGGACAATATTCCTTGAGTGCCAAAGGTTCGAGCCTTTAGTGACGCCAAGTCCCCAAGGCATCCCCCCCCCCCTGTTGTTCAAGGAGAACAGCATTAGAACAGCCATTGTTCGTTTTGAGCCCTTCGCCAAGAAACGGTTCTCATCCCCCCCCTGTTGTTCAAGGAGAACAGCATTAGAACAGCCATTGTTCGTTTTGAGCCCTTCGCCAAGAAACGTTTCTCATCCCCCCATCCCCCTGTTGTTCAAGGAGAACAACATTAGAACAGCCATTGTTCGTTTTGAGCCCTTCGCCAAGAAACGGTTCTCACCCCCCCTGTTGTTCAAAGGAGAACAACATTAGAACAGCCATTGTTCTTGAGCCCGTAGACAACAGACGGTTCTCATCCCCCCCCTTTGTTCAGAAGAGAACAATCTAGAACAGCCATTGTTCGTCAAGCCGTTCGTCGAGTAACGGTTCTCCTTTCCAAGACTCCACGTCAGGATCCTTTTATCCCCCCCCTTCGGCTGGAACTCGCCAGCGGACCGAATATTTCTTCAAGTACCTTCCACTGCACCCTAATGAAATTACGTAAGCCAAGCGTCACCTTTTTAGTATTGATCCCTTATTTGTCAATTCTATCCTGTGCTTTAAATGGTTTATAGAACCATCCCATCTCTTTAACTCCATATTTGTTTTACCTTTTTTGATCCCTTAAATCCTTGGATTAGCCCGAGTCTCCACGACCCTTTCCATTCTGTTTGTCAATATTTTCCGTTTTTGTGTTTGCTGATAGTTATTATTAATAAAACTCTATTCTATTAATGATAGCAATATTATTATCCTTGAGCTCAGTTCCACTTCTTAAGCATTTTGAAGATACATAATATCGGCCGCCAGACAATAAAAACGCACTCTAAAGAGTCATTCTACGACAATAACCTTATATTAAACAAGCGTGCTACCCTCTCCGACCAAAAACATTTACAGAACCACCATCTTATAACCAAGGCAAATTTTTCAACTTAGATTTTAAACATATATAAGAGACGTTTTGGTAATGTTGAGTAGTGATGATGAAATAAGTAGATAAATATGATCCTAAAATACCAACGATCAAAGCAATGGCTAGGAAAAAATGAATTAGCACCGTCATATAAAATTAAATAGGAAGACAGGTAAAGTTATGAGGGGCTCCTTTTTTTCACGGAGAAAGTGCGCTCCTTCTTTTCATCCTTGGAAGTGAGAAAACAATAATCAAAATTTATCCGAAGGATTTTTGGAATAATCCTATGAGAAATTAAAAACGAGAAAGCTTCGAGCCTTAGTTCAATTGTTTTATAATAATCACCCAGCTCATTTTTTGGTAAATTGTTGTTCTTTTCAACTTAGAGCTCTGCATTGGCCCAGGCCAACTTGATGCTGTTTCCAATTTTGAATAAAAGCATTAAGGAATTATTTTTATTAGTTAAATAATGCAAAAAACAACGATTAAAGCCTGGTTTAAAAAAGTGTTGCGAACAAAACGGATCCTATTTAACCACACCTGTAGTCACAATGAGAAAACTTACCATACAAAAGCGAAACTTACACCATGTCTACGAATCATACGTAAAAGAAGACGAAGCAATGCTCTCTTTCACTAGAAAACTCTTCATTCACTATAGTTTCAAATGAAAATCAAGGACTTTCCAAAAAGATAGGCTTAGAACCACGAGATTTATCATCAATAAGTAAATAAAGTGATCCATGCCCTCTTAATTTTATTATGCCCCCCTTCCATCTTAAATAATGAAAGAGATGTTCCACATGATAATGAAATTTGCATAGAGATCAGAATGACAATCGCGTACTACTCCGTAGGCACCAGAGGCCGAGCCTCTTTGAACAGATGAAGCATTATGATAGGCGTTCGTTTTAACTGTAACTAGCAACTAGATAACCGATAGTCACCCAGGAAATATCCTGCCCCGCCATTTCTTAATATGAAAATAGTGTGTTAATACGTGACCAGTTACCCCAGGCTTTATGAGTTAAGACTACATATGTTTAGTGTGTCAAGATGGGAGACGAAGAGACAATGGAATTGTAAGTGGCTTTGTGGGTAATTATTCGCTTAGATTGTGTGGTTGCTGGCAGCACAATCTAAACGCTTTGATTTAACCTGGTAACTATTGGTAAATGGGCAGAGCTTTATCCACCTGACTAACCAGAGCTCCATTGTATACCAGTCCTTAAGTTATAATTAACAAACTAACTTGGCCAAGTTCAACTATTGTAAACAACATGAAATCTAATTTTTAAGATCAATGAGTACATATAGAATAGAGTAAATGATTTGCTGTGACCTACATTATATTTAATAAGTGGAAAAACCGTTAATTTATCACTCAGAAAATCTAAACGAACCTCAGACATCTTAGAAAGGTCTCTTTTCATGAGATTCTTTTTAAAATATCTTGAGAAGTTGTGCCCTATTGTTAATAAATGTTTTCTTCATGGTCAAATACAAACGTTATTCTCAGAAATTGTCTTTTACCTGATGTAATAATTAGAAGATTCCGCATTGTATTGCTCTAATATTACTTAATTACGCTCGTCGACCATCTACTTTTAAATCCTAGTTGAGGCCACCTGACAGGTGAGTGGAATTCACATAAAGGTCAAAGGTGCGCTTGGGCCAATGGAGAGTCACTCGTTCTGTGTGGCTTGAGTGTCAAGATGGAAATACTTTAGTTAAGTTACGGGACGCAATAATAATGTGTTTTTTGGGGGGGGGGTGTTACTTGATATATATAAATGTTCTTGTGATTGTCTTTATATGTGTTAAATTCCATGGACGAACCTCTCCTGATTGACTGTAGCGCTGTGATAGTGCCTAATATTTTGTCACCTATCTTGCTGAGAATCGATCCCGGCTGCTAGAAACAGAGATCAAAAATTTCCTTTATAGAATAACTTTGAAGAACCTACGAGGATCCTCCTTATATTAGTAACTAACACTAATTATAGGATCCCTTCCTATAATGATTACCTTATAATCGTTGATCTCTCTTATTCGGATTTCTATTACATTACTAATTTTCTTTGTTAAGCGGTGTGTTAAAAGCATGAATTAAATAAATTGCGGGTAATTGCAGGTCTTCAATGCGAAATAAGGCTTCTTAGTATATATAATATGAGAAAGTAGGAAGAAACAATAAAGAAGCAAAACGGGGACCGACCGACCAACATAGTGAGATGTAGAGCACCCGTGAGTAAAGAATAAAAGCGGAACCGACCGACTAAATGACATAGTGAGATGTAGAGTCACTCGCGCCTAAAAATGCCGGAATATAGAGTTCAAAATAATAACAAAGAAACCAATTGAAAATATATGACAAAAATAAATTGTAAACGACTCAAAGGCATAACAAAGCTTATTTTTATAATAATAAGTCTCTATCCAGAAGAAGTAATACCATAAGGAAAATCACAAGCCATCAATGAGCGTCTTATCTTGATAATCTATGTATAGGATAATTGTCGGAGATCGGAGAGAGAAAGAGAGAAAGAACTGACACCTGGTCGACCCTTTTCGTTTGTGCTAATGGAGTGCGAAATCATGGGAGGCCATGGTGGCATGAAAGCCCACCATCGCAGAAAGCCGCGACAAGTTTGAGAGCCCGAAAAAGTCCCATTGAGAGTCGGACAAAGTTTTGCCTCACCGGCATAGGAACCTTCCCGCCATCGTGCTAATAGGGCAAAACTACTCTCGCCTACCGAGGCGTTGGACCCTGAAACCCTCTCTTTTGGAAGAAGGGAAGGAACCCCATTCTCCCCTACTATAAATCTTCCAGCGCCAGAGTTGGTAGGCAGTATCCGCCGCCTGCCTGCCCCGTCAATATCCGCTGTCTTTCAATCCCCGTTAGTACCTGCTGTCTGCACTTCCGCGTTCGTACTTGCTACTCGCATCTCGTTGGACTCTGCATTATTCCTGGCAGATTTCCTCAAGTTCCGGGTATTCTTGTTTAATTCGTGTGCATCTACCCCGTACTTGTTATTAATCGATCCTCGAACGCAACGCGTCCATTCTCGACTTTGTGTTCTAAACCCGAAGGCCAGATATAAGTTCATCCCGTTAGTAGTCATTGTCAAGAGACTATTATTTGAACTTTACGCCAAGGCAAGGATTACTCCCTTGGACCCAATCTTCGAGGTAACAGCACCGTGCAACTCTCCTGTGCAAGTGCCCCCCCCCCCCCGCCCACTCACTGTAAGCCTCCATAGTTAGCTTCGTGTACGCTCATGGTCATTCGAGTGACCCTTCGGTCAGCATTGCTCGTTTGTGTGTATGGTGATCGTCGCCGCTAAGGTCGCCACCCCCTTTAAGTCGCTGCGACTCGTGTGTGTCTAAGGTTTTATATAGCTTGTTTCAAAATCCCTTTTAACCTTTGTAAAAAGAATATTAATTTGCATATTAGTAAAGTTATTTTTGTACCCTTTTTTCTATTGTCCCTGAACCTACAAGATAGCAGACTATTTGGCCAACCTATAATTCGGTTAATTTAAACTCTGTCTGTATTATAAATCTCCCAGGCACATAGCGGTCATCTATCTAGGCTGAGAAATGCAGGAAGGGTTGAACTCGAATCTATTCTACGACAATAATTAATCTGATCCTTTATTAAGGGATTATATGTGTAATATCTAGATAGTTTGGATTTTATTAAAAGATTGCTCCATCCTTCGAAGTTCTTAGGATAGAGTATTAGTGTTTAAAAAGTAGATTGAGACAAGAGAGGTGAAATGATGAAATGAGAATAAAAAGACAATATGACGTATGATTAATTAAACGACTTCTTAACCAAAATACTTTAATGCGGCAAGAGCAATGAGATCCTTTCTAGATGAAATTTAATTCAGATTCATAATGTTAGATCATACTTGAAGTTTTTGGTGGGAAACTTAATAGAGCCAACTATCTACATAATCTTGGTAACAGTTATTCCATAAAATGGTTTGTTAAATTCTTTAAAGATGCCTAACGTTGGAGCTATCTTCTTTAAAGAAATCATCCCTCTGAATACGATCGCAAATCTTTTAAGCATACACTCGAGCTTGGATTTCATCTTTATTTCTCAGGAGGCTCTATTCGGCTTCTCGTTCGTCAGCAAAGGCAAGCCAGGAGATAGGCTTTCTACGCCGGACTTGTATTCTTTCAAAATGAAGCTAGCAGGGTATATCTGCGGTATAATCCCTATGTAAAAGGGGATAAGAAAGAATGTTAAATACTATTCCCTAAGAGCAATGATCCAAGATCTGTCTAAGATGATGTAAAAAGTCATAGGAGAATGCTTCGTCTGCCCTCTACTTTCTGTTTAAAAGAATTTTCCCATTTCGGCCAATGTAATTTCAAGGCAATCTCTTTTTATCGAAAATTTATGGCTTTCTTAACAGCAAGTATATTAAATCTTTCTTTGTTTTTTTAATTTTGCACTCAATTTTGACTAGTAATGAGTCATTTTGAGAAAATTATTATTTACATAAAAAAACATCAAGTGAATGCGAATTAGTGCATGAGGCTAGAAACTAGGGTTTTAGAGGCAAGATAAAGGAAGAGCGGAATACCAAGATTAAAGAGAGAAGAGGACAGTTAAATAAGGGGAAAATTGAAATATTCAAATATCCTGGCAGATATAATGTGAGGGCACTCGAGGAACTCGGTTCTCTCTGCCCCAAAATACACACAAGCGAAAGGTTACCAATAAGGCTACCCAAATATTGCCCAAATATCCCCAAGAGTAAAATAAATATACAGGAAAATTCAACCCTATTATTTACAAAAAGGAAAAATAACCTCTCAATGGAGTAAAAGAGGGTACCAAAATAATAAAAGGTCACAAACTTTGAAAATAACTAACGACAACACGTCGTTATTAAATCAAATCCCCGTATAATAAGGGATATTATAAAAATAAGCACTTTACGCTGAAACGACACGCGTCGTAAAAAAAAAAATTAACCATACTACTCAGATAAGTAGTAAAAGAATACCCTTCCCATGAGTCGTCCTTCACACAAAAGTAATAAGTCTCGACACGAGCACTTAAGAAATTAAAGGGCGTACGACGAAAGAAATATTCCAAATACCGATACGAAAGTAGTCGAGCGACACCCAAGTAACGGAAATCCAATGGACGAAGAACACTTGTGATGATGATTGAGATAACCAGGGACTAATGGGTGGAGTCGATGATCGAGATAACGCAGAACCCACGGGCGGTGCGATCTAGAGGATAAATGACACACGGGTGAATGAGGTCTAGATAACGACGAATCCACGACACAATGAAGACTCGATGGCCAAGTATCTAAGGTTGGAGGTGATCGAGATGGCGGAGTCCCCAAGGGTGGAGGTGGTAGAGTGATGAGGGATACCCTTAACTAGCCCACGTTAATCGGCTTCCCAACGGAGAACGAATGCAGTACGTATCTGGATACAACAAAAATCGTTGCAGCAGCAAAGGGAATCAGCGTCAAAGCCTGCAGGCTTTTAATGGCAGAAGGTCGTCGCTGAACGTTGTCCAGAACGGTTCTTTCGTGAGTAGAGAAGAGGGCGTTGATTTATGCAAGCTCGCCAGAGGAGCGTACGTTACGTTGGTGACGCAGTTGGGGGCTAGATATACTGCCTTCCGATAGTAGCTTAGTAGGTTATTTGGCTCCCGGGGGCGCGTACATTACAAGAGAACTGACACATTTCCTAGATAAGTCATTCCAGGTTGCTCGCAGATTATGGCCTCGTGGTGGGCACGCAAGCGGAACAGGTCAAAAAATATGATGAATCATGCGGCTAGGTTGAGCTGCCCTTACATATAATATATGACTAAATCCCTGTGATGAGTGGTTGATTACTACCTGCAGATCTTCCGTGGTCCTCTCTCTTTAAATATATATATATATATATATATATATATATATATATATATATATAAATATATATATATATATATATATATATATATATATATTTATATATATATATATATATATATATATATATATATATATATATATATATATCCGTCCTCATTTATCCGGTCTCCCGGGCTGATGTTTGTGCCGGATATAACTTAGGAGTCCCAGTCTGTTGTGGAAGAACCCCGGGCAGAAGTCACATGGGAGGGCAGGAGGAGGACGAAGTTGTTCCATTCGGTCCTGCCTCCTCCTACGTTTGTCCTCCTCATGCTGTCTTCTGTTCTCCACAAAGGCGGCGTTTCCTTTGCAGACAGCTCTCCTCCAGGCATCTCTGTTCCTGGCAGTTTGCTCCCACGAAAGAGTTTCAATGTTGGTTTGGGCCAGGGTGCGCTGAAGCTGGCCTTTGTAACTGAATACTTGTTCTTCTCGGGATCTTGTTCCAGTGGTGAGTTCCACGAGAGCATGATCCTTAGGATTCGAGAGGGATCCATTCTTTGGACGTGGCCTGCCCAGCGAAGACGATAGTGGATGTTGTTATCTTCGACACTGGATAATAGTAAGGCTAAGCTGATGTAACTTTCCATCTTACTTTGAGGATCTGTCTTAGCTTCTACTGCTGGCATTGCGCGATGCGTTTAATGTCACAGCAGTAGAACCTCCTAGTCTCGCAGGAATAGGGCAGGGTAGAGACGACTACGGCCCGAAAGCCTATGATCTTGGTTCGAATGCTCAGAGAATGGTTATTAAAAATGCAGCGGCCTTGGCGACCGAAGGCAGAATGCGCCTCCCTGATCCTGGCTTTCACGTCTTTTCCTCATGTGGTCTTTTCGAAAGAGTGCTCCCTAACTATTTACATTTCTCTTCTTTGTGATGGAGATTAGTAAGAATTCAAAGATATTTCTGCTAATAAATTCATTTATATGCATTATGTTACGTGCTATGGGTCACCAGATTAATTGATCAAAAGCAGATAACATAATGCATATAAATGATTTTATTAGCAGAAATATCTTTGAATCCTTCCTAATCTCCAGCACAAAGGAGAGAAATGTAAATATTAGTCCCGGTTTGTTTTCTTTAGATCCAGTCCTATCTTTCTTCCTCAAATCAAACCTATCAGAGGTCATAAAAAATATCACTTCAAAAGAAAACATTACTCTGTATAAATACGATGTCTGTATGTTAAAACCATTGTGATTTTGAAAATGTCAAGATAACGAAAGTACTAGCTCTAATCAATCTTTCTTTTTCCCTACGTCATATAACCAAATATATATATATATATATATATATATATATATATATATATATATATATATATATAAATAGGTTTTTATACGTTGCATTTTATTTTAGTCTATTTCCATCATAAATAAAGGTGAAATATAAAATAAATTGTATCGCAAAACCATTTTATTAATAATTCCAGTCAATTAATGCGCAGTCAATATTTACATACAATGATCTCTCTCGTTTTTCAGTACTGCTTCAATATGCTCGATCATTCTGGAAACCAAATTTGTGATGATGTCTCGAATTATATTTCACAATGTTAGTTGAATAAGCACCTACAAGGAATCGAATTTGGATGGCCTCTGTTTATCAACCACCAGTTTGATTATAGGCCACATATTCTCTTTTTCATTCTCACCTGACGAATTCCCTAGCTATGGTATCAAAATTTATTTTTAGCAAGATCTTTGTTAATGATTTTTATTAGTGAAATGTTGTGCTATAATGATGAAAAATAGTTATCATCCCCAAATTGCTCCTAAATTATTAAGAGAGGAGGCTAATGAGGCTAGTTTAATGTAAAGGGTCTATCAACAAGGACGCTCTAGGTTTGTCAGGCGATAGTGGCCATATTCGTAAAGCCACATCTAGCAACTTCCCTGTGAACTATTCAGTAGTACTTTGCAAGTCACGATGTAAGGTTACAGCATTGAACAGTGTGTGAAAATCATTAAATGTTATTATAAAATTCAGTGCTCCTTTCGAAAAACGTTCCGCGCATTACGTCATTTCTATCATCTTCAGCGACGAGGCCCATTTTTGGATGAATGGATTTGTGATCAAGAAAAATTGTCGGAATTGTGACGGAAATAATCCACATGAGATACACCAGCACCAATTACACCTGAACAAAGTCACTGTTTAGTGCGGGTTTTCGTCTAACGGCGTCATCGGTGCGTATTTTTTTGAGAACGAAGATGGGATTGCCATAACCATCAACGGCGAGACCTACTGATCGATGATAAGCAACTTCTTGTGGCCTCAACTGGATTATATGCCTGATATGGATACTGACGATATATGGTTCCAAAAGGACGGCGCTACGTGCCAAACTGCATACGCCACAATAGACATTTTGCACCAGCGATTTCAGGACAGTCATCTCGCGCGGTGGCGACGTCAACTGGCCACCGAGATCATGCGATTTAACGCCATTAGACTACTTTCTTTGGGGAAACCTTAAATTTCAGGTCTATGCGAATAATCCGTAAACAGTTGATGTCCTCAAAGTCAACATAACGAACACCATCCAGCAACTTCAACCAGATTTAAGCGACAAAGTCATCGAAAACTGCGCCTCCCGAATACGTTCCACAAAGCGAAGTCGTAAGGGACATTTGACGACGTCATATTCCACACTTAATGCCATAAAATATACTCTTAAATTTAGAATAAATTGAGTGCATATATCACACAAAACTTGTTTTTTTTAAATTTAAAAATCGAGTGACCTTATTGAAAGACCCTTTAGTACCATTTTTAGTTGATGACAGTGTTCATGAAAAAAATTGATAGCGCTCCTGTTTCTTTAGATGAAAACTAGGCCATATCATAAAGAGGGTCCAGAAGTTTCTCACTGGGCAGGAAATAGGGCTCCTAAAAACGCTATCCTTTTCTCCCCTGAACGAGGCATCGTGGAGATTCTCCCTAAAAGCAAAGGCTGAAGGATCAGAAAATAGCACTATGACCTTTCCTAAACCGTCCTTCCTTATATTTTCTTCAAAAGTGCAGCCTATGCGTAATGTCGATCTTGATGAAATGAGGATTTTTCCCAGCTTATCTAGACTTGAGAACGTTGTGGAGAAGTCTACGCCTTATTGTGTGCGCTGAGTGGGTCAGAACGGCTTCTTTCCAAACGTCATCGGGTCTGCACCCAAAGCATCTCAATCTTTGAGATGGGAGCTTCCTATAAGGCGACTTTGGCGTTTCTATGAAGCATTTGGACTTCCATAAGAGTTCTCCACAAGAGACAAACCAGTTTTTTTAACTTTATCAATGATCCTTAAGATGGTCCTCCTATATATAATACCCTTTACATCTTCAGACCATTCTGCTGAAGATTAACAGCAGGTGGCAGCCTTTCTATAGAAAGAACAATTTTTGGATTTAAGAAAGATTTGATCACATATTATTACATATATTTATTACAAAAGAAATTATAATTAAATATAATTCATTTAATCTGTATATCTGATCCTTTTACACTTTCGATTGAATAGCAAAGCTCCAATAACTGAAACTCACCTCCTACACTAGCCGGACCAGAGCGTGATTTTGTATCTAATTGCTTTTAAATGGTGCCTTTTTAATTAAAGATTATAATAATCATTGATATCACGTAAATTTTAAAAAATAAAAATAAAAATATATATACACACACAGACACATACACACACATATATATAAATATACATATATATATATATATATATATATATATATATATATATATATATATATATATATATATATATATATATATATACATATATACAACAAAGCCCACATGGAAAATTAATACGAGGATTCCAAGTACTTTCAAACTTTATTTCGACTTCTTTATCAAGGAATCATTCTTTGATAATGAACTCGAAATGAAGTTCGAATCTACTTGGAATCCTCATATTAATTTTCTCTGTGAGCTTTTGCGCATTTACTGCTTACTCACGCGATACTTTGTGAGTTTTCCACATATATATTTATATATATGTCGTAGAATTCTTTCTAATAAAAACCCTACTAACCTGACACCACTTTTATAATAGTGTGTCGTAGAATGCCCCCCCTTCTTGTTCTAAGAGGGCTAAAAGTGCTAATATATTGATATCTGAATATCGTAAAGAATAGAGCCGTTGGAAATACGTAAGGATATAGAGAGAAACGCACACTAATCCCAAAATAAACTTATATTTTACCTTTATCAATTGAATACATAACATTTAAACATTAACTATAGCAATATTATTATAAACAAGAATTGATTCAATTAGTTGGACCGTATAAAGTTGGCTTATTTCGTTACACACCTCAATAATATAAGAATTAGGCTTACGGACTCATCTGGAGTTTAAAAGGCCTCAGGAATGTTTTTGACTCACGACGCGTGCCGTCTAGCCAGATGTAGATAGGCGAGATCACACGGTCGTTTTGGCGAGGGTAGCAGCTAGAGGGTCCACACGGTATTCCGGGGGGAGGGTTCTTCACGGACGAGAACAATTACGGTGCATTATGCAACACCTAGGCAGTCGTGGTCTCTCTGGCGAGAGTGAGTCGAACTTGGTTCTTAAATCAAATTAACTTGGAGTGCGGTGTGACCACCGAGTAACGAGCTCGAAGAGGAGCTTTTCTCCTTCGTTACTTATTTCCTTATGGACGAGGACTGAACTTGGGGAGGGTCTTCTTCAAAGCCCGAGGATCCATGCGATGGGGGGGTTCTCTGACGAGAATAAGTTACTTAAAGTTCGGTTTGGTAACCGGGAACTAGCTCGAGGATGAGCTTCTCCTTAGTTCTAGTCTTCTTTAACGGCGAATATAACGGAGGGGGGTTTCTCTGACGAGAATAATTTGAACTTGGTTCCTTACCAAGTTAACTTAGGAGTTCGGTGTTGCCACCGAGTAACGGGCTCGAGGGGGGAGCCTTTTCCTTCTTCTTTTTTTAATTCCTCAAGGACGAGGAATACCCCTGTGTTTTTAGGTGCACCAGGATATGAGGAGTCTCTCTGGCGTGAGTAAGTTGAACTTAACAAAGTTAACTTAACGTTTAGTTTGATAACTAGGGACTAGCTCGAGGATGAGCTTTTTCTTAGCCCCTTAAGGTAGGTAGCCCTGCCTCTCTTGCAGGGTACTTCTTGGTCTGGCGAGCCAAGTACACTACCACCAAATCTAGGTAGCTCGGTTTTAATCGAAGACTCGTCACCTGCAGTATGACTTTTACTACCTCGATTTTCCTCAGTGTTCCTCATTCATACCTTGTCACCCCACTGGGCGAGTGGTAAGGGGGGGGGGAGGGCCCCAGGAGAGTTCTTTTGCCCACCGGTTTTTCACACCGAGTCTTACATCGGCTCCTCGTTAGCCTTCGAGCTTGGGAGAAACACGTCTTTAATTTCTTATTTGACGTGAAACTGAATCTCACTCTCCTGGGGGAGATCTTGCATTGGTCTTTCATAGCGCCATGTGGTGCAGCGCTGCGGTCAAGCGTTGGACCCCCCGAAGGCTGGGCCGGATGTCCTTGTGGTAACCACCTTGTGACTGCACCAAGAGTGAACGGAAGGGGGGGGGAAGTGACGATTCCCCTACAATATATATATTTATATATAGATATTATGAGATGTAATATTCCACTAACTCTTTTAAAGACTTGCACACTTTTTTGCATATTTGAACTTGATTTACATAAACGTACTAAATAGAGGCGGAACCTATACGAGTATTAACCAGTGACGGTCAGTCATATTTTAAAAGCATAGAATTACCGGACATGGGTTACCCGAACCAAAAAATATTTGATTCCCTGGTTCTCCTCTATATTTTCCAATGACTGATTGAGGGAAAGAAAAACACGTAGATATTTTGTGTGCTTTTTTCACATTGATACCAGTGAGCTCGTACGAAAATAAAATAGAGAGGTTCAAAAATATCTTGTTATATTTTCGCTCTTTCTAAACGCTTGATTTCCCATATGGATTTCAAGGGAAAAAACTTACGGGTTTTTTTTCCTAATATTTTTTGTGCGTCTCTCTTGCACAATTTATGAATAGATAGATCTCTATCAGGGTTAAAAACTACTTTTTTTCTCCTAGAAACGATTCATCTCTTTGCCACAAAGGACAAATTATTTCCACCGTTATCTTGTAACATTTAAAAAGTGTTTATTACTTTTCCAAAACTGAATAAAGTAGTGCAAACGGAATATTTATTTTTATTTTTTTAAGTTACTAAAAATATATATATTTTTTAAACCATTTACATATATTGAGTCAATTTCATGCTCTTAAAATATTTTATGTATATGTGGGTAGAACTTAATTGATCCTACCGTCTTATATGTACTTAGATTTGTTGGAATACCATAAAGGCAAAATTAGTTTTAAAAGGCCATGTTCTACCAACATGATCTCAGTTATTTTTCAAGCAGTAAAAATAAATAAATTTCTGCTGAAGTTTAGTTGGAAGAAATTTTAGCAAAGGTTTAGTGAGACAATAGAGCAGCCTAATTGGATCCACCCTACTAGCCTCCAATTTTTCTTTTTTTTTCTGCTATATTTCCTATCTCTATTGACAGAAGAGAATATTCTAATAGAACAATGAAATATCACCAATAGTTTGCCCCTCTATTGTATTACTATTTATCACAAGCCTATTCACTTGCATTTATAGTGTTTAAGCCAATAATAAAAAAATATTTAGAATTTATTACTCATTTTAGACCAAACCATATCTAAACATAGTCATCTTCCGATATTTTAACCCTTGCTAATATCTTCTTACAATACTACTCCAGCAATTTTTCAAATGTAAAATCTTAACTATAGATTGTTTTCGAATATTTTATTTGAATAACTAATGATTTTTTTCCCCCTTGACCTTCCCATTTTAACGAAAGGTGAAGCTTCACAAAAAAAGATCATGAAATTAATTAATTAATTTATAGTGATGCGTGGTAGACAATATTTGAATATAAAAATATCAATAAAACAAGATGAGTATTAAAGAATTAGAACAGATGACAAATGAAAATAATAGCTGGTTTACAAAGTTCACATATTTCCAATTAAGAGTCTACAATATGGATATCAGATTATTTGTTCGCCTAAATCATTTCTATTGGTAGCAATGACTATATTTTAGCAACGAATGCACCGAGAGGGAGGTACTTTGTGTAGATTACTAAACCTAGTAGCTAGACGGGCAAAACGTCCTCACGGCCTCAGTACTAATAGGGAAGGCCAGGTCACTGGTTTAAGTTGAACTGTTTGACGGAACCTGGAGAAGATGATTGTTTCTCCATTTCCCCTTCTTTATCCTTCTTTTACCATTCTTCTTCCCTTTTTTACACACCTCTCTTACTATTTTTCCTATTCTTTCCCGGTCGGTGCAGGGATGAAGGATAAACTCCACTTACTTCTTAACCCCGGTTTATGCTCGTGTGTTAAAACAACCTACTTTGCTCCGGGCCCCTGCTTCTATTTTTCTTTTCTTTCTTTTCTTCATCTATTCTTTTCCCCATATCACATACGGAGCGGCCATGCGGATGAGATTACTGATCACGAGGACGGAGGGTTGTATTTAAGATCAGGCACTTATCGCCTCTTTGCACCCCACGATAATTATAGGGTGGGGCCCCATGTCAATCTATTAAACCCCAAAGTAATAAACATCTACTGCGGCTTTCAGCCTCTGTTTCGAACTTCCGTGTTGTTATTAATTATTGTGGTTCAGAAATGTATGAACGATTCAATAAAGAAGTTGTCGCGATTCTTGGTTTCGTGTTCTGACACACACACTTCCCTATCGAAAATTGATGTTTTAGATATAAGTGATGATGAAGAGCGTATGTGGTCCCGAAATGAGAGGAATAGAGTCGCGGAGCTACTGTAGTGTAATTAACATGACATGGAAAAAAGTTTGGACAAATTTGTTGAAACCCCAACATCCTGAAACTACCACCCAACTTTAAATTTTTTTAAAGGCATGATTTCCACTAATTAATTCATCGATTATGATTTAAAAATTCTTCCGAACAAGTTGGTTGCCAAAAATTGATAGATATACACGGAGTGACATTGATGGTAAATGGTTTTTGGATGAATACCAAGAAACTGATGCTGTTGTTTAAGCGTCTGTAACTGCCATCTCTCCTAACACTGGTTATCTTGGTATTCCTTTATGCCACTAGATAAGCCTGTAAGAAGTTTTGAATGTCACATGTATAGATATGTAATTTAAAAAATGCAGTCCACTTCATATATGTCTATATTATACTAAGCTCGATCACGGAGCAGCTTACGAAATTCCTAAGAAATTAGCTAACAATGGAGAATGACACAACACTTGTTTCACCTCCTGCTCTCTTTGTATCTTTAAAAATGTGTTATCAGAGGTTAAATTTAAACTCGAGACTTTCAAATCCCGTTGCCATTGTCCTTGAAGAATATTTATTCCAATAAATCACTACAGCGAATGTAAGCTACAAATGAGGCAGCTCAAAGGAAAATACCTCTGCCTCACTAAACAGTAAAATTAATGAGATTACTCTACTTCAATTGCCTGGGTATTCTAAGCAAGTAGGAAGAACTCACGCTGCTAATTAAAACCTTGAATAAATAGTATTCTGCGTAAAAAAATTAAATGGGAAATCGACCATTTCTAAGATTCAAGCCGATATTTTTGTACGTGCTCCTCTGCAAGCATTTTAACTCGCATTTCATTACTCAGACGTTAAACAAGTTCTGCTGACCAAAATGGCGTGCTCTCACCTATTCTCATTGATGACCTTACGACCTTCCAAACTTTAATTATTCACCAGATAACCCTGTGATGACCTCTGCGCTTGTATCATTCGAAATAGAATATAAAGCAACATAAGGCTTTTGAATTTCGTTAGACTCGGGCGAAAAATTATGATGTTATTACCAAATAATTTCCTGGCTAACCTTGGGATGACTTTGTCAATTATATAATTCAAAATCGAATGTAAAATTACGGAAAGGGTTTTAAATTTCGTAAGAATATGCCTAAAAGTTATGATGTCATTGCCTAAACAGAATAATTGCCGGACTAATCTTGGAAGAACCATAACACTAAAAGTATTTGAAATAGAATGGAAAACAACATCAGACTCTCAAATTTCGTTAGAATCGGACAAATAGTTACAATGTTATTACCAAAACCAAAAAAGCAAAACGGGTACCGACACACCGACTGACCGACATATTTAGATATAGAGTCCCACGCTACTAAATATTTATTCAATTTATTTTCCCCCTGAAGACGAAATCATTCCTTCGTAACTTTTAACAATTTTAACCCAAATCCCAGCTCCTTTTTTACTTTTAGACGATTATTAAGGAGATAGCACATTTGTTCATTAGTCACTTTTCAAATTCTTCCGTTCAAAATTCCCATTTTATGGTATTGTATATCATTTCATTGCAAATTTTATGCACTGTTTTATGGTATAATTATTTTTTAGCAACATAACTAGAATATAGTGAAATTTAAGATAATGCAAAATTGTATACATTCGTGGAAAACTGTTATTAGATATTAGAGTTAATTTTTGAAAACCAAACAAAACTACACCATTGAATTTATATCATTTTAGTGAAAGTTTATCCACTTTTTTAGTTAATATTATGTTTAGGCAACATTAATAGAACATACCTAAAATTATGATAATTTAAAATTTCATACATTCGTGGAAATTCCCCGCAGATTTTTAAAGATGATTTTGGAACAAAACGCGATTTCAAATATTTGCTAAAAGAAAATGGCGCCTAAGAACTGTTTTATATTTTTAGCATCATTTGAATATATATTGAACTAAATCCCTGGGTATTCCGAACACCACTACTATTCAGCTAACACCTTATTTTCCAACTGAGAGCAAAACATATAGTTGACCTTGTCCGAAAAATATATGTTTTAGTACTCCATTATTACAAATCTTAATAGAACTAAATAAAACTGATAAATAAATCAAATGTGCATCTTTTCGTCGTAAATTGAGTTCGAATGCTTAAAATTTTAGTAATTTTATATCCATTTATATGATTCCAGGTGTCTAAAACCTGATATCTCAAAAACAGCGCCGTAAGTTATCATGATATTAGCAGCAATAAAAGGGCTGTTAATGAGCCTTATTTTCATATATGGTAATCTAACGTATTATAAGGTTAAAAAAATTAATGTGTCTCTTCATACCCTTTAAAGTGACACTTTTGGCAGCCATTGTGGCAGATTTATCTAATCATTTATATTTCCAAGCAATTTATGTATTTTAAATAGAGAGATATTTACTTTATATCCTAATAAAACTAACTCATAGTTGGATCAAACGTTTTCTTGGTTTTCCGGACTTTTGTGAATTTCACCTTGGCAGTTTTAGATGATAATCTGCAAGGCACCGATCATATACACATTATGGTTAACACGACCATATCTGGCCCATGTCCATTCATTTCACTCTGCTGGAATATTAAATGTGCTAATTGGAATATGTTTCTCCACGGCTCCTTCACAGATGTGGCTATAGGAAATTTCCAGGATGTAACCCTTGCTATTCACTTCTTTACAAGGCTATTACAGATAACAGTATCAGTCTCGGTTACAAATTCTAAATGTGGCTCAATAGAGAAATTCATCCCATGGCTGAATAATGATCGTGGACAAGCTGTTAACAAATACCAAAAGGCCCTCAAACGATTGTTTAGGAATTCCACCGAAAGACAACTCATTGACCAAAACAGGGCTAGATACATTCACAGAGGAACTTACGATAGGCTCATATTGAGTCAGGAAAAATTTATGTATCATCTATAACTTCACTTACTCTATAGACCTGTGTCTCGAAACGTGTTAATAAAATACACGTCAAATGGACCTTCTATCCTTCACCAAGTCCTCAATTAAACGGATCGAATATTAATGATAAATTTTAGATCTCAAACATTTTTACCTCCAAATTTCATAAAGTAGCACTATCACCAAATACTCAGTTATTAAGCTGAGTCCCAGCAGGTAAAGTTAGGTAAAAATCCTCAGCTGTTTTATTTTTATTCTCAATGGGCTACCATTATAATCATTTGTTCCCAATAAATGAGCTACGCTCTGCTATCTTTAAATGGAGCTTAAGTGAAACTGGGCTAGATGAGATCCATTATTCCTTTATCCTCCATTTTCATCACGATACCATAGCAGTTCTTTCTGATATTTACAACAAAATTTGGATCTCTGGTCACTTTCCATCTGATTAGAGAGCTGCCATTGTTTCCATTTCAAAAGCACGGCCGAGTTCCGCAAATTCCAGGAGAATATCGCCCAATTGCATTCACTAGTTGCCTGAAGAAATTACTTAGAAACATATAGGTGTTGCTCATGGTTTATCTTGGTCACCAATTTTAAATCCAAAATACAAATTATATAGATTTTCACTGGCGAAGAAATCCTGCTGGGATTTTTATAAAATGTTACTGAACTACATATGTAGCAGAATTTATCTGGGCTATTTTTACACTGTCCTCTTGGCATTTTAATTAAAATTTGTGCTTTTATTTAAAATATTAATTAGTTAAATCACCTAAAAATAAGAAATAAAAGAATCAAACTCATTAAACCTTCAAAATTTGATAAAAATCGTAATTGGTAATTGACAAAAAACTGGAGTCAGTTTGATAAAAATGAGATCCTTTTTTGAAATCTATACATAAACTACTTTAAAAAAATTTTATTCTAATCTTTGTAGTCGACAAAAGGTTAAATTTTGTTATATATATATATTAACAGAAACCCCGAGGTAAGCGAAATTGTTGCTGGCATTATTTTATTATATTTGTGGCGACTTTTCGACCATACTAAGGCCATCCTTTTAGGCCTGAAAAGATATATACTATAGTACCAAATACAGGGTCACACCCAAAAAACGTGCCCTAAATTTGATAGGCCTCATTTCTTAATTTTCTGTATGGATTGAAGGAAACTTTGGTGATAACTTGTTTATTTTGTTTAAAAATATCAAATTAAAACATGAGAGTCTTGGACTTTTCTTCGTTATTCTAGAGCCTTTAGATGAGGACCTCAACATACCGCTCCTTGGTGACTGTCACTGTTGCGCAAGATTCCACGAAGAAGAATGGTCCGATGAACTTCTGGCTGAGATTGTAGTCCATACCATGCACCCAAGGGAGTTTAGGAGCTTGGTCGCTGCCTCATTTGGTCTCGATGTCCCTAAGAAGAGATTTGTTTTCGAGTTTACCATTCCTTCAAGATAGAAGTGAGCTTCATCTGAGGTACAAAAGAGGTTAAGAAAAGTCGGGGTCTCCTGAAACCTCTATAGAACGTGCACATTGACTTGTGGACTTGTTGACTTTTGGGGGGAGGCCAGGCTTCTCCCCTTTATTTAAGGTTCTTTTTTTGCTATTGTTTTGTTTGTAGGTTGAATTCTCCTGCACCGGGGTGAGGAGACCTCCCACCGGCTTCCAGAGATTGCTCTCTGATTGTTAAGTTTTTCCAATTTATATCATTGTTAAGTTTTCATATTTTTATTTTGAAGTAGCCTAGTTCTAGGCTGTCGTGTTTCTCGGCGACCTATGCCCAAGTCGGCAGTTGCCAGATGGGCTCTATAGAATAAAAAAAAAAAAATCCTGAAACTCTTCCAGCATCCTGACTGCCACAGCCTTTCTCTGCTCCTTGCCTCGGGCTGTAAGGGTCTGCTTCTTCTGTATTCTGTATGCGTTAGCCTTTACATCCATTACTAGCACTTTCCTGCAAGTCTCACGGAAAATAGCGAGGGAGTGACTACGCTTGAGCACAGAGCGTTTTGGAGTCTGCTTAACTGACTCTCTCACACTCTCGAGTAGCTTAGCTATAAGCTTCCTGGGCCGTCCTGAATGGCTTGGACGGTTGTCACCGGCTGCATTGAGGTTCTCCACTGTCCCATAGTTCTCAAAGTTGTCTACTCAGTTCTTAATGCAGCACTTTAAGGGGGCTTCTTCACATTCGAACTGATGCACGAAAGTGTCTTGCACTTTCTTTAACGAGCCTGTCTTCTAGTGATGTTTGAAACAATATATTCTTTGCTAGACCTCCTATTCAGATCTAATTGGATTCACAGGCGTTGCTTATGCCATGTCCTGCTAAGTAAGGGTGATTAGTGAATTAATGGAGAATATATCACAAAAAGTGTGTGTAGGGCCGTTTTTCGGGGGGGGGGTCACATAGATAGTTTCAGCTTTGAAGAAGAAAAATTAAATTTTAGCTAATTTTTAAAACTAGAACTTAGATTAGTAGTATGAGATCTGATCGCTGAATTTTTCTAGTTTAGAGTATTTTGCCTGTTCAATTATTTAAGCCCATATATGAAGAGCGATATCTCTATAAAAGATTTCAAAATATTATATTCTCATAAATGTCCAATTACACTTTTAATCTTGGAAATATTATATATAAAACAGTTCCACCTCGACTTAAATAGTGATTTGTCGTCGGTTCCCCTCCTACTTAACTAAATTAAAATGTTACCTTTAAAACAGTTTGATATAAATATTAATCTCATAATCCTACTTATGAAATTTAAGTAATCTTTTGCTGTTGCTGACTAATTCAAATTTTAAAGAAACCCTCTCTTTTTACTATAAATCTAAACTCTAATTTTATAAATACATTCAATGCTAAAACTATCATTGTTATATTTGTACCTTTAGAATTCTGCTTTAGTATATATGTTATTGGCCTAAAAATTATATATATATATATATATATATATATATATATATATAACGTACCCGCCTATCTGCAGTCACGTCATTGCATACGGGATACTTGGTCACATGATCTGATTGGCTGGCGCTTTGAGGTGTCAGTTGGATAGTTGCCCTGCTGGCGTTACGCCTCATTGATGGGGTTGGTGGAGGTGTTTTTCTCGATTTTTTATGGCCAAAGTCGAGACAATACGTGATTTAAACCGAAGAAACTGTGTGAACATCGCAAAAGGTACCTTTTGATATATTGATCGTGGCATAATATTAAATTTTGTAAACTTTACACTAAAAATGAGTAGTTTTTCGAGATTTACTCTTATTATTTAGGTTTCTTTTACAAATCAGCCCCAAAATATAGTCTACTATTATGTCTTTATTATACGGAGATCGGCATTAATGCAGGCCTGTTTGTTTGCGCGCCGCAGTGCATGAAAGCGCAGAGTGGTTCAGAGCCATTATGCTGGATCAAAAAGAATGTCTGCATAGTTAAGATGTGTAGTTAGAAAAGCCTGCAGCATATTCGATACGCTAGACAGAAAAAGACTGAGATAAGTACATGAGAGAGGACATGATCTGAGAAGACGTAAGAAGGGAGTGAAAGTTGGTGTGATGCGAGGTGCCTATGAGTGAGATAGAGCTGTGGAGACCCATTGGTTCCGGGTAGGAGCGTGGTAGTGGACAGCAAAGAGCTGCAGGGCGAGTCGGATTGTACGTTGATAAGGCGTTGCTAAACACTGCCATAAAAAAACTCAAGTACAGATAATAATAGTGGAAACAATTATATAAATTAAAGAAATTAGTAGTAGTAGTATTTTAAATGATATTATATTTGTTGTGCTGTTTATTATCATGATTTGTATTTAATATTATTATTTATATTATTATTTTCTGCTGATGCTTTTGTTTCTTGCTAAACATACATATGTTTTTTCACAGGATAGAAGGTGATTTCAAACGGAAACGAACCTACAATGAGGCACATTTACAGTGTTGTAAAATGACCCTTGGTTTTGATCACTATACTTTTTGACACCCTTTTTGTATCGGTATGCTTTGAGGGGCGTGCGTTACTTCTATGATGAAGTAGGCTTTGTTCTAAGAGTGCTAATTTAGTGGTTTAGTTCTTAAGGAAGAGCTATTTTTAAACACATAAGGATAAGAGGAAACACCAGACCTACCAAAATAAACATGTATTTTAAATTAAAAACTTAAATATTACACACCAACAGTAAACACATTTTTATCTTTGGCCTCAAAGATCTTTCAATGACAAAACATAAACAAATAGGCTTCCCGTAAACATACCAATTGCCGATTAGTATTTTTTTATCGCGACTCTATTTGATTAGCGCTAAACATTAAATTAACGTACTCTCGTCTACAAACACATATGACCTAGGTTCAAGAACAATGGTTTCAACTCTCCTTTAAAACGTGGGACGTACTAAACTTCTACTATCGCAATAGAGATATAAATGTTATTGTTAACTTACAGGTAGGTATTAGGGATTGCCGGATGTCGCTGGAGAACTTATCTCCCGCTTTGAAGTGTTGTGGCCACTGCTTGAATTTTCGTCGCCTGTGACGGGGGCTGATTCTTCAACGTAATTAAAGAACAGGAGCTCGTTGGGGGAGGGTTCTTCTCCTCTCACTCTTACGGTTCTTGAGATGTGAGAGTCGCTCGAGTGTGAGTGGCTTTGCTTTTCTTCAGTCGGACTTCTTTGCAGACTGAAAAGGCTTCTTCGGTATGATACCGATATAAAACTTGAATATTTAGGTTAATACGGCCCTGAAAGGGGGGATCGATTTTCTCAATCTGATCCTATCAGTTCTCACGGAAATAGTCTAGTATGGCTGAAGGATCGATCTTCACGAGCTAACCCTTCTTCTGGCGTATCGACTTCTAATCTTCTTGTCTGGCTGAAAGATCGATCTTCACGAAGTAATCTTTCTTCTGGCGAATCGACTATTATTAATCTTCTTGTCTAGCCGATGGATCGATCTTCACGAACTAATCCTCCTCTGGCGTATCGACTTCTGATAATCCTCTTGTCTTTCTTTGCGGGGGTTATTTATAGGCGGATTGCCGCCCCATCTAAAGGGGGAAGTGACCAGGCCACAGAGGCAAAGGGCAGGGGGAGCGAATGGCGAGTTAGCATCTGGGGAGTGCGAGAATTCCTAAGGTGGCACAGGGGTGCCCAAGTCAGCTCGCAAATTATAGGCTCACAACCGCACCGCTACTTGGCGTGCCTTCTGACTCGCACCGCTTTTTTTTTTCCATAACCACGGGTTTATGGGTCTCGTAGGTAATTCGTTTGTTAGAGCATTGTTTAAGGACCTTAGGTGGTCGCCTTCAAACAGATGTTAGCTCTAACTGCCCACAGCGGCGGGGAGATCACACATGGTAAGCATTTTCGCCGGCTACCTTTCCTACGCTTCTCCTCATAAGGGAGGGGGGGCTTTAATGTACCTATACTCTTCCAGGATGCTTAATGTAGCCATTTCTCTACATTTACCTCCCTCCTTAAGAAAATAACGGGAGACGGGGGGGTTCCAATCCGACGCTTACAATAATATACATGGGTAACTTACGGAACATTATATTATACAATAAATTCTAGTTCACCCGGGAATGCCTGGATAACATTTTACCTGACCGTACATTAATTCCTATATTACTGTGCCAACTTAGTGTCTTCCTACCTACCACTAGGGGGTTACTCGACCCTACTTACTTACAATTCTACTGATTTAAACTTAACTTTGCTATAATACAATAGTCGGGTTGCTCCTTAATCGTCGACAGGGTTCCGACTTAACGAGTTGGCCATACAATTGTTGGACCCTTTTATATAGTGAATCGAGTACTGGTACTCCATCAAGAGTAAACTCCATCTCAGGAGTCTTCCATTCTTACTCTTATTTTTACTTAAGTATGACAACGGTTTATGGTCGCATTCCAACTTAAACTCGCGCCCTATTAGATAATATTTGAATTGACCTATGGTCCATATTATGGCGAAAGCTTCGATTTCGATAGTAGCGTAGGCTTTTTCTCTACTCAACAGTTTTCTACTGACATAAGCTATGGGATAGGCTGTTTCGTCATCTTCGTATTGAAGCAATACTCTGCCTAACCCGTGCGGACTAGCGTTCGTGCGAAGGCCGAAGATCTTGTTGGGATTTGGTAAGCAAAGAATGGGCGCAGTTACGAGTTTTCCTTTTAGAACCTCCAACTAAGTTATTGCATGGGGGTTCCACGTGACAGAGTCTGACGCTCTTTTTTTAACAAATCATTAAGTGGGGCCACAATAAAAGCGAAGTGTGGTACAAAACGCCTATAGAACGAGGCCGCTCCCATAAACGATCGGAGTTGTTTCTTTGTTTTCGGCCGGGGCATCTTAACTATGGCGTCCACTTTTTCTTGCTGGGTAGTCAAGTGTTTTTGTCCTATTTTGAATCCCAGGTAGTTAATGGATTCGTAGGCAAAATAACACTTGGTTGGCCCGGCGGTTAGACCTTGCTCCTTCAATTTCTCCAGCAATGAGCGTAAGGCGTGTAAGTTTGACTCCCATGTACGGGTAGCTACGTACACGTTGTCGAAGTAAAACGACACGCCACTTAGTCCAGCGATAATTCGCCTCATCATCCTATTATAATTGCTACCGGCTGTAAGTGGTCCGAAGGGTAGCCTGGTAAACTGTAACAGACCTCTCTCGGTCGCAAACGCCGTCAGTTTTTTGGACTCCTTAGCGAGAGGTATTTGATAGTACGCTTTACACAAATCCAATTTGGTGAGGAATTTAGCGTCTTCAAATAAATGGAGATTTTGATCTATTAGTGGGATGGGCTCGGCTCCGAAAACGGTCACTGAATTCACTTTTCGGAAGTCCACGCACATCTGAAATGATTGATCAGGTTTCTTAACCATTACTATGGGGGAGCAATAATCGGACACCGATGGCTCTAAAAATCCCAATTTTAGTAAATTCCGGACTTCCTTATTGAAAGCTTCTCGTAGGTGGATCGGTAAAGGATATGGTTTGCTCCGAGCCACTGAATTAGTTTTTAGTTTTATTTCATAGAGAAAATCCTTGGCACATCCGGGGTTTTCAGAAATGACTTCTGGGAATTCCATGAGCAAGTTCAACATTTCCGCTTTTTGTTGAATCTATAAGTGGGGATTTATCTTTAAATCCACCCGAGGGTCTTCCGGGGTAGGTGAGAGCGAGGGAAGTTCGTATTCCTCGTCTTGTTCCACACACACGGTGTGTATAACTTGCAGGGGCGTACCCGGGTAAACGGCATCCATCGGTTCTTCTTCGTCTAGAAGGGTAATATTCTTTATGCACGCGCGGCGGTGATATTTTTTTAGCATGTTTATGTGATAGGTCCTTCGCCCTGTTGGGGTATCTATCAAGTAATCGACTGGACTCCGTGCCTCGATTACTTCGAACGGTCCCTTCCACTGGGCCCATAACTTATTATTTTCGGGCGGGAGTAATAATAAGACTTCATCTCCTGCCTTTAATTTTCGAGCCTTTGCTTTCATATCGAAGTAGTCACGGTATTTGGCTAAATTTTTCTCGGCGTTCTCTCGAGCTAAGCCAGAGCAGTATTCTAGGCGCTCGCGCATATCCATCACGTAGGCGTAAGATGATTTGATTTCTTGCTCGAGCTTCGCGTTGGAAAATAATTCCTTAAGAATACTCATAGGACCTCGCACATTTCTCCCGTATAATAGCTCAAAGGGCGAGAATCCCAACGTCCGATGAGGTATTTCTCGGCAGGCGAAAAGGGCTGCAGGCAGGTATCTGTGCCACAGTGTAGGGTTGTTTTGACACAACTTCTTCAATATATTTTTGAGAGTCCCGTTTAATTTCTCGCAGATTCCGTTAGCGGCTGGATGAAATGGACTCGTAAAAATTGGCTTGACTAACAGAAGTTTGTTAAAATACTCCATCAATTCTGAGGTGAATTGGCGTCCTCTATCAGATAGAATTTCTTTAGGCAGGCCTACTCGTGCAAAAATTGAAATTAATGCTTCCGCGCAGGAAATAGTGTCAATCTTCCGTAGGGCCACGGCATCTGGGAACCGGGTGGCACAATCCACTAGGGTGAGGATGTAGGAGTGTCCTCCACTTGAAGGGGGGTGAATTGGTCCCACCAAATCAATTGCCACTCGAAAGAAAGGTTCGGTAATAACGGGCACCTTTTGGAAGGGAGCGGGAGGTACCCGTCCTCTGGAGGGATCCTTCTGACACACGTCGCATGATCGGCAATAGGCCACAATTTCCCTGGCGGCCTGGGGCCAATAAAAGTGTCGGAATATCTGCTGCGCCGTTTTGTTGTGCCCAAAGTGTCCGGCTAATATTCCATCATGCGCGGGATTCAAAATTCTTTGCGTGTATTCTTGAGGTACACACAGTGCTTTCTTGTTCTCCTTATCCTCCTCGCTGATAGTACGGTAGAGAAGTGAGTCTTCTACGATATACTGGATAGGCTTCTTTCCTTTCACTTGGAGAATTTCACCTTTAATAGCTTTCTCCCATAGAGGTTTAAGAGTGGGGCATTCCTTCTGAGCACTGGCGAAGAAAGTCAATTTGAACCCATTGTCTTCGAGGGTAATCCTCAGGGTCAACTTAGCAGGTTGCTCTTTCCTCTGGGCTTCTTGTGCCCGGGTGACTACTTGTTGGGCCACTTCTTGCTGAGAAATTAGGGGGTTTTGTCCGATTAGTACTGCGCAGAACTTAATCGGGGCTACTACCACGTCCGTCCAACCGGTGAAATATCTGCATTGTATATGACATCTCACGACGGGGAATCGATTGTCGCGTCCTAAAAAGTCGTGGACGATTGCGAATTTCTTATGGGTAGGGTTTCCTGGGGGCAGCAACTTATCGGATACCACTATGCACGTACATCCGGTGTCTCTGACTAAAGTGGATACTCGGCACCCATTAACAGTGCCCTCTTCAAATTGTAGGCCGCCTGGCGAACTTTTGTTGAATAGAAAGTTTACCTGTTGCTGGGGCCCTTCGGATGTTTGCGCGGGGACGTAGGACGAATCAGCTTGTCCTGCTGGGATCGGAGCAGTCAGGTTTTGCACCTGTTGTCTCGAGGTCTCCCTCAGTCGGGAGTTCTGTGGGCACTGGAAACTCAGGTGACCTATTATCCCGCAGGTATAACAAGTGACGGGCTTCCTGGGATACGTGCCGGTATTAGGGTATGATCCTTGTGGAATCCTACCTTCTTTTTGATTTTTTTCTCCTCCAAAATTCGGTTTATAAGTTCCTTTTGCTGCTGAGAACTTAAACGGCTTCTTCTGTAAATACCTGGGTGGCGGCCCATTTTTCTTTGGGGAGGGAACCTTCTCTTTCTTGTACTCCCTAGGATATAACCGATGATTTACCGCGTGGAGGTCAGCCTCGTCCAGACACTCGTTGAAGGTAGAAGCTTTTCGGTCCCTAACGAATGCACGGATTTCCTGGGGTAGTGTACTTAGTAACTGATCTCTAAGCATGAATTCGACGACCGCAGCGACTTCATTCTCTACCCCTTCTGTAGGCTTCGACGAAGCTCAAAGCCAAAATGTTTGTATGTTTGTCCAGGTCTGATACGAGACTGCCTGAACTTCATCCTATACTCTTCCGGGTTAAGGTTTGTTGCTGAGAGAAGTTCGGCTTTGAGAGTGGAATAGTCCACAGTCGCTTCTGAGGGTAAAGATACGAATATCTCTCTCATCCTACGATTGAGTAGCGGTAACAGTCTGGCGACCCCATCTTCTTCTAGGTCCCAATTATTGCCTTTAAATATTTTCTCAAAATGGGAAAGATATGAGCATAAATCTTCATCGTCCCTGTACTCCAGGAGTTTCATGCTAGACGCTGGTGAAACTCCTGTTCTGGATGACACTGACTGCACCTCTAACTCGTCTTTGCTTAGAGCTCTTTCTCTTTCGTGGGCCCTTATTTTCTCTCTTTCATCAGCTTCCATTTTTGTCTTTTCTCTTCTTTCATCAGCTTCCATTTTCGCCTTTTCTCTTCTTTCATCAGCTTCCATTTTCATTTTACGTTCCTCTCTTCTTTCTTCTCTTTCGTTTCTCTGTTTCTCCTGAATAAACGAGTTCAGCTCGGTTCCTTCAAGTCCGAGGCTTTGACCTTGCTTCCGATGAAGGTCAAACAATGCCATCGCGCTTATGTCAGTCATCTACCTTGTTTTTAATCAAGCCTGACCTACTCCACCACCGAAACTCACCACTTGGACTAACAATTACCTTTAGATGGTATCCACCTCTAACTTTACCAATTTCCCACTCGTCAAATATTCTATTATTCCTGGTGTTCCTTTTATGTGTTAGCTCTTCCTTAAATAAACACTGCTTGGTTCTTTCTAATATAAAACCTCTAGACCTGACACCACTTTTATAATATGTCGTAAAATGACCCTTGGTTTTGATCACTTTGCTTTTTGACACCCTTTTAGTATCGGTATGCTTTAAGAGGCGTGCGTTACTTCTGTGATGAAGTAGGCTTTATTCTAAGAGTGCTAATTTAGTGGTTTAGTTCTTAAGGAAGAGCTATTTTTAAACACATAAGGATAAGAGGAAACACCAGACCTACCAAAATAAACATGTATTTTAAATTAAAAACTTAAATATTACACACCAACAGTAAACACATTTCTATCTTTGGCCTCAAAGATCTTTCAATGACAAAACATAAACAAATAGGCTTCCCGTAAACATACCAATTGCCGATTAGTATTTTTTTATCGCGACTCTATTTGATTAGCGTTAAACATTTAATTAACGTACTCTCGTCTACAAACACATATGACCTAGGTTCAAGAACAATGGTTTCTACTCTCCTTTAAAACGTGGGACGTACTAAACTTCTACTATCGCAATAGAGATATAAATGTTATTGTTAACTTACAGGTAGGTATTAGGGATTGCTGGATGTCGCTGGAGAACTTATCTCTCGCTTTGAAGTGTTGTGGCCACTGCTTGAATTTTCGTCGCCTGTGACGGGGGCTGATTCTTCAACGTAATTAAAGAACGGGAGCTCGTTGGGGCAGGGTTCTTCTCCTCTCACTCTTACGGAGCTTGAGATGTGAGAGTCGCTCGAGTGTGAGTGGCTTTGCTTTTCTTCAGTCGGACTTCTTTGCAGACTGAAAAGGCTTCTTCGGTATGGCACCGATATAAAACTTGACTATTTAGGTTAATACGGCCCTGAAAGGGGAGATCGATTTTCTTAATCTGATCCTATCGTTTCTTACGGAAATATTCTAGTAGGACTGAAGGATAGATCTTCACGAACTAACCCTTCTTCTGGCGTATCGACTTCTAATCTTCTTGTCTGGCTGAAAGATCGATCTTCACGAACTAATCCTCCTTTGGCGTATCGACTTCTGATAATCCTCTTGTCTTTCTTTGTGGGGCTTATTTATAGGCGGACTGCCGCCCCATCTAAAGGGGAAAGTGACCAGGCCACAGAGGCAAAGGGGAGGGTGGAGCAAATGTTGAGTTAGCATCTGGGGAGTGCGAGAATTCCTGAGGTGGCACGGGGGTGCCCAAGTCAGCTCGCAGATTATAGGCTCGCAACCGCACCGCTACTTGGCGTGCCTTCTGACTCGCACCGCTTTTTTTTCCATAACCACGGGTTTATGGGTCTCGTAGGTAATTCGTTTGTTAGAGCATTGTTTAAGGACCTTAGGTGGTCGCCTTCAAACAGATGTTAGCTCTAACTGCCCACAGCGGCGGGGAGGTCACACATGGTAAGCATTTTCGCCGGCTACCTTTCCCACGCTTCCTCTCATAAGCGAGGGGGGCTTTAATGTACCTATACTTCTCCAGGATGCTTAATGTAGCCATTTCTTCACATACAGTATGGCTTTATAGATATTTCCTAATTCTTTTGGAGATTCCCCACAATGTCTGTTGTGCTGCGAAGCTGAATGAACATTTGATGCAGTGTCATCCCGTAAGTCTCTTCCAGAGTATCACATTTGTTCAAAAAAAGGCAAAATATCTGCATACTGTGAAACTTTGACCCACTGGACTTGCATCGCAACAACTGACGGCTGCTGTTAGAACTTCGTATGAAGTGGCATATTGAATAGTAAAAACACAAAACCAACATATATTTGCTGAAGAGTTGATTTTACTATGCTTGATCATAATGGAGGCTTTTTGAAGGAAAAGAGCGAAAATATCGCGCTTGTGCACTGTGTCATTCATCTTAATGCTTTAGTTTCACGCGGCCTGCCAGAGTTCATCTAGATTGTTTTGGATGACGTGGATAAGATTGTAAACTTCGTCTAATCAAAATGTTTAAACAGTCACATATTCAAAGAGCTTTTTGAAGAAATGGGAGTTTATTATAAAAATATATTGTATTATACTGAACTTCGCTGGTTATGACGTAGTAAAGTCCTTGTTCGTGTTGCTGAACTACGTGAATTACTTCATATCTTTTTTCAAGAGAAAGGATCATCCCTCGCAGATCTGATTGACGATGAATTATGGCTCACACATTTGTGCTACTTTTCTGTGTTTTTTTGGAGTAGTCAATACAGGTAATTTAAAACTCTAAAGAAGACAGACCACGTCACTGGAACTTCAGGAAAACGGCTTCATTTTGTGAGAAATTGCAACTATAGATCAGACTTGTTGGAAAGGGAATTTTAACACAGTTTTGTACATTGCATGCCTTCCTTGTTAATCTGAATCCTGAAGATAGCCTCAACCACCTGCAAACAGAGATTAGACATCACCTGACTGGACTCTTGGAAAGCATGCAGAAGTACTTTCCAGATTTGTATAGTACCAACAGTAGATGATTAAGAAATCGTCCTGAGGTGAGTGAAGATATCATTGCTGATGAGGACTGTCCATCAAATGAGGAATTTATCACACTCATAAAAAATAATGTATCGTAACTAAGGTTTGAGGCCAAGGCTGGTCTGAAAAGCTTCTGGATCTCTCATTTACAAGATATATGTACCAACACTAGCCTCTTGAATAGTACAAATTCTCATAGGATTTTCTACCACTTACCTCTGTGAGCAAGGATTCTCTACTATTCTTGGAGCAAGAAACCTAACAGACTAAACCTGTAATATGACGCTCGTGTAACCCTTTTTATGACCAAGCCCAGAATAGAGAAAATTGCACAGGCAATGCAAGCTTAACCATCACACTGAAGAACCAGAGCAAGCATAAGGTGATGAATAATGTATTATTATTGTTGTATTAAATATTTTGTATTTATCATGGATAATTTTGATTGAAATAAAATGGAAAAGTTTGCATTTATGCTGGATCATTGAATATACGAGTATATAGCCAATAGCGGGCTATTAGACCCCTGCCGTTCATGATATGACTGCGAAAAAAAATAAAACGTCCGATATTACCGAGTATATTTTTAATAGTGTAATTGATAATTGTGAAATTGCTTTAGAGATTTTTACCTCACAATTAATAACTATGCTTGGAACAGGTGTCAAACTGAATGGAACCAACATTTGGATAACGACCTTTTAAATTCAAACGATCTCTCGTCTTTGTAGAACTTTGTTCTCAAAAATATGGTGTGGGGAAGTGGTGTGTGTGTGTCTGTAGGGCCATTCTCCCACCCTCCTTCGCATATATTTTTCCCTACCCCTGTGTGAGTGTGTGGGTAGACAAACTTTGTTATTTACCTTCCAAATATTTATATAGTAAAAATAGAAAACAATATTAACATTATCTGTATTCATAATATAAATAACGGCGCCCTGTGATGCTGAGAAATGAGCAATCAGAGCTTATTCACGGGAATCTTACCTGTGGTGGCAAGCTAGATGATGTCCCATGGTGCCAACATTGCGGCTCACCTATGATAATTAAGCATCTCAAGTGGATTCTGCAAGAATTACATCCTTCTGCTGTTCCTGTTCTCCTGACCTTGTATATCAAGCCAATAATATTCTGAAAATATTATTGACATTTTAACCTACACATAGTTGTTAACATGCTTGTAGCCCATTAAATTTTTTTTTGCAATAACAGCGCTTAAAATTGTTTTATTAACTATAATCAATGCTTCCATTTTTGCAATATCTCATGAAGTCACTGATAAATATTCATAATAATATTAGTAAAAAAGGGATATTTTGCCTTGGTAAACTTCTGACAAAAGATAAGACGAACAGAATCAATGCAGCATCATGCATTATTCGCTCATTTTCTTTTGATACGATGAGTATTTGAAATATGTAAAACGTATGAAGACTTTTGCTTTTATAAATGAAACGGGTGTAAATAGATTTTGATTTATTCCAACCTCATTTAATAATGATTAAATCTGGAAATTCATAAGATGCCAATTCCTTGCAAAGTACTTCAGCTCATATTTGAGGAGGGGGACCTATCCAGTTTGCAGTTTGCAGAAATTTCTTCCAGGTAATTAAAACACACCTTAGTGTCCTATGCATTTGGGTATATTGATGGTATTTGCAATATATTCCTGTCTCTTCTAACTTATTAAAAAATACTATTCAGAGTCTTTCAATTCGCTTGCCTCTTTTTCTAGCTTATTGTGTTATCCCTTACATTTTGCCCTGTATGGCAATTAGAGCTTACTTCGTAAACGTTGAAATTAGCCAATATATTCTACTCTTCATCATATACTTCGCAAAGGCGTTCAAATTCCATGTAGAACTTTTTATGGTCTAATTAAGGTTCTAATCGTTTGCCGTTTAATTCTGGATAATTGCAACGAAATTGCTATGAAATTAAGTGGATGGTTATAATTAAGCTAAGATTTTAAGAGGTTAAAGAGTTTAAAGCCAAAAAAAGGTAAAAGACTCCCTTTTTTTAAACACATTAGCTGTTTACCAAGTGTTGGCATATGTTAATGCAATGGCCCGAAGAATATTAAAAAGAACCAGGGTGATACAATATGCTCCTATTTGGTAATTAATAGGAGAACAGTGAAAAACTGACCGACTTGAAGCATATCCTTCTATGCCTTGCCAATCTTAATATAAACTGCTAAAACCTTTGATCTTAGTTTTGCTATTTGATGGTTAGCGCCCGCCTGGTGGCAGGACACAAGAAGACTGTTATATTTCATGCTGCTATTCGAAGCTGCTTTTTTATTAGGCAACTTGAAATTTGGAATAGGCTTAAAGATGTAATATTAGTGACTGTGAAGATTCATTTGATCGTCGTCGCGAATTTAAAGATAAGAATAGTGAGGTTATTGTGAGCAAATATGTGGCTATAACTAGAAGGTTTCATGAGTAATTTCTCATTGTTGGCAACTCTGAATTCCGCGTATATTTGTTCTTTGTAGTTGCTTCTCTTCTCTATCACATTAGACTCAGTTGTGCATCGTCTATGAAGAAAATAATTACATGGCTCAATCCACCAAAAAATTGAAAACGGCAAGCTTTGTTCAATAGAATTCTTCCATAGGCCCCAATGGTAAGATATCTCAATGCTTGCCTGCTATTCTGAAGGTGGTGCAGAGGATAAGGACCGATTTGAATAAGGCAAGCTAATACTACGTAGGTAAAGCAGATAAAAATCCAACTCTAAGTGTTCTGATACAAAACAAACCCCTGAAATTGTCGCGGAAATCCAGGCCAGTATTAACAATGAACCCAGCAAGTCAGTGAGTTGATAGCAAGGACTCAAGGAAGTTTCCGAGTTTTTCATCAGGCATTTAGTGTTGAACAATGAGGTGAACTCATAAAATAACCACTTAATTGTTCTGTCTTCCAAAAATGTCCCAAGAGGGATAAAGACCAAGTTGTCGGTCCATATTATATTGTTTGTGGTGGTCAGTAGAAAGGGGCATGAAATTTCCCCATTTATCTTACCAGATGACTAAAAGTGTTGGTGTTGCCCTGTACCCTTTAGCTAGCCACTGGAATATCATAAGTGCGAAATCTGGCCTTAGCCTCGGACTCAGCCTTGGCTGTAAACAATTTCTTTGACCACATCAATATGTACATTTATCTCTTCAGACTAAAATTTTCTGAAATAGTATGTGTGTTGTGGTTGAGAAAAAGAGAGAGACCAACAATCCCTGTACACAACCTCGATGAGCCTAGTCACAAGATTACCACTATTCTCGCCAAGTTAAACAAGAGAACATCCTTAAAGCCTGCAGGTGATTCCCATGCCACCTAAAGGACTTCGATTACCTTACGTAGAATTAATTAAATAAAATGAATAACACAATTAACATATAAATATATCTGTATAAGTAGCTTATTTGTTTTATTTTCTTTTATTTTGAAGTTATCCGACACATTGCACATCGCATCCTGTATATACATGTGAATAGTAAATATATAAGAATATAATAAATAAATACTAAATTAGGTGAATGCTAATATGGTTGGCTAAGAAATTGCATTTCAGGTGATGCTTCAATCTATGGAACTGTTGGCAATCTTGAATTTATAGCGCTTTGATAGTTCTAAAAACTTTCAAGCTCGTTAGGATGACACACTAGATGTGATGCTCGAGTATGGTAGTGATTATGCAATCAAATGCATGTGTAGAAATTATGCGAAGATTAAAAAAATGCTGGAATAGACATAGAGTGTATGAAGAAAGGGAGAAATTTAAAGAAATCATTGGGGGAACATTTCTAGTCAATATTGTAGGCAAGGTATATGGAAAAAAATATGACCGAGAAAAAAGGGTAAAAGAGTGGATATTGAATGATCAAGTGATGCTATGTTTAAAGTCTGGCTTATGCTTGGGTCAATAAAGGGCGGATCTAATTATTTAATATGCGTCGGAGGTTAGGCAATACGTTCTGGTCACCATTTTTTATTTAATTCTTTATAACCCCTTCACTCTTGCATTATGAAAGGGTTAAGTAAAATATTTATTAGGCAGAATTTATTTCAAATAAACCAAAATGAAAGTTTTCTGAGAATATTGAATATATATTTTCATAAATAAACGTACAATGGAGTGTCCTCATTTGAGAATAGCATGAGATAAAGGGTGAAAAGATGTCTGACATTTGAGGATATCCTGAGTTACAGGATGAAAATAACTTTCCTTTTCTTGCAGAAGAATATATTCTAAAAAGAAAAAAACTTCTAATTGAAATAGATTTCCTTAATTTCTAAAGCAAACAATACCTTTAGAATGGAGTAAGTTCACCATTATCAATAATCCTTAGTAAAAATGCAGTGCATTAAAAAATTGAATTGTGTAAAAATAATTATGAAGTGTTTTCATTATACATGAAAGTTTTTGAAACAATTACGCTGTTTCAAGAGACATAACGGAATGTTATATTTAGAACAGACTGTTCGTGTTTTCCCTTTGCATCCTTCCAGTTTACATCTTGCAGCATTTGCTGAGTCAGTGTCTCCAGGCCAGTATGAAACGTTATCATTCCGTACATCAACGACTGGACGGCTGGAGGGAATATTCCACGGATGAATGTTTCCTACATCGTTGTTCTCTGTGTTTGTGCTTGAACTTGGACGTCCCAGATTACGCTTTGCTACTTGATACTGAAGAATCAAAGCATTAGCAATGTTGCATTTGAATTGCAACAAATCCATTTGCTTCTTTATTGTCTCGATTAAGTGTATTTTCATTCAAGCCAAACATTGCATACTGCAACATCAACGAAATGAAATAAGGCATGCAAAGTCTTTTTTTGTTAACCGAATATTATTTCTGTATAAGGTGACCAAGAAATCCATTTTGTCAACACCTCCCATGTGCTGATTATAAGCATGTAATACTTGAAGACAGTTTATAGAGACACGCTGTTTTGCTTATTTATCCCACTTTTTGTCACTACAACTGGATGTTTGCCAACAAATAAAGAGACTAACTGCACGATGTTATTATCACCCAATTTACTACCACCAGGTCATCAGATTTTTCCTTCACTTGATCAATCGTTCCTCTCCCCTTCTTTTTCATTTCTTTATTTGTCACAAGAGGTCATTTGTCATCACGATTTTTGCGTCAGATAAGTCTTCTACATCTGAACCAAGATCTAGATCTTCTATGTGGCTTCTATTATCCCTATAGGCTACATGACCTCTGTGAAATCTACTGCTCGAAGATTGCACACTGCTAAACAACTTCTCACCTAGAATAAGAAAATACATACAGCATAAGAAAATGGAATGAAAAAGAACATAAAAGAAAAACACAGAGGCCTATAGGCATAACAAAACACATACACACACACACACACACACACACACACATATATATATATATATATATATATATATATATATATATATATATATAGACACCGAGGCCTATTTGCAAAAAACAAACTTATATGTTTAGAGAGAGAGAGAGAGAGAAATAATCTTGAAATTTCTTGTTAATTGATTGTCCACAATATCTCAGAAATGTTTTTACGTATGTATATATGTCGATATGTATTATATTTTCAAGTTTCTAAATATAAATTACGTCTTTGCTGGCAAATTCCAAACTCTGCATTTCACCTTCACGTTTAACCGTTATCTAGTGTTGTCGAAAAAAGGGGACATTAAAACCATGCGGCTCCTACACATAATAATAATAATTGCTATAAGAATATTTTCTTCTCACTGCAAACAATTCATATCCACCACAGCATAATCATATATTTATTTCTTTCAAAATTATTTAGAGAATATGGATGAATAGAGATTGAAAAATGCACTCACCAGAACATTCTCTGGAGTCAGCTGACGCCATCATTGCTTCTTACAAAGGAACACCTATATATAAGAGAAGATGTTTCATATGGGTGCATATGGAAACTGTCATTAGTTTCCATGACGACTATGAGAAACTTAAGGATAATGCCCTATAATGCGTATGTTCGACATTTTCTTTCTGTGCTCAACTGTGGACGCAGCGATCGAAAGTTTTAATTTAGGGCTGAGAGAGAGAAAGGGTGTTGTGATTAGGTTTGATGTATGCTCATGACCTGATGTTATTGGATAAGAATGGGAGGGATAGGTGGATGATGCATTTCAAGTTTTAGAAAAAGACTAAAGTTAAATATGGAGATAAGACTAATGTGAGGGCTTTGGTAGTGGTAATTACTAGTTAATGTAGTTCGAAGTGTGTCCCATACAAAGCGATGTCTTAAGCATCTTATATCATTAATGGTAGTGATACGAATATGGCATAGTGCAATAAAATCTTTTGTACTTTAATAAAGACAGAATTATTCAAAGCGTTTTGGGAAGCTAAATGTTTGAGCGTGGATTGAGTTAGAAGTTTGTATACTAGTTGCTGCGTTTTGATATAGGAGTGAGAGATTGGTATTAGGGAATGACTAAGAGAGTCATGGAGGGTCCAAGATTTGGAGGAAATTTTTTATGTCATTCAGGGAGTTTTGTTTGTATTTTTTATATTTAGGTTTTGTAGCTCCCTTTCAACGTCTGACTGAGGTCGTTGGTGAAGAACCACTTGCAGAGGAGCTGCAATAAGAGATTAAGGAACATTTGGCAAGCATCCAAGAAGAGTTCGAACAATAATTTCATGAGATTGATGCAAATGAGGATGTACAACTGAAACTTGACGCAATCCTTTCCTATGCACTGTGGACGGTCTTCTTGATAACATACAGGAAGCATTCTTGGAGCTCATCAACACCACCGCAGCCAAAGAGAAATTCCAAGAACAACAATAGTTCAGCAGCTCTAATTACTGGGCCAAAATGCTTTCCGCTTTCCCCAAAACCAGCGAATTCGCCCTAAAGGTTCTCATTCCTTTCTCATCGACTTACATTTGTCAAAGTGTTTTTTCGACTATTCTGGTAATCAAATCAAAGGCCATGAACAGTTTGGATGCCGAAGCAGACATGGGATGTGCCCTGAGTGACACAGATCCGCGTATTGATTTACTTGTATAAAAAAAAACGAGTACATCCTTCTCATTAACATACATGACTATATCATCCTTTGTTAATAAAAAATAATACATATTTTTTTATATTGTTATTGGTCTCTCTATGCTCTAATTAATCTTTAAAATGCATCTGAGCTATTGGAAATTAGTACACTTTGAGAAGGCTTATAAAAGTGGAGGTCATGGTAGGTTTTGTACTAGTGAAAGGGGTCAGGTACTGGAAAAGTTTGTAAACCGTTGAGATAGAGCGTTTTAAGTAATAATTCTAGAGAGATATTCGCTGTGAAAAGAGTAGTTTGAGTGATGAACAAACTAGTGAAGTTAAATATAGTGTGAAAAAGTTATGAAGAATTTCTAAAACCCTTTTCCTTACATGGTATTAACATGTATCAAAAATAGCTGAGAGTGGAAAGAACATATAAAAATTGCATGATAGGGTTAATCTTCGGCGTAAAAGCTGAAATGATTATGAGATTGAGTACATGATAGAAAGGAAAATTATAAATTGGCAAGCGGATCTTATTTTGTATGAAGGAGAAAGATAAAGGTGGTTTGTGAGGTGCTCCTACGTTTGGGTCTTATATTTGGGGCCGAACTCTGCCTCGATGTCTTTGATAAATACTGAGCATCTCATACTTAAATAAGGTCAAACTTCCAGAAGAAGTATTAGGCTTAATAGTCATAAAGTAGTGACAAAATATAAAATGTTTATGGGCGAGATAAATAGGTACGCTAGGGTATATGGAAATGAGGAAATGAGAAATTTAAGTTTATAACCATATTTGGATATTCTAGGGATATTAAAATAGTAAAAAAAGCATATGCCCACTGTCAGAGAGAGAAGTTTACCCACACCCCTCAGAGCCCAACGTCTACCCGTGGCGCCTGAGAAAGATGCACCTGCATGGCCAGACAGCCCCAAAGGAGCAGAAAATTTCGCGGAGAACGCGTGATCCGTTTGACTTCCATTTTTTCCCTTCTCATCGCCTGATCTGAGCCAGGCCTACAGCATCCGAGACCTTTGCGCGAGGCTGTTATGCCCGCCGAGAATATGTCCGCCCCCCATGGCGCAACAAGTTTAATGAGATCCCCACCTCCCTTTTGGTTCGTCCGGTGACCCGCTTCCGCTGAAGTAGTATAAATACTTAAGAAAAGGCTTTGAGAAATAAGTACCATACAGCCCCCTCTTGGTTAGCAGCCACGTACAGTCTCGTACGCCTTCCTTCGCCTCGACAGGTCACCTCTCCCCGGCATCTATCACTTGGGTATTGAATTCGTTCTCGTCTGGAGTACTCCCTCGTTCATTTCTCAGCGAGGATAAAGAAGAAGGAATTTCACAAGTGGACCTTTGCAGTGCCCCGCTTACTCGTCGTATCCAAAGTCTCCAGTCAATTAGGCTTCATATGTGTCTCCTCGTCACTTTCACTCGCCCCTTACCTTTTCCTTGAAGCAATGACCCTACATCCTCTCTCAAACTCTCGTCTCGTACAAGTCATTTGTATCCTTCCCCCTCCCCCCTCGTTTGGTACCGCGTGTCTTATCTTATTTATTGTGATTGATTTACCTTTGCTATTACTATTTTCTTTGTCTATAATAAAAATAATCTTTCTACAATCAGTTTCTCTAAATACTGTATCACTAAGAGTCGATTATTTAGGCCAACCACACTCGATTTTAATTATTTACCCCTTGCACTGGGATCTATCTCCCAATTTCAAAGCACGGTCAATCGTCAGCTAGAATCCACGTTCGACTCTGACATTATATTCTGCTGTCAGGTGTTCATATCACCATAGGCACCCACCAAGGAAATTCCACGTCAATAAGAAACTCATTTCTCCACTTCATTATTTGAAAATATTCAAAAGCAAAGTAATAAAGTAACTGATCTTTATTTTCAATCATTCCTGTATATACCAGACCAAATAGTTCTATTTTAAAAATACAATAGCTTGTGAGCGAAATTTTAGAAGAAAAAAGGATTAAACTACACACACATTCGTAGTAACAGCCTTTTAAAAAGTTTATCACAAAAGGCAATTTTACATATTTGAGTAAAGTAAAGTATATTTAAATTTAACATTAAATAACATAATTTAATAATAATTATTAAGCTAAATATAAATAAATACTTAGCTAACAAATCATGAGGCAGCTGGTCCTCGGATTTCATAATGCGTGCATACACATTATTAGAATACATCCAAAGTGAAGTGTCTCAATGATTATGAGCTATTCTTAATGGCCTTTGATATCAGAATTTTGTATTTTCTTCTTATATTTTAGAATCAAAACTCCATTGTTTTTATGGTATAGTGAGTAGTTGCTGTTCAATTTCAGTTTAAATTTTTATGGCTATTATACTGAAAAAAATATTTCATCTATGAAGCTCTTCTACGGGAAATACTATAAATGCAGTTATCGCATTTATCCAACTAATTATACTATGTCACAAAATTTAACTTTTTGTCTGCTACAAAGATTAGAATAACATTTTTTACTGTAGTTTTATGTATAAATTAGAAGAATGGAAGCCCTTTTTATCGAAATGACTCCATTTTTTTGTAAGTTGCCAATAACTATGTTTTTGTCATATTGTGAAGATATTGACCAATTTCATTTTTTTATTACTTATTTTAAGGTTATTTAACTAAATTACAATTTTATTAATATGACAAGAAAACAGGGTAAAAATAGCAAAATACAAATCTATGTAATTTGTATTTTGGACGTAAAATTGGCGACCAAGATAATCTATGGAGAACTCATATGTGTTGCACGACATGCTTTAATTCTTTATCAAAATGGTCAAAGGGAAAAATAAAAAGCCTTCAATTTGGTGTTCCAATAGTATGGCGAGAGCCTCAAGATCATGCCACTGACGGCTATTTATGTTACGTAGACATATGAAGTAAGTAATTACTCATTGTCCACTGTACCTATACTTTGAAGTAGTATATTGTAATATTATTTTAAGAAAATATAAAATTAATTAAGTTTAGAAAAACTTTATTGTAATCACACATATGTACATAACTTTAAATTTTTTGAATATAATTTCCATACTCTTAGGCAAAACAAAGAAGGGCGCTTTAGCTGTAGTATATCCAAACATTAGATCTGATATTCTGCCTATACTTCACTCAAAATACATTTCAGTACCTTAAGCACCTGCAGAAATTGTTTTGTTCAACTCTGATGAATTAGATATGGAGTCATGTGAACCAGAAACTTAAATTTATGTTTCTGAAACTGTTCATACTACTCCCCAAAACTTTCTCACAACTTGATCTAGATGACCTTGTAAGAGATCTAAACTTAACAAAGCAACAGAGTGAATTACTGGCCTCGAGGATGAAAGAAGGTAATTTAGTAGCAGAAGATGTTCGAATACTAAGTTTCGCATTCGATCAAACAATTTACAAGACAAATTTTCAGTTGACAACTATCTCTGCTACTGTAATAATATTCCACGTCTCTTGGAAGAATTAGATATATATTATGAACCCAGTCAATGGAGACTTTTCATTGACGCTTCTTTATATACTTGGAAATAAACTAACATCATTACCAGTAGCTCACCATGTTGTTTTCCCGAAACTTATGAAAATTTAGATTTCATTTTAAAAGGCATTAAATACAGTGAACATAAATGGTTGATTTGTGCTGACCTTAAGGTAGTAGCCATTTTAAATGGCTTGCAGGCAGGCTACACAAACTCATGTGTTTTTTGTGCCTGTGGCACAGTAGATCTCAGGGAGAACATTACATACGCTCAGAATGATCTTTAAGAGAAGAGACAAAAGTGGCTTGTCATAATATCATACGTGATCCATTGGATCCTAAGGAAACCATAATTTTGCCACCACTTCACATAAAATTAGGTTTATTTTAACAATGTGTGAAAGCCTTAAATCATGAAAAGCCATCCTTCTTATATTTTAAAACAAAATTTCCTAGGATTACTGATGCTAAAATTAAAGAAGGAATCTTTGTTGGCCCTCAGATTCGACAACTTATGGTTGATAGTGAGTTGAGGCAAAATTGGGTTTCGAAAAACCTTTTTGTCGTGATATACTTTTTTGCAGTATACCTTTTGATCGTGATAGACTTCTTTTTTTTTTAAGTATACTTTGGTCTAAGAATGCTATTTTCTGTTGTTTTTAATAAACAGCCGTTTCAATACGTAAGGATATAGAGAAACGCACAGGAATTCTATCAAAATAAACATATATTTTAAATTTAACAATTACTCATGACAAAAAAAACAGTAAACACTTTTATATTCTCCTACTAAACTAACCGAGGCTAAACCGGTTGGCACTTGGGCCTATTATCACATCTCTTTAAGACAAAAATAAACAAATAGGCTACATATAAACACACCAATTGCCGATTAGTTATTTTATCGCGCTTCTTTCAGATTAGCGTTAAACATTAGATTAAATTACTCCCTTCTACTAGTAAATAGGACGGAGATCACGCACAATTGTTTTTACTTCGGTTAAATCGTGAAACGTAATAAACTCATCTATCGCAATATGAATATAAATGTTCTTTCTAACTTACATGACAGAATGGATAAGGGTTGCCTGATGTCGCTAGGAAGGCTTTTCTCGCGCTTCAGAGATTTGGAGTGGCCGATGGTAGAATTTTCTCGAGATGAGATGGAGGAAAAGAGTGGGGGCGATGTAGACTTCTTATTGCAACTTTGCCTCCTGTCACGTTGAAAAGACGGAGAAAGTTATTGTGCTCCTCGCACAAAGAGTCCTCTTCTGGATAATCTTTAAGCCTCTCTGTGTCCTATTCTTTAACACCGGGTGCCCAACTAGTTTTGGGGTATACGATCAGATTTCTACAGTAGTTAATAGAGGGAACCTCGTTGAAGCTTGGTTCTTCTCCTCTCCTTATTACGGGGCTTAAGCTGTAAGAGTCACTTTAGTGTGAGCAGGTTTTATTTTCTCCAGTCAGACTTCTTCTAAGTCTATAAAGGATTCTTCGGTATGGCACCGATACCAAACTTGAAGATTTATGTTAACTCGTCACTGAGGGGGGGAAAGATCGATCTTCTCAATATGATCCTTTATCGTCTATCCTCGAATAATCTAGACTCACTGAAGGATCGATCTTCACGAACTGATCCTATGTCGTTCTCACCGAATAATCTTGACTGGCTCAAGGATCGATCTTCAGGAACTGAACCTTTATCGTTCTCACCGAATAATCTTGCTTCGGCTCAAGGATCGATCTTCACGAACTGATACTATGTCGTTCTCAGCGAATAATCTTGACTGGCTAAAGGATCGATCTTCACGAACTGATCCTATGTCGTTCTCACCAAATAATAATAATGTCTTTCCTTTCCTTCAGGGGCTTATTTATAGGCGGAACACCGCCTAATCTAAGGGGGAAGGAGCGAGGCGGCAGAGGGGAGCGCGAGTGGTGAGGTCGCATCTGGAAGAGCGAGGAGTTAAGAGGTTATTACTCAGGTGTCCAAGTCGGCTTGTTAATTAGAGAGACCCTCAACCGCCACCCTCCTTGTCGTTCCTTTTAGCTGGCACTGCTTTTTGGTGATATGAACACGAGCATACAGATCTTGTAGGTAATTACATCTTTTGAGCGTCGTTTAAGGACCTTTGGTGGTTACCTCAACACAGATGGTCTCTCCAACTACCTATTTGCCGGCAGATCAAACAGGGGAGGCATTTAGACTGTTATTAGCCGGCTCATGGGGCTTGCTTCTTCGGCTTTCTCCACAATAAGGGGGGACTTTAATATATATGTCCGCCTGGCCCTCCGGGAGGCTTTATGCTGCAATTCCTCTACATTGAGCAAGCCAGAATTTGAGGCCTGGTATAGATTTAAAGGTGTATATAATGGTATCCTTGGAAGGCACATTTCAGTATATTACCACATTCTTTTTCAGAATTTGGCTAGGTTTTGTAATGAGTTGGGATGTAGTATATCAATAAAGGTGCACTTTTTTACATTCTTATCTGTCTTTCTTTCTAGAGAATCTAGCATACGTCAGCGCTGAGTATAATGAAAGATTCATGCCAAGTGAAGGCCATGAATGGTCTTTTGCAGTCTCCTTCTTTTCTTATGTTTTCTTATGTTCTTAAGATATTGCTACTATAGAAAATCGTTATAAAGGAAAATAGAGTCCTGCAATGCTTTCCTACTTCTGCTAGATCCTTCATAGAGAAAGACAAGATGTTGTACATAAAAAATAGCTTAAATATTCTAAAAATATATGACTATTGGATAGATTTCATTATTTTTTTAAATAAATTTTTATAATACCACACTCTGAAATGTATTAAAAGCTGTTATTAATTTCTATTAATGGATAAGTTTTTTGTTTCCACTTATCTTTGTAATTTTGTCAAATAAAATAAAAATAATAACAAATATTCCATACCTCTATATAATGAATAATCTAATATTAATAAAAAATTAGATGTGCAGATTTCAAAAACTGAAGTCATTTCATAAAAAAATAAAGGTCATTTTCGTAATCTACGCAGAAAACTACAATAGAAAACTACTTTCTCATTTCTGTAGCAAAATCATTGTTGGACAGTGTTATTAATCAACGTTAAATACTGGAAGCTGGTTTACTCCACTTTTTTAGAAAATATTTCTTTAATAAGGAGAAAAAGAAAGAGTTTAAGGTTGCGATGACTTTCTATCTTACGCTGTCAGCATAGAGCGAGAAAGAATCTCAGCTGATTTTTTGCATATTCCGATACAGAAATCAACAGTTAGCTAAAATAAACAAAAGTGAAGAAAGAAGAATGTGTCAAAAGTATTTAAGGTCAGGATGGATAAATTATGATGATCGAACATTGGATGATATTAAAATTTGTTGACATGAAAGCATCAGAACTAATTAAATATTTGTTGGACAGCTTAGGGTATTCGAAGAACCTTGCTGTGTCTGCAGTTATCGTTTAATGTGAAAAGAATCTGCGGAATGTGAAACTTAATCATATCAGGTGCATTAAAAAAATATAAATATCGTATTATTTTTTCTTAGCCAGTGCCTCTTCTTTGGTTAATTTTAGCAGACATCAATTCTCTACTTTGGAAAGTTAGGAATACCTCTGGGTATATCGCTTAAAAACGACGTCACCCCTCTAATTTTGATAGACTTTATGTCTATTAAAGAGGAGAAAGTGCGCTTAAGGCATATTTTAACATAAAGAGATGCAATTTATCCCTCTCTCCAGATTGTAGGCCAAACTTTCATGTTTTGCATTTGTCGTAACTTTCCTTCAATTCGCAATATGAGAAGCATTTTACAAAAATGTCGTGTTTAACAGATGCCTATATCACTGCAAACGCTTCATGTTTTTATTTTCATTTGCGTATTTGTTACACGATTTTCGGTTTAATTTAAGCTTAATGTATTCTAAATACTAATTAATTTACAAATATAGCCCCATATATGTCTCATCCTCGAACAATAAACGCAATAATCTAGACAAGTTGAAAAGAAAATTCCTTTTATTAGGTTCAATGGCCCCTTTTTCCATACTTAATCCCCGCATTTTTAATTAAAAGGGGCACCAAAAGAAACGGGATAGGGGGGAAAACTCCCATTCTAATCCTCAAAAAAGGCAAAGAGCAACCAGTCGGCATCCCTTTATTAAAGAGGCGCGGGAGCGAGGATTTGGCGTACATAAATTGCATTCCAAACAGATGCGTTCTCCAACATGCTGAAATCACTTAGTTTGATAGCAATTTATTGAAGCTTTCCTGAAATTCGACGTCTGAATTATTTTGGCTTTTACACTTACACATTTAATTTAGATTATTTAATCATAATTTGAATAGTACTTCTGATTATTATGCGACCTAAATTTTGGCCCACTAGTTGATATTTTAAATCTTTGGGTAATGTTTGTTCTATTGCATCTTCTGATGAATTAATTGCTATCAGTACGTCGAATCAAACCTTTAATAGTTTTCAATTCGCTCAAAGGGCAGTGTGGCTGTGAAATTCGCGCAGTAGCTTTAAGTACCTTTATTTTGATGTGTAATATACTTTCCACGCATCTTCACTTCCCATGAATTCTCCCATTTCAACCCCAAACATTTAAATATAATGACAAAGCTTTGCAATTAATTTGTCATTTTGTGTTAATCTTGAATTTTTTAAAAAACAAAAGAATAAGCCCTTAATATTCTTTTTAAATAAGTTACTCTTTTCAGTAAAATGAGTGTAGATCGGGGGAAAAACCAAGAAAATATTACCATTCTATCGATATTAGCTGTTTAATTACTTTTCTTTGGACAGCAACTAAAATAGGCTCAACAAATAATAGATTATTTAATGAATATTTAAAAAAATAATTCGCCACCTGAGGGAAATAAGATGCGAAAAATGAGTAGGAAAAATTAGGTCAAAATGAATGGTATTAATAAATGGCATAGATGAAGAGAAAATAAGTATATTGAATTAGAGTAAAGTAATTTTGAAGTATCGACATCTGGGAACTTTGCCATGGGAGGTAAGTTACAACATTACCCGATTGTAATTAAAATACATATTTTTGATAGAGAGAGAGAGAGTCAGAAAAAGACTTGGATAGTGATTAAGTGAAAAATATATATATATATATATATATATATATATATATATATATATATATATATATATATATATATATATATATATATATATATAAATATATATTAGGCTGTTTCTCAGGTATAGAGGTATAAAATTAAAGTTAGAATAATACAAGCTATAACCACCCCAAATTGTTTCAATACCCACAGAAACACTCCTTGTAAAATTTGGTATAATTAAAATAAGATTTAGGGGTGCCCTACAAGGTTGAACAATGGACCACTTTCCTTATTATTTGACTTAAACTATTAAAGGGAATCGTCCACAAAAAAACACACCCAAAAAGAACAGATGTAAACGCATTATTGAAACCATTCTCTTGAACCGACCATTGAAGCCATTTGATGATAATGAACGCACCGTTCCCTTACCCCACCCCTCCCTAGCACTTGAAAGGGGTGGGAGAAGGGAATGTGGGTAAAGGCGGCTGCACTGCAGCTAACGAGGGTAGTCTGTTCTAAGCGTTGATGGTGTGTGGTTGTGCTACGGTGTGTTCTCTGATACCACAAGTAAGTCTATGCACTTGTTTAATATCACAGTGTCTAATTCTATGCACTAGTATGTTCACTATTACATTGTATATTTATAATTTAGTTGTTTATCTTCCGTTTAAAAGTATTTAAACCTGTTCAAATTTAAATAGTTACTATCTTTATGATTTTTTCATGTATCTATTTGCAGATGGCTAGATATACTAGAAGCAAAACCGAGTTTTATTTGATAGGTCACATCGAGCCCATGATTGGCCGAGTAAAGCTTCCTAAGACGAGACAAGTGATTGCATACTTTTTCATCGGCATTTCAACTCAAAAGAAAAAAGGTGTTTTATAACTGGAAAGCGCTCCAAAACAATCAAGAAGGACAACTGCAGCAGATAAGGCAAAGAAAACTAAATTTATAAACAGTCTCGACACCCTCTTTGACATCGCCCATCAAAATGCTATGAATATTATGCAGAATTAAGAGGATAAAGATTTCCTCCTCGCACGAAGGGAAGACTGTCGGCGAGGCGTCCTTGGATCAGTTGACAAAATATTGGTGCAGAAGAAGAAGAGAGCGGAAGCAAGTTCTATTGCTGCAGAACGTCGTCGTCAGTGAGCAACAGTTGAAAAAGAGGCATTAATGAGCAAAGCGGTTCTCACTAGTTCGTCCTCATCAGATAATGAGTCTAATGACACAGAGAGTGATCAAGAGCAGGGAGTAGGCAGGCCTTCGGAAGTTGTGTTGCCAGTTCTGCCTTCGTCTAAGCGCGCACGCGTGGGGAATATTGTGACGCCGACATTAGCTGCTGCCCTTGACCGGACTAAAACGTCATCAAAAGCTGCATTATTCATTTTGTAGAGAGCTTCGGGCTTTGGTTATAATGTTGAAGACTTAAACAAATATCAGAGCTCCATTCACCGGAAGAGAATAGAGCATCGTACCCAAGCCCATGATACACATAGACTTAAAGACGAGCTTCAAGATGTTTTACTCATCGTGCACTAGGATCGGAAGTTGATGAAAGATCTCACTGAAAATCAGCATGTGGAGACGCTTCCAGTTCTGATAATCTGTATTGGTACCAGTAGCTCTTATGTGTTGCCAAGCTTAAGAGTGGAACAGGTAGCGAGCAAGCAAATGCTGTCTTATCAGCATTAAGAGACTGGGGTCTGGAATATCAGATTGTAGTGATGGGATTCAACGCCACAGCCACCAATACAGGGAAGTTTTCCGAACCCATGTCATCATGCAACAGCAATTGAAGAAAGGTCTCTAACATCTGGCCTGCCGCCATCATGTTCTTGAGCTTGTCTTTGGAGCAGTGTTCACCGCCTCAATGGGTCCAACGTCTGGCCCTGAAGTACTTCTTTTCAAGAGGTTTAAAACACATTGGCACACCAATGATCATGATGCAGGTTCAATAAGCACCGGAGTCAACAGTTCCTAGGTGGACTAGTTTCGGATTAATACTTAAGACAACCTAAGAGCTTTCTTTGAAGTTGTTCCCAAGATTAAAAACCTTAGTCTTCGAGATGACTACCGTGAGATGGTAGAGTTGTCTCTGAATTTCCTGGGAGGCATTCCTCCACGAGGGTTTCGTTTGTTAACTCCTGGTCCAATGCACCATGCCAGATGGATGAGTAAAGCTATTTACTCATTGAAAGTGTGGATGCTGCCAACACAGTTTAAGTTGACTCGTCGTGAAGAGAAAGGACTACGTGAGATCTGCATCTTCGTTGTACTTCTGTATGTCAAGGCATGAATACGGGCTCTTTTGTCAGCAGTTGCTCCCCATCAAGACCTTGAGATACTGAAAGCTATAGCTGGTAACCACAACAAGACCATAGCTAAAGCAACTGCATCAAAGTTAAGTCAACATCTCTGGTATCTGTCAAAGGAAATGGCGGCAATGGCTTTATTTGATCTTCTGGTCTCAACAAAGACAAAGAAAGCCATGGTTGAAGCCATATCAAATAAGGAAGGCACAAAGAAACCCGCTAAAGCAGATCGATTTGAAAAAGGAGTCTGTTTCATCATCCAAGCTAGAAGATTTTTGTAGCAAGAACTCAATGTCCCTTTTCAAAAAGCTGGGACTGCCACATTGCTTCTTACGCTCTGACCCAAAAACTTGGGAAAGCAACATTGATTTTAAGACAGCCTCGTCTGTCATTTCTAACCTCAAGGTTGTCAATGACAATGCAGAATGAGGGATTGCATTGATTCAAGAATACAATTGCCATTTAACACCAGATGAAGATCAGATTCAGTTTTTGCTTAAAGTAGTTTCGGAGCACAGACTCAAGTTCCCTGATAGCCGGAAGAAAACCTTGCTCAAGCATCAATGAGTGGCAGTAATAGTATAACAGCTACTCAGTTACAAGCCTCCATGAACCGGCCCGCTAGGTCTCAAATAATCATCCTTTTTCAATGAGTGGTGGTGGGGGAAAGAGGTTGGTGGGATAAAAGTGGGAGTGGGTCCACGTCCCGTATCCTGGTAATATAGCAAATTAACTGAATGTTGCAGCCATTCAATTTACTATGGTTGAACTCTTACAATTTAACAATCAATTGTAACCGTGCAAATAGCATGTTAATCAACACAGCGACTATTTGAACTCACAAATACTTAAGAGATTATACGCAATGCATTTATTGAAAAAAAAGACAAAATATTCTTGAATTCATATTAATGCATTAATGAATATTTTCTCCTTTTTTCATTTTTCTGTGCGATTTCTCATTTCCTGTTAAGATTATGAAGAAAAATACAAAAACAAAAACGATTTTATAATTAGAACATCTATTATTACACGAGGTTTTTGCGAGATCCAGCTTTTAACCAAAAACAATTCAAAAACATTGTTTTTCCAGGTCCATCCCTAAATATTAATTGAATTGCACGATATTTGGCGATCATTGTTTTTATACCTAATGGAACAAAAATTGGTGATTAGAGTGAAACTTCAATTTTTTTTTGAGAAACACCCTAATATATATATATATATATATATATATATATATATATATATATATATATATATATATATATATATATATATATATATATGTATATATATATATATATATATATATATATATATATATATATATATATATATATATATATATATATATATATATATATATATATATATGTATATATATATATATATATATATATATATATATATATATATATATATATATATATATATATATATATATATATATATATATGTATATATATATATATATATATATATATATATATATATATATATATATATATATATATATATCAAAATATGTTTTATTTAAAGTGAAGGCTAAATTTATTTTAATAATTTTCTTTTCTCTCCTATAGATTTGTCGTATGTTCGCCTTCTCATTCTTGAGTCAACTCATGAAAAAGCTCCCATAAGTTCTTGGAAGACAGCTAATAGTAAATTAATGTATTATTCCTCAATATTTCATTAAACTGACGCGTTTTGATACGGCAGATATCATTTAAAAAGAAAAAGTGGACAAATCTTAAAAGAAATGTCTTTATCTATAAATATCAGGTTAGAATAATAAATAACGAACAAATATGTGGAAGCAAGTAAGTGAACTAAATTCCAGTCATGCAGGGTGTTGGGGAATATGTCAAAGTTGAAAAACTTTCGACCGACTGGTAATGGGCAGAGTTGAAACTCCTTTTCCATGGTGATTAACAACTTAGGGTGATTGTAATATATTCATTTGGATATATTTTGGGGGTATTGAACAAAACTCACTTAGGCATATTCATTGTGGGAAATATAGAAACAATGCTTCTTCTTATTACAGCATAAGTGAATATTGCATTTCATGTATAACAGAAATATTTTGCTCTTTCTTCCTGGAAGCTTGCATGTCATTCTGTTTTTTTGAATAGCTTTAAAATGCGCAAATTCGTCTAGTCTAGCGTCTCTCTCTGGTATTAGTTTTGTAACATTTCCTGTCCTCTTTTTCTTGTTTACTCGGCTTGTAGAGAACAAGATGATGGTCTTTCTTTCTTTTCGATAATACATTCCAGTTTTTATTAGGGAAAAGGAAATCTTCATTTTGAATTCACAGAGACCTTGTTGTTTTGTTGATGGTATTCCCAGTTTTGATGCATCAAATCTATACAGAAGCAAACTGTTTACAACGGTCATATCGAGAAGATAAAAAATTATACTTTGATAGAACTTTGTTGAGCGATAGTGCATTCTTTATAGTGATATCATTTGATCTTGTAAATCGAAACGACCCATTTTTTATTATAGACTCACAATATTTAGGCCAGTGAATTCAATCGAGATGTTTAAATTTGGCATATCTTAAGCAAATATCTCGTGGCCTGTGAGTAAGAAAAGTCGAACGTAGAGACATTGATCTCGTGTCTTGCCACTGAACAGCAACAACAGTTACATTTTCAATATCTACTTTCCAACAATCTGTAGAACTCGTTCCTTCATGTGAAAGTAGATCATCTGTTTTGAACTTGAGGCTAGGTAGTCTTCGGGCATAAATTTTACCACAGCCCCAATTTCCTCTAGTAGTCAAGTAAGTTACAAGATGCAGAGACATAAACCAGTTGCTTGTGATTCTTATGAGCTAGCATAGATTGTGATAGGTGCAGGAGGGCATTTGAACTGGGTCTTAATTTTGGAACATTAGGATCATTGAATGGATTGATTATCCAAGTGTAGACGATAAAGTCATAGACAACTTCCTTATCATAAAAAAGAACAAAGAAATTTAACCCCATTTGTGGGTCGTTTTAGGAATATATTGTTTCAATTTTGATTTTCCTAAAAGAATTATCTGCTCGTCGACACATAGAAGCTCTGAGATAGGAATTTGTCTAAACCTTCATCTCTACTCATGATATCAGCTACCACCTCAATACATAAATTTGGATACCACTGAAGGTTTAATTTTGATATCTTACCAATATAAAAGTACATACAAATTTTCGAGCCATTGTTCTAATTCGCAAACAGAGAGATTAAGAGGCTTTAAAATATCATTTTGCAAACTGTAGAGTTTGGATTACTTAACTATCAAATTTTTTATGTCATCTGAAATGAAATCCGTTTAATAGTCTACTGGTAGTCAATATATGTATTATTCTCTCTCTACTCTTATCAATTAAAGAAGTAGCAGGAAAAATGGTCTCTTCACTTTCAGATATATGCTTCCAAATGATATCTCTTTTGCGTTATTTATTAGGTTTTCAAGTCGTTGCGCTGCATGGCGTACCCATATCCAAGTATTGCATGTATATGTATGAATATACCCAGCCGTTTAAGATCGCTCTGTATTTTAGGTAGTACACACAGGTATTCCAGCACACGCACGTACAGAGAGGGAATGACCAGTTACGCTTGTGTTTGCGGGTCATCAGGCACCAAATAGTAATACTGATACAGTAAAAACTCTCAAGGCAGGATGAGGTTTTGTTCCCAGACAGAAAGGGGAAACAATTACACTACTCTTACCACTGGATACTCTAGGGTATTACACAATTATATTTGATCATAATTCGTCAATACTGCAAATATTTCCTGAAGATTACATATAAAGTTTTAGAAAATAAAATACTATATATTACCTACCCATATAATTTTATTTACATGTAAACAACGGATATATATATATATATATATATATATATATATATATATATATATATATATATATATATATATATATATATATATAAACAAAATTATACTACACAAAAGGTCTGGCTTCCATACATTTTGTTCAAAACTCTTTTTTCAGGTATTTTATTCCCCCTAAAATTTTGTACGATATCTCAAACTTATTGTTCACTCACCGTGTAAAGTTTCGGTTTGGTACAAAATCTTTATCTGCAAAAGTATCATCAAAAACAGACTCAACACAAATCTCTGACTAGAAGTCATTGTAGTATTGAAGAGTATCTGCGAATGTATATCTTTTTCCTTGTCATAGAGAGAATATGAATTATACTTCACGTATTTATATACATAAATCTAAGTGTATATATATATATATATATATATATATATATATATATATATATATATATATATATATATATTAATATACACAAATGCAAACTAAGAATCATATGTTAGTCTAAGGTACCTTACGAATATTTATTTATAACTTCAGTAATTGTTTTAGTTGATTCGTTTTTACACAGGATTATGATTAAAAGTGTTAAAATGATATAAAGTTCTATGTATATTTATATACTTATCAAACAAAAGCATAATTCATTCAAATCAAATATGTACTCATATATTATATGGTCTTTGGTTAGGATTCAGATGCAGCTCTAGGGTATTCCTTACAATAAGTTGGAGGTACCTCTAAATTAGTACTATAGCAGGCAAGCCCAAATTAAAAGGCCCAAATTTGAATTGTTTCGAGGGTAATTCAATAGTATGTTTGAACTTTATCTGGTATCTAACTGTTAAAGCACCTCGTTAATTTTGTAATTATATTTTATTTAATTATCGCTCCCGAAATATTTGCGATCCACCAAATCCAAGTAGGACATAATGCTGAGATTTTTCGTCACCATTTTGAGGAAAGAAGAATAAGCATTTTTAGTTAATCTTCAGGCGGCAGAGAAGAAAATTTTCTCGAACTTGATGTTGAAGAATTATAAAAACAATATTTGTGCACGAACTGAAGCAACTAGAATTTGGGTCCGGAAAATGACATAACGAAAACCGATATAAGCACACTAATTTTTCTCATAACTTTGCATTTCCTTAATCAAATTCGATTTGGTAGAAGAAGAAAGCCTTATTCTAGTAATAAAAGGCTTTAAACCTATTTATATTGGCAGGTTTTGAACCTAGAGGTGCCTTCAGGATTTACGAAGGATGGTTAATAAGTTTTGCGAATTGGTAGGGAAAAACAGAAGAAGGGGGATGGCTGTTTGAGTGGGTGTTAGGACGGGTTATGACAAGTGAGGACCTGCAGCCGCACGCTTTTGCCTCGTCTATTTAAGAAGCAGTATCTGATCGCAGATCGTCTGTCACAAATTTTTCAACAATGGAGAAGGTTGAGCACCGCGCACTGATCAAATTTTTTCACCAAAGAAGGCAAGAATGCAAAAGAGATCCATGAACGCAGGGTGCAGGGTACACCAACACCACCCCTTCCTATGCAACCATTGCTTGCTGGAATACGGAGTTCCGCCATGGTCGTGAGTTCCTTGAAGATGAGCCCGTCCACGACGCCCGTCAGACGTGACCAACCAGCACAATGTGGCCCGTGTGGATAGGATGATCTCGAAAATCGACGGGTGAAGGTCGAAGAAATCGATTGATAACTTATAATATCACAAGGAAATGTTATCAACATCATCTACGACAATTTTGCCATTACCAAGGTCTCTGCCCGTTGGGTCTCTTGGAAACCTCACGAGACCTCATGCCCCCATGATCGAATTCAACGTCATCAAAGTCCGCAAAGCCAGAGTTGCGCAAGCTGCACTGCGCCAGTGCGGATTTGAGAGCTCAACCATCCCCTCTATAGTCCAGATCTGGTCCTTAGTGACTACTTTTTATTCCACCAGCTCAATGCTGCATTGCGTGGACGCCGGTTTGGGGACGTTGAAGATGTCGAGCTCGCCGTCCAGGAGTGGATTGAACAGCAGTCGGGAGATTTCTGGTTGTCGGGAATTCGAAGCCTCAGGGACAAGTGCATTGAAGTCGAGGGTAGTTATATTGAAAAATAATAAACACTTTTCCTTATATCTTGTTTTCTTATATCCGAATTGCAAAACTTATTGACCGCCCCTAGTATTTAACTAATTCTTATAACAGAGTCTTAGCGATATCCTTATTTCTTTAGGGAAATAATTTTTATGCAAACTTTCTTTAAAATGGGAACATCATAAATCTTGAGCATTTGTGTGAAGAGTAAAATTTATTATCCTAAGAAACAATTTTGCGACTCAGGGGCATAATTTACCCGTTAAAATTCTCTTTGCCTTCTCACAAATAGGATTATGACTTTTTCTTTAATACTCAGATCTTTAAAGTTTTCTTCATTTGCATACTTATCCTTTACATATAAAAGTTTCTTTTCACTTCTTAGAAGTGTAATTTATGAACGTACCAATGCTATATATATATATATATATATATATATATATATATATATATATATATATATATATATATATATATATATACATATATATATATATGTATATATATATATATATATATATATATATATATATATATATATATATATATATATATATACGAGGGGGAGTCAAAAAGTTCTCAGATAAATGGCATAAAATTTTTATTTGTAATAATACTGTAATCATTTTTCTACATAAGCTCCATTAACATCTATACACTTTCTTAATCTATGAATCCAACGGTAAAGACCATTTTTGTAGAATTCACGGGGTTGTCTCTGGCACCAAGTAATGACCTGCTTTTTTGCTTCATCTAATGATTGAAACCGGGTTCCTTTTAGGTGTCCCTTTAAATTTGGAAACAGAAAAAAGTCAGAGGGTGCTAAATCAGGGCTATAAGGGGGATGAGCAAGAGTTTCCCATCGAAATTCCCGTAGCTGAGATCTCACAGCTTTGGACGAATGTGCAGGGGCATTGTCATGGTGGAACAAGATTTGCTTGTGGAGCTTTCCTCGTCGTTTTTTGGCTATTGAAGTTTTCAGCTTCCTTAAAACTCCTTCGTAATAGCTGGATGTAACAGTTTTTTGTCCTTCTAAGAAGTCTATTAAAATAATTCCCTCCGAATCCCCCAAAACTGTAGCCATTATCTTCTTAACGGACCTCTCTGTCTTGAACTTGATAGGCCCTGCTGCCCCCCTTGGGTGCCACTCTTTTGATTGATTTTTACTTTCAGGATCAAACTGATACACCCAAGTTTCATCTCCCGTTACGAGGCGCTCAAAAAAACTATCCTCGTTTGCTTCAATCTTGGTCAAAATAGCCAAAGAAAGGTTGGCCCTATGATTCAGTTGGTCTTCTCGCAACGCTTTTGGGACCCAACGTGCTGAAAGCTTGCTCAGGCCAAGATTTTCAGTTAGAATTCCAAATGCTGAGCCATGAGAGATTTCACATGCATTGGCAACTTCATCAATTGTAATACGGCGATCTTTATCCACTAGATTCCTCACAAGCTCGACATTTTCTGGGTTAATGGAGGTGGAGGGTCTCCCTTCACGTGGATCATCTTCAACTTCTTCTCTGCCCCCCTTGAAGCGCTTAATCCAGTCGTAAACTACCGCTCTACATGGCGAAGAGTCACCATAAACCTGTTGTAGAGCGTCAATAATCTTAACAGGCTTCCAATCAAGTTTAGTCAGGAATTTAATGTTCGCTCTTATCTCAAAATTTGCCATTTTATGGGTTCAAAAAAGTAACCTTTTTGAAGCACATCTAATACAAAGAGTCTCGACAAATTGAATGACGAATTTTGTAGGAATTGTTCAGAAAACATGAAAGTCGTGTTTGACCCTGTATTTACTTGTACAAAATGGAACATTTCAATAATCTGGCATTTGTCTGAGAACTTTTTGACTCACCTACGTATATATATATATATATATATATACATATAGATATTTATATGAAGAAACGCCCACAAAGGAAAAGGGAAAAAATAATTCCGATTGATTTGATCTTTATTCTGAAAGATCTTTATAATGAATAACAAAAGACAGGTCATAAACCCGAATTAGGGGTACAAAATCGTGAAACATCTTAATTTGTGATTTTATATTGGAATTAATGATTGAGTTTAGCGTAAACAAACCAGAGCTTATATTGAAATTTGGAGACATGTTACTAGATATGCACTCTAAAATATATCGTATGATTAAAAAAAATGTTACAAGCGGCAAGTCAATAACAAATTGAACGTATCATCTTTGGTATAAATGAATAAAACAAGGCGATATATTTAGAACAAAAATGATTAACAAATCATAATTTAAATAATATTTAGTACTTGACTTTCTTCCGAATGACAAGCTTCATTTTCGTTAATGGTAATGTGAGCAGGTGGAGGTAGAATTTTCGGTCGATTTGGAATACAAGAGGCGTGAATTCCATTTTGCTTCTGTTTGTTGTTTTAGGAAGGAGTGAATTAGGATAATCAGACTTCTTTGCCACTAAATTATCAGTATTATTTTTTATAGTTAATACTGGATTTTCCACCTGTCTGACAGATTCCTGTTTGGGGATTATTATGATTGCTATAGCTCTGAGTAAAATAAGGGTCACAAGGACTACAGCAGAGGTAGAGTACGAAATTGGTTGGATTATATCAAGAATTTCTGCATATTGATTTTGATAGTTATCAAGTATTTCCAGCTCTTTGCTTTCCAAATCTACGGCTGGAAACTCGTGAACGGTTAAAGGTTTGAGCGATAATTAAGGAATTCGTTTAAAGAGTGGGAAAATTCAAATATTGAAGATCTACGTAGTTTTTTGCAAAGAGATGGATTTGATAGGGATTATATGTTTCGGTGTTTTCAGTTTCGATAGAGAAATTAGGAGGAATTTGAGTATTGTTAGAGTCGAGGGATATTTTAAGCTTAGAAAAGTTGTAAAGAAATCGAAATCCAGTTCACTGGGACAATATATGGATTAAGACTGGTTGGTTTGATTAGTTTTCAATAAATTCACAAACGGAGAGGTAAAGATTTTTTAGTAGATCTAAAGTGCAAGCAAAGTTTGCTCTTTGCAACTCAATTTTTTGTGAATAGCTAGGCATATGCTGAACAGAGTAGCTTGCAGGGTGTTTACAAAATTTGATTTTTGGTTATATTTTATCTAAATATGTGCGGTAACAAATTGAGATAAATATATAGGTAGGGAAGTTTGTTTAGTACAGTCTGCTAATGTCGGTGGCACTGAGAAAAGAAGTGGAACAAGATCTCAGGTGATAGGGTAGGTGTCGTGGTATGACATTATGTTACATCAATACCATATTATATTTATGGGGAAGGGACCAATAACTTAAAGGAGAACCGACAAAGGGACGGCACACCACGAGTTTCGACGGGCTGAATAGCGAGAAAGAGTGCAACGAGGTCAGGTAAAATTTGGACAATGGGAAAGCTCAAGGTTATTTAAAGAGGCATGGAAAAAAATATGATTTTATTTACATCAAAATAATAAGAGAATTAATGGGCAAAATTACATCCGATTAATTAATGGGCAAAATTACATCCGATGAATTAATTGGCAAAATTACATCAGATGTTGGTCGGGTTAGCGAACCATAACAATGGGTGAGCAATAATCGGACGCCGAGGGTTCTATTATATCCAACGATGCCAGATTATCCACCTCTTCATTGAAAGCTTTCCTAAGGTGGATGGAGAGGGAAAATGGCTTGTAGCGGACGGCTTCTTGAAGGATGAGGACAATGTAGTGCTCAAATTGATTAGAGCAGCTAGGGGTGTTAGAAATGACATCCTCGAATTCGCTCAGCAACTGCTGCAGCAGATTCTTGAAGTAGGGAGCTAGCCGGGGGCAGACGTCGAGTGCGGTCGCCTCAGATGGATTTGGAAATTCGGGTAGTGACGGAAGGGGATATTTATTATTTGACTCAATACAAACTACTTGGACGACGTTGAGGGGGCCAGCGAGTTATGTTGCTGCCAACGGGGATTTTATTTACATACAAATAATGAGAGAGTTGATGGGCACAATTAGATCAGAGAATTAAAGCGCAAAATTCCATCAGATGAATTAATGGGAAAAATTACATCAGATGAACGAAGGGGGGAATTGTAGTTATGAATCAGACTATGAAATTAAAATTTAAGGTATTACAAGAGGAGACTATTCAAATGGGTTACTAAAGGGGGAGAGTGGTTGGCTTACGGAGGATTCTGGGCGAAACGTCGGGGTAAGGCTTCACGGATGTCTTCTGCCCCTGAGTTGAGGGCGTTCAGAGCTTCTGAGCGGGAACTTAAAGTGATGACGGCTCTCTAAAAATTGGGGGGAGTAGTAACGTCCGGTCCAGGAGAGAGTATTTCAGCCACCCGAAAACGAGGGGGGAACGAGGAGGGCTTCGACAGGAGTTGATGAGTGAAGTCGGAAAAATCACTCAGTAGCGATCGTTAAATGGAATTACCTCACTGGCTAGGGCTAATTCCGACACGGAAATAGTTCATCCGTCACTTTGCTTCATTGGCAGCACCTGACTTGGAACTAGGGGAATCTTGTTGGGTCCGAGCAAGACTTCTCAACTCTGAGTCTGTCTCATGGGAGACGAGCACGATTTATGTCCAAGGCTCTCCCTGTGGGGGAGGTAGCGGGAAACAGCACTACTCTCGAATGGCCTCGAACTTCTTGCCGAGGAGATTCTAACCCGTGTAAAGGTGGACCGTGGTGGACGCGGTTCAAGGCTACCACTTGTGAAAGGAAGGGTGGGGGGGGGTTAGGCTTACCAATCTAAGCCTAACAGAAACTTCTCCAGCGCATGGAACTTCCTTGCTGGAAAAGAAATTCCACGTGTGATTCCCCCATAGTAGGTAGGTGTATAGTTTATTCCCACGAAGGTTCCGAATGTACTCCAGAAATCAGCGTAGCTTCTCCATGTTGAGAGGAAATAGAGGGTCCAACTTTAGCTGATGTGACTTTTCGATTCACTTGGTAGTAAAGGAATGAAAGTTAGGAAGAGGAATCTGTTGCGAGGCCAAATACTGACTCGGTAGGATTTTTGTTCTAGTAAATTTAATCTTTCCAGGTATTTGTCCATCATGATTAAGCTGAGGTTAATGATATGGAGGAATTCTGGCTTTAGATTACTGCGAGTTTTCCTATATGCTCTAATAACCCAGATTGGTTGGGTTATTTAGAAAATATAATTTTTACGAGTCTGAGGCGTTTTAATGTATTTTTCATCTGTTTGTGATCGATGTAGATTAAATCAAATGAGAGGTTGTGAAATAATAATTTATTGAGAGAGTTCTTTTAGGTGCTGACTTTTTCCCGAATTAGGAGTGAACATGATTAGTCTGATTGATTTTTTTACCTGCATAGTGTTTGATTTCTAAAACATGCATGGGATTTATATAATTACTCCAGGAAAAGTGACATATTTTCTAATAGCCATACATAAAATATTAGTTGATGTGACCAATCAATTAAGTTTAAATGTTATAATATATAGAATAATTAATTTATTAAAGATAATATTAATAGTAAATATACATTTAAGATAAAAATTTTGGCCAAATGAATTGAATCAATTATTAAGGAGACAAAAAATAAAGATATACAGTAAATACAGAAATAAAAATAAATATCGAAAAAAACGTTATTGTTATATAATGAAGTTAGACTATATCATGATTAAGCCTCATACAAGTGGTTTGAAGTGAACGAACGCTTTAAATGACAAATTCAATTACATAAATATTATTACAATTGGGAAAACATAGCGGAAATAGAATCTGTCATGGTCGCTAAATTTCTGACTCTAGTAAAAAGTAACTCGACTGAGAAAAAACTTACACTATTGGCAATTGACAAGGTAGCTGAAATAAAATTAAATAAAGGGGAGTAGAGGGAAAAATGAGTCAAATATATAAAACTGCGTATTATAACTAGAATTGACGATAAACTACATAAAAGGTAAGTATTAACAAACAAATCGTTTTACCCCAAATAAACGAAACAAAGGTAAAGGGAAAATGCAAAACTAGGATAACAATTTAAAACGAGTAATTATCATGGATAATGGTACTAAAAGTAGAGAGGAAGGGGGAATTAACTAGTAGAAAGCAGTAAATTGTGCTTATAGCGAAGGAGAACAGACAGATAGAGACGAATGAATGAGTCAGTGGTCACGCCGGGTTTCTTTAAAAACAGAACACGACTCAACTCTGAAACTGAAAATAAGCAATTGGACCAACACATACCGTTCAGAGCCACGAGGTACAGATGAGAAATACAACTTTAGGGCAAAAAAGGATATATATATATACATGGTGAATCTTCCCTGAAATAAAGGAGTATAGTTGATTTAGAAACAATAAAAAAATGTAATATAATTTTATCGTGTAATAAAGATTATTTAGCCTAACTTAAACTATCAAAGTGTGGAAGAAATAGAACTGTAGACAGAAACATCTAATATTTCCGGATTTCTTTTTATTTAGCATGCATTTGTGTAATTCTAGTATGTGTACAAACAACTGGTAAACTAGATTCATCAATAGGAGTATCAATGAACAATGCAAAAATTAGGCGTTAAATCAAAATCACTTAGGGGGAAATTAATAGTTTTGGTCGCAAAATCAAAGAAATATGTATCAAAATAAAATTTTTCTGGCCATCACTTGCTAGACTTCTATATTCAGCAAACTATCAGAGAATACTTCCTCAATTCAGGTACCTGTCTGCCCTTAAAGAAACACTGTGACGTATCCTCTTCTTTGGAGTTTGATACATTCCACTCGCGTAAACCATGCACTTGACCAAGTCCATCCCAAATAGAAAATCAGTTCAAAAGGAAACCCTTTTATCTACAATTTTAACCATGAAAGGGTACGCAACATTATCTAAATGCAATTAAAACTCTACTCACAGAAATTAGAGATATCTCTTCCTTCCGTTTGTGTCAATCGAACACGAGGTTTGGAGATATAATGAGCCTGGGAAAGGAGAAGAGTTTATTCACAAAAGCTTGGTTAACTAATGAAGTTGCTGCTCTAATATCTAACATAGCAGTAGCAGTCAGCTAACTTACTCGTGTTCTTACTACTAGTTCTTGCAATTGGTTTATTGGTAATAATCTAATGGGAAGGGATTTACTTACTATTGTGTAGGTCCTACGTCTGGCGATGGGCTTCTTCCCGCGAAAAGTTCCGTATTGTAAGGGTTCTCATCATCCGAGTCAAGCTCAGTTTACCCAAATATTTCTTCATAAGCAGCGGTTTTATCGTCTCTTTCGGATCCGACTACACAGATGTTCTTTCTCTTTGAACCTACCAATTGATTCCCTGTTTGATCGGAACGGATTGGTTGTGATGGTTTCGATGGAACCACTATAGCATGTCCCATTTGCCACAGGTTTTTGGTTGTAACTTTCTTATTTTTATGTTTCATACCTCTCATGTCCGTTCTCCAAACATACAACACAGTTTTATGCGATATGTGGTAATTTGACCTCACAATTTATGACACCAAGACTTTCTCTGCAATTTAGCATCCGGTTTTCAACTTGTTCACAGTTAAAACACCTCTTTACTATGTGATTGTTTGTTTGGTTTATCATTCCGAGGTCCACAATCCATCCGCCTATTAGTTTGATTGTTTGCCTAACAGGCTTCCTATGTGGTTTGGGTTCTGAAAGAACTTGTACATCTATATATCGAGTGTTGGGGCTAGGTTAATAGGGCTGTTTGGTTTATGTGGCCTTTGGCTAAGGGCATATCTTCTAAACCCTATCGGGTTAGTACTCGGAGTATTGAGCCCTTGTGGAATGAGTAATTATTGATAATTTTCATATTGCTGGATTGATAAATAAGTAGAGTGTAATTATTTACATTATATGGTGGGTTTTGTAATTAAAGATTATTTTTGCAATTCTTGTTTAAGTCCTCTATCCACCAAAGCCTAATTAAATAAGATCAATCTTAGCCAACCATATTTAAAGTATTTGAATAACAAAAACCCCGCGCACTCAACGAAATTCAATTCCAATTATTATTTGAGGCTGTCGTAGTTTTTCCTCGAACAAACGAAGGAATCGATAATTAGGGTATAACTGCCTAATTCTGCGACATATCTCTCTCTCTCTCTATATATATATAGATATATATAAATATAAATATATATATATATATATATATATATATATATATATATATATATATATATATATATATATATATATATATTAAACTGGTGTCAGGTATTTCGGATCTTTAGTGAGGATTAAACAAAGGTTTTCAAAGTGGGGGCTTGAGGATTTCAAGACACAAAAAGCTTCTTAATTAATTATTAAGGGCTGTAGGCACACATCGGGGGAAATTTTAAATAGGGTGCAGAGTATTTGAATTGGTTTTGATAACGGTCAACGTTAGGATTTCCCTTGTTTGGAACCAGTTCCCATCTTCTGTGTAAATTTTTTTTCGTTGTGCGTACCTTGTGTTCCTCAAAACTCGTCGGCGCCACTCCCCCCCCCCTGCACCGCCCACAAGTGTTTCCCCGTGCCTAACACTTTTTCAATAAACCCTTTTATATTCTTTCGAGTGCGTGCAGTTTTGTTGGTTTTTTTTTGGGGGGGGGGCAGGTTAAGCAAGGCAGTATGTGGTCGTTTAACATATTAAAAACACAAGGAGAGTCTTTAGGATTAAGTGGGAAAGAATTGATGTCCTACAGAGAGAGAGAAACAATGACTGCAAAAGAATAAAAATAATTAAGAGAAAAAGAAGAAAAAGAAAGAGAAGAGAAAGAGAGAAAAGAAAGGGACATAATTCGAGCCCATGAAATTGAAATCGAGAAAATGAGGAATGAGGCTCTATCAATCACCTTGGGACCATCGACTCATAAACAGGCGTCCGTTAAATTACCGACATTTAAAGATGGAGAAAACTTTACCTCCCATTTAACTCATTTTGAAAAGAACTTTGAAGTGTACCACTGGGATATTGAGGCGTGCGCTGTAGTGAGGTTGTCGCCACTTTTAAATGTCCCCATGAGGGATAGCTTTGTCTCCTTGAACTCGGAAGCAAACATCGATATCCCCACGTGAATGGCCGAATTACTCTCTGCCTGTAACACGACTCCCGAGTTTTATCCAATTAAGTTCGAGCAGAGTCGTATTAAACCCAAACAGACCTTTAAAGAATTTGGGTTTAAGGTGAGCCTGCCGGGGACGCCGCGCTGCTAGCCCTTTTGAAGGCGTCGTGGTTGGCAGGCCGTCTGCCGCCCTCCTGGAAGGACGCCGACATCCAGCCCATCCTTAAGCCGATGGATCACACCTTCTGCGGCCAATCTCCCTCCTGGAAGGACACCGACATCCAGCCCATCCCCAAGCCAATGGATCACACCTCCTGCGGCCAATCTGCCTCCTGAGCTCCACCGGAAAAACAGTGGAGAGGATGGTGCTGAGTCGCCTACAGTGAAGCGTGGGGACCATTCTCCACAACGTGTTCGGCTACACCAGGGGTGTGAGCACGGCGGACCGCCTCATCACCCTTCTGGCTTACGCCAACAACCAGCCCACCATCGTAGTCTTCCTCGACCTCAAAAAGGCTTTTGAGCTGGCTAGCCCATGCGCCATACTAGCCGCTCTTGTGAGGAAGGGCATTCGAGGGAGACTGGTGGGCTGGCTCCAGGACTACCTTCACCAGCGCTGAGCCCGTGTGAAGTTCCAGGGTCACAAGTCTCTCTACCTTACCTTCGAGAACAGGACGCCCCAGGGCGGCATCCTCAGCCCACTCCTCTTCAAAATGCTGATGGAGAAGCTGGTGGCACTCCACTATCGGTAAGGAACCATCCTCGTCAGCTACGCCGACGACCTGGCTCTCGTCTTTACCGGGCGCGGTGACAAGCTAGCGCGGGCTCAAGAAGCGCTGTACCTCATCACTGCCAATTGCAAAGAGCTGGGGCTCAAGATCTCGGCAGACAAGTCCCAGGCCATGGCCATCAAGACTTCCACACCTGCTGGCCAGCAGCTGTGCCTCCAAGGAGTTGGGCTGGCCTGGACCGACTCCTTCCAGTACCTCGGAGTGTGGGTGGACAGGAGGCTGTCCTTTACGCAGCATGTCACCTACCTGAGGGAGCGGATGCAGACCCAGCTGAATGTGATGATGGCCATGACGTGGCCGAGCGCTGGCAGCGCAGTCTACTTCACCGCCTTTGTCACGAAAAACCTAACGCATGCGTGGAGGACATCAGACCACTGTTCCACACTCCCGCATGAGCTAAAAGCAATCATGCATGCCCACAAGCACGCTCTGCTCCGCTGGGAGGCCACTGTGGTGATACACACAGACTCTTGGTTGGGACTGCAGGCGCTGCAGCACGCCCACGCCCATGCCCACACACGGGGAAAACATTTATCTCACTATCACCATCTTGTGCACTCTGCAGGACCTGGCAGCTCAGGGCAGGCGTGTCTGGCTCCTCTGGATTCCCAGCCACGTTGGTGTGCGCGGCAACGAGGCTTCCAAGCGAGCCGCCACGGCCCCACCATCACCTGGACCGTGCGCTCCAGCATGCAGCAGCTCCAGGTGCAGGCCAAATGCAGGGCCGCCCACAACGCATACCAGTAGCACCAAGAATACGAAGCAACTAAGAGGCAAGTGGCGTGGTATGCTTCAGCCACATCCTATCGCCACTGAACGCATCTTTCCAGCAGCCCAGAGCGAACGGCGTGCTGTTACAGTGTGTAAGGCTGGGCTACTCCACGCGGGAAGAGCTGCATGTCGACTTTGTGGCAGGGAGGTGCGAAACTGTGGCTGCCGTTCCCGGCACCCACTGATGCACTACCTCCTCTCCTGCCCAGCCACCGCTTGCCCCATGCCAGAGCCAGCGCTATCCCCTCCCACTGTAAGAGTTGCCCTACTGAGGGTGCGTGAGGAAAGAGCTGCCCATGTGGTCTGCCATACCACAACAAACGACCTGCTTTCGGTGCCGAGAACAGCACCCCCTCCGCGCTGATTGCCGCCCGCGCCAAGCCGGGCGACGGGTGGTGAGGACCGCCGCCACCCACTTGCAGCAGATAAGACACGCGTGGGACGCTCCACCGCGTCTTACTGCACGCTAACACTGGCGGGCTCCTTGCTTTGTGTAATGCATACGCTTATATTGTGTATTTATATATTATTATATCATATTATTATTTTATTTGTATTAGATCATGTATAAATGTACGCTATTGCACAATAAACCTATACAAACAAAAATGGTTATCCCAAGGAAGCAGAGAAAATGGAACCCATGTTTCCCTAGTCGCGTTTTCAGATTATCAGTCCAAATAATCATCCCGGTTAAGTCAAAGCTGAAGCAATTTCTCATCAAGCAGGAAAATCGGCCGTTCTCTTCCAATTTCTCTCTGTCAACACTCCCAAGAAGACACATCGTGTATTTTTCGTGTGGAGTTGATGGACACGTTAAATAAAATTGCCCTCAGAACACACAGCTTAGAAACAACTTCTCCTACCAGGTGCACCAAGTGAGTGCAACTCTCACTTATCCCAATTCGCCTCCAGAATCCTCGCCTTTGACAAGTGAACCCAGTCCGTCTGGCCACCAGGTAAACTTTTTATTCATTAAAGTAACCCAGGGGGTCTCCGGTTCGAATCAGGTTCAGTAAATGGATGTCGTATCTCCACCCTCATCCAAGATACAGGGTGCACGTGTATCGCGGTCTCAGATAAGTTACTTCCACCAGTAGCACCGGATCACGATCGGTTCACCATCGTCCGTGACTATCTGGAACGTAATAATAGGTTCCCCATAGTAAAGTGCCACGTCGATTTTGCCGACTTCACCGGATGGGCAGAAATAGTGGCGGCCCTTATATAGGTCTGTACCGTTCTGATTGGGTAGAACCCCAAGGGCTCATCGACATCGGTGGCTTAACCAGTGACCACCCGCTTTTAGGCTAAGAGAGATTCCAAAAGGCTCGTACCCTTGGAAACTTCCGTAATATTACAACCAGATAATAGAAAATTAGTCAATGAGGACTTTTTCAAGAAGCAAACGGAATGTATTTCTTTTCAAACCCGTGAGAGAAAGCCCGCGAAGGAACACAGGAAGTTGTAAGAGGTGTCAAATTGGTCACTTTTTGGGTTAATAATAATCTTCTATATCGCATTTGCTTCCACGGAGACTCGTCTGATTCCCAAAGACGGTGCAATCCGCGCACATATGTGCGCCTCATAGTTCAGACCGCCCATGGCAGCCTTTTCGATAGTCATTTTGGCCACACGAATACCGCTAAGTGGATCTTTCACTATCTTTCAAAATTTTTGCAATACTGCCGATCGTGCGACGTATGTCAAAAGACAGCAGTTGAGGGGCGAGTTAAGCCGGCCTCATTGCAAAAGGGGCCCCATTTTTATGAACCTTTCTCCCGTGTAGCTCTCGACTTAGTTGATCCGATTCACTCGCCATCTAGCGAGGGGATAAGTTACAAGCTCCCTCTAGTTGATTTCGCTAACAGGTTCTCTGAGGCCGTTCCACTTAAAATTATTGACAGCGTCTCATGCGCCGAGGCGCTCATTTCAATTTTTTCCCGCGTCGAAGTACCCAAAGAAATTCTATCAGAGCGCGGCCGTCACTTTACTTCTCATATAATGGAGCGAGTAGGGAAAATTGTCATGGTAAAACATTTATTTACTACTGTGTTCCACTTGGCTGGGAATAGAATGTGTGAGAAGTTAAACCGAAACCTCAAGGCGATTCTACAAAAGTTGTGCGTCGAGCAACAGAGCGAATGGCATCGTTATCTGCAAGTGGCTCTTTTCGCTTATAGTGAGATACCCCATCCTACTTTGTGATTCGTGCCCTTTGAATTATTATCTTGTAGGAATGTTCGTGGCCCCCTGAGTGTCATTAAAGTGTTCTTTACAAATGTTAGATTAGACCAGGAAATACAGTCCTTGTATTCTTACTTGATTGAGCTCCGTAAGAAATTGGAAGAATGCGCCGAGTTAGCCTACCAAAACGGTGACGTAAACCCGGCCTAGTATAAGGCCTACTCGATGGAAAATCTCAAGATCGGGGGTTTAAACCCGGAGAAGAAGTTTGGTTATTACACCCGACGGACACTAACAAACTTTTGAGAAGATGAAAAGGTCCCTTTAGGATAGTGGTGAATCATGGCGCCGTAAAATATCTGATCGAAATTCCAAGTGGAAATAGGCTTTTCCATATTAACCTCTTCAAGAAGTATCACTGGCGTGAAGGAATTCATCACATTGTAGCAATTGATGAAGAATTGGCCCTCGAACAAAATTTTACCCTAGTTTCCCTGGTGGTTGTCAAAAAAAGCTGCATCGAACAAGACGAGGTTTACCCTTTTCCCGTGCCCGAGATAAAGGAGACTTCTTAAAGGAGGTCAAAATCAGCAAACAATTAACGCCTCAACATAAAGCTCAGCTCCTCGCGTAGTTCCGTGACGTCATCTCCGACGTACCAGGATGTGCTACCCAATTCGAGTACGATATTCAGTTGACCACTCAAGAAGCAGTTAGGTCTAAACCAAACCCTTGGCATGTCCACCTGAGGGAAGAATTTATTAGAGAGATGGAAAATTATTAAAGCTGCAAATCATTGAGCATTCCAAATCCGACTCTTGTTTCCCGTGGTCATGGTAGGAAATTCGGAAGAGTCATACAGAATGTTTATCTGACTTCAGAAAGTGAACTGGTTCACCGTATTTGACACGGAGCCTATTCCGCTAATTGACCAAAGTCTGCAAATTGACCAAATCGTGAGAATCCCGCAACCCGCTAACCTACGGCAATTAAGTCAGTCAGTCAGTTAAAGTCATCTGCCACTTATGCGCCCTTAGATAGTTTATTTAAATCACTCTACTCTTTAAAGTTCGTCCGAACTTCTTTTATCTTGTGTGCCAAGTTGATGTCATAAAGAAATTTATACGTTTTTATTAGCTGCCTAACTAGGATCATTAAAATTGATTACAAATAATAATGAGGCCAGAACTAATCTCTAAGTGGCCCTATTGGAAATTCTTCTCTACTGTTACTTTACTTAGTATCTTTCAGCCATTCAGCTATCTAACTTAAAATAATCTAATATATCTCAAGCCTCTTAAATTTGTGAAAAATCCATATATGTGGAAACTTCTTAAAGTTTCTCTAAAATTAAAGTGAATCAAATCCAAACTCTCTTTTTTATCGAATTGTATGTCACAAAATCTATGATTTTAATTATAAAGGGTCTTCTGTATGTCAGGAGCCATAGGAGAAATCAATAAATTTAAAATTAGTCCAAATATTGATAAGATTTTTAAAGTTTCTACGGCTGTGTCCTACACATAAGTGAAGAGGCAATATCCATTAGACGAGCAAATTATAAATCACAGTCTGGCAAATATCTTTAGAAGCTTAAACAATTTATGCTATAAGATGAGAAACGCTCGAAATTTTGACCTTGGTCTCTTTGTTTTTCAGGAAGTCCCACAAATAATAACTATTTCTTATCACTTTCTCGCACAATCAAATTTATATATAATTGGTTCTATTTTATCTCACTTGGAATTTTTTATTTAATTTCAATAACTAAATACGTTTCTTGAAACATTGTCGCTGTTTTGAACTAATTTAATTTGTGACACGCATTTGCTTTTCATTAGCTCATTATTGTCAATTTATAATGATATAAATTTTAACAAGTATTCTTTACCTGTAATTTCTGCTATGAAAATTTCATCTCGCCTTTTTCTAGATATATTTCATGACACCACCATAATGGTTTCCTATATTTCTTTCTAATGGCTCTCATTGGGATACGTTATTCTTGGAATGCTATTCTATATGCTAAAAAGTATTCTAAAAAAAAACAACATTTTTCATCTAAATTCTAGGTATATAGGAAAATATTTAGAAAGTGAGAACCTTTTCATAATTTTTGATATGGAAATTTAGAGCTTTCATAGCATTCTCCGATATTCTACCTTTCCTAATTCTCCTAGTAAAATGAACAATCTGATCATCATTATATCCTGATGCTTCCCCAACCTTTAATTTCTGAACTAATTCACGATCGTTTGAAAGAACTAGATATACTATAATTACAACCCTATTTTGCTCATTAACGAATTGATTAAAATATATTATCCCCACAACACTATACAAGCGCACAACGTGCTTTATCCCTTCTATCATATTTTTCCCCCCTACAGAGTTTATATTAAAATGTTCAGGAATAACTACATCTACTCTAGTTCAGAGCCTTAACTACCTTCCCATAACTTTAATCCATCTGTATTCCCAATCTCTCCAGATTGTCTCTGAAAGACTTAAATGTTTAGTCCTAATTTCCCAATCCTAATATCCACCCACTTTGACTCACTTTCATCCTGTCATATTGATTTTTTAGATAAGAATGAATGTTGTTTTTATATAAATAAATATCCGCCACGTTGGTTTAAAAGGGAAAATTTAGTGCCAATAGAGTCTCTAAATTTTACTTCAAAACCCTGGATTCTGTTACACCAATTATATTTATATCTTCTTCCTTATTATAACTAAATAACTCATCCTTCCTATTCCTGATGCAACGTTTTTAACATGAATACCCTGACTTCTATCCCCTTCACTTCTATCTGCCTTTTTTGGGCCAGCCAGTCTAATATAATTTTCCTTACCAGTAACACTACCAAGTTTCAATCGTATAAAGGCCAAAAACCAGGATCATACTCTTTCTACAACACACCATTTCCATCCGTACTTAATTGTAATCCATCCAACGCATACATTTTTCAAACCATAATACCTAAACCACACATCACTAAATAACACAACTTCCTTCAACAACCTTCTCCTCACATATTTCTTTAGCCAAATCACACGATACATCCATTCCAACTCAACATCCGGATAAGGCATCATCAGTTACAGTTACATGAGTCCGGTGAGACTGCTCTCCTGACCAGGCCCGATATGATTTTTATCTACGAACTATATGGAAAGACGAAAGAAATACCTATCTTATGGCGCTGATCATCTTTTCCATGGCGAGAATCGTCGCAAACAACTTTCCTGCATTCCAACTGTTTTTCGGTATAACAACCTTCCAGCCATCCTACCTCATCTCATATCTGGATTCACAATCGGGTTCAGCCCTACCTTTCAGTACAAAATATTTGGCATCTGCTACACAAGCTATGGCAAGAATGATGCTGATAGCGTCTCTTTACTTTTGCGGGGTCCTCAAGAAGTTATCTTGCCCAGTCTAAAGGGTCATATTTATAATCTATAAATCGACATCTGACGTTGAACCTTTTTCTCTCCAACCTATCACCCCTACGGTACGAAATTTTGTAGCAGTGCTTGCTCTTTTGACCTTAGTTTCTTTCGGTTAATTTATTAAATATATATAGGAGGAAGGACCTTGATCTCTATGAAGGAAAGGGCAAACTAAGATGTTACATAAAAAAATAACCTCAAGCATTCGACACACAAAAGATTGTTCCTATTCCAAAGCAATATTTGCACTACATTCATTACATAGACGGCACTCATAACTAAATTCATTTCTTTCCACCCCTACAAGTCTTATGCAATACAGACAGACTAATATTTTCTTGATACATACTTAATGCATCCAAATAGACAGCTATATCAAAAAATATTATTAAATCCGTGAAAATAAAACGGCTATTTATATTTTACTACGCTATCGAATTTAAATAAAAATGCCTGATTCGTAACCTGGAAAAAATCCCTTACTTTTACTTTTCAAATGTAATTATTTAATTCGTAATTCAAATTCCAGGAGAAGAACTAGAATAATTAAAAAAAATATTAAATAAACCACACAGGAAAAATGTTAATAGAGTTAGGACTACGGCCGGTCATTGTACTTTAAGATATCCCAAAACAGGTATTGAAACTAGTTTACTATTTACTCTTTTAATCTACATATTTTGAGTTACAAACTATTTAATCCCTAAATATATAAGTTAAAATGAATAAAATGAAAATTTATTAATATTTTAGGCCAGACGAATTTTTACTTTAACGATTTTTAAAACACACTAATCAACTAATTCAAGGACCTATGTAGGGAGTAGCTTCACTACTGAGGATATCCTTTAGTGTCATGAAAAGTGGAGGAGCATATTTCAGCGAGAAAGCAAGTTTTAATTTGTTTTTCTCGGATGGGAAGCGAAGATAAATGCGTCCTCTTAGGGTAAGATTAATTCTCACGAGCAAGAATTAATAGGTGGAATTTTCTGGCGACAGTATTAATGTGTGGGGTATGTTTAAAAGCGTTGAAATATTAGGGTTTTAAAAATATCCGTTTGAATTTAAATCTGCTAATTTTTTTTATTGCTCAAAATTTTCCGTGTAAAGACTAAGTTTGAAAAAAAAAATAACATAAACAAACAAAATTTATTAAATTTAGCTTCTCAAATTGTCAGGTAATGCTATATATATTCAGTATCTTTGTATGAAAAACAGTAATTGAAAAATATATCTTAGGAATCATAAAATTCTTATCAGGTATTATATTTGTGATTGCTCAAAATTAGCTTGGTAAATCTACATTTAATAAAGACAACAAGATAAATTGCTCTCAGAAAAGACCAGTTATAGACAGTTAGTTTGTGGAACAAAGGGAGTTCGAATACCCGATCAGATCAGTCTCTCATCTCCAACAGGAAAGAAACAATAGGTTTACTGTTAGATGTCTTCCTGGGACGTACAGGAAGATTTCTAAGTTTGCGATTATCTCTCCGCCTTATATCAAAAATCTTTTGGACAGCAGCTCTCCGCTCTTCACTTTGAGTGTCTGCATAATCATTTCGCTGTAAGAATACCATGCTGATCGCTTGATGGTTAGCAAAACCGCATCCATTACACCCTTGTGTTGCAGCTTAAGTAGCCGCAGATAAAAAAAAGTAATAGAGTGTGCCCTCTAGCCAAGAATGATTGTTTTCTTATATTGAAACAACAAGGAAAGAACACACCAACAATGTATTCCACAATCAGTCGTAAGTTTTTGAGAGACCTGCCTTTAATTTCATATTTTGAAAATCACCTAGAATGGCTTACTAAACAAAATTCAAGAAGGGCCTGATTTGTGGGAATTTCTCTCGACCTTATAGCTTGTGTGTCCTATACCCTTAAACTTGATCAGTAGATAGATTCTTTACAACATTGCCTCTCAAAGAAGTAAGATGCTCTTGAATAGAGTGTTTAGAGAATAAAGGTAAATTTCAAGTTTGGCTTCACTGTCCTACATCTTGCCAATATTACCTCTCCATTCTTTTGCCAGACAAGGTTTTCCCATCCAGTGATGTGATTAAGCGTCACAGGGGTAACTCTTAATAGTGGAGGACACCAACCAACCAGATCAGTTACGGCCAAACTTTACTGCTACTCACTGCATGGAACCACTTTCCCAGCTAGCGGTAACATTTCTAGAATCAACAAAAATAGCCTGCAGGCTTTTATCTTTGCCATTCTTTGTCATGAAGTCTACAATATTATCATAAATAATATCAGTAGTCTTTTATCACTCCTTCACACTTTTTCAGGCGTAAACTGGTATAGATAAGTTCACCAGGTTCATTGCTCACAGAAACATTCTTCTCTTTGATGATCCTGCGGAAATATTGATTAGAATTGTATACTTTGAGTATAACTTTAGTTGGGCCCTTTTCACCTTAATGTGATCAACTATTAGTCTCTTGTCCTATTCAGTAATCAAGCCAGTATCCATAAAGCAGCAGTGCTGATGGAAACTGTGGCATACAGGCCAACCACATATATGATGTTATGCAGAGCAATATTAGATATTCCTAACGTGTTGTACTGTGGGCTTTTAATGAAAGCAGAACATGTGCTTAGTATTTTTAACGTAATTTCATAACTTTCCGCTTTTCTATCTTGAACATTAGCTATTTATTTATCATTTTCATCCGCAGAGAAAATAATTTTACTTGATGACTTTGGAACATCGGCCTGCCTACTTGTCTTACCAATATTCATCAACTTTTCTCCTTTCACCTTCTTGCCGCTTCTCCATTTGACTTGTCTCTATTGCTCAGGTTGATTTGGCAAGCTAATCTGATGTAATTCCAAAGAAAGAAACTTTAGCTCTAATATTTCATGAAAGCAAGTTTCTTTACGAGGATCTTTATCTACCTAGAACATGACAATTACTTTCTTTCGTTGTGGGCACCAGGCCAGCCAAATTTAGAGCAAATAAAATTTTAACTTGCAACCGGTTGCTTCTCAACTTAACCAATGATGGCCTTTTTGACATATGATTGTTCTCTACCAAGAAATATGTTTTAGGTCCTTTTGCAGTTCTTTTTTATCTTGTTTACAACAGAGGCGTTAAAAAACTATTCGTTTATTCACACTTCTCAAACACTTTTATGGTGAATGTCCTTTGCAAGAATGCGTGTTAGGTAGTTTCTCACATCATTACTACATCTTTTGTCTTGAGAAATCATCCATATTTCATAAGATCAAGGTCATGCAAAGTTGAGAGTTCAGAAGGCAACAACTTCTACCATTTACAATTAATTTGTTAGTAAATGTGAGTGTTTCCAGTCTGGTCCTTGATTTAAAAGCCATTGTAGTCAATTTCCACTGAGTAGGATGGTAGCACCTCCCAGTTAGTATAATGGTTAGCGTGCTTGCCCGCCCGCCGTTGGATCAGCAGTTCGAATCTGGTCCGAATTTTTTTTTAAGCTGACACTATTTAATCAGCATGTTACTTCCGTGACTGGGCACCATGGCGAGGACGGGTAGGTGGAGCTCGTAGCCATGGCAGGAAGTCCACCTAAGAGAAGGATAACTCTGATTTCAAAACATTGGAGCAAAATGCCTAAATGCCTCATCCAGAAGATCCTCTGTGAGTATTTGTGTGTAGAACTGACAGCCGAGTAATCGTTCTCTCACTGATGAATAAGGTGCAACCTGTAAAATAAGAAAAAAACAGTAAATTAAATATAATTTTTAATATAATAATTGTCATTTAATTCCCCAAAACATTCCAAATATCACAACCTTTACGTAGCTTATTACCTAAAAGATATATTAATTATATTAAAATACCTAAAATAATACCGGGTGTCCCAATTTAAGTGCGTACTTTGATGAAATTTAAAACAGTTATAAAAAATTCATGTTGAATTATGTTCATCATTTTCAAAATGTGATCTACACAAAATTGCAGTGTTCCATGTACAGGGTATACCAATGTTTTAATTTGTTTTTCAATCCTTTTCATAATCCTTTCTTAATGTATATTAAACAGAACAAAATGTTGATATTTCAGGCCCAATTATGATCACAGAAAGAAAACAAAATTTATCAAAATTAAAAGTAAAGAAAAACTTTATTTAAATTATTCAACATCTGCTCCGTCCATTAGCATTGCGAAAAACATTGTGGAGAATTTCAGGAGTTATTTCCGGCACAGATGAAAGTATGCATCCTTTAAGTTCAGTTTACTTACTAATTTTTTGCTGATGCACCTTTGCTTTGATAAAACCACAAGCATAAAATCCAGGTGAGTAAAATTTTGAGAACGCGGAGGCGTTCCATCGATATGGAAAGCGACTCTTCAAGTAATCTCAGACAATTAGAGGATAAATAAATAGTGCACTATCTTGTTTAAGCATGACACTATCAACAAATTTGGTTTTAAAAACTGTTGAAGCATATCAAGGTAGATGTTGCCTGTCAGATATGCTTCATGGAAAAAGGATGGGAGATAAATTTTAAATTTGGATATTCTATGCCACACGATAACTTTTGGAGAGTGTCTTTTTCATTACATAAAAACACTTGGTCTTTCATTTGCCCAGATAGGACAATTGTGTAGAAAGTCGCGTCATCACTGAATAAGATTGTGGAGGAATTCCAAGTGGAATTTCTTTTCCAGCACGGAAGTGACGTCCATCGCTTGAGAAGGTTCTAGAATTTGGTTAGGCTTCAATTGGTAAGCCTTCCCCCCCCCCCTCATCCACAAGCGGTAGCCTCGAACTCCGTCCAGCTCGGACCACCTTATCGCGGGTTAAAATCGACTCGACGTGAAGATTCAAGGTTATTCGAGAGTTGCGCTTTTTCCTCGACCCCAGCGTGGGTAGCCTAGGATATATATAAGGATCGTCTTCCCTGTGGGCGACACAGAGTTGAGGAGTCTCGCACGGACCCTTGAAGTTACCCTAGTTCCAAGTCAGGTGCTAACAACAAAGCAAAGTGACGGCTAAACATTTTGTGTGTTGGAATTAGCCCAGCCATTGGGGCAATTCCATTTGATGATCGCTACTGAGCGATTTTTCCGACTCCTCTCGTCAACTCCTGTCGAAGCCCTCCTCATTCCCTCCTTGTTTTTTGTGTGGCCAAAATACTCTCCACTGGACCGGACGTTACCCCCACCCATTTGAAGAACCGTAATCACGTTAATTTCCCGCTCAGAAGCTTCGAGCGCCCTCGCCCTTACGTTTATTGCCTGCAGAAGACATCCGTGAAGCCTTACCCTGACGTCTCACCCGGAATCCTCCGTAAGCCAACCCCTCTCCCCCTTCAGCAACCCATTTGAGTTAATAATCCCCATTTGAATAGTCTTCTTCTGTAACGCATTAATTTCTAACATCAGATTCTGATGCATAACTCTGTAATGCCCCCCTCGTTTACCAATATAATTTTGACCATTATTTCTCTAATTTTATGTACATGCCTCTTAATAACCTTGAGCTGTGCCATTGCCTAAATTTTATCTAACCTCGTTGCCATCTTTTCTCGCTGTTCCGCGCTTCGAAATTCATGGCGTTCCGTCCCTTGTCGGTTTGCCTTAAGGTTTTGGTCCCTTCACCATAGATACGAGGGGCGGTCAATAAGTTTGGCGAATCGGTAGGGCAAGAGAGAGAAAGGGGGACGGCTGTTTGTGATGGTGTTAGGAGATGTTAGGACAAGTCCCGGCCTGCAGCCTGCACGCTTCTGCCTCGTTTATTTAAGAAGCAGTAGCTGATCGCAGATCATCAGTCACAAATTTTTCAACAATGGAAAAAGAAGAGCACCGCTCACTGATCAAATTTTTGATTAAGGAAGCCAAGAATGCAAAATAGATCAATGAACGCATGGTTGCAAAGTACATTGACACCGCCCCTTCCTATGCAACCATTGCTCGTTGGAAAAGGGAGTTCCGCCATGGTCGTGAGTCCCTTAAAGATGATCTTAGTCCAGGACGCCCGTCAGACGTGACCAAGAAGGACAATGTGACACGTGTGGAGAGGAGGATCCTCTAAAATCGACGGGTGAAGGTCGAAGAAATGGAGCGAGAATTTGCAATATTACATCGAAGTGTTATCATCATCTTCCACAACAATTTGGCCATGACCAAGGTCTCAACCCGTTGGGTCCCTAGCAACCTCACGCCCCATGATCGACTTCAACGTCGTCAAAGTTGGAGGAGTTTCTGCTCTTGTACAACCAAGACCCAGCGGTATGCGACTCACGCATAGTGACAGGTGATGAAACGTGGGTCCATCACTGGGATCCCCTATCGATTACTTTTTATTCCGCGAGTTCAAGGCTGCACTGCATGGACGCCGGTTTCGAGAGGATGACCATGTCCAGCTCGCCGTCCACGAGTGGATTGAATAGCAGTTGGGAGATTTCTGGTTGTCGGGAATTCGAAGCCTCACGGGCGAGTGGTGCAAGTGCATTGAAGTCGTGGGTAGTTATATTGAAAAATAGTAAAAAAACTTTTCCTCATGTCTCGTTTCCTTATATCTGAATTGCAAAACTTATTGACCGCCCCTCGTATAATCTGGTATTGATATAATTTAATGTTATACCACTCCATATATATAAATATATATATATATATATATATATATATATATATATATATATATATATATATATATATATATATATATATATATATATATATTTTAATATACATATTATATAATTTTGGTGTTAAGTGTGTTTGGGATTTTTACGAACCCGTGTCATTTGAATTTTGACATTAGAAGTTCTCTCGTTATTCACGTCTATCTCTTTTATTTTAATTTTTCTATTGTACTGGCAGAAGGCAAGTTCAAGTTAATTGAAGCGCAATGAAAGGTTGATTTATTTAGATTTTGGTTGAAACCCAGGTAATTAATTTTGTTTTAATGTGTTTTAGATTTGGAGACTCTCCTGGTTATTAATCCAAAAGAGTTTAGGTCTTTGGTGTCCTAATTGCGGTAGGACCATTTTAATTTTTTTGCGCTTAGAAAGAGCAGAGTTAGGTAGATGTATCCTATTTTTTTGTGTGTGAACAAGGCCTTCACGCATATTCAAGTATTCGTTTTGCATGGGTAGTGTCCTAGCTTGTTCGCGTGTCAGTGTTCCCGCAGTTTACTGCGTAACAATGTTATCCTTCGAAAAATTCAAGAGTCAGGGTGAAATGTTAGGTCTTTCAGGCGAAGACCTGCTAAATTGCTTACAGGAAGAAGAGAGGAACGAACGGGCAGAGCGAAGGGAGTTGGAGATGGAAAAGAACAAGATGGAGATGGAGAAGAACAAAATGGAGATGGAGAAGAACAAACTGAAGATGGAGATGGAAAAACGTGAACAAATTAAGCAGCATGAGCTGAAAATGAGCCGAAATCAAATGGATTCTCAGTCCATTAGGTCTCGGGCTGAAATTCCTCAAACTTCTTTAGTCAAACTCCCGCTTTTAATGATGGAGAGGACTTTGGGTGATTTTGACCCATTTTGAGAGAATCTTCCCGATCAATAGATGGGATCTCGAAAATGATGGCGTCGCTCGCTTACACCCCTCCTAAATGCCCAGTTTAGGGATATCTTCGTATCTTTTCTCCCGTAAGCAACTTTGGACTATTACACTGTAAAGTCTGAATTGTAAGCCACTGTTCATATAAATTGCGAATTCTACCACTCCAGATTCCGGCAGGAAAAGATCCGCCCTGTTCAAACATTTCGGCAACACGGATACATCCTCCAAAGACACCTTCAGTGTTGGCTGGATGCGTGCAAAATTGCTCAGGTCTACGAGTCCCTTCTGGACTTCTTCCTTAGGGATCAGTTTTAGCTGAGGGGCTCCCGAAATTTGTGCCTTCATTAAGGATAAACGTTGTGCTACTTTCAAGGAGTGCTTGGAAGAGGCCGATGTATACGCAGGTATTCACAATTTATACCCTAGAGAGGTTAAAAAGGCTCCCCAATCGCCCCCCAAAACTAAATTTTATGGTCCTAAGACACCCCCTAAATTGGTTCCAAGATTTACCAAAGTTCCTCTTCCCTCGAAGCCAAAAAACTTCCATCCATCTGAACACCGAGACGTTAAGCCCCTTGATTCTTACCCCCTCCGGTTGTGCGGTACTAAAAGAACCCGATTATCTGTTACACCTGTGGAGTTCCTGGCCATTACCGCATGAAATGTCTTCTAAACAACCGATTTGCAAACTCTCAGTCCAACCCAGTGCACTAAATCTTGGCCGCTTCTGCTCCTCAGCCGTCGCCTTAGGAGACCCCCAACTTCCTCGCCCACCAAAGATCCATCCATCAGGTAAACTTCCTCTTTAATGAGAACAACCCTGGTGGATTGAAATTCGAGAACGGAACTGTGAATGGTCGCCGAGTATCCCCCCTCGTCCGTGACACCGGGTGCACCTGCATCATAGTGTCTAAGGACCTACTACCCCCTGTTGGCCCCGACCACAAGAAGTTTGTGGTTGTCTACCTTGGCCGGGCTAGTCGTTTCCCAGTAATTCGTTGTCACATCAAGAGTGACTATATGACGGGTTGAGCCGAAGGAGTAGCGCCCCCAATCCAGTTCTGCTCCGTTTTTATCAGTCAGAACCCCGTACTTCACGACCATTCCGTGGCCTAGCCCGTAATTACCCGTACACAGGCAGCCCTGGAATCCCATGCACCCGTTCTCCTGTAAACCCCTATCGACCCGGAGTTCCAAGCCCTCCGGAACGATAAGTTTGTCCGCGCCCAGAAGGAGTGCGCAACTCTCCTTCCCCTTTGGGAGAAAACTAAAACCCTCGATGGTGAGTTCACCCGAGGTAACAAAGGAGTGTCGACTTTGTGAAGAAGGACTTATTGAGAGGTATAAGACCTACTTTGACCTAAAGTCACGAGAACAAAAATTTAGGTCTGCCGTGGAGGGGCTGTTACTACTTTCCACGGAAAGCAACAAACTCCTTAGTCAATAGAAGGGACCCTACCCCGTCATCAAGGCTAGAGGATCCATGGATTACCTCATCCATACTCCGGCGAGAGCGAAGGTTTTCCACCTGAATTTTATATCACACCAAAATACCCCTCTTCTCTATTAATTATTAAAGAGTTCTGAAAAGGATTGAAGAACAAATTAACACTTTTGGAGACCCTGTATTTAGAACACTACAATTTGTGCAGAGCACAATTTAAATATGATGAATATAATTCAACAAGAGATTTTCATAAAAGTCTTCAATTTCATCAAAATACGCATCAATATTGGGACACCCGGTATTAGAATTCATAAGTCGTACTTCAACTTTATAGTACCCCTCATTTATGGAGTATGTCTGCTCATCTGATTGCACAGCAAAATAAAGGTTGTTTTATACAATAATCTGTCCCTGGAATGTGTGATACGTCGTCGCGAACATCAAAGGAATATAGGCATGGTTTCATAAAATGTATTGCTCTATGCCATACGTTAAAGACGCCAAATAAGTTTACTTTAAGTTGAACTCGAGAAATGCTAAAGAGGCATTGTTGCCATTCTATAACATCTTATATGAGGTGAAATTAACCACGAAAAATAACCTTGCCTGAAAATATATGTTATGTGAACTTAAAAATTTTAATCGCAATCTGGGAGTTTTACGCCAATATGTTTTCAAGAAATTATATGAAAAGAGTGATAATTTAATTTTCCTTAACTGACTATACATTTGTTTAGAATTACAGATGAGTAACATTTTTTTCATTGAGTTATGGAATGAGAGTTCAACCATGTGAAATCGAGGTTGGTTGTGCATTAAAACAATCGAATATGCTAGATATATTGAGCGGTATTGGATCGCAACCTCCAACCAATGGACTTTTTGGTCAAGGGAGGGAGGAGTAGCAGAAGTTCTATTGTGGGGCCAAGTGGTTAAGTTAAGGTGTCGCAAGATTATTATAGACGCTCTTATGTATCATTTGCTCTCTAGTAAGAGATAGGAATGCTCATTGCACCTTAATAATCGTACCTTGTAAGAACTGTTGTAGTAGTGAGGAAGAGAACTGATGCGTACTTGCTGGTTGGGCCGCAAAACTTGAATTTATTCATCCAGATCTGGTGGGATGAAAAGTTTCATTGAAGCTGTTTATCATTATAGCAAAGGTGCTAACATATTCCAAAATGATTCCGATAAGAAAGGAATCGCTCTCCAGGATGACAAAGAAGTCACTTTGGAAGACGTAGGTTCTATCTATCATCTATGTTATATGTCATGTAGCTCATGCGAGAGGGCAGAAGTTCTGACCGCTCTGAACGAATTGGTTAAGGTTTGCCAGAATTATAAGCATGTATTCGTTTTAGCCTAGCTTTAACATCTCGTTAATAGGTCTGTTTGGAATTTGGAAAAGAATTATCTGAAATGATTTGATCTTCTACAAAAATATCGAGAAATGCAATGAATGAAGAAGGCTTCCACCACAGATTGTGATTGTGCCTTTTAGAGGAAAGGCCTCCACCCACTTATGGAACGAAAAGGTGAACGTTAGATAGTAACTGAAACCATCATTAATGCTAATAACTTTTACTAGATTGTCTAAATCTATTGGGTGAAGATGGCTTTAAGGCCCTGCACAATGTGGAAGTAGATAAATATATAGTTGGATTTCTTTTATTTCAAGTACGCGATCCAAGTCCTAACTAAATCAACTCATGGCACATATTTTTCTATAGGAATTTGTTTGATATTAGTCTTATGTGGGGTGCCTACCCGAATAAAGTAAGCTATCAGGCTATTTTAATGCAAGCTTACACAAATGAGGACCGAGATAAAGGCAAAGTGGAACAGTATAATAGACATGTTGGACGAATGCAAGGAAATTACATAAATTTTGAGTTAGGTTAAATAATCAGGTTGCAAAAGGCTTTTGTAGTGTATGATGACGTTTGATCGTCAGCAAGTATTTCATACTAAAGTGGTAAAATATAAATGAATGATTGTAAAGATTTTGGTAAGAAATAGAACGAAATAATTGTTTGTAGATGGGGATGAAGAAAATGGATTTTTGGATGATGATTGGATTGACAATATTTATAGGTCGTGATAGTGATATTACGGAACTTGAATTTTCTAGCACTAATAGGCACCTGGTGTTTAGCTGATAAATTAGAGGGCACAAACGTTTCTGGATGAGTGTCTTGTGAAATGGGACTAGAATGCCACGAAAATGGCCTTGCTGGGGGTTATCAAGTAGAAATGCCTGTAATAAAGCATATATTAGAGTGATTGTTCACCAATAATATACTCAGATTAAGTGGCTTAATTCAGCAGCTGCAAATATATGGTTAAAGTAACTTAAAATTCTTAATCACCCTTTTCGGATATCAAATATGTGGCTTTAGCGATATCTCTTTTCTATTTATATGGGCCTCTTCTGCCTTTGTCCCAATCTAGGTGTGAAATGAAGCAGCGTTTGTTGGCATCATTGAGCCTTATATTGAGTGAGATGAGAGAGGCATTGGCATGCTCTTGGACTTGCATAAGAAAATTAACCAAAATTTGAAACCTTTAGGAATACCATAGCTTCTGTGGTTGTGACAAATGCGTATTCGCGCTTGCGCTTAAATATGTTGTCATCGTTGGAGAAGTTAACATTTTCTCAAGAATTTGATAGACTTGGCGCAAAAAAGCAGATGTTTTTAGTCTACTGGCAATCCTTGCAATTTCAAATGAGTAAAAATCTGAGTCAAGTACTGAGGGTATACCTCTCTCCTTTTCTCGCGCTGTCAGAAGGTCGTCTATTTATTTATAAACAAAGTCTATTCCCTGAAAACTATGATTACTGAAAAGCTGGATTAATAAAGTTCTGATACGTAAGCTTTAAGATATAAAAGGAGATTACAATATACATATACGAGTAATCATGGTTTCCTCAGTCTATCAATAAAGAGGGTAAGAAATAGAATGTCGAGGAATAGGTCACCTCACCAGAAAATACGTCTATATATACATATATGTATCTAGTGGTTAGGAGGAAAGAGATATAAGCCATGATAATATGTAATACATATATCCTCTAATGTAAGTACGCGTCCTTCGCTACGTACAAGTACGCTCACTTCGTAAGAATAATCTGTTGATTACGAGGTATAAGAGAGCGATTAATTCCTGGGGCCAATAACAGTTAATGAGTTTACCAATTTTATTTCAAGGATATATTTAAAAAGTGAAAACCAAAAATATAATTTTAATAAGTCATTAATTAACATATATATACATTGGGGACAAGAAGACGAGCTCTTTTCTTTAAATCCTACTTGAATACGGACGATGGCATCTCTGCTCCAGAGAAGTGCAACCTGCAAATATCGAGACTCAGATGAGGCACGGTGCGAAGTCTCATACGGGAAACTGGAGATCCTTGAGTGGGGGTTTCAGATAAAACGAGAGGAATCCCGACTTATCCTTCGGGGATGAAACGATTCGAGGCTTGATCTGAACAGAGTAAGCTTTCACAAAAGAGATGGATCTGCCTAGTGAGATCCAACCTCGATGGTATAAACGAATACCAGGGACTTCGGGAAAAAGACTCATAATCTGAACCGAAGGCAAGGGGTTCTCAAACTCAATCTGCCGATATTTGAAAACCTAGGGTATTTACATGACGGCCATTTTTTGGGTTTATCCTCGTTGTCCGACTCAGATGACTGGCTGAGCACTTCATGCCGCCAGATGGATTAGCGTCTGTCGCCTGATCAAAGTCTTAATGGCGTTTACGATGTGGGCGGGAAACTTTAAGCTAGCAGTTTCCCGACCTCGGAGATTAGCGCTTCCTCGGCGAAGTAAACTCTTTTAGCGACCAACTTAATTAACTACACCTGTGAAGCTGCTGACTGATATTCAAATTCTTTCTCTTTTATTTTTCTCTTTAGATTCAGAGATTAGTCCACGTATAGTTATACTAAAGAGACATAGAGAGGAAAGTAATTCACAAAACAAATAAAAGGGATATTCTTCCCAGGGTCTCTTTTCCTTACATAAAACACACAGCCAAATGTGCCTGCTCATAATAAGAATTTTAGCTTGCAGGCAGAAATTAAACGGGTATACGAGTTATATCTCGCCCTTTCCTCCCGCCTCGAGAGTTAGCATCTAAGGCCCTAGGGATTGTCTTAAAATTTCTTATGGTAGAATAAAATTCGATTGTAGAAGATGTAGGAACACTAGTGAGGTGAAGTAAATTATCTTGAAGTGACACTTATTTTCTTTTCATTAAGAAAGATGTGTGTAATTAATTGTAAGCTGTTTTATTTTAGAAAAAAATACTTCTCAAATAATGACATTCGTCTGATTGTTACTATTATAGGTGAGAGCTACGTCGGTAACGAGCCATTATATTAATGTTTCTGTTACTAATATCTTTAAGGGATCCATAATGTCGGTACGCAGCTACTATACTAATTTCTTTGGCAAGAAATTCCCACTTATGTTCGTTGCAAATGTGAGCCGCATCTTTTAGAGGGAGTTCGTCAGATAAAGGGGTGTGTGTTCTCTAAATTTAGACAAAATAATTATTCTGAGGTAATACTTGTAAGTGAGCGCACAGGTTGTTCCAATAATCAGATAATGATAAATTTCTCTCGACGTAAGAAGGAAAGGAGTAGGAAGAATAGCGATTTGAGCTTGATATGTTTGCTGATGATTGGTTTTAAGCAGAACAGTAGTTCAAACTGACCCTACCACGCATTATGGCACCTTATTTAGATTAAGAGAGGGCAATTTGACATATGGACATACATACTTATATAGAGGCCTAGAAGAGTTGCCCTCTCTTGCTTTGCCATGATGCATAGATACGACATGTGTGTGGTTACTGTTGGAATTATTGGGGATGGTCAAACAAGGTCACTATAAAAGATGTAGTGAGGACGTGTTGGTCAAAAGCGAGGTGGAGTAGACTCAACAAGAAACGTTATAGATGAGTGCCATGTTGATCCTATTAAATCTTGAAATTGGGCACGAAAATCGAACAGATAACGAAGGAAGTAGAAAACAGCTGGGCACACATACAACGGAATCGGATTTGACCAGCCAGAATTTAAATGAACCTGTTAAACGAAGAAATCAATCTTGATATGAATGTCACCCTGATAAGCTTGCTTAAATTTCCAAATACAAATACTCTTTTAGTGCGTACGTGCCCACACTGTACATTCGCACATCCTTTGAATCCACCCACAAAATAAAGAGTCCGCTACCTGAATCTGCGGTCCTGTCACCCTTAATTTATTTAACCAGCACCGCCTTCGACCAGACAAAAGTTAACTGAAGACAAGGAGAAGCAGGGAGAAACAAAATTTGCTAACTCCAACCCTACACTTTGCCTAAGAAGATGTAGGCCAGGCGAATATCATCACCGTGGGTTCGCCATTTTAAAAAATGCGGCAGCTAGGATGGTATTGATGCTCATGTGAACGCAACAGACTACTTACTACAAGCAACTTTGAGGAGGTACGTTGAACCGCTACAAATGGACGTAGGTGGAGACCTAACCCGCCAAAAGTTTATCCACTCTGCCGCTACAAACACAGGGCGCATTAGCGCAGCTCAAAAATGAAAACGTTGAAACAAATGGGAAATCAACGGACGAACAAATTTTATACTTTCTTGTCAAGTTTTTCAAAATTAATACTAGAAATCTTCAAAGGATTTCGGATGAAAAGAATGTAAGTAAAAATTCCAGTGTAGACTAATTTAACAACGTAACTTCAGCGCTTATTCAGGTTTGAAATGTAAAAATTATGAAAGTCCAGTGTCCGGTAGTGAGAAGAATAACATTAATTTTAGTAGAAAGAATCAAGTGTATAAAGTCTGTTAAATTATTAATTTAAATATAACCAAATATTAAATGTACAAAGTACTTATTTAAAATTTAATTTGAAATTGACTCCATAGTAAAGGTAAAATATCCATGTAGATATTAAAGGAGAGTTAACCCCCTATTTTTAGTTCCGTCTAGTTAAACTAAAAGTAGAGTGAAGCGTACACAAATTAATGTATATAAAAGAAGAAAATAAAAGAATGAGGTTTTATTAGCAGATTATCATCTGCAGCTCGGACATCCGGATAACAAAGAATCGCAGGATTACTGCCACTTTAAAATTTATATTTTGCAGCTAACCATAACAAAATTAAATTAGAAAATAGGTTTAATATGGTCCGCGTGGACAAATCTGCAAAAGTTAACAATAATAAAGTAGTGACGCACACACACACGCGCGCACACGAATTTTAGTCGCATTAAAGAGCTGCCGTTCCTACCCCAAAACGGTCCGACGAACCGCACACTACGGTGAGTAATTATGGATATGATAATAAAGTATTGTAAGACTCCGAAAGCCTAAAGAAACCAAACTCAAGGCAAAAATGTAGCAATGCAAAACATAATATTTTGTAAGGAAGCAAGAAAGATCGTGGGGTTCCCACGCGAATGTAAAGACATAAACACATAAGAAAACAGATATGTGCCGAAGGCCGGGATACACATAACATGGTCAGTGGAAATCAGGTTGACACAAATAAAACGGAATAGTATCTAGCTAGTGAGACTTTACAAGAACTGTGAAACGATGAAATCAATCTTGCTATGAAATTCGGTTTGATAAGCTCGGTCACTTGTCCAAGCTATGAAATTCGGTTTGATAAGCTCGGTCACTTGTCCAAATGCAGATACCCTTATAGTGCACCCGTGCTTTCATCGAACATTCAGCCTCCTTTAACTCCGCTCATCAGTCTTAGTAGAGAACACACGCATGCAACGCTTTTCACATCAGACAAGTTCACGTTCGTTATTGCGAATAAATAAACTATTTTCACACTTATCTACCTTAATTTAGGTGTTATGGCCCTGGCACAGAGAAGGATATATATATATAAATATATATATATATATATATATATATATAATTTCTTCACTTTGTGATTTCTGCTGAAGTTCATCTGTAAGCAATATTATACTTTAATTATTCACTTTTAATATTTTGGGGTTTTAATTCGTTTTTTTCACTTCTGTAATTAGAAATTATATATATATATATAGAAATGGCCTTTATGTTTCGTTTCTTATAGTCACCCGTTCATAGTAATCGTGCGTGAGAGATAATGTCTGGCAAAGGTTGAGATATTTTTTAATTATTTAATTTTTCATTTATCTACATGGTCTTATCTTAACTTGATTATTTTTAATATTGCAAGTTTAAATTTGTTCTAGTCCTTTTTAGTTTGTTTAACTTTTTTGTATTTTATATCGTAATTTTTTACCATATGAATCTTTTACTTTAGCATATTATATTCTTAATAAGATCTTGATTATGTTTTAATAATGTGTGTTTTGTACAGAATTTTGGTGTTTTATATTTTTATTTCTCTTAATTTTTCTAGTTTAATGAAATTCCCTCAATTTAGCCTTTAAAAAACCTTTTTTAACGCCCCTCCCATATGAAAATACTTCACCTTCTAGTTTTAGCAGAATTTATGAATTCGTAATGTTTTCTGACAATAACAACTTAATCATATCTAATTGTACTTTATTGTTTAATGATTTTAGAACCTGAAGATGGGTGATACTCCCGAATCGTTGTTCCTTAATACTATATAAATCAAATGTACCTCAGCTTCCTAGGTATCCTTACCTTCGCCGTGAAACTGAGGATCAGACTGGTCAGCAGCAACCAACTTATATGTCTCTATTTACAAGAAATATGGACTTGAAGGATTAAAGTACTATCTAACTTTTTTCCAAGTTATTCGGAAGACTTAGGAAATCTTTTTTTGACTGTACTTGCCTTGAGATTTGCCGCAAAGGTAATATGTATCCCAGGTTTGTCCTTCAGAAGCTTTATTGGAAATCCCTATATCGTTCCGAATTTTACAAATCTTTTCTGTATATTTGTTAAATCATGAAATTGAATTTAAAGTTTAGTCATACCAGCGCCTATTGGTCGATTTTGAACGCTCTAAATTTAATTTACGCCTCATTTTTTCATTTTTGGATTTTATATGCTCTCTTATCCTAAATTACAATGATATTTCAAGGTATTCTCAACAAGTATCTAGGATTCATAACAAAAAACTCCACAAATTAGGCCTTGGGCAACCTGATCTTTTTTCCAATAGTAATAATGTAAAAAATAGATTTAGCTATCGCTTGTCTCCACGTGAAGAGTTTCTATTATCTTTACGTTTTCAATTTAAACTGCCTAACTTAAAAATCAAATATCCTTCCTACGATTTATACTTTGAAAGTTCTTTATAGGACACTCGCAAATTACTCATAAAGTATGACTTCAGTAGATTCGAATCTGACTTCTCAGAAGTTGCGCACGAATTTTATCACAAACTGATGAAATTAACAATGTTTTCTCTCATGTTCAGAAACAGTGATATTAAAACGCTAACAGGCCTATCTTATAATCCAGATATTGTCATTACCAAACCTGATTAAGGCAATAGCGTTGTTCAAATAGACCAAACTGACTATGTAGACAAAGTGGAATCCATACTTACAGACACTACGAAATTTAAACTGCTCTCTGAAACACTTACAAAAATATCTCTAAAATTATAAGCTAAAGTTAACAGAGATCTGTTAAATCTAAAATCCACTAAAGTTATAGACTAGCAAACTTATGATGCTCCCCATTCTAGTGGCTCTGGGCTAGGCTTCTTTTACGGCCTTCCCAAGCTACACAAAGCTGATGTTCCTCTCCGACCAATTTTAGCTTTTTATTCTCTTGTAACTTTTAACCTTTCTAAATATGTTGCTAATTTGCTCTCTGAGTTAGCCAGAGGTTAATTAATTATTTTCACACAATTTTGCCCTCTCAAAAGTCCGAGTCAGTTACGATGTATCCTCCCTATTTACAAATGTTACTGTTAATGAAACAATTCATATTATTTTAAACTTAATTTTTAAAATTTCTTTCGTCCAAATTCCAAGACTATTTTAGAAATCATTTTTAATGAGGATCATTTTTTATTTAATAACAAAGTATACCAAAAGATAGAAGGAGTAGGAATAGGTTCACAAATAGCTCCAATAGAAGCTAATATTTTCATGATACATCTTGAAAACAACTTTATGAAACTTTAGGAATTTTCTCTTCATCCTTTCTCTTATTTGATGTTCCCAAGAATGAAAAAATGTCGTACTACCTGAAATGGGACCTTACAATAAATTATTTACTAGAAAATGCAATAAATTACTCCAAAATATTTCTTTTATACCAACTGCAAAATCACCTTTGTTAACCAACTTTCCACAGGAAATTTCTTGTCGACAAAAGACAAACTTCCTCTTGAAATGAGCAACCGTATTGTTTACGTTTTTATTTGTCTTTTTTGTTTACAAGGAACCTCTATTGGTAGTACGTTTCGCTGATTGAAAGAGAGGTTTTATTTATGTTCGAAACTCACATTTTATCCTAGGTATGTGGACGATTCATTTGCTATTTTCAATAATATAGATCATACGCGGCCTTTTCTTAATTTTAAAAACTCTTATCATCTCACCTTTAAATATACCATTGAATTAGTGAGTAACAATCAACTTCCTTTCATAGACGTCATTATAGAAATAACAAACAAACTAACTACCTCAATATACAAAAAGCAAAACTTTACTGGCCTAGGAATCAATTTCTTTCAGCCATTGTGACTTGTCACATACACTTAGTGTAATAAAATCTCTAATATATAGAGATTACCATCTCTCCTCCCATTATTCCTTAATGCACAATAAATTCTAGACATTAAATTCTGATTTTATAAAATAATTGTTACCCCCTATCTTTGGTTGACAAATTAATAATAATTTTCTAGGTAATACTTCAGATATGAGGCGCAGGGTAGGTCGCGCTGTTAGTAGGCTACAATTGTAAGCTACAATATATCTCCCATGATGTCAGACGGTAGCTTCAGATGTGACCAATTACGGCGTTATATCTTTTTGTTGTTTTGGGGATTTGTAACTTTTAGTCTGCATTATTTACTAAATATCTGCGCCTCTGCTCGTTTATAGTTTTTTCTAAGTTAGGTAAGGTTTCTTGATGTCTTTTATTGTTTTTTTGTTTTTTTCGTATTTTTTGTTTCACAATGAACGATAACAGCTTCTTACTGGCAACGTCGTAGCTATAAATATAACCCGGTTAGCATTTGTTTCTCTTCCGTTATGGCTTTTTCGTGCTCTAGTTGTACCTCTTCGTTATTCGAATTCGGGTTCATTTTGCATGACCGCGAAAAACTTTTATATTATTTAGAGTCGCATAAACTAATCAAGAAACCTATAAAAGTGAGTATTGTTTGTCATTTGGTTAGGTTTTTCTGCCTGTAAAAGCTGTTGTGGAAAAAAACAGTAAATTCAAAGGAACTGCTCGTGGGAGAGTTATCACTGCGGGGTGACTACCCTGCCATGATTCTGAGTTTTAATCAATTGGGGGCGTCTGGGAGGCGCAGCTCCCCAGTTTATACTCATATAAAAAAGAATATAACGCCATAATTGTTCACATCTGACGCTACCGTCTGACGTCATAAGATATATATTGTAGCCCAAAATTTCAGCCAATAAACAGCGCCACCTACCGTGCTACCCGAAACTGAAGTCTTCTTGAAATGAGACCTTACCATAAATTATTCACTAGAAAATGCAACAAATAACTCAAAAAATATTTCTTTCATACAAACTTCAAAATCACCTTTGTCAACCAACTTTCAATAGGAAATATCTTCTCGTCAAAAGTCAACCTTCCTCTTCAAATGAACAGCCGTGTTGTTTGTGCTTTCACTTGTCCTTGTTGTCTGCAAGGAACCTATATTGTAGAGAGGTTTTTCTCACATGGGAATGAGCTATCGCAATGGAAAAAAAATTGTCTAAGAAGGAAGCTTCTGTAATTAGAAATTATATATATATATATATATATATATATATATATATATATATATATATATATATATATATATATATATATTTTTAGAAAAAATATTGCAGTAACGCAATTAATTATGTGGTTAAAAGGCTATTTTTTGGCAAACCAGTCTTCCTCAAAGCCTTCGGAAGGAGCTCCGAAGGCTTTGAGGAAGACCGGTTTGCCTAAAAAATAGCCTTTTAACCATATATATATATATATATATATATATATATATATATATATATATATATATATATATATATATATATATATACATATATATATATATATATATATATATATATATATATATATATATATATCGATGATAATTGCTTCTAGAGAGCCTAAATTTAATGTTTAACAGAAATCTCAAGGCGAGGAAAATAACTGGCATGATCCTTTTTATTTACCGGTGACGTTTCGACCACAATACGGTCATCTCCTTAGCCCTAAAATACAAATAAACGAAATCAAATCTTCTGCACTGCTAAGAGAATATCCTGTTAAATGTACATCTAGAACCTCACTAGCAAGTATTAGCTTTGAATTGAAAATTTAGAGTTAAAGGGAATATTTAAAAATGGGGCTCAAATTTACAATAATGAGACTAGCGAAGGATTATAAAAATATAAATTAGTTAGCGAGTCTATAATTGCTAAGATCTATCAAGGTAGAGGGCTTTGATTTATGAATCTAATGATTATATAAAACTGTTTTAAAATGAATTTTAAAGTTCTAGATGTACATTTAGCAGTGTACTCTCCTAACAGTGCAAAATATTTTGTTTCGTTTATTTGTATTTTAGGACGAGACAAACGACAAAGAAGAAGAAGCAGAAACAACATCTTCGGATAGTGACGAGGGCCCATGCACTCGCACTAGAGTGACGAAGAGTCGATCAAAGACTCCTAGTCCTTTACGGAAGAATGAAAAGCCTGGGCATTCCAGACCCGCCCCACAGGCCCCCAAGAGTAAGAAAACAAAGAAAAAACACAGGTAACTCATCTTACCATGGAGCGGAACTCACTAAGAATCATGGAAATAAACACCAATGGCTGGACAACCAAAAGAACTCTCAACGGAAACGTGTTCAGGGAAATAGATGCAGATGTCATCTTGATCTCTGAACATGGGATTGACACTCGTAGTTCTGAAATGAAGACCTGGAACTACGACGTGTTAGTCACGAATTACTCTCAAGAGCGGTACGACGGTGCCGCCATCACCAACAAAAGAGGGATCAAGTATAAACCCATAAGAAACTTGGAAGAATCCTATCTTGCAATAGAGGTCTAACTCAATATAGGAAAGCTGGTCATCGCCACCGGGTACCAGCCGCTGAGACGAGAATATTTACCTATTCATTCTCTCTCTGGCCTATTTGGCAGAAGGACCCCCACCATATTAATGGGGGACCTTAATGCCAGATGTCGGGAGTCTGGGTACAGGACCTTCAATGGAATCGGAAGGTGCCTGGAGACTATGATGGACCGAAACATGGTCCATAGCATAGGCCCGGACTTTCCAACCTATACTCGAGGAAGAAGTGCCACAAAACCAGACATTTGTCTGGCTAATCGTCAGCTGCCGTTCAATTACTACATGGAACCAGTCTAGGTACCATGTAGTGATCATATAGGGATCCTGCTTACCATCAATAGCAACATTATACAAGTCCCAGCTTCAGTCAGAAAAGACTACAGGAGAGCAGACTGGGCACGGTACGCTTTTCCTCGAGGCCTATCGCCCACCAGATCTGGGCGAGGCAATTCTCGAGGAGATAGACGAGGCACCCGACGACCTCAACAAACATCTAATTATTGCAGATAGGGCTTGCATCCCCAAATCCCAGTATAAAACCATTTCCTCATACAGGTGGACTGGGTATATGAAAGAACTCTATAGAGAATTGAGAGTTATGTACGAGTTAAACATAACAAATGCAACGTTTGACTCGCTACAAAGAAGTAGAGAGATCAAGGAAGAGATCAACCAGTTGATCCTCGAACAACAACAGAGACAATGGGACGATGCGATCGAGAGCCTCGATCAAGATGCATCTCCCTTTTGGAAAAAAGTCAAAAGTCTCAGAGGATCATCTGGAAAAAAGAAGAAAATGGAAATCCAAAAAGAAGATGGATCCATTGAAACTGCAGAAAATATCATCGAAGTGATATTCCGGAGTTATTGGGAAAAAATCTTCAGCATATCGGAAGATGAAAACGAAGATTTTGATATAGAGTTCGAAAACAACATCGTAGACGAGCTTAACACGGAAATACATCGAACGCATCCTCATCACCAGGGGGATAGACTGCGTGACGGAGACGCCGAGATCACCGAAGAAGAGATCCTTGGCGCACTCCGCTCATTCCGACAGAAAGCCTCAGGCCAATCGGGGCTTACGAAGCTTAACTTCGAAAAGGCACCAGCCAACATCATCGAAGGAATGAGACGAATTTTTAACGCATGTCTGAATACAGGGTACTTTCCAGATGCTTACAAGACGGCAAAAATGATCTTTTTGCCCAAGCACGGAAAGGACCCCACGTTGAGAGAGAGCTACCGCTCAATTTCACTCTTGGAATTTGGCGGGAAACTCTTTGAGAAGATCCTCAACGGAAGACTGGTGTCTCACCTGGAAGAAAACTCCCTCTACAACCCTTGCCAATTCGGGTTTAGAAAGAAGCCAAGTACGGAAATGGCAATTAATGAAAACAACGGAAAAGCTTTCCCAAGCCAAACGGGACAGGAGTTATGTGGATATCGTTTGTCGGGATGTGTCAAAGGCGTTTGATAAGGTGTGGCAGCGGGGCATGTAGTATAAGATCTTACGGTTGAGTCTAAGTGAAAACTTAGAAAGAACTCTCTGTGACTATGTCATGGAGAGAGCGGCGTATGTCAGTCTAGGGTGCACGGACGGACCAAAGTTTCCGCTCACTGCGGGCCTCCCGCAAGGGGGGTGTCTGTCCCCCACCCTTTACTCGATATACACCGCGGACGTCCCAGCCCCTGTGTACCCCAATTCCCTCAATATTCAATACGCCGATGATTTCAGCCAGATAATCGTATCCCCATGGAGGAATGCGCCGTGGCAAGCTCGCATGACAGCGATGAAAATCGCGAACCTTAACAACTACGAGGCTCAGTGGAAGATAAGAACAAACCAAGAGAAATTCAAGGTGGTTCCCATCGGACTCACGTTAAGGTCAGACGTGCGTGTGGGGGATACGCGATACCCCTACACCAACGAATGCAATGTACTCGGTATGAAAATCACCTCTACCGGGTACAAAAAGCACGTCAAAGAAAGAATTTCTCGAGCCTCGGCTGCTGTCAGAACTCTATATAGTTTCAGAAATCTACCTGAAAGCAACAAGAAGATCTACAATGCCCTTGTAAGATCTACGTTGCTTTACCCCGCCTCCACCCTCTCATGTGTCTCAAAAACACAAAAAAGGCGTCTTCAAGTAGTGCAAAATAAATGCATGTACCTAATAACGGGTACACGCAGGCATGAAAGAAGACGGCAAGAAGACCTGCACAGAGAGGCAGGGGATTATTCCCATTAACAAAGTCATTGAAGAACGGACCCGGAAAATGCAGGATCTGGTTAATCGTGAACTGAATGATAAAATCACCCAGATGATTAACTAGAACAGAAGAGCTGATTGTCGCCCCAGATTCCCCAGCTCCGCCAACCGAGTGGCTGGCGGAGACGAGGTGCCGTTCTATGCGTAAAATGAGATAAAGAAACCTGTGAATATAAGATCAAAATTAAGCAAAATGAATAAACTCGAAAAATTACTACGACAAATTACCGAAAAAGACTACCCTACCAAGACAAGAAAAACCCCCGATTACGACAAGAACTTCAATAGAAGAAAACACCCAAAGAAAAAAGAAGAAACAATAATACTATTAAAACACACACACAATAAAACAAAACAATAAGCACGCACTTAAATATATTTAAAACATATACAAAGTAAGCATTGCACAACATAAACCATAAAAAACTAAAGTTGCTAAGACAAAGGGCTTGAACGCCATAATAATTATAATTTTATAATTATTAACAAAACCGAATACAACAACAATGAATTCACGCATCCAAGAAAATAAATTAAAGTGATAAGTCTGATCACCAGACCCTAGGCATCTCTTTGCACCTCTACCACACTTCTTTCACTCTTCTCTACTTGTCTATTTTCTCTATCCCTCCACACACCCTATCGTCTCCCACTTAAACAAAGTCAAAGTCAAAGTTGTATTTTAGGCCTAAGAAGATGACCGTATTGTGGTCGAAACGTCGCCGGTAAATAAAGAGGATGATGCTAGCTATTTTCCTCGCCTTGGGATTTCTGTTAAACATTATATATATATATATATATATATATATATATATATATATATATATATATATATATATATATATATATATATATATATATATATATATATATATATATATATATATATAGAGAGAGAGAGAGAGAGAGAGAGAGAGAGATAAATAGCCTTGATGATGTTGCGTTTCTTATAGTCACCCGTTCATAGTAATCATGCGTGATAGATAATATCTGGCAGAGGTTGAGTTTGACGGCTATCGAGGACTTGTAGGTAGTAAGCCTATTCGTACCTTTGTCCTCCAATCGAATCGGTTCTGACTCTTTCAGTTCATCGCAGGAGAATACGCGTTTAGTCTGTGCTCTGAAGGTGTCTCGATAATCGTGGGGAAGTAAAAAAAATCCAAAAAGAAGGTTCAGAAAAATAGGCTTTTGTCTCAGTTTGGGCGTACAGAAATGAGAGAAGGCGGGCTTGTTTAGAGTTCTGCGCGGTTACGTGCTGTCTTCCGTTTTAAGACTTATAACTGTGTCAAGAAGCGATATGATTCAAGGATGAGGGAAAATACAACGGACTCCTAACGCTACCAAAGGCCACAGGCGAACAACGAAGGACTTTACTAATTCTCGCTCTTTTCTCCCCGTCTCTTCTCCGTGTATGTGTTTTATATAGGCATCTGGTTTCCAAGGTGCGTGAACGTTTTCACTTGCAAGGACGAGGGGCAGAGCCAACGATCAGGAATATTTGTCGGTTCCCTCGTTCGGCCGAGCTACGAAAGTTACGTGCAATTTTTTAACTTACATATGTTCACATTTATGGCCTATCCTGTATCAGAGAGAGAGAGAGAGAGAAATCGCTTGCAAATGCAGTCCTTTGGTAATTTTAAGCAGTCAAAGCATACATTGCCCTTTATTTGTTTCCAGCGTGCGTATGTTAATTTACGGGTCTGCGTTAGTCTCTGTAGATCCGCTTGCTTTATATATTAACTTAATAAGTATACAGTGTGCTATATATTATTTCTCTCTAATTTTATTTGGTTCACTATCTATTATATATGACATATTACTTCATTAATTCATTCGAGTACCCATTTTTAAGATTTCTTAGTTCAACCGAGGGCCAATTATGGGGCGTTCCTCGCTGGGCCTACCTATCCTACATTTTGTGTGCCGCAGGCTTACTTTCTTTGCCATATATATATATATATATATATATATATATATATATATATATATTTATATATATAAAGAAACTCACAACTCGCACGTGAATCAAAATTATAATAAATAACATCCACAAGGAAAATGGAAAAACGATCCTGAGCGCTTTCGTCTTTATTCTAAAAGAGCTCTTCATCGTTATTCCACTTTCCTTGTGTGTTTTTTTTATCATATATATATATATATATATATATATATATATATATATATATATATATATATATATATATATATAATATATATTTTTTGAATAATAAACATAAAACAATGTACAAACGGGCAAAGCTATTTAATAGAAATGGGAAGATATTAAGGCCTAGAAGTTAATAATAATAATAAGTCTTTTGTAATCCGCTCTTCAAGGCCTGAGGCCTTACCAGAGAGCACGTGGTGCTGAGATGAGAATGGAAATTCAATGGAAATTCAAGAGGGGGAGAAGGCAATTCTGAAAAGATGCGTTTTCAGGAGACGCTTAAATGTGTTAAGAGAGGGAGAAGACCTGATTTCAGCAGGAAGAGCATTCCACAACTTAGGGGCGCAGATTGAGAAGGAACAGTTACCCATTGAGCAGAGGGATGAACAAGGAATCATCAAAAGAGGGGCATGTGATGACCGAAGGGCCCGAGGGACATGGCTTTGCGAGAGGGCAGAAGAGAGGTAAGACGGGGCCTTGTTGTTTAGGGCCTTAAATGTGAAGAGAAGTATCTTGAAGTGAGTACGGGATCTGACAGGGAGCCAGTACAGTTCATGCAGCAAGGGTTTTGAGGGAGAGAAGCGAGGGCGACGGAGGAGAAGCCGGGCGGTATAGTTCTGTACAAGCTGAAGGAGGCGGAGAGAGGAGGATGGCAGATTCAAGAGCAGAGAGTTACAGTAGTCAAGGCGTGAGGTGATGAAGGCCTGAAGAGCAGTCTCAAGACTTTGGTGATCAAATTGAGAGCAAATGCGAGAGAAATTACGAAGGAAACATAGAGAGGATTTGCTGACATTGCGGATATGAGGCTTAAAGGAGAGAGGCTCATCAAAAACAACACCCAGATTCTTAACGCAGTCAGAGAAAATGATAGTATTACCGCCCAGAGTAAGCGAGGGAAAGAGAGATTTATATTTTTTGACAAAAGCAGGGGTGCTGACGAGGAGAACCTCAGTTTTGGAGTGATTAATCCTAGGGAAGTTGGTAGAGAGCAAGTCAGCAATGGAGGAGTAGGCATCCAGGAGGTCAGTGATAGAGTAGGCAAGAGACGTGGGGGATGAGGAAACGAAAATTTGAGTGTCATCAGCATATAGGTGGAAAGATAGACCGAGATTACGGAGAAGGAAACTAAGAGGGAGAAGGTAGATACGAAATAGTAGAAGACCAAGGACAGAGCCTAGTGGCACTCCAAAGCAAAAGCGGGTAGAGTCGGATAAAGCGTCGTCAATCACAACGGATTGGGTACGAGACGAGAGGCAAGAGCGGAACCAATCAAGCACGGTGCCTGATATGCCGAGGAAAGAGTGGAGACGATCAAGTATGACGGTATGGTCAATATTATCGAAGGCAGAGGAGAGGTCGAGTAGAACGAGGATGGAGGCACAACCTCTGTCCGTGGCTCTTCGTAAGCAATCGGGCACATTGAGAAGGGCGGTTTCTGTTTTCTGTGGAGTGACCTGACTTGAAACCATATTGATAGGTTTCATCAATGTTACAGGCCACCATGTGACTGTTGATGCGTGAAGCAACCACTCTCTCCTGAACCTTAGAGAGGAAAGGAAGTTGCGAAATCGGGCGATAATTTTGAGAATTACCTTGTTCTGGAATATTTTTTTCGTTTTTCTATTTATCGTTAGCTTTTAGTTTATTATACATAAATGTCAGCCTTAAGTGTAGATAAATCTTTTATGGTTTGGATGTTTGTAAAATAACATATTTCAGTGATTGACTTCTAATTTTCTTTCTCTCTCATCATTAGGTCATAAATATCACATCTCTCATTATATGCTTGTGTGGAATTTGCTATCACTGAGACGTTACTTTCGTCATTTTTCAAGAAAACTCTTTGTGAGAAATAAAATAATTACGATGAAGAATTTGAAACACTTAAAGACACTTTAAGTGTTTCCAATTCCTCATCCTATTTGTTCGTATTTAGAACGATGTTTAACTTTTCTTTCTATCGCAAATATTTTTCTCTCATAAATATAAATTTTATTGGTTCACGATAGTGTGATGATGTTCTGAATTTACAGTACACTCATGCATCCGGTCGCAAAAGATGAAATAGTTTCTAAACTGATATCCTTGCCCAAATTAGAACTTACCGTGCTTTATTTCCCGAGGCGTTTATCAAGAAGGTAAAAATTGCTCTTGGGTTATCAGCACATTGTAAATTTTCTTTTTGGTCTCAGCTCCAAATTTACTCAAATTGATCAGCGCCAAAAAACTTACGGATTCTTAGATGCGAGATGATGAGGCTGAAATTGGATGACCCAGATGTAGCTACGAAAGCTCTTTCGCCTGATCTAACTATGGATGTGTCGTTAATTTTTTACTAGAGGAATAGGTTAAATTTAATAAACTACCGTTGAATATAATTGAGTTGATGATCGAAAGGGAACTTTTTCAAAAATAAATTTTCGTCTCTAGTGTCATCCATATGGTATATATTTCTAGAATCGGCCATTAAATCTGCTTATTAAAGTAATTTCACATTATTAATCAACTAATCTTTCCATGTTTTCTGAATTATTTTATTCGAGAAAGTAGTAAAATATGTTTACCCTCACACTTCTTCCCATTCATGATGTCAAGCAGGAAGTATACGGTGCAGATATTTTCTGTTGATTTCAAGAAATATAGAACGAAAATCCTGGGTTGAGAAGGATACTCTTGTTTTAACAAGAGGCTATCCTACCAGTAGAATCTAGAATCTAGGACTTTTCTTCGACGAAAGCATAATTCCAGTAAACAGAACCTTAGATTTTTTTTAGCTTCATGACAGCTTTCTCTCGGGAGAGCATTCCTACATGCAGTTGCTGTTATCTCATTTTCATCGCTACTATGCATTTAAGGAAACTGATTCCATGCTTGCCATTCCTATAGCAGGTATTATATTCCACGTGAGAGGCAAGTTAAAAAAAACCGCCTATCAATATTTTATCCGACGTACTTATTAGCGAGAGATTATAGGGGTATAAATTTCCAACATTTACCGAAGTCCAGTGTACAAATGACTCTCTTTATTTTTCGTGGGCCTCGATTATACGTGATTTTTCCCATTGAATAAAATCGAGTACAAATAGATATATTGTTCTTCTTTACCTGCAGTATCACTCTTGATATAGATTTGGGGATCGTGATGGACGAAAACAGGACATCGCTTTGCGAGAATTTGGACGATTCACTGCCCATTTCTTCCTACTTAAAACAATATACAGCGATCATTCCGCAACATTTGCAAAACCGGCTCTGGATTTAAATACTCCTTCAGTTAGCAGGGCGTTCATTGGTAACAAATGGATCATTAACCTTGGCAAGGTTCGTTGGTTTTCGATTTTCGTAGACAGCCTCTTTAGCCTAATTCAAACTAATTGAAAATATGTGGAAAATTAATATGAATTCTAATCAGAAGTATTAACTTTGAATAATTTGGATTATAATTTTTCAGAGTTCTCTCATTTTTTTTCGAAACTCCGTGATTTATCTTGAATTATCATTTTGTTTCCTGATTGCATCATAAATATAGATTCCTTCAATATTTTGCTGCGTGGAATTTCCCAGCCCCTAAACTTAACTTCACACATTGAATGAAATGGGTTAGTAATACTACTACTAATAATATTTAAATTATATTATGTCAGTATGTCCTAATAAGGGCAGTAGCTGTGTTATATCTCTCTGGCTGTCCATTGAAGAAGAACTGCCCACTATGTAACCTATAGTCGGTGTGCATAGCAGCACAAGTGCAAAGACTACACTCTATCGCACTCTATCGTGCGCAAGATTTAGATTTCGAGTGGATGGCCGAAGGAGGTAATACTTGATGACACGCCTCTGGCTGGCAAAGCATCTCCCCTTTCATGACTCTGAATTGATAAACGTGTTTACTCCTAACCTATTCTTGAAACGCCTGCAGGCAGCTCACCCTTTGAGAATCAGGTGCCGGGCCCAACCTAGTGTTTAATCAAGGATTTCCACCCCTACTGCTTCTGCGAGTGAGATAGGTTTCACCTCAATCCCTTCCACAGCGTCTTCCACGGACAGGTCAAGTTCAATACCAACGTCAGGCCTCTTTTTGATTTATAGGGGCGCACGTAGAAAGAAAAGCAGACGGCAGAGTACCTGGAGGAGCAGTTTACTCTTCCTACCTAAATTTAAATAAGAAAGTCCTCTGCTCACTAAGCTGAACCAAACTAAATGGTGGGGACTGGGAAAGCTGGTGCTCTTCTTCACATTACCCCTCAGGTCCTTCTTTTTCTAAGACTATTCAGTAAACCATTTCTCTTTTAGCAGGATGGTACAGTCGCTGCCAATAATACACTACTTCTTCAAGGCAAAGTGTTAGGTAGTTCCATGATGAGAGGCCCTGGCTGTGAAAGCTCGCACCGATTCCCTTTTCGCTCTGCTGAGGACTTGATATTATGGGTCATGTGCTAACTGGACATCCTTTTCCTCAATAGTTAAAAATTCAAACTTCTCTCCTTACTATTTCACGCATACGAGCACAGTCACTCCTGGACCGATTCGGAAGCCTTCTACGTGTAATACCCTTAACCGTTCTGGCGTCCATCTGAGAGAGCGGGCGTCTTTAGGGATAACGCTTAACCCCGAGTAAAAGCAGGAATCTCTCATTAAGCAATGAGGCTGCGAATCTCCCCGCAGATGATCATGATACCTTCTTCGAGTGTTTCTAATGTTTCCCCTAGAAAGAAGAACAGCAGCAGAGGAACCTCAGGCTGAACGCCTCAGCCTAAGGCAGAACAAGGCTACACGGAGAAAAATATACTTCAAAAACCGAACCCTCGAATTCGAGGAATCCCCTCCAGCCAAATGGTTGAAAACATGATAAGAAGAAAACGATTGGCATGACCAAACTCTCCCAATAATTGCTATAATGCGGCAACAGGTTAAAATATTTTACGAAAAGAAATTCTGAGTACATTCCAGCGTTTGCCGACATCAACACATAGTAAATCAGCGGCTTTCTGGCACTGTTGTTATTTCTCTCTTTTCTCCTCGAGGAAATGATCGAGGAGGAGAAAATCAGGGTCAATCCTTGCAGTCAAATATGTACCAATCTGATCAAAGTGTTGGATATAATTGTCCTAAATATGGATGATTTATTTTCTTGTCTTACTCTATACCAATGCTTTACGGATGCACAGCCAGATTTTCTTTGGGGGGGAGAGGTGTTCTATGATCTTCATGCTCACTCCTGACTTGCTTCCATTTACATTAAACTTTTTGGACTCTGACAGCTGAATAGCCTTCTTTGTAGTGCTTACATGGGGCTCGCTGTTCTGCATTGCAAGAAGTGAATGAATTATCTCCTCCAGTCGAGGAGTTTAGGTTGGTTGATAAGATTGTGGAGTTCTTCATCGTCAACCACAATGCAGTAGGCCTAGATAATACTAGTAGAACGTTTGTCTAACTTGCCCCCGATCTGTTTTATTGCACGTCTACCAAGTGTAATACGGCTATGAGTAAGAAACCATTTAGCTTGTTTCTGTTCCTATGCATGCATGGCGCTCTAAATTTGCCCTCTCAGTACCCCGAGTCCGTGGTGGCTTTTTTGCCATGCTTTTTACCTTTTCTCTATACCGAATACTGTTGCACCAAAATTTAATGCCTATCGTGATGTATTGGAAAGATGCTGCCTGGACCCTGCATGTGAACGCCGATATACCTTAAACTACAATTTTAAGCTTAGTGAGTTGAGATTCACTCTCCCATTTACCTTAACAACATCCCAAGTATGAACTATGTGCCACATGCCATCTTTTGACATGTTGTTAACAAAGCATAGCATTTTAGTTTTATGTCTTCAACAGGATCTGGACAGAGGGTATCATTCCAGATTCCTTTCCAATAGCTATCTCTCGTTTTTACAAAAGAAGGGAGAGTTCACCCTACCCCGGCTTATTTCCACTAAATTTCTCTAACACCTGCGTGGGAAAGTAGATGGAAAAATTGTAAATATTAGATCGGCCTCTTTTTTCTTGCTAGCGGAAGCGAACTACCTTCTGCACAGTGTGGTTTACGCAAGTTCCACTCCCTGCTGCATGCTCTGCTCTTGGAAAAAATGATATATGCGAGCCTTTCTATCGTAGAGAGTACTACGCCAGGGGTCTTTTCGATATGTGGAAGGAAAAAGATAGACATGGAAATCAGAATTCAGGAAAACCCTCCGCACATTGGATACGAAGGGGTGCCTAAATTACTGAAAGATTGTCGATTCCGCGTTCAAGAGGGAGAAGCCTTCTCTGGCTAAATAGTCAGAAAGAGGACGTCCACCAGTGAAATGTCACGACTTAATATCTATGTTTGGAGCATCAACAGTGATTTATCTCGAATCACACTAAAGAAGTACTCGCTGCGCTCTTCGTCCAAGACTTTTCGATCTTTTGAAGATGGTGATGATGCCAACTCTGGAGCTTTGAATCAAACAGGCATTGAACATTAAACTTCATCTTTTGTTCAACCAAAGCGCCTATGTTTCGATTTGAATTGGCAAAACTTAGGAATTGCAGAGTGTGAGAGAACGACCTCGAAGAAGCACCTTAACTGATCCCACCCCCCTCCTGTCGAGTAGAGGTCACATGGCCTTAAGCAGGATTTCAAATGGCGAGGAAGCAAAGAAATTTCTCGCGTGGAAACACCAAACGCGACTCTCCAATGCTGTGTTTGCTTAATCCGGTTTATCCCCCACCGAGACACCTTCACCAAGAACCCCATGCTCTGCAGATATACTAATGTCCCGCAGAGACGAGTCTTAACGTAACCGCCATGCTCCGAGAGGAAGATCGTTGCCTGAACGAACGTCTTCCCAAGGCCTTATCTCGTCTTGGTAGACGAAGATCGGTGCCACTATATTACCCTGGCACTGCCATGCCCTGCAGGCCTTCTAGCGTGGAAGCCAACAAAATATTTAATCTAAGGTCTCCCGTCACTAGAGATAGAGTAGCGCCCGTTTTTCGAAGGGATACACATTCCTGGTCTCGAGTCAAACCTTGGATTAGAAGGTTTCCTTAGGCTAGACTAATTACCGTGAATTTTGGCCATAGTCAATAGGCAAATTCACGAAGTAGCATTTTTTCGGAGATTTTCGCGACCTACTCATCTCATCACGTTTTCAAGATTACTTTGCCCCCTAGTTCAAGATTACTTAGCCCCGCATCCAAGAGCATCTCACCCCAAGGTAAAGAAAATCTCGCCTCAACGATCAAGAATAATTCGCTCAGTATTCAAGATTACATCAATTGTGCCAGAGGTTATCCTCTCCTGCTGTTGAGATTTATTCGCCCGTGCTGCAAGATTATCTCGCCCCGTAAGAATTCTAGCTTTGGTTTCACCCCTCGCCCCTCTCACTTATAGTCATGTCTACAAGGTAAAAGCATTTTATATTTTCTACTCCGTTCCGAATATTATCACCTTTAATCATTACTTTCCTTTCTCACCGAGTCAAGCATTTATTCCCTGATTGTCTCTTTAGTCCTTGAGTTATTATTTCCTTTAAGCTCGACATAAATTTTCAATTTATCGCTATGTATATATTTCCTTATTTATCTTGTTTTTGTTATAATTAAACCTTTATTTTGAGTTTAATCTTTTATTAACCATGAAGAAAACTTGGAATTTACAGAAATCTCCGGCAATCAATTAAGCACTCGCCTAGATTTAATCGCTTTAAACTCCCCCTCACCCAGGGCAGACTTTCTGTCACACTTCATTAGCCATTAACTCCCCGCAGCCGGGTATCTTTCGCCCGCCTGCCACGTGAGTGTAATTGCCTTCACAGCTGCTAAGGTATACACGTATGATACCACGATATATATATATATAAATATATATATATATATATATATATATATATATATATATATATATATATATATATATATATATATATATATATATATATATATATATATATATATATTTCAACTTCATTTTCGTCGGCGTACCCGAGAAGGCCCATGGTTTTTTCGTGTGTCGCGGAGGGCTACGTAAGATTTAACTGCCCCCAAAATTCACACTTCCGATCTCCTCCCAACTACCTTCTCGCTCTCTCGCCCAGAAGCTCCGGCAACTCTCTCGACAAAATAGTTCCACGGACACCAAGTGAAATTTCGATTTAATAAGAGATTTCCCGGTGGATTCAAATTCGGGCACGGATCCGTAAATGGATTCACGGTGTCCACCCTCTTAAGGTACACTGGTTGTACCTATATCATAGTGTTCCTTAATTACTTGCCCCACTAGGCCTTGAACATAACAAAGACACTGTGGTCCAGACTACCTTGGAAGAGCAAGCCGATTCCCCGTCATCCGATGCTACTTAGAATGCTAGTATTTTAATAGCCCCGATCAAATTTAGCTCAGTGTTGGTCGGCCAGAGCCCCCGAATAACCCCCAATCCGGTGGCTCAGCCCGTCTTTAGCTGGGCACCGGTTTAGAAAAATTTAGTGTAACCCTTTCTCCTTGAGACCCCCTATAACCCGGAATTGCTAGCACTCAACATCGAGGCATTTGCCAAACAAAATAGGTGTGCAACTCTCTTGTCCCTTTTGTGAAAAGTCGAGAAGTCATGAACAAGGCTCTGCCCGCGAACAAATGGAGGTTTTACAGCCCCCTCACATTTCCTTCTCTGGGGCAATTTTAAAGACAGAGTGTACGCACGGAGATACAGGACCATCATGAAGCTCAAGGAAGTCATCAGGGAGGAGATCGAGACATTAGTCGGTCCGTTTGTCAGAACGTCATGCACAACTTTGTGATGCGCCTCAGGAAATGCCCAAAGCTAAATGAAGGTCATCTCAAACACGTGCTCTAGACTTGCGTGATAAATTCTCTTGGTGCGGATAGGCCATGGGGTTGTCTGAAGGACCATCCACCGGGCTATTTGACCTACGTCCGCCATTCCTCGATGATATTGAGGGTCTTATATTCCATCCATTAGGACTGTTTGTCTTTTTTCCACAAAGTCTCGCAACCCCTTTTCGAGTCGTACCTCATCGTTAAGATCTCAGCAGCAGACCGCCGTTTGTGAAGCTTTGGTCTCTGTTTAGACGAAAGCTCATCGTGTCATCTTTTTCCTGGAGAACTGTGAGGACCCACTTGTCTCGCACTCCTTTTCAAGACTCCCGTATCACGTGTCTAAGACTTCCTGCTGTGCCACAGAACAGTATCTCCTGTTTGAGATTACATCTCTCTACCAGAGAAATCTCATTATTCGTCAAGAAGTACTTAAACCTCCATCAAAGAGAACTCCTCGTCATAACCCTCAGTAGTGTCTCAGCAAAGACTTGTGACGCTGGTCTTTTCTTTTCGAACAACTCTAAGCCTTAAGGTGAAGCGTTTTGCTTGTATTGCCATATTTACACTAACCGTCATTCGTCGCCTGCATCCCTTTATTAGCTGACTCCCCACTCAAAGTTAATTAATTTCCATTATTCAGGTTAACGATAATTTTGCACTCTCTGCTTAACTCTCTTACATTTTAAAATGACTCAATCTATTAATTTATTCTTTTAAAGCATAATTTGTTCACCTTTTTGTATAAATATTGCCCCCCAAATTGGACACGAATGAGCAATGGGACAAGAAACCGGAGTTTTTTAGGGGGAAAAGAAAGGGACATTAGAAGAGCCCGGAATCAAAGAGAGTAGAAGGCGGCACAATCAAGGCTATCCTTCACCAAGAAGACAGAAATAGCGCCAGGGAAAATAACTTTTTGAAAATTCCTGGCTGGGACTCGAACTCGGGTTTTCTGATTGCCGGTCAGATGCTCTACCGCTAAGCTACCAGGCATAGGAACTATATTTCGCCCAAAGCATTACCCCCATTAAACCAAGTATCTCCCTAAGCTAGGAATTTCCAAGGAATTTTTATACCACATCTTTTTACCCGCTCACAATTTAAATACTCATTGTCCACGTCATATACAAAGGAAGAGCAAATACAAGTTCTGATGGTGATAACAACAACTACCACAGGGCCTTCACCATATTTTATTTTCTGCCTTTCAAATAAATTTGAAGACAGAAACAAAGATGCAGAAACCTTGTTAGCTGACTATATACATACAGTACAAGAGAAAGAGAAAAATTGGAGGCAAATGAGCAATGAGGCAAGAAACCGGAGTTTTTTAGAGGCAAGAGAAAGGATCGCCTTGATTGTGCAGCCCTCTGCTCTCTTTCATTCTGAGTTCTTCTGATGTCCCTTTCTCTTGGATTTAAGGACGTTGAGAATTTTAAAGCCTACTTAACTCACTTTGATAAAATTTTCGAAGTGAACCACTGGAATATTGAAGTAGATGGAGTCGCTCAACTACTCGCCTTTCTCAATACCCATCTTCGAGAAATTTTGTTTTCGCTCCCACCCAAAGCCAGCCTCGATTACTCCGCGCTCAAGTAGGAACTATTATCTGCTATTAATATGAATCGTGATTTATAGAGGGCAAATTTCTGCCAGGCGATGATACTGCATGGCCAGACCTACCGCCAATTTGGATTCACCTTCCATAAAAATCTTCAATTCTGATTGGACTCAGCCCAAGTCAACCGCGACTACGAGGCCCTATATGAATTTATCATACGAGATCAGTTAATGGCTGCTCTACCTACCGAAATACGTGAAAATGGCATCAGTAACTGCCGGTTGTCTTGTTTGCCTGCCGAGAAATCCCTCACAGAACTTTAGGATTCGCCCCCTTCGAACATTTGTGTGGATGAAACGTATGAGGCCGATGACTATATTAAATGAACTTTTTGCCAATCTTCTCCCGGATGAGGAAATCAACTCCTCGTATACTTATTTGGTTGACCCAAGAAAACGCTTAGAACTATGCGCAGATACTGCATACAAAAACACGGACCTAAGCCCCCAGAATTATATGACCTATTTTGATGTTAGGTCAGAGGAAAGGCAATGAAAGATCGTTGCCGAGGTGCTGCTTCTCGTATCCATGGAGACAAATAATCTCCTGTCCCAATGAAAGACCCCTTCCCCATCCTAGAAGCGCGCAGCCCAGTCGATTATTTAATAGATACCACCTTAGGTAACAAACTGCTTCATGTGAATATGCTTAAGCGCCACCAACGCCACGCCTGCATTAATAATATATAATATGAATGCGCTTGAAAAAGAGGCAGTAATGGAAACCTCTTATCCCTCTGAGCATCTAAACTTAATTTCAACCGTTTGCGTCGAGTCTGAAAATGACTATTCTATCTCGTCACTTTCCGGTTCCGGTAAAGATTCCGCCCTGGGACTCGACTTAAATCCTCAGCTGGAACCTTCTGAGAATACGCAATTGTCTCTCTTATTGACCGAATTCCCGGAGATAATCTCAAAGTAGCATGGCTGCTCTATCCATTTTTAGCATGATATAACCCTAACTACCTAGGAGCCTATCCGCTCTAAACCATCCCCCTTGCTCGTTTACTTACCTTCTGCTTTTAACTCCGAAGTAGAAAACCTGCTGAAATTGGGAATCATTGAACCCTCCACTTCAGATTATTTTTTCCCCATTGTTATGGTCAGGAAGCCGGATCAGTCTTTTCACATGTACCTAGACTTTTGAAAACTTAACGGCGTAACGGTCTTTGACTCTCAGCCTACTATTCCTATGATAGATCAGAACTTACATTTGTTTGAAAAAGCTAAGTTTATTTCGGCGATAGACTTAAGTAAGGCTTACTATCAAATACCCCTTAAGGATAGTGTCCGGAAGTACACCGCACTCCTCACAGAAAAAGGCTTATGCAATTTAGACGTCTTCCTTTCGGATTAGTTACTGCCTGTAGTAACTATAATCGCATGATGCGCCTAACACTTGATGGTCAGCCCAACACTTGATGGGCTGAATAACGTAATTTTATTTTGATAATGTTTACGTGGCTAACCTCACATCAGACCAAACTCTAGTCGACTTTCGCTCCCTTAGCAGAAAGCTTCGTGAATACGACCTTACCACACACCCTAACAAGTGGCAGTTTGCACATTGGTGAAAATTAGGTGGCACCCAGGCAAGAAACAATTACGTTCTTTTCTCGGAGTGATGTCTTTTTACAGGAGTTCTATTCTGAATTTTGCCGATTTAACGTCTCCCCTTATCGCCCTACTAGATAAACCCTTCCCTGGACCTCTCGTCTGGAACCGCAAGGCGATTTTCAATTTCCCGCAGCTCAAGGGAAAATTAACCTCAGCTCCCATACTGTGACTCCTGAATCCAAGCAAACCGTTTGGAATTCGAACGAATTCCTGTAGTGAAGGCCTTGGTTGCATTTTACTCTAGTATGAAGAAGATGACAATAGTTATCCCAATGCATTCACCAGCCGGAAGCTCTCGTCACGTGAAAGGAACTATGCGGCAATAGAACTTGATGCTCTCTCGATCGTATGGAGTGTGCAAAAATTCAAAATGTACTTGCTAGGCAAAGAATTCGTAATCAAAACCAATCATTGCCCATTGGCCTATTCAAACGAATGTAAAAGCCTGAACGGAAGGTTTATGCGATGGGGCCTACTTTTAATGGAATACAAGTTCCGAATTTTGTACATTAAGGGAACAGAAAATTGCGTTAAAGACAGTCTAATTAGGAATCCAGTAGAGGATCCTCCCCTGCAAGGTAAATCATATTAAGGCCTGTACTCCCGTATAATTAATCGAGTCTGTGTAATCACCCCCTTAATAATCCTAAGAGTCCGTCCTATCTGTGCATATTCTATGCTATTTGGTCCCCGTGAAAACAATTTCCTTTTTGGTACGTATTGTTTATTGATGTATTTTATATCGAGTTTTTTTGGGGGGGGGGGTTGGTTTTAAATGTAATTCCACTACACTTCACATGACTGAGTATTTATTTAAATAGATTTTTTGGGTGACATGCATTTAACTAATTCCTGTATTTTTTTAGTTTGTTTTATTTGCTTATTAACGCACATACCTTTTTTTGAATGTACCATGGGCCCGGAATTAAATGAAATCCATTCTTTTATTTGGTAACCGATGTGTTGGCTTAAATTTAAATACCCGCTATTAGTGTACACCTGTCGACTCAGGTTAAATTTTTCCCATGTTTCTATATGCCTTTTTCATGAAAATTTCATCTTCGGAAAGGGATGTGTGTTAGAGGATGTCGCTCGAAGAAACACCGTGAGAAGAAGCCCCTTGAGCCACAGACCACGTGCTACTTGGCGTAAGAAATTTATAATCAACGAGAAGGAAACTGTCTAGCACTGAGTCGCCTGACCCGGTGCTATCTACTTACGCAGGACACCCACATCACTCCCCATTTCCTGCGATAACGCAGAATTCTCGCCCTATGCCTTACAAACATTTCTTTACCTCGAGAACGCGCCGGTACCAACTCAACCCCAATCCTGAGGCAAACTTTGCTTTTCGACCCAACCTCTTATCTCGAAATAAGTTTGCACAGAATAGCGTCGTGATTTCTCTTAGGGCAGCTATGCCTTGAAGCTATCTGCCGGACCAGCTCAGAGCTGTTTAAGGTGCGTTCGGCATTCCTCGAGGAGATTGAGAGTCTGCCCGTCCCTTCTTTCAGACTGTTTCTCTGTTTTCCTCGAAGTCTTTTCAAACCCTGTTCGAGTTTTACCTCATCAGCATCTCACCAGCAGACCGCCCTTCGGGAAATTTGGCCCCTGTTCAGAGAAAAGAGCATCGAGTCATCTTCTTTCCGGAGAACTGTGCGGCCCTTTCGTCTCACACCCCCACTCAAGACTCCCGTTTACCCCATCTGATACTCCCTACCATGCCACAGAACAGTCTCTCATGTTTGAGATTACAACTCTCAGGAGAAGAGAAAGCTCATTCTTCTGCAAGAAGTACTCGAATCCCCCATCTAAGAGTCATCGTTGTCAGAACCCTCAGTAGTGTCTTGCCGAAGGCCTGTACCTTTGCACTTCCCTCACTGAATATCTCTAAGCCTTAAGGTAAATCGATTTTGGTTATAATCCCATGATTACACGCCCTGTCATTCATCGCCTCCATGCTCTTTTATATGACTCTCCGCTCAAACTTATGTACTATCCATTATTCGGGTCGACGAAAATTTTGCACACCCTGCTATCTGTCCAGGAAAGAGTACGCGTCCTTTTACCGAAAGTGTCTACGCAGGCGTAAATCGACAGACGGAAAAATCCGAGATCGGTATATTTTTGAGGTAACATCCGTTTAATAAGGTGTCCTATAGCGAGCCTAATTGTAAAAACGAGAGCTTCCGCGAGGTGCTGTGAAGATCTAGATTTACTCACAGCCCCTATATATGATAAAGTAAAATCCCCTTCAGGCGCCTCGGTAACATTCACTTGCGGCGAACGCGTATAAATAGTTAAGTGTTCGCCTATGTAAGATGAGTATTTTGCCAAAGAGAATGCGACACAGAAGAATTTGTTTGCTCGGTCATCTTTACCCTTAGAGCCTAAAGACAGGAAAATTGAATAAGAAGAAATAAGAACTAAGAACAAGAAGGCTCCCACACTGGTGTATTCGACTCAGATTCTCCACGGCAAAATACTCCATCGATCCCTCCTTTCGAGGCTAGCAGTGGTTGTTAGAAGAAAGGTTGTATTCTCCCTTAAAATGTAAAGTGGTGTATTTGGGATCTCCATCTCAAATATTTTGGGGGTTCTCAGCATTATTATTTCATTAGAAACTTGGTTTCTCATTTTGCTCTAAACAGTGAGTAAAATGACAAAAAAGTTTAAAAACTGAATGTATAAACTAAAATAAATACCCATTTGATTCAGATTAGTATTTATTTTAGTTTATTCATTCAGTTTTTAAACTTGTTTGTCATTATACTCACTGTTTCCTTAGTTTATTTGTATTGAATTATTAATTTATATTTTTAATTGCCTTTTTGCCTTTTAGTTTTATAAAAAAATTGGTTATTACTCTTTTGATTCATTTAGTACTTATGTTATTTCGTTTTTTTTTTAATTATGAATATATTTGTTTATGTCTTTTTGTGTATCTTTTAATCATTTTAGTTGTATACTCTTAATACTTAATATAGGAAAAATACCTCAACTTTCTTATTCCATTTAAACTTTTAGTTCAAATTCTTTTCTTTTTCACTATTTTAATGACATCATAATTAATTTTTTTACAATTTTAATCTTAGAACCTAAGGATGGGCATGTTGCCCGAAATGTTGTTTACAAAATTGAAATAAATATATGTACTTGAGCATCTTCTGCGCCCTTGCCTTCGCTGTGAAATTATATATATATATATATATATATATATATATATATATATATATATATATACGAGGGGCGGTCAATAAGTTTTGCAAATCGGTAGGGCAAAACAGAGGAATGGGGATGTTGGCTTGTGGGGGGGTGTTAGGAGAAGTTATGACAAGTCAGGACCTGCATCCGAACACTCTTGCTTCATCTATTTATGAAGCAAAGCTGATCGCAGATCGTCAGTCACAAATTTGTCCACAATGGAGAAGGTTGAGCACCGCGCACTGATCAAATTTTTGACCAAGGAAGGTAAAAATGCAAAAAAGATCCATGAACGCATGGTTACAATGTACACCGACACCGCCCCTTCCTATGCAAACATTGCTCGCTGGACTAGAGAGTTCCGTCGTGGTTGTGAGTCCCTTAAAGATGACCCTCGTCCGTATATATATATATATATATATATATATATATATATATATATATATATATATATATATATATATATATATATATATATATATATATATACTATCAAAGATACTCGACGTTGTCCAGGCCTAAAATATATCTTGAACAAATTAAAATATATGCTAAAGTTAAATTACGCAATTAAAATTTACTAGGCATAAAATATAAGGTTTATATTAATTTTAAGTAATGAAGTAGTGTATCATGAGAGGCTAACAGAGAACGATTATCATATTACCGTATTCTGTCAGTGAGCCAGGGGTTCAGCGGGTAGACGGGCAGGCAATCAAATGTAAGCACTCGGGTGGCAACCACAGAATTTAAAGCGCGCTTTAATCCAATTGACAGAGTCTTAACTAAATATCTAAATAATTCGAGGCTCAGGCATGCTTATAAAAGGTATTATTGCGTTTTTTAAACATTGCCTTCGCATAATTTGTCTAGGTTACCTTAATTTTTCCACAAGCAATGTTAATGTTTTAACTTCAACTCATAGCCGCGATTACTTGTCGAAAAGAAATAGAATGGGTAGAAATTCGAACCTCACCTAAACTAACCTAACAAAGAGATGCCACTACTTTGGCAAAATCTGAGTAGCATATTTCCTTGGCCAGGGTCAGGTTACCACCTATGGTGGCTTTCTTTATCTGTCATATATAAACATACATGAAAAAAAGAAAGACTTTAGAAAATAAGTTACATATAATTAATGCCATGAACAAGAGACGAACACACGAATTTCGAACGTTTCGACAAATTCAATGTTCATCATAAGTGAATTTCTATAATGAAGTAAAATAATGCTAAGGGCGTTACAAAATCATTTTTATTGAAATTCAAAACGACGGCTACTTTCGGCTACTTCCGGTTTTGCATTCAAAAAAGGAAGATTGAAACTATCTTACATATGAAAATTATGATTTATAGGAAGGAGCTTACTGAGATATTATTTTAAATGCGTTATTTTTTGGGGGGGCACCCGATGTATATATATATATATATATATATATATATATATATATATATATATATATATATATATATATATATATATATATATATATATATATATATATATATATATATATATATATATATATATATATATATATATGTATATATATATATATATATATATATATATATATATATATATATATATATATATTTGTTACGGAAGCCATGCTTAGTTATTTAATTTATGTTCTTTGTATCCAAATAGTTATTAATTTCATTAGATGAATACTGCTTTTAAAAAGCTTTTATTTAATGTTTAGCATAAATCCCAAGACCAGGATAATAGCTGGTTTCTTCCTTTTCATTTTCTACTTGTGAGATTTAAGACACAATACGGGTAACTTCCTCAGATTTTAATATGAAATAAATGAATAATATTGAGAACTACTTGGATTCAAAGAACATTAATTAAATAACATAGCATGGCTTCCCTAACAAATCTTCCTGCTTTTTCCGGTATATCCTGAATGAAATTCACTGAGGATTAACCTAAGGCCAAGTCAACCATGCACAGAATTTACCATAACGTGAACTGATATTTATTCTCTTCTTCTTAGTTTGGCCTCTTATAGAATACTGTGTTCAAGCCTGGTCCCCTAACGACAAAAAGATATAAACAACATCAAATAGTTTTATCATATAATTACAAAAATACTACAAGGTCTAAAAAGAGGCCATACGATCATCGTCATATGAAATTATATCTCCTTCGATTATAATAAGCTGACCTAATTAAAGACAGGGAAATGGTTGTAAACAGTATAACAGTACAAAAATAAAAAAATCTTCAATCGAAGCCTCAACTTCGATAATTAGCCAGTAATATTTTCTTATTTCTCTTTTCTGCATGCAACTTGTACGGATCGAATGGTATTTTTTGCATGCTCTTTCCTTTGTATTTATTTAATATACTCATCTACTCTCTCTCTCATTTTCTCCTTTTTTATTCTTCTCTCTTTGTTTCTTCTTCCTACTCTCTCTCTACTTCTCTCTCTATCTCTTTTTATCTATTTCTCTCACATAATGATTATTCGGAACCAGACGAAATTATGATGTCATAGGCATTATAAAATTCTGAATAAGTATTAAGGGCAAATATTTTCTAGCATAAAATAAACTTCCCTTCTATTAAACATTTGAAATTAGTAGAATATCTTAGAATATCTTAACCTACTTCACTGTTAAAACCTAAATATATGAACGTTGAATTTAGTTAGATTTTCTTAAAAAACAATCAAGGAACAAAAATTACAATTGCATTAATTTACAATCTAGCAAGAATGTTACGACAAACAAAAAAATAGATTTACCAAAATATTGTGAAAATTAGTAACACTCAAGTTACCCTGAGTGTTAAGAAAAATCATGGAAATACCTTACTTAACCTTTTTTATTTGTAACAAATAAAGATCAATTTGATCTTGTTAAAGTTGGATCCCCTTTACTTAATAGCAAGCATTACCAAATAACATTCTGCATTAATTTTAGAATACTACGCCAGAAAAATATATTGAGAAAATTTCTAATTTAAAAAAGGCAAATATTTGCTTACTAAGAACAATATTTAGCGAAATAGACTTGTGGTTTTGTGAATATCATTTAACATATACAATTTCTTACAACTAATCCATAATATTGAATAAAATGAGGTACAATCGTGCAACCTATTAAGAACTAGACGTTCACTACACAATAATAGAGCCAATTGCTAATCAAATAATATCGCGAAGTGTTTGAATACTTAAAAAAAATCTAATGACAATTTAAATAGAAGAATAATGAGAATCAACGAGAGAATTTGATAAGTCTTCCAACCAAAGCTAAAAAATTAATCAAGGAAAGTAAAAAGGCTGTCGGAATCCACATAGCAATTCAAAGTAAAAAATGAAAAAAAAATGAGCCACATGAACTAGTGGACATTTAGAGCATAATAACTTAGATTTTATAAACACTGAATAGGATATGAGAAATAAAAACCCTTAATACTAATTTTGCAGGGGTATTCACTAATGAAGACGGAAGTACTTTCCCTTCGCCGATAAAAAAGATATGATTCTGTCCCTCTACAACATATCACCTCAAGTGAAAACCTTGTGATAAAATATTTTGGAGATCTAAATAAAATCAATTGAGTAGGGCTGGAGACTATCTCCTCAAGAGTTCTAAAAGATGTAAGATGATTTTTCAACACCACTTACACTGATTCTCAAGAGATCAGTGAAACATGGGATTAGGCCATACAAATAGACGCTTGCTATTGTAAAATCTTTAATTACAAAGGGCCAAAAATCTATAAAAACCAATTATTGCCCATTTAGGGTTAATCTAACTTTTGTACAAAATTCTTGAAACACTCAGGAAATAAAAATGTGAACTATGTGGAGACAAATAGCGTTCTCAAAGATAAGCAGCATTGCCTCTTTAGCAAACGTTACTGGTAGACACATCTATAAGTTAGAGAGAATCCATTGATATCATATACTTTTATTTCCAGAAGGCCATCAAAAAAGTCACGAACAAACATAGTATATTTAAATTATAATTTCAAGGAATACAAGGCGACATATCAAGATAGATTGAAAATTGATTGAGCAAGAGAAATCACAATATACACTCATCAATAAAACGCGTCTGAATATTCGAAGTGAAAATTGGGTTTCTCCAAGGCACATTTTTAGTGCCTATCCACTTTCTAATCTACGTTAACGACATTGATGGTCTTACCCTATATAATCTCAAAGAAACGGATGATACAAAAAACATAATACTGTACATTCAGATAGGGAAGTTGAACATCTAATATATTTTTTAGAAAGTCTGTTTGTATCTATGTGTATATATATATATATATATATATATATATATCAAAAATATGTTTGCGAAAGGAAGTAAAATAATGAAGCGAAGCCTAGGTAGACTAGGCCACCGTGCACTCCTAAGAGAAGCATAGACAGCCTAGGTAGGCTAGGTCACTGTGCGATTCTTCAAGCAAAGCCTAGGTCATTTTACAGTGGTTTTTCAGCCAAGCTGTGGTATGGTCTCGTCATTATTGCTTACTAAACAAATCAAAGCGTTTCTGTGTAAAAGTTTACTTCCAAAGAACCTTTTTAATCATGTGGTTAACAAAAGATCAACGCGTATTTGTAGTCACATACTTTATTAAAACTGGCAGTATTAAACAGGTACAAGATTCATTTGAACAACGTTTTCCAGGTAGGCACCCACCAAGTAAGCCCACAATTTGGAAAAATGTTCGTAAATACCAACATGTAGGAACATGCTTAAATCTAAATAAAGGTCGTTCGGGTCGTATGAGAACCATAAGAACAACAAAAAATATCGAAAAGGTTCAGATGACACCTCTTTAAAATCCACATGTATCAGTCAGAAAGAATGAGTTACAATTGTCAAAGTCGTCATTTATTTGAATTATCCAACATGACTTTTAAAATAGCATCCCTATAAGATGCAGGCAAGACACCAGCTTCTTAAAACTCATTTTCCTCGTCGTAGACAATTTGTTGAATAGCTTCTTCATAAACCTGCTCGTTTCTTGAAAATCATTGTGATTGGTGACGTGGCAGCCTTTTTAATGAATGGAAAGGTAAATAGCCATAACATCCAGCAGTATGCTTCGTTGAACCACCCGCCAGTATTCAACTTTGACACACGTATTTGTCACCAGTAAGTGTCTCTGTGGATCGGAATATGCGGGAATGGCTATCTTGTCAGCCATTGTTTTACGAGAATAACTTGAATGGTGCTGACTACCTGAGCAAGATCAATGAAAGCATCTTTCTAAAACTCAGCCATATTTACGGCAATCAATTCAATAGACTTTGGTGGATTCAGGACGGCGCACCAGCTCATAGACAGCTTGCTGTAAGAACAAAACTAAGAGAAACGTTTGACAACCGCATTGTCTCGCTAAATCTTGCGATTGAATGGTTCCGAAGATCCCTTGACTTAACACCGTGCGATTATTTCTTTAGGGGATATCTAAAGAATAAAGTGCATGCTACTTCACCACAAAGCATCAACCAGTTAAGAGATAATATCACACGTGAAGTTAATAGACTTAAGGAAAATCACAAGTTAATCAAAAAAAGTTGTTCAATCAATGCTATTAAGGGCGCAACTGTGCTTGGAAAGAAATGGAGGACATTTGGAAGGAAACGATGCTTAGAAAATTACAAAATGAATTTGTATTACCCATAGGAAAAGGTGTTTTTGTTAAAAATGGATTTAAATATATTTGTTGATTTTAAACCTCGAAGCTTTATTATTTTACTTCCTTGTGTAAACATAATTTCGATAGCCTCCACTAAACCCATTAGTGTACCAATATCATAAAAGGGAATTTAATGAAATTTCCGAAATCGACAGGTAAATAGTTTATAAATTTGGTTTGTTTTACAGAACTACAAACTCTCCTATAAATTTTGAGTTATATTAATTCAAAGTACGCTTAACTTTTTTTCTGGGACACCTTGTATATATGAACGCTGTAGAAGTCCAATTAAAGCGACCTTGCAGGACAACAAAGTTCACCATCCTAGGTAACTTGACCATGAAAGTAAAATAGGATACTCAAATTTGGCAAAATGGGCGCCACCTAGTTATTAGGTTAGGTTCGAATTTTTAACCTATTTTGTTTTTTGAGCACAAATATTCCCGGCTGGGAGTTAAAATTATAAAATCAAATTTGCCCCTAAAAAAACTTTTGCCAGACCAATTATGCGATTGCAATGTTTAAAAAACGCGATAATACCTATTATCAGCAAGACAAACCAAAATAATTTAGATATTTAGTTAAATCTCGCAACCATCTGCTTGAGGCACGCAATATAGTATGTGGCTGCCGCCCACGGACACACATTTTTACTCACCTAAAGCCCATCCCATTTACTTCCTCAGGCACTCCGTGGTGGATAGGTTTCACAAGTCTTTCCATTTGCATTCACATTTATCCTTCCACCGAAAAGGGATTTAATCTCACCGACTCTAGTCATTCAAGATGATAATCCTCAAGTTCAGAATAAATTTATTTTTATAAAATGTTTATAAATCCAAATACGAACGTATTGGTGAACACTCCTAAACGAACTATAATCCTAAATATTAATCCACACGCGAGAAATGCATCTTACTCTCTTTTTGTCGCAAGAAGTGGTGACACCTGGAGTGATAACAAACATCATCATCATCGGCACCTACCCCCCCTCAAAAAAAACCCTATATCAATTACGGAATCAATCGTATCAAATATCTGGATTCATCAGCGAATTCATTCAACGCAATTACAAACATGGATCATGCCAAAACAACAAACATGGATCGCAACGCTTTTGTCAAATAGATGCCTACATTTTAATGTAAGGAGACTACTTTATTGAAAGGAACGCTCAAATTCCAGGTCGTGCAACTCTCCCACTATCAATCACGTCACTCTTTAATACATGAGAACTTTAAAAATGTCAATATACAGTCGCAGATATGTTCACCTTACCCTTTCCTAGCCGACTTGCTAGATCGGTACATTGTTTACGTGATCCACTTCGCATTAATTAATCATACTTCATTCACTCAAACATACTCATAGTGCTATTTATGTCAAACCGTTATCAATTCATCATTAGCATTCACATAGTGCAATAGTAATTCGCCATCAATTCATTGGCATTTACATAAAGCTACCAACACCAACATACCTCTCAAGTAATAGCACTTACATAATGGTACCAACAGCGACATGCATCTCAACCCTGATCATTCACATAATGCTACCCATGACACATGCTTATCATCTAGCGAACGGATTTGGGGAGTAAATTTTCAAGCACTAGGCCATACCACGAGTACAGTACTCACCTCATCCATTTAGATTCAGTTTTTTTTTATTATTTCCTTAATCAAATTATTTATATAGGATAGCTAATTATTATTTTTTTTAATTAGCTGTATTCACGTTTGCACTCAAATTATTCATTTTTCTTCATCTATATTCATGCTAAATTAATATACATGCAATTAGTTGACCTGCACTTAAGCGAAAAGGACAGTTAACCAGCGGGTTTCAAAAATGTATCGTTTAAGATTTTCAAACTTAAGATTTGTACGTTTAAATTTCATTATGTAAATACCGGCCTACTTATTATGCACTCTCTACAAATTTGATTTTATTAGTCTCTAGTATAACTAATTCTAATCATTATTTTAAATTGTTGATATATAATGTATCGAATTTTAACATTTAATTCACAAAAACCAATGTCATTTGTATACTACTGTATTATTTTAACCGAGAAGTTAGTGAACGCATGATTTTAATTGCATTCAAGCATTTAACTTTCATAATTTATATCACATTTGTATTATCTGAATAAGTTTAATTTATTCAATTTAACCATTTAAATTTACAAAAAATATTTACCCTATTTTGATCATGGTAAGACACTCGAACAAAAATAGCACACCTTAAATTATACTTTTTTTTATTCCATTTGACAGGGCAATGTATCATGATTATTATATTTTTTACTCAATTAAATAATTCCAAATTGGAGTATGTTATTATTTTGAATCGAATGTACATAATTGTTGCTACTTTTATCTTATTTCATAATGTTTTGTGCTAAAAGTAACCACACAAATGTGACTTCATATGATCATTAAGAATCTAAGCGATTCTATAGCCATTCATTTACACAAACATACACAAACATACTCTCATGCAAGGCCTTTCCTCAACTCATATATTTAGACCTATCATTTAATTTGCATAATTTCTTTTTGATCGAACATCGTTCTTTCGAATCAGTTGAGGTCACAATATACTGATATATTGTTATTGAAGCGCTAAACAATTAAACCTGAATCTTATATACATTTTTCCCAAACTTTCTCCCGACTTTATTATCAATTCCTTTTTTCACCATTTATCCCCTCTCCCGTAAGTTCTTTTGATTAGGAATTTATGCTATCTTTCTCTTTCAATTCTTCAAGCAGTACTTGGTGGATAGGTTTCTGAACATGATAAACATCAAGTTTAGAATAAAGTTATTTTCTTTCAAGTTGTTTATAAATCCCAGTATACACGTATTTCACTTTATATATTGTGGGGGAATTCCATGTGGAATTTCTTTTCCAGCATGGAAGTGAAGTCCATGCAATAGAAAAGATTTTAGAATTTAATTAGCCTTAAATTTGTGAGCCTTTCTTCCCACCTACCCATCCACAAGCCGTAGCCTCGAACTGCGTCCACCACGGACAACCTTTACGCGGGTTAAAATCGCCTCGGCGTGAAGATTTAATGCCATTCGAGAGTAGCGTTGTTACCCCCCCCCCACCCACCACCCCCCCACCCCGCGGGGAGAACCTCGATTTATATAGGGCTCAAATTACATTTGGAAGACACAGAGTCTCGCCCTGACCCAAGAAGATTTCCCTAGTTCCAAGTCAAGTGCTAACAACAAAGCAAAGTGACGGCTGAACTATTTGTGTGTCTAAATTAGCCCCAGCCAGTGAGGTAATTCCATTTGACGATCGCTACCGAGCGATTTTTCTGACTCCACTCATCAACTGCTGTCGAAGCCCTCCTCGTTCGCCCCTCGTTTTTGGGTGGCCAAAATACTCTCCCCTGGAAGGACGTTACCCCCCCCCCCCTCCTTTTGGAGAACCGTCATCTCGTTAACTTCCCACTAAGAAGCTCCGAGCACCCTTGCCTCACGTTTATTGCTTGCAGAAGACATTTGTGACGCATTGCCCTGACCTCTCATCCTGAATCCTCCGTAAGCCAACCCTTCTTCCCCTTTAGCAACCCAATTGAGTTAATCCTGCCAATTAAAATAGTCTCCTTCTTTAATACATTAATTTTTACTTCATATTCTGATGCAAAACTCAGCAATTCCACCCTCGTTTACCAATATAATTTTGCCTATTAATTCTCTTATTTTATGTAAATAAAATTATATTTTTGTACATGCCTATTTAAATAACCTTGAGCTTTGCAATTGCCCAAATTTTGTCTCACCTCGTTGCACTCTTTCTCGCTGTTCCGCGCGTCGAAACTCGTAGAGTTCCTCCCTTGTCGGTTTGCCTTTAAGTTATTGGTCCCTCCCCCATAGATATAATATGATATTGATATGAGTTAATGTCATGTATATTTGTGTCTGTCCATTTATAGGAATAAAAACAAAACACTCTAACCATCTCCTCTTCCACCTCTGCCTCTCTGTCCCCGCTCCCCCTACCCCCCTACAAAATGACATCTAAACCAAGAGGAAAACTTTCCAACACTACTCTTCCCTCCCTCCGCTCTCTCCGCCTTACACCATGCTACAAATCGCCTTTAAAATCAAGAGCAAAATATTCAAATAATCCCGCTCTTAAAATATAGATTTATAGAAGAAGATATAGAAGATAAGAAAATAGTTTTGCTCTTAAATCTTTTACATTTTGCTTCTAGAAAGCTTAAAAACTTTATTTTTCGATTTCAAATATCTATAACTTAGAAGCTTTATAAAAATCTTAAAAAATAATACATATAATGCTGAAAGCGAGAAGTTACTATCTCCAACTGTTTTCGAGTTATATTTCCTAAAATGTTGATAATTTACATCAAAATTTTGCCAAATTTCTGGAATGCGAAAATATATTGGATTCAGGGCCAAAGAATAAAATATGTATAACTATAATGAACATTCATTAAAAGCTCTATGCCTTTCCAATTTCTGTGCTGCATGCTGACTATCTAAAAGCACAATTATTTCATCTTAATACGATGCTACCCAAAAAGAACTGTTTTAAGGAATATAATCATGACGAACTAAGGAAAAGAGAAAGACCCGCAGAATATGATGCTAGTGGAGTATGAGAAGGAAAGAAGATGCAGAAAGGCATGAAGCTTCACGAGCGTTACAAAGTTATCCACAAGCACGAGTAAGACGCGCAACAAACACTTTGACCACAGTGTACTGTTTTGTGTCAATATCCGTTAAACACTGCCACAGCTAAATGCAAGATTTTAACGCGCATTTCCTTATGGCTAATGAAGAGTCGATAAACTTAAACCCAGTAGTAAGCCAATCCTTCAGGTATATTTTACTCTCTAAGTTTTAAACGAACTCCTACATTGCTTAGCTTACTAAAATAGAACTTCCTTTTTGCTTAGTGTGGATCGCAAATGAATAAAATAAGATCAAATTACTAATTCGCGCGCTTACCTACCATATAATCAAAAGTGTTTCTTTCATTTATTTTCCGAATTAACTGCCCTCGTTCTTACGCAACACTCAAGAAGACGATTTTAAAATGCCAATTTATTACTCTATCACAAAAGTTGTTGATGTTGGGAATATGCACGAGACTCTTAGATTTCATCCAGAATTTAAATGAAGTTTTACTCAAAGAAATATACCTGAAGGATTCCCTCTAAAGAACTGACACCGCAGCATACCACGGTCTGAATTGAAAAATTGACCGGCGGGTCGCCCCATTCAAAGAAAATAACCTCCAAAAGACGTGCCATGAAAGATAAAAAGCAGTGCCTCCCTCTCGAAGATACTATAAAAATAAGAAAAACAGCGCTCACTTCAAGAATAAAAGTCTCTACGTCTCGCCAAACATTTCCAATTTATACATTTTATTTTGATTGTACATATAATAGTTCAGGCATTACACCCATCAATACCGCCCAGTCTGCAAGCAAATACAATATCAAGCATTTCTTTTATATGGGCTTTAGCTTCAGAAAAATCAAGCGACTGACATGCCTCTCTGCCTTAAGTGCCTTATGTCTCTTCCATCAACGCTACTTAAGTGGACCATATCACTTTCTATATATGTAAGTTCGATAAACTTTCATATGTGAGTTATGATTTATACAGGTAAATAGCACAAATATCTGTGCTGGTTTCCTTTACCCTGTTTTGCGCGGTTTCAAGGTCTAAAACATAATACACCTGAATTTAGTCCAGATTTCCGCACTGAATCCTGGAAATCATGCTCAGTTTATCTAATCAGAGTCATATGTGGATATATAAGCGCATGCCAGAAATTTCTATATTTCGAAACAATAGTAAATTTTCCGCTTCAAAGACAGAAGGCTTACATAATGTTCTAATTTATACCATGAAAAGTACAACATACAAAAAAGATACTATTGGATCAAGGGTCCCTTCAGGGATTTCTGATTTTGCCTAGCAGACAATAATTCCCTCTTTAGGCAGCAGCATTAGTTAACAAGAAAGTTGAGACCCCAATAACCCTGGAACCGTTAATTTATCACACGCATAACTTGATGAAAGCGCTCACTCTGTTCTTCCCCGGAGTCTCCACAAATTTGGAGCGAAATAGCCTAGAGGGAACAGAAGGAAGTGCATTTTCACTGACTTGCGCGCACCCAGTTTTCGGAAATTCTCCATTAACACTTCAATCGCCTTTTCATAATGAGGACTTCTGTGGTTGCCAAGGAAGTTTGCAATGAGTGACTTAAATCAACAACAAAGCAGAGCGTTTAGAAGGATTCAGTGTTTCATCAAAACTTGGGTCCTTGATAAGCTTCCTTATTTGAGGACCATCAAATAGACCTGCCTTTAGTTTTTCCATGCTGCCTCATGAAAACTTATGACTGAGAGAAGCATATCTTCTGCTTTCCCTCCCCATTGCCTTGACAATGTTCTTCATCAAATCGAGTTTGATTTGCAGGTTTGGAAGCAATATCTTGCTCGGTTGAACAAGAACGTGAGATAGAACGCTGTGTAAACCGGGTTCTGTTCCTTGTTGTGACGGCCACCAGTCTTATCTTACATAATTCTGTTTCTCTTCCTGACCTTCCCAAAAGCATATAAATCATAGATACTTAGTGTACCTACCTTAAGGGCCTAGGCTGAATCTAACAACTTTAAGATCTCCCCAGATCAGCCCTATTTGTTCCTGCTAGTTCAGAGCAGACAGCAGCCGGTCCATGCTAATGCAAGTTTGTTTCGTTGCAGCTGAGTGTCCAACAAGGATCGATGAATACATATTGCCTTATTAAGAAGAACTGCTTTGAGATTTTTGTTAGATAAGTCAATAAAACGTCTCCATTCCCTAGCATCATACTCCAGGCCCATTAAATTGATCAGGTAAACAACTTTGTTAGAGTAGACCAGTAAAGAGGCTTTATAGGGTAAAGGTATTTCGTAAGACTTAGTTCAACGGTTACTTTCCCCAATGTTGTTTATTTTAACGCACCGCCGCTAGGGTGTTTCGGATAAGAGGCCTTTCTTTAAATCTGACTGCAATTGTGAAAAATTACTCTCATTTCCTTGGTTTTAGTGTAGTAGGCTAGGTACGGGAATCAAATGGATTCTTTTCAGCATAAGTATTCACAAAAGTCGGATTCAAAACGCTTTACTTGGCACATGATTCGGTAGGCTTGGGGTTGAAAAATTTGTTTCTTTTTGCTTTGCCCTTTGTATTTCTCTCCATCCTTCAACGGGTCACCGGTCACCTCCTTTGGCCAAGGAGGACCCCATAATCGCAGAAAAGGCCTTTTTCTTGGGCCTAACTCATGTCTAGGCTATAGGCTATAATATGGGCAGATAGACGAGAGGACGCTAATAATAACAAAATGGCAAGACAACTTAACTGATTCGTTTTCTCTCTATCTTATTCTTGTTTTATAATGTTTAATTATATATATATATATATATATATATATATATATATATATATATATATATATATATATATATATATTAATATTAATATAGGCCCCTTACTTGCAGGGGGCGTGAGCTACTTTCTCTTTATTTAAGTTAACCAGCCAAAGTAGGAAGATTGGGTGCTGAAGTAGTCTAATGGCTTGCAAAAGCTTCGGCTAGATTTCCTACCAAAGTGCGGGTGTATTGGACATAAATACAGGTTACCTCCCCAGGCGGGGAAAATTAACTTTTTTTAATTTAAAAATTAACTTGTAAAATTTGAGAGTAAGTTTTGGATATGAAATCCAGCGTTTTTAATATTAAAGTAATTTTTTTAAAGAATAAAGTCAGTTGTTTAATTTGAAGTTCATGTTTTTTAATATGAAAGTCAATTGTTAAATTTGAAGTTCACTTTTCTAAATTTGAGGGTAGAAAGGTGTTGTAAAATTAACTTAACCTAATGTAGTCAAAGTAGTATGTCTAACCTAACTGTCGAAGAATAAAAAATCGAGTAAGATGTTTGTTTAAAGGAGTCGTGTGAAACGAGAGTTATCGGGAAGATCAATGCCTTACGCCCGTTGGCAAACTTCAGGCGTGATTACCCAAGAAATTCTTCTGTTCAGTTGTACCATCAAAACCCCGCTGCCGAGCTATAAGCGCCGAGGCGGTGAGGCAGGGCTTAATTGCTTCCGTTAGAAAATATATGAGTTTTGGCGAACACCTATATATTCCCCGTCACAAAATTAATCGTGGAAGTATTCCGTCATTATTCGCCCAAGGACGAGTCCCGGTAGAGAAGAGCCCAGATATTGGTGGTGAGCAAAATTCATTACCAATTATTATTTGGGGTTGACGTATTCTGTCCCTGAACAAACGAAGGAAGAGAGAAATACGCAATAACTTCCTAATTCTACAACACTATCCTACCGTAATCAAATGGTAAAGGCGAACCCAATCTAATGTAGTCGCATAAGTAAGACTAACCTAAACTAATGTAGGTGTTACTCCATAAATTTTGTTGTTTTCTTTCCGCTTCCTCTCATTACTTTCAGTCTAACATTTAAATGACTGAGATGCATGGAGTAGAGACGTTTATGCTCGACTTTACCGACTAATTTTGTGTCAGGAAAGAGAAACACAGGAGGAGCTTCCGAGATAAATTTATAAGTAAATAAATATTTTTAAACAATCAATCATAATTACAAGTCTGAAATCCGTTTCATTCATAAATTGACTGAAAAGCTTGAGGAGCAATTGCGGTTTAAGATTATTTCAACGTTTTAAGACGATCAACCTTGACGATCACCCACGTTCCAGCCAATCATCGACCTGGTATCTGAGACAGTTTCGTATGTTGAATAGCTAAAAGAAGATCGTAAAGGATGATAGACTTCACTTTAATAAATAAATGCTGGTGTTGCTCCATTGAATTGTGTTGGTTTCTTCCCACTTCCTAAGTGAGTCAGGAATTTTTGGTCCATTTCATATAATATAAACTAATAAAATTTATGAGAAAAAACGATATTGACGGGAATTAAGGAGTTCTGAATATTTTAATATATATTTTAGGACTAAATTTGTCCTATGCTTCACGTAAATACTTGAAAATATAATTTACCTTGATGTTTTCTCTTATCCAATTGAAACTCTCAAAGAAAATTCATGCAACTCTTTCAGCTAGTTCTTTTCCTTTCTTTACTCTTTACATAATCCTTGCATATCTGCTGCCACCGAGACTTGGCATCATTTGCATTCCTACAAAGATTTTTAAATGATTAAAAAAGAACATGACTTATTTCCTCCCTAGATAGTATTCACGATTCCCAATACTGGCCTTAAAAATTACTTCCTCTCATTTTCGAAGATCGTCTCCTACTACATCGATGTTACTTTCGTACTCCTCCCGAATCTCCATGCTGAGGACTTGCCATTAGTTTCTTCAACTCAATTTTAAAGAAGAAAAAAAATAGACTAATCTATGAGACATCTTCCTACAGGATCAATATGGGCAAGTAAGACAAAAATAGTTTTTCTAGCATACTCTCTTGCTACTCATCCAGGGATCTCATTTCTAAATTGTTCCATAAACCCCATAGTCAACTTACGTTGTTAATAACAGATAAATGTACACATACAATGTATGCCGTCATGTCTCTTTTCTCCTCAGAGCCATCACTGCTTCCCTTCCCCTCCACAATCACCTTTGCGAATTTCTCTGTTTTATTATTTGACAAGAAGTTTTCTATCTGCCCCGAAATTCCCTTTGCCTCTGTTTCTCGACAACTGATAATTCTTTTCTCTTCCCAAATTCCCGACAAACATATCGATCGCCCCTGTGACAACAAATAAGTTAACCATCATGATTCTATCCTAACACAAGCTGGGTTTCCTATTGACTACTTTCGAACTATTTAAAGTCAGTTAGCCCCTGCTCATCTCACGTACATCATTTATATCTCTAACACTTTTTTCTCAGATTTAGTGTAGCGTTTGGTATTACTTCATCTTTCAGCAGTATCTTATACTCATTTACTCGATTCTGTTTCATTGCCTAAGAAAATTATTTATTGTCTCTCCTGGTAGAGTTTACATATTGTGTTCTGGAGGACTATGAAATGAGGTCATTATATTTTTAGTATCAATCTTCTTCCATTTACTATTTGTATGCGTCACCTTTGCCCATCATACAAAATTAGTTAATTGCTATAGGAAAAATATAGGAAAGTCATTCCTGGGAAATCTTTTGCTCTTTCTGTTAACATTTTTGATTTCACTTTTTTCTTTTTAGTGAATATTAGAAATATGTGCCTCCCTTTTCTGAGCTACATATTATCTCTTGAATCCAATGTTGTTAATTCATAAACACAGTATCTGTTTTTTCGGTACTCTTAGTTGCATCATTTGCCAATATGACCGCAAAGGTTCAAGTGTTCTCTATACGCTTTAATTCCATTTTGTTTTAAAAACTTTGCCTGCATCATCATATCTAAATTTACGATTCATATTTACCTTTAAAGTCCTTTTATCCATTAGCACTAAAATTCTGTATCTTCCTCTTACCTTTTTTATTTTTATTGTTCTGTGTTGAATGGGTAATGGAGCTTTTAAGCTTTTTTACTCTTAGTATGTTGAATAATTTTACTCCAACTACACTCACTTTATTGTAACTTGCTGCCTTTAGCATGCCTTGGAGATCTCAGAGATTTACCTATTTATAGCTAATCTAACGTACATCATCTCAGAAATGCGGATATTTGATTTTAACAGTTAGAATTTTTTGCACGTATCTGTTTTGCTAATGAACAGGAATTCCACTTTCATGGGAGTGAAAAATAACATAATCTATTCTAAAAAAAAAATTAATTAGCATAATATGATGAACAAAAGGCGTTTTCTTTCTAGGAGTCCTCTACCTTACTTATCGCACAGAATAAAAGAGAGCATTTAATGGGTGCAATGATATTCCGAATAATAATATTTCCTTAAAATTTGGTAATTGACGATAGGATATATACTTTGATCATATAAAAATCTAACCACAAAAGGACACGAATGGAAATGTTCGCATCTGTTCACTATGATATATGTATTACAACTCGATCTGACGACGAAGCTTCTTAAAGTATTTGTATCTGGGATAACGAATTCTTTCATGAATGAAATAAAAACAAGCATTCCTCCCCCCAAAAGCGTTGACCCAAATCTTGCTATGTAAATTTTGATTTTGAAAAAGTGAGTCCTCTATTCACATAGAGCCTGAAATATTCTTCAAGGCAATATATTTCCATCATGTTGCAAGAAAATAGTTTAATTCGCGTTGAAACAAATTGCGCCCAAAATATGTTTACTCTTTATGCTCGGGTATAAGGGGCGCTTGCAAAATATTGTCATTCTTTCATGACTGCAAACACATCGAGTTTGGTTGCCTTCATTTATTTCTTTGTATTTTGTTTTTAAAAGTAGGGAAAAAAATGCTGATTCAATAATGATAGATAAACTACGTTTATTATTTTATTAAAAATATACAAACCCGGTTTTTCGAAGTAGTGGCACTAGAACAGTTGTTTGATTTCACTTTCTCCACTCATATATAGTTATTTTCATTGCTTCCTCTGCCACAACAGTGATATGTATAGCCACCTACTCTAAATTACATATAATTTCCCGAATAATTGTTCGGGTCATAACTGTTCAAATAGTATGCTCTTTTAATCTTTGTCTTATTTATCCTTTTTCAAACCAATATATTTTTGGTAGCAAATAATTTAACATGATCCAGATGATTACCTGAAGTAAAAGCATTACTCTACCTTATGCATATTAATATTATAACGAATTTTTCTGTGTTTATGCAGGGTAATGGAGCAAATTAGGTGTTAATAGATACTAATATCATATAAAAACATCATTTTATTGCAATGAGCAAACACGCAGCTGTAATTGGAAAATAAGTTCCACATGCTAATATCAAAAAGAGGAAGGATTTGCATTTACTTCTAGATTTTATTCAACCAGAAATAAACAAAAATTTTAAAAAATATTAAACTGTTCACCAGCTTCAAATTTCGAATTCTACCAATAAACCAAGTGTGATTGTCTGCTTCTTATTATGTTATAGATTTCAAGGGGTTAACAGCAAGAAACATTAAAAATATTCTTTAGGTGCTGGCATAATTTATTGGCAGAATTATCAACACAGGGCACTTTATATATCATTATTCAGGTCACACTTTCATTTAAATAAAACAAATTAATATGCAAAACCTTGGTAAATTCTCAAGTAGAATAAGATGCATTAAAACATTTATGGTTATGATTTTTTAACCTAAAACAATATTAATTTTAAAATAATTATTATTAAATTTATTCGAAATATTATGCGAAATGTTTATTTAATTGTTTTTTTTTTGGGGGGAAAAGCTTAAGATCATAGCGAAAAATTTAAGCTTGGTACCCGACGAGCGCTTGCAATTATATCGAGGCAAATATAAGTCTGGATAAAAAGACCTATTAAATTTTGGTTAGCTGAGAAACAAAATTACATAGTCTGCTTTTAAAGCTTAGAATGCAAGACACATGGCAATATTTGTTTCATCTTATTTCACGTAATTGAAATTAATCAATTGAAAAAATAATCGTAGTTACTCTTCGCAAACCCTACCAGAATCAAATTTATATTTGGAATTAAGTTTCTATTATTTGTATTACAAATAGAATTTTGTATACCTCGGAAATTCTTATCATAAACTATGAACATTTGGTCTTTTATTCCTTGTACCTAAGTACCAATGATACAGTCAATTAAGTTTTTCATCTTGTACTGTTCTGTTCCCAAGTTTTATTTTTTAATTTTTTTAAACTGTCTGATTTGTCTATACTGAGGTGTCGTCAAAGCTCACTAGCATTGAGCCCCGGTTTAAAATCCCCTTTTAATCACCAACTTGAACCCAACCACTAATCCTATAATTATCCCTCCTGTATCACGTGACAACCTTTAATTTCGCCTCTGCGATCCTTTACGTTAAACTTTATATCTGTGTATGTTCAAATTCTATTTCTTTTGTTGTTAACAAAGGTATATTTTCATTATTGTCTTTCTTTTGCAACCTTAGGCGTATACCAGCTACCTGTTAGTCTTTGTCCAACTTGCACTCTGAATTAGTTGTTTTAAACGAACCCTGCAAATATAAAAGTAAAACATCTTCACTGAATTCATAACTATTTTCCGTCATGAACGGGCCTGGTCAAACCTATATATATATATATATATATATACGAGGGGCGGTCAATAAGCTTTGCGAATTGGTAGGGCAAAACAGAGGAAGGGGGATGGCTGTTTGTGGAGGTGTTAGGACAAGTTATGACAAGTCGGGACCTGCAGTCGCACGCTCTTGCCTCGTCTATTAAAGAAGCAGTAGCTAATCGCGGATCGTCAGTCACAAATTTTTTAGCAATGGAGAAGGTTGAGCACCGCACACTGATCAAATATTTGACCAAGGATTTGGGGACGATGAAGATGTCCAGCTCGTCCTCGAGGAGTGGATTGAACAGCAGTCGGGAGATTTCTGGTTGTCGGGAATTCGAGGCCTCAGGGGCAAGTGGCGCCCTTTTCCTTATATTTAAATTGCAAAAATTATTGACCGCCCCTCGTATTTATATATTTATAAATTATACTTTAGCCTTGTAGTTTTCGAGTATTTAATAAATTAATTAAATGTCGATAGCAAAATGTATGTAATTTATATGTAGACCTACTTGAGCAAAATTAAAATTACACAATAAAACTTTCCCAATCTAGACTAATAATGTCTGTCTATGATTTTCATAAATTTTCTTTCACAGTTAGTGATAGAAGATACTCAGTTGAAAGTGAAAATAAAATAAAAGAGTGAGCCACACTCATGGACTAGAGTAAAAACCGATTCTAGAAAACTCAAGTAAGTGACTGATTCTTCATTCCAACACTGCAAAAAGACTATAAGAAAATGAAATTTATTTATAAAACCAAGATAGATTTGGTCTCATTGTTGTTATTGGTGTTAATAGTTTCCAGGAGCTTCCTTTTATCGCTGTAACTCAAGAGCGATCAATAAAAATAAATAAATTTTTATTGATGAAAATGAATGTTTTCTTTATTGGATCTTATTTGAGATGACTTATCTTTATTACTGTTTAATTAAGTTATTTTATTTGTGTTTCATTGACCTTATAATATTATGTATACTTAATAGATCCTTGGAAAATTAGGGGAGGTTATTAGTTCTATTCCATCTCTATGACAAACCACCAAAAAGTAATGATCAATAAGCTGATCCATTAATAATTTACGTATAAATTATAAAAATAAATCATTAACCTATATATGTAGATAAGGAGCAAACTTTTACAAAATGTAAACATAAACTTTTACTTTGTCAGCTTATAGATGTGATATATTTGGTAAAATATCTTAGAGATCGCTTAATTTTACTTGATTCCCTGATTAAACTTTAGCAGCCAATCCATTTATAAGCATATAAGTCTTGCCTTTAAATGTGGGAGCAAATAACATTAAAAGAAATTTGTATCTCGCGTTGAATGCAAGAACGCCCTTGCGAAATTTTGACCCTCTTCTTCTTTCTCCCAGAGGTTTTCGCATATTTATCTTTAACCTCTCTCTCCGTAAGTTGCATTGCTCGATGGCAAGTACTCAGCTTTCCCTCTATATATTAAAGTAAACTAAATTATTTTTCCTTTATTCTTGTTAATTCTCTTTGCGTCTGTAGTATTTATGACAGGACTGAATTACCATAAAAAAAATTCCCCTCTCTTGTACAAGTGAATATGGCGGTCAGTTTTCGTATGAAAATTTCCGAGAAAGCAAAAAGCAGGAAAAAATGGATATTGAGGAGAGGGTTTTATATTTGAACTTACGAGGAGACATAGTCTGATCGCATAAATCACTTTCTCCACAGTTCGTCTAAAATTAACAATCATAAATTGCCTTGAACCAATGTAGCAGTGGTAATGCATTACTTGTGAGTTTAGGCTCCATAGTTAAACAATAAAAAAAATTTCGGCTATCAATTTTCAGCATAGTTTCGAGTTTGGAGATGTTCAAGAAATCAGACCTCTCATTAATCTTTGTTTTCCCGATTGGCTCACTACCTGCACTAATTCACCGTACTATACTTTTGCCTAATGTAGGTAAGAATACTAGAAAGTTAAACATGAATCAGATAAACAGACATTGGTGTTTTTTGACACGAGAAAAAAAACTGCTCTCCTCACATTATTTTCATACCTGCAGGCAGAGAAGCATTCAAACCCATGTATGGGTAAAGCTCAAGGAATATTACACAAGAATTCCCTTCCTTCTGAATAGTAGCTAGCCTTTTTGTTTTCCAGTCTTCTTTGGAGAACAAAATTAGACAGACAGTCCTTCTTTGATACACTTTATTTGGATCAATTCTGTCTGTTTATGAATAATAATATCTAAAGTGCGCGTCACTCTATCTAGATAGAAATTTTGGTTTTCTTCTGCTTGCTATTGATAATATAAGAAACTTCATTATAATATGCAATTGCATTTATTAAATAAATAATGAAGGAAAGGCAAAAAAATTATCAAAAATAAAGGGGACCTACTTCGCCTCCCCAAAGCGTATAATAATTAACTCTTTTTTTGTTGAAAATACATATGTTAAGTAGAATTATAATGTTGTTTAAAAACTGGCATTTTTATGCCCCAATAACGTTTTAATGTCCCAAATGGATTCTAATTTCCTTTATCTTTTATTTAATATACCAGTTTCAAAAGAGAAAATGATTGAGGAGTATTTAAAATAACTAATTCATAATACCACTCAATTTTTTTCCCATTTTTAAAAGAATTCCTTAATTCTCGCTATGAATTCATATTGAGGAATATTTCGCCTCGATATTTATTGGTTAGTTTAAATAATAATTACGAAAACAAACAAGTATATTTACGTAAAAAAGTTCGAAAGTTTGATTCGTAGTAGATGTAGTGAATAACCAGAAGGCAACACATTATTTAAAGCTCATAACAAGACTAAAAGTTTAGACTAATCTCTCGTGCATACTTGCATTGGGCCATATAGGTCTCCTTCCTAACGATTTTGATGCAAAACAGCAAAAACCTTCCAGCTGAAACAAGGTTATGTAAAAAATAGACAAGGCTTTTTTTAAAATAACATACCCTAGGTGTATTCTCCTAAAATAAATATCCTATAAAATCACCTATATTTGGCTGGGATTTGAATAAATCTTCCTATAATGGAAGGGTGCCCGATGCTTAAAAGAAAGACAGAAGTAGTACAGCAAAGTTGTTCCCTGATAGAAGAGGGAAGAGCAACCATACTCGAAATAAGATAATCTCCATTAACCATCAAGTCTCTCTCTATTCAGCTTCTCGTCGTAGATGCGATCCCTAATTTGTTTGCCAGTCTCCCATTCTCTAACTCTCGAACCTAGCATGCCTTTTTTCGCTGGATGGATACAAGGTGTAGCCACTTCTTTTCGTCTTGAGTTAAAGTCTCTTCTCTTTCTAACCCGCTTCCACAAGTGCAAGATTCAAACCTGTAATATACTGGCGTCTGTTCTGTAACTATATCATTTATATTCTTATTGGTTACTTTACTCATTTGTTATTATTAGCTAACTTACTGGCCACTTTTCCTGGAGAAATTTCAAACCTACACTTTTCTAAAACTTTTTATCTGTATATTTCATTGGTTTTTTGAAGAGCAACCAACGATGTTGCCTATTGAGAAAATATATATTTTCCCTAAGCTAAAAGATCTATCCTAATTTTTGAATAGTTAATTGGATCAAGGAATCGTTTGGTTATTACGTTTTATATCCAACCACAGATGGATTGAGAGAAACAACGTAGATGGACACAATTACCCACACCAGACACACCATCCTTTGAATTCATCTATCGACGAATTGTCTATTGACTTGGGAGAAATTTTGAAGACTTTTATGTCGAGAAAGTTAAAGAAACATGGTATTGCATATTTAAATTATTAGAATATTTAATAATCTCTATTCTGCTCTAACTATTTACTGGTCATCAATGGTGTTTGTTATATTTAGGGCATTGCTCACCATTAATATTATTACTTATCATGCCTTGTTTTTAACTTACGATTTGGTTTATGCTTTCGCTTTCAACTTATTATCCTAAACCATATGAAATTTGATATTTTAACACTAAAGCATCTTACAGTAAATCGTCATTCCTTGTTGGGTAGCCTCATGGTTTCTCAGCTTGCCCAATGCACACCTTATAATTGCATCCTCTTGTTCAAACTAGAATTTGAGATAAGGAGGTTGTAGGAATTATATAGCAACCAAGCAGGCTTATCATAACATAGTTCTTCTGTAAGCTCTATATAACCCGCTTCAAAGTAATTTCATTGATGGAATCAGTAGATCGAAATTGTGCGCAATTTGCCTTAAACAATCACGGTGAATCATTTAGAGAATCAGTCAGGCTTATACGAATTGATGTGCTATGATTTTTCTTTCTTCCTGAGCTTACTTTATTTTCATAAACGGCAACAATTTTCTAGTACCACTAGGCTCATCATGCTCTAAAATATTAGAAACACAGCACTTTTGTCTGGTGGACAAGTCTTAACCACTCCACAAGCAAAGCGAGAAACAATATGGAAGTAAATGGCTATTGAATTCCATAAAAACCTTTTGTAACCCTTTAAAGATAACCTACCACGTGCTTTACGATCCATTTGTAACTTACGTCGTAACTCCTGGGAAGCGTGGTTCGATAACTTACTACGAAGTTTACGCCATAGCGCTCCCCGTGGCTCCACGAACTGAAAGCCGGCTGAATTTCGTCACCGAGGCTTTCATAATGACGGATATAAATAAGGATCCACTGGCTGTAAGAAGCAGAGCCAATCAGGAGTTCATACAGCGAGGAACTGCTCTACCTATAGACTCCTGCAAGCATATACCGCGTCATCGATTGCAAGCTCCCGATTTACTCGTTTCTCTCTCTCTCACCAGGAATTCAGAATACACTTGGGCTCATTAAGGCTCTCCCCGTTTCCAGGACAAGAGCCATCAGTATATTGCCTCACAACTTCCGTGAGAGGTACTTGTAATATTTTGTTTTCATCTTACGCCCATTCTTAAGTCCTCGTTATCAAGACCTACAGCTATTTTTAAAGGAAGTCAGACGGAGAAAGATGGTATATTCCGTTCCTGTACCGATTGTCCAGAGTAGCAGTGCTCAACTTGTAACGATATGTTGTCTGTCGTTGGTGGTTTAATCTTGTGACATATTTAATGCACCTATTTGTGCACTGCATTAATTTGATACGTTTACATTGTATTTAATATGACCCTTTTGTGCACTGTATTTATTTAATGCGTATGAATCATGCCTTGTATTATTGTACACTAGCAAATATCTAAACACCTTTTTGCAGGCTTATTTATTTCTTATTTTGGGGACGAGAGTACTTAGTTCCACGTTTTGCCTTTATAGACCCTGAGGAACAGACCCTTTAGCTGCTGCATTATGTATAGACTTAGAAAAACAACACTACAGGTTTTAGTTGGCAATACAATAGTTCCCTAGGATAGGCCAATGTTTCCTAGTGCAGAGGTCTAGAACGTTCTAAATTACATTGCTGTAGCCTGCTTACAGTGGGCGCTACTTCCGTATTTAACATAATTTTCTAAGAGAAGGCGTCGCTGTTCTTATATTTAGGTTATTTACACCAAACATTTTTTCGTGGGAGCTTGGAGGTCTATAGCTCGTTCGATTTTTGCGGCATTTTACGAGGTACAATTTTCTTATTTACCTAGAAGAAATGACAAAATAGAGCTATAATTTTACAATGGTAGTGTAGAGTGCGCCAAATGTGAAGCTAGGGGAAGTCAAATTATGCTCTGGTAAGTTATATTATGCACAGTCAGGAGTGACAACCAAGAGAGCATGAGTTTGTGTGGAGAATAAGAGTCTACATCATGGTTAAGAAGGGGAAGGTCAATGTGTGCAAGGTATCTCAAAAGGAGCCTACTCTAGGCAATTGCAAGCAGATGGATGCACAACTATCACAAACCACCAAAATTTGTCGGATAGATAACCAAAACAGCAGGAATAGATGACAGGAGGTTGGGAACGTTTTGGAGAGTTGCATTTTAACGTTACTTTGAGCGCCTAATAGTGTCATCTTTTTAGACTAGTTGGGCACTCAAAATTTCTTAGAAACATTTTAGTTCCCATAACTTCACAGAGTTGCGATCATCTCATGACAACCTTAAGTGAAGATGATCTCTTTGGTTACTCTATCGTAGTTTTAGTTATGTGATGTAATCTATGTAATGCACAGAGATGTAATGATTAACAATACAGTTGTTATTTAAAAAATTATAACCTATGTAATATATATATATATATATATATATATATATATATATATATATATATATATATATATATATATATATATATATATATATATAGCGAGATTAATATTTGATGCTTTATAGTGAGAGAAGTGGGTGAATAATGGTAGTGAGGTTCACCAGTTCCACGTTGGATCAATATTCCTTCTCTGCTACATGAATCAGGTTCGTTCCTGAGTGTGTTTACCAATTAGGTTTTACCACCAACTTGATGTAAAAAAACTTTATTTTGAACTTGAAATTTTATGATGAATAGCTAAAGCTTGTTGATGCTATCTACAAAGGTGGATGGATCACAATTACAAAGACTAAGTGAGTTGATAAACTGTGTAGATAAGGCTTGTAATGAGAGTAATATTTCTGTGTGTGTTTGATGTCCAATTGTTTCATAAGCGTAGAGCAGATAGGCGTAACCAATGGTGTTTCTAGGGAGGAGCTTTGTTTGAAGTCAATGTTTGATTGAGAGAGAAAAAGAAAGCACAAATTGTCTATCAAACAACTTTTATAGACTGGTGGTGAGCAAAAATATTGATACCGAGAAAACGATAACCCAGTTTGGGAAACGGAATACCATTGTAGCAGATTGTCGTTAATAAACAAAAGGAATGAAATGGTTAAATAAAAGCTTTCTGAGAATGGAGCTTTTTGTGTCCCAAAGCAAGATTAGGTGATAAAGACGAAATCAATGGTCGCTCCTATCAGACCACGTGAGTGTGGGAAAAAACGAGGACATGAGTGTGTCCGAGCTTTGTGTAAATGGATCTCCACCGTTAAATATTCTTGTGCAAATCTTTTCAAACTCAAATAATTCTTCATATAATAAAATTGATAAAAATAATTAAATGTTAGATTTTGTTGGAGTATGTGTATCACACTTTTGAGGTGAAATATACAAAATATAAAGCCAAACCTATTTTATTTCAATAAATCCATTGAACGGGTGCGAGTAGTCAATATTTACAATAATATCCCTTGTTACTTAGGACTGATTCATTTAGCTTTGGCGTGCATCAGGCCAAATTTGTGATCACATCTGCACCCGCAACTGTCCACAATTGGATGTCTTCTTTTTATCACTACATATTGAATTATCGCCAACAAGGTCTTCATTTCGTTTAACTGGGGCAAATTCGCAAACTCAGGTCACAAAGATTCCATGTTATTTTCAACCAAGACCTTTGTGATGGCTTTTACTGTGTGAATAGGTGCGCCATCATAGTGACAAATACAGTTATCATCTCAAAATTTGTCATGAGCTTTTGGGCCAGAAGTTGATAAAGCAGGTTTTGGTATCAATTTTAATTCATTGCAGTGTTCTTGGGCAAAGTTGATTGTGCTATATTTTCCTTAGATTAGAAGAATACGCAGACTATGACTGTCCAGATGAAGGACTCGTGAAAACGTTAGAATATTACTTTGCCCAAGTCTTCAACAGTCCATTCTTGAATTGACGCCAGTCTTGGATGATCCTTTCACACCTGTTTGTTTCCCTTCGTGAGCAATTTTTGCACTGTAGACAACTCGATCCTTTAGCTGAGACCTTAGCAAGAGGCAAAAGAAAAAATAAATCTATATATTACTCTCAAACATTCTAATTTTATTTTTCGCTGTGCTTTTCTGCTCTTATACCTGGCGCAACCAGAGATCACTTGCAACCTCATGATAGATACACCTGGCAAGCTCACGCCATTTGAAGCTTATTTTCTTTCAAAAATAAAAGATACAAAACAAAGAGGTCTATCTAAGTTCACAGCTTCTATATGGTGAATAAAATTGAAAAAATGTAAATTGGTATTCTCCTCAAACCAATTGCGAAACCTTTTTGCATATTTAAATTCCTGAAGTAAATAAAAAAGTAGAAGAATAACACCATACATGAGGCATTTTAAGAGAAAAAAATTACGCGAATGAAAGGAAACCAAGAGGCGGAAAGCAAAATAAAGATCACAAACCATTGTCCTTGCATAAATCCACTAATCCCAACCACACTGAGCTCACGTTCAGGCTTCGCTCTTTTGAGTCATCGTCCTCTTTCCTGAGAACCAAATAAAAAAAATAAATAGATTTTTTTGCGGCTTTCGAAGATTTGACAATCGAGGTCATTTTATAAACTGGCAGCAATGCCAAGACCCGTACCTTTTAAAAATCATCGAGATTACCTAAGCTCTATTACAAACCCTGGTAGCCTACATCATCAAGACTTAATTTAACTGCAGTTTGTTCCTCGTTGTTTGTAACATCGTAACAGAAGCTTCGTTGACTGCAACTTTTCTCGATATGAACTAATTTGCGATTCGGATAACACGGACGAGTTTCGAGTTCTCTGTCTGCTTATTTTTGTTTTAATTATTTTGCAGCCTAGTAATATATGCACCAGGACCAACTCTTATTTAAGAAAAAAGGTTGTGGCTTTCTCCTCTGAAATGGCACCAGGAACATTTTGATACAGACAAAGTAATATGAAGCCAGTTCAGAGGCGTACATGACCTACCTACATTCCATTTGAACTAACTTTGCGACCAGGTCGCAATCTCACCAAAATTGACTTCACTTTTAATTACCTCTCCATTTGGTCTTTAGATACAGCGTCAGGCACCACACTCCTTGTGTACCCTTTTAAACCCTTGCCATCCACCTAAACGGATTAATTAGGTTTGAAAGCTGATACTGCCTCTTCTAAACCTTACCATTAAGACTAGGATGATCGAGTTTGGCAATTGACGCATTTGCTGATTTTCAAATTATATACCTGTGATTTTGGTGTCTTTGCTTATAATTAACGAATCAGAGAGAAATGGATGGATTATAAGATATTCTAAGAAGCTCAGATTGTAGTCTATTTTTTGTGTATTAAAAAAAACCAGATGTATCAATAATGAAATACCTTAGATTTAGTGAAGTTAAACATGTGAAGAAAAGTGATTCTAACCCTCGGATAGATATATTTTGTAATAAACTTACTAGAATTACTATACTTAATACGGATGCTGGTTAATATAGTGTTGTCGACGAAGCTCTCTTTACTGAAACTAAACGCACGCGAAATGACATGATGTTGCTTGATTTGTGCAAGAGTGAAAGAAACTAACTTAGCTATAATTATAGCTTTGGGATCTATTATGAGAAATAAAACTGCAAATTCAACAGACTTAAGGAACCTAATATAAGTGAGCGTGCACAGTTATGAAAATGTATAATCGGCCATCGAAACTCCTCTGACCTACAAATGGTATGGAAGTGCATGTTTATGGGACGTTTAAGAGTCAAATAATATTATGATGACCCAAAATATCTGTTCAAACAAAGGAATTCCAAAAGATCTTAGCAAGAAAAAGCTTAAACGCTACAATTCTTGATTCATCCCTTTTGCAACCACCATCGTCTAGCTCCGCTTCGTCTACAGAGTTAGTCCCAGTTCTGTCTTAGTGGCCCTTCCCAGTTTCTCTAAGGGCAGAAAATGTTTCTCTCTCTCAAATCGATATGGTTTTGAGGTTTTACCCTTATCCCTTGTAAGGAGTTTCCTTGCGAAAATGATAGTTTAAAATCAACATTTGTCATTGGTTGTTTGTTTCTTCCTTACATCCTTTTCGAAAGTCCCACCAAAGTAAATCTCTAGTTACGGCGGGTTCAACTTTGCTTTTCCAGTTGTCCGCCAAAACAAAGTAGGGCTGAGGAACCAACACCTTCATTAACCAGTTACCCAATGGGCAAGGTGAACCTCTTACCTTCGAAAGGTTAGAGGCGGGGATGTTCCCCCATTCTTCCCAATGAAGGTCTGCACCAAGGATGGTAATATATTGACCAAAGGCCAAAAGTTTCATAGGAGAAGAGCATTAACTAACTTGACACATAAAGAGCATAAGGTGACCCGATTCATGGGCGGAAACCGTCTGGCATGCACGGACACTTCCGAGATGGACATTATTAGCTCTTTTCGGAAACTTAATGACTCGTAGGTGAAAGTTACACCGCAGGAGTCTATACATATTGGTGATCCCTGGAAGTGGGTGGCACTCGTTGTAATCTGTAGTTACGTTAGAAATAGATGCGAAATATCATCCCCATCTGTTTTGATAACCGCCCTTAGGCTAAAGTAGTTCAAGAAATCTGTTCACTTTTAGTCTATTATTCCTCTTTAAATTAGAGTAAGAAAGATGAAGCAGGTATTGCTTGTCAACTTATTGCACCCTGCAGTATGTGTCCTTGCGTTGAGCTCTTCCCAAAATATGATTCCGTTGTTTTTGAAGAAACCCCTCGTGAAGTTTTGGTTGCTATCTACTTATTATGCTTAGGAAATTTATTTCCATTGCAACCTCGACTGTGTTTTATCTCCTTTAGTTATTTTATCTCTGTAATATATATTATTTTTATGGTTAGCACGACGCTGTCGTAGTTGATTTTTGGATAAGTGTTGGTTATTACATCCTAGGCATGTAACTTAATGTTTTCGGTTTCGGTTTTCTGTCACGTATGTGTTTTATATCATATATTTTATCGTACCTCTAGCGACGCGGGAGCAGTAAATCGTTAATTTCTACGTAATCTTTCGATTTAGGTTGTGTGTTTTTTCTGCTCTAAAAATATTGATGTATTACAAAAAAACTGCGGGTGGTTTGGTTTTTACGTTTGTTCTCTTCTTGAAATGGACTTGAGTCAGTATGTGTCAAGAGTTTGTAGATATCCTTATGTTTTTTGTTTTTTTTAGACTTTAGTTATTTCCTCCTCTGAGAAGGTAACCTCATATTTCTACTTGTGATGCTGTTCTTATTCTTATGATTAGGGAGTTGAAGCTTTTTCCGGGAAAAGTTCTGGTGTTTGTTTGTGTAAAGGCGCATACTAATATGTAGTTCTTCTGTGAATCGATCTACTTCTTATTTTCCTTATGTTTGTTATCGGTACTTTTACTGGGGGCATATCAGTTCAAATGAGTTAGTCGTTTTTTTAGAGACTACAAAATTTGGCTTTTGATAAGATCTTAATAGTCGTGTTTTTTCCTCTGGGTTTGTATGAAGAGTGGATGCTTGAGGCTCCTTTCTTTCTTAGTTGCAGACTTCAATAAATAAATTATCTGAAGTAAGGAAGCGTAACATGTACTGTTAGATCATTTTCGAAACACCAAGTAGGAAAGGGAAAGTGAAACTAAATCTAGGAAAATAAAGAGATATGAGAGTGTGTCTCTGCCTGTATTTCTTTTCTTGTGTGATGTAGCCTAACCCAAAGCATTTGACGAAAGAGAAAGATAGTGAAGTAAAGAATATGCGACTAATAAAAATTGTGTGCCCTTTTGGCGGCCTATCTCTATTTTTTCTGTTTTTTTACATACTTTTCATCTGCTGACCCTTAACTCGGTTCTAATTGAGGCGTCCTGGCTAATGGTTGCGCTTTAATTCTGCGCTTTCCTGGTCCAACACAAAGTTAGCTAGTTTCCCGCGGTCTATGATACTATAATATCGGCTGTAAATTTTACATCACAACTGTAGGTGTAAATAGATTGCTGTTAAATTTGTCTGATCTTGGAGCTTTCTCGATGTTTTAAGAATTACCGCTTCGTGTTTGTAATATATTTGACAGCCTTATTTTGGATACTCTTCAGCTTAAACCTGTTGGTCTTCGCAATAGAGGAGTATTAGTGATCTAGTAACTATGGGTAAGGTTAGTATGTAATAAGCGCAGGCGCACTATTACAAATTCGTTTCTTTAGGATTTTTATTAAGAAATATGAGATTTGCTTATGGGAAGGAAATTCGGCAAACGGTTAGTAGTAATTCAATGCAAGAGAGGATAGCAAAATAGTTGATGACAAGGATGTCTGACTCTGGTTAGTTAATTCAGCGCATTAGGTTTAATACTCTCTTTTAGTGTAGGTGATGTAGTTTCCTGTACCTGGAGCCGTTTTTGGAGCTTCGTGTTTGTTATGTAAGCACGAGTAAGGTATTTTAACTGTGCAACTTATCTCTGTTGACATACGGGAGAGAGTATTGCAGTTTCTTCAAAAAGAGTCATATGGGCTAGATTTAAACGCCAGAGTGGCGAGATTTGGAAAACAATGCTCTAATGTATCTAGCATTTGGATGGCTTCTATAATTAAATATAGACAGGATGATAGCTTCAAGGATATAGAAGAATTGGTTTGTGTTTGCTTCCCAGTAATGAAGCGAATGATGTTGGTCATTATAATTAAGACATTTGTACAAAGCTTTTTTAGGGCTATTATAGGATTTTTTCAAGTAAAGGTCTGATCTATGTATATCAGTTCTAAAAAAAGGGTTTTATTTTGGTAATTGATTAGCAGGTAAGTAAATGTTAAAGGGATGTAGAGAATACGTATTTTGTTGTGAAGGTAAAGACTATTGTTTTTGCGGTCGAGATTGTGAAACCGGGTCATGATATATATTGTTCAGGTGAGGGTATGGGACGTACATACTCGCATGCCGCCAGACACTTGTGGGAACGAAAGAAATTTGTCCGTCTGGTTGACCATTGTCTCCTCTCCCCTTCCCCACCCTTCCCCCAACTGGCGACATGAAGTCTGACAAAAGAAGGCCTATCTCACAGAGAAGCCTAAATTCTATTTGCCTTCATGGAGATCGTTCCGAAGGCGCTGCGATAAGTGAATTGTCGTGAATGGGATCTCTCTCTCGATTTCCCCAACTCCGCGGTATAAATAACATCGCCGTTTAGCCCTCTAGAGCAGTGTCCTAAACCTACTCGCGTAACGCGTAACCCTCACGTTGAACGAGAGTCGTTGCCGTAACGTATCGACTGCCAACGCGCTGCCGAGTCAACTTAGTCGCTGTCTCAAAGTGTTCCTGATGCAAATCCCGCCCCGCAGAGTCTGTGACTAGAAGAATACGCTCTCTTGCTTAACGTAACTTGAGAAAGAAAGGGAACATCCAAATAGTTACTTAAAGTTACTATTTTAAAAGGTGTCACATCCAGTTAGGAGTGAAATAATCGGAACTGCAGGCAGAAGCCCCGAACCCGTCGTTTTATCCCCCCTCTGACCGAGAACTCGTGTTAACGCCACCCGAACCACCCCATCTGGACCTGAGTACTTGTCTCTCCAATCCATCAAAATTAATGGTAATCTGTAAACCCAGTGTCCCTCTATTCTTAAATTACCTATTTAATTAACAGTGATTGATACTCCCATTGAGTCAGTATAAATCTAGACGCTTAACGTCAGTGTTTAATATTTAATCCTTAATTTTGCCCGTTTAACTATTGCTAATTATTATATTTGTGTAAAGTGAAGTTTATTTTTCGTACGTGTGTTTATTTGTGGCTTCTCCTTTTTGACGTACCCTTGGCAAGACTTCAATTAAGAATCCCTTCGGCTAATTTATTCAACCTGTATTATGCACTCTTAGAATTCAACAATCACAAACGTACCCCAGTAACAAGTAGAACTTTTATAGTGACAATTCTGGCTACGGCACAACCCGCCTCTAACCGGCTTTCGCACGTTCAGTAGGAATTAAAGCCTACCTACATATATATATATATATATATATATATATATATATATATATATATATATATATATATATATATGATGGAGATTAGGTCATAGGGTCAATCCTATGGACTTAAACAAAAGCGGTGTGTCCAGATCAAGGACTAGAATATTTATTGGACCAGACTATGAGCAATTCTACTACAGTTCAATACTGTGGATTGCTTCCTGTAGATGATTTTACATTTCGCTATGACCTCTTTTTATTGCATTGAGAGATAGGCGTAAAAATTTGGAATTAGATCACAATATATAGAGGTCTGAGCATGAATTTGTTGGCCATTTTTCAGGAGTGGGTAAAAATAGGGAGGTTACAAAATTACAGGGAGATAGAACTGAAAGACCTACTATGTTTTGAGTCAAATATAATATTTCCTCGTGGCTCAATAAAGATTAATACTGTTTTATGAAATATCACGATAATAAATATGTTAATTTCATTCTTTTATCATATATTTATTTAAAGTATAGTGTACTTTATATTTATCAAATCTTCCCTTATATCGTCCACTTCGTCACAATGATACATGTCTAACATTCTAAATTTAGTATGTAATAGTTTTTCTTAAAAAAACCCTCAAATTATATGTAGCAACAACTCGTTTTAAAATAGTTCATAAATAATTTAAAGTCAATTTACTGAGGGTAAATAAAAAAAGAGTATTTGGTCTAGGTAAACTTTGACTTAAAATCGTTAGTAGTAATGATTAGTCTTTTCATATTTATCTCGATAAATATTCAATGTGATAAATCCTAATTGTTTTACTGCGGTATAATTATTTATCGATTGAATTCTGTAATCAAGTTTATGCAGAGCAAATTACTTGAAATTATTTTTTTTATAAGTACATATACCATTCGTGCGATTGAAATGATTAATATTTCCCTTCCTTCATTTACATTCGAATATCTCTTTGATAACAACTGCCTACGTTACTCCCACATTATTATATTTCTACATTTCTTCTTCAAGTTATGCTTCAAAATATAGGGTGACCGCCCAAAAACGGGACCTCACACACGTTTTGTGATATATCCTTCATTCATTTCCTAATCACCCTTACTTTGCAGGAAATGACAGAAGCAACGCCTGTGAACACAACTAGATCTCAATGGGAGCTCCAGCAAAGAATATACTGCTCAAACATTAATACAAGACAGACTCGTTCAAGAATGTGCAAGACACTTTCGTGCTTCGATTTGAATGTGAAAAATCCCCCCTCCAAGCGCAGAATTCAGGACTGGATAGACCACTTCTAGAACTATTGGATATTGGAGAACCTCAATGCAGCCAGTGACAATCGTCCAAGCCATTCTGGAGGCCCCAGGAAGCGTACAGCTGAGCTGGTCGAGAGAGTGAGAAAGTCATTTCAGCAGATTATAAAGCGCTCTATGCGCAAGCAAAGTCAGTCCCTCGGTATATCCCGTGAGACTTGCAGGAGAGTGCTATTAATAGATTTAAGGGCCTACCCATACATAATACAGGCGACGCGGACTCTTACAGCCACAAACAAGGAGCAAAAAAAGGTTAGGTCAGTCAAGATACTGGAGAAGATTCAGGAGAACCTAACTTTACTTAACCTCCATCTTGAAAAAAGCTAAACTTGAAGACAAAGGTAAACGCAAGAAATGTCCAGAGCTAAATGTAGTTCATCTAGAACACGTGCTCTAGAATCAAGAAAAAAATTCCAAGGACTCTCATGTTTTGATAAGATAGTTTTAAACACAATAAACTAGTTTTCCTCAAAGGTTCATTTAATCCTTACGGAAAATCAAGAAATGAAGCCTATTTAAAGTTGGGGCACGTTTTGGGGGGATGACCCTGTAATTTCGATTCATGGACAAAATCAGCTTCTATATTTAAACGCTGATAGTATGTATAATATGCTTTCAAATAAATTTTAAATATGATTGTTTCGTGAAATAGCTAGACTCTATATAAATATATATATGCCTTTTGGGGTTTGCGTCGAAGTTGGTTTAAGATTCGACCTCAGCCGTTTGGTGAACGAGAAATAGTTAAGAATTCAATGGGGATGGTGTAATTTTTAAGCGCGGGGTTCTTTCAAAAGAAATAATTAAAAGTGCAAGTTGGCCAATGATTAACAGGTAGCTGGTACTCGATGAGAGTTGAAAGAAATTTAACAATAACAAAAATATACCTTTACTAACAAATAAATCAATTTGAAATAGGTGGATGAAGGTGTTTAAAGGGAAAGATCGAACATGCAAAAATTATCTGTCGGCACGAGCCACAGGAGGGATAAATATGGGACTAGTGGTCAGGTTAAGGTTGGTAATTAAAAAGGGGATTTTAATCCGCGGTTCACACACAAAGGCTTGGAACGATTTGGGTAGACCAGATTATAGAATAATCTGTATGCGTTAACTATTTAAACTGCTTACGTGTTTGTTGAAGGAAAGGGCCGGTAGTGGCGGCACCCCGGGTGGTGGTAGTTGATTCTATCACCATCCATCATCAATTCTGCCATGAGTCATTTTCTTGGAGGGCCTCTCTGGGTCCATCACCCCACCCATTGATCATTTTACCCAGGCAGTTACACCGGCCACAAGAAAGATTGTGGGAGCCGAGGGATCATTTTCATTTTCTTATTCATACAACAATAAAGTAAAACCTTTTTACCCAGGGAAGCACAGGTAAGAAGACAAATAACACACCGCCAATAAGAAAGCTCACCACAAGACACAATGGAAGACCACGAGGGTACGAATAGGGTACCTCTTCGTATCCTCCCTAAGAATGAAACCCCAAGCGTAAAAGGACCCTGCAAACTACGCGATCTACGCTGAAATAGAAGTAGTTCTACTCTGAGTAAAAGATCAATGCAACGGATATGTGGCACTTTGTGAGACAGAGAAAGACCTGGATTTCCTCCTGAGTGAAGATGCAGCGAATAAAGTAGAATAAATCGCCCCGCCCCCCTCGTACACCGCAAACGTAAAAACAACAAGATCTGTCATATGCCGAAAGCTCGTTCCCTGGAATGGCGCCCACTCAGCTACGGAAATAAAGGAGGAAATAGAAAAAGAGCAAACCTGGCCAGAATTGAAGACATCGTGAAATTCAAAACCAAAACGGTGAAGAACATCAACACGTCTTCAAAATCATCTTTCTGATCACGGGAATGGGAAAGAAAGCGGCAGAACACGGCTTGCTTGCCATTTACATCAAAATATCCGCGGATTAGATTGAAAGATAGACGTTTGTTTCGATTCAGGTTTGCTTCAAATGTTACGCCTTGCATCAGCACGCAACCAAAGATTGCTAATTCAATGAGAAAACTTGCTCAGAATGCTCAAGTAAAGACCACCAGTTGGACGAATGTAGAGCAGCTAAAAATGAGTGCCTGAACTGAGGAAATGGCCACAGAGCACTTGCAATGACTTTCTCATTAAAAAAGCAATTACTAAAGAAAAAGAAAGCCGAACTATCAGAAGAAGAGGAAAGAAAAAGGATCACAACATACGCTACCGCAACGGCAGGAGGACCAACAAGAGTACCTACTCCACAAACTACCACCGCGAACATTCAGGGATATCTGCGACCAGATCTCATCCTTTGCATTATGCACGCTTACTTCGTGAATATTGCAAAACCTGGTTCATATGCTACCAAACTAATCATGATGATTGAAAAGAACGGCCAAAAGAAAATGTGGTTCCCGGAAAACCCACTCTTTAGTGAAATCTACAACATAAATATGAGACCAAACGAACAAGAACTGAACACGGACAACCAAGAAGAAAATCAAATGGAGACCAACCAAGAAACCGATAAAGAATCTTCTGTCGAAAAGAATGCAAACGCAACCAAAGAGATGAACTAAAACTGGAGAAAGAGGGACGAAAAACAAAAACATCACCTAAATACCCAGGAACTCAATATTAAAATATACGTCACCCATGCGAATCCCTTGCCAAAACCTGCAAACAAAAAAAAATCGTAGGAGGATTGGTTAAAGGAAGGTATAAATGCTACTACGAAGCATACTCGGACGAGACATAAGTCCACAATCCCCTAAAGCAAGTAATGATCTAAATTTCCCCTGGTTCATACTATTATCTACAGCGACCAATTTATAAAAAACGATCTGGCCGCACCCCCTTCCCCACAAGAACTGAGGAAATTAAAGCAGGGAAAAAAACAGGAATTAAACCAATCATGTTGCCGTTCAACGCAAACTAAAAATATTTACGCTAAACGTGAACGGCTGGATGACAAAGAGAATTATTTACTCAAATATAATTAGAAAAGAATTCCAAGATATAGTCATATTAACCGAACATGGTATCAACACCGAAGTCGAAACAATAAAAATACCAAATTATAGGATCTTTTCTGCCAACCATATCAAGACCAGATTAAACGATGTATCAATAGTAAAAAAAATGCGGATTCCCTACACCGAAATAAAGGATCTATAGGAATCCTACGTGGTGGTAAAAATTAAAATGACTATAGGCGATCTGGTAATAGCCGTTGCTTTTCAACCCCCAAGACGATCGTATTTACCCATTCCCAACTTTATTAAACTCTTTCCCAGTATAATTATCAGGTTTCGTACAAACGACCAGCCATGGTTTGATGAATCCTGTTGAAGAGCCTACCATGATAAACAAACAAAATTTAATGTATGGAGGCGTAATCAGTCGCGAGAAAACTTTGATATCTTTGTTCAATCTCGGCGTACTGCCAACAGAGTTTACCATCGGTCTAAGATTATATATAGTGTGATAATCTGAAGAGTAAGTTGGCAGAGAGCAAACAGTTTCATTTGTGGTAGACTAAATTAAAATCTGCTATTCTGGACTCTAACAATTCTACCATTCTTCTACTTCTTATGCCAAATGGAAAGCTAGCAACTAGTGCAAAAGAAAAGGCAGAGTTACTCCATCGAGCTTTTGAAGCCAAGCAGTCATTTGAAGAAGTTCCTCTCCTTATACTTGGCATCCTGAGCCTCGTTTGACTGGGTTTGCTTTTCGTGCAAGGGATGTTAAAAAGATACTTGAAAGTCTTGAAAGCTGGGGTGGAGTCGATTACGACCACTTTTCTCCTTTATTTTTAAAAAGATGTCTACTAATTTAGCAAGTAAGTTAAGTAGATTAAATAGATTTTTATTTAGACGAAGCACCTTTCCTGATAATCGGAAATTGAACACTGTTGTGCCTATTCCTAAGGGCATGTCATCTGCCGATTGTAGTCAATAAAGCCCTATTTATATACTTCCTGTGCTCTCTAAGGTTGCTGAAAAGCGGAGATCTAGGCCCTTGTATGGATACCTGGAGTCAAATTGCTTACTGGCTAGAAGTCACTATGCATATAGGAGGCAGTTGGGTACTTGTGATTCCCTTTTAGATTTGACTTTAGTATGCAAGCTAATCTTGACCTGGGTTTTGAATCTATATTAGTTCAGAATGATTTTAGTTCTGCTTTCGATCGTGTTAACCATAAAGCACTTGTTTTTAAAGTACAAAACCTTGGAATAGGTGGCTAAATCCTAGGACTACTTAGCGAATTTTTCATAGATCGGTAGCAACGTGTTGTCGTAGATGGAGTTTTTAGTAAACATAGACGTGTTGTGTCTGGAGTTCCACAAGGCAGTGTTCTTGGGCCTTTGTTGTATTTAGTATACACAGGGAATTTCGTACAAGGTCTGTAAAACAAGGTTGTTTAGTATGCAGATGATACTACATATTTAGAGTATTCAGGTCTCTAGCAATGAGAAACCAAGTTGCCATGAGTTTTAATCGTGATTTAGAAAAAAACAGGAAATTGTGTGATCGTCGGGGTATGAAGCTTAATTCAAGTGGAACTAAGACCCTCTTGGTTAGTATATCTCGTACCAATGAGCCGCCTTATTCTCTACTCTGTGTTGGAGATACATTTATTGCTGAGTCGGAATCCCTAACGATCCTTGGCATTACCTATGATTCTCACCTGACTTTTAAGAAGCCTCTTTTAAATGTATCTGCTAATGATACCTGAAAACATGGTATTGTACGTAAGGCCTGATATATCTATAGAAATGAAGATATTAATGCCATTTGTTAAAGGTCCTTTGTTCTCCCTCTTCTTGAGTATTGTTCTCCAGCTTGAATATCCGCATCTGCCAGAGATCTGTCTCTCTTAGGTAGAGTTGCTCGTGGAGGCAGGTTTCCTTTTACTGATGGGGCTAGCTATGACTTGGATCATCGACGGATGATTTAATGTTTGTCGATATTCCATAAATACTAATTCAGTAGGGAATTGCCACTATCATTTTTAATTCCTGAGGCCCTGCCTCTTTCTAGAGTAACCAAATTTGCGGATGGGGAACATCTACATGCACTATGTATTTCCCGCTGCCGCACTTCTCAGTTTCAGCGTTGCTTTTTGCCAAGTACAGTAAAACAGCGGAATTATGTTCCTGCAAAAGTTAGGCAGGAAAATCGTAATATCGTCAAACGTGATTGCAATACTAGATTAAGGGTGGGTGCTATTGCCTCATAATTTTAATATTAATTTGATTTTAATAATTTTAAACTTATTTATTTACAAATTTCAATTTTTCTACTAGCATTCATTCTTCCTTACTTGACATATGGACACTGTGTTCTGTGGAAGCTTGTTTTAAAGTTCATGGCCACTAGGCTTTTCCGACAAGAATTTTGTGTTCATTATCAAAGATAATAATAATAATTTCGCCAAACAAGCTCTACAATTCTGGCAGGGGATCTCAACGCCAGATGCAGAGCAGCAGGCTTCGCAACCAATACGAACGGCACAGGCAGAACCCTAGAACTACTGGTGCAAAGAAATATAGTCCAAAGTCAAGCACGAGATTTCCCAACGGTCCTATCCTACAGATCCTCCACCACCCCAGATATACTTCTTACCAACCCCAATTTTAACCTCAATCACCATTATGAGCCCAGGCTCGAAACTCAATCCGACCACCTTAGTTGGTCACAACTATATCCACCTCACCAAAACAAATTAAGATACCGCCAAAGAAATCACTCATCAGAACAGACTGGGCAAAATATAAAGATTCCTTCAGTATAATAGATACCATAACCTTTAATAATCAAGAAACAAACATAATAGAGGCAGAAATACAGAAGAGACGCGAAAACATAATAGAAGCCGACGCAATGTATAAACCTATAATAGAATACAGAACCCTCCCTGCACCGAGATGAGACGACGAAATTGAAGGGAAAATAGCAGAACTTAGAACATTGACAAGAGAAATAATGGATCTGGGTAATACGATGGAAAAATATAACAGACTAAAAACAATCAGAAGACAATTGGGGATAATGATATAAGAAAAAGCGAACCAAGTATGGAATAATATCATCAGAAAAATGGATATCGAAAGGGATCCCCCAAAATTTGGTCCCAAATTCGAAGACTGCGAGGGACCCAAACAAAAGAACTAGTAAAGATCAAATTGCAAGTTAGGGAACTGCAGCAAGACGCAGAGCTTTAAGATCACTTCAGAAGGCACTGGGAACTAATCTTCTCGATTACACCGGAAGAGAACCTCGACTTTGATAGTGATTTTGAAGAAGAAATAGCTCGACCAATTGAGAACCAACAAGAAAACATTGAGCCATACGCACAGATTGATGAGGAGAGACGCATCCCCTCGGAAGAGGGACTGCAGTCCTTTAAAAAAAGGACTCCAAGATTAAGGGGTATAACAACGGCACACCTGACTAATGCACCAAACAACCTGCACGAAGCAACCTTAAAGATCTTTAATGCCTGTCTGAATTCTGAATATTACCCCTAGGCCTTCAAGACGGAAAAGATGATCTTCTTGCCGAAAGCGGGTAAATCAAAACACCAAATCGAAAGCTGCCGCCCAATCTCACTACTCGAATTCTCGGGAAACTCCTAGAAAAGCTCCTCACCGAAAGGTTAAAGGGACGGAAACCGCGCTGGCAGTAATAACTGAAAAATTTGCCGTCGAAACAGCGTGGAGCAACAGAGAGGACGTCGTAATCCGCAACGTTGCCAAAGCTTTTGATACGGCATAGATCCCCGGTTTACAAGCTAAAATCAGCGCCCTCCATATGGAGACCAATTAATCAGAATAATACTCGTATGCCACTACCTAACTGGAAGAAAAGTCGTTCTGCCTCTAAATAGCCAAATGGTTGATGCATTTGCTCTACGGGCGGGGGTGCCACAAGGAGGGTGTTTCTCCCCAACCTTACATACTATTTATACCCATGATCTACCCCAACCAACGGATGAGTTTGCGATGTACATCCAATTAGCGGATGACATCACACAAATCATCACAAGTAACAGGCAAAGCCCAAGAGATATCACCCAAAGGGCATCGAGGGAAATCAAAAACATTAAACGATTTCGAAAAAGGAACAAAATTAAAACCAACACGAACAAATTCAGAATTATTCCAATTAATCCAATGTGAAATACAAATAAGGAAATAAAAGGAATATATAAATATAGAACCACAAAACCACTGAAAAGTGCAAAAAAACAAATAAAAATAAATATAATAATAAAAAAATATATTATATATATATATATATATATATATATATATATATATATATATATATATATATATATATATATATATATATAAAGAGCTCATATGAGCAACTGATAACAAAGGCTCGAATGCCTAAATTACAAGCCTTATATATATAAAAAATAATATTAACTAATATACAATTCAAAACTCACGCGTTTGCCAGGCAAACTGCACAATTCACCATATCATTATTATGTTCACCAAATCATCGCCATATATCATCTGACACTCATAACTATCTCCTAAACACACACACACACCACACAATATCTCTCCCTTTCTATCTCTCTCTACACCTACACCTCTTATATGATCCCAATCTCAATCTTCGTAGATCAGCCTCGTTTTCAACACTCCATGTAGTGTTTTGGCTCATGCAGAAAGTTTGGTTTCAAATATCTGCAACCGAAGCATGATTTCCTATTTGAAATCTGATCTTTACGGTTAAAATTCATGAATTTCAAGTTAAAGCTAGAATTCATTTTTCATATATAATAAGATATTTGGCTTATAGATCTGGTTATAGACAGATTTTAATGTTTTACCATCTTATATTAGTTAATATTCATGCATTTTAACCAGTGATCACAGGTCAAACAGTGGTAATGATATGTTTCTTGGGTTTTCCGAATATACATACGTATTTTCTGGAAAATTCTCTAAAAACTTTGCTAAGAGGGTCAAAGCTACAAAATATTTATATCATCCGATACCTATTTCAACAGATAATTTATATTTTTTACATTAATAAATAGCATTTAATGAAAATTTACATATTAACCACAATATTTCAGACCTACTTTGTATGACGTACATTGTCTCTATCATTGATTTGTCAGAATTTAAATATTATAAATTTAATCAAACCTTTAAAACAAATAAATATAACCTATGCAAACTCTTATCAAGATGTTATTACTTAATTGTCTATATGGGTTGTATATATCATTTAATGAACATAATTGTTAACAATAATGATAATAATAATTAGATATTTATTTTCCATTTCCAATTTGCGAAATATCTATTCGGATCAAATTCAATTTGCTGACGATTATTTTTAAGAGAGAAAAAAAATGAATGAATTCATCGTTTTATGCATTTTATTATTATTATGAGGTTTTCCAAAGTTTAGTTGACATGTCTAAGGGTATTCCCAGACCGTTTTCGACCAAGATTTTAAAGACCTGATACAAATGCTTCAGGTCGTCGTCCATCTTGTCGTCTATATACACAAAATTGAACCTTTCTCCTTGAAACACGTTGTAAGTGTGCCGTTAGAAGGTGCAGCTTTCAATTCGGAGACAGAATGGAAGATTAAGGTACTCCCACAAACCAAATGGAGTTTTGATCGAGGTTTTTTTCTAGGTATGCCTAGTTCATAGGATTTGGTAATAGGCACGAACCAGGTCCAACATTGAAAAGATCCATTGGCCATGGATGTGGCTCCTAACACCTCGAATTCGCGGTATCGGATATCTGTCGAGCTTGGTGATCGCCTTGAGTGCTTGGAAATCACCCACCACCGTGTAATCATCGGGCAACCTATTTGGCACCATGGGTATTGGCGAAGCCCGTGGTGACTCGAAAGTTGCTTTGACCACCGGTAGTTTCTCTATTAAAAGACGCCTCGGGCGTCTTTTAATAGAATGTCGGTGGAGCACTACCACTTTCGATCGTATGAGGCACTGAGTTCAGCGTTGAAGGGGAGTGATGAGCGGGAGCATGTCCGTATAGAGCCTCATATTTTCCCAATGTGGCTCTCCAATGGGGCAGTAGGTACTGAAGGTCATGGGAATTAAGGAAACCAAAGGTTCTATAGATAATATCACTCCTGATACAATTTTTGTTTGTTTGTCTATCAGTATGCCACGCGTAAAATGTCCTAAAAGATTATAATGCCTTAAAATTTGATACCTAATCGGTGAAGAGGTATCAGTGACTGCAAATAACCACCTTAATGGTCGGCGAAGATTGGGGATCACTATCTCCATGTCAACCTCGCCGTGCACTTTTATTTGTCCGCCATTAGCCTTTGAAATATTTATACTAGATTCACGCAATTCACCCGATTTCACCATTTTAGCTGAAATTATCGATATACTCGTCCCCTTGTCGATTATGAAATTATATTCATTATTACGAAATTTAGTGGAAACGGCCAAAACAGATGGTATACCAGCGGCCGTGCTTGCTATGGCATGCCTGCCTAGTTTTCCGCTGGGGCTTGCAAAGATGGCCAGGAAAAGGTTGCATCTGGAACTTCTCTTCTTATCTGGGTTTTAGCCGCGAGATTTATATAATTTCACACGTTTTACCCAAAGCTACACGTAAGCGGCAAACTAAAGGTCTTTGTTTTTTCGGAAGGGTCGCAATTCCTCTGGTATATTATGCATACGGTAATAGCTATTGGATTGCATATAACTGGAACGATTCTCATTAGGATACGCAGCTTTGGGCACTGACCACGCAGGTCCCGTCGAATTATTTATATACTCTCAAAGTATGCCTATGTAGACCCTTTTGGTGTAAGGGGCGCGTACACTTGCACGGGCAGATAGCTGAAAGAGGCCGTCTGCAATAGGCTTTGGAACAATGGAACGATTGAAAGGCCGCCTTGTTGAGTGAGTGCGATTAGAATTGGTGGGGATTTATCTACTGGCTTGCCAAGTTGCAGTTCAAGGATATATAAAGATCAAGACCCCAATTTTAATTTTAATATAAATAATAAACGGGGCAATATTTCAAAAAGGGGAACAAATTAGCTTTATAAGGGTTTAATTAGATCGGGACAATTTACAACGAGATAGAGCTAAGAGGCGAATGCAAAATTATCATTAATCCGAAAAACGGATATTATTTAAGTTTGAGCGGGGAGTTAATTAAAAGGGGATGCTACAGAATACAGGTGACAAATGATGGGAAGTGTAATCATTGGATTGCAAAGCAAAATAGCCTTACCTTGAAGGATAGAGTTGTTAAGAAGGGGTTAACCATCGGCACGTGTCTTCGAGGAGACACTACTGAGGATGTTGACTAGGAGAACTCGTAGATGAAGGTTTGAGAGTACTTTTTGCATAAGGAGGAGATTTTCTCTGCTCTAGAGAGGTGTGATCTCAAATACGATAGACTGGTCTGCAGCAGGGCAGAGAGTCTCAGACATAGGGACCAGGAGTCTAAAATGCGGGTGCGAGACAAGAGGGGCCTCACAGTTCTCCGAGAATAAGATGACTCGATAAGCTTTGCTCTCAAACGGGGCCAAAGCTTCACGAAGTGCGATCTTCCTATGAGATCATAAAGACGAGGCTCGTCTTAAACAGAGTTTGCGCGGCTTCACGGAGAACAGACACATGGTCTGAAAAGAGGAATGGCAGACTCTCAACCTCCTTGATAAATGGCTGACGGAGGGCTAAATAGCTCGGTGTCTGGTCCGCTAGATAGTTCCAGGGCATAGCCGTCCCAAAAGTTTTCACGACGCCAGTCTGTGCAAACTTACTTCGAGATAGTTAGATCGAACGGCTAAGTTTACCTCAGGATATAGGGTTGAGTTGTACGGGTGCATTTGCAGGAAAAGGAAATGTCTGCAAGACATTGAGGCGAGGATTCGACGTTATCGTGGGGGACGAAGAGCAATCAGTGTCCAGATTAAGTAAATACTGCCAGCTTACGGCTTAGCGCGAGACAACTTCCTTCTCGTCGATTCTAGAATTCACACACCAAGGAGCATGTGTTCTGGGGCTCGAAGGGGCTGAAAAAGGGGTAATTTGAGGTGCTTTCTCTGACGCTGGTCCTTAGATAGGCAGCCTCTCACATATACTTAACACTCGTATATTTATTTGTAAACGGCATCAACGAATTGGACACGGAAGCAGCGCTGCACCCTATTAACTCACTAATAGTATTTATATTAAGGCACTACGCACTACCAAATATCATCACTTTATCATCCAGTTTTCTTACTTGTACCAGGGTGAGTTCTTTCCGAGTAGCAAATGTGGGCACAATTTTAGCCGATAGTAACTGAATGACTTTTTGCTTCGCAAATTCTTCATCAACTCATAACTGCAAGAAAGTCTCCTCTTTTTTTTTTAATTTCAGATATGTGAAATTGGACTTCCACAATTTTGAATTAACCTGGGACTGCTGTTTCATTAAACATGGGTTGCTTGATGTTAACAGTTTTCACGAAGTTCTCTCCACCTTGTCATGTCTGACGATGGCGAATGCGTTATTTCTTCTATACCTTCACTGTCTGGTCAAAACGAAGGGTCACAAGTTCAAAGGGTTAATGTTAGTCACTTATGTATGTGGTACCCAACTTATATGAATGTAAATTAAGTATCTGACTGCAAAGATGATTTCTTTAGTGTGTTCATATTAGGGCAGGGCTTACTGAAGATTTCAAGGTAATCGAGGTAAAGAAGGAACGTTGCGAAAACTTACGTTATTCTAATATTTTTCTATTAACTTGGCAAGCGGCACGTCATGAAGTTATTTTGCGGACGACTAGAGGTCGATATATATTCTATGCAAAGTATTAATTTCTTGAGTGAATTTAAAAGGCGGAATGTGAACGAGATAATATTTTTAAAGACAGTAATTTAATAATCTTAATAATGCAATAATCATTCTAAATGGCGGCTCCGACTATATATATGCTTCTTTTCTAGAAGGCATGGTTAGAATGGTGAGTGGAATAGGCTTCAGTTGCTAAGTTCAAGGTAGAGCTAACGAAAGCTGCGTATTTTGAATTACTTATATATCACAAGTTTTATTAATATAACAGGATACGCTTGTCGCAGCTTTATGATACAATTTCTTTTGGTCACCGGGTTTATTTACCCAGTTGCTTCATAGACCTTAGTCTTTTGATAAATCTATTCTGAGGCGCGAATCATTTGTTTATGTGTTGTCTTATTTACGCAGGTGTCTCTGACGCTTTGCTTGTTTTTCCATTCGTGTGTACGCGCGCACTTCCAACTGCCGCTTACCTCCTTTATCTATATATGTACATTAACAAATATATTTACATTCCTTATATTTTGTATCAATTTCCAATTTTGAGCTTATTTTTTTCATATTTAGGGAGTATGTTGGAATTAAATAAGACAACTGCGACTCGATTTTGTGGAGATTTTCGCTAGGCACATTAAATCCTTTAATTTTGTGCCTGTAACCTACCTATTACATAATTCAATGACTGCAGTTTTTCAACAGAAATCTGGTCGAAGGAGCAGAATCACTTCAACTGATGACTTGAGCCTGAGTGCTGGTGTATTGCCAATGTATACATGTTAATATTTTCTTCGGTAACTAAAGATGAAACAATAGAATTCAGGGCAACATCTTTAGGAAATCGGTTAGCCCAATTAATGATGGTAAGGAAGAACTCATGGTTGGCCTCTGGCGGGGAATATATAGGTCCACCTCACTCTATGCTTCTTTATCAAACGTGGTAATTCAAAGGAAATCGTAGGAGAGATAATCGATGCCTTCTTAACACGGCCTATTTGAGTGCGCATTTGGCATAATTCGCACAAATGGCAAATAACGATGAATCTTAGATGAGGCGCCAGGCAAATTTCAGTGCGTCAAGGACTTGTCAAGGGTCATACTGTGTAACGAGAAAAAGGCGAATAATGGTTCTATGACACTGTGAGGGAATCCCCACGTGGAAGATCTTTAGCAGAAAGGAACTCCCATGTGCAACAAAGGCCTCAGCTAGGACTAAAGTGGTTTTCCTACCCCCTCCTTCTTCTGCAAGCGGTAGCCTCGAATCAAGTATCCCACGATTCACCTTTATGCGGGCTAAAATAGCTCTGCCAGAAAATTCGAGGCCCTTCGAGAGTAGAGCTGTTTCCCGCTAACCTACAACTCCGGGGAGAGTCAGATATAAATAACGCTCGACTACCCAGAAGACACAAGAAGTTAAAAGTCAGAAGTTCCAAACGGCCACACCTCACGTACAGAAGACATCCGTAACCAACCCCTCCCCTCCCCTTCAGTAACCTAATTGAGTTAATTCCCCCTTTTATTTACTGATGTGATTTTGACCGTTAATTCTCTAAGGTAATTTTACCCATCAATTCTCTCATTAATTTTGTGTAAATAAAATTAGATTTTTATACATGCCTCTTTAAATAACTTTGAGCTTTGCCATTGTCAACAATTTACCTGACCTTGTTGCACTTTCTCGATACTCAGCCCGTCTAAACTCGTGGTTTTCCGTCCCTTTTGTTGGTTCGCTTTCAAGTTATTGGTTCCTACCTCATAGATATAATATGGTATTGATATAATGTAATGTCATACCACGACATATATATATATATATATATATATATATATATATATATATATATATATATATATATATATAAATATATATATATATATTAATATACGTATTATATAATTCTGGTGTCAAGTGTGTTGGGCTTTTTACGAACCCGTGTCATTTTAATTTTGACATTAGGAGTTCCCTTGTTATTCACGTACATCCCTTTTATTTTAATTTTTGTATTGTACTGGCAGAAGGCAAGTTCAAGTTATTTAAAGAGCAGTGGAACGTAAACTATTTAGATTTTGTGTTGGACCCCAGGTAATTAATTTTTTTTTATTGTGTTCGATTTTTGGAGACTTTTCTGGTTATTAATCCAAAAGAGTTAAGGTCTTTGGTGTCCTAATTCAGGTAGGACCATTTTAATTTTTTTTCGCTTAGAAAGAGCAGAGTTAAGTAGCTGTATCATAATTTTTTTTGTGAACAAGGCCTTCACGAATATTCAAGTATTCGTTTCGCGTGGGTAGTGCCCTAGCTCGTTTGCGTATCAGTGTTCCCTCAGTTAACTGCCTCAAAATGTCATCCTTTAAAAAGTTAAGAGTCAGGGTGAAATGTCAGATCTTTCGGGCAAAGACATGCTAAATTACGTACAGGAAGAAGAGAGGAACGAACGAGCAGAGCGAAGGAAATTGGATAGGGAGAAGAACAAACTGAAGATGGAGATGGAGATGGAGGTGGAGGAGAACAAACTGAAAACAGAGATGGAAAACAAACTGAAGATGGAGATGGAGATGGAGAAGAACAAAATGGAGGAGAAAAAACTGACGATGGAGATGGAAGACGTGAACAAATTAGGCAGTATGAGCTGGAAATGAGCCCAAATCAAATGGTTTCTCAGTCCATCGGTTCCCGGGCTGAAATTCCCTAAACTCCTTCAGTTCACCTTCCCGCTTTCAATGATGGAGAGGACTTTGGGTCACTTTTGGCCCATTTTAAAAGAATCCTTAGGATCAATAGATGGGATCTCGAAAATCATGGCTTCGCTCGTTTACTTTTCCTTCTGAATGCCAAGTTAAGGGATATCTTCGTATCTCTTCCTCCGGAAGCAACTTTGGACTATTCCATTGTTAAAGTCCGAATTGCAACCCGCTGTTCACATGAATAACGAATTCTACTGCTCCCGATTCCGTCAGAAAAGGATCCGCCCGAGCTAAACCTTTCGACAACACGGGTACATCCTCCAAAGAAATTTTTAGTGTTGGCTGGATACGTGCAAGATTCCCCAGGTCTACGAGTCTCTTCTGGACTTTTTCCTTAGGGATGAGCTTTTAGCTTCCGTGGCTCCCGAAATTCGCGCCTTCATTAAAGATAAACGTTGCGCCACTTTCATCGATTGCTTGGAAGAGGCTGATGTTCACGCGGGTAGTCACGATTTATACCCTAAGAATGTTAAAAAGGCTCCCCAATCGCCCCACAAAACTAAATTTTATGGCGCTAGTCCGTCGAAGCCAAGAAACTTCCATCCATCGGAACACCGAGATGTTAAGCCATTAGTTTCTTCTCCCCCGGTTGTGTTTTCCGTCCCTTTTGCTGGTTCGCTTTCAAGTTATTGGTCCCTCCCTCATAGATATAATATGGTATTGATATAATGTAATGTCATACCATGACAGACACTTATCGGATGCTACTGATATTTTCTGTCCAATTTCCTTATTTTATCGATTTTGGATGCACTGAAAATATATATTGGAAAAAAACATTTCTTGTACTAGCCGTTTCCTTTTTGGTAACTTTGTAATGGCGATCGCTCATGGGAGAACATGACTACTGAAGATCATGAAATTCCTTGGTTTTGAGGTCGAAATAAGTCGGCGTGTCGGTAAAAGGCATGGAAATGGTAATTTAAACTCAAGTTTGTTGCCTTTGCTGTTCCTTGGCTTGCTGGTGTCTATTAATTGACTACTGATCGTTTCTGAATAGGTTGTTAGGGTTGTGAGTCTTCCCTTGTTCAATTATTGAATTCACGAGCCCAGGTCAAGTGAGGTTTCCAGTGTCGTTGTGTTAATGTGAGCAGTCTGGTTGTTCTTCTGCTCCTTATTCTCGTTGAAGATCAAGGACGCTGCACAGAGCTATCGATTGTCGTCTCTTACCTGCTGCATTGAATATGGATGTTGTTTGAGCTAGTTTGGCTTGTCCGTTACCTTTTACTTATATAGACAGACGTCACTGTTCACGATCATTAAAAGACTTGAAGTCACTAATGGGCTCTAGAAAATAGGCAGTTATTGCTTCATGAGATATTTGCGATAAATGGATGAGTGACAACGTAGTTCGGGGAACCTAAATGTCTTTCCAATTTGAGAAATGGAATTTTCAATCTTTCTGGCTACCCTTAGCATTTCCCGTTTTAAAATTAGCTTTTTAATTAGCACATTAATTGTTGTTCACAATGAATTAGGAGATGTCAATTCACCACTAATACCGATCTTTTGATTTGCATAAAATCACCTAGTGTGTGAAGGACGCGCAAGATTTAGTGCCTCAGTTTCACTTATACTAAATCTTTTTAAACATTTGGCTATGCATTTTTTTCTCTGTGTTGTTTTATCCCCCCTGTTTCATGTTCATTGTCGTGCGTAATTAATTTTTGTGCTTTGCTTGCGTTGTTTTAGTCATATTAATTTTGCCCTGCATATTATTGATAAAATAGTTTCTTCTAAATGGTTGTGAAATTATTTTTTCAAGAAGTAATACACTGTCCAGTGTGTTTCCTTAAACTACAATTGCTCCTCTTTGAGTTTTTTTCCAGTTTAGTTTTAACAGGAAGCTTTTCTTTTGTTTTACGATTTCATCTAATTTCAAACCCTGCGAGTATATATATATTTTTTCATTTAAATTTATTTAGGCTTTTTTCCTTGTCTGCACATGTTCTCATATTTTGTACGTTTTGTATTTCTCTCATACGCATTACTCTCTCTATGCGTATTTAATATGTAATTGAATTATGCCTTTTTTTTTTTCATGCTCATACGCAGACACTATATCCGGTACTCAATGACTGAATCCACATATAAAGCTCAACCTGGTGCTTCCTTCCATCTGTATAAAGATCAGGGCACCCGGCATGCTAAATGTTCTGCATAAACTTATAAGGTTCGCTCCAGGAACCGCTTGCTGTGTTTTATTTTTAACTTTGACTTACCCACCCCCGTGAACTCTTCCCGTGTCCTCTACTATGACTACTGCCGCGATTTTCTATATGGCTTCCTTGAATTGCCAAGCAGTATTATTATAATTGGCATATTTTATCTCTGTCAATATTATATCGCATTCTAATGAGATATTCTGCATCAGTGAGACGTGGGTTACCCTCTTCTAATAATTCAATTTTTTCCGACCCTACTCCCGCAATATACATGTTCTTACACCATTGTAGAGCTAACAAGAGAGGTAATGGAGCTAGTGTTATTACTGCTAACCTCTACTTCCCCTCATTTTGAAGTAGTTTTTACTACTCTTGCCCTTAGTCCATTGCTCAACTTGATAAAAATCTACAGACCATCTGGTCACCTATCAAATCTCTCTTTTGACGAACTGGGTGATATCTTCATTGTCACCTTCTCATACTCCTTCACCATCGGAGTTTTAATCCACGACTTCAATATCTTCCAAACGCCACCTCACAACAATGACTCTGAATATTTCCTATTTTTTTCTCTCTCTCAATTTGTCCTTCCCTTCATTCATACTAAAGGAAAAGTTCTTGGTCACATTTACTTCCAATACCCAGTTTACGAACTCTGTGTTAAGGACCCCTCGTATGCTTTTGCTATTATTCTAGCGAGGTAACTCTTAGTTCTTGAATTATCCTGCCATCGGTTCCCTATGGCAAAGTCACACCACCATAGGCAATCCTGCATTCAACCTGGGATGATTTTTCTAGATCTCACCTCATTTCTCCCTAAAGGCCCTACTGTCTCACACTTTTGTGACACTAACCTAACCCTATGCTCTTTTTCGGACTTAGTCTCCTTCACCTGCCCAGAATCAAGCTTCCCGTACTCCTGTTTACGTTTGCTGAGCAAGTGCACCTTAGTTCTCCAGCATTCTCTTTGAGCCAGCAAATCAGAAAAGAATGAGAAAGGCGCCTCTTTTCCACCCGCACTCGAAGAATAGGGAGAAAACAAGCTTCTCTATCCTATTCTCCCTCAAATTATGCGTGCATAGGCTACAGGTGATCTTCTTGCGAGGACCGTAACCGTAGCTTCATTTACGAAAACAATCAAACTACTCGTGCACTTTGCAAGTTCCTCTATCCTCTTTCGTCTCCCAAGCTACTCCACTCTTTCCCCCATTTCTCCTTTCTCCAATCCGGCTTATTTAACTTCTTTTCTGGAAAGATTTCATCTTTTTCATCTTGTCCATAACATTGTGGCTCGAGTACTCTCGTGCCACCCCTCTGCTACCTGAACATTCATGGTGTCAATTAAATTTTTAATTGCGTTTAAAGACTTCTCCAATTAAAACTTATAAGCATCGGATCTTAGTGTTAACTCTCCTCCACACTGGTTGTTTCCCGACAACAGAGAGCACTTTGCTGGAACAGCACACTTCTTTCGGTTCCTCGTACCGTTCTCTGCTGCATGGATGATATTGCATTCTATATCTTTACCTCTATGTTATGGAATGACTTTCTTCCTGTCATACGCTCTTCTTTCCCCATGGCGTTCTTACGTTGGATTAGAAAATCCATCTCTTTCTAGTCGATAGAGCAGCGCCCTCTGATGGAATCAAGGCAGTGAAGGACGCTATATAAAACCTCTATTATTGTTGTCAATAACTCAATGCCCATATGTTGCCTAGAATTATTTTTGTAACAAAATATTCCGAGGAATTAATAAACGAGCATTCAACAATATTTCTTTTAACGTAGTCATCTGAGTTGTAAATAAATTTAGCAGAATTCCAAATAATAGGATTAGATTTCAGATAAGTCAACAAAGAAACCACTATTGCTCTCACCTTTTCTAATATTCTATTTGTGTTGGGGCAAACGAATATTTACTGATTTTGCAATATTGCTTAGGGCAAACTGCATAATCGACAAAATAAACCACTTCTATATTCTTCTATTATTTTGTACCAAGATTTTGTACGTAGTAGACTTAGATATGTCTGAAATGTTTAAACATTTCAGGAGACGGGGAAGAAAGGAAAAGGCCTCAGAAAAAATAAAACAAGGGAGTTCTTAAAAGTGAATGCCTCAGGATTTCAATTCTGTAAAACGTCACTTGCCGGATCTAAGCAGCTAGTAAGAAAGTTGAGAGGGGAATTGAGGTTGTTACCTATTTTGAAAATCTTCGAAATCTCAAAATGCAAGAATTCCGTGCTGGTCAGCCGCAACCCTCGGAAAAACATTGAAGTAAATATAGAACGTTTGACTTTATCCCTATGACCATAAAAAAAATAACTATAGGAACCAGCGTTGGTAGGCTTTCGATAAACGGGAAATTTAAATAGTGACGGATTCCTGTGAATTAGTAGATCTAAGAACGAGAGAACACCATTTTGCTCAAGTTCAAGGGTAAATTTCATTGAGGGAATGAGAGAATTAAGTTTAGTGAGAAAACCTTTGAAATCCTTGAAAATGGGCCACAAACAAATAATATTCTTTATGTTTCTAAACCAAATAAGGTGAAATTCGATAATAGTGGAGAGTAAAGTAGTTTAACAAAACTCTCTATATAAATTAGAAAAGACAAAAGATAAACAATTTCCTATAGTTAAAACAAACTTTTGAAGGAAAAATTTGCCATTAGAAGAAAAATTAAAAGTTTTAGTACACATGGAGATGTGGTCAATAAAAAATATAAACAGGCAAAGGATTATCAGCTTTACGTAAGTTATCACAAGGAAGGGTGGAAAATCGTTAACCACCACATTATTAAAATGAGAAACTATATAGAGTCTTTAAATGTTCTTTTGATCCAAAACAAATACAATGTTAGAAGAGGTAAAAGCAATACTGCTTTCTTTGCTAGCTTATATGAAAATATTATCTTATCAATTGGAATTCGGATAAATTAATATACAACTAAGTCGCCTATGTTTTAAGATATATTATTGAATGCTCGTTCATTAATTCCTGGCCTAATTTCAATATATTTCTGGTTTCTTTAAACTGGACTCTGTCATTAAGAAGCTTATTTTAAACGATATTGTCAAGGATAAATCGTAGCCATTTGAATTATTAAACTTGTCCTATTTCTTTTATTTATTGAACAATGTATTTGTAATTGCATATGTATGTATTCATAGTTATATTTGTACTTTTCACCCAGACTCTCTCACACGTAGATATTTTTGAAGAGATCTTATATACGAGGTGCGGTTAATAAGTTTTGCAAATCGGTAGGGGAAAACAGAGGAAGAGGGATGGCCGTTTGTAGGGGTGTTAGGACAAGTTATGACAAGCCAGGACCTGCAGACGCACGCTCCTGCCTCGTCTATTTAAGAAGCAGTAGTTGATAGCAGATGGTCAGTCACGAATTTTTCAAAAATGGAGAAGGTTGAGCACTGCGCACTGATCAAATTTTTGACCAAGGAAGGCAAGAATGCAAAAGAGATCCATGAACGCATGGTTGCAGTGTACACCGACACCGCCTCTTCCTATGCATCATTGCTCGCTGGAATAGGGAGATCCACCATGGTCGTGAGTCCTTGGAAGATGACCCCGTCCAGGACGCACGTCAGAAGTGACAAACGAGGACAAGGTTGCCCGTGTAGAGACGATGATCCTCAAAAATCGACGGGTGAAGGTCGAAAAAATCGAGCGAGAACTTGGAATATCACATGAAAGGTTATCAACATCATCCACGACAATATGGCTATGATCAAGGTCTCTGCTCGTTGATTTCATAGAAACCACACGGCCCATGATCGACTTCAACGCCGTCAAAGTCAACAAGGCCAGAGTTGCAAAAGCGGCCCTGCACGAGTGCGAATTCGAAGAGCTTAACCATCTCCCCTACACTCCCCAGCGACTTCTTTTTATTCCGCCAGCTCAAGGCTGCACTGCGTGAAATCCGGTTTGGGGACGATGAAAATGTCTTGCTAGCCCTCCAGGAGTGATTGAACAGCAGTCGGGAGATTTCTGGTTGTCGGGAATTCGAAGCCTTAGGGACAAGTGGCGCAAGTGCATTAAAGTCGAGGGTAGTTATATTGAAAAATAATAAAACACTTTTCCTCATATCTCGTTTCCTTATATCCGAATTGCGAAACTTATTGACCGCCCCTCGTATATGTCTTTACCCTTCGGTACCTGTTTTTAATATTTTTTCCTACTTTTCACACCTACTCTGTTTTGTGTCTTTAGGTATTCCTTGAGAATGAGCTGAACAAAGTTCGAAAGTACTTGGAATCTGCTTTTCATGTTTTTCTGTGGGATTTTCTGCAATTATATAAATGGTTTTCAACAAGGACGCTCGAGCTCTGTCTGGCGATAGTGGCCATGTTGTTATAGCGACATCTGGCAACCTCACTGTGAACTATTTAACAGTACTTGGCAAGTCAGGAGGGAAGGTTATAGCGTTAAACAGCGTGTGCCAATCCTCAAATGTTATTATAAAAAACAGTGTTCCGTTCGACAAACTATGCGCGCACTACGTGGTTTCTATCCTCGCCACAATCGTCCTGCCGAGTCCACTTTTCGACGCTTGACAATCAGCCAACACCCGTACGTCGCCGAAACGCAAGGTCTGCTGAAAACATCGCTTCCGTAAATGAAAGTGTACGGGAAAATTCCAAGCAGTTAATTTCTCGTCGTTCACAATAACTTGAAATTTCTTCGACTTCAGTTTGGTGAATTATGCCTAGGAACTTGGGTTTTCACCCGTACAAAATCCAACTTATCCAGGAAACTAAGGTAAACAACCATAGACAATGCCGTTTGTTCGCTAATTGGGCTCTAGAGCAGTTGGAAAATGCTCCAAGTTTTCCCTCCAAATCATCTTCACCGACGAGGCACATTTTTGGATGAATGGATTTGTGAACAAGCAAAATTGTCGGATTTGGGAAGAAAACAATTCACATGAGATATACCAACACCAATTGCATCACAACCTTCAATGTTCTGTTGATGATTTTCGTCTAACGGAATCATTGGTACGTATTTTTTCAGAACAAAGAAAACAATTCACATGAGATATACCAGCACCAATTGCATCACAACAGTCAATGTTTGTTGATGATTTTCGTCTAACGGAATCATCGGTCCGTATTTTTTTGAGAACGAAGATGGGATTGCCATAACCGTCAACTGCGAGACCTACAGATGGATGATAATCAATTTCTTGTGGCTTCAACTGGATTATATGCCTGATATGGATACTGACCACAACCTGCCACACTGCGCACGCCACAATAGATATTTTGCACCAGTGATTTCAGAGCCGGGTCATCTCGTGCGGCGGCGACGTCAACTGGCCACCGGCATCATGCGATTTAACGCCATTAGATTACTTTCTTTGAGGCTACCTTAAATCGCAGGTCTATGCGAATAATCAGCGAGCAGTTATTGTCCTCATTTCAACATAACAAACACTATCCAGCAAATTATGACAAAGTCATCAAAAATTGGGCCTCCAGAATACGTTCCACCAAGCGAAGCTGCGGCGGACATTTGAGCTACGTCATATTGGACCCCTAATGCCATAAAATGTTCTTTCAAATTTAAAATGAATTGAGTGTATATATCACACATTTAAAAATTGAGCGACCTTATTGAAAGACCCTTTATATATGTATATATATATATATATATATATATATATATATATATATATATTTATATATGGGAAATATCACGGAAGGAAACTGAATAAAAAGCAGATTCCGTCAATTAAATTCACCGTAGAAAAGGAAGTAAATAAGACCTTCCATCTTTGGATGTCCTAATAATTAGAGAACCACATAGAGTTAAATTTACTGTTTATAGGAAACCGACAGATAATTTATCTTATGTCCATTTTTATTGAAGTCATCCCCAGAATATAAAATCTGCTGTTTTTTTCTCCATGTAGCTTAGGGCTCTTCGAATATGTAGTCCCGACTCTATAGATAAAGAATACACAAAAATTTAAGATATTGCTACCAATTTATGCTACCCAAAGTAACTTCTAGAAAAATGTATGAATATAGCCACAAAAACATTTAAGAATTGTAAATTAGAGACAATAGAACCTTGTAAAAACCTATTAATTTTACCCTATCATGATAATTTTAGGTCTGTAGTGCTGATTCTAAAATAACTGAATATTAAGGTCGCCTTTGAATACAATCATACATTAAAATATCTCTTAATAAAGCATAGCCTCAATAATGATTATAATGTAATTTACCGAATTCCATGTTTAGATTTTAATTTATTTTATGTAGGCGAAACTTCCAAAAATGTTTCCAAAAGGACCCAACAACACAAAAACGCAGTAATAAGGGTTATCAGAATAATGACTTAGCTGTCCACAATTCCAAGACGGCACACGGAATTAACTGGTCAAAAACTGATACTATAATCCATAGTAATGATTTTATAAAGAGAAATATCCTGGAATCATTTTTAATCTCCCACACAAAGGAGAGTAATCTCAACATTAGCCCAGAGATGTTTTCGCTAGATCCAATTTTATCACTTTTTCTTAAATCCGAATTATCTGTTAGCATTAGGGTGTTGACCTCAAAGGGAAACGTGCTTTGTTTCAACACTGGGTGTCTTACTTTTTCTTGGAAAATGTCGAATAGACGAAAGTACTAACTTCAATCTGCTTTTTATTCAGTTTCCTTCCGTGGTACATATTCATATATATATATATATATATATATATATATATATATATATATATATATATGAATGCAATATCCCGCAGGAAAAAATGAAAAGGTGTTTCCAAGTACTTTCGAACTTTATTAAGTTCCTTATCAAGGATAACTACAAGAAATAGTATTATATTAGAGGTATATATACGAAAGAAAAATATGAAAGACCGCCTCAAAAACAAGAAATCACCAATTAGGAAGAGAGAAGGGGGAAGGTAAAAAAACACATTAAGGATTACAAGAAGCAGGTAGTAAGGTCAAACTAAATCGAAGGAAAGGGTAACAGATTCAAAGAAATAAAGATAGCCTGACGAGGGAGATTATAAGACACGATGAGCAAAAGGGGGAAGAATACAAAGTACAAAACAGAGCAGTGACAATTAAAAAATAAAAATGAATAATAAAAAAAAAATCAAAATAAAATAGGGGCCACATAACTAAGGAATGTATATACAAAAAAACACTAGTAACGCAAGACAAAACTAATTTCTTTGAGTATTAATTTTTGAATTATAGCATCTATTTTATATAAACCAGGGAAAAGGTTAAAATTATCACATTGGCTTATAAAAGCACATTTAATGATGTTCCCTTTTATAGGGTCATTGGAACGATAAATAAATTTGGCCGAGTTCCAGTTAATTAAATGGTTCTTATCTGACATATGGACAAAGAAAGCACTGTTATCTTCCCCTCCTACCTGCTTCTTGTAATCCTTAATGTGTTTTTTTACCTTCCCCCTTCTCTCTTCCTCATTGGTGATTTCTTGTTTTTGAGGCGGTCTTTCATATTTTTCTTTCGTATATATACCTCTAATATAATACTATTTCTTGTAGTTATCCTTGATAGGGAACTTAATAAAGTTCGAAAGTACTTGGAAACACCTTATCATTTTTTCCTGCGGGATATTGCATTTATTTGCCACCCTCACGTGATAATTTGTGAGTTTTTCATTTTATATATATATATATATATATATATATATATATATATATATATATATATACATATAACTGCACTTACCCCATAAATTTTAATCGATTAGCATGGAAAATTAATTTAGCTATAATTTATTTGGGCACAAGTTGAACTCGTCTTTGCTCGAAACGTAGCCAAAGAAAATAAATGTTAGTGAAGCATGTTATTTTTTGGCAATCGGATTCTTTTTCTAAATATTTATATATATATATATATATATATATATATATATATATATATATATATATATAATAATAATAATAATAATAATAATAATAATAAAGTTAAAGCGAAGGTTTTAATCTTTTTCCTATTCTCCTGCTATAATATGACCTTTTCATCTGGAAGTATCAGCGCTAAAGTTCACAATTGAGCCAACTTTCGAGTTTTCTAGATCTTATAGTCTTATTTCGCATCGATAAATTAGCTGCAAAGGCATTTTTGCTCCGGAAAAAATGAGGAACACTATGTTTATGAGATATTAATCTAAGAAAGAGAGTTGTATATCCGCAACTTTAAACATATATGTGTCAACGAATAACAAACAGTATTGTTAGAAATTGGGCATATTACAATACACAAAAAAATTACAGAGCAAAGAAGTAAAACAGTTACAAAAAGTAAAAAATGTGAAAATATATCGAAACACGGCCTCTGGAAAGTATGAGATGCCAATATATACCTCTGAATCAAAGGAATATAATAAAGAAAAATGCTATTGCCTGTGATCCTCAAAAGGCTACAATGCCTGCCTTGTCCGTGTCTCTACTATCTCTTCTATTTTGTTGCGTGGCTGGGTCATATTTTAGTTGCTTAGAGACCAACTTCTCACCTATTCATTCTAAGAGTTTCGTTTCCATTCCAATTTTTCGCTATTTGATTTCGTGTCAGTTTTATTATTGTCTCTGCTTTGAGCCCAACTTGGTTTATTTCAAGAATATACTTATCCTGTGATTTTATAATAAAATAGTGGCAGTTAAAAAGAAAATATGTTAACGAGCTTTTTACAACATTATATGCCTTTGAAGTTTAAACATACTTAATACAAATTTCATTAACATTTCTTTGTGCTGAATTTCCTGGTTCAGGATGATCGGAGCCCTGACATAAATCTAATTGAGAGCTTGTGGAGGGGACTAGGAGAGGGAAGATAGGTGAAAACCCCAAGCACAACTGGAAAATGCCTTCGGGTAGTGCGCTCCTGTGGGTGAAATTTTTAGTGAGGAATTGATTGAAAAGATTTACATATTAAGTTCTAATATCTTATAACAACCGAAAAGTATTTGTTAATGTTTAATAAACATATAACATTCGAACTTCTCAACCCTATCTGTTATATTATCTGTTTCTATAATTTAAACCCCAATATATCGTGAATAAATATGTGCAGTGCTTTCCATTCTAACATATACTATGTACTTGTATAACTTATATCCATGCGTAATTTATATCAATAATTTATCATGCATTACTTAGAATTATTTGGTTTGAAGCCACTCTAATCTTTGTGATGTAATCCTAAGTATCTGAATTATTATGGGCGCTACTATATTTATATAAATAAATATATATATATGCAAAAGATCCCCCAGGAAAATGAAAGGCGCATTCCTGTGAGATTTTTTGCATTTATTGCTCTACTCATGCCCTACTTTGTAAGTTTCTCATATCCATAAATATATATATATATATATATATATATATATATATATATATATATATATATATATATATATATATATATATAAATATATATATATAAGTAGAAGCACTTTTTTTACACTGTTGGGTAAACGCCTCTCAGGAGATCCCTTTGATCACATTTAAGGCATTGTGTCTCTTACATTAGTCGAGCGATTAAATGAATTTTATTTTTCTAATACGGGTAAGGTCATCTTCAGTTTGCTCATTTTCCTCTTGTCTTTTTTCTATAAATTTGTCTTGCCCTTTTCAACCTTTCAACTTTTCTTTTTAATTAATCTTTCACCCTTGTTTCTGCTCTTTTTATCTATTTCTTTTTAGGCACTACAAATTATTCCGGAGGTTTATTTTTTTACGTATTCTTAATTTTGTTGTGATCTTTATAGCAATTTACAAATGTGGTTTCCATAATTTCAAAAAAGTAAGATATAATTGTTAAAATGTTTTTTCTTAAGTATTAAGGCATATCACTTCGTAAAATGTACCTAGTCTTTCTTATACATTCATTGCCTCACTTTTTATTCGTACTAATATCTTTGCCCTATTTATATCATTAATGGCAAGCTGTTATACGCCTCAGTATTTCTCTACCTACACTAGAATTGGATCGTCTATTTTATAAACAATAAGCGCTGAAAAAAATTATTGATATTTATTATTTCAACAAAAGGCCCACATGGTAAGCTTCAGCAACGACGTCTCCGCGGTCTGTTAGGTGTACACAATCAAGAAGCCAGCCTCCGTGATGATGCTCGCATTGTTGCTTTTAGTGCCGATAAGATCCCGCTGGCATGGTTTACAGCTTGCTACAGACTTTCTGCGCCGATTACAGGAAAATGCAGCCACGGAATTCCTCCACTGTGTGAGAAGAATCGCGAAGAAGGAAAAATACGTCTTTCACCAGGACGCTGCCTAGCTCACACGCCCAAGACCGCGAAAGAGTGGTTAAGGTCAAAAATGAACATCTGGTTCGAATGAAGTATCGCCTTCACAGTTACCTAAACTCCTCACATTGACTACAGTGTGTGGGCGCATGTCCAGGTCAAGGATTACAAGGTCCACCAAGGCAAATTCGACGAACTAAAGTCCACCCTCAACTGCGTGTTGCAAGTATGATGAAAGAATTCGTCTGTAACGTACGCACGGCCTTCAGATCAGGCCTCGCTATATATGATAATTAAGGAAAATATCAAGAAAAGAAATTGTAATAAACTCATTACTATTTTTAAAATGAAGCTTTAAAAGAGAATTTTGAGTTAGATTCTCAAATTTTAACACAACTTATATAATTATTTTTTTATCATGTGCAAACGTACATTTTAAGATATGTGTAAATGTACGTTTCAAAATATAAAACTAAAATTTAGGATACCTAAAAATACTGTCGTAGAATGACCATTGGTTTTGATCACTATACTCTTTGACACCCTTTTAGTAGCAGTATGCTTTAAGGGGCGTAAATTACTTCTATGATGAAGTGGGCTTTGTTCTAAGAGTGCTAATTCAGTAGTTTTGTTCTTAAGGAAGAGCTATTTTATACTCATAAGAATAAGAAGAAACACCAGATATCTACCAAAATAAAAATGTATTTTAAATGAAACACTTACCTATTACAAACCAACAGTTAACACATTCCTATCTTTGGCTTCTAAGATCTTTCGCACGGATACAATGAAAAAAATAAACAAATAGGCTTCCCGTAAACATACCATTTGCCGATAAGGATTTTTATCGCGACTCTATTTGATTAGCGTTAAACATTAAATTAACGTACTCTCGTCTACTAGCACATATGACCTAGGTTGAAGAACAATGGTTTCTACTCCCCTTTAAAACGTGAGACGTACTAAACTTCTACTATCGCAATATGAATATAAATGTTTTTTTTAACTTACATGACAGAAGGTATTAGGTATTGCCGGATGTTGCTGAAGGACTTATCTCTCACTTTGAAGTGTTGTGGCCGCTGGTTGAATTTTCGTCGAGGAGGGGTAGCTTGCCGCTTGTGACGGGGGCTGATTCTTCGACGTAATTAAAGAACGAGAGCTCGTTGGGGCTGGGTTCTTTTCCTCTCACTCTTACGGTTCTTGAGATGTGAGAGTCGCTCGAGTGTGAGTGGCTTTGCTTTTGTTCAGTCGGACTTCTTTGCAGACTGAAAAGGCTTCTTCGGTATGACACCGATATAAAACTTGAATATTTAGGTTAATACGGCCCTGAAAGGGGGGATCGATTTTCTCAATCTGATCCTATCAGTTCTCACGGAAATAGTCTAGTATGGCTGAAGGATCGATCTTCACGAGCTAATCCTTCTTCTGGCGTATCGACTTCTAATCTTCTTGTCTGGCTGAAAGATCGATCTTCACGAACTAATCTTTCCCCTGGCGTATCAACTTCTAATCTTCTTGTCTGGCTGAAGGATCGATCTTCACGAACTAATCCTTCTCTGGCGTATCGACTTCTGATAATCCTCTCTCTTTCTTTGCGTGGCTTATTTATAGGCGGATAGCCGCCCCTTCAAAAGAGGGAGGTGACCAGGCCACAGAGGCAAGGAAGGGGGGACGCGAATGGTGAGTTAGCATTTAAGGAAAGCGAGAATGGCACTGGGGTGCCCAAGTCAGCTCGCTAATTAGAGGCTCGCAACCACACCGCTACTTGGCGTGTCTTTTAACTCGCACCGCTTTTTTATCCATAAACACGGGTTTATGGGTCTCGTAGGTAATTGGATCGTTAGAGCGTCGTTTAAGAACCTTATGGAGGGCGCCTTGAAACAGATGTTAGCTCCAACTGCCCACAGCGGCGGGAGGGTCAAACAGGGTAAGCAGTTATGGTTATTCGCCGGCTACCTTTCCCACGCTTCTCCTCATGAAGGAAGGGGGGGCTTTAATGAACCTATACTCCTCCAGGATGCTTAATGTAGCCATTTTTCTACATTTACCTCCCTCCTAAAGAAATTAACGGAGGAGGTTATTCCAATCCGACGCTTACAATAATATACATGGGTAACTTACGGAACATTATATTATACTATAAATTCTAATTTACTCGGGAATGCCTCGATAACATTTCACCTGAACTTACATTAATTCCTATATTACTGTGCCAACTTAGGATCTTCTTAACTACCACTAGGGGGTTACTCACCCCTACTTAATTACAATTCTACTGATTTACACTTAACTTTGCTATAATCCAATAGTTGCACTGCTATTTAATCGTCGACAGGGTTCCGACTTAACGAGTCGGCCATACAATTGTTGGACCCTTTTATATAGTGAATGGAGTACTGGTACTCCATCAAAAGTAAACTCCATCTCAGGAGTCTTCCATTCTTATTCTTATTTTTACTTAAGTATGACAACGGTATATGGTGGCATTCCAACTTAAACTCGCTCCCTATTAGATAATATTTGAATTTACCTTTGGACCATATTATGGCCAAAGCTTCGATTTAGATTGTAGCGTAGGCTTTTTCTCTACTCAGAAGGTTCCTACTGACATAGGCTATGGGATAGTCTGTTTTGTCATCTTCGTATTGAAGCAATACTCCGCCTAACCCGTTTTGACTAGCGTCCCTGTGAATGCCGAAGATCTTGTTGGGATTTGGTAAGCGAAGAATGGGCGCAGTTACGAGTTTTCTTTTTAGAACCTCCAACTGAGTTATGGCATGGTGATTCCACGTGACAGGGTCTGACGCTGTCTTTTTTAACAAATTATACAGTTTTATTTCATGGATGAAATCCTTGGCACATCCGGGGTTTTCAGAAATGACTACTGGGAATTCCATAAGCAAGTTCAACATTTCCCCTTTCTGTTAAATCTCTAAGTGGGGATTTATCTTTAAATCCACCAAAGGGGCTTTCGGGTGTAGGTGAGAGCGATGGAAGTTCGTATTCCTCGTCTTGTTCCAAACACACGGTTTGTATGACTAGCAGGGGCGTACCCGGGTGAACGGCATCCATCGGTTCTTCTTCGTCTAGAAGAGTAATATTCTTTATGCACGCGCGGCGGTGATATTTTTTTAGCATGTTTATGGGATAGGTTCTTCGCCCTGTTGGGGTATCTATCAAGTAATCGACTGGAAGTAGTTTATTAAAATACTCCATCAATTCTGAGGTGAATTGGTGCCCTCTACCTGATAGAATTTCTTTAGGAAGGCCTCCTCGGGCAAATATTAAAATTAATGCTTCCGCGCAGGAAATAGTGTCAATCTTTCGTAGTACCACAGCATCTGGGAACCGGGTGGCACAATCCACTAGGGTAAGGATGTAGGAGTGTCCTCCACTTGAAGGGGGGTGAATTGGTCCCACCAAATCAATAGCAACTCGAAAGAATGGTTCGGTTATAACGGGCACCTTTTGTAAGGGTGCGGGAGGTACCCGTCCTCTGGAGGGATCCTTCTGACACACGTCGCATAATCGGCAATAGGCCACAATTTCCATGGCGGCCTGGGGCCAATAAAAGTGTCGGAATATTTGCTGCACCGTTTTGTTTTGCCCAAAGTGTCCGGCTAATATTCCATCATGCGCGTTATTCAAAATTCTTTGCGTGTATTCTTGAGATACACACAGTGCTTTGTTGTTCTCCTTATCCTCCTCGCTGATAGTACGGTATAGAAGTGAGTCTTCTGAGATATACTGGATAGGCTTCTTTCCTTTCACTTGGAGAGTTTCACCTTCAATAGCTTTCTCCCATAAAGGTTTAAGAGTGGGGCATTCCTTCTGAGCAATGGCGAAGGAAGTCAATTTTAACCCCTTGTCTTCGAGGGTAAACCTCGGGGTCAACTTAGCAGGTTGCTCTTTCCTCTGGGCTTCTTGTGCCCGGGTGACTACTTGTTGGGCCACTTCTTGCTGGGGAATTAGGGGGTTTTGTCCGATTAGTACTGCACAGAACTTAATCGGGGCTACTACCACGTCCGTCCAACCGGTGAACTATCTGCATTGTATATGCCATCTCACGACGGGGAATCGATTGTCGCGTTCTAAAATGTCGTGGACGATTGCGAATTTCTTATGGTTAGGGTTTAATGGGGGCAGCAACTTGTTGGATACCACTATGCACGTACATCCGGTGTCTCTGACTAAAGTGGATACTCGGCACCCATTAACGGTGCGCTTATCAAATTGTAGGCCGCCTGGCGAACCTTTGTTGAATAGAAAGTTTACCTGTTGCTGAGGCTCTTCGGATGTTTGCGTGAGGACGTAGGACGAATCAGCTTGACCTGCTGGGATCGCGGCAGTCAGGTTTTGCACCTGTTGTCTCGAGGTCTTCCTCAGTCGGGAGTTCTGTGGGCACTGGAAACTCAGGTGATCTATTATCCCGCAGGTATAACAAGTGATTGACTTCCTGGGATACGTGCCGGTATTAGGGTATGATCCTTGTGGAATTCTAACTTCTTTTTGATTTTTTTCTTCTCCAAAATTTGGCTTATAAGTTCCTTTTGCTACTGAGAACTTAAAGGGATTCTTCTGCAAATGCCTGGGTGGTGGCCTATTTTTCTTTTGACAGGAAGCCTTCTCTTTCTTGCACTCCCTCGGATATAAACGATGATTTACCGCGTGGAGGTCAGCCTCGTCCAGACACTTGTTGAAGGTAGAAGCTTTTCGGTCCTTAACGAATGCACGGATTTCCTGGGGTAGTGTGCTTAGTAACTGATCTCTTAGCATGATGTGGACGACCAAAGCGACTTCGTTCTCTACCTCTTCTGACTTCATCAAAAAGTGTAGGCTTCGACGAAGCTCAAAGCCAAAATGTTTGTATGTTGGTCCAGGTCTTAAACGAACCTGCCGGAACTTCATCCTATATTCTTCCAGGTTACAGTTTGTTGCTGAGAGAAGTTCGGCTTTGAGAGTGGAATACTCCACAGTCGCTGCTGAGGGTAAAGATACGAATATCTCTCTAATCTTACGATGGAGTAGCGGTAACAGACTGGCGACCCCATCTTCTTATAGGTCCCAATTATTGACTTTAAATATTTTCTCAAAATATGAGAGATATGAGCATCAATCTTCATTGTCCCTGTACTGCGGGAGTTTCATGCTGGCCACTGGTGAAACTCCTGTTCTGGATGACACTGACTGCACCTCTAACTGGTCTTTGCTAAGAGCTCTTTTGTGGGCCCTTATCTTCTCTCTTTCATCAGCTTCAACTTTCGTCTTTTCTCTTCTTTCATCAGCTTCCATTTTCATTTTACGTTCCTCTCTTCTTTCTTCTCTTTCGTTTCTCTCTTTCTCCTCAATAAACGAGCTTAGATCGGCTCCTTCCAGTCCAAGGCTTTGACCTTGCATCCGATAAAGGTCAAACAATGCCATCGCGCTTATGTCAGTCATCTACCTTGTTGTAAATCAAGCCTGACCTACTCCACCACCGAAACTTACTACTTAGCCTAACAATTATCTTTAGCTTGATTCTCCCTCTAATTTACCTATTTTCCTCTCGTCAAATATTGTATTATTCCTAGTATTCCTTTTACGTGTTAGCTCGTCCTGAAATAGATAATGCTGGGTTCTTTTTGAAATAAAACCTATAGAACTGACACCACTTTTATAATATGTCGTAGAATGACCCTTGGTTTTGATCACTATACTCTTTGACACCCTTTTAGTAGCAGTATGCTTTGTGGGGCGTAAATTACTTCTATGATGAAGTAGGCTTTGTTCTAAGGGTGCTAGTTCAGTAGTTTTGTTCTTAAGGAAGAGCTATTTAAAACACATAAGAATAAAACGAAACACCAGATATCTACCAAAATAAACATGTATTTTAAATGAAACACTTAACTATAACAAACCAACAGTTAATACATTCCTATCTTTGGCTTCTAAGATCTTTCGCACGGATACAATGAAAAAAATAAACAAATAGGCTTCCCGTAAACATACCATTTGCCGATAAGGATTTTTATCGCGACTCTATTTGATTAGCGTTAAACATTAAATTAACGTACTCTCGTCTACTAGCACATATGACCTAGGTTGAAGAACAATGGTTTCTACTCCCCTTTAAAACGTGAGACGTACTAAACTTCTACTATCGCAATATAAATATAAATGTTCTTTTTAACTTACATGACAGAAGGTATTAGGTATTGCCGGATGTCGCTGGAGGACTTATCTCTCGCTTTGAAGTGTTGTGGCCGCTGGTTGAATTTTCTTCGAGGAGGGATAGCCTGGCACCTGTGACGGGGGCTGATTCTTCGACGTAATTAAAGAACGGGAGCTCGTTGGGGCTGGGTTCTTCTCCTCTCACTCTTACGGAGCTTGAGACTTGTAAGTCACTCGAGAGTGAGCGGTTTTGCTTTTCTTTGGTCAGACTTCTTCGCAGGCTGTAAAGGATTCTCCGGTATGGTACTGATATAAAGCTTGACTATTAAGGATAAAACGGCTTGAAAAGGGGTGGATCGATTTTCACAATCTGATCCTATTGTTTCTAAAGGAAATAGTCTTGTATGGCAGAAGGATCGATCTTTACGAACTAACCCTTCTTCTGGCGTATCAACTTCTAATCTTCTTGTCTGGCTGAAAGATCGATCTTCACGAACGAATCTTTCCTCTGGCGTATCGACTTCTAATCTTCTTGTCTGGCTGAAGGATCGATCTTTACGAACTAATCCTTCTCTGGTGTATCGACTTCTGATAATACTTTTTCTTCCTTTGCGTGGCTTATTTATAGGCGGATAGCAGCCCCATCAAAAGGGGGAAGTGACCAGGCCACAGAGGCAAGGAAGGGGGGACGCGAATGGTGAGTTAGCATCTGATGAGAGCGAGAATTGCTTGGTGGCACTGAGGTGCCCAAGTCAGCTCGCTAATTAGAGGCTCGCAACCGCACCGCTACTTGGCGTGCTTTTCGACTCGCACCGCTTTTTTTTCCATAAACACGGGTTTATGGGTCTCGTAGGTAATTGGATCGTTAGAGCGTCGTTTAAGGGCCTTATGGGGTCGCCTTAAAACAGATGTTAGCTTCAACTGCCCACAGCGGTGGGGAGAAGAAACAGGGTAAGCAGTTATGGTTATTTGCCGGCTACCTTTTCCACGCTTCTCCTTATGAGAGGGGATGGCTTTAATGTACTTATACTTCTCCAGGATGCTTAATGTAGCCATTTCTCTACAAATACATTCTAACAGATGCAAATGTACAATTTTAATATTGAGATGGCAAAAACAATCTATTAACATTCTATCAAATTTTTTTCTAATGATTATAAGTAATTATATAAAATAGTATTTAGTATTACTCGTAGATAATATTTACTATGGAAGATTGATTGCTTCTTAGATTCCTGCGGATAATTTCGGGATATAATGAGGTTTGGAGAGATTTGGTTGGGGATAGGATCTGAGAAACGATAGAAGCACAACGACATAGTGGTTTTATGACTTTTGAAAAGAATAGCATGCTATCCACAAATTGAATATTATTGTTTATGTACAGCAGCGTTCAGAGTAAATCAATGCGTTCTATAATTGGTGTACCATAACATAAATTTTAACTACGTATGCTAAAAGTTATGCAAATTTTGATTAATAAATCGAAATCTTTTAGCAGAAAAGCTATTTACTTACTGAATTGGAGTATCCTAAATTATCCAAACGACAGCAGAAACATATTTATATTGAAATATAACGACTAAAAATCAGTGTAAACAATTGTAAATGTAATAAGTAAATAGTATTTATTGTGTAGAACTTTATCCTGCATGATGATTTGATATTGCCAATCACAGGAACAAACCAACTATTAATACTCTTGCATAATATTCTTTTGTTCCATTCATCTTGAAGAATTTCCTAAAGTTCTAGGACTTTGGGTCATTCCTTGTTCTATACGTCTCCTCGAGTGCCTTCCAAACTTTTTGGATGGGATTCAGGTTTGAATTGAATGCACGCCAGTTTATAACCGTAATGTGTTCGTCGTCCAGGAAGGTCTAAAGCGATATGCCGTGTGGTTAAGGACGTTATCCCGAATGAAGATTGAAGTTTACCCTACGGAAGCTAGTAAATGCTATAGGAAGGATTATCCTCAAACTCGTAATTTGAGATTCGGAATTTTTCGGAATAAATATAGCATTAGATGATACCAACTTGTGTGCACTTGTGTATTTACTGTACCTCATAAACCAACAAGTGGCACAGCGCCTTCCCCCCAAATTACGTCCCAGACCATGACAATTCATCCTCCCAAATTCCCATTATTCTTAGTGCAATTAATTGGCATTTTTCCGTTGCCTGGCAATGATCAAACATCCTGCCATTTGATCCGATCTCACTGATCCTATATACGGCATTGAAATGGCTTAGCTCCATTAGTCATCTGTTCATGAAACATGATCAGAGGAGGAAGTAAGACAAATCTTTTTGTTCTTTTGACCGCATATGTGTGAGTACGAATATTCTCTTCTTCCTCAAGATGTGACACAAGCTTTGAGGAAATATCAAGGGTTCAAAGGTAACTAATGTAGTTAGAACCTGCAACAGCCGTCTGGAAGAAAGTCATTCTTTTGAATTTGATTAATAGTTCGATCTACCCTTTTGGTATTTTTCTTGGTCTATCAGTTTGCTGTAGATTTGCATTCATGTATTCAATAGGTAGAGGAAGCAAAATAAAAGTACGAAATTCCTCATAACATAATGAACCATCAGTAAGGACTACTTTAGTAGAAGGCGCTGTGCCACTTATTGGTTTACAAGGTACTGTACATAAATACACAAGTGCACACGAATTAAATAAAATAGAGGGAAAGTAAAAATAAATTATACAGCCACGAAGAAAAGTTTTCGGACGCCCGGAATCTTTCTTATTCTTTTTATATGTCTAGTTGCTGTAGATTTGCATTCATGTATTCAATAGGTAGAGGAAGCAAAATAAAGGTACGAATTTCCTCATAACATAATGAACCATCAGTAAAGACTACTTTGGTAGAATGCGCTGTGCCACTTATTGGTTTACAAGGTACAGTACATAAATACACAAGTGCACACGAATTAAATAAAATAGAGGCAGAGTAAAAATAAATTATACAGCCGCGAAGAAAAGTTTTCGGACGCCCGGAATCTTTTTTATTCTTTTTATATGTTTAATTGATGTAGATTTGCATGCATGTATTCAATAGGTAGAAAAGCCAAATAAAAGTACGAACTTCCTCATAACATAATGAACCATCAGTAAAGGCTACTTTGGTAGAAGGCGCTGTGCTACTTGTTGGTTTACAAGGTATAGTACATAAATATACAAGTGCACACGAATTTTTATTATATTATGCTTTAATCCTTCTAAAACATTCCGAATCCCAAACTGCGAGTTTGGGGATAATCCTTCCTATCGCATTTACTATGCTTTGTAGTATTAACTTCAATTTTCATTCAGGATAACGTCCTAAACCACACGGTATATTGGTTTAGACATTCCTGAACGACGAACACATTAAGGTTATAAATTGATGTGCTTTAAATTCAACCCTGAATCCCATCCAAAAAGTTTAGAAGCCTATCAGAGGGGAAGTGTCTTCTGTCCGACAAGTTCACGTTGTAGTTATTCTTTAACTCTGGTAATTTTAATATGCACATCAAGCCAGAGCAGCATTAGAATCGAAAAAACATAGAGCCAAAAGTAAAGCAGGGTACACACCTTCTAATGTTATGAGTCTTCATGTGAAGTTATTGGTTAGTCGTTTAACCGCTTATGAGAAAAATAATTTGAGGAAGAATCAGGGCGCCCTTAGAGATTACATGCTGGCCTTAGCACAAGATCTCAGCATAAATGCCCGGAATTTAAATATCCATCAGGACAATGCCCTATATCACAAGTCTGCGTCGACTATACATTGGTTCCGCGACAGAAATAACAGTGATGGAATAACCACCTCAGTCTCTTGATGTGATTTCTCTAAAAATATGCCTGGCGTAGCCTGAAAAGGCCTTAAGCCTACATCCTCCAGCTTACAATGATCAAATGAAGACAGTCATTGCTAAGAAGTGGTCCAACGAAAGAAATTTGTCGTTCAAGTTGACTTTCGTCTCCTCTCCCCCCTTCCCCAAACTGGCGACAGGAAGTCTGACGAAAGAAGGCCTATCTCACAGAGAAGCCTAAATTCATTTTGCCTTCTTTATGATACCAATAAGATTGTCCAGAAGGCGCAGGCGATAAGCGAATTTTCGTGAAATGAATCTCTCTCTCGATTTCCCACAATCCTCGGTATAAATAATCACGCCGTTCAGCCCTCTAGAGCAGTGTCCCAAACCAACTCGCTTAACGCGAAACTCGCATTTTGAACGAGAGTCGTTGCCGTAACGTATTGACTGTCAACGCGCCGCCGAGATAACTTGGTCGCTGTCTCAAAGTGTATCGGAAGTAAATCCCGCCCCGCAGAGTCTGTGACTAGAAGAATAGGCTCTGTTGCTCAACGTAACTTGAGAAAGAAAAGGAACATCCAAATAGTTACTGGAAGTTACTATTTGTTAGTCTCACTTCCAGTTAGGAGTGAACTAACTGGAACTGCAGCCAGCAGCCTCAAACCCCTCGTCTTATCCCCCCTCTTCCCGAGAACTCGTGTTAACGCCACCCAAACCACCCTGTCTGGACCTGAGTAGTCTTCTCTAATCCATCACAATTAATGGTAAACTGTAAACCCAGTGTCCCTCTATTCTTAAATTACCTATTTAATTAACAGTGATTGATACTCCCATTGAGTCATTATAAATCTAGATGCCTAACGTCAGTGTTTAATATTTAATCCTTCATTTTGCCCGTTTAACTATTGCTAATTATTATATTTGTGTTAAGTAAAGTTTATTTTTTTGTACGTGTGTTTATTTGTGGCTCCTCCCTTTTGACGTACCCTTGGCAAGACTTTAATTAAGAATACCTTTGGCTAATTTATTCAACCTGTATTATGCACTCTTAGAATTTTTCAATCACAAACCTCCCCCCAGTAACAAGTGGGACTTTTATAGTGAGAATCCTGGCTACGGGCACAACCCGCCTCTAACCAGCTATCGCACGTTCAGTAGGAATTAAAGCCTACCTATATACATATATATATATATATATATATATATATATATATATATATATATATATATATATATATATATATATATATATATGATCGTAGATTGAGTCATAAGGCCAATACCATGGACTTAAAAAAAGCGGTGTGTCCAGATCAAGGACTAGAATAATTATTGGACTAGACTATGAGCCATTCTACGACAGTGATTTTTTTGAGTATTCGAATAATCATTTCATAAGTTTGGTTATGACTTATGTTTTTTATCAAAGTTATTTCTAATAATTCTTTTATATTATCAAAAAACAACATGGTGAAGTTCAGAAATAAATATAAGTATCAAAAGTTTGGGAATTTTTTAAAATCCAATAAATTTTAACAACGTGATATTTTGAAAGAGGGGAAATTTAGATTAAGGTTCCTTTTAAAATTATTATAATTGGCGAAGTTCAGATAATTTATAAAAATTTTACAATGGCTATTTTTTTTTTAATTTTCATTTTAATCTTAGTAGTGAAGTGTAAGTTTCCCCCCCTAGGTGGGAGGGGGAGTGTCCTAAGCCTTTGGCTGTGAAGGAGAAATGAGAATATGATTTTGAGGGTAAAAAGTGTAAATAAATAAGGAATTTATTCATAGAAATTATACGAAAGCTAATAAACATGTTTATGATTGCTTTTTGCAAACAAAAGAAGAATCATTGTTGATATTTCATAATGGTGGTATAAAGGAAATCAATTCGGGTAAAAAAGCTTAACGTGTTTAAGAGAAAATGAAAAGACAGACGAGGACCAATAGAATGGAACTGAATGACAAAAGTATATAATTTGAAGAGAGATAGAGTTCATAGCGCAAAGAAAACTCAATATTTTATCACTAAATTGAGTAAACAACATATGCCAAAATAATGCAGAAATTATGAAATAAACAATTATGATAGTCAAAATAAAATAAATAAAAATCATTCTTCTCTTAATGCAAGCAACGTTGATGGCTGGAAAGAAAAAACAAATAAAGAAAAGCTTTTTTTAATTAAAATATAGCAAATATATTTCAGATAAAGGAAGTGAGAAGCATAAAATATCAGGGAGGGTCAAGAAAATTTGCAAATCAGTAGGGCAAAAACAGAGGAAGGGGGATGGCTGTTTGCGGGGGGTGTTAGGACAAGTTACTACAAGTCAGGACTTGTAGCCGCACGCTCCTGCCTCCTCTATTTAAGAAGGAGTAGCTGATCGCAGGTCGTCAGTCACGAATTTTTCAACAATGGAGAAGGTTGACCCATCTGCCCAATGATAAAATTTTGACCAGGGAAGGCAGAATGCAAAAGAGATCCATTAACGCATAATTGCAGTATACACCGACAACACCCCTTCCTATGCAACCATTGCTCACTGGAATAGGGAGTTCCGCCATGGTCGTGAGTCCCTTGAAGATGCCCCCCCCCCGTCCACGACGCCCATCAGAAGTGACCAAGGAGAACAATGTGGCCCGTGTGGAGAGGATGTTTTTCGAAAATCGACGGGTGAAGGTCGACGAAATCGAGCGAGAACTTGGAATATCACATGGAAGTGTTATCAACATCATCTACGACACTTTAGCCATGACCAAGGTCTCTGCATTTTGCGTCCCTAGAAACCTCACGCCCATTATCCACTTCAACGTCGTCAAAGTTCGGAGGAGCTGATGCTCCTGTACAACCAAGACCTGGCGCAATTAGAGTCACGAATAGTGACAGGTGATAAAACGTGGGTCCATCACTGGGATCCCGAGACCAAGCTCAAAAGCATGGTCTAAAAGCACAGGGGCGCTATAACCCACATAAAGTTCCGAATCCAACCATCAGCCGGAAAGTTCAAGGCCAGCATTTTCTGGGATTCTGAGGGAGTGTTGATGGTGGACTATGCGCCTCGTGGAAGGAGCATCACAGGCCAATATTACAACGAGGAACTGACTAGGTTAAAGAATTGCATGTGTCAGAAGCGGCGCGGCAATTTGACAAGCGGTGTCCTGCTCCTCCACGAAAATGCCCCTGTCCACAAGACCAGAGTTGCACAAGCTGCCCTGCGCTAGTGCAAATCCGAGGAGCTCAACCATCCTCCCTACAATCCAGATCTGGCTCCTAGCAACTACTTTTTATTTCGCCAGCTCAAAGCTGCACTGCGTGGACGCCGGTTTGGGGTCGATGAAGATGTCCAGCTCGCCGTTCAGGATTGGATTGAACAGCATTCGGGAGATTTCTGATTGTTGGGAATTTCAAGCCTCAGGAACAAGTGGCGCAAGTGCATTGAAGTCGAGGGTAGTTATATTGAAAAATAATAAAACACTTTTCCTCATATCTCGTTTCCTTATATCCGAATTGCAAGACTTATTGACCGCCCTCGTACTCCAAAGGTAAACTACATATTTTAGCTGAACTCTACGAAGTGGATTATGAATAGAATACTGGCAAGGATATTCGGATGGGCCGCGCAGCTTCGCTGAAGAATAGATCTTCACCCACAAGCAAATTTCAAAATAGTATAGACACGAATATGCAATATTGCCAGTATAAACGATGATATGGATGCAACCACGGAGCCTGGCAAGGTCACCAGTGTTTTGGATAGAGGTTGGTAGGATCCTGGCAAGGGTCACCTATGGAAAACGAAGAGCTGCCTTTGACGTTGAATCTGGACAAAACACGGCCAAACTTTTCACTTAAATTTGGTTTTCTTCTTCTGCCGGATGATGGCAGTGCCATAAAGGGGTAAGGTACAAAAATAAGATCAGGCTAACAAGGACCATACAGGGTTTAAAGCAAAGTTGATAGTTTCCGTACTTTATTCATCTCCAATTTCCTGATATTTTTTTGTATTTTATTATGCAAAATGTATTTGAAATTGATGCAAGAGTATTCAAAAATATACGGTTTTCCTCAATTTTAGGAAGTATTTCGGCTCAAATTAACTCAATAAGCAGTTAAATTATATCATTAAAAGTTAAAATTCTTTTGATGAACCTTTTTACGACGTTGTTACATAAACAAAATATCTTCCACATATTCTCTCTTTAAAAGTTTGAAAAGAAGGGTTACCATTAATATAGCATGAATAAATTTCTGAGAATTAAGTATTCCTTAGAAGAATTATGTCAGGGGTCACTTCGATATGTCCTAAACTTGGAATATACTCATGTCAATTTTTTGTAAAAGAGCGCGTATTAAAATAAAAGACGCAAGTTTTTTTTGTTAATTTAAAAAATCCAAGATTAATGACCTAAAGCTAACGAAAATGTATGAGCTTCCATTAAGAATCGCTTTTTTTTCTAAGAGTGGCAGACGGCAAGTTAAATAAATTTGCGTTGACTTCTTTTGCTGAAATGTCGATAATTCAGATATTAAATTCAGTTTGCGTGCAATTAACTTTGCAAAATGGCTTTGTAGGTTTTAGCTTGTTCCTTTGTGTGGTCCTTTTTTTCTTGTAAACTAGAGCAGAGTAAAATGTTCATCTGAATCTAGTATTGAAGTCAATCGAATAGATTTATAATTAGATGAAATTGAAGAGGACATTAAGTTATCACAGTACTGGTCATCTATCTGGAACAATTTTCAAACCACTTTCCATATCATGGTTATTTTATAGATAAGGAAGGAATAAAGGGTAAATTATATAATAAAATAAACTATTCGTGGGTACTCTTGACAACATAGTCCGTAGGCATTAGTATTTTTAGCCTTGAGGCACAAGCATGATTCCAAGACAACTGTAACAAAATTTTAAACCTCGTTTAGATAAGCTAAACATAACCATGCGGAAGTAAATGACTCGAAATGCATCGCCGACCACATAGTAAATCACAAGGCCACTATCATTTTTTTCTCGTGATCAAAGCACAGGACAACTGATCTCTTTCTTGTTTCTGACCCCTACTGATGTGGTACCACTGTTGTTTATATGGAAGCCAATTCCACCTAACCATGACACGGAATGAGCTTCTGATTCTCTGATCGCCGTTTAATTTCATAAACACACAATACCAACAAGAAAACTCCCCGTTCCCTTCGAAAACTCTAACCTGGTGGTTAATGTTCCAGAAAATCTCATTACAATCCTTATGTGTATTTGATTATGAAACAACGGGATCTTGGCCACCAGGCGGAAGAAGGATAACTCAAGTTATCTATAACATTTGAATGCTATTCTATATTAATTGTTAAAGAAACTCTTGTGTTAACTGAAAACAACATGTATACAGATCATCCTCCCTTTTATTGACTTTGCTTAGTGTTAGACGCATGCTCCTGAGTGTGGGGAGGCGGGCCTCAGCCCGTGCCAGAATGTGCTTCTTTACTTTAGTTGGTTTGGATTCGTTTCTTGTTTTATGCGTTTTTCCTTGTTGTTTGTTTTTTTAAATTATTTGTGTACTTTTTGTTTGTTGTTTAGCTTTTTTTCTGAAATTTAAAGTACAGTAGTAGTACGGAAAATTTTTAATTACGGCGACTTATGCCTTTGGTTGCAGTCGCCAAATAGGCACTATTGCAAGAAAAGTAATCAATTTGCAAGCTCAATAAGGTAATATGGTTGAGTAGATGCAAATTTAAATTCATTTAAAAAATTTAGTGTCTCACTGGTATGGATTAGAGATTTACTGCAACGAACCCCGACCTTTGTATTGATGCAAATGCCCCATTTAGAGCAAAAATCTAGCATTCCCGGGGAGACCAAGAAATCTATATTATTTATTGCAGAGAGATTTCCATTTTTCAAATAAGTAACTCTTAAAGAAGGCAGGTAGACAAGAATAAATTCAGTCTCTGATTGATCTGCATTAAATATATATAATGAGAGGTACACTGGGAGAATTGATTGTGATTTCTGACAGCCTTTAACCGTATAAGATTGTTTTCAAACACTATATTCCTACTGAGCCTAAGAAAAACTTTTACATAATAAAGTTATTAAAGAAATGATGCCAATACAAGTGCCATCAAGGTGTATAGAGGAAAGTATGGGCAATCATCAGGTGTTACCACTGTTCGAAATGTATGCGAAGAACTAATAGCTAGATTATTAGATCCGGAAATGAATCTCATAGTAGATAACCTCCCTTTCTCTTCCCAAAACCCCGTGTTTTTAGCGCCCATAGGGTAAACATTTTGGGAAGAATAAATTTAGGCCAAATTAAAATGAGAAGAAATTATAAGCAACTAAGAGCAAAATGGCTCAATAGTTTTAAAAGAACGGACGCATGAGATGTGCGTATGCTATCTAAAAATCTAAATTTATAACGTTAGTGGACCGAATGTAAACTGAGACATTGATCAGCCTACAATAAAACATTTATTAGAAAAAACAAAGACGAAACATTGGTTGTGATTGATTACAATGAACCACAGAATCTTTATTGTCAATTTTTTTAGCTCGTTTACAAAAAGTTTGAGCTTCGGAATAAAAAATATCATTAGTTTGGCTCAATCATGTAAACTAATTTATTTATCGCACATAATATTTTTACTTTTTTTTACATCTATGTATATTTTCTCTTGATAAGATGGAAATATCTTCCTAATATCCTTATTAGACGAATTATGAAAAGTTTCCTAACTAGTTTGGCACCGAGAACTATCTTGAGGAATATGGTTGGTTAAGATATATTTCAGGCACTGCCTTTCCTATTTTGATTCCTCCTCTTAAGCATATTCCCTCAATACTAATAATTTACCATTAATTCCAAACTTTACTAAATTCACTCTCTAAATATTTTTCAGGGTGATTGAGCCAGTTGTGAATTTCATTAGAATAAAAACGATCATGAAAGTGGTGTAGAGTTAAAGAGTTTTACATCTAACTAGTAAAGTGCAAATATCGAGTAAAAGTCGGGTTTTTTTTCTAGCAGAATATATTAACATCAATTATTTCAATTCTGCAAAGATTCATGAGGTTTTAATGCAATTCCAAATGAACTCTAGTTTAAATGAATATATATATATATATATATATATATATATATATATATATATATATATATATATATATATATATATACATATATATATTTATAGTAGGAATATGAAGACCCAGGAGATTACACTAATAATGTATTGGCCGGACGTTTCGGATTTTCGCTAGGACCATCTTTCGCGACTATATCCAGTAATGAGAATGGGAAGAAATATTACCGATAAGAGTTAAAGCGTTAAAAGCATGCATTATATAATAGCTAAAAAATGGGGTGAGGGCAAGTTAAATAAATAAAATTGAAAATTATTGAGATTAAAGTAAAACACAAATAACAATATATAGAATTCATACTATCCAGTGTAATTTTGAAAAGTAATAGCAAAAAGTGAAGTTTTCTCATAAACTGACTTGAAAATCAAAAGTTAAATGTAACTGGAATAAACAATAAAATAACCTATTATATTAAATGATAAACAAACCAAGCAATGGCTTCGCTACTATGATTAAAATTTAAAATCGAAAAAAAAGCACCTATGGTCAAATTTTTATAAATTTTCTGAACTTCTCCATTTATAATAATTTTAAAAAGGAAATTAACACTAAATTTTCCCCCTTTGAAACTATCACGTTGTTAAAATATAGTTATAGAAGAAGATATATAAAAATTAAATTTCTAAACTTCACCATTTGTAATTCTTTGGGTTTTAAAAATAACTTTGATAAAAAAAACATACTTAAAACCAAACTAAGATGAAATTATTATTTAGATGATCCAAAAAATCCCCTTCTTGAATTATAGAGTTAGTGATGATGATAATTACCAAAAACAAATGTGAACGAATTAAACAGAGGGAATAAGCTTTATCGTAAGAGTTGTTAAATTTCCTCTTTAACAAAGGTTTCCTTGGTCGGCTTGAATTTGAGGAAGAGACGGTGAAAGGGTGCCATGTTACCATCCTGGTACACGATACAGGATGTACCTGTATCGTGGTATCTGAAAAATTACTTCCCTCAGTTGGCCCCGATCATAGGAAATATGTGGTGATCCATAATTACTCGGTACCCGTTACTTGTTTCCCTGTAATCCGCTGCTTCCTAGAATGACCGTTCTTTACCGGATGGGTAGAAGCACTCTCTGCCCCTATTAAGTTCTGCTCCGTACTAGTAGGCCAGAGTCACTAGGTCCCCAATGATACGATCGCTCAGCCTGTCGTAACGAGGGCTCAGGCAAGAAAAGAGGTTGCCAACCCTGAACCCTTGGCAATCCTTATTTGCCCGTATTCAATTCTGTTCTAAGAAAAGAATTCGCGAAAGAGCAAAGAAAATACCCTTCCCTTTAACCCTTTAGGTAAAAAGCCCAAAAGAGGCAGCCCGAATTAGGTAGGGGTCTCAGACAGGTAAAATACCTCGTTTGCGACGACCCTATGTTCCGCTCAAGCACGGTAGAGGGTGGATCTAACGTGCATTCGTTGCTCATCCCACGTGTTCGCGTCCTCGATGTGCTTAACATCGAGGACGATGGACTGATGACTGGCCACTTCGGCCACAATAAGACCGCGCAAAGGGTTTTTAAATATTGCTTTTGGCCCGGCGCTGCCAGAGAAATAGCCGAATTCTGTCGTACTTGCGACATCCGCCAGATGACGACGGCGAGATGGAGAATCACCCCAGTCCCCCTTAAGAAGTCACTCATTGTCTCTGAACTATTTTTTTAAAATTGCTATTGAGCTCATTGGCCCGATACATTCTACATCTAGTGTCGGGCACTCATATATCCTTACTCTGGTTGATTTTGCTACCAGATTCCCACAAGCTGTCCCACTCAAAAACATAGACAGTATCACATGCACTGAGGCGTTCATAACAATTTTTTTCCCGGTTAGGTATCGTCAAAGAGATTCATTAAGATCTTAGCAGACAGTTTAATTCAGAACTAATGAAGTATGTAGGTAAGCTACGAATAATCCAACCCATTTTTACGACCCCTTTTCACCCTCCAGATATAGATATAAACCTCCAGTTGGAGCACCCACAAAAGGTCTAACTTTCGTCCCTGCTTGCCGAATTTGCAAGCCTTATTTCTAAAATACCTGGGTGTGCGCGTCATTTTATACAAGACATCCAACTTACAACCCAACAGCATGCCAGGTCAAAACCCTATCCTTTACCCCTTCACTTCCGCTCCGCCTTTAATATGGAGGTGGAAAATTTGTTAAAGATTGGGATAATCGAACCCTCTATTTCCGAGTATTCTATGTATAGTGCCATTCCAGTCCCCTAATACGAAAGACTCTATACATATAATTTCCGTCATTGATTTTGGGGGGGCGTTTATGCCCTTTGTATATATATTACTGTCAATTATTAATTTCTCTGTGCCATTAATGATGTATTCTAATGAGGTATGATTATTAATTTTGTCGGTAATTGCTTATCTTAATTGTCTTCTATTATGTAAAAAAAAAGAAAAAATTCACTAAGGCCAATAACAGGCCACTTATTATTGCCTGTACAGAAGATACACACTTCTCCCTTTTCCCGTCTAATACCTTTGCCCTGCCTGGAAGGATGGAAAAAATTCTTCAAGTCTCGTCGCTCCTAAAAGAGGGGAGGCGTGTGGAGGTAAGCCCAAGAGAGGTCACTATGCAAATATTCCCAGACATAGTCTGGCTATATTCGCTTAGTTTATGGCTCCTAGAACATTTGCTCGGTTCGAAACCCCGTCAAGCGATCCCCCTGCCATCCCTTGTGCTCGGTTATCTTAACCCAGTGAAAAGTCGAAAACGAGATCTATCACTCCCCTCACCCAGCCGCTGTGAGGCACCAGTTACTTTGAGCCACTTACACGGCTACATTCCAAATCTCTCAAGGGACGCCAGGTGTTTTACGCCTATCCCCCTAACCCCATCCTTCGCAGAAACAGGTCGTATTTATGCGAGCGACTTTATTCATTGTGAGCGAGACTTTCTTCCGACGTTCATCCGTCAAGTTCCCCGTCGAGTAGCCGTGTAGACGCCTGTTATTCCTTGCGCAGATCTTATCTTCGTAATATTTCTGGTCAGAGACAGATTGCCCCCCCCCTTCTTTATTCCCTATTTGGATAAATAACGGGGGATCAACTCTCCGCTCATTTTTTCCACTCTACAAGGTCCGTGTACCTTAATTTCAACCGTAAGACAAGAGAAAGGAAGTCCGAGAAGTCCTTCCGTGCAGAATCCCATCTGTTTAAGAGCCGAGACCAGTTCCTAGGGCGGACTCTGCCTCCTCCCTTCGTGATTTCCATCTGGAGTTCAACTTTCAACCCGATCTACGCTCATCTTCCACTCTACAAAGTCCCCACAAGGTTTAATCGAATTCACCGTTCCTGGGGTAAAACCGAGTTCCCAGTCCCGTGATTTTTCTCCCATTTAATTCCCTCTCCGAAAACTCCGTAATTCCCTGAATTTAATTAATATTATCTAAACCCGCGTTTAATAAAGGTCTTTCAGGTGATTGGTACAATTCCCAGGCTATTCCCATTTATTCCTTGCCCGCCTGCATTAACAACTAGTCACTTATTCATTATTATTTTAGTTTGCTTAATTTTCGTGACCAATAATAATTCCTTTATTTACTTGTATATTAAAGATTAGTTTTTAAAGAGGTTTTTCTTTCATCAACTCCTGAGCTGAAACGATTTCCTCCTTTTATTGGCCAATCTTGGATAATCGCACTGAAATATAAATTGGGCTCAAGCTTTAGCCGAGACTTGCTGGCCTTGTTGAATAGCCGTAGGCTCGACTCTGTATAGAGCGTGACACCACCGTGTTGTTTCTCGACAATTAATTATTCTTACTAAAAAATGGTGTAGGTTTCTATCTCTCTATCTATTCATTCTTATTCCTATCCTATTTATAATTGACTATATGCTATTCTTTGCTGATGCTTCGATTTCTTATTTACTCTTAATCTCGTCGTCGAATATTATTCTCCTTCTCTAGTTATCGATTTCTTTTTCTTTCAATTCTCCTCTTTCTACTATCCTTGGAAAACTTGGAAATAATCTGTGTGATCTCCACACTTCGCTTTGGGCAATTTGGTTAGTTAATTCAACACTTATTTCATTTTGTGTCTTTTCTATGAATGTCCTTGCTCTTTTTCCAATTATTCTGTTAAGTGGCTTTATCTTTGCCTCCATGTGCAGGTCTCATAATCTTCTTCTTTCTCCTCTTCTATTGTTTGTTATTAAGTATATGGCTTTGTTTTGAAATTTTTGGAGTCTACCTAGGTTACTTTTCGAGAACGTGTCCATCGCTATGGTTAGATAAATAGTCGCGGACCCTAGTAGTAAAGCTTGATAAATGTTCCTCTTATTTTTGTTGCTTAGGTTAATTAACTTGTACAGAAATGCCAGGCCGCTTTTACCTCGATTTACCCTCTCAGTTACATACTTTTTATAACCTGATTTCGTAATGGTTATTCCAAGCACCTTAAATACTTTGTCGTATCTGTAGCGCTGACCTTTACATATACATCTGAGATACTTCTCCTGTACACGGTTGTCTTTTAAATTTCTCCTTGTTGGTTATAATTTTTCATTTTTCTTCGTATCTATTAATGCTTTTTATCTCATTTGCATTCATTCGAGCTTGCAATGGTTTGTTCTTTAGGGGCAAGTTATGATATGGGAGACGTCATCGGCAAATTAGATGTTCCGGCAGCCTTCATTTCTTAGTAGTGGTATATATGCTGTGTAGATTGAATAGAGAGATTGACTCAGACATCCACCATGGTCCAAACGCGCAGTGAGCTCGAATATTTCTCCCAGATGTCACCCTATTTCCAAATAAGGACGTCTCTCCATTACATAATCAAATAAAATCCTTTTGATCTTGTTTATTCTCAATCTGAGTATCTTAAGCTGCATACACCTCAGTCATACTTTCTCTAATTACTGGGACACGTCGGGCATACGATGGCTACGCCCATTTTCCCTCTCCTTGCTTTCGCTATCTTTTTAAAGATGACTCTAAGGGCCATTTCTTTGCTTCTGTCATTGCTGAAGCCAAATTGGCTGCTGTTTCTCCAGCCATTATCATCGAGTAATTTGGACAGTCTGTTATTAATTATTTTTTTCCAATACTTTACCAATGAAATCTAGTAGCAAGACGGAGCGGTAGTTACTCACTTCATCTGTTGGTTTCCCGCCTTGGATATGAATATCATCCTTGCCACTTTCATTTCATCAGGAAAGTATCCCGTTTTCAAGCACGTATTGAAGACGTTTCTCACTCTCTCCAGTATGTTCTGTGGTGCTTCAAGGTAATTTAATCTTGCTCTGTGGCAGAAGTTCTTTATCATTTCTTTCAATTCCTAAAATGTAATGATTGCATCTATTCCGTCGTTGTTTTTTTCTTTTACTCGGCAAAGTGGAAGGGACATGTCCTTTTGATCTCCCCAGGGAGTTTGTCCACGATCTGTTGTTCGAATTCAATTTCATAGTCCTCCTTCTCTTCTTCGCTAATTTTGAATACATTTCTCCAGTTCTCTTCGAATAATGCCTCTATTTCTTCCTCATCTTCTAAAACGTTGTTTACTTCATCCTTAATTTTCATTTTATCCGTTACTGTTCGGGGCTTTAATCTGTTGATATGTTTCTGAAATTTCCTTGATGATATTACTACATCTATTTTCTCGACAGGCTGATCCCAATTCTCTTTCTGCTTTTCATTAATTACTACTATTAGTTCTCTTCTCTCTCTCCTAAGTGCGTTGAATGCTTCCCTTTATTTTCTGAATCTTTTTTATATTTTCTGCCGCCGGCCAATCTCCTCGCTCAAATCCACCATTTCTGTTGTCCACCCAAATTGTTTAATGGTTTGGAATGAGTTAATAGGGACGGCCCCCTTCTCTTTTCTTTTAATTTCTTCTCTTATCCTATACAACTCATTGATTTCCTCTAGAGTGGCTTCCCCGAGCGGGCTGGGCACGTACGTCTGAAGTGAATCATTGTACTTATCCCAATCTGTTCTATGGTATGCATACTAATTATTTAAAGGGATTCGTATATGATGCTTGTTTATATAGATTATAGTCGCAGTAAGATCAATGCAAGTAACATCTACTGGTTCCATGAAATAGTTAAAAGGCAGATTGAATTTAGCCAGGCAGATGTCCAGTTTTGTTATGTGTTCTCTTCTTAAGTATGTAGAGAATTTGGGTCTCAGTCTTTGCACTATACTTCAATTGATAAGCGTATTAAGTTTTCTTTCGACTCTGCTTGTATTTCTATACCCAGAATCCCCGCAATGAGCGTTTAAATCACCCTTCAAAATGACCTGTATCCTATAGTTGAACAGTTTAGTAAAGGTTTGTACCGGTAATTGTGGGCTCCTGGGTGGCTGGTATCCAGTTGCGACAATAATGTTGCTTAATTCCATTTTAATTTCTATAGCTAAATATGAGCCCTCCAAGCATTTTATTGCTTTGTACTGTAATCCTTGCTTCACAGCTATTGTCGCTCGTTCGTGTCTTTCTCCTAAAGGATTTGTGTTAATAACATTGTAGCTGCATATCTTTAATTTCTCGTTTTCTGTGTTTCTTTCATGTTCTGATATTAGTATAACATCTGCGTCAATCCTTTTGAATAAGTTTCCGTACATAATTTTCTTGTCTTTCCAAAAGAATGTGTTAATTTGTCGTATTTTTAATTTCTTAATATCCATAATCCAATTGTTCATTTACGTTCGTTTATTCGTTTGCGTTTTATGTGTCCTATCTGTTAAGTTATTGAAGTTTCTTCTACTTCTTATTGTTCTGCTTTCGTTTCTCCTGGGTTACCCCTCTGCTAGTTGCGTTCAAGGGTCTTTCTGGAAATTGATCTCTGGGTGTTGGACCACTTTTGCTTGCGAATTTAGATCTGTTATATCTTTGGGCTTCCCTGCAAGTAACCCGTGTGCACTTTTGCTCTGTGTCGTCGAAGTTATTTTCAGCCTCTGACTCATTGCTGTTTGTGTCCCCTTCTGTTTCTACTGCCTGTTGGTTTCCTTTCACCTTTTCGGTTAACTCATGTCTTGTCTTTTCAGTGACATTGCTTTTGTAAATGACCGATGAGTCGTCTTCTTTACGGAATTTCATCGGTTCGAGCCCGTTTTCCTGTAACATGTTGTTGACTGTTGTTGCATAAATTCCAGGCTAAGCTATGTTCATCACGCGGGCATGTAATATACTAGTAAGTGTTGGTGATCCTTGTTAGGCACATTTGCCATCAATGCGTATGAGTTTTATTTACGTTACCGTTATTTAGGTTTGACTCTGTTTCTTTCCTCTTTATAATATCTCTTCTCCTGGCACAGATCATCGCCATCGTTCTGTGTCCTCCTTGGCAGTTAATGCATCTATTATCTGTGTTGTTGCAGTAATGCCAAGAAAGGCTTTCAGTTCCACATTTAGAGCAGATGATAAGGTCTTTGGAGGAGACATTTTTGTCGTCTGTTCCTCCATAGCATAACATCTTAAGCATATCTGTATGCTTGTAAAAACTTATCTTTGTATGTGAGCGGATAGGATGCTCATGTTGAAAGCGAGAAGTCTCTGTTGGATGATCCTTGAATAGATTTCTGTAGATTCGCAAATGACCCTGAAAACGTGAGTGTGATCTTTAAATTTGACCACTTCTGCTATCTTTAGTTCTTCTTTTATTTCTTGGCAGATGGCACTTCAGTTAGCCCTGATTTTCAGGGGTACTCTTGCTTCAAAATCAAACTTTCTTAGCGGAATGCTGCCAGCAGATGATACTAGCTGCTCTACATCTTTATTTTCTGGGCAAATAACTGTGAATCCAGATTATATCTCAGTACACTTGATTAGTGGCAATTCCAGATCAGTAAATATGCATTACACTATGTACTTCTTGTGGTGATATTTCCTTGCTTTGGGTATAAGTTTAAGGGGAAGCCTTTTGATGTCCGGTGGGTCTATCTCCCCGAAACCCCTCCCCTCTCCAAATAAAGGGTTTCTTCTGTCAATCGTCAGCTGTGGAGAATTCATCCATTCTCCACTAATGGTAAGAAGCCCCTTTTATCTGTTCTAGTTCTATCTCGCCTACCTTCCGACTTTCGCACTCTCCTTGATCAACCCTACCTATCTGGGTCTAGCCCTAAAATCAGTCCACGGCTGTGTTCTGGCTCGTGATCGAGAATCGGCGTCCCTTTACTGGACCCTAGGCAGGTCTCCTGCTGGGGTTCACTATACGTTACTACCAATGAAAATCAGAGCTTGCCGTTGGCCAAGTGATGTAGTGGTAGCGAGAAGTAAGTTTGTGGTAAAAAGTATGAATAAAGAGCCAATAATTTAGAATAAAGAAGAGCAACCCGTTCCAGGGGGGGGATGGGGACTTCGCTCAACAGGAACAAAAGGAATCTCTAATCAGCCCCAGGAATGCATATATTTCTTCTTACAATTTTTTGAGGAAAGGCCTTTTTATTTACTTCTCTCCCGAAACTTTTCGTCCTTCACCTGAGATAGCCTTCACCAATCACAGTTAACCAAATTTTTTAACGACAAACTAACGTTTAAATCATGAGCGCTACAGAATATTTGACTTTTTCTAGCATAAGCGCTGCAAAATGACCAAACGCATTCAAGGAAAAATTTTAGTTCCGGAAATGTTCAATAAGTAATGGAAATTGCGATTTTGTATTAGCGGCGCTAGACGTGAAAACACCGAGGTTTTCAGGAGTATAGTTTTGAACTAGAGTTACACATTAATTGCCGAGTGTCCCAGAAGTCACGCACCATCCTGGTTTTCCCAAAAACACTTTTCTTGATTTTCAAACAGCTTTATTTATAATAATTGACGCAATTTATTTTCTCTCGCTCAGATTGAATTATAGCTAAAAAATTAAGAGTAGAAGAAAGAGTTCAACTTTTTTTCATGTTTTGAAGACATGTGGTACTATATCGCTCATTAGCTGAAGCATTCAACCGCAATTACTCTGAGCAAAAACCATTAAGCTACACTACTGTCTGTCGTTTAATCAAATGCTTCTAAGAAACTGGCTTACCTGCAGACCATGAGAGATGTGGGCAACCAAAGAATGCAACTGATGAAGAAACATTCACTATGGTATAGACGAATGTTGGTAAAAGTACTGTTAAATCAGTCAGAAGAGTAAACCAGGAGATAAACATTATCAAATCATCATAGCATCGTACTCACATGAGTCAGACAGTTCATCCTTACACAGTGACTCTTGTGCAAGCTATTCTTGGTGATGACAACGATAGACGATTAAAATTCAGTAAATGGATGTGCGCACATATGGATTCTTCAATATTCTTCAGTGATGAAGCGATTTTCCATTGGAATGGCAAAGTAAACGGGCACAATATGAGTTATTGGTTAGATAAAAATCCACGTTGGAATGAGGAGGGACACCATCAGCACAACCCGAGGATCATGGTGTGGGCTGGAATTCGCGGGAAGGAAATCATTGTCCCTTACTTTTTCAATGAAAATGTCACTGGGAAAACCTATTTAGAGTTCTTTCAGACCTTTTTGTTTGACTAATTTGATGATTTTTAAAAGGAGACGACTAAACCTTTTGTTCCATCATGATGAAGCTCCAGCAAACTTTGCTAATTGCGTGCGTGACTACTTAAACCAGACCTTCCTACCAACTGGATTGGACGAGCGGTTCCCTTAAGGGGTCATGGCGATCACCAGATAATACTCATCTTGACTATTTCTTTGGCGACATCTCAAATCTGTTGTGTACCAGAATCTTGCACAGATTCCTGATGATTTGAAGGATACAATAACAACAGAGTGCCAAAAGATCACCCCTGAAACCCTAAGGAGTGTGAAATATATATATATATATATATATATATATATATATATATATATATATATGTGTGTGTGTGTGTGTGTGTGTGGTTCCATAAAGAGCGCTGGATTTCAAGGATGAATAATTAAAACGAAATTTAATGATCATGGTGACATTTCTGCCTTTCTCTAATGAGTTACGTCTCCCCTCTAGGAATGGACCTTAAATGTCGGCCATATGTCAAACTGCAATGAGACTGCATACTTTAAGCGCTCCTTGTAATTTCCGATAACCTTTAATCGCACGCTGATAGCAACAGTTGTGAATCTACTTATCTTCCAGGTTCGACCATAACTAAGTGGAAATCGTTTCTTAGTAACATTATCCAATAATAGTAACTGCATTCGCATCATCATCTTCCCAGAGGAACTGTCCACGCAGTCCAACTGCAGCAAAACCACCACATATTGGCTTTCAGTGAATGGATTTCACCTTCTTGTTTTCGAGGATTTTTATTTCCACAAATCCAGCAGTTTTGTTTATTAAAAAAACCCACTCAAGTGGAAGTGGGCCTCGACACTAAAGATGATTTTCTTTGTAAAGATTTCGTTGGATGCAAGTCTTTACACAACCCAGTCAAGAGATTTCTTCCACCTCGTGTGGTCAGGTAGATGAAGATGCTGCGTAAGTTAAATTATGTACGCATGCATATGAAGATCTTTATGCAGAATTCGATGTAATGAAGTGATCGGGATTTACAATTGCTGCGAACGTCGTCGATTCGATTTTTCAGTATTCATAATGACACTATCGCAACAAGAGTAATTTATTGCTCTCTCCGACAAGAGACATTCCACTCAAGCGATTTGGCCGTTACAACTGAGCCATATGTTATAAATTCTTCATTAAACTGCGAACAGTAGACTCGTGTGCTTCATTTGGCCCCAAAATGGTAACAGTTGTAGGAACTGTTTGCGTCGCACTTTCTTCATTTTTGTTAAATATCTAAACGATGTGATTGCTCTTCTCAGTTGTAAACTACTTCAGGACGCAGCGCACAAGAGTATTCTCAAAAAATCCAAAAGAACTATAAATAGGAGTGAAAAGAGATATCAAACATAATGAAAGAATGCCTTCAAACTACAATTTCGGGGGCCTCTATGGGACACCTTTTATATATATATAAATATATATATATATATATATATATATATATATATATATATATATATATATATATATATATAAATATATATATATATATGTATATATATATATATATATATATATATATATATATATATCAAGTATTGAAACAGTCCTGTGTTACTCGTTGCGAAGCTCTCATCAAACGATACAATTAGAGTTTTGATGTTTCTTTACTCTTTACAGGTTTTTATTAAATTAAGATAAAGATATAGGTTTAAATTGTGTGATAGAAATGCCTGAGGCTGCCTCGCCTCGCTTCTATCACATATTTGTGCTAATGCCTTCCACGTGTATCCTGCGAGAAGAGAGGAGCATGGCGTTCTCATCGCCTCGAACATTTCCCGAGTCTAATCTTCGCACGCCTCGAGTTTAATCAAGGAGGTTCAATCCGCCGTTTGCCTGCAGGCGTCGATCTGGCCAGATTAAGTTAGGCTTATAGGATGATTAGAATATTCGAATTGCTAGCGAGACATTCACTGGAAGTCCCCCATTTCTTTATACCCCGAGGGGCTGGCTCAGGCTATTTATGAGAAAGAATTTCGCATTTGAAGAAAATCCCGATAATCTTCGTCAGGCATCACGCCGATATGGTCTCCCTTAAGCCCCTAGGGACTCTCTACCTCGAAAACCCCCTTATTGTCCAGAAGAGGACAATATCCTTGAGTTCCAAGGTTCGTGCCCCAGTAGACGCCAAGTCAACAGGGCCCCCCTGTTGTTTAATTGTTCAGAAGAGAACAACATTATACCAGTCATTATTCTTCGAGCTCGTTCGACAAGAAACGGTTCTCGCCCCCCCTGATATCACGTCAGTGGTAATTTAATTTACCCTTTTAACGTTCTTCAAGAGAACGCTTGGTTACCCCAATAACCTCAATTTTTCATCCAGAACATCTCCGGTATCCTGTCTCAAGGATCGCTTGTACTTCCGAGCCCCACTTGCTCTCACTCCTCGAAGTCTGTCATTCACCCCCCGTTAAGGACAACCCTCCTAAAAACATCTCCTCCTGGGAAAAAAATCGCCAGTCGGACCGAAGCCATTCCTTCAAATCGCCTTCACCTGCACGCTGACCTTATAAATACGTAAGCTACGAATTGCCTTTAATTATTTAACTTTGTTGCCAACGTAACTCCGTGCTTTAACACGGATTTAGTCGACCCTTTCCCTTCTTTTTTGTTTGGTGATTTAAATCCCTCCAAATCTTAATCCACCGCATAGTCAAATTTATCCTATGACCTTTTTATTTCATGTGCATCTCCCATTTTAATCCCCGCTCATTTAAATATTTCCCATGTGTTATTTTGTTAGTTTAATTAATAAAATTATACTTTGTTAATGCTGGAAATATTATTTATCCTTGCGCTCCTTTCCACTTCTTGAGTATATTGAAGATAATTAATCCCTCTCCAAGACTATTTATTAACGTAGTATAATACTTGGCCATCTGATTAAAACCCCGCACTCGAATATAGAATAATCCCCACAAAGAATAGATATATATATATATTATATCGTCGGGAGCCTTTTCTACGACAAATTGTAATATTAATCAAGCTGGTTGCCCTTAGCGGCAAACACATACTCCATATTTGACCTTAAGCCGTGCAAGCGTTGTACAAGAAGCCCCCCTTGCTACCCACGCGAGTCGACGGATGACTCTAACACGTTGAAAATGCTCTGGTGGAACCTGGAGGCCTTGACCTCGACATCCGCTCACACGCTATAGTTGAGAGGAAATGCGGCTGCATATATTATTTTTACCAGAAGTTTATGTTGCACCCCAACTAATCCCTTACGTTCAAGGAACTAAGGGCCGGGAGACCTTCATGTGAAAAGACGAAGTTCACCTTCGTCGGCATCTATCTCATCGACGGTAAAAAGAATCGGTCGCCAAGATTTCACTGTATTTAACTCCGATTTGCCTGTAACCGGCCGCGAACGACACCGGCGGAATTTTCAAGCCATTCAAAAAGACGACTCCGTGCATTATCCAAGATTCCGAAGACACGTAGTGGATCTTGGAGTCGTGCTGATCAAAACTTACCACGTGGTTGTGCTTCATTTTAATAGCGAGATCGACAAGAGAGGATTTACATCAGAAAATAATAAACACTAGATTGTATGACACTTATCACTAGAACGCCCAGTGGGTTAATTTTGACCATTTTACAAATTCAAAACCACTTCACATGGTAAATTTTTCCTTGCAACCTCCGTCACTATTTGAGTTTTATTTATTTTAAAAACCCATTGAATTCGTATATATTTTTTTTAAATTCACATAGTGTCATAGTAGCAATACACCATTTTATATCAGACGCCCATAGGATCATTTTGACTCTTCTTGGAACATCTAAATTTACAGTTTTATGTATCCTTATATATGATGGATTCAGAGGTTAAAATATATCTTCTGTGTTATCTTGTACAGACATGTTTCAACGTGATAGGACATGAACCACAAAGGATGGATATAGATATAGTTGTTGTCCGGCTCAGGTTGGTTTCGGAATCCATACATAGTAGAGGTCATGGATTTTGTGTCTGCAAAGTAAACGGGCACAATATGAGTTACGCCTTTCTAAACTTTGTGACAGTGAACGTTTGTTTAAACTTACTGGAATTGATGATAATGAATTAGATAGTGTAGAAATGTGTCCTAATGACTCAACTGATGAAGATTTTATTCTCGAATCTTCAAACATATCCGATATTGAACAGGAATCTTCAATCAATTCATGTCACCCAAGCAACTTTGAAGGTAAATACATGTTGATATATATATATATATATATATATATATATATATGTGTGTGTGTGTGTGTGTGTGTGTGTGCGGGTGTGTATGCTGTATATATATAAATATATATATATATATATATATATATGTGTGTGTGTGTGTGTGTGTGTGTGTGCGGGTGTGTATGCTGTATATATATAAATATATATATATATATATATATATATATATATATATATATATATATATATATATTAGTAAGTCTCCATTCTTTTACCACTTTCTCTTTTGGATTCCAAAATCCCACTCCAATCATATAAAAATTTGCTATAGGAATTAATATTTATACATATGTATCTATATATTTTACATATACACTCTATTAATATATACCCATATGTATATTTTCCTAAAACAGTGCGAATGTTGGAAAACAGAAAGGGAAAATTCCAAGTGATGCAACGGTAAAACGAGCACAGCTGACTAAGAATCAGAAAATAATCAGCAAATAGCTCGTGACGGGATCTTGTGGGTATGTGCCAGATACGATAATGTTACACAAGGTAAGCGTCCTCAGTACAATGTACTGAAAGAAATAACAGGCCCACCCCCAAATGCCAAGAGGAACATCGATGGTTATAGGGCTGCATTGGCTTGAAAGTTCTTTATTGATGATTCTATGCTCCTTCACATAAAGAAATGTATCGAAGCGGAACCTCAACGAGTACTTCAGAACAAAACATGGTCCCTGTCACTTTCTGAACTACATGCCTCTATGGTAATTTTATATGCACGCGGAGTTAGCAGCTCATGAAGTATCAATCTCAACTCTCTATAGTTTGAACACTGTGGCCTCCTATTTTACCGACAAGTCATGTCTCGTAATCGCTTCTGTGAAATTATGATATTTCCTAGATTTGAATATGATCAATAAAGTCGCCACGCTTTTAGAAGAAGAGATTTGCCCTTTTTCTTGAAACATAGAATATATTCATAAAATTTGCTCCATATATATCCCATCATCTAATATAACGATCGATGAGCATCTTTTCCCAAGCAAAGCTTGATGCCCATTTACACAGTTCATGTCATCAAAGCCAGACAAATATGGGCCAAAATTTTGGGTTGCTGTTAACAGTGAATCGAAGTACATGCTAAATAGCTTACCTTATTTAGGCAAGTATAATTTTGGTACCGAAAACATACGTGTTTCTGATTACACCTTATTAAAACTGATGGAGCCATATCTTAATACTGGAAGAGATGTAACAATTGATAATTTTTTTCCTTTACATTCTTGAATTTAGCAACGACGCTTCAGGAAATCAGGTACTAGCCTTGTGGAACAATGAACAGGGCGAGAAGAGAAATTCCAGATTCAGTAAAGAACAACGTCAGCCCCTATATGACACATCAGTTCTAAAAAGCGGTGATATATCTCTTAAGGTATACCAGGGAAAGAAAAACAAACAGGTTCTGCTAATGAGTAGTATCCATAAGAGTGTAAGAGTTGAAAGCAATGAGAAGAAATCTTCTGAAACAGTGTCTTATTACAATAAACTAAATGTGGCGTAGACGTTCTAGATCAAATGCCGCCAAAATACTCAGTTATGGTATCGTCAGAGCGGTGGCCAATCCAAACGTTTTACAACGTTCTTGATATGTGATGTATCAATACTGTAATCACGTATCGAGCTGTTACCAGCCAAAACATTTTACGGAAGAAGTTTATGCAAAAGCTGGCGGAAGAACTAGGGGGAGATTATCTAGAAAGCATCTGTCAGATTATAGCGATGATTCTGATTTAGAGGTAGTAGAAACAACAGGTAATTGTTAAGTTCTTCAACAATGTAAGGAGAATAAGTATATTAAGGTGCACAAAATGCCCAAAGATGGTGTGGGCGAAGTTTACTGGAAAAGTAAAGTATGTGTGTACTCTTTGAAAATAAATATCATACGACAACTTATTTCATAGCAATTTTACCAAAAAAATAGTTTGCAAATTTAAAAGTTGTTTTTTTATTTGTTATTCTGAAAATATATTTATTTCTTTTTGTTGAATCAAATAAACATATACTTAATTAACTTATTAATTATTATATGAAAAACTTGACAGAGGGTCATTTTGAAACCCTATTGCGTTTAAGGAAAATAATTCAGTAGGCGTTCTAGTGGTAAAGTCCTTTAAAATGTAAGGAGAGCGCTCACCACGTTGTTCTGCCATAGAGGCAAGACCAAAGACTTTATGTGTACCTTAATTTCTCGACACCCGCCTCATTGAAGGCCATGGAAACCGACATGCTCTACTTCTTCACTAGCCGAGCATTTTGAGATTCGGAGCACTTTTAATTTACTTTTCCACAGCCAAGAAGTTGACAACTTGAGATCTGCCTGAACCAGGTCTTTCCTTCAGGTATTACCCGTTCATGAGCCTCTCTGGCAGTCTGATTACAGTCCTCCGGCTGAAGTTAAGCAGCTTGGCAATGTTTGAGGAGTTGTAGCCCTCAAGAAGGATAGCAGCTATTTTAATTCTTTTCACCTCAAACTCGACACACCTGGTCACAATGAAAAAGATGTAATAATATCACGTGCTGAAAAATACAACTCTGAGTTTGTTTGATGGAACTTTTTCTATCACACATGAAAAATTTACAGATAAAGAAAACCTGAATGTGCGAGAACCTCTGCAAAGCGCGGTATAAATATATACGATAGTGAAACCACTCTATAGAAGCATAGAATTAATTTTTGAGACTAGTTTCGGTATGAGGCTTACCATACACTCTTCATTTGGTATACGAGTTAAGTGGGTATGGCACATTTCATGCCGGATCCAGTCAATTGTATGCTCCTATATAGTGGTTTAACTATCATATATTCTATAAGGCGCTATTGAAAGTTATATATATATATATATATATATATATATATATATATATATATATATATATATATATATATATATATATATATACATACATATATATATACATATATATATATATTAGTTTGTTTGGTAAAAAACAAACTAAATTGCTGAGCTTTCGTTCTTATTCGATCATCTTCGGAGCGTTTTGAAATATTCTTGCTTCCTTTACCGATGTAATGAGTGGAGTGAGGTTCTGGCAGAAAGTGAAAGAAAACTATATTTAAGGGGTATTTATTCCGCCTTGGTTAAACGTAACGTTAGAGGAAATGAGCCACTCCTGAGAGTAAAATTTTTAAAATAGTTTTAATTTTCGATTCCAGCTTGTCACTTGACTGTCGATGGCTGGCTTATCTTAATTTATTAATATGGTTTATAAGATGTTAAGCCTCGCTTTATTAACCTCTCTTTTTTAATAATGGTGTTATTAACGAGCATATCTCTCGTTAGGTTAATATTACTGACACTCTCCTTATGGTTCTTAGGCCCTAAACTTTGTAGATGCATAGTTAACCATCTCGAAAGTGTGATAGTTGTTATGCCAATATATTTAAAGATTTATAAAGCTTACAGTCTTTATCGGGGCAGATGAACTCGTAAACTAAGTTGGTTGACTTGAGATTCTAGGAGTTTAGGATGTTATTTTTCATCAGAAGATTGCTGGCTTTTCTTGTTTTATAGTAGATGATGAGTTTGATTTTATTCGTTTGATGTTAGGGTTAATAATCTCCTTGATGATTTTTCATCTATTTTATAGGCCGTGGACATCTGGTTTCTGTAATACACTTCGCTGTTGACTTCTCCATGATTACTTTCAGTTTTATCCGCATGTTTAAATAACCATTACAAATAGCAGCTAAAATGAGAGGACAATGAGCAAAAGAAATCTAAGAGAAAACTAAAAATGAGAGTTAAAGATGGCTGAGAAGTAATGCTGCATATGGCGGATTATATAAAGCCTATGTACAATGGAATGTAATGGGGCTAATCTACATTAATAAATTGGATTCTACTCATAAGTAGACCGTAACTATACAAACCCTTTACACGGATGACTCTTGATCTTACTATGTCTGTCGGATGCTCGATCAGTCGGTTCACGTTTTGCTTTTTTGTTTGTTTTTATAAAATTATAGAAATTATACCGATTCTAACAAAAGTTGAGGCCTTTATATTGTTTTACATTCTCTATAGACTGATTTTATTGCTAAATTCTTCCCAAGTTTAGCTCGGAAATTATTTTGTTTTGACAATAACATCATAACTATTCGGCTGATCCTAGCGAAATTTAAGACCTATTTTGTTATACATTTTATTCAAAAGATATAATTGCCAAAGTCTCCCAAGGGTTGGCCAGGGAATTATTTTATTTGGCAAAAAGATCAGAACACTCCAGTTAATCCTAGCGAAATTTTAAATCCTTTTTGCGGGCGACTTTACATGTCACTATATCTGTCGGTCGGTCGATTGTTCGGTCGGTAGGTAAACGTGTTTTTTTTTTAATAACATTTTAAATATTAGGCTAATTCAAACAAAATTGCAAATTCTTATCCTGTTTAACATTATCTTTCGAAAGATATAATTGCCAAAGTTCCCCCAAGGTTAGCCAAGGAATTATATTTTGGGGAAAGAACATCATAACTATTTGGCCGATGCTAATGAAATATGAAAGAAGAGTCGTGGGCTAAATTACATCTCACTATGTCTGAGGGTCGGTCGTTCCCCATTTTTCTATATTTTTTCTTATTTTAATAACATTGTAAATATTAAACCGAGTTTAAAAAAATTGGAAACCTTTATGCTGTTTAACATTCTCTTTCGAATGATATAATTATCAAAGTCCTCAAACGGTTAGCCAAGAAATTAGAATTTTCTGGCAATACCATCATAATTCGGTAGATTTTACGAAATTTATATACCTTATGTTGTTTTACATTCTCTTTCTAATGAAATTAGTGCCAAAATGCTAGCAAGTTTAGATCGGAAATTATTTGGTATGGGCAATAACATCATAACTATAGTGTAAATTCAACGCATTTTGACTCCCTTATGCTGTTTTACTTCATCTTTCGAATGATGTCATGGCCAAAGTCCTCCCAAGAATAGCACGGGAATTAATTTAAATGACAATAATACCATAACTTTTCGGGCGATTCTGAGGTAATTTGAAAGCCATAAATTGTTTTTGGTTCTTTTTCGAATGATATAGTTGCCAAAGTCCCCACAAGGTTAGATAGGGAATTATTTTGCTTGGGCGATACCATGATTACTATTCGGCGAATCTAACGAAATTTGATCCTCTTAGGTAGTTTTACATTCGCTTTCAAAAGATATTATTGCCAAGGTACCCTCAAGTTTAGCCCGGGAATGACATCCTAACTATTTGGCCTATCTTAACGAAGTTTTTAACCCCAGTCGTGAGGAAATCTATATCTCACTATGTCTGTCAATCGGTAGGTTTGTAGGTCCCCATATTAGTTTTTTTCTAACAAAATAGAAACTCTTAGGTCGTTTTATATTCTCTTGTGAATGATAAAGTTGCCAAAGTGCTCCAAAGTTTATCCCTGGAATTTTTTTATTTTGCCAATAACAACATAACTATTAAAATAATTCTCAGGAAATTTGAACCCCTTGTGTTATTTAACATTTTCTTTCGAAAGATAGAATTGCACAAGTCGTAACTACGTTTGCCCGTAAATTATTTTTGCCGATCCTAACGAAATTTCAAACCCTTATGTTCTTTTGATTCCATTTTAAATAAAAAAAATTCCAAAAGTTCCTCTGAGGTTAACCAGGAATTCAAATTGTTTTGGCAACATCATCATAACTATTCGAGCCATTTAATGAAATTTGAAACCCTTTTGTTGTTTTAAATTCTCTCTTGAAGAACATTATTGCTACAGTACTTCGAAATATAGCCAAAGATTTTGGGGGGTGGCAATAACATAAACAACTATACGGCCGAATACAACGAAATTTGAAACTCTAGTCGTGGGTGACTTTAATGTCACTATGTCTGTTGGTCGGTCCGCGTTATGCTTTTTATTTTTTTTAATAACATTTTAACTATTAGACCGATTTGAACAAAGTTTGAGACACATGTTGTTTTACATTCTCTTTGGAATAATATAATTATCAATGACCTCCCTAGGTTAGACCCGAAGATTATTTTGTGTTTGCCATTTCATCATTACGATATGGCGGATCCTAACGAAATTTGAACCCCTTATGTTATTTAACATTCTCTTTCGAAAAATATAATTACAATAATGTCCTAATGGTTAGCAAGGGAATTAAATTGTTAGGGTAATAACATCATATGTATTCGGCCGATTTTAACAAAATTGTTAACAACTATATTGTTTTACTTTGTTTTTCAAAAGATATAATTGCCAAATTCATCTCAAAGTTAGCCCGGGAATTATTTTGTTTTGGCAATGATATTACAACTATGTCGACAATAGAGACTCCTTGTGCCCATGTGGCCCGTCGAAACCATGAGGTCAGGGTCAAAGTCAGTCCACGTGTTGGAGGATCGTGAGAACAGTCAGAATATCAAACAGTTTTCCGCGATAAGCAAGGGATTGGAATATCAAACGCGCACTTCTGGCGTCTCCCAGGGTGTTATCAAGAAACCTGGCAGGAGTATCTCCCATCCCTCTTGGTTCGTGAAGAGATTCGCCCACACCGCTCCCGTGTAGAGCGGAAGGCTAGAACTATACCAAAGGATCTGAGCCCCAGTCAATTGATCCACCTTGGTTTCGGTAAATTTCGTTTAGTACATATACTTCCTCCAGTTAATGTTACTGCTATAGGTTAACGTCCCCGTGGTTAAAGCTCCTTGAATAACTATACGATTACCTATTTTATCTCTTAAAGCCACGAACCCAGGCTAAGATAAGACGCATCATCTGTGGCTATTCCAGCCAGTCATCCTTGTGGGTGTTTTACAGAGACTCGTATCGCCACTCGTGCCCCCTTCCCCCATTTCGTAGAGCCTGTTCTGAGTTATGCGGATACTTTTTCTCCTTGAATATATAGAGTATATATTGCCATTATTTTATTTAATCTATTTATTGTGTATAACTATGTATATATTTAAGTTTAGTTTTTTCCCTACTTTTTTATATGCCTCATAGCCGGAGCCATTATTAGTTAATATTTGCTAACTGCACTTAATCCTTCGAATATAAAATCCTTCGCACTCCTCCCCCTCCACTCCTCACTCATATTCCCCATCTCGGTCGTGACCAGAGTAGAATCAAGGCCACGCGTTGACCTTGAGCGACCACGCCTATTGGGTAGAAGTGACGTATAAGTCACTTCTATTCGGCCAATTCGGCCAATTCTAATGAAATTTCAAACCCTTATGTTGTTTTACTTTTTCTTTCGAATGCTATAATTCTCAAAAGCCCCCAAAGTTTCGCATGGAAATTATTTTGTTTTTTTATATAACATCATTAGTATTCAGCCAATTCAAACGAAGTTCAAAACTCTTTTGTTGTTTTGCATTCTCTTTCGAATGATATAATTGCCAAAGTCCTTCCAAGTTTAGGCAGAGATTTATGTTGTTTTGGCAATAACATCATATCCATTGATCCAGTTCTAACGAACTTTGAACCACATATGTTGTTATACATTGTCTTTCAAAAAATATAATTGACAAAGTCCCCATAGGTTAGCCAGGGAATTATTTTGTTTGGCAATAACATCCCAACTATTCGGCCGATCCTAACGAAATTTTAAACCCTAGTCGTGGCTGATTCTACGTCACAATATATCTGTCAATTCGTCGGTGGGTAGGTCCCCGTTTTTAATTTTTTTAATAACATTATAACTATTCGACCGATTCTACCAAAATATGAAACCCTGATGTTTTTTTACATTCATTTTTGAAAGATTTAACTGCAAAGGTCCTCCCAAGATTAGCTAGTGGTATTATTTTGTTGTTTAAATAACATCTCAACTATCCGGCAATATGTTATTTTGATTCTCTCTCGAAATAAAATTTTGCAATAACATCATAACTATTGGGCAGATGCTAACGTAATTTGATATCCTAGTCCCGAGCACTCTAAATCTCACTAAGTCTGTCTGTCGGTCATTCGTGAGAAAGCTCACCGTTTTTTTTATTTTGGGGTTTCTTTACTAACTCTTTGCATAATTGTAACAAAATCTGAAACCTACATGTTGTTTTACATTCTGTTTCGAATGATATATTTAATTGCAAAGTCCTCCCATGGGTAGCACTGGAATTATTTTGATTTAGCAATAACTTCATAAGTTCTCCTCCAATTCTAACGAAATTGGATTTCCTAAAATAATTTTCCATTATCTTTCCAATGGCATAATTGCCAAAGTCCCCCCTCCCCCCAAAGTTAGCCATGAAATTATTTAATTTTCTCAATAAGATCATAACTATTCGGCCGATTTGATCGAAATTTGAAACCCTAGGGTGGGCGTATATTCCTCTCATTATGTCTTATTATTGTTAGACAGAGTCTAACAAAATCTGTAACCCTTATTTTGCTTTACATTTTCTTTCGTATGATATAATTGCAAAATTCCTCCAAAACTTACTCAAGAACTTTTTTGTTGTAGGAATATAATCATAATTTTGCATCGAATTCTAGCGAAATTTGAACCGCTTATGTTGATTATATTTTATTTCGAATGATATAATTGACAAAGTTTTCGCAGGTTAATCTGGGAATTATTTTTGTTTTGGCAATAACTTTATAACTATTCGGCCAATTTCTAGTAAATGATATAAATTTCTATGTCCCCTCAAGTTTAGCCAATAAATTATTATTTTGGTGGGAATAACAACATAACAATTCGGCTTATCCTAACGAAATTTGTAACCGTAATCCCGAGTGAATATTCATCTCACTATGTTTGTCGAACGCTCGGTTCCCGATTTGCTTTTATTGTTTGCTTAATAACATTGTAACTGTAATGGAGGAGCAAAATTCTTAGATGCCGAGAGACGCCACGATGACCTGAAATGTTACCATTACAGAACCCTCCGACAAGTGTAAAAGTCCAGAAGGTCCAATCTGAAGTTGGACAAAGTTCGCCTAGCCGGCTTAATAACCTTCTCGCCTTTTAGCCGTTTTTCTGTTCCTCCGTAACTCCAAGATAGTTGGCTGTTTACCAACCTACTTTCAGTAAATTTGCATTTCTCTTCTTATATTGTAAACTTTCACACACTTGTAAAGCAGAATTGGTGGACTTGACCCTATTCTACGACATCTATCTTGAACTGATGTTAGGTGTGCAGGGTTAACCTACGATATCTATATTTAACTGGAGTAGGTTGCGTAAGGTTAATCTACCACATCAATATTAATTTGGTCTGTGCGGGGTTAACCTATGACATATATATTAATTTGACATCAGGTTTATGGGGTTAAACTTGGTCAACCAATTGAATGAAATTTAATTACTCTATTGATCAACCTTGGTTAAATTGGTTAATTGTTGGCTAATCTTGGTTCCGTTTAGGAGTTTAAAAGATGAGAAAAAAACTATTGCGTACATAAGTTTTTGCGAAGTGTATTTGTTCTCGTTCCCATTTGATATTTTTGGCGAATTTATTATCTAGAGACCGAGCTTAACTATTAATTTTATTCACCTGCGGAAATGAATTATTGTATTTCGAGGCCTCATCTCTTGCCATAAGTTGAAGGTATAGAAAAACAGTATTTTTCTTTACTTTCATGTGCTCTCGTCCCAATTACAGTGAAATCTACATAGACCCCAAAAGCTCTCTTGCGAGTGTTTACCCCCTTGTTGTTCGTGTGTTCGTTGGTTAGCAAAACCAGTCACACTCCTGCTATACGTGAAGAGACCCATAATTCCACCATACTCGTCTCGTGCGTTAATTTAATTCTTGTTGTTGTGCCCATTGCGTAAACCAGCAAGATATCGCCGTTTGAAAGTTTTAAGGCCCAAGGTGAGTTACTCGGACTTAGTGGAAAAGATTTGATGGCCTACATCCAGGAGGAAGAAAGAAGAGAAAGAGCCGAAAGAAGAGAGAGAGAAAAAAAAGAAAAGGAAAGAGGAGAAAGAGAGAGAATTTTCTCTCACGAATTTGAGATGAGCAGAGCGAGGCAGCCCCCATCAAGTTTTGCTCTGTCCTAATTGGACAGTCTCCCCGGGTTTCTTCAGCCCCTGTGGCTCAACACCTTACTATAGGTTTCCACGCGAAGAATGAACTGAAAGCTCCTACACCTCTGGAATCAGCGTGTGCCCCGAAAATATAAAGTGCAATGATTCATGGGTTTGTCCAAAACCAGAGGGAATGTGAATCTATCCGTCTCATGTGGACCAAAGCCCAGATTAAGAGCTGAGAAACCAACAAAGGGAATGAGATGATTTTATTCCTCGTCAAGGTCGACCGCCTCTATGGAGTGTGCACCGAGTAAAACGACACCGAGTCCTGCGCATTATGTGTACCCTGTTCCCACGTCCCTCCAATCCTGCAAACGGCTTACTAACGAAAGCCTATTTGCTGGTCACTTTAGTTACACAAATAACGCTCAGATGATCTTCAAATATTGACACCAAAAATTGGGATCAACACTTGACCACCCTCCAAGCCCTTCTTTATCGACCCCGGGGATACAATTTGAAAATTGGCCTGAGCAGGTAATACTTCAATTTTGGCACTATCGATTGCCTTGGCTTCCATATCGGAATAATCGATTAGCCCCCAACAAGAAAAGATCCGTGCCATTTCCTTTTATTAATCTATAAATTAATTTGGCTTGTGAAATAAATTGTTAGATTTAACAATATAATAAGAAAACGCCTATCCTTTATGAATATATATATATATATATATATATATATATATATATATATATATATATATATATATTGTTGCTGTTGTTAGTCATTTATCTCTGTATTATGAATGCCTTTTATATTTTTAATTTTTGGGGGGCTGTTTTGGATAATCGTGTGTTAACTCACCCTCGGGCTAGTGAGCCCCATTTATTGCTATCATAGACAAATATATCCTTTGGCAACCATTACGTCACATTGTATAACCTTTTATATGTGTATGGTATATCCTCCCCCCTACATACACTAGCTCCACTATTTTGTATTTTGGCTCCATTTTGAAAATGTGTCCTAGGTAATGTCAATTTATCCGCTATTGTTATGCGACTTTAAGTTATATTTCTCAGCTACTACTCATTCTCCAATGTTACTTTTTCCCCTGAAGCTCCATCTGGGGATAGGGAAGTGTCAGAGATGAGAGAGAGAGAGAGAGAGAGTGTGAGTAAGGAAGATAACCGAGTCTGTTCTTGTCTCGTCTGTCGATGCGTCTGAACCTAGAACCCTCCCATTCAACCCTTATAAATCCTCCATCCCAGAGTTGTAAGGCAGTATCCGCGGAGTATCCGCCGTTCTCCCTACCCCATCAGTATCCCCTGTCCTCCCTGTCCAGTTGGCATCCTTTGTCCGCCCCCGTCAGTACCCGTTATTTTCATCCCATTGGAATCTGCTCCATTCTCGCAGAATCCCTCAAGCTCCAGGTATTTTCGTTAATTCACGAAAGTCTAGCTCGACCCGCCTGCTCCGAGCTCTTTGAATGCAGCGCGCTCAATATCTATTCGTGTGACATGAAAGCCATATTTAAGTTGACTCCTGTAATAGTCATTATCCAGAGACTATGGTTTGAACTTTGTGCCAAGGCAAGGAGTACTACATCGAACCAAATTTTAGAGGAAACAACAACGCCCAATTCTCCTGTGCCAGTGCTATCTCTTGCTACCCTCCAACCCAATGTAAGCCTTATTATCAGCTTAGTTTACGCTCAAGGTTGTTTAAGCGTCCTTCGGTCAATATTGTCCTCTTCTTTGTAGTGTGACTGTCCTCGCCACGCCCCTTCCCACCCTTAAATGCTGAAGACCCGTGTAAATCTAGTATTTGTATTTCTCATTCTAAAACTTCATTAAAACTTGTAACATAATAGTCATTTTCATATTAGTAAAGTTATTTTTGTACCCGTTTTTCTGTTATGAAAGACTGGAATTTGGGGAAAAGGTCTAGGGGATGTGCTTCGATATAATCACCTCTAATACTGGTTGACACAAATACACGTGCATTCTTTTGGAGCAGCTTATTGGTCGTGAACTACTGCACATCGGTTGTTGCCATCATGTATTGAAACTGGTTGCTGGAGCAGCCTTATCTGAAGCCATGGGGACTTCATCTGCTTGTGGTTTACTTTTTGTTCAAGCGCTTTAAAACAAGATGACAATATATTGAAAAGAACACATATGAAGACTCGTAACTGATGATTACATGGCCAACACTGTGGCCGACTTTAAAGATGAGATGGCGCAGAACTTGGGAAAGGCAGTTAAAGTCAATCAGCACAGTGATGACTACAGAAGCTCCTAGAGCTGGTTGTCAAAGTGGATGCCTCTTGGAGTGGTTTTAGGTGTTAAAATTCTTCATCGGTGAAAAAAGCGCACGGAAGTTATAGGATTCGTGAAACACAGAAATAAGTATTAGGGCACGGACTCAGACGATGACATTTTTATTCAGATATCCCCCGAAGAAAGCTTTTTAAGTTTAACTTAGTGGATTTAGGTGAGATAAAGATATTACTCGTAAGATTAAGAGTATGTGAAAGAGATCCGGAAGAAGACTTGCCTTCTCTGATGTGATGTAATATTCTCTGATTTATTTGACGGGAAGAGCTAGATTTAAAACAGATTGCTTATGAAACATTTATTAGTCAATAATCCAACAATAACTAAGAGAGGCTAAAATTTAATATGAATAATTTATTTTTTGATTATCGTTAAATAGGCTCAAGTTAACTCTTTCTGTGTTTCGAGTGCGTGGGAGGTTTACAATATAAGCACAGTGCAAATTAACTTTATGTAGGTTGGCCAACAGTCGACATCTTCGAGGTTCCGGGATAACAGAAAAACTGGTACAAAAATTTATTTACTAATATGCAAATTAATATTATTTTACAGGGTAAAAATGATTTTTAAAACAAGCTATTTACAAGTAGATGTACACGGGTCTCAGCGGCTCAAAGGAGGGAGAATTGGTGGGGACGGTCACCGTAAAAACAAACGATCAATATTGACGGAAGGTCGCTCAAATAACCTGGATCGTATACGTATGGCGCACGGTACTTTTCAATGTTACATGAGAAACTTCCAATGGTAATGAGAATCTATGATACAGAACCATTCATGCATGATAGGGCACTTTTTACAAGAATTTGAATTGTGACAAAATGGTTTACTGAGTGTAAATTTATTATTTTGGATTGTGTGTGTAATATCCCAGATCTCAATCGCATAGAAAATTTATGGCTAATAATGGAAAAATAAGGTTGAGGCGAAGAAACTGCCTTGGTCGAAAAATTACAAATGTCCATCATAGAGGTATGATACAAGAATATATAAGAGAAATTTTATGAGAATTTGATCAAATCCATGCCGAAGCTTCTACAACTCATCAAATACAATGGAAAACTGACAAAATACTAATATATGGTTAGTCAATATTAAACATGTTTTTTCATTCATTTTAAAAATACAAATTTCGATGGTGGGCGTATACTTTTCGTGGCCACTATATATCTATATATATATAAATATATATATATATATATATATATATATATATATATATATATATATATGTATATATATATATATATATATATATACATACATAAAATCTTAGAGAAAATTGCCAATACGATTAATTGGCCGGTAGTCTTTTACAATTTCCCATCTTATTAATCGTGTTCTAGCTAACATTAAATCCGCAGGTATCCAGTGTAACCTCTAGTATCGGCTAGGGCCGCTCTAACCCAGTGAAGTACAGCTGAGTTGCGTGGAATCGATTTCACATGTGAAAGTAGTCTCACTAAATTTTTAACCTTTGTCGTCATTTTAGTTTTCAATTGTCCTTAATAATTTTAGGTGCAGGATCTTGAATCTAATTTAATTAGGCCTACATCTCGTTTAAATGCTCAATTTTGTTAAAGTAATGTAAATAACTTGGCCTCACCCATCAATTCTGGGCAACTTATCCACGAAGATACAGTGAATATCCCAGAATGGTTGGGGTACATGGAATCCATGAATATTTGCAAATTTTCAATGAATTTAGAATCTTATCTTTCAACGGTCAATGACGTGTCCTTGCGGAAGAGCAGACCTAAACCTTTTCAAGTAAACAAAAGGAACGCCAGTATGAAACCATTAACAAACTTCAAATGGGTATGTTAACAAATAGCGTCCATGGCATTTTTGGATCTGCGTCATACACAAACTTTTCTCTCATGGTCAACCAAATTTAACCGAAAGTCATTGGATCACGCTAGATTTGATTAAATTTCCACGTTAATTTCAGATGTATAGGGCCCATGTGTGGCGCAATGTTTGGTGTCTGTGTGTTAACAGGCAATTCTGACTGTTTTTCTCCTTCCAAATTGAATGCAAGTTGAAGAACGCTACACTGACTTGATTGGTTTGGTAAATATGTAGCTCCTGCATTGAATTTAAATACAATTTGAGCTAATGTTGCCTGTCTGCTTGTGTGTAGTTTTCTAGTGAGTAGTCGTTTTTTTACGATGAATAAGCACTTTTCGCCAAGCTGTTCAGTGCTCACTAGGCTAAAATTCCTCCCATGTGGTATCCTAGGTACACAGTTCATACTGTAGATCAAAAGATTTTGAAAGTGTGAATTATTTTTAGAAATGGATTCCCACATCAGTCTTGCACCCATAATTATCATTCCCAATGGGAAGACTAATAATTCACGTCACGATCTCATGAGAAGCCTAGCAGGGGCTTACAATGACCTACGAGATGTCATTTGACTAATTTACAGTTGGAGAAATTTCTTTGTTGTCACAATATAGTGACGGTGTCCATGATTACGTTAACTTTTTGTTTTGAATTACTTTGAGAAATTGAATGTGTTTATATGCCATTACATTTTTTCCAAGTCTTTTTCTTCAATCTATACACAGATAAATAAATTATCACATTTTTTGTTCATTGGCACATTGAGTACTCCCTTTTGATTGAATGGTAATTGTTAGCTAGGCATCAAGAAGAGTGAATTGAATTTTGAAAAGGCAAGATGCACATAATATATTTTTTACTTATTCCTAGGCTGAAGATTATAATGGTCTGACATTTTACGAAGCATCATTTTAGACTAATTGTGTAGGGACGGCATTAGCGTATAAAATTTGTTTGCCTTTATATATATTATATATTATATATACATATATTTTGCCTCTGATTCGGTTTTAAAATTACTTCATTGCGACTAGAATAAAACAATAACATATCAAATGTTACCGTTCTACTTCGAGTATAGCATTTGATAACTCAAGGGTATTTTTCATGGTTTATTCTAGCCAATAAAATGTAAATCAATATATTATATTTTGGATCTGAATCCTAGAAAGTTCAAAAATATAAAAAATACTTTTGTCCAACTTTTTTCTACTGCTAATGATAAAGTAAACCTATGTATCTATATCACACAGATCAATTGATAAGGTGCAGATATTTAATGATCTAGTAGATAATCTTTCTGTTATCGTCGGATTTTAATTTCGTCTTAGAAGAGCATTCATTTTGTTTCTAAATATTCTTCTAAGAATAAAGTGCATATAATTGGTAACCAGCAGCCGAAACAGTTCTTTATTCATGGTCAAACCACTGAAATTATGATATACCTTAGCATATAATGAAATTTTAAATAGATACTTTAATTTTATGAGATTTCTACAAAGCGCATTGACCTCATTTTTTGCTCCTTCCAAAAGGGTAATCTTTTTCTTCTGTTTTAAATTTACATAATTATCAGTAATAGCAATAAGCAATACCTTGGAGATACTAGTAAATGTGCTTCACTATAAAGCACTAGGATAGTTGCCTAGAATAACTTGAGAGGCCTTTATAATTTTTTATTATAAGGGCAAAAATCAATGATGCCCTTATGCTAAAAGATTGCATAAGATATAGCGATAAAAATATGCTATTTATTGCAGTGAAGACAAAGAAGCCACATAGCCCATGAATCGAAAATAGGAGACTTCTGAGGACCTTTGAACATTGGCTTATGTACACGTCTTGGAACTCCCCTTTCCCGGAAAAAGTAAAAATGCTCTTAAAATCAGTATGGGTGGAGAAAGACGGCGAGGAGTATCTAATGAATAATACTGACAAGAGATTTTCTGGAGATTTTCGGAATTTATCAAATGAGCACACTAAAGGTTAAAAGAAGTACTACTGTACTCTTTTGCTTTATTTATACTTGCTAGTGCTTGAACTTCTTTTAGCTAAAGGCCATTAATCAAATAAAATTCTACATTAGCAATATTCCAATGTAAAAATGCCTCACTAAACCTTTCATTATATTCTTCCAATCGTAAAATCTGAAGTAAAGGAAATGTATTTTTATAATTTACATTCTGAAATTGAATTTAAAATAAAAATCTACAATTAAAACCTCTTCTCTTAAAATTTCAATTTAGGAAGAATGAAATGGCGAATTCGTCCGTTTTGATCTTTCGGGGAAAAAGTCTTGAAAACAAAAAGACACCTAAAAACGCTGGAAATGCCTTTTGGAAAATTTGGTAAAAATAATTATCAAACATTGAATTGAGAATTGTAATAAATTGACTTGTAATGAAGTTAAAGGCATATATATATATATATATATATATATATATATATATATATATATATATATATATACATATATATATATATACATATATATATATATTTGTGTTTTTTATATAAGGTGATTCAAACAGGAGGTCAAAAGAATTTGTTTTTTATTTTTAGGAAATACAATCTTATTTGATTCATTTTAGTTCAAAGATTATGTCGGGAAATTTTCAGATGAAAAAATGAATATATTGAGATGTCGCACATCACTTAAATATTGCTGAGTTACATGACACCAAAGAAGTACAGCAAGAATCTCGTTACTTTTATATTTCGTGTAAGTTCCTTACTAGGCCTACCATACAACCTTCTTTTTCAGTTCTATTGAAGCGGAAACAATGATGGTCTTCATTGATTCGTCATGAAGTTTTTTCTTCAGTTCTACACAGCTTGCAACGAGTACTATTCGTGCTCCTCATCATTATTAGCAAATTTTTTAGTCATCTATGAGCTTAACTACTCTTTCAACGATGTCATTAAAAACGTTTTGATCATTAACTTCATACTTCGTAATCCAAAAGGTTTCTTATTGAGGCCAGTACTCAACCGATTTGTTAACAAAAATTAAAACCAGCCCAAGTTATTTGAAAAACGAGAATGTGTTTGTTGTCATGCAGTCCCTAAGATGCTTCTTGGCCTAATTTTTATATTATACTTTTGTTTTCTTGGATGGATCTGAATCTGCTGGATTCTTCAAGGTATCTTTCATTTATTTCCTTTGTCTCGAAAGAGACACCATCATCAATAAATACCAGAGCAATTAACCCTTCAGTAGAGTGGTGAGAGGGCTAGGGTGAGAGGTTGAGGGGAGAGGTAGAATGGGGAAAAGGGAGGGTGGGAGGGAGGATAGGGGATAGAGCAGGAAAGAGGGAGAGATGTTAGGGGATAAAGTAGGAGAAAGGAAGAGCCGGAGAGAGAGCACAGATATCGAGGGGGGTGGAGAGAGAGAAGGGGAGAGGGAGGGGGAGAAGGTAATGGGGGAGAAAGAGGGGGCTCAAAGAATGACCTGGAAATTCAACTAGTTTACTTGTCCACTTGTTTAATTAAAAAGTAAGAATATTAATAAAACCACGATCTTAAAATATAGAAAATGTAGGGTTAAGAATATATATATATATATATATATATATATATATATATATATATATATATATATATATATATATATATATATATATATCGACTCCCTTTTGAAATTATTGCAATTATTTCGTAACTACATATAATTCTTTCAAGAAATCAATATGAGATAAGCGTTCAGGATGGAGTTTTATTTAAACTTCGAAATGAGTGACAGCATTTGTCACGAGCTTCTCAAGCCCCCCGGGAATCGCATCAACTGATTTCACAATGAACTTTTGCGGAATGGAAGACATAAATTCTCCTATACGCCCCTCAAGTTCTTTTACTCCCCACTCCTAAACTCGCAGGATGTTAACTCTAGACATATGGCTGGCCACTCCAACCAGTCCATCTACAAGGAAATGGTCATTCAGCCATGCACGAACAACAATAGGAAAATGTGGAGAAGCTTCAGCTTGCATGAAATTTGAAGCTTCATTATGCTTCAAGAATGATAACTGGCCAGATTTCATTTCGCAGCCTGGTGAGGACGGTTTCGACATTCATAGTATTGTGATGGATCCTGTAATCTTCAGCTTTGCATCACAATTCATGGTCATCTTAGCGTCAACTTAAGCATGCCTATCTTTAATGAACCCCACCATCTTTCCAATTAAACAACGGATCTTTAAACTTTCTAATCTGTGTTAAACTGGGCACGACCCTCTAGTTTAGGACATCCAGCCACATACGTAGAGTTTCCAAATTTCAAACCAAATAATCGATCTAAAATGAAAAAACAACAATATTTTTAGATTGAATTGCCTTAAACCACGTAACATAGAAAAAATATAAATAAATAATAATATTTTGAAAAACCATAAAGACTAACCTTCCAATCACCATATATATATATATATATATATATATATATATACAGAGTGTCCACAAAGTCTGGGTACATAGGAATTTTAATATTTTATTTATTTATGTTATTTTTCCTCCCCAGATCGAATGATGGCTCTGTGTTAAAAAAAAGGAATCGAGTTGGTATTCTTAAGTGGACGAGAAGGATGGTCTTATCGCAAAATCTCCGATGAAGTTAACCTTCGACACTCTGATCGGCAACCTATTTATTTTAATGCCGTCGGGAAATTGGTCAAGAAGTTTAAAGAAACAGGCAGTGTCTTGGACAAATCCCGTTCCGGGCGACCAAAGACTTCAGACGGAACGAAAGAGGTTGTCATTGGCAAGATTGCTGCTAGCCCAAAGAAATCACTTCGTCGGACATCCATGGAGTTGGGTGTTCCAAGGTCAAGTATCCACAAAATCCTGGTAGAGCAGAAGTTCCATCCGTACAAATTACAGATATTGCATCACCTAAATGAAGACGACCCGATAGACGAATGCAGATGTGCGAATGTTTTTTAGATAAATTGGATGAAAATATCAATTTTACTAAAGACCTTTTGTTGTTCAGTGATGAAGCTTTGTTTTATGTTAATGGTGAAGTCAACAGACAGAATCTTCAATACTGGTCTCAAGAAATCCACATTGGATGGATCCATCCAAACAGAATGGCTGCCAAAAGGTGATGGTGTGGTGTGGTTTGTGAAAAGCTCATGTGCTAGGACCCTTTTTCTTTGATGAACATGTAACCGGTGAGACTTATCTGAACATGTTGAGAGACAAATTAATGTGACAAATTGAGCGCCTAGGCGAGGGACTTCCGGACTGGCTTCAGCAGGATGGAGCCCCTGCCCATTTTGCTACAAATGTTAGAGATTGGCTGAATGGCACTTTTCCTCACTGGATTAGAAGAAGAGGTTATGTAGAGTGGTCCTCTCGTTCACCAGACCTTTCTCCCCTTGATTTCTTTATCTGGGGTATGTTAAAAGAGAAAGTTTACTCAATGGAGATTGCAAATCTAAACCACTTGAGAGAACGCATTATCAGTCAGTGTGCTGAAATCGACGGCAATGTTCCACTATTGAATCGACTTCACCAGAATTTAGCAAGGAGCATCGAATTATGCATTGCAAATAATGGAAATCATATTGAAAATATAATTTCTTAACATTATAATCAAATAAAATTGTTTTGTTCTAAAGGTATCTACTTATCCCCTATGTACCTAGACTTTGTGGACACCCTGTATATATATATATATATATATATATATATATATATATATATATATATATATATATATATATATATATATATATATATATATATATATCCAGCAAACCGCACGAAACAGAAAACAGGATAATTTTTCTTCGGAAATGTTATTTCCTAATTCGCAACAAATCTGTACAGGGGTGGGATACTAACCGTGTACATAAAGGCACACTAAGGGAACGTTTGAGTGAGATCAAAGCTGTTTCTCACTGCCTCAGTGTGCAGGGTTCGAATCCCACCACTGCACAGAATTTTTGCGAATTAGGAAATAACATTTCCGAAGAAAAATTAACCTGTTTCTCTGTTTCTTGCGGTATGCTTGATTAATTTCATTATTCTTTAGCGTTCATGTAAAATTTATATAAATATATATATATATATATATATATATATATATATATATATATATATATATATATACATATATAAATATATATATATATTTATATATATATATATATATATATATATATATATATATATATATATATATATATATATATATATATATATATATATATATATATATATATATTTAATGAAATAAAATATATCACATTGGTGTGAACTATATCAGTGAAAGATAATGGTAATCAACACAATATTTATTCAAGATTTTATTTATAACTATCGGGCTAGTTTTTGCAGATGCCATTTTCTACTAATAATAAAGAAACTATGCAATGAGCACAGTATATATACGATAAGACACATCCTTACCAAAATGAAACAGCAGGAAACAATCTTTACATTAAAACTTGAGGGAATCTGCCATGAATGACAAGCTAAACAAAATAAAATTGAACCGGAAACAATCTGTAGAGTTGCTAATTCCCGAGACTCATAGCATCCTTGGGCTAAGAAATCCGATTGGCGACTTTATTCTATATTTATTTGTTAAATTTGTATTGCCCTTCAGATAAATTTAAATTATTAACTTTGTCATGATGATGGATTACGCATTTCTCCTCTCAATTCAATTGATTGATTTATAAATAATTTTTTCATAGTTAAAATCAATTCTATTGTCTTGCTTTTGCCTGTGCGTTCAGAGACTTTAAGAGTTGGTACACCTTTGATATCAGCTACATTTTCTTTTATCCTCGTATTAAAGTGGCCTGACAATCCGATGTATGTTAATTTGCGATTAGGGCATGCCATGTATGTATTTCCGTTCGCATATGATTTTAGAGGAGCCTGACTGGAGCATATGGGAAGTTAATACATTATTTAAAATCTTCCCTTCATGGCGTGAAAGTGGCACGAAAAAACTTCTATGCCACCTCCACAACACGGAGGAACGATTTTAAAAAATGTATTCTTTTATTTTGTTTTCGTTTGCCATCATTCTCTTTCTTCCTCATTAATTTATGAATATTCTTCTTTAATTTGGGTTATTATAAATCAATCAAATTGATATATATATATATATATATATATATATATATATATATATATATATATATATATATATATATATATATATATATATTTATATATATATATATATATATATATATATATATATATATATATATATATATATATATATATATATATATATATTTATATATATATAAAAAAGGAGCCTTGGTGTAAATCGTATATTAATTTTTCCAGAAAAATCCTAGAGCTAATAAAGGTGCACCTATAGGTAAGATTTATTGAAACTTCGTTTCGATATATACACGATACTATCATCAGGATACTTAAAGCATAATGTAAATATTAGGCGAGTAAATTAAATCTATCTCACTTTACTCTCTCATTCCATTATATTTTTCAATCTATATATATACCTTTGATTTAAATGTGGTATGGAAATGCGTATTCAAGCAAATGCGGTTTTCTCAAGATGATATTTGTTCAGAGGCTCACTGGCACCAATGAGGGCAGAGGTGGAAATTCGGGACAAGTACGATCAAAAGCACAAATTGTGATGGTAATCATTAAGCGAAAGATGAGTGCGTCAAAGAAGGAAGAGATCTAGTGGCTTACGGGACAAAGAACAATATGATAATCTACCACCATGTGGTGCGGTACTCTGAGGTGAACTAATGGACTGAGAATACTTCATTGTTCCGGAATGATACAATCGAAGTGTGTGATCGAAGCGAACCTCAGAGTACTAAAATTATAGCTTGTAAATATAGTGTATCTGGGTGAAAAGTTAGTTGTGTCCAATTTTATTATGTGATTCATGAGGTAGATAAATTATGTCTGCATCTCTGTTGTCTTTGGAAGATGATATTATAATTATTGAGGCTAACGGAGTGGCTCGATTTTTTCATTTTTCGTTGATTCGTGTTTATTTTAAATGTGAGAAGTATGAATGTGTACTCTGCCTTTGAAGGCAAATGAAGCATAATTTGAGATATGGGAGAACTAATGTTTTATGTTTAGACTGATATTAAATGTGATAGTTGAGAAATATTGATATCCTAGTACTGTATATTCATACTATAATTTTGTAAAGCAAGAGATTTCGTAGAAGCATTCTTCTAATTAGTTTAAGGTTTTCTCACTGGATGGGTACTGTATGCAAGGTTATATTTGATCAAAAGCAGATTAGTTTGAAGTGGGAGATAATTCAAATAGTGAAATAGGGTTTAAAATATTACAATTTATTTAGATGTATGCTTTGGTGATGAGATTTAAGTTAAAGTGGCAGAGCATATTTGGGGTGTGCGAAACCTTCAGTGAGGGCTAGAAGAACAGATGTGGGCTTTAGAGCAGTTTTGAGATTAGATCATATTGCAGATGAGAATTTATCTCAGGAAATTGAAAAAATATTTTGCATTTATGTTGTGGAGGTGCTTGAAATATTAAAGCTTGATTACAGACTCAATTTAATAAGTCATTTGATCAAGTACCTGTGAAATGCAGTTGCAATGGTTTAATACTCATTTGTTCTAGGCATTAAAACAAAAGTTAAATGTTTTAAAGGATAAAAAGATTAAAATGGAAGAGGATAAATGCTATAGTAAAAAAATATGGACTAGAAAAAATATGGAGAGATTCTTATAGAATGTGTTGAGATTTTAGTAAATTTAACTAAAAGAACAAAGTACTCTTGCAAACCTTGCTTCATATAAAGAGCTCTTTACATGACTCGTGGATATATGCTGATTTTCATCTATATATTTGATAAAAATATATTTCCAAAAGCTTTGCAGCAGCCGAGGGATGGAAAAAGGTTGAAATAGAGGGTGATGTGGTAAGTTTAAATAATGTCTTGTTGACGATATTATAATTGAAAGTGAAAAATTTGATGCTCATAAAGGGACGATAAAATAATGTTGAATGTGTTGGGTAAAGGGTGTGAAAGTGAAATTAAGCAACATTATTCATTGGTTCTGTGCTATAATATCAGGTGAGATAGGATTAGAAAGTTGCCAGAATGCTGTGAATAATTGTGCAGTATTGCTCATTCCTTTTAGCCTGAGAAGATAAATATAATATTAGATGCTACTTTGAGATGAACTCGCGTACGAGAAAGAGTAAATAAACCGGACCTCGATGTGACGCTTATGGCTGTAAATTGGTTAGAAGGTTGAACTTTGTTCAAGTCCTGTATAAACACCAGTTCAAATAGCTTGGTCTAAACTGGTATGAGTTCATGTTTAACGGAAACACGTAATTGCGTACACCTCTACGAAATGAACTATTCCCAAAAATGTGCGGCATGGAGGCGTTCGTAAAGTTCTTTAACTTAAATTTAAGAAGAGGTTTCACATGAAGACAAGCTACCCCTAAACACCCAACTAAAGATAAGGCAAGCAGCTATATACTGTGAATTTAGCCACCTCAACTGAAACAAGGACCACCAAATATCTCTCACCTTAGGTGTTTTATTTTTTCTAGGTTTGCTCAGGTTGTTTGGGTATATTGGTTTATTACATTATACAAAGCTGCCTCCTCTGTTTCTTAAGTCAGATCAGGTCGTTTATTGAACATATAAAGAGAGATTTATCGTAAAAGGAAAATAAACGACAATGTAATTGTGATTTTTTTAAGAACGGGACAATTTATTAAATTATAATGGACATCTTGTCGTTAAATTAAAAGATATTTGAATAATAATTGAAATTTGAAAGTTTAATGTGAAATATTAAGTAGTTTAGCTATAAATGCAAGAAAAAAGTTCCGAAATGCGGCATTACAGATATGATGCTTATATCTTCAATATCAAGAAGATAAATAATATTATTAAGATACAGCCCAAAATTCATTAATGTAAATTTTATCATAGCACATTTTAATAAAAAATTGATTGAAAAAGGAATATGCAAAATATATCCGCCAGTTCTGAATGTGACAGATGCGTTGAAGAGACAAGAAAGACAAAATCGATCCTAATTAAAGTTTGTTGGTTCATGTCTTAACTTAAGGAGGGCAAAGTGATGCAATTACTTAGAGAGGGTGAAGTAAAAGATTTTTACCATAAGTATTGGTTGAATGGAGGGCATATATAATCATAGTTTTCTCAAGCTAAGCCAAAGGACAATCTTTCTACAGAAAATGCTTATAAATCTGAGCAGACAAAGTCGAGGCAAAATTCGTTTTCTGTATAGTGTTCTTCCCTATGATTTATTATTCCATACAATAGGTAAAATGAAAAAGTAGATATTGTTCATCTAACTCATTATCTTTAATAAATTTCATATTGTCATTCAATAAAATAATCTTTCGAAAAATTCTGTAGATTCATGGGAATTTAAAAAAATTAAAACAACAAACTAATCTTGTGTAGAAGGGAAAAGGTGTGACAGTTTATTTGGCAAAAAGTCTTTTCCGTATTCACCCATCAAATTATTGGCAAACATTACGTTGTGAAGCATTCACATTCTACATTATTACGTTTAAGATTTGTATTGGTATTAAATTTAAAACCATTTCAATTGAGGCATACTTTACTAAAAGTATCCAACAGACGCCTTGAAATACAACAAAAGATAGTGGACAGTCAAGAATATTCTTAAGAATTAATTAAGGCTCTCTTGTTAAGTGTGTTGAATGAAGAGTTATTAGAAGTTATCAGTTAATCAAGAAACTTAAAATTACAATTCATTTAAAAATTGACAAATACGTCTTTCGGTAAATAAAAAGATAGATATTAGAATTCATTGAACTATTCATCGAAAGTAAATTGGAATAATCATTATCCTAAAATCTAAGGAGGATCTGCATGGAGGCTAAGGAATATTGCCTAACATTAATAAAATATGATATATATTATAAAACAAGCAAGTGCCAGGATTTATAGATTTCTTTAAAAGGAAATTTCATGTCGGACAATAAAAGCAAACCATTTAAGGAGTCCTTAAACTATAGGGTGGAGAAAATAATGGATTTTTTTATTCTTTAACTAGCAACCATACCCGGAATTGCCCAGTAATAAATAATTATCTTGAGCAAATTAATTCTCTGGTTAAGTTAAATTACGCAAGCAAAAGTTGGGATGTATAAAATCTGAGGCCTATTTTAATTTTGAGTAATGGGCTAGTGTATCGTGAAAGAGTAACGGAGAACGATTTTCTCATTATAATAGTGCGGAGGGCAAACAAGCTGGTAGGCGGGTGGGCAGGAAAACGTGAGGATACGGGTAGTATCCACAGTCCTTAAAGCGCTCCTTAAACAAAATAGGCGTGAGTTTTAAATAAATATCTAAATTATTGGTATCTCAGGCATATTGATAATAGGTATTATTGTGTTTTTTAAACATTGCAGTCGCATAATTGCTCTCGCAAACCTTATGTTATCGACGGCAATGTTAATGATTTAATTGCAACTCATAGCCGAGATTACTTGTCAGTAACTACGGAAAACGGATATAAATTCGAACCTAACCTAACCTAACCTAACCTTTACTGACTTTTAGAAATATATATATAAATATATATTAAATGTGTCGCTGAACAGTAATTAACTGAGGCATATAGCTTTTATTTAAATGCTCTTTAGAACTATGGTTCTAGTATTAGTGACAAATTAATTTTCACTAAAGGATTTATCATGCGGTAGAATGTAGTCGTGTTAATTCAATACATGTCTGATAGATCATGATGCTTGCGTTTCCAGGATTAGTCACCATTAAACGTCCATTCCCAAATTCTACCGAGATATAAACGGGGCATATATAATGATGTATGAAAAAAATTGATTTTCGTACCAAGTATCTTCAAAAACATCTCTAGCCTGACTAAGTAAAGCAACCTGAAGAGATTTTTAATCAATAATACATCTTTAAAGATCTTGACTCATGTTGTATCAATAGCTGTCAAAATTTCGTAATATTTCTATATCTTGAATCTTGGAGTCGAATAGACTTGACCACCACGTCCGATGAATGCTTAATTAGCTTAATATCAATTGAACATGGTGGCCCTACGATTCGTTAGCATTCTTTATAATTCTCCCCTCACCAATCCAAGCATCTTGAACCCGAATGACACGATGAATTTTCACGCTGAAATATCTCGGAGTTTGAAGAGGAAACGAAAGCAATGAATAGATTCAAATGGTCAACAAGAAGTGCCAATTATCAGTTGTCACCAGTCATGGATGTGTTTTCTTAGAGAAAACAGAGACAATATATGCAGGAATAACTCACTAACTCCATACTAGTATAAAGCAATCACCAGGCTAAATGGCGCTTTTATGACAACTAGGTTTCATAACCTCATATGATCTGTGCTACACCTAAACTATACCATCACCGGGAATAACTAGAGTTGTACCAAATGTAAACATGTATTATGTTGTCACGCAGCCATAGTCCAATTAGCGACATCAGGAAAACATATAAGACGTTTTTCTGCTGTCGTGGTGTTAGCACGGGATCCTACCGGTGTTCTGTTCTCATATCCGATAAAAAATAAATATTGCTCCACTAATCTGATGGATTTGCGTCCGGAAGTTCCTGTAATGAATTAATATGATATTTGAACCAATGTTCCTTTTGGCAACTTTAATAAATCATTTAAAAGCACTACTGGTCACCGTCAGTAAACAGACGTGGTCGCTAACTACGCTGATCTCAGTTGGCGCTACTGCCTTCCAGGAAGTATTTCTTGATACACACCTAACACCGTAAATCAAGAGATGTTTAATGTAAGAACAGTTTAAGAAATGGAATGTCTCATCAGTCTAACAAGCGATATCGTGAATTGGTCTAACTACGATTTAATTGATACAGGAATATTGGCATCAAAAGCCTAGCGGCTGTACACATTTGTCCACTGGATGTCGGGTCACAACTAACAGATTGAGAAAAACTTCCTGGATATTAGGTTATAGCAGCGCTGGTGTTAATTACATCGTTAATATAGCTAAGAAGTCAATCTTCGAATGTCTCCAATATCATTACATGCAATGGCATTTGTACCTCTTAATTCATAAAACTCATCTACAGTGGTCTAATGTAATAACACCCAAATGTTTGGATATGAATTCTGTAGAATATTTTAGCACGCGTGAGGAAAAGAATTCGTGATTTGATTTCTGGAAACACTTCAGAATTTTCTGATTTATTGAAAATGGAATTTAAACTAAAAATCACTTATTACTAAAATAGAAATATCATTAACAGCATAACCATAGAAGTATCCACAAGTTTTAAATTTAGTTTCGTAAGCTAATCATTTTCCTTTTCTAAGTTGTATTCCTTCGTCAAGCGCCATGACAGCGTTTTTCCGTTAAATCACCATCAGACTCAATTTTTTAACCCAAAACTTATTTAAAATCAGATATTTAGCGTTTACTGTAATCACTTAACAATAAATTTAATTAGACCTATTATACACATAAATCAGATTTTTTGCAAATACAAACAAATGTATATATATAGGCTTTCCCCCAAAAGACTATATTCTTTAAAGCATTAAATATTCTATCATTTCTAAAATTATGTTGTTATAGAAATCGTCAATGTGATGAAAATTAGTAGTATTAGTGATTACAATATAATATTGAAATGTTTGTATTAAATTTTAATAACTGACAATTGTTAAAATTCTACCGGTGGCCTTAAAGTACTTGTATAAGGTTTATTTTTCTGCTGGGCATGTCTTTGTTTTTATCAAAGGCCCATAATATCTTAGCGTATTGACCAAACAGTGGTCTAAACAACTACTCTCTTTCATCAAGGCATAGTCTGCGCACTTATTCAATGATATAAATGCTACAGCATTCAAATAAAATTAGCTCAGTTATAGAACATATGTTGCGTAAGTATTTGAATCTGGACAATGATAATGTGTTCTGAACTAGTATTTGAAATTTGAGATTCAGCCCTATATCTAACAGAATTCGGTGCATTTATTTGGTAAAAAAACACTGACACGTCTGGCATTACAGGCATCTGTGAACAGTTTAAGAGAGAGTACTGCTCAAGCAAATATATGGACGACAAAACTAGTGCAAGCGACGAAAACTGCATTTTAGTGTTGCAAATTTACTTGATCGTCACATAAATCATTTAAACATGAGAAACAATGTGCCCGTAAGCCTGATACAGCAAATCATGTTTTCCCTGAATTTTAAATTCGTCACAATGGAAGACCTAAATCATATGCTGTTATACGCCCTAAGTAAGAAAAGATCCTGGTGCCTGGATCAAATATTGTGAGGGTTTTCATTTAATGTAACTTGAAGGCGAATAGTTTGCCAATGTGATCCGATTAAACTTCGACCAAGATGAATGCTACAGTAAATATAAACAACTTCAAGTAATGGTCACTTGATAGTTCGCACATTCATGTCAATAACACTTTAATTTAATACAATTAACAGTAATGTGTAGTTTATCATACTGGATTTCGGTTAGACCAATTTTCATTAAAGAGACGCATATCTCGACGTAAGGTGGGCAAATATTATAATAGGATTTCTGACGCAATAGGAAAAGAACGACCTTTCCTTTCCGCAAGATGGAATTTCCCTTCCACCCATCATTATATTTAAAATGTCAGAAGGTAACTCGATGAAAAGTTCCCTAACCATTGAAGAGGACACCGACGAAGCATTAATTGTCTTCCACCTTCGCTTGATTTGACTCTAGTTGATTTTTTCTTGGTGGGTTAACTGAAGCATGCTAGTAGGAAAATTAAGGGACCATTTCAACATCTGAATTATCCAATGAGTGCGAATCAGTTAGTCGACGCATAGTGTTACATTTATGCCAGTTGTGAAAATTGTTACTAATTAGTGTATTTAATTAAATTTTATGTATATATATATATATGAGAACGAAGAAAAAAGTGCCAGGACAAATTGGTGCGGCTAATGTAGTGGCATTATCAGACAACTGTTCTATTTCAGGTCCAATGTGACACTCTTCGTTCTCAAACTGGAAGACAGCAGTCAGCGAATACTTATACAGTGTTTCAAAATATATATATATATATATATATATATATATATATATATATATATATATATATATATATATATATATATATATATATATATATATATATATATATATATATATATATTATATATATATTGTAATTAATAATTATAGATCGAATTTCCATATTTTCTTTTTGAATTTATTTTGATGAGGTCATCATTTAGAAATATTTTAAGCAACATTTACTATAATGATGAATTGTCCACGTTTCTTCCATATCTCTTTGTTTACAATTTTGTATTGAGAGTGAAAGGTATTGGGCTTAAATCGTGAGATGTTTACACGGACCCGAATTGAGTTTTAGAGTGTTGGTGCTGGAGATATTATTCTAGTTCCAGCTGCGTTGTTATATGAATGGTCAATTATCATCACATTGAAATAAATGTTAATTAAATTATTAGAAGGAAGAAAATGAGTATGAGTGATTTAAAAGGGGGTTAGTTCATAGATATTTTATTTATATGTATCATCCTGTCCTCTTTTATAATTCTTAAATTTCGCGATATTAAATACAAACAAAACTTCACCGAGCAGAAATAGACTGCATGAACCCAAGCTTAGGTTAGATTATTTCTTCTTATGGAATTTTATTTTATTAGTCGAAATCTTTTCTTTTTACAGCTTTGGGAAGCTAAAATGAGGAAAACTCAAGGTTGAAAGTAAATTCGACGTATTTGGATTAGAATTGTCTTGCCTCATTTCGCCTTCAGACCGCCCAAATTATTTGAAAAAATCGTACAAAATATTAAAAGAAGGAAGCAAATTACCTACTGAAAGTGATTATGGTTAAGTACATAACAAGCTAAAAAGGTTTTCTGTAATCCATAGGCAATTTTATTCAATCAAAACAATTATTTCAACGTGTGCAACGAGTAAAAACACAAGAATTAGGAATAAAAATATATTTTTAGTTCATTTATCTATATTCTTTCGTGTGGTCATAGGTAAAAACACAATCTATAATGATATCAACATTTACAAGTTTAGTAATAATAACAAGAGGGCAATTTATGATTTTATGAACAGTAGTACGTAAATAATAAGTGATCAACCTTAAATCATAGGTGTAGTTGAAATTTTGCCAATGTTTAGTAACTTTAAACAATTGTGCACTTTATGAAGTACACCGTTTAGTAAAAATTACTAAGAGTAAGAAAAACCTATTTCGGGTGTATTACCAAACAATTTTGGAAATGAATGTCGACACCTCTTTTGTATAACAACTGTAGTTCTCACTCCAATCTTTCGACTAACTCGTCTAGATTTAACTACAGACTGTACTCATTTCTTTACCTATTATTTTAAGTCGCAAGAGAAGGAGGAAATTTCGAAACTGAAGATGTTTTAATGAAAACCACGTTGCTGCCTTCAACTAAACCTATATGGCCTTTAGGCTACGCAAATAAAAACTGTTTGCCGTGGTATATACTTCAAATGAATCTGATATATAATTGTTCACCGAGGACGTAGTAATCCATGTATTCTATATTGTAGCCGCAGAGGATCGTCGCTTTCTTTTATAATAACTGGTAGACCTCGAGAGAATATTCACCTGAAATTAAAATTTCGTCCAAAAGTCTAAACGCACCACCATTAATACGATATTAATATTTTTGTGCTTCTGAAATATCGAAGATCATAAACATGTAATAGTACAACTCATGAGAAACAGTTCATTAGAGAATATTGTAAAAAAAGGCTTATTTTAGCCTACTTCCGCTATGTTACTGTCCTCACTCTACTCGAAATGTAACTTACATTTGTCTATAATTTCAAAAATTTATTTACTATTGGTTCATATAATATATATTTCTGAAAGTATTTTTGTATGTATGTATATATGACCGCTATAGGAGGCCACTTAGAGCGACTTTGAAAGCCAAAAAAGGTCAACATTTGATTTAACTTGGCCCGCGGAGTAACATTCGCAAGCAGATTTAGCAAAGGTAGCGCCACTTGATTGTGTGGTTTAAATCTTTACACCTTCTATGTTTGGGGAAAGCAATTAATCGCGGCTATGAGTTGCAATTAAAATATCAACATTGCATGTGAAAAAATAAGGTTTGCGAGACCAATTAGGCGACTACAATGTTAAAAAAACACGATAATACTTATTATCATCATGCCAGACACTCGAATAATTTTAATATCTATTTAAAATTCACACCCATCTGCTTGCTCTCCCTTCGCACTACTCTAATGTGAAAATCATTTCTGTTAGTCTTTCATTATTACTCTTCCATTACTCAAAATTAAAATAAACCTTATATTTTATACCTACCAACGTTTTATTGCGTAATTTAACTCAAGCAGAGATTAAAATTGGAGAGGGTGTGAGCACGAATGAGATTCAAATTGTGAAAGCAATAGGGGTTGATCATGAATAAGATTAATATTGTATTGTGTATTTATAAATGATTTTCAAATTGAAGATAATATCAGCATAAATGGGATCCCAATTAAGATAATACAAATACGCATAAGTTTTATATTGCAGGGTCTCTAAGACGAAAGAGATTCAAATTACCATGATTCATTGAATTAGCAGGTATGTAATTACCTATGAGATTCTAATTATGCAATGGTAAGGAACTTAAATTCAAGAAGTGTAATCAGGACTGAGATTGTTCAAATTGCATGCAATTTCACAGCGAATTTTATTCAAATCCCGGGAGGCGCAGAGTAGCCCAATGGAATTAAAATTGCAAAAGATTTAATCTCGAATGTGATTCAAATAACGGGAGTGTAAGGAGAAGTTGTATTAGAATTGTGTAACTGGATGTGTGAACAATAAGAAGTTTTAAATTGTGGTGTATTCACGAGCGAGATTCAAATTGCGAATGATTTCCTCACGAATAAGATTCAAATTGGGGAGGAGGAAAGCGAGAATGAAATTCAAATGTAGGGGAGAGTAATCACGAATGGGATTGAAATTGCGAGTGATGTAATCACGAGTTAGACTCAAGTTGGTAAGGTCAAATTGGGACGAAATATCGTTTATCTCTATTAATGAAAAAGGTACATTAAGGATGAATTACTGAAGTGTTACGTTACATGTAATTTATCTGCGCTTAGTATTGGCGGCTAGGGAGCATTACGTAGATACAAATTTATTTATATCTTTGCTTCGTCTTAATTTTTCACCGTAATTCACATTTACAGTCGAATAATTTTTCGTGGCTTTTCATTTGACCAGCAACTGGGTACGCTGGGTCTTTTTTCTAATTATTCCTTTAAAAAAAGTCCCTCTAGAATCTTTATCAAAAACGACCTATCTGTTCCTATGGCCACATCGTTATGCTCTCTTATCATTCATCGGTGCGCGTAAATTGCCGGGCGTGCCCGGTGAAAGGTATACTCATTGTAACTAGATTATCTGATAGAAAGAGTGCACAACTCTCCTGAAACTCTCTTCACCCCACACAATTTAATAATATTGACCAAGTAAAGATATTTTTGTGCCGCAAAACAAGAATTTCAATCAATATGCATCTGTATTTATTTGCGATTAGACTTTTTATCCTGGGCAACGCCAGGTAACTTTGTTAGTTACAGATACGATTTGTGGTAAAAGATATCAAAAGAATTAACAGACATTTAATTCGCGTTCAATTCAAGAGCAACTACTTTGGAAAGAGATTGGGTACATTTAACTAATCTCAGAGCCTTTACGCTATAAGCAGAAAATAGCCTAAGAAAAAAGAATGCTGACCATCCACACATTCCCAAACTTACCATGGCTAGATTAACAAAAATTAGAAAAAGAGGAACTTTATACCTAAGGAAAGAGAAGATTATGCCTAAAAAAATAACAATTAGTAAACGTGAAAAAGACAAGGTAAAATAAGCATTTTCCGCCTTAATGCATGCATTTTGGTGGCTTGTCAAGAAACTTTTGCAAGTGTGATTCATAGAATGTTAGCTAAGTGGAGAATAATAATTCAATAAAGTGTGCGACACATGTGCGGACACTGTTAACAAATTATGTAATTATTTGGGAGAATTTTTAAATTTTAGTGATGTTTTCTATTGGTGCTGAATTACAGAACACTATATATATATATATATATATATATATATATATATATATATATATATATGTTAAGGCCAACAAAGGTCATCATTTTGGGTAACTTGACCCAGGGAGTAACATAAGTTACTCAGATTTGGCAAAAGTGGCACCACTGGGTTGGTAGGTTATGTTAGATTAGGTTTGATTAAAATTTTAACCCTTTCTAGGTTTGCTGCACAAGTACTCGCGGCTATGTGAGGCAATTAAAACATCAACATTACATTGCCTGTAATAAAATTAAGTTTTGCCGGACCAATTATGCAACTGCTTAAAAAACGCGACAATACCTATTATCATCCTGTCAGAGAATCGAGGCATGCTTTAAAGTTTTTGGCTACAACTCATGTACTCACGCTGCCGTCCTTTCTATCCACGGGACACAACCAGAGTGTGTGGTGGTGCATCCTTCCTGAACAGGAGCCCTCGAGCCACCTCAGGTGGAGGAGGGCCGAATTCGTCCATTGCAATAAGGGCGGCGCCATTCCGGGGTACTCCTCGATCTTCCGCTGCTGGTCATCATCAGCGGACCGCAAAGTTTGATGGCGGCAACCACTGCAAAGTCCACGGCAAGGAGTCATTCTTTCTCGCTGAGCTCAAACTCCTCTAAATCTTTGTCGTCGTTCTTCTCGCGAATTAACGAGAAGTTCGCTCATTGCACGGGTTCTACCTCCAGGATCCTACGAGGGCTCGACGATTGGAGCCATTCACCCATCACTGAGATAACTGACGGGTCATCCACGCCGACCTCCATGGTGAGAGGGAGGCCATCCCCAAGCAATGAGACAAAGGGGGCTAGCATCCGCGAAGCTGACGAGGAAACAGGAGGTGGGAGTTGGGTGACCCGAACAAACAGGACTTCCCGGATCGTCGTTGTTCCTATCTCAAATTAACAAGAAGTCTGGACCTTGGGCGGGAGGTCGACCGTTAGGGTATCTCAGAGGTAGGCGAATGTCTCCGATCGCCGAGCCGCCCTAGGACCCTGGAGGTGGTTTCAGAGTTATAGGCTATTAAAACACACTCTAATCAGAATTCCTTTATCTCCCACCCGTGGCGCCTTTCAGTAGAGGATTCCGTTAAGCTCGACCAAGTAGGTGGATGGATAGTGGTGCATCGTGAGTGGATATTTAGTCAAATCAAGAGAAAGCAAACATATACTTCATGTTTGGTTTGGCAAATGGTAATGCTGAAGAAGGTACTCGTCGTCTGTACCAGGAAAGGCTCCCTTTCCGAAGATGCCCCAATAGGAAAAGGTTTGCCAATATCCATCGACAACTATGTGAATATGGGACCTTCTAACCTCGAGTTGGTGACAGAGGCTGCCAAGTTCTACGAGGGCAAGGTCGTCATGTCCTGCAATCAGCACAAGAAAGTTGGCAAGGCAAGTAGCTATTCCTCATTCAAATGTCTAGAGAGTGTTACGAGAACAGCAGTTATACCCATTTATTCTGCAACTTACAGAAACGTTGTCTCCTACAGATTGCCCTGCAAGAGTTTCGTTCCACCAATAGTTGTTGGAGCAGTATGCTAGAAATCCAAACCTTTACCGATTCGTTTTATTCCACGATGAAGTACAGTTCACACGAAGTGGAATAGGCAACTTCCACAATCAACATGTAAGGGCCGAGGAGAATCCACATACAATTGTATAATCACTTCACAAACTGTGGTTCTCATTCACATATGTGCCCGTGTTGTTGGTTATACGTATTTTGGGCCCCATATACGAGTATTTAAGAACAGGATTACCGGTGAGGTATAAAAGCGCTGATTTATGGATAACATTCAACTAATCACTTGTCATCAACTGAATTTCACTCATGATGATGCTCCTGCACACTTATGTCTCGTTGCCCGTAGGAACCTTGATAGTAGTTTACCGGGTCGGTGGATAGAAAGAGCTGGACCAATTACATAGGTTTTCAAGTTGCTTCACTTAATAAGGCTAAAGGAGGTCTCGAAGATATTGGTACCTAAATCCTTTTTTTTCGTACATTAGTGTATATACCTTGTTTAAATTCCGGGGGAATTTGGGAATGGACCATTTATAGTTGAATAATCCTGAAAGCATCATGACCTATCAGACATTTATTGAATCAACATGACTACATTCCACCGCATGATAAATCTTTTAGTGAAACGAACTGGCTATGAGAGCATTTAAAAAAGAGTTATATGCAAAGGTTAACACATATGAACCCACACATCTAATATATATTTATATATAGTTAAAAAAAAAAAAATTTATACATATATATATATAAGCTCAACGGGCGAAGAATTAGTCACCTAGGGAAAAAAACCCCATAATTTTACATCTGTAGCGTGTAAGAACCTTAGGCAGTCGAGAGGTGTATCTTATTTTACGTCGAAACGTTAGTTAAGCTTTATTTGTGTTGCGGACGGCGTGAAGATCAGTAGATACCAAATCAGCTCTACTTAAAATTGTCCGGAAAAGAGACGTCATGAGATCTCATAAAGGTTTGATTGCATTTGGCCGCGCCAAAGGTCATCATGTGAAGCAGCTGGCAGGATTTGGCAGTGTTTCTACGAGTATGGTCATCCGTATTTACAATCAATGGCAGAACTCTTAAAATACGAAAATCTTTCACTAGATTTACGGACAGGAGAAGGCGTTGACAGACATGGAGGGTCGTACAATCTCCAGGAAAATCGACTCGCTTCCAGGCAGGAATTGCTACAAAATGTCAATTCTGGACTTTCACCACCTATTTCAGAAAGAACATTTAACAGGAAATTCCATAGCATTAATATATGGAGGAAATTGGCGTGCAAGAGACATTTACTATGGTACAAGTGACTAATTCTTTGTTAGATGAGCTTATATATATATATATATATATATATATATATATATATATATATATATATATATATATATATATATATATATATATATATATATATATATATAAGCGCTAGAGAAAGCTACTTTGAGTGAACTTTAATAACAACAGTGGTCACGATTGGTAGTAACCTGACCTGGCGATTACCATAAGCTACTCAGATTTAGGAAAGGTAGCGCCACCTGGTTGTAAGGTTAGGTTCGAATTTTGATCCGTTTTCGGTAGTTACTGACAAGTAATCTCGGCTATGAGTTACAATTAAATCATTAACATTGCCGTGGAAAACATAAGGTTTGCGAGAGCAATTATGCAACTGCAATGTTTAAAAAACACAATAAACCAATTATCAGTATGCGTGAGACTCGAACAATTTAGATATTTATTTAAAACTTAACTCCATCTTCTTGAGGTGCGCTTTAAGCTATGTGGATGATACCTATTTACTCACGTTTGCCTTACCACCCGTCTACCCGTTTGTTTGCCCTCCGCACTATTATAATCACAAAATTGTACTCCGATATTCTTTTATGATACACTACCCCATTAGACAAAATTAAAATAAACCTTATAATTTATACCTAACACCTTTTACTTGCGTAATTTAACTCAACCAGAGAGGATATTTTTTTAGACTTTTATCTTTTTTCTTAATGCTAGTTAAAGAATAAAAATATCTATTATTTACTGGACCTTATAATTTTGAGGAGTCCTATGATGGTTTGATTTTAAACCCTCTACTCAACACATTCAACATTATTTTTATCATTCCTATATGATCATCCAATTTTTCACCCTCCACCATAATATCGTAACATAACACTATTCGAACTTACCAAATCACCCTCTATTCCAACCTTTTTCCAACTAACGACTGCTACAAGGCTTTTGGAAATATCATTTTATCAAATATACAGATGAAAATCATAATAAATACACGAGTCATTTAATTAGTTCTATATATGGAGCAAGGTTTACAACAGTCCTTTGTTCATTTAGTTAAATTTACTAAAATCTCGACCAATTCTAAAACCTCTCCATATTTTTTCTACTCAGTACTATAGGGTTACTGTAGCATTTATCGTCATCCATTTTATTCTCTTTCTCTTTTAAACCCATTATCATTTGTTTTAATGCCTCGAACACCCGAGGGATAAAACATAGCAACTGCATTTCACAGGTACTTAGTCAATTGACGCATTATTTTTATGCTGTAATCGTGCTTTAATATTTCGTTAGCCTAAACAATTATAATCTCATCTTCCACACACAACAGATTGTCAGACATAATTTATTTACCTCTTGAATCGCAGAATAACATTGAGCAGAACCATTCTTTCACCCAGATACACTATTGTCACTATCTCTATTTTCTGCACTCTTCCGTTCGTTTCGTTCACACACTCCAGCTGTATCATTCCAGAACAATGAATTATTCTCACTCTATTAGGTTATCTCAGAGTAACACACCACATGGGAATAGATTATCCTATTTTTCCTGGTTTCGTGAACAACTATATCTATGCTTTTTTTCACTTACTCATCTTCGCTAAGGTAGTCCTTACCTAAATGATTAATCACCGCACTTTTGGCATCTGAGTGTGTTCATTCCGAATTTTCCACTTTTGCCCTCATTGGTGCCAGAGAGCATCTAAATTCAACCACCTTGAGAAAATCGCATTAGCTTGAATATGTATTTCCACAAACCAAACAAAACCTCAAATCAAAAGGGAGATCGTTGTCATATCTGTTTTGATTTGGATCACTTTCATTTATTTTAAATTCTAATATTTGCTTGTTGATAGACTACCTTACATACCTACACATAGTCAACAGACACCTAAATATACCCACTCTCTGGTGCTTCTCTTTCAATTTGAATTCTCTATATGTTAAAATAATAATAGATAGAGAATAAATGATAGACCCTGCGGATTACAATAAGCTCCCTCTCCGATGGCCCCAAGCCTGATTGTGTGATGGTCTTTTCAAAAATTTATGCAGATCAATATATCGCACTTGTGAGGCTCATTGATATTCACAATGGCTATGCAGCCATCTGTTCAAAAGAGGCTTAATGCGAAGCACTCACCTCCATTAAAGCAGGAGAGAGATTGAAAAATATAAATTTAAAACCACCACACCACCCCAAATTTAAAGTCTTCGCAGCGTCATCATTCGCCGCCTCAACCCCTGGGTTAGGGGTCACTCCGTAGAAGAAATCCATAAGGAGGTAGAGAAAAACAAAACTTGGGCTAAGATTATACTCATGTATTTAAAGTTATCTTTTTGCGCCACGGCAATGGCGAAAAAGGTTGCAGGGAGGTATGCTCCTTTTTACCTTCCGACTCTGCTCTGAGCAGATTGAACGTGAGCGGTTTATCGACCTCCAGATGTGCTTCAAGTGCCATAAGTACAAGGAGAATACTAGAACCACCTGCCCCAGGGGTAACGCTCATTTATGTTCCATTTGTTCTTCAGATAAATATTCATTTTCGGATTGCAATAACATTTCCTTTAAGTGTCTGAAATGTGCAGTAGCACATAAGAACCTATCCTAGGCTGGCATTGTTAAAAATGAGATGTTAAGAAGAAATGAAACGATAAAATACAGGTGAAAGAAGCTAAAGTAAATTGCACCTATGCCAAGGTTGCAAAAGCTGCTATTTCGGACTCTTAGGTAAACAAACCAGACATATCTGCACGTCGAAAATGAAAACTCGCCAAAAATCATCAGTTGCATATATTATGATCGCATCACGAATCTCTACTCCTAGGGGATCTTTGCAAAAGAGCTAAATAGAATGCTGACTCATAATGGCATGGAGAAAATGTGGTTTCTACAGAACCCACACTCAGAGGAAGTTCTCAAAATTACTCTCAATCCCCAGTGCGAGACTAGTTACAAGAAATTCCTTATCCCTAGCAGCGCTCCAGCTCTTTCCAGAGACCCTAGGATTCAGGCGCATGCAGAGCAAGATGGAAACTCCCGCGCTGAAAAACCAAACAAAATACAAATTATACAAACACACAAGCACTAATGAAAATGGAAGTTTTGGTGATTGAGACTGCAAGACCCGAAAGAGGAGCGCATTCGCCCCGCTCCCGGAAAAGCTCGCAGCCTCAAAGACGGCCGAGGATGTCTTTTTCTTGTAAGAGGAAATCTAGTCAAGTATGCCAATCAAGAAAAATAACCTTGAAGATTCACGCCGCTGAAAGGTCCCCTTTTCCCAAGAAGATGGATTCCTTTTACGTTACTGAAGGAGTAATATCAGGAAAGTACAAATTGAAATTAAAATGGCTCCCGGAACCTTAACTACCGTATAGACGACGAATAAAGGAAAAATCACAATGGAAAAACGATTACGCTAACAAACACTCCGCAAAGGCCCAAGCTCGTTAGAGAATAAGCCACAACAACAGCAAATACACAGGAAACTTAAGTGAGTAAGACAATGGACCAAGTAAAAATACTATATTTTAATTCAAACGGTTGGACTGTGAAAAGACTACTTTACGATAACGAGTGGATGCTCGAGCACATGAACTTTAATGAAACAAGACACAGAAGATCCTTTAAAAGTAGCAGACTGCTCATCAACAACGACATAAACCCAACGTTCACGTAAAATTCCTTTCCCGAATCACACACAAACGAAGCGAACACTTTAAAAACATTTATTTCTTTTTTATTTATTTTCCCTTAAATTAGTAAAACTCCCAAAATAAAACAACAGCAACAACAAAAACAATAAAAATAAACGCAAAATCCGCACCTAAAATCTCAGATGAAAAGCTTTTCACCAGCAGTAAGGGCCTTTTATATATATATATATATATATATATATATATATATATATATATATATATATATATATATATATATATATATATATATATATATATATATGTATATATATATAATATATATATATATATATATATATATATATATATATATATATATATATATATATATATGAAATGAATAACTAAAAAAGTAGCACGTGAGGTTTGCAATGAATACAATGTCCAGGATGAAAAATGAAAAAGGTGCTTCCAAGTACTTTTGAAATTTATTTAGTTCATTCTCAACGATAACTACAAGAAAAAATATTATAATAAGGTTATATATACGCGGGAAAAAGATAAAAGGCCGCCTTTAGGACAAGAAATCACCAATGATGAAGTAAGAGAGGGACGGATAAATTCACATTAAGATTTAGCTATAACAGGTCAAACCAAGAGGCAGAAAGAGTCAAGAACAGAGCAAAAGGGTTAAAACGATGAACGGATAAGGCGAGGGGTTATTAAATACACAAGAAGTTAGCAGATACTTAGGGAAGGGGAGCAAGGAGAGAGGAAGAGAAATAAAATAATGTTAATACAAAATCAATGCATAAAAATCCCCCCAAAAGTCCAAATTGACGTAAAACAAATAAAGAGCATAGGTCAAAACTAATTTCTTTCAGAATGACTTTTTCATAACAGCATCAATTTTAAAAAGGCTGGGGGAAATGTTAAATTATTAAATTAGCTTATATATGAACATTCAACAAGGTTTCTTTTAATCGAGTCATTTAAGCGAAAAATAAATTTTGCTGAATTCCAATTAATTAAGTGATTCTTTTCTAACATATGCTAAAAAAAAGTATTATGATTTTCAGCTCTGCTAACACTGTATCTATGCTGATTAATACAGACAGATAATTGCTTTAATGTCTATTCAACTTCCCATGCTTGTTAAGAACTTCATTGCTACAAAAGAACAAATGCAAAGATTGGTAATGCCACCTAAAATAAATATGATGATGGTGTCTCTTTCGAGACGAAGGAAATAAATGAAAGATGCCTTGAAGAATCCAGTAGATTCAGATCCACCTAAGAAAAGCAAAATAGGCGATAAGAATTATGGCAAGAAGAACCTTTGGGACTGTATGACAACAAACATAGTCTCTTGTTTCAAATACTTTGGCTGTCCTCAAGTTTTTTAAAGAAATTGGTTGAGGACTGGCATCAATCAGAAAGCTTTTCAATTGGTAAAATTGGTGTTAAGGTTCTAAAAGTTTTTAATGACGTTGCAAAAAGAGGAGGTAAGCTTATTGATGACTATAAAAAATTGATAACTAATAGGAAGGAGCAAAACAAGATTTATTACACGTTGTGTCGAACTAAATAAAAACTTGATTGACAAATCAAAGACCATAATTGCATCTGCTTGGATAAAAGTGAAAAAAATGTGCTATGGTAGGCTTACTGAGGAACTTCCACAAAATAAAAAAAGTAACGAGGTGTTGGGTATCATTCTCTAGGAGCCATATAATTTAGCAATATTAAATATATTAATTTTTTCACCTAAAACTTTTACTAAATAATTTTGGCACTGAACTGAATCAAATAAGATGGTATTTCAGAAAAATTCTAAAAAATAAATAACTTCCTGTTATATATATATATATATATATATATATATATATATATATATATATATATATATATATATGCCTTTAGCTTCATTTAAATTTAATTTATTACAATTCTCAATTCAATGTTTGATAATTATTTTCACTAAATTTTTAAAAAAAATTTCGTCCTTTTTCATCGTCTTTTTGTTTTCAAGAATTTTTCTCCCAGAGATCAAAAGAGGGGACCTTGCCATTTCTTTATTTCTAAATTGTAATTTTAAGATAAAAGGTTTTAATTGCAGACTTTTATTTTAAATTTCCTTTCAAAGGTAAATTATAAAAATAGTTTTCTTATACTTTAGATTTTAGGATTGCAAGAATATAATGAAAAAGGTGGTGAGGCAATTTTAAATTGGAATATTGCTAATGGCGAATTTTATTTGATTAATGACGTTTTGCTACAGAGATGTACAAGCACCAGCAATTACACGCAAAATAAAAAAGAGTATAGTACTACTTCTATTAGCCTTATGTGTCCTTACTTAGTAATTTTAAAAAATCTTAGACAAGAATCTTGTCAGTTTTCTTCATTAGCTACTTTTCGACGTCTTTCTCCATTCATACTAATTTTAAGAGCATCTTTGTAGAGAAAGATAGCTAGCTTTTTTCTGGTAAGGGGTATTTTCAAAAAAGGCGCATATGCCAAGTTTTCAGAGGTCCTCAGAAGTCTCCTATTTTGGATTCATGGGCTATGTGGCTTCTTTATCTTCATTGCAAAAGAAGACATATTTTTATCCCTATAGCTTCTGCAATCTTTTACCATAAACGGCATGATTAATTATTTCTGTTATAATAAAAAATATAAAGGCCTCTCAAGTTATTCTAGAGAACTTGCCTAGCTAGTGCTTTATAGTGAAGCACATTTACTAGTATCTCCAAGGTAATGCTTATTGCTATTCCTGATAATTCTATACATTTAGAACAAAAGAAAAAGATTTCCCGTTTGGAAGGAACGAAAAAAGAGGTCAATGTTCTCTGTCGAAATCTCATAAAACTTAGACTATCTAATTAGAATTTTATTATATGCTAGAGTTCATTATAATTACAGTGGTTTTGCATGAAAGAAAGACTTTGTTTTGGCTGTTGTTGCCAATTATATCCATCTGAATCTTAGAGAAATAGTCTAGGAACAAATTAAATGCTTTTCTACGATTAGATTAAAATCTGACGATATCAGAAGGATTATCTATTAGATATTTAAAAATCTGCACATTATTAATTTATTTTATACGATATAGATAGGTTTACTTTATCATTGTCGAGGAATAGGTCACCTTCCCAGGCACTTCGTCTATATATACATATATGTATCTATTAGTTGTGAGGAAAGAGATAAAAGTTATTGTAGGAGAATCCCCCTCCCCTTAAAACGTAGGCCCTGTTCATTAAACCAAAACATCCTGGCATTTTGTGGCGACGTAGCCCGATCACTTAACCTCTCTTCCTCTCTCCCCTCGCCTCAAGGAGAAGCAGAAAAGCCGCCCAAGTACCACATACTGCATTAATCATCACATGTCGGGCCCAGGTGAGCCTAACATTTGTTAAAACAGCAAGATTTCCGCCTAAGAGTTGATATTCAATTTCACCGCATATGCGAAATTAGAGAAGCGTTGTCCTAAAGCCAGAAGATACCCTTTAGGGCTAGCTGAAAGACTCTCTGAGAAAAACTGTTAGATGACGAGACTTAATTTTGCCGTCCGCACCCCCCTTTCTCCTCCCTCTACTCCCAGTGGGGTGGCGAAGTATAAAAATAAAAAAAAATGGAAGAAGGGGGTAGATCGTGTTAGTCACCGAGACACCTAAGTCCGGCTAGAGGCGCGGCTACCAACGAAAGGGACTTAGAAGAAACTCATCCTGAGCCAGTTCTTGGCGATCCCACCGAATTTAGCATCCGGTCAAGGGCAGATCGTGTTAGCCCTAGAGACAACTCAATCCTGCTAGAGGCCCAACAAGCACGGAAATGAACTTAGAAGAAGCTCATCCTTAGCCAGTTCCGGGTGGTCACACCGAACTTTTAGTTAACTTGGATTGAGAAGCAAGTTCCACTAACTCTCGACCAGGAAATCCCCTATCATGGTGTACTCCAAAAACCCAGAGATAGTCTTCGCCATTGAGGAATACCCCAAAATGAACTCCCTCAAGCATTGCCCTCCGTCAAAGGATTCACTCTTTGGACTCCTTGCTCATCAGTGTTAATAATTCCCAGAGTAACCCGGAGATTAAAAGAAATACACTTTCTCTGTCTCGTGTTGAAATCATTTCATCCAGAATACCTGCTTAACTCCATCTGCCACACGCTCTGAATTACTGTCGGGCTTTAAAGCATTTCCCTAAAGGCCCTATCTGGAACAGCCGGTCCACGCGCTGGTTTCGGAAACAACATTCTAGAGGCGACAGCAAAATTGAAGCCAAGGTCATGCTCAAACCGGATTCTCGCGGGAATCTTGAAAGATATTAAAATTCCACTATCTGTTACGTTGAAGCTCAATTTGCATTCAACATTACTGTGTAGTTTGTTTGTTAAATATCAATTTTCTTTCAGGTTTTTAATTAAAGGTCTAGTTTTCTTAGAAACATTTTTAATTCAATCCTCGAAACGCTGAGCATGGCACTAGAAACCCTCAAAGAAAATAATAAAGTAATATTAATCATCATAATCAAATATAGCACTCTTAGAGAAAAAAAATACTCATGGAGTTTTGAAGTACGTAACAAACCTAGACGTACGAACACTATCACTCGGTCCTTGCTATACCACGACATAAATATATACCTATATCCTATAATGTACGTACGCTTCCTTCGCTACGTACAAGTACGTTCACTTCATAAGAGTATTCCGTTGATTACGAGGTATACGAGTGCGATTTACTATAGGGGCCGATAGCTTCTAATCAGTTTACCACGTTGCAGTTCAAGGATATATTAAAAGAGTAAAAACCCAAAATATATTTTAATAAGTCACTAGTTAACATATATATTCATACGGAAAATATAGGTAATGTAAATAAAGACAATTCTGACAAGATTTAGATTAATTGGCAATCGGGTAAGGTTAATTACTTGTTAATCAGCTTTTAAAAGGGATACTATAAATCAGTTATACAGAGGGCATATTCATATGTCGGAAACTGGGTCTAATAACGGGAGATACAAGCAAGGGTCGTTTTACCTTAATTGAATCACCTCGAGGAAAGAGCATCCTTTAGAAAATTACCGCGGGAAAATCGAGACGGAAAATGGACGTAATTCTCGGCCGAAAAATCCTGTTGGTGACTAGGATGAATGGAGGGGGGAGCAGTAAATGAGTTCATGATCCTCCTTGAAGACGGACGATGGTATCACTGCTCTAAAGAAGTGCATTCTCCAAAAATCGAGACTGTGACACGGCTCGGCGCGAACCCTCACATGGAAAACTAGATATCCTTGAGGGCAAGTTCCAGATCAGAATATAGGAATTTCGGCCAATCCTTAGAGGATGAAATGATTCGAGGTTTGCTCGGGACAGAGTACGCCTTCACAAAAGAAATGGATCTCTCTGGTGAGATCTAACAATCTGAAGCGAAGGACCCGGTTTGTCAAACTCAATCTACCGATATTCAAAAACCCACGGTATTTATATCTAGGCCATTTTGGGGGTTTCACCTCGTTGGTAAAATCAGACGAGTGGCTGACCACTTCTGGCGGCCAGATAGATTAGCTTTTGTCTTCTAATCTAAGAGTTAATGCCCTTTACGATGTAGGCGGAAAACTTTCAGCTAGCAGTTTTCGTCTACGGCGAGGTAAAAGCATTTAGCGCCCAACTTAATTAACTGCACCTGTGAGGCGGATTATGGATATTCAAATCCCTTCTTCTTATATTTTTCACTTTGGATTCAGAGATTACTCCACGGAGAGTAATACTTAAGAGAAATAGTGAGGGAAGGAATTGGTGAAACAAATGAAGGGAGGTATTCTTCTTGGTGTCCTTTTCTGTAACGATCATTAGTAGTGAAAAAGAGTTGGACAAGAGTATTTTTTGTATATTCGAACGTTCTAGTAATGAGATCCTAAACATAATATATACATTTACATTTTATTGGTTATAATAAACCATGAAAAATACCCTTGAGTTATGAGTTGCTAGACTCGAAGTAGATGCTGTAGCATTTGATATGTTATTGGTTAATTCTAGTTGTAATAAATAATTTTAAAACCGAATCAAAAGCAAAATATAAATAGTCATATATTGGGTTGAGAAATAAGTTCTTGCGGTTTCATCAAATATATTCATTACCATTAACAATTTTAGAAAAATTTCATTTTTAATTGATAACAATATGCAATTTAATCATTAATTTATTCTCCGTTCATATTTACGACTTCTTCCAAACGTTTAACTAGTTTTTCGATGCTTCTCCAATAAAAATCTCTGGATTTCAACTCGAAAAATTCGTCTAACTAGGTTCTTAATTCTACATCAGTATTGAACGAGACGCCGCGCGAATTGGCGGAGAGCGATTGGAACAGGTGGAAATCCGATGGAGCCAAGTCTGGCAAATATTGAGGATGCGGCAGGATTTCCTAATTAAGCGTTTGGATGGCGTCTTTTGTCAAATTGACAATGTGAGGACGAGCGATGTTGTGTTTCAGATGGACTCCATAACGTCGATGAGGTCGCTTTTCACGAATAGCTTCGACGAGTCGATACAGTTGTTAAACGTAGACTTCTGCATTGACAATATCGTTGTCCGCAAGAAGCTCATAAAGAATGATGCCTTCACAATCCCACCACAAACACAGCATCGTCTTTCGTGGATGAAGTCCTTGCTCTAATCGCGGGAGTGGGTTTTTAGTGAGGCTAAGCCATTGTGTACGATGGTTCGTATTGTAATAAAACCGTCACTTTTCGTCTCCAGTGATGATGAGGTGAATAAATCTGTCCTTATATCAACGAATAACCTTGTGACGAGCAAGCAAACCTGCGGCTATCGTGGAGCGTTAAAGTTTGTTGCTTTCGCTCAAAGCGTGCGGAACCCATGCACCGAGTTTTGAACTTTTACTATCAAATTAAGGGGATTCACTACAGTTTTCTGATCACACGCATATTGTACAGCCAATTCTCTAGTCGATTGATGAGGATTTTCATTAAGTATTTCGTTCAATCGATCTTAATTAATTTAATAGGGCGACTAGAACGTTCTTCGTCATTAAGATTGAAATGACCGTTTTTGAATCGTGAAAACCACCATTGAGCTGTCCTTTCTGATAACATTTTCTCCGTACACAACACAAATATTGCGACAAGCTTTAGCTGCGTTTGCATTGTTTCCCTCTCGATTGAAAATGAATAACGAGTGTCGAAAATGCGCCTTTCTTTCAACTTGACATTCCATTTAGAGGGTGCAGAACGAATATTAAATTAACTCAACTTTTAAATTAACCGCAATGACTTATTACTAAACTTCAAGACGTAGCCTAAGCAAAAGCCTAATAGTCTACGCTGTTAAGAGACGTAGCCTAACCTGTGCAAATTTTGCTCTCATTATTTATTATTGTTTCTTAATATGTGCACAAATCACGCAAACATAACTTAAATCAACACAACACTAAAAAAAAACGCAAGAACTTATTCCTCAACCTAATATATAAAGGCAAACAAATTTTCCACGCTAATGCCTTCCCGCAATATTTGTTTAAAAGGGTGCTTCCTAAAATGTCATACACTTATTTTGTTTAGTTTTAAAACAAGTAAAATTAATATATATATATATATATATATATATATATATATATATATATATATATATATATATATATATATATATATATATATATATATATATATATTATGTACATATTGCCTTTTCAAAATTTAATTCACTGCTTTCTAATGCCTAGCTAACAATTACCTCAATCAAAAGGGAGTACCTAATGTACTAGAAAAAAAATGTGATAGTGTATTTATTTGTGTATAGATTGAGGAAAAAGACTAGTGAAAAATGTAATGGCATATAAACACATTCAATTGCTAAAATTCATTTAAAGCAAAAGGTAAACGTAATCATAGACAGCGTCACTAAATTGTGATGTTAAGGAAATTTCTCCAACTGTAAATTGGTCGAATGACATCTCGTGAGTCTGTGTAAACCCCTGTTAGGCTTCTCATGAGATGGTAATGTGAATTATTAGTGTTCACATTGCAAATTATAATTATGGGTGCCAAACGGATGTCGGATCCTATTTCTAAAAAAAAATGCAGACTTTCAAAATCTTTTGATCTACAGTGTTTACTGTGTACCATCAAAGAGACAGGCAACAGTAGCTAAAATTGTATTTAAATTTATAAAGAAGTAATCCAACGCCATTTTCGAGTCCTCTTAGCCAGGACTCCTCGAAGTATCTTATTGAAGACCTGCACCGTTGTCTACCAACTGCCATCCAATTCGCCCGTGCTTGATGGTAAAGCGATCGTGTATGGTTATCCCTAGATTACCTCGTTAATCATCATTTAATTCATTTAACTACCATAGATAATTTGTTCCACATTTTGTATATATATATATATATATATATATATATATATATATATATATATATATATATATATCCCCCTTTTTTCACATATATTAAAATTATATTTTGGGGGATTGTCTTTATATATCCTTTGAGATTCAACGTGGCAAGCCATTAATCTAAAGACGGTCAACGGTAATTCGCACTCTTTATTAATCGCCCAGACATATCTTCAGCGGCCTGTGGTCAGTCAGCTGCCTGCCCGTGCTTGTGTATCACTCTGAGCGCCGAAATAGTATATACAGGTATACCTTGACATATATATATATATATATATATATATATATATATATATATATATATATATATATATATATATATATATATATATATATATACCATTATATTTATCTGGTAGCGGATAAAGTTTGGAAATTTGTGTTAGAAAGAACCCTTTTTCTTTTTAACTTACCTCTCCAAGTTAAGTTGTTCAGTAACCAGTTTTCTAAGTTCCTTCAAAGATATCCAAAGAAAGTGGAACAAACTCTTTTTTTTCTAATAAGCCTTATTTTTGTAATAATTTTTTCCCTCAATTTTATTTCCTTTGTGTTTGTCGGTTTTGTTGGGGGGGGGGGGAGATGATTCCCTGTAAAACTCCCTACTAATCCCAGTGCAGGATTAAAGGCGTCAAATATTTGGTTACTTAGAGATCAAGTTTGAATTATTTTCTATGTTACTTTCTTTATTGCATGTAATCTTTGTTTAACAAAGCACTTACTATTTCTTTCTCTAAGTTACTTGTTTGCACCGAGTGACCAGTTACGCATTTACTCCAAAATGTCCTTATTTGAGCATTTTCATCAACAAGGAGAGATTCTTGAATTATCAGGCAAGGAACTAGTTGCTTATGTTCAGGAGTTAGCAAGAAAGGAATGGGCATTAAAATGAGAACAGAGAGAAGCTGAAGAGAGAAAAGAAAAAGAACAGAGAGAAGCTGAAGAAAGAGAAAGAATTCGTCAGCATGAGCGTGAGCTTAACAGGAATCATTTGGAGACCCTTTCTGTTAGTTTGAGAAATGAATCTCCCCAAAGTGCTTTAGTAAAGTTGCCAGTGTATAATTAAGGCGAGGATTTCACAGCTCACTTAACTCACTTTGAGAAAATTTTCGAAGTGAACCACTGGGATATTGAAGCCGATAAATTCGTTTGTCTACTTCCTCTCCTTAATAGTAACCTCTGAGAAATCTTCATTTGACTCCCGGCCGAGGCTACTCTCGCCTACTCCACCCTCAAGTCCGGATTATTATCGGCCGAAAATTTTAATCTCTCATATAGAAAGTAGAGGGAGAGGTGACGCCCCCTTGTCGCGGAAAGAGAGCTTGTGTTTATCTTTGACTTTTCGAGCTATGTCGGCGGGGGTATCTCTTCTGGGCACCCCTAGTAGAGCTTCCCTTGTCGATTTGGTCGAAAACGAGGTTCCAGACTAAGCGCGTCATTCCTTCCTTTTTATACTCTATCCTTCTCCTTTTTTACTTTTATCCTATCTCTTCCACTTATACAAAAATAAAAAAACAAAAAAAAGCCTACTCCTATTATGTCACTCTTTCCCTTTTTTCCCTCTTTCTACATATAAGGACCTGGCAGCTACCTCATGCGTTTGAAGAGAGGCTTTGGAACCTCTATAAACAACGCCAATCGACGCTCATTGGTTGCGAGAGACTAGGACTAGAGGTGTCCTAGGCGTTGGAGCACGATGAATGGGATGAGGGTAGTGCCCTGTTAACCCCTTTCTGGCGAGTAATTATTGACCATTCCCAGTGACCGTTGACGGGTGCCTCTGATAGAATCATTCCGAGGTGACGGCCCTTTGTTCCTAGGTTGGTTGCCACGCCAATAAAAAGCCTTGGGTCGAGTCTCTTAGTGTGGCGGGATATCCATTGAACGCTGCTCCGAGATCTTGGCCGTCGTGAAGGGAACTAGTAGGAGTTTAGTACGGGGTGTGCTCCGTTGTTCACCTGGTGAGAAATCGATGGCCCCTTCGGGGACGGTCAGTGCTGCTTGGTTGGGAGCCACGGTACGCCGAGGTTTTTACGACTTAGTCGGACAAACAGCAGCACAAGGAGCGTGCCTTCTGAAAGATCCGAAGCCTCTACGATTGATAGGAGGGAACGACTCACGCGGGGCGAACTCACCATGCCCTTTCTTTTTTATTAAGTGGTCACAAAGTATTTAGAGATATAAAGTGTTCAGCATGACTGGAAAGAAAGAACCTGGTGCGTTAAAGTATACCTGCTCGACATGCCAAAAGGACAAGTGGTGCGTATATTTCCCGGAGGGGTGTTTCTCAAAATGCCACCCTGGAAGTATCTGCACGGACTGCGTACTAAGGGCAGAACTTCAGGAGCTTAAGGAACTTTTTAAATCTTCTCAGGAAAAAACACGATGGCTGGAAGAAAAGGTGAAAATCCTCGAATCTGAGCATGTGACTCAAATCCGTCATCTCGAAGCAGAGATTTAAGCCACCAAGGTAGAGCAACAGCAACAAGAAACTCCCAACGAAGCGGATGGCCCCTCTGTTGGGCCCTCATGCACGGCGGATGGAGTCTTTTGGGTAGAGCCCTAACGCACTTTTAACGGGAGAAATGACCTGTACAAAAGGGACGAAGTGGAACTTTCCTTTAAAGGGAAAGCTGCACTCGCGAACATGATCCAAACTGTTGTGGAGCGGCCTCAAAGAAGTGTCAGACCCCGAGTAAAGGAGGAGGTGCGCCAGTACACCCGTGTTACTCCAGGAACGACCTTTTCTGAAGTCACAAAGAGGGGAGTGACCCCGCCACAGAGAAAGAAAGCGGGAAACGAAAAAGCGTAAAGAGTCCTACAGTCGGGGACTCCCTCAAAGTTCTTCTGTTTAATGCGAGGTCTATCAGAAACAAGTTTCTAGAACTTCGTGGCCTCGTAGCAACAGAAGAACCGGAGATGGTGGCCATAACGGAGTCGTGGATAAAAACCTTAAGCCGAGATTTTGAAGGTGAATTCACGATTCCCGGTTACCAGCTTTTCCTGAAAGATAGGCCAGACAAAGAGGGTGGCGGTGTGATGTTGTATGTCAAGGATACTCTCAACTCGACTGATTGCAACATCGTATTCGACCATGAACTAGTAGGTGTTGACCTAAAGGTCGGTCCTTTCAAATACAGGACCCTGGTGCCTTATAGACCTCCTGCCCAACTCGTTGAAAAGGACAGAGATCTGTACCAGCTACTAGGAGAACTTGTCGAAGAGAGGGTGTGTATCGTCATGGGGGATCTCAACACACAAGTTGACTGGAAATCGAGATAACCCTGCGGCAAGAACGCACTACTCCTGGAGTTTGCAAACAACGAGTTCCTGACTCAATGGGTGAGAGAGCCAACGAGAGGAGACAATATCCTCGACTTGGTTTTCACCTCTGAGGATGACATCGTTGAGAACCTCTCTGTTGGCGAAGAGCTCGGTGGCAGTGATCACCGACTAATTAGATTTGTAGTAAAAGTCCTGAATTCACGGCCTGCAACAAGTAAATCGAGGAAACTCGATTTAAAAAGAGTGGACTTTGCAGGTCTTCGTGCTGGAATGACTGACGCCAGGCTAGAAGTGTGCGATGTTGTGTAAGACTGGTGGAACAGTTTCAAAACCACATTCATGAGTCTTCAATCGCGTTTCATCCCTCTGAAATTTCCCCGTTGGTCTTCTGTTCAACCAAAGTAGTTTAATCGAGAAATCGGCCAACTACTTAGGAAGAAGAGAACTGTGTACCGACAATCGAAGATCTCGGGTGAATTTCACGAATACCGGAGGCTAGCCAGGAAAGTGAAGTCCAGCATAAGGGCGGAAAAACGGTCGGAGGAACTCAAAAGGCAAGACTCTGTAAAGAGAATCCCAAGGAGTTTTTTGGATATGTTCACAGCCGTAAACCAATCTGTCGAACGATTCACCCACTTAAAAATGAGGAGGGGGCATTAAAGCACGTAGATGCAGAAAATGCTAACTTCCTCAACGACTACTTCTCTTCAGTGTTTACTGAAGAGTGTTGTCCCATACCGTAGCCAATGGATTCCTACTCGGGGGAAAAGGAGGAGGCAATAGGCTTCACATGGGAGAAATAAAGAAAAAGATCGCTGACCTGAAGACGAATAAGTCCCCTGGACCGGATGGGTTTCTATCCAAGGTGTTGAAGGAAGTGTGCGATGAAGTATCACGACATCTGTGCGCTATCTTTAAAATGTCAATCTGGACCGGATGCGTTCCTAGAGACTGGCGTGAGGCGGAGGTGACTCCGATCTTCAAGAAAGGAAACCGCAGTATTCCGTCAAACTACCGACTAATCAGGCTGACTTTGATAGTCAGTAAACTCATGAAAAGCATGATGGTGGACAAAATGACGTCGTATTTAGAGTCAAACGTGCTACTGAGAAGTTCCCAACACGGCTTCCGAAGGCAACGGTCATGCCTGACGAACCTTGTGGAATTTTTCCACTTTGTGTTCAGTGAGAACGATCGGAACAAGGCGGTAGATGTGGTTTACTTAGACTTTCAGAAAGCCTTTGATAAGGTACCACACCGCCGCCTTCTCCGGAAAGTGCAAGCACTGGGCATAGACGGAAAAGTAGCCGGCTGGATCGAGAACTGGCTAAGGAGCAGACGGCACTGGGTGGTGGTGAATGGACAGGCTTCTGAGTGGGTGGTCGTTACTAGCGGGGTGCCTTAAGGTTCTTTCCTGGGACCCCTACTATTCATCATCTACGTCAACGACATGGACGTTGACATGGTTGCCAAGATTTCCAAATTTGCACACAATACCAAGTTTGGTATGAACGTTGCAAAGGATGGAAATACTGCCCGCCTGCAGGAAGATCTTGGGAAGATTGGGAAGTGGTCGGACACGTGGCAAATGCCTTTTAACGTGAATAAATGCAAAGTGATGCATATCAGCCACAGAAACCCCTAATCTCTGTATATCCTTAAGGGCATTGCTCTTGAATCGAGTGACACTGAGAAAGACTTGGGTGTAAAAATCACTAGTGACCTTAAGTTCTCAAAAGAGCGCATCGAGGCTGAGAAGAAAGCCCAAAGGATGTTTGGCTATATAAAGCGCTAGTTTGGATACCGTAACAAGGAGATAGTACTTTGTCTGTACAATTCTCTCGTTCGGCCGCACCTGGAGTATGCCGTACAATTTTGGAGTCCTTCGTTTCGAAAGGATATCGCAAGGTTGGAACGCGTACAAGCCAAGGCAACCAAGCTGATTACCTCTATCCAACATAAAAGATATGAGGATAAACTAAGGGAATTAAATCTGTTCTCGCTGGAAACCCGTAGACTGCGTGGTCAGCTCATTGAAGTTTTCAATATACTTCGAGGGTTCGACAATGTTGACTACCGTGATATTTTCACACTGAGTGAGAACAGAACGCACAATCACGGCTTCAAACTTCAACTGAAGCGTTACAACCGCAATCTGTGTGGAAATTTTTTCACTTACAGTAACTGCGTTAAGTAGAACGCACTTCCAGTGGAAGTTGTCAACAGTGAACCTGTTGACCAGTTCAAGTCAAGACTAGAAAAAGTCTTGAAAAGTCGCCGTTTAGGGACGAAAAACAATTAAGCAGTCATGTGCCTGCTTGATTGCTGGGCCAAACGTAGCCTCTTTGAATGCACTCTAAGGTCTCCTAGGGTACTTCCTTTCCTTGTTACTCCGTGTTACCGCCAGGTTAGTATAATCCCCGGCCAGACCTACCGTCAATTTGGATTCACCCTCCACAGAACTTTCCAAGTTTGGTTGGACTTAGCTCAATTCTACGGCAACTATGAGTTCCAAATTGATTTTGTTCTACTAGATCAGTTGATGACTGCTTGTTCCTCTGAAATCCACGAATTCGTGAAGAACAGACGCCTGTCTTCTTTCTAGGAATGCATAGAAGACACGGATGTGCACGCATAAAGCCACCGTATTTACCCGAAATACCCCAAGAAGTCTCATCCCCTATCCCTTTCCCGCCCAAAATAAAAATAATCTCTCCAAATTTTCCCCAATGAATTCACCCAGGTTTGAGAAGGTACCTGATCCCTTTAAACCCAAGTCTCATTCCCCACCAGAAACGAGGGATATTAAGCCCCTCATAAACAATCCCCCAGCGGCGGATTACTCTCGTATGCCCATAATTTGTTTTTCTTGCGCCTTTCCCGGCCATTCGAGGGCCAACTGTCTTCAAAACTCTCAATTTCGTTTTGCTCCTAGTACTAAAATCCACCAAATAAGTGACTCTCTCTCTCATCCGCCCGCTCGTCCTGAAAAGACGGCAACTTCCCCAACAAGCTCCCCTTTAGGACCGCAAGTTAATTTCCTTTTCAGCATACGCTTCCCCGGTGACCCTGAGTTTGAAAATATAAGTGTTAATGGTTGCCGAGTACCAACCCTCGTAATAAACACTGCATGAACTTGCTTCGTCGTCTCTGAAAAGTTGCTCCCTCCAGTGGGTCCCGACCAAGATGAATTCGCAATAGTCCATTACTACTTGGGACGTGCGAATCTGCTCCATGTGGTCCACTGCTATCTCGAATGAGAATATTTCAATGGTTGGGGTGAAGTGATAGTAGACCCACATTAATTTCTGCGCTGAGATGATCGGCCAGTGCCCGCAGCTCTCCCCTAACCCCATCGCATAGCCCCTCATCACGAGGGAACAAGCGCTAAAGGACGCTGATTCACCAGTATTATTAGTACCCTCGTATGCCCCAGAGTTTGCAGCCTTTAAAACGGGACATTTTCCACCGCTCAAATAGAATGCTCCACTCTCTAGTCATTGTGGGAAAAAGCTAGAAATGACAAACGTGGATTTGCCGGTGGTCAAAGAGAAGTCGCCTAACTCATTAGCAACGGAATCTTTAATTGCTTCAGATTGCTTGAGGATAAAACCCCCACTACCTCGTTGTGTATCCCTCGTTCCCATGCTGCCCAAGTCTTCCGACTTGCGCACAATGGATTAATGGCTGGTCATTACAGTCATAATAAAACGGTTCAGAGAATCTTCCGAATTTCTTCTGGCCCGTTGCTGCCAAAGAAATTGCCGAGTTTCGCTGATTGTATGACATTTGTCAGAAGACTACAGCAAAAGGACGAATACCACCTGCCCATCTCGAAAAGACCTAAATTGTCTCGGAGACATTTTTAGAGTGGCCATAGATCTAATTGGCCCAATTCATTCCCCGTCTAGCAAAGAACACTCGTACGTCCTCACTCTTGTTGACTTGGCAACGAGATTCCACGACGCAGTCCCCCCTAAGAAAGTAGATAGCGTGACCTGTGCGGATGCCATAATTTTTAAATTTTCCTGAGTCAGCATCCCAAAGGAGATCTTGTCGGACAGAGGTAGACAGTTCATCTCTGAGCTAATGGAACACGTCGGCAAGCTCCGTACGATCAAATCATTGTTCACCTCCCCTTTTTATTCAGATGCTAACAGCGTCTGTGAAAAGTTGAATGTAACTCTGACTCCCTTCTGAAAAAAAAAGCCATGCTCATCCCCAAGAATGGCATCGATACCTGCCGTTTGCCCTAATGGCCTGCAGAGAATCTCCCACAGAACATTTGGATTTGCCCCCTTCGAGCTGTTGTAGGTCCGAAATGTACGAGCACCAATAAGCATTTTTAATGATCATTCTTCTAATCTCCGCCTAAATGAAGAGACCTATTCCTCGTATTCTTAAATATAGATCTTCGGAACCGCTTTGAAGAATGCGCCGATAAAGCGTACGAAGATTTGCCCCTAAATTTAGAAAAATATAGGACCTATTTTGATGTTAGGTTCAAAGTAAGGTGATTCAAGCCCGTAAAGAGGTGCTGCTGCTGCTTTCCATGGAGACAAGCAAGCTCTTGTCACAATGGAAAGGCCCTTTCCCAATCCTACAAGCCCGCGGTCCCGTAGATTACGGAATAGACACCCCCTCAGGAAATAAATTGTTTCATGTAAATATGCTTAATCCCTATCATCGTCGCGCCTGCATTAATCAAATAATTGCCCTTGACGAAGATGCAATAATGGAAGCCTCTTATTCATCTGAGCCTCTGAATTTAGTCCAAACCGTATGTGTCGAAGCGAAAGAAAAATACCCTCTCCTACCGCTACCCGGTTCCCGTGTAAAATACACCCTACAACTCGATTTAAACCCCCTAGTTGGAACCTGCTCAGAAAAGGCAATTGGCTCTTTTGTTAACAGAATTACCCCATGTAATTTCTGGTTAGTTACTTCCTATAGTAACTATAATCGAATGATACTTAGGATACTGGATAGGTTGAGTAACATTTCATTTCACTTTGATAAGGTTCACTTGGCTACCCGTACATGCGACCAGCATCTTACTTCCCTGAAATCGCTCCTTAATAGGCTTGGTGAAAACGGCATCACTATAGGCCCTAGCAAGTGCCATTTCGCCTATGGCATTATTATATAACTTGTTTTCCACATTGGTGAAAACAAATGGCCCCTAAAATGCGAATTACTTCAAATTCCATTCGCGTTTTAAGAAAAGAAATTCTAGTATTTCAGCCAAATTGTTCCAGAGAACTTTTGACAATTAAAATAAAACCCCAGGTGGTTGAGAAGCAGTATGAAGTTTTAAAAATCTCGCTATAAAGTGGAGAGAGAAAATAAAGCTATGTATAGTGTTTATAGTGGTGACATTATCTAATGATATATATATATATATATATATATATATATATATATATATATATATATATATATATATATATATATATATATATATATATATATATATATATATATATATATATATATATATATATATATATATATATATATATATATATATATATGTATATATATATATAAATATATATATATATATATATATATATATATATATATATATGGAGAAGATCTTCAGGATACCTTGAATTTATTTAAAAAATATAAAAATGACTTTAGTAGGATCAGTTTATTATAATACAGGACTAGTTTCGCTATCTACTACTATCTTCAACTGTACAATGCGTTAACTTGACACAAATGTTTTATATAGAGGAGCAAATGGCAAAAACCCAAATGAAAGAAGGGGGAGAAAGGAAAACACAGATTAACTGTTCCTTAATCTATCTTTACTTCTGTTCTACCTCTCCCTTTTTTTTGATAATTCGCTCATTGGGTCCTAAATAAAGCATTTATATCCAATTTTCTCATTTTGCAGTTGGGGATTGGAGTAAATACCGAAACTAGTTCTGTAATGTAATTACTGTATTATATCCTATCGGGTTTATCATATATATATATATATATATATATATATATATATATATATATATATATATATATATATATATATATAATAGAAATGAAGCCTCTCTGTGTGTTCTGTGTGTGTGTGTGTGTGTCTATTTATTAAATTTCAAAAAATCTCGTTTTAACCTTCCCCACTCTTTGCCACATACCCTCTCACCCTATTCCCTCGCTCTCCCCCTCTCTCGCACCTCTCCCTTACTCCCTCTACTCTCTTTCTCGTCCCTTTTTCTTACTATCCGTCCTCTCTTCCACTCTTCCACGCCTTTCTCTTTTTCCCCCCCTCTCCTCTATTCCTCGTAAACTCTCCTCCCTCTTTCCATCCTCTCTCCCCCCTCTCCCATCTCTTCCATCTCTCCTATCTCTCTCCCCATCTCTCTTCCTCTCCCCCCCTAAGGACTCCTCTGCTCCTCCTCTATGTACTTTCTTTCCTTCTTTCTCTCGCCTCCTCTCCCCTCATAAACAACGTGATCCAAAACAAGGAAAACTTCTAGCTGGACTAACCTAGAATATAAAAATATTTACCATAAATTTGTTGAAATAATGAAAAAGTTATTAAAATAATGTCTATTTAAAAAGTCCTTATTAACGATATATATCATAATGTTTATAATAAAAGTAACTTCTTTATGTATAATCTTTTTAACTATAAATTATTAACTCTTATCAGCAAATTTGAATTGTATAGCGACAAAAAATTGATTTCCATGTCTCCGGGAACCTTCATATTCCTGCTTATACTTATAACTGTCTCTTCTCTGGTAAATTTTATTTTACGCAGTTTGCTTTTATTTTACCTTTATTTAGTATCTCTATTGCATTTCCTCTCTTAATAAACTTTGAGAGATTAAAAGACAGAAGATTGACGAGTGACCGACAAGGCAGTTATTTCTAATACATTACTTAAAGACAAGTCCACGCTCCCGCCAAATAAATTTCCTTTAGCTTTAGAGGAAGCTACGTTCACCTAATAACCCAGAATACGAAACTAAAAGAGAGAGAGACACTTCTCACACACATAACTGGTGACCCATTTCGTCGAAAAAGCAGTGAGATCACATCATAAAATGGATTCACAAAGCAAGCATCAAGCTTCTCACTTTACCAACCTGGCGTAATCCTCCTCCATCAAGCCTCCGGTCTACGAAGAAACAGCAAAAACGGGATGGCGAAAATCCTGGATTTTTGGCTGCCTTACCGCCCGAGATGCACGAGCGAATACAACCTCCATCGAGCCACCCATTGTATATCAATCAGCCGTAACGGGATGGTCGAGAATCGTGAATTTTTGCTGTTTTACTGTGCGAGAGTGGCGAGCAAATTCCACAACCATCGAGCCTCCCGTCTTGATCTAAGCAGCCGCCTATTTTTGCTGCTTTGCTGCCCGACACCGAGGATCGAATTCTCCCTACGATCATTTCAACGAAGAGCTACTCCTCTAAGCACCAAACTCAACGAGATCTGCGAGACTCGGCAGCTTGAATGATTCGAGATATTTCTACGGACCGGATTAATTCGAGCAACCTGGATGAGGTAGCTGAAACCAACGAACGAACGTACGCCTTTCGTTCGGGGACAGTGATAAAAATTTAAAATAATAATAATAATAATAATGTTTTAAAAAATACCAGTGCAAATAAGTTTAATAATGTAGATACAGTGGAAATATTCTTTAAAGTGCAAATAGTGTCCTGTGATGGGGAAAATAATAATTAAGTGTGTAAATTCGCGTATATATCAATATAAATTTATCTCCATTCCGTCTAGTTTAGGAAAGAAATGTACATAAAGAGGTTTAGTTCGCGATGAGGAATTGCAGCTAATACATTCGGAACGCCCTAATCTATTTTTTTAGATCGCTTGGCATAACATAGGTTATACAAAGAATCTCAGGTTTGATGACCCCTCTGAAATCTATGTTATGCAGTCAAGAAAAACAAATGAAATATGATAGTATGTATAATGTTGGTGGCGCGGTCACAAATATGTAGGTATGCTGAGAAATATAAACTTAATTTATACTGCAACCAATGACAAAAGTGAAGGATGTGCAAAATAAGGTTGTGGTACTCACACACAAACGCAATCATATTTATTATTCAAATTTAAGAGTTGCAGTTCCTGCATCCGAACGCTCTAAACAACCTATGAATGCTTTCAATAGTATAAAAATTTGTACTTATAATATTTATTTATGATATGTTAACACACTCCATGTTCTCTGGGCGAAGTACTGTAGTGATGTAACCACATTATTAATCTCATTTAACTTAAAATTAGCTCAAAAATGAGCATTTTGAAGTTTTGTAAAATTCATTTATGGGTTCACAATAAACCAAAATATATTTTGATGAAAGGTAAGTGAATGTGTTGAGGAGGGTGCATTGACATTTTTATGCCCTCATTTATTGATTAATTCTCTGAATAAAATGTTGTCTTATAATTTTCTTAAGTGTGAATAAAACTTCACCGTTTGACTCTTGTCTTTATTCGGCGGTGTACACAGTTCTTTACTAGGCAAAAGCGCTTTTCGGACCTCCGAAAGTGTTACCTCCTTTACCGGGCAACGGAATGTAAATAACCATTGTCATGCGTCCAATTATTCTAAGCAGCTAAAAATAAAATCTTGATAAAAAGTGAGAGAAGAGATAATACGACCTCATGGGACTCCACTTCCCCCCTCTCTCCCTTCCATCCGGGTTAGGAGAGGCCAACTTCTTCACAGGATCACTCTCTCCCACTCACATCGGCTATATTTTTGCCGATTGCAAGTAAGGTACAGGCGAGAGACGGGATATGTTTTGGAGTGAGGGGTAGACAAGGAAGAGGAAAGTGAAATTTAGGAAATGTGTTAAAGGATAAAAGTTGACCGTAGTTGGTCTGCTCAAAGAACGGCTGGGCGGAGAGTGGTATATGGGATAGGTAGTGCCAGATTTTCCTGGCAGATCTAAAGTTAACTATTATTCTTATTTTTGTTCTACCTATTACTTTAATCTCTATTTTATACTCAAGCTTTACCTGACCTGTATATCTCTATTGTTCGTCGTAGGCTGTCAACCGTAAATGCTAGGTATACTAACCGTTCTCCTTATGTTTCCGTGATTATCATTTTTTTTGTTATTCTTCACCTCGACTGAGGTAATCTGCATCCCAGCGTGGCAATCCATTTTTTGTTTGCAAGCCGTTGCCTTGTTTATCTTTTTAGTTCCACATTGATGTATCTCCGGTTTGCAGTTTCTTTGTACTGCTTGGAAATCTGAAGTTCTTTCTATAATGTTCTTCTATGTTCCATATTTTTGGCGCCATTTTTCAAAGTGTAAGATTAAGTGGCAGAATATTTGCCTCTGCATGTAGATCCACAAGGCTTCTGCGTTCTCTCCGTCTTGTGTTTTTTATGCAATAGATATCTTCGTTATGGAATATATGTCATCTTACTAGTCTTGCTTTGGCTAGTGTTTGAGCTGCTATCTGTTGATGAGTTAAGATCAATTGTATCAGCACGTTATAAGTTGTTTTCTTATATTTCTTGCTCGATCTCTTCCTTTTTTCTATGAGGGATATTCCTTTTTCGGTTCTATATTTTTTATTCTTCTTTAGGACTGTATATGCTGTTTGGTTTTTGTTAGTCCTATCACTGATCCGTCGCGTTCAAATATATAGATGTTTCCGTTAATTTTGATTTGCAAGGTTTTTTTTACAATTTGTAATATTTTAAATTGATGTATTTTAGTCTTGATTTTCCATACATTCTCAAAATTTTATATATTTTCTATTTCAATTTTTGTGATTGTTACTTGGTTCCTAGTGGTTCCCTTTTTAGAGTCGTCATAGTCTGTGAGATATCGTCTGCGTACTGCATAATTATGGTTAATTGTATCACTGCTCTAAAAATATCTGCACTGTATAATGAGCAGAGTGTCGGACTTAGGCTTCCCCATGTACCAATGCAGCCCTCAGTTGGAAAGTTGGTCACTTGTATCCTTCTAAATCTATGTAGGCATATGTTTCGTATATAGTTACAGGTTTAGAGTTCCATGTTGTTATTCATGGCCAGGCGAAGCATCTTGTGCTTTAATTCTTTATTCAAGACTTTATCAACTATTTTTATACGTTCTACAGTACGATATCCACTTTTTTTCTCAGCCTTAGCTTGGGCGATCTTTTCTGTGATAATCGCCAGTGCCATTGTTGTGCTTCGGTTTTTCCTGAAACCAAATTAAAATTCGTTGTATCCTTTATTTTTATTTAGGTGATCTACTACTCTGCTATTCATGATCTTTTCCAAGATTTTGCAAATGAAGGTAAATAGCGATATAGGTCTGTAACAGGTTACCAGATTCGTTGGTTTGTCTGGTTTAGAAATGAAGATAATTTTGCTGTTGTAAATCCATCCGGGTAGTATCCCATAGTTGAGCAGGCATAAAACAGTTTTGTAATTCCGTCAAGTATGTTATCTGGCGCTGTTGTTAAGTCATCTTTCGCCAACCTAGATGGTCCGGCTGATTTCTGTTTGAAAAAGTGTATTGCATTCACAAACTATTCTATGGTGATAATTGTGCCTGTGACCATGTGTTCCTCGTAAAATCCTGATTGGACATTGGACATTGGACATAATTAAGTTAGAGATAGAGAGAGAAAAGGTAGAAATATAGAAAAATAGATGGAGTTCAAAGATCTCTGGTGATAGGGTATCGCATGCTTCTTGTTGTTTTATTTTGTGTTCTTCTCAGTGGCCTTTTTTCAAGATCCATGGTGAAACGGTATCTAAGGAGTTGCGCTTTCATAGATTGGTGTTACTCTTCGTTTTATTCTTTCAACCATTGTCTAGTCTGTATCTGTTGTTTTGTGTTTTGGTATATGTATTGTATTCGTTTTGTTTTTTTACGTGTGGTTTTGTGGGGGCTTTTTTGATTCATTCAAGATTTTTAGGTGTTTTTATGCGTTTCTCTCATAGTATGTATGTTTGTACTTTCTGTGTTTTTCTTGTTTGGTGTTTTTTTGCAGTGGTTTTCTTTTTGTTGTCTTATAGTCGTACCCCTGAGTGTAGATGAATTCTTCTCATCTTTCAGTTTGGTCTTTAAACTAGTGAAGATTCTCATCCTTCTGTATATGTCCTCCAAAGGTACGTCAATATGTCTTTGGCTTATTTCGTCCGTCATTTTGCCCGTGACTTTTTTCTCAGATTGTTTGGGCCATTGCTTGAAGTTCGATTTTAATTGGAAACATCTGTATCTCCTCGTGTAGGTCCCTCTGCCTCCTCCTTTGTTAATAGGTACGGGTTGGTACAGCAGCTTAGATCTAATGAGTGCATTATATATCTTTTTCTTGTTAGATGTGCTCAGGTTTTAAACCTGTAGAATATTTTTAAGCTCAGCCATCGTTCGTGCTGTTGGTCGATGAACGTGGTAACAGTACCCACTCTTACCTATCTTTAGCCCAATCACAGTCCACTCTCTGCTGTAGGGAATGCACGCGTCATCTCTTTCAATTTGGCCCAGAATCCCACAGAAGAGCGTTATCACCATGAATTTCTAGGGGTCGGTGGTGATTTTCCACCTTCTTTCATATATGTTGACATGGTCGATCTCATTTGCTGTTATTTGTGCTAGATGGTCTGGGTTTTTAAAGAGGTTGGTAAAAATCTGGGATATGTCGTCTGCGAATATTTCTTAGGCACCCACCATGCAGTACGTCTGCAGATAACTCGAAGTTTAGTCTTTGGTAGTCTTTAATCTGTATGTATGCCTTCCTGTCTGTTATGTTGTTACAAAGTATTTTTTTCTAGTCTTAGGTTCAATCCTAGTCTAAGTAGCCTGTAGTGTAGTCCAGTCCTCCATACGTTGTCGAATGCTTTCTTGGCGTCTCTGAGCACCAGATCAGCCTACCATTTTTGGCTAGCAATCTTTGCTAGCTTATTCGTGATGCTAGCCAGCGCAGTGGCAGTCCTTCTTCGTCTTCTTAATCTTTGTTGATGTTGATTGTGGAAGATTTATCCTCTATGAATTCGTGGACTCTGTTAGCAAGCACTTTTTCAAAGAGCTTGCTGCCACTTCGAGGAGGGAAATGGGCCTGAAATTGGCTGATGTGTCGGGCGGCTTACGGGGTTTGGGAATGAAGATCATTTTCGCGGTCTTTCATTCGTCCTGAAAGTAGCCAAGGTTTAGGCACGCATTCATTACGTAAGCGAGCCTATCCATGATGTTGCAATGGGCGTTCATGAATTTACCTTGGTTAACTCCGTTTTACCTGGTGCTCACTGTTTAAAAGTGCTTCACGACTTAGTGATTTTTACTCTGGTTGTTTTTATTCCGAACCCCGTCATTTCTCTTTCGGGAGATGTATTATTGAAGAGGTAAATCTTTTATATTTATTGTCTTAGTTGGTCGTGGAGGTACTCTTCAAAGTCATGGTCAAAGCGTTCGTTTTATTCTGGGGTGATGGGAAATATGTTATTCCAGAAGTCTCTGAAAGCTTCTTCAGTTTCGATTGTATCGTCCAACTTTGTCCTGTCGTCCGTTTTTAGGTGAACGCCTCTGTCTGGCGGATTTACTTTTAACCTTGCTACAGTATTCCAAAATGTTCTGGCATCCATTTCTTCGTCGAACTTGTTTATAAGGTCATTCCATAGTGCTGTCTGTTGTTATGTTATATGTGTTTTCATATCTATCCTTAGCGTTCATAGTCGTCAGTCTTTGACTCTGTGTGTACCCATCAGTCTAATTTCTTCGTATAGTCTTTTGTATTCGTCTGATAGGTGATATAATTTTTGGGTCCATCTTGGTGCTGAAGGCGTCTTGAATGTTGTTCTGGGTGCTGTTGCTCGGTCAGCTTCAAGTGGTTGCCGAATGTATTTATTAAGAAGAGTTCTGTACTCCTCCCAGTTTCTTCGGGAGAAGTATTTCCTCTCCTTAAAGAAGATCTGAATAGGGCTGAAGGATATTTAAATTAATGTGGCGATGTGGTCGCTTCGTATTAAGGGTCCAGGTTGAAAAAAAATAGTTATAGGGAAAATCTCGACGGGTTAAGATGATATCGCGTTTGATTGCATAGTGATCATAGAATTATATGGCGAAGTCGGCGGGCCCTAGCGCGGACTACAATGTTCTTGTCCAAAATAGTATTCAGATTATTTCCCTTCTTTCTATGACGACCAGTGTATACTGATTCCTTGCATCTGGCTTTCAGGTCCCCGCCAAACAAGACTTTTCTTTCGTGTGCACAGAGTTGAATGAAATTGTGCAACGAGAGGTAATGTCTTCTTAGGGGCTGGTACCAGGTAGACACCACTACTAGGGGTCCAAAGGTGGTTTGAGCCTCGATTGCCAAATAGGATTCCTCCAAGAGAAGGGAGGTTTTTTAATTGTTCCCCATTTTGACTGGTTAGGTTAGGTTAGCGGTGACTCTTTGCAATGACATTGTATGTGAAGATCTCCATCCTGTTTTGCACTGTGTCAACTCCGTTTTCGGAGATTAAAACAATGTCAGGATCGCACTGTCTAATTATGTTAGCAAAAGTCGTTTGTTTTGTGTCCCATCCGTCTGCGTTCATCTGTAGAATCGTTAAGACTTTTGTTAATTAGTCTGTCCATGTTGTCTATCGTTTAGTTGTTCCTTTTGTCCTGCTTCTTTGGAGTGTAGGGGCGAGGTGATTGGGATCTAGTTTTTCCGGATTTATTCTTGTTAAATTCAGTGTCTGTGATGGTGATGGAAAAATCTTGGTTCAATCGGTCCATCCGAAGGAGGCGGGCATCCTCAACCATCATATTTCCATTTGTATATAACTGTTTAAACGCCCCCACTGATAGTTCTGTCCGTTATGACATTGAGGAATGAGTTGTGAGCCGTGGTATAGATCTTTAGATTTATCTTCCTGAAGTGGTAGGTATGTTTCGAGTCTTTAGAGGTTGAGGTATACCTCATCCTCTGTCGGTTGAGAGATTATCTGGTGCGAAAAACCATGTCGGGAGAGTTGTTTAGTTAGCTAGTTGATTTAATTCCTTTATGTATTGGTTGGGAGAGTCTCTATTTTTTGAGGTTCAGGATATTGTAAGTTGTTTGCTGGGGCGGGAACGGAAGTGGGAACAGTTTCTGTTTGCAGAGTGATTGTTTGCGGAGTCTGCATCTTGATCCTGAGAATGTTTTCAGAGGGAGTGTTCTCGGAGAACCACATCTCTTGCATTCCGTTCTTCCTGAGCATCTAGGTAAACTTCTCGTTTCAATGTTCCCGGGTTCGTGAGGTTTGTTATGTGTGCATAGTATATGCAGCACATAATCGTTGTAGAATACTCCTTTTCTAATTTGATGTAGGTTCGTTGCGCCGTAACCTCTTTATTTGCTGCCTTTGCTACCTAGTCATACAATCTATTTGTTTTAGCCTCTTTATCTTCCTTTATTGTTGTTGTTTCTTTTTTATTGCGTCTTTTTTATTGGCCATGGCATCGCCATGGCTACGTGGTTTCCGGTGCAGTTCACTCATTTGCGTACGCTGCTCTTGCAGTCACTCCAGACGTGACCAATTTGACGCACATAGAACAAATATCTTGTGTTTGCGTTCATGGGTTCGTTGTGTGCTGGTTGTATTTATAGCACTTAAAACATGTTTGCACTTCCGTATACTCTTCTCTTTCAATTTAGTCTGGTCATACCCTGACGTGAAAGAGAAGGAGGCCGAGCTCTTTTGCCTTTTGTGCCATGCCTGAATCAAGGAAAATAACCTTTAAAACATGTGTATAGTCTTTAAATTTGATTACATCTGATACCTTGGCCCACTGTTGGTTCCTCTTTATTTCCCCTACGTCTAAGCATCTACATATAACACTCCTCTGAATTTGGGCTCAGTTTGATCCTATTCAGGATTTGGGTGGCTTTTAATAAGGCCAAAAGCTCAGCATCAGCCCGTTTTATCATATTGCCGTGTATCCAGTTGGGGTAACTATTAGTGTAACTAATGCGATACTTGAGTTCCAATATACTTTGACAAAGACCTCCCCACGGTTTGGTTTTGAACTTTCGGGGAGCGTCCTCAGACTTATCCGAAGGGTGTCTTCCCTCTGTACCCCTCCCACCTTCGCGTGGGCACATAAGAGGAGGAGGCCCGCGGCAGTCTTGCTCCTGGAGAAACTTCCCCCACTTCTGACTCTCAGTTCAAATAAACCCAAAGTGAAGTGCTTAATGGGAAGACCCGAACAAGGTTCAAAAGAGGGTTTATAGTGAGAGTTGGAAAGGTTTGAGATAAAGGAGGACAGATTGAGCAACCTCGCTAGTCAAAGGTGAAAAGGGTGGAATAGCCTTGCCCGAATGATTTCAAATCACCGTTATGCATTTAATCATCATTCTTACTTCCCTTCTCACACTTTTAGCACCTATGTTTCCCATACAGAAGCGGGAAGACCGCCTAATCTTTGCTCCCTTATTCTTTTCATCTTTCATTCATGTGTTTATTGTAGCATTCATACCGTTTCGAGTTATCTTAACTTTAAATTCTAAGCTTTGCTTATGTATTGTTTTGTTACTTGTTTTTACTTCCTTAGTTCGTTTTACTTTCTCTTGTTGTTATCACTTTTTTCGCTATTTCAATTTAGTTTCACTTTCTTCACTCGTTTTACTATTAACTTTCACTTCACTCTTATTTTCGTTAAACTTTTTAATACTATAGTTCACTTATTACACTTTTAGTCTAATGTTAACTCTCAGTTAACTATCATTTTAGTTAAACTTTTTAATATAGTAAACGTATAACACTTTTAGTTCATTTTGCTCGTGTTATTTCTGTTTATACTTTTGATCTGTTTTGTCTTCTCCCTATTTTAGTTGTTTAAATTCGGTTGTCTTATTAGGATATCAATCTGGTGTCTTGGTAGGTTACTTCGTTGGTTGGGTTTGTATATAGTCGGGTAAATATTTTCATCGTTATGCTTGTTCCTTCTCTCTTTCTGAATTTCTACTTAAGTAAACATGGGTACCTCCTCGATTCTCATCTGTTATCTGTCCCTGGGAAATCAAGTGTTAAAGGGGAGTCCTGCTCTGGTTTTCGTGTGCTCTGCAAATATCGTAGGTAGATCGTCTATCTTCCTCCATATTATCTACGCTCTATTCCTGTTGTTGATGTTGAGCATTTCTAATCCTCCTTCTTGGTTCAGATCCTGTTGTGTCCTCCTCTCTCCCACACGGGTGTTGCTGATTAGGTAGAGAGCTTTATTTTGTATTCTCTGGAGTTCCAATTTTTTGGTACTTGTTTCACCGTTGATAGGGGTTGGCAGGTATAGAAGTACTTCTCTTCCTAGTGTAAGATAGATATTTTTTTTATTTTTCATGACAAACCCTCTTAAATTGTATAGTAGGTTAAGCATCGGAATCGCCTTGTTCTCTCTCTTATTTATATGTTGTTTGTACACTCTTTTTGTTATACTGAGTCATAGCAGTTTGTCATCACTTTGTTATCTGTAGTTGTGATCTTCAACTACCATTTCAGCTGTTTTGTTCCTGGAGATTGGGATTATTGTAAATTTACTCCTGTTCATCCATATTTTGCAATCTCTTTCGTAATTGTTGATGTTGCTGATTTCTAAAGCTGTTTTACTTGCCTGAAAGTGTACGTTCCTGTACGGAGTGAAGACGCGTTGGCCTATATCGTCCGCGAAAAGTATGTTTAGGCAACTAAGCATTAGTGGTGGTGGCAGTTCTGGTCTGTATATTAAATACAACGTGGAGCTGAGACAGCCCCCTGACAGAAGTTCCTCTTTCAATTCAAATTCTGGTCCTGAATAACCATTTATTTTCACATATGCTCTTCTCTCTGTGACATAAAAGTAGAGAATTCTCTCCAGATTGCTATTCATCTGGAGATTTAAGAATTTATATTGCATTTCTCTGACCCAAGCTTAATCGAATGCTTTTTCTACATCTCTCAGGACCAGCTCGATGTAGTTATTCTCTGCTTTGGCCTTTGCTATTTTCTCTGTTATTATGCCAAATGCCATTGTGGTGTCTCTGCCTCTTCTGAATCCAAACTGATAATCATTATAAAAATCTAAATAGGGATATCTCGAAGACCTGCTCTAGAATGAAAGAGAAAAGTCCAAAGAATCATGTTTTGATATGTTTTTAAACATAATATATTAGTTATCACCAAAGTTTCATTCAATCCTTGAGGAAACTTAAGAAATGAGTCCTATCAAAATTTGGGCCCGTTTTTGCGAGGGTCACCCTGTAATTATAACAAATGGTCAAATTGAGCACCCTCTGCAATAGAAGCACATATCGACTCTCTCCATCAAACTGTCTTTCACATTTCTAGGAGTTTCAGTGGTGATTTTTTGTCAATTAGTTCTTATTGATTTATTCAATTCATCAGATTTAAGATGTTCCCAAAGGAAATAGTTCAGGATATTAAGATTTGGTGATCTGGATGGTCTCTTCAGGGGACGTCTCTGTCTAATACGACTGTTAGGAAAGGTCTTGCTCAAGTAGTCAAGCACGCAATTATCAAAGTGTGTTGGAGCTCCATCCTGCTGAAAAAGTTTCGTCGTCGACTTTTGGGAACATCCTGAAGGTAGTTAAACAAGAAGGTTTTCAGGAGGTATAAATAGGTTTTACCAGTGAAATAATCATTAATAAAGTAAGGGCCAAAGATTTCCTTCCCCAGATTCCATCCCAAACCATGATCATCGGGTTGTTCTGATGGTGTCCCTCCTCATTCTGACGTGAATTGTTATCTGACCAATAGCGCATATTGTGCCTGTTTACTTAGGTTTTCAAATGTAAAATGGCTTCATCACTGATCATTATTAAAAAATGCATATTTGCGCGCATCTATTCACAGAATTTCAATCGTCTATATGTGTTATCATCATGAAGAGCTTGCCTAAAGATGCACTTTGTACGTATGAAATTTGTAAGTCATTTGGTTCACTCTTGTGAGTGATTTCACTAGACTTATACCAACATTCGCCTAAAAAAATAGTCGGTGTTTCTTCATCAAATGCACTCTTTAGAACCCCTGCATCTCTCAAGGCCAGCAACTGAGACAGTTTCATGGAAGCATTGGATTAAACGACAATGGTTCTTGCGTCTAATTAAACGAGAATGTTTCTCGCTCAGGGTGATTGAGGTTGAATTCCTCAGCTCATGAGTGAAGTGTTGCCGCATGTTTTCAAAACATGAAAACAAGTTGAACTCTTTCTTCCACTCTAGGTTTCTCAGCCATAATTCCATCTGAAATATATAAAATAAATTGCATTAATTTTTATCAATAGAGATCGTTTTTTTGAAAACCAGGATGGTGCGCGACTTCTGGGACACCCTATATATATATATATATATATATATATATATATATAATATCGAATAAAGGGTTAAAAACTCCTTTAATTTCTAGGATAATATATTATCATCAATTGATTCTGTAACGATTCAGGAAGTACTAATGATGCAATTACTATTGAACTCTAGATATATATATATATATATATATATATATATATATATATATATATATATATATATATATATATATATATATCTTGAGTTCAATAGGAATTACATTAAAAATTCCTGAATCGTTGCAGAAGCAATTGATGATAATAAAAATCTACTAGAAATAAAAGGTTTTTTATAACTTTTACTCGATATTTACACATTACTCTATTTTGCGATTGAGCTGGTTATATAATATTAAGGAATTAAAAAAACTAAGAATCCTTAGCTCTAGACCACTTTCATGATTGTTTTATTTAATGAAATTCAGAACTGGCGCAATCAAACCACAAAGTATTCTGAAAAAAAATAGTAAAGTTATTAATTAATGCTAAATTATTAGTATTCATATAAAATGAATAGGATGAGGAGTCAAAAGAGGAAAGGCAGTGTCTGGAACACATCTTAACCAGCCAGTTTTCACAGGATAGTTCTCGCTGCCAAATCGTTAGAAAACTCTTCAGAATTTATTTATTTAATGTTATTATAAAGATATTTCCATCATATAAAGAGGAATACCCATAGATGTAAAAAAACTAGAAAAATCATCTGCGATAAATCAATTAGTTGACATGATTGAACCAAACAAATATTATTTTTTGATTCTGAACATCAAAACTGTTCTAAATCAGCTAAAGAAAATCGACAATAACAATGGTGTTGACCATTGTAATCAATCATAGCCAATGTTTTGTGTTTCCTTTTTTCTAAGGGTATTAATTCCGATTTTCTACATATCACACTCATATATACTGCGTCCATCCTTCTAAAACTATTATGTCATTTTGTTCTTGGTTCCCTACAATCTACGCTAAATTTAACTTCCCCTTCATTTATTCTTTTGATATGTTTCCCTACATATGTTTCAAAAACATGAGTTTTTAGGAAGAGAAAGGGAAAACCAAGTAACATTTATAAATGTTATCTACTATGAGAGTCATTTCGGGATCTAACAATCTAACTATTAGTTCTTCGCATACATTTTGAACACAAGTAACACCTGATAAACCCCTCATACTTTCCTCTATACATCTTGATGGCGCTTGTATTGTCAAGCTCTCACAATTCGCAATCAATTCTACCAGAGTGTACAATTCATTCAGAGAACGAATTTATCCTTGTCTACCTCTCCTCTATATGAGTTACTTATTAGAAAATTGGTAATCTCTTAGCAATAAATAATATCGGTTTGTTGGTGTCCCCGAGGGTGTTAAATTATTGTTTTAAATGGGTTATTTGCATCAATACAAAGGTAAGGGTTCATTGCAGTAAATGTCTAATCCACACCAGTAAGCCACTTATTTTTTAAAATGCCTTTATATTTGCATCTACTCAAACATATAACCTTATAGAGCTAGCAAATTGAGTTACTTTAATTTTTGCAATAGCAACTTTTTCGCGATTGCAACCAAGGGCATACGAGTAAGTCGCTATAATTAAAAGTTCTCCCTACTACTACTTTACTTCAAATTTCAAATAAAAAGCTAAAAAACAAATAAAAAGTACAGAAATAATTGAAAAAACAAGCAAATAAAACCGAATAAAGCAAGAAACGAATCAAAACCGACAAAAAGAAAGAAGCACGTTCCGGCAGGTGAGAAGGCCCGCCTCCCTACCCTCAAGAACATGCGTCTAACACTAAGGAAAGTCAATATAAGGGAGGATTCTGTGGATACAAGTTTTTTTCAGTTGACACAAGAGTTCCTTTATCAATTAATTTATAATAGCAATCAAATTGTATAGATAACTTGAGTTATCCTTTCTCCGCATGGTGGCCAACATCCCGTTGTTCCATAATCAAATACACATAAGGATCGGAATGAGAGCTTTCAGAACATTAACCACCAGGATAGAGTTTTCGAAGGGAACGGGAAGTTATCCTGGGGACGGTATTGTGTTTTTTTTATGAAATCAAACGGCGATCAGAAAATCAGAAGCTCATTCCGTGTCAGGGGTAGGTGGAATTGGCTTCCCTATAAAGGACAGTGGTACCGCATCGGTAGGGGTCAGAAACAAAAGAGAGATCGGGTGTCCTGTGCTTTGATCACGAGAAAAGAATGATAGTGGTCTTGTGATTTACTATGTGGTCGACGATGCATTTAGAGCCATTTACTCCCGCATGGTTATGTTCAGCTTATCTTAACGAGGTATAATTTTGTTACAGTTGACTTGGAATCAAGCCTGTGGTTCAAAGCTAAAAATACAGATCATACTGAATGGCTCTTAAAAGTTCCTTTAAATGGTGTATTTTTATTATATGAAATACCGTTTAGTCCTTCCTTATCTATCAAATAACCATAAGATGGAAAGTGCTTTGGCCATAGTTCCAGATAGATGACTGGTGTGGTGCTGTGATAATTTAATGTCCTCTTCAATTTCATCTTATTCTAAATCTAATCAATTGACTTCAATACTCTAATGAGATGAACTTTTTTCTTTACTCTTGTTCCGGGGTTATCAAATTTTGGCAGCGCAATATACCCACTTGTACAGTTTTAAAAAAAATAATATGGTTATTTACAAAAGGAAAAGGCTCTTCTAAAAAAAAAAGCTAAAACCTAAAAACCTCATTTTGCAGATGAAATATCTTTACTATGTTAAACTCCACTCAAACTGATACATTATGTCAAATTAGTTGCAGGCAAGTTTAATTTAATATCTGAAAAATCAGCGACATTTTAGCAAAAGAATTCAACGCAAAATTATTTAGCTTGCCGTCTGCTACTTAGAAATAAAACCGATTCCTAATTGAAGCTCCCTCAATTTTCCTAATGTTAGGTCATTAATCTGGGATTTTTAAATTAAGCACTTTACTGATACAATATTGACTTTTCTTTGCGCAATGGACTCAATCACTATTTAAATTATGAAATATTAACAATGACTCTTCATTTGTTGTAAAAAAGCAATCATTTTCTTTTTGCTTAGTTTTCATATAATATTTAAGGATACATTCCTTACTTATTGACACTTTTTCCCCTAAATAACGAATTCTTCGTTCTCCTTTGTAACCAAACGTTTGGAATACCTCGGAAATTTTATGAAATTAGAGACGTGCAGGATCGTAAAGGTTTTATTCGTATATCAATATAAATATATTTAGAAAATGAGGAGGAATACATAGCACTAAGTGATATATGCCCCAAAAATTTAACAAGAATTCACACACACAAAAAATTAGTCAAAAGATGTAACATCAGCAACATACATATAACAAACTCTGAAGAAGCCCTGGGAAAAGTACAGCAACAACCACTGATGCAAGAAGATCAGAACCATGTCGAGATTCCATTTGGAATGATAAAAGCAATTTTTCTTCAAGGTATGCTGTCCATTAGAGTTGGAAACCTGGAGGGTTTAGTACTGGAACACTCCTCAACAATGACTCACTTTATTTCATCATTGTAAGCTGGCTGATGAAGGTTTAAGGCCTCTTTCACCCTACGCTAGAAAAATTCTCTGTAAATTCATATCCGCTGACTGAGGTGAACATTCCATTACCGTAATATTTCTCTCGCGGAACCAATGTGTAGTAGACATAGACTTCCGATATGGGGCATTGTCCTGCTGTAAAATTAAATTCCGGGTATTTATGGAGAGTTTTTGTACTGATGACAGCATGTAATCTCTCAGGGCACCTTGATTATTCGTAAAATTATTGTCCTCATAAACGGTGAAACGACTACCCAATATACTTGACATGAAGACCCATAATATTAGAGGGAGGGTAACTTACCTTTCTTTTGGCCCTATACACTCTCGATTCTACTTCTTTCCTGGTTTGATGTGCAGTTTAAAATTACCAGAGTTCAAGAATAACTACAACGTTAAATCGTTTGAGTACAAGATACGTCCCCTCCGATGGATGGGCAAGTTGACTAAGCAAGTACACAAGCGAAGGGAAGTCGCCCTTGCTGTTAGTTCATGAGCCGCAATTTACTGTATTTATATAACTTGAAACCTTATCCATCCAAACTGCAACTGAGTGTTTAGACGCATGAATAAATCTGGCCACCATCGCTCAATTTATGTTGCAGTTGGACTGCAGTTATTTTACCAACCCGAAGGCTCATGCGATGCGGAGACTTGCTCTCACGTTACGTACTGAGCATTGATCGCCCAGAATAGGCCTGGGCTTGAATGTTCCCACTTTGGAACCTATTAAATAATTTTACAACAACGGAGTTGGATATTATAAGTTGCGTGGAATTTTTTAAACAGCTGAGGCTCTATTCATTTACCATGCTTATAAGAATTCTTTTTAAACAGTTGAGGCCTTCTTCTCTTACCGTGCTTTTCAGAATTCTTTCTTCTATGATAAAGTTACATGTTTTCGCCATTATATTAACATTATCAGATTCTGCTGACATGAAATATGATAGGAATCAGGAAAAGTGATGAAGTATTAAGAGATATGGCTCTATCATACCACATACTGATACTAGTTCAATAGCATCGCTATTTTTAATTCTTCATAAAGTTATAAGGAAGTTCGTACATTTATTTTGCTTTTTCTATCTAATGAATACATGAAAGCAAATCTATAGCAAAATAAACATAAAAAGAATAAGAAAGATTTCGGAAGTCAGAAAGTATTTCTCCACGCTTGTATAATTCATCTTTACTTTCCCTCTATTTTATTTAATTTCAACCACCTATTCCAGAAATCATTTTGTTAAACTGTCGGCCCTATATCGGGAAATATATGAGCTTGTCTGTCTTACCTTTATAGTTTTGGCTTTCTTCATTTTCTCGGAAATAACTTGTTCTGTTTAATTCAACTTGACAACGCTTGTCTGTCACTCCTTGTTACACTTTTATTTTATCCAAACTTAATTTCCTTCACTTCTCCTTCTATATTTTGTTCGATTCACAATCACATCGTTTCCTTTATAATTATTACATTACCCTTTGTTAAAACGTCAATTCTATGTATATTTACTATGCATTTTACTTTCCTCTATTTTAGTCATCTTTACTAACCCCGAAAATATCTTAGGTCATTATTTTACCAGCTGTCGTTCAAATAACATGGCTATAAAATCTGTCACGCCTCTCTCTTTATGTGAGCTGATTAGAAAGCTACGCAAATAAGATGGTCTTTTAGTGGAGCATTTCAGGGACTGTCAAATACTCCAAAAGTGTATTTTATATTATTAGGACAACCTATGACAAAATAGGTTATGCAAATCTAGTATATCAAACTATAGGCCAAGAAATCCATCAAAAGGGAAAACCGAGCCATTGATCAAATTTTAAAGAATGACCGGTTCAAGAAGGCTGTTGCAGGTTCATGTGGGTTTAGTGAGCCTTGAGCCATCAATATATCCACAAAGCCTGTGTCACTTTTTGAGGAGGAGGAGAATATTCGTGCTCCCCACATGCGGTCAAGCCATTGTTAAGAATTGTCTTACCTTCTCCTCTAATCGTGTTTCATGGACAGATGACCAATGGAGCCAAGTCCATTTTAATGACGTAATTAAGATCAGTGTGATCGGATACAATGTAAGGATGTTTGATCGTTGCTAGGAAGGCGAAAAATTGTGAATTAATTGCACTAAGATTAATGTGAATTTAGGAGGATGAATTGTCATGGTCTGCGACATAATTTTCTTAGAAGGCACTTGGCTACTTGTTCGTTTAAAAGGTACAGTGAATGCAAAAGTGCACACAATTTAGTATTATATGATACTTTATCTATTCAGAACGATTACGAAACTCAAATTACAAGTTTGAGAATAATGCCTCTAAACGCATCTGCAAGCCTCCGTAGCATAAACTTCAAGTTTCATTTATGATAACGTCGTTCCTGGACGAGGGACACTTCTGAAAACTGGCATGCACTAAGTTTGGCCATGATTCCCAACTAAAATGTTTGGAAGACACTCGAAGCGAGAGGTAAAACGAGGGAATTCAAAAGACTTCAAGAATTTTAGGAAGTTCTTCAAGATGAATAGGCCAAGAATATTACGCAAGAGTATTAAAATTTGGTCCGTTATTGTGGCTGGCGATATCCAAGTATCATCAAGTATAAACCTCTATACAATAAATATTATTTAATTATTAATTTTACAATTTTGTCCACTTTTTAACCGTCATATTTCAATATAAATATGTTTCTATTGTCATTCGGATCATTTAGGATACTTCAATTCCCTAACTAAATTGCTTGTCTGCTAAAATATTTCCGTTTATTCATCAAACTTTGCATTACTTTTAGCATACGTACTTCATATTTCTATGTTATTGTACACCAATTGTAGAACGCTTTAATTTACTAAGAACGCTGCTCTAGATATAACTAAACAGTCAAGTTGTGAGTAGCATCCTATTTATTTCAAAAGTTATAAAACCACTATGACGTTGGGCTTTTATCTTTCTCAGCTCCTACCTCACCAAATCTCTCCAAACATCTTTATATCCCCAAACTATCTATAGGAATCTAAAAAGTAATCAATCTTCCATAGTAAATATTATTTACCAGTATTTTAAAACTAATATTATATACTATTTTATATAATTACTTATAAACATTCGATAGAAATTTTATAGAATATGAATAGCTTCTTTTGCGATCTAAAAATTAAAATGTACCTTTTCTTTTGGTAGAATGCATTTTTAGGTATCGTAAATTGTACTTTTATATTTTTAAAATATATTTAAAAATATCGTAGAACGTACAATTGCACGGGGGAAAAAATAATTATAATAAGATGTGTTCAAATTTGAGAATTCCAACTCACGTGCATCATTTAAAAGTTCATTTTAAAATTAAATATGAGTTTATTGCTATTTCATTCCTTGAAATGGTCCTTACTTATCATGTAATAACCTATCCTGTATTGAATAAAGAATTTTTTTTTTTTCCTCTTCTCCACTTCTAATGTGATATAATGAAGAAAAGTATGTAGAAGTATGATGAAACATTTTATCAGTAAGAGTTGTTAAAAAACTCGAGGGAATGAAAAACCGAAAATTGCAAAGATCGTGAAACAATCCTTTCAGATTCATTTTCATCACCTTTGCTGCAACATGACCATATAAATTTATTTTTTTAACATTCTTGATTAATACCGTAAAAATCTAGGTAACGGAAGTAATGAACAAGGTATAAGGTTTCCCCACTATAGTATAATAATATCAATGAGAAAGATAAAATTAAGATGGGAAAGACACTCATGAGGTAGCTGAATAGTGATAGAGTATATTTTAAGGTGAATTATAGTTACTGTAGAAAGTATTACTTGCAAAAATTTATGTTTGGAAATTAAAGGTAATTTATTAAATTTAGTTATGTTAGCATATTTACCTGATAAAATATTAAATTTAAAAATTAGTACAATGTAAAGCAATTTATATAATCAATAATAAATTTGTTTACCTCAAATATCCTTCGCTACTGATTGATCGAAAAGGTGAAGTAAAAACTTACAAGAAAAAACTCATGTAATATGCGAAATTCAATATGATTTTCGTGTCCATAGGTCAGAAATTATTAAAGAACAACTCTAATATATAAGGAAGCAAAAATACTGTTGTCTAAAGTTATTCCTCAGTGTGCTTCAAAAAAATATATACGACCGAGAAAAAAATATATATATTTTTACTATTTTGTATTAGATATTTTTTTTTAGATTTAGTGTATTGGGAATTTTGACTCGTTAATCATTAAACTTCAATTTCCTTTGATTATTTTACTCATTTTATAAAACCTCTTCTTTTTTGATTTTGATCTACTGTAAACAATTTTTCACTTAATCGTGATGACGAGACGTTGTGGTTTTGCAATGTTGAATAAAGGATCAATCATTTGCATATGCTTCATATTGGTCCTTGAAATCCTAATACGATTTAAATGCAGGCTTTGGGGCCAAGCTCCATTTCAATATTTATAAGCACATATAATGTGAGACATCTGAGACCATGTCCGTTCTTAAGGTGAGGGATATAGGTAGCGTAATAGAGATCCTAGCATCTTGCTCCATGTTCTTCACTTGAATCAGAAGTAAAAGATTTCACTGGTTATCACTGACCAATGTATAAATTTATTCTGCCACTTCGGGGTATTTCAAAGTTCCTGTTATCCTCATTTATCTGCGTTCAACAAAGGATACATTTATAGTTTTCATGCAATTAGGTTTTCATTGTTTTAACATAAAATGTGTTTAAATTGTAATATTTATCAATGTGGCAGCCCCCAGCGGCGAGCATGCGCTCCAAGCCTGCTTTGAAGGCCGGGCGTACGTTGCAGACGAAGTCCTTCATGCTGGGCAACACGGAGTTGAGGGTGGACTTCAGTTCGTCGAATTTGCCGTGCCGGATCTTGCAATCCCTGCATTTGACATGCGACCACACGCTGGAGTCGATGTGATTGAGTTTAGGTAAATATGATGGCCATAATTCATTCTATCAGAAGTTCATTTTTCACCTCAACCACTCTTTCACGGACTTAGCCATGTGAGCTGGGCAGCGTCCTGGTGAAATTGGTGTAGCAGATGCCCAAAGAATGTGCAGTTCTACAAAAGTAATATGAAACATGTAAATACTCGTAAAATATACACGTTAGTAGATGTTAGAAATGCCTTACGCATGAACATAAATGGATGACAAAAATTTAATACCGTTGTTTTCCTCTGAGATAGCCAGAGAATCACGTGATACCTCTAATCTAATAGTAATTAAGAGTTTCAAGGACATGAGTAACGTCTTTTTGAAAGGTTCGAGCTAGAGGCTTTCAAGTTCATGGCAATAGGTTATTACAGGCGACACAATACTTGTACTCCCCCAGATATTTATCCTCTTCCCTATTTGTCTGATTTCATCTCTGCTCTTTTCCGTTGTTCGATCTTTTCTCGAATCGATTTGGTTCGTACTTTCAACCAGATCCCTATTTACCCAGATAACTTGCCAAATACAGTTATTACCATGCCATTTGGTTCATTTGTCATGCTTCGCATGCCATATAGCCTTCGTAACAGTTAACAAACCTTCCATCGTTTTATGGATAATATTCTGAGATGTCTGCGCTTCGTATTTTGTTACATAGACGACCTCCTGAGAGCATCTTCTTCTTTAGAGGATCATCACTCTCACGTTCTTCAGGTTTTAACTCTTTTATAAGAGTATGGTATCGTACTATACACTTCTAAGCGCCTTTTTGGTGTCATGCCACTCTATTTTGGGGCACACCACATTTTCCATAACGCAAATCGTCTTTTCAAGGATAAAGTTGCAATTATTCGGGACTTCCCTCGACCTTCTTAACCTTACGTCCATACAAAAGCTCAAATGGGCCAAAACTTAACTTAAGGTGAGATGTGGAATTTCCCGGTATGCGAAAAGGGATACTGGCAAGAAACGGTGCAATTCTCGGGGTTGTTCGGGCACAGTTTCTTGAGAATGGATTTGAGGGAGCCATTGAGCCTCTCACACATCCCGTTATCCACTGGAGGAAAAGGGGTTTTATCTTCAGGAGATGCCGACGTACTCCATTATTTTCCGATGTGAATTAGCGGCCATGATCAGACAGGACTTTCTTGTGTAATCCAACTCGGAAAAAGATGGTGATTAGTGCTTCCGCGTGCGTAGAAGATACTGTCTATATTTTTGAAGGGCACGGCCTCGGGAAACCGGATATTAAAATCCAAAAAAGTTAGAACTTGATGGGGCCTTCACTCCACAAGGGGTGGATTGTACCTATGAGATCAAATGTGACACGGGAAAAAGGGCTCTGAGATAAGGGGGCCTCTCTGCAATGGAGTTGGCTTACCTCGTCCTTTTCAGGCAGTCTTTTGGCCGATATTGCAAGGTGTGCAGTAGCGAAAGAGTTCTTCATGGGCCCCTGCCTAATAAAAATAGTTGTAGATCTTCTGGTTGGTCTTCGAGTGGCTAAAATGGCCTGAAAATAGGCTGCCATGGGTAGTGGTTAAAGTGAGACCAAAGTGGGAAACGGGACACACAATACTTGCTGTGGGGGTTTACCGTTGTATGAGTACTCACGGTAAAGTAAGCCATCCGTAATCTGGTAGGAGATCACTTTATCTCCTTGCGTGGCTTTTTGGTTTTATGATTGGGCTTTAGGTAACTGAAGCTGGAGGAATTTGCTGTTCTTTTGGTTCCTAGCGAAGTCTTTAGTCATGACCTTGAATTCTGAAGAACATGAGTTTTCTAGGGCGAGGACTTCTTCTAGTCTTTTAACACTTGCGAGCGGGTAATCACGGGTTGGTCCACGGAGTTGGAGGAGATCCATGGACATTGGCCAATGAGGACGGAGCAAAATTTAATAGGGGCTACTACTACTTCCGCCTAGCCAGCGAAGTACGCACAATCGATGTAACACTTAACTATGGGGAATCGAAAGGCGCGCCCCAAGTAGTCATGCATGCCGTGAAATTATTGGTTCAGGGATACTGGGTGAAGCAGCTCGTCTGACACCACTATACAGGTGCACCCGGTATCTCTCACAAGTGTAGAGATACGGCATCCATTAATCGTTTCGGATTCGAACTTAAGCCCTCCAGGGGTATTCTTACCACTAAGAAGTTTACCTGGCGGTCGCCGGGACTTGAAGTGCTCGGGGGAGGAGAAGGTTTATGTGGTGTTGACGGAGGCGCAGACGTGGCACAGGCCTGGTGTACCTGTTAAGAAGAGTTATTCCGGAACTCAGGGTTTGGGGGCAGTTCGTTTTCACGTGGCCCTTCACACCACAAGAAAAAAATGATTGCCCTCTTGGGGAAAGATGACGTAGTTTGTCCTGAAGAGAAAAGTTTTACATCGCGCGTTGCTCAGACGAAAATAGTGGTTTCGGCTTCGATAGCTCAGTTACCTTGGCAAACTTGTTTTTACTTTGCAGGATGAATTTACTTTTGTTTGGCTTAGGTTTGAGATAAAGGTTTTGGCTTGTCAAATAAATCTCGGGCTCCTCTGTGCACTCCTTGAATATGAGGCACCGCTGGTCTTTACAAAAGGTCTGACTTCGGCTGGAAGTGAAGCCAACAACTGCTCTCTCAGTAAGAGATCAACCAAAGATCGTAATCATGCTGAATTTTAGAAGTATCGAGCCAAAAGTTAAGGTGATGCTGGAGGGTGTACCCAAACTTACGGCATGTTTGGCTTGGCAGAAGGTAAACATGTATGAATTTGGATCGATAAAAGTCTGGGACCATGTTATATGACGCCATTAACTCTAATTTTTAGGTTGAATAATCAATTATTGCCACCGATGGGAGTGATATGAATATATCTTGGGTTTGTTAATTTAGAAAGGGTAAGAATTGTGCCACTCCATCTTCCTCGATGTTCCAGTGGTTGATTTTGAAGATTTTCTCTAAGCGGATTAAGAAGGCTCCGAAATCCTCGCCTTCCTTGGAAACCGGCAGCTTATCAGACATAGTAGGGACATCTTCGGACCTCGAGCTGATGGACAGTGTCTCGTTCCTGGTCCTACTTATTTCAACTTTATGAATACAGATTCTTTTCGTTTCTTCCAGTTCTCTTTCTCTTCTTTCTTCTCGTTCGTTCTTTTCTCTATTTTCTACGTCTTCCTTCACTTGTCACTACTTTTCTCTTGGTCTTCTCTCTACTCTTTCAGTCGTTTCTCCCTGTAGTATATAAGTTAAGAGGTCCTTGCCGCTGAGCCCAACCAACTCTCCTTGCAACTTAAATGTCTCAAATAATGTGGTCACTTTATCGCGTTCGACCAGCTTTCAAGTACATAAAGCGCCACACAAAAGGGCAATTATCTGACGCACAAGAGAAGTGCTGGTAGGCTCTGGCGGACATACAAATCTTCACTTAAAAAAACAAACAAACAGCAATAATTATTTCACACGGCGTGAATTTTAAATTAAACGTTAAATATTTACTCCAAAATTTGAGCAAGAGCCTGTGTTGCCCAATACGCACGAAGAAAACTACAACACAATACCAAAAAAGAAATTAAATTAACTTTTTTACAATGTGGGGAGACTCAGGTAAAGCCTAATTGACTGGAGGCTTGAATGCGGCGAGTAAACGGGGCGCTGAAAATTTGCACTTCATACGTAAATTTTTTCTATCAATTACTTACAAAATAATTCACCCACAGGAGCGCACTAACCGAAGGCATTCTTCAGTTAGTATTTTTCTGCATTCTTTATTTAATATTTTCCAAACGCTTTGACGGTGCTTGAGTTTATTTCCTTACTTCCCACTCCTGAAAGTGACTCGAACCCAGGTGTGTTGATTGCCGAGTTCAAGTCCCGGCCAGGAATTCCAAACTCTTTTCCCCTGGGTTATTTCTGTCTTCTCGGTAAAGGATTGCCTTCATTGTGCCTCTCTCTTCTCTCTTTAATTCTTGTTTTCTTCTAATGTCCCTTTCTCTTACCTCTAAAACAACCTCCTGTTTCTTGTCTCATTGCTCATTCGCGTCAAATTTCTCTTTCTCTTGTATTATATATATATATATATATATATTAGAGTTATTTTCTGTGGCTACGTTTCGAGCAGACCTGCTCAACTTCGAGCCAAATAAATTAAACATATATGCAGGTAATATTAAAGTCCACAGCTATGGTAGCACTATTAATTTAAAATTGTAATTTCTTAATATTCCTTACAAGGTTTTTAACGGGGTCTTCGTGGCGAGAAAAAACATCCATGAATAATATTCTTTATTCTTAGACGTCTTTCGACCGTGTTAGAACATCATCTTAGAATGAACAAAAATTTAATTATTTCCAAGTTGCTACATTATATATAGTATTTCTACGCAAACATAAGTATTTCAAAAATCGGCCAATAATGGCGCAGGAAATCTTTAAGAAAAAACCGAGCGCTACAAGAAACATATAGAACGTTGCCAGAATGTTCTACAAATTCTTCAAACATATAAAACATTCTCGAAAGTTCTAGAATGCTCTACAGTATAATTTTTACCAAATTAGGTCTGCATCTATGTGGAATGTCAGAAAACTGCCATTGTTTTCCAGGTCGCAAAAAAACAAAATATAAGGTAAATAATAGATATTACCTATTCATTACAGTAGTAATACATAGTCATCTGAGTTGTAAATAGATTTAGCTGAATTCTCTTAGAAAGGCTGACTATTTTTAGATACGTGATCAAACAAAGCACTATTGCTTTAACTTCTCCTAATATTTTATTTGTGTTGGATTTAACGACATTAAAAGTTTTGATGTAAGTTCTCTTTTTACTAAAGTGCCAGTTAACGAACTTTTCCCCTTCTTTAGTGATAAATTACGTAAGGCTGATATTCCTGTGCCGGTTAATATTTTTATTGACCTCGTCATGTGCAGTAAATATTGTAAGTTGTCTTGTAATTGAAAATTTTACCTTCAATTGTTTGGTTTCTATGGGAAATATGTTTACCATCTGTCCTCTCTCATTTATATGTAGAGTTTTAAACTAGTTTATCCCCACTATTATGGATTTTTCCATTGTTTGTTTCAGATACTTAGACAATATTGTTTGTTTGTGGGCTACTCTAAGGATGTCATTGGTTTCCTTACTTAACTCACTTTTTTGGTTCCTCAGTTAAATTTACCCTTGAACTTGAATAAAATGATTTTCCCCCGTTCTAATTAACAGGACTGCTTCAGGATAAAATTATTTAGTCTATCCGAAGCCTACCAACGCTGGTTCTTACATTCATCTTTGTTCTGGTCATAGTAATACAGTCGAAGGTTCTGTATTTACTTCAATGTTTCTCCGAGGGTTGTAAGGCACCAGCCCGGAATTCTTAGATAGTTAGATTTTATTTTTTTTTAAAAAGGTACCTAACTACCTCTTCTACCCTAACAACCTTCTTGCCAGGTGCTTAGATTCGGCAAAGAAGGCGCTTTACAGAATGGAAATCCCTCCTGCATTCAATTTTAAGGACTCCCTTGTTTTATCGTTTTCTGGGGCCTTTTCATTTCTTCCCCGTCTCTTGAAATGTTTAAACATTTCACACGTATTTACGTATAAGTCTAATATGTACAAAATTTTGGTTCAAAATGATACCAAGAATATAGGAGGGGTTTATTCTGTCGATTGCAGTTTTCCCTAGGAACTACTCTGAGTAACCTAGAAATTCAGTAAATGTTCGTTTGACCCAACACAAATACAATATTAGAAGAGGTGAAAGTAATAGTGCTTTTTTTGTTCACTTATCTGAAAATAGTCATCCTTTTAATTGGAATTTAGATAAAGTTATTGACAACTGAGATGACTCTGTTAAAAGAAATATTGTTGAATGCTCGTTCATTAATTCCTCGCCTACTTTTAATATATACACAGCTCTTTAAACAGGACCCTGTCATTACAAAGCTCATTTTAAACGAAATTTCGATTTTAAACCTTAGCTCCTTGATTTTCCAATTTTGTTATAATTTTTTTCTTTATTAAACAATGTATTTATAATTGCATATGTATGTATTCATAGTTATGTGACTTATATTTGTACATTTCACTCACACTCTCTCACACCTGGATATTTTGGAAAAGACCTCATCTATATTTCTTTACCCTTTGGCACCTGTATTTAATCCAACTTTTTGGATAATTTAATTATATTTTTCACGACTACTCTGTTTTTTATCCTTTCGTTGTACGTAGGTGGAGCGTCGCTTAGTTTTCTCCTATATATACCATTTTTGGGGGACAGATTTCTTTATGTATTACTTGAGAATGAAAACAAAATTGTTCGAAATAATTGGAATTTTTTTGGCATTTTTTCTGTGTGATTTTCTGCAATATATATATATATATATATATATATATATATATATATATATATAGAGAGAGAGAGAGAGAGAGAGAGAGAGAGAGAGAGAGAGAGAGAGAGAGAGAGAGAGAGATCCAGAAAAGTACAGTAGCGTACGTATAACTATAGGGATAAAACCACAGTAATAGGGATAATTTTATATGCGAAACCCTGTTTCGACCAAGACATCCGTCTTGTCATATAATCATGTAATAAATTATATATCGGTGAAAGGAGCAGATTTTCCAAGAAAATGATTGAATACAAATGCGATATGCGACTTGGTGCCCTGTCCTCGAGTTGATTTCTACATATGTCCAATGACAATGATCAAATTCATATTGATAAAATAGTTTATAAGTTTCACAATTATATACATCGGCGCCTAATTGATTTGGCACTTACGAGTATGAAAGGAATTCCCAACTTTAATACTTCCGACGGCCAATTCAAAACTGATACCTTAATAAGCAAGAAATTCATTCGTCCGTTTCTCAAAAATGCCGACAAATTCTCGCATATTCCACCTTAGCGCCTCTATTTTGTGTGTTTGTACGTTAAGCAACTTCTGTATCTCACTTGTTGACTAGCGAGTGACAATACGGATGTCTTTCTCAAAACCTGGTTTCGCATACAAAATTAGTCCTATTAATGTTTTTATCCCTATATAAATATATGTATATATAATCGTACCTATCCCTTAAAAATTAATCGATTAGCATGGAAAACGAATTTATGTTTAATTTTTTAGCCCAGAAGTTGATCTCTTCTTTGCTCAAAATATCGTCAAACAAAATAAAAGAAAATGAAGCTTGTCTTCTTTTGCTATCGGATTTTGTTATATATACATATAATAAAGGTGCAAGCGAATGTTTTATTTTTTCCCTATTCTTTCGGTATCATCTGTCTTTTTCACCAGGAAGTATCATCGACAAAAATGAGCCAACTTTCGAGCTGTCTGGTCCTGACATTCCTATTTCCCATCGATAAATTAGCAACAAAGGCATTTTCGCTCCGGAAAAAATGAGGGACACTAGGTTCCTGTGATATGAATCTGGGAAAGAGAGTTGTATATTAGCAACTTAAAAATAAATAAACACATACATTTCAACGAATAACAAACATTATATTTAGAAATTAGTCCTATTAATATACAATATTACATATGATTAGATAAATCACGCTTAGTTTTTGGTTAATAGCCAGTACAAGGTTGAATCATATTCAAAGCATTAATGTCAAATTGTTTTGTGAAAGGGTATCGGTTACAAAAATCAGTAATAAAAAGGTAAAATTAGTAATTTGAGTGCTGGATATTTGTAACCTGTTTGTTGTTGTGTTACTTAGTGACATACCAAAATTATTTTCGCAATATTTTGTTAAAAAAGAAATTTCCACAAAATATGGGCATCGAGTTATTAATAACAATAATAGAGGATTTATATAACCTTCTTCACTGCCTAGATTCCATCAGAGGGTGCCCGTATATTGACCAGAAATAGACGTAACAGATGATGTTGTTTTTTTTATTCAACGTGAGAGCGCAAGGGGTGGGAGAAGAGCATATGCCAGGAGGCAGATCATTCCATAGCTTAGGGATAAAGGCATAGAAAGAACTATCAGGCATGGAGCATAGAACGGTACGAGGAACCGAGAGAAGAGTGCTTCCCCAGCCAAGGCAACTTTGTTGTCTGGAAACAACCAGTGTGAGAAGAGGTTACGCTATTCGAAATTTAATTGGCACCATAAAAGTTTAGTTTGCAAAGGTATGGCACGAGCGTACTCGAGCCACGAAGATAAAAGAGACAAAATATTTGCAGCAAAAAAGGAAAATAAGGCAGAGTGGGTATAGCAGAAATGAGAAAAAGAGTGGGATAGCTTAAGGGACGAGAGACAATCGAGGAGCTTAAAAAGAGCCCGAGTAGTTTGCTTGTTTTCGTCAATGATGCTACAGTTATGGGCCTCGCAGAAGGATCACTGGTAAGCTAAGTATGTACACATGATTTGAGGGAGAATTTGATAGAGAAGCTTGTTTTCTCCCCATTCTTCGGGTGCGGGTAGAACGGAGGCGCATTTCACATTCTCTTCTGACTTTTTTGCTTTAAGATGGTGCTGAAGAACTAAGGGGCGCAGGATCAGCAAACAAAGGCAGGGGGACGGGAAGCTTTAGTTTCTAGGCAGGTGAAGGCGACTAAGTCCGAAAAGGAGCAGAAGGTTAGTGTCACAAAACTGTGAGACAGTAATGGATTCAGGGAGAAGTGAGGTGAGATCCAGACACTTCATTCCAGGTTAAATGGAGGATTACTTATGGCGGTGTGACTTTGCAATATGGAACCTATGACAGGATAATTGAAGAAGTAAGAGTTACACCGAATGAATAATAAAATGATTAAGATAGCATATGTGGGGTCCTTGACAGAGGCTAAACTGGGTATTGGAAGAAGATTTGATCAAGACCTTTTCCTTTAGTGTGTCGTGTTCGTGACAAATTGAGAGCGGAATTATTTCTGAAATCTTCCAAGAGATGTTGGGACGTAGCGTTTTTGACGATATGGAAGTCGCGGAGTAAAACTACGTAGTAAAGGATTTTGAGAAGGCGGCAATGACGGAGGATATCCCCCTTTTTTCAGAAAAGAGATTTGAGAGGTGAGCAGGTGCTCTGTAGAAGTTCATTACTTTGAACAATGGGTTAAGGGCCAGAGTATTAAAAACTACTTCTAAATTGTCGATTCAAGGATCAATCGGTGTGAGTGAGATTCAGTAGAGGTCAGCAGTAATAACACCGGCTCCACCCCCTCTCCTGTTAGCTATAAAATGGTGTAAGAACATGTATGGTGTGGGTGTAGGGTCTCTAAAATTGAATTTTTAGAAGAGGTTTGTTTACCCACGTCTCACTTATGCACAATATCTCAATTGAATGCGATATAATATTGTCAGCGATAAAATATGTCAATTTTAATCTCACTGCTTGGGAAGTTAAGGACGCCATATAGAAAAGCCAGGCAGGAGTCATAAGAAAGGCGAGGGGAAGAGCTCGCTAGAGAGGGGGAATCAGAGTTAAAAATGAAACGCAGCAAGCAGTTCAAGGAGTAGCCCCTATAAGTTCATGGAAAACATTTTATTATGTTGTGTGCCTTCAACTTTATATAATAAGTGGAAGGAGGCACCAGGTTAAGGTTAATGTCTGGATTCAGTCATCGAGTGCAGGATATGGTGTCTGCGTATGAGCATGAAAAATAAAAAAGCATATAATTCAATTACATATTAAATACGCAGAGAGATTGGAATGTGTATGCAAGAAATACAAAAAGGACAAAATATGAGAACATCCGCATACAAGGAAAAAGGCATAAATTAAAGTCAATGAAAAAAGAAAATATAAACTCAGCACCGTTTGAATTTAGATTAAATCGTAAAACAAAATAAAAGAGAGCCGTCAAAATTAAAATGGAGAAAGTTTAAAGAGGAGCACTTATAATTTGATGAAACACACGAGACAGTGTATTACTACCTTAAATAATAATAATTTCGCAAAGAGAATAAACTATTTGATCAAAAAATGCAAGGTGAAATCAATATGACTAACAAAACGCGAGCAAGGTAAAAAATGATTACGCACAACAAAGAACACGAAACACTCAGGTAAAACAACACAAATGAATAGATGCATATCAAAATGTTTAAGAGGATTTTGTATAAATGAAATGGAGGCACAAATCTAGCACGTCCTTCACACACGAGGTGATGGTTGAAAGCTCCACTTTACCAGAATTTTATGCAAATTGAAAAATCGGTATCAGTTCTGAATTGAGATCTCATAATTCATTGTGAACAACGGTTAGGGTGCTAATGGAAAAGCAAATTGATTTATCGATTCCGAAACGGTGAATGATAAGGGTAGCCAGATGGATGGAAATATCCATTCATCAAATTGTAAAGACATTTAAATTTCCCCAACTATGGCGTCGCCCATCCACCGTGAATATCTCATGAAGCAATAACGGCCTACTGTCAAAAGCGCATGGGTGATCTCAAGTCATTTTAATGATCGCGAACAGCGACGCAAACAGCAAAATTGGCTCAAACAACTTCCATATTCAATGCAGAAGCTACGAGACGCATTATCTAAAGTTCAGTGCAGCTCACCTTACCTTCTACTGGAAGAGGGATTAGAAGAACAACCAGAGGGCCCATATTAACACCATCATACTGGCAATCGGACTGGACCTGGACTCGTGAATTCAATTATTGAACCATGAAAGACTGACAACATGTGACATGGTCCGATAAGCTATGGCATGGTCAGATAAATTATAGTTATGGTTCGTACTAACGTGCCACTGGTTTGGTTTACTGGGCGCATTAACATCCCAATGACCAGTAACACAGAAGAAACTCAGTTTTTCTCGGAGTTTATGTACACTAACAAAGATGTAATATCCCAGTGGGATAATGAATGCACCATGCCATCGGGCCTAGATTTGCAAGAATTGTAGACAGTGACATTATTGCGAGTTAAAAAATAGGTTTTGTCCCCCACCTTCACCCGACATGAAACCAATAAATTAGTTTTTCGACATGTTGTTCGGGTCAATGTGGTCCCAAGATATGACACTAAAAATATCATTACACTGTGGAGAGCTATTCAGTCGGTAAAGTTCAAAAGCTCAACAGAGGTTTTTCGTAAATTGTGGAATTGATACCATTTAGACTTGTTACACTTTTAGGGATGAAGGTAAACAGTATATACAGAATACTAGGTGCCTGCAACATGAAGTTTGGTACTTTATTGTATGTTAATTTAAACCTTTTAGGAAATAATTGTAATGTCCATCCTCAAAGTCATTTTATGTTTCAAAATAAAATATTCTACACGACCAAACCTCTTCATTTTACCTTTATACTAGTCATTTTGATCAATCCTCCGCCTTAATAAGCAACTTACCATCAATATTTTAAATATGCTTACCCCTGATTGTAGGGGAATCGACCCTCTCCCTCCTCTCTCAGTTGAGACACAGGACGTTGACTGCAATACATCTGGGCAGAGTATGCACCTTGGGTTAATCTCGTAACCAAAACCTCTCGCCCCTCGTCCCTGTGAAAAGCAGAACGGTTAAAACTGCAAGATCTCCCTTAAGCGTGTATTCAATTTCACCTCAACTGAAAAATTGGAGACGCGTTTCTCTCAAGCTCGAAGGCCCAGCAGGACCAGAGCTAAGACTTTCTGAGAAAAACCGTTGGAACCCTTCTGCTGCCCGTCCACAAGCCACCACCTCTCCTACCACTACCCGAGTGGGGTGATGGTATATTTCCTAAAAGCTTGGGAAAAACGAGGTAAATTACGTGAGTCAACTAGGCTGAGATGTTCCCGGCAAGAGAGGCCAGGCTACCAAGAGTAGGGTCTAAGAAGCAGCTCATCTTGGAGCTAGTTCCTGGTATCAAACCAAATTTTAAGTTAACTTGTCCTAGTTCAACTTATTCTCGTCCGAGAGCCCGCTCTCCCTATCCTGGTGTAGCACAAAGCACCAAGATAGTTCTCGCCCTTGTGGAATTCCGTAACGAAGAAGAAAAAGCTCCTCCTCGAGCCCGTTTCCCGGTAGTCCACCGAACGTCAAGTTAACTTGGTTTAAGAACGAAGTTCAACTTACTCTCGTCAGAGATACCTCTTCTATCCTGATGCATCCTAAAGCACAGGAAAAGTTCTCGCCCTTAAAGAAGACCCCCCTGAGTCCCGTCTGGCGCGCTATCTGCCACACTTGCCAAACTCCCTTGTTGATTTCAATTTATCTGTCTGCATCAACCATCTGGTCGAGGCTTGCGTCAAAGAACCCACAGGATTCTGAAGATGTCTGGGCTCATTGAGTTCAAGGTCAGACGCAAACCCGTCGTAGGAGGGACAAAGGTATTCAAACTACGGTAAAGGCCGCTAGTATTTGTTTTTAAATTGAAGTGAGTAGTGGGTCAACCATCACTAATGTCAAATAGGTCAAGTTAGAAAACCGTACTTAAAATTTATTGGAGTCCTTACTGTGTATTTAGTTCGTGATATTTCTGGGATTCATGTTTAGTTTTTTATTTGTGTTTCAATTAAAGTTTTAGTTTGTTTTAACAAATTTTTGATTCTATCCTCGAATCGGTACGTATGACACAGAGAACCCTTAAGGTTTAAAGGAGTCAATAATCAATATAATGACAATCAAACATATATAGAACTCTTAGAGAGGTATAACGTTAGTTTAGGAGTCTTCTTTATTTGTCGTACGTAAAATACCCATCCGCACCAACTCCTTCCATCACTCGCTCCTTCCTATACTACGACACTGATATATTTTCCTTAACCGCTACCCATAATGGGGCTGCTTTTTATCATATCGAATATAGGCATTGCCGAGTGTTATAGTAGACAGACTGGCAGAGTTTTATTTAACAATAGAATAGCATCAATCATAATAAATGCTAATAGCTTTGTTTAAACTAATTTTAAATCGTTACAAACTGTTTAACCCTTAATCTACGATACCAGGTTGAAATTTTTGCCCACATCTTCATATAGTTTTATCACTGATTGCATTTTAACTAATCAAAGATGCCAGCTAGGCTTATACTAATCAATAGATTTAGGAAAAAAACTTTTATTATAAATTAACATATCATAAGAGTTAAGGAAGCTGATTGCATAATCGTTCAGAGCAACTTAGTCAATTCCACAATTTTAGATCATAACCGGAAGATGGCGTTAGTCACCGATTGCATATGAATGACAGACTGTTTCTCCGCATTATGCTATTCCATTAAATGTACATTTTATACTGGTGGACGGAGGTGGCACGATCACCGATTCGTCTTTGTTCAGTACAAATTAGAATATCACAGAAGCTAAGGACCTTGATCATCACACACTCCTAACTATGAAACCCTGTTCAGAAACGATGAGTAATTAATTAATAGACGCCACCAGGCTACGGGACAGCAACAGTGACAAACTCGCATTCTAAATTACCATTTCTATGCATGTTGCCAACACTCCGACTCCTTTTGTCTTTAAACCAAAGGAATTTCGTCATCTTCAGTACTCATGTCCTCTCTTGAGCGATAGCCGATACAAGGTTGCTATTAGACATTATGAGTGCATCCAAAGTCGAGGAAATAACGGAGTTCGACATAAAATATTAGTACCCACAGATAAGTGTTATAGATTCAGCCTGAATGTAAACCATTACTCGATCTTCTCCCGTTATTCGGCCCACAACATGACCCCTGATAAGGTCTTGACCCTCTGTTATTCGCCTGGCACCGCATCCAAGATTCTTCTGTATTTTCCGGTAGTGCGAATTATGTAAAAGCACGCTCAATTAGGTCATGGTAAGAAAGCATCGATGGTCGCCCATAAGATTTCTTTCAATCACCGGGTTTGATAAAGAAGTATAGACAGAGATGGATCTATATATTCTCCGTCAGTAGCTAGCCATAGGGAATTCCTTATCGTCGTTAATTGGGCTAACTGATTTCCTAAAGAGGTTGCCCTAAAGTCTACTGGTTCATCTTTAGTTAACGAAGAACATATTAACATCTCTACAGTGAAAATTAACCAGCAATCAGGTTTGAAACATCAGTTGAAGGGATTGTGAAACTTCAACCAAACTCCTGTTCAAAGACTTACCACGCAGGGTCGCTATTACGCGACATGGCTGAAATTTCACCAGTACCATTTTTACACACACTCTCCTTATCATTGCGCTGACTCTCAGTCGTTGTTTGCATTATCGATGCCGCTTCCCCCTTTCTGGTCGAGAATTTTTGCATATAATGCTATAGACAGTAGGATTTTGGTCAACTGCGAAGTAATTAATCTTCTTAGGTTAATCTAGGTTATTTTTCTACATCAGGAAATATTAATATTATTATTATTATTATTGTAGAAAATTATATCAGATTTGATTTTATACTTTTTGCATAACAATAAAATTAAACTTTTGTGGAGGAACAAAAAACATGCTTTTATTATTTAATGCATTTATTGTTATTCTTACCCTTCACAAAGCCTATTTCACATGATCAGAACAACTAAATTACTAGGTACTAATTAGTTTTAAATAGGCAAGATATGTGTAGTAATAAGGAAATGAGACCTAGAAACTAAAGCAGTTTTGATAGACGTGGGTTTTGAGGCATTACGTGCTTTAACGAGATAGGAGGATTTAGAATCTTCTTTAATACATTTAAATTGGTATACCACCTGACTTTCATTCTGGCTCGTTTTTCTTGTAAATTTACCTGCTAATTTTACATTTTTACAATAATCTTCAATGTTAGTTTGTGTAGTATTGCTTTATTTTGTACATTTAAATGTAATGGGAAAGATAGTACATCTTTGTTTGTTGGCTTTATTACATACACCCTCAAAATCCAAGCTTATCAACACCACTTTATATTTAATCTCTTCAACTTCACCTCTTTTCTAGCTCGCCTATATAAAACTATTGGGTAGCTATTAATTTCTATTTGTATAAACATGTCAAGTAGACTTTGGCACAATGTCAGAATAAGAATAAAATGCATAAAACAATGAAATCATTCAGCTGTTTTCTTTCAAAAATTATAGTCAACAAATTGACTATGATGTAAAAAGATATTTCGAAAATTGGAAGTGAAATATAAATTAATAATTGCTATTTTCATTAATGTTAAAAAATATTTTACTTAAATGATATAGACAACCCATATACACAATTAAGTATTAACATCTTGGTAAGAGGTTTCTTTGGTTATATATAAGGGTCTTTTTAATAGTTTTGATTAAATTAATAATATTTAAATTCAGACAAATTAATGATATAGACAATATACGTCATAAAAAGTAGATCTGGAATAATGTGGATAATTTTTAAATTTTCATCAAACGATATTATTTGATGTCTCACAAAATAGGTATCGAATGATAAAAATATCTCGTTGAGATAGAATTGCCTAAGGCAGCCGCGCCTCGCTTCTATCACATAGTGAAACACATGCTTCCCACGTGCATCCTGCGAGAAGAGAGTTGCATGGTCTCCTTATCACCCAACATTTCCCGATTATCTTCCCCCGCTCCAAGTTTGATCAAGGAGGTTCAATTCCCCGTTTGCCTGCAGGAAGCGATGCGGCCAAATTGAATTAGGGTTATGGGAAGATAAGATTCTTTCAAGCGCTAGCGGGACATTCCATGGAAGTTCCCCATTATCCCCTACCCCGAGGGGCTGGCTCCGGCTATTTATGTGATAGAATTTCGCGTTTGAACCAGATCCAGATTATCTAGGTCAGGCGACACGCTGATCCGGTCTCCCTTGTGCACCTAGGAACTATACCTCGAGAATGCCCTTATTGTCCAGAAGAGGACAATATCATTGAGTGCCAAGGTTCATGCCCCTCGAGACGCCAATTAAACAGGGCCCGCTCCCCTGTTGTTCAATTGTTCAGAAGAGAACAACTTTAGAACAGTCATTGTTCTTAGTGCCCCTGATATCGTCAGTGATAATTTACAATTGCTCAAAAGAGAACAACTTTAGAACAGTCATTGTTCTTCGAGACCTTTCGACAAGAAACAGTTCTCGCCCCCCTGATATCATGTCAGTGGTAATTTAATTCCCCCCTTTTAACCTTCTTCAAGAGAACGCTTGGTTACACCAATAACCTCAATTGTTCATCCAGAACATATCCCATATCCTGTCTCAAGGTTCGTTCATACTTCCGAGCCCCACTTTGCTCTTACTTCTCGAAGTCTGTCGTTCCCCCTTCGTAAGGGACAACCCCCCTAAAAATCCGTCCTCTTGGGAAGGAAATCGCCAGTTGAACAAAAGCCATTCCTTCAAATCACCTTCATCTGCACGACGACCTTATAAATACGTAAACTACGAATTGCATTTAACTATTTAACTTTGTGCCAACGTAACTCCGTGCTTTAACACGGATTTAGCCAACCCATTCCCTTCTTGTTTGTTGTGTCATTTAAATCCCTCCAAATCTTAATCCAACGCTCAGTCAAATTTATCCCATGACCTTTTTCATTTAATGTGAATCTCCCATTTTAATCCCCGGTCATGTAAATATTTTCCATGTGTTGTTCTGTTAGATTAATTAATAAAATTCTATTTTATTAATGCTTGCAATATTATTTATCCTTGGGCTCCGTTCCACTTCTTAAGTATATTGAAGATAAATAAGCCCGCTCCAGGCCTATTTATTAACGTAGAGTCATACTCGGCCATCTGATTAAACCCCGCACTCGAATATAAAATAATCCTCTCAAAAAATAGATATATAGTATATCGTCGGGAGCCTTTTCTACGTCACTCGTATATTTGTGCCTCTTAGCAAATTTTTAAGAGAAATTTGCCGAAAATACTTAAGTATATTCGAAAAACCCAATTGAAATGTCATTACAGCTGTTAGAATTGTCATTCCTTGTTAAAATGCGTGAATACTAACTAATGCAAGATTGAAAAACATTAAAATCTTTCTATAACTAGATGTCTACACCAAATATCTGATTATTTATAAAAGACTGAATTCTAGGTTTAGCTTGAAATTCATGACTATTGCGCGCAAGGATTGGATTTCAAAGAGGAAATCTAGCTTTGATTGCAGTTTGTCGTAAGTCAGTTTAGATCTTCTGACCTCCGCTTCCTTTCTGTGTCTCGGAACGCTTGGTGGATACTACGTAGGACAATTATGCAGTCGAGCCCTGCCTCGAATAATGCAATTGAATTTTGGGTTCCAAAAAATTTCTAAGTGACTCATTATACTCATACTCGGGAGAATTATTTTAACTATCTAGAAGGTTCTGTATATCAAGCTGGGTGAAACAAAATAATCTTTATACTGTAGAAACAAAAATAAAATAATGGACATGAAAGATAAATCAAAGTATACACATTTGTCCGCATACGAACAAAAGCAATTCTGGATGGATCTGGCACCCGAAGATTCGGCTGCTCGAAGGGAGCACGAGGAGGGGAGGGGGGCACTAAGCTCGAGTACTTTCTAACAGCACAGGTTCGATTTGCACTTAAGGCCGATTCATACTCAGCCTGTTTAAGTTTATGGCGGAAAATCCAACCTGTATTCCACTAACCACAGTCAGTCTCGAAATTAGGGATCGAGTGAAGTATTTGACGGGGATGAAGCTGGGCTCGAGAGATCTTTTCTCGTTTGTTTCTTTTTTCTCTTTTCTTGTACTTGGACTCTTGGGGTATGGGAGGCCGAGAGAAAGAAGCTTTAAGGAGAGACAAAATAGACACTCGTGGGTATAATGCAAGCGATCAGGGCTCTGGAACGTATTACATAAATTATGGCCGAGTATTGTTTAAGTACGAAATTATTCAGAGGGCAATGAATATTTGAGTTAATATTTAATAATTCTTATAACTTAATTCCCGCCTATACTCGGCCAGTAATCAGAGCCCACTAGCCTCACCTTATGCGACGTCTCCTCTTAGAAGAATACTAATTTACCCAAGCCAATGATTTACTATATATACAGAGCCCCGGAAGTGAAAGTTACAGAAGGGCCGGAAGGGGGATTTTGCATTATCTATATAGAGCGGCGCCGAAAGGAATTTAAAACTTCACACCATCTCGCAGAACCTCTCGTTGTTAGGTTATATACGCTATAGGCCGTGTTACTAAACGGAAGTTACCTCGAAAGAAGCAGATCCCGGGTTATTCCCGTCTTAGTTGTCTCTCTCTCTCTCACAGACAGATATTTGAAAACAAACTTGCTGCAGGAGCCAAAATATACAATCATTTTTAAAAGTTTTGAAAGCATTTTATACATACTATCAGCGTTTAATTATAGAAGATGAGATTATCCGTGCTTCGAAATTGGTGTTTCTAGCGCATTTTAAAGGCTTCTAACATTTGTATTTAAAACGTGTCATGCATATATAATTATTTCGAAATGTAACTTGAAAAAGAAATGTAGAAATACATTAAAGTGCGAGTCACGTAGGCAATTGATATAAAAGAGATATTTGAATGTAAATGAATGGGATATGTACATAAAACAAAAATTAATTCCAAGAAATTTGCTCGGCATAAGCCTGATACCAGCATGTAATCTCTAAATAAATCTACAGCAGTAAAATAATTAGGATTTATCATATTAAATATTTTCAGAGATAAAAATAAAAACTAATCATCGCTACTAACGATTTTAGGTCCAAATTTACGACGACCAAATTTTTTTTTCTACCCTCATTAAATTGACTTTAATTTAGTTATGAACTATTTTGAAAGTTGTTGCTACAGACAATTAGAGACTATTTTTAAGAAAAATTATGACTTAATAAATTCTTGCATGTTACACATGTATCATTGTGACAAAGCGTGCGTTATAAAGGAAGATATAATATATTAAAATACACTATAATTTAAATAAATATATGATTAAATAATTAAATTAACATATTTGTTATCGTGGTATTTCATGAAACAGTTAGTTTCTTGTTGAGCCACTAAGTAATATTATATTTTAGGCAAAGCATAAGCGTTTTAGTTCTAACACCCTGTAATTTTACATCCTCCCTATTTTGACCCACTCCAGAAAAACAAACAACAATTTCACGCTCAAACCTCCATATATTAGGGTCTAGTTCTGAATTTTTTACGCCTATCTCTCGATGGAATAGATAGAGTTTTTTGGATTGCCTATATCATTAACTCTGAAAAAGCCATTCTGAATTTCAGGAGGGCTAAATAATATCTTTTTTTGAATGCTACATTACCAACAAATCCCTTGATATCATCGACATGATGTAACGTCTAAATAAGCAATAAACCTGAAAATACCTCTAAGTCCATCTTTTAGATTATTTTATTCCTTAAAGAGAGAGTAAAGTTTTGACTCATTAATCGTTCCTAAACTAAAACCCGAAGATCCACCTCACAATATACTCTTGAACACAAATATATAAAAATTATACCCCCTCCAAAAATTTCAATTCAGACCTGATCCTCATTTCCCATATATTCCGGTGGTGTTTATTTTAATCTAAGTGATAGCAATCACTAAGCGACACTAACAAAAGTTTTAGCTAAACCCTTCTGGTACACGAACAACAATGTTAGTAACACTATCAAAATAGACTGTGAGGGAACGAACCCTAAGGTCCATCTTTCAAGCAGATACCACGTGGGCCTTTACTAGATCTCTAAACGCAAGGAGTGAGAACTATTTTCGCGTGAAAAAACTTCAAAGTGGCTGGTAACACCTGTGTTTGATCAGTCGGCCTATCGCCGCTGAGATGCATTTTACCGACCCTCCCCTGCATGGAGGCTAGGGTCGGCCCGAGAAGAATCTTCCTCATTCGTCTTATCTCGTCTAAACCTAAAGGGACTGATGCCAATCTTTACTTCCAAGAGCCTGCCATGCCTGGATGCTTTCTAGCGAGGAAGCCAGCATGGTATTTAACCTAAGGTCAACCGTTAAATGCTAGGAAGTACCGCCTGCCCATTCGCGAAGATACAGCCCTTCGCCTCGAGTCGAACCTCGGAGGTAGGTCTTATCGGCTAGACAGATTGTCGAGAGTTTGGCCACAGTCAATCGGCAAATTCGTGAAACGACTTTTTCTTTGGAGAATTGCACGAACCACTCTTCTCATCCCATCAAGGGAACCTCGCTCCCTCGTCTGAGATTACTCATAAAAATTCGAGAGTATCTCACCCAGCCTGGAAATTACCTTGCTCGTTCTACAGGTAATTCCACTCCCTCCGTCAAGAGTACAACGCCCCCTTTTCGCCACCTGATAACCTCGCTACGACCATTTGATTGGAATCCACAGTGTTTACCAACATTTTCTTGTCCAACTAATTACTATAAATTTATTCCCCTCAAACTAATTTGATTTATTATTTTATTGGGAAAGACATTATTCTTCCATTCCTTTGCCCTTGTAGACATTTCCCAAATTATCATTATTAGTGTAATTAAAGTTTATTTTTGTTTTTAATCTTTCAAAAACCTTGCATGAAACTTGGATTTTGAATTTTTCCATTGGCCAACCATTAATCTCCACAAGCACTCACCTCTTATTAGCCCTGAGCAACTGGTGCCTGCAATGTAAGTAGATTTCATTCTTTGCAGCGAAGGTATACGTTCACGAATACCACCACATATATAGATATATATATATATATATATATATATATATATATATATATACATTTATCTATTAAGAATCTGGTGTCAGATATAATTGTTTTTGTCTATGTTTCTTTTTAAAGAACTTTTTAAGAAACTGTCTTTTAAAGTCCCCGTCTTCCCCAGTCATTATTGACTTTCTGAATGCCAGGTACATTTCAAGTTCTTATAAGATAGTGAAACAATTGTTTTTGTTATTGTAATTGTGTGCGTCCTTGTGACCAGAAGTTGGTAACCGTTTCGGAGACAAGCGTCTCCTGAAATCATATTAATCCAGAGCAGGATTATAAATCTAGAATCCCTTGTGTGCCTATAGGGATTAATTAACGGATTTGGGCGAAAAAAGGCTAATATATCCGTTGGTAATTTTATTTTCCTGTTGCTCTCAAGAGAGCCCCACGACCCTAGAAGCAGGTTCTTTTTGCGTCAAGCTGGTAAAACGAGCTTTCGCGCAAAAGCAAATGACTTCCTTTTTATGTGTCAAGAATCAGTGAGAAGCTTTAGGAGATTCCAGCAAGGATTTACTGTCCTATATCCAAGAACAAGAAGAATCTATGAAAAGTCTCCATTCTAATGGGGTTGTAGGGAATTCCAAGGGCCTCAATAAGTCATTTAATATTGGCACAGTATACTAAAGAGCTGGAAGATTGCTGTAAAAAATAGCTTCGCAACTCTTGTTCTCTATTTATCTAGCAAAAATTGTTTCTTTATAGAGAAGATTACTTTCATGAAGTCAAGAGCCAAGAAGTTTTGCATTCTCTTTTAAAAGCCCCAGATCCTTGGTCAGGTTATTTAACTGAACTGGAGTGAAAGGTCTCGTGACCATATCATGTGTGGAAACCTGATAAGACTCATATGTGTCATAATTTTGATCAACTTCCCCATTAGCTTTTCATGTTCAGGAGGAGAAGGTATAGGGTTTTCTGGACCATTGGGTAGGGGTTTGATGGCAGAAAGAACATCTGGATATGCTATACTATGTTTATTCTTCTTATTTATAACTGTAGAAAAGATAATTGCATATTACATAAAGAAATAGATTTGGAAGTGCTGATAGTACATAAATGTTTAGTAAAAGATATGTTAGTTTTTAATGTTATGCTAAGTCAACGTAATAATGATATTTCCAGGAGCCAGTATAATACAGAAAGCTTAAATACTTGATACAATGCTCACCTTTAAGGTTTGTCTTGCAAAAATAGCAGTCTGTAGTGTGGTGCTTGCCCTCTCTCCACACCATGGGAACGCCAAAAGAGAGGGGCTTCTGTTTTCCCTGACTCCAGTGTCTTAATCTTATGTAGCATCCCTTGCAGCAGATATGTGATGCAAAACTTTTATCTTGATCTCCTAGCCTTACTCCAAAATATGCATGATACAAAGATTTAATTAGAGGAGAGATTGTACATTGCTGCTAGGAAAAAGTCACTTTGCCGCAAACATAACACAATCTTTCGGAGCTATCATTAAATTTTCTGCTGATTTTTAACTCAACCAATATTATTATTATCATTATTATTATTATTATTATTATTATTATTATTATTATTATTATAATGCTAAGCAATTTCTAGCCTGCAAAAATATAAACTTATTAACATAATTACTTAAAATGTACACAAAATTTACTGCGAATACAGTAGTGTAAAAACTATTGAAACTTTGATGTAATATAGGAGTCACGAGGCGATTACCGCAAAGACATCCAGCCACAGGCACCGTCGGGTCAAACACGTAACCGCAGCGCCGCACCACTCGTCGCTATGAAAGACCTAAAGGTTAAAATGCAAAATCTCCTCCAGGAGAGTGAGATTCAATCTCCCTTCAAGTAAGAAATTGAAGACGTGTTTCTCCCAAGCTCGAAGGCTAACGAGGAGCCGATGTAAGACTTGGTGAGAAAACCGTTTGGCATAAGAACCCTCCTGGGCCCGTCCTCAAGCCTCCTTCCCTCTTAGCACTCCCCCAATGGGGTGACAACGTATAAATAAGGAACACTGAGGAAAATCTGGGTAGAATACGTCAGTCTCCAGGTGAAGAAGTCCCCGGATTAAGACTTCGGGCTACCGAGACTGGACAGGTAGATTTCCTGGCTCGCCAGACCAAGAAGTACCCTGCAAGAGAGGCAGGGCTACCTACCTTAAGGGGCTAATAAGCAGCTCATTCTCGATCTAGTCCCTGGTTATCAAACCGAACGCTAAGTTAACTTTGTTAAGTTCAACTTACTCTCGTCAGAGAGACTCCTCATATCCTGGTGCCTCTTAAACACCGGGGGTATTCCTCCTCCTTGAGAAATTAAGGAAAGAAGAAGGAAAAGGCTCCCCCTCGAGCCCGTTACTCGTTGGCCACACTGAACTCATAATTTAACTTGGTTGAAGAACCAAGTTCAACTTATTCTATCAGACAATTCCTCCTCCGTTATACTCTCCCTTGAGGATGACTGGAAATAAGAAGAAGCTCATCCTCGAGCTAGTTCCTGGTTACCAAACCGACCTTCAAGTTTAACATATTCTCGCCAGAGAAACCCCCCTCCCTTATCCTCGTCCTTGAAGAAGACCCTCCCCGAGTTCAGTCCTTGCCCCTGAGGAATTAAGTAACGGAGGAGAAAAGCTCCCCCTCGAGCTCGTTACTCGGTGGTTACACCGCACTCCAAGTTAGCTTGGTTTAAGAACCAAGTTCTACTCACTCTCGCCAGAGAGACCACGACTACCTTGGTGCCGCATAAAGCACCGTAATTGTTCTTGTCCTTGAAGAAACCCCCGGAATACCGTGGGGACCCCCAGCTGCTACTCTCGCTAAAAGGACCTCGTGATCCCGCCCACCTACATCTTGCCAGGCCGCACGCATCGTGAGACAATAACATTCCTGAGGTATTTAAACTCTAGTAAAGTCCGTAAGCCTAAATCTTATATATTGCTGTGAGTAGCGAAATTAACTAATTTTAGAGGGTCAAACTAATTGAATTAATTCTTGTGTATGATAAAATTCGGAGTATTGCTATGGTTAATGTTTAAATTTTGTGTATTCAATTGTTAAAGATAAAATATAAGTTTATTTTGGGAATTATTGTGCGTTTCTCTATATTCTTACGTGTTTCCAACGGCTTTCTTATTTAAAATAACAATATTAGCACTCTTAGCACTCTTAGAACTAAAAGGTTGTCATTCTACGACAGTATATTTCTGAAGCAGACCAGTGTTATTAGCCACGAAAAATATATTGGTTCACAAAAGGATAAATAAGACAAAGATTAAAGAAGCATAAGACTTCAACAGTTATGACTCAATCAATTATTTGGGACATTATTATTTAGAGTAGGTAGATATACATATCACTGTTGTAACAGGGTAAGCAATGAAAATAACTATATGAGTAGTGAAAGTGAAATCAAACTACTTTTCTAGTGCCACTACTTTGAAAAACCGGGTCTATGCAATAAGTAACGTAGTTTATTTATCATTCTTGACTATTTTTTTTGTTTTACTACGTTTAATAACAAAATACAAAAAAATAAACGATTGTCAGTCATATACGATGGGTTTGGACTCATGAACGGATGACAATAATTTATAGGCACCCCTTATACCCGATCATAAAGAGTAAACATATTTTTGGCGCAATTTGTTTAAACGCGAATCAAACTATTTTCTTTAAACATGATAGGAATATATTGCCTTAAAGAATATTTCAGGCTCTATGTGGATAGAGGACTCACTTTTTCTCAATCAAAATTTACATAACACGATTTGAGTAAACGCTTTCGGGGGAGGGGGCGGAATGCTTGTCCTAGATACAAATATTTTTAGAAGCTTCGTCTTCAGATCGAGTTGTTATACGCGTATATCACAGTGAACAAATGCGAACATTTCCACTCGTGTCCTTTTTCGGTTAGATTTGTTTATGCTTTTCGAGTGTTTAAGCTGAAATGTATTTATTCTCATTCCCATTACAAAATATCTTTTCCAATTTACCAAAATTTGATCATAGTATATATCCTATCGTCAATTATCAAATTTTAAGGACATATTATTATTCGGAATATCATTACGCCGATTAAATTCTCTCGTTTATTTCGTGCGATTAGTAAGGTAGAGGACCCTTAGAAAGAAAATGCTTTTTATTAATCATTATGCATATTAATTTTTAGTAAGAATAGATTATATTGTTTTCCCATACCATGAAAGTGGAATTCCTGTTCATTAGTAAAGCACATACGTGCCAAAAATTCTAACTGTTGATCAAATATCCGCATTTCTGAGATGATGCTCGAACTTCATTTCTTTTGTACGTGAGATTAGCATAAATAAGTAAATCTCTGAGATCTCCAAGGCATGCTAAAGGCAGCAAAGGACGGTAAAGTAAGTATATTTGGGGTAAAATTATTCAACATACTAGGAGCAAAAGAGCTTGTAATCTCCATTACCCATTCAACAAAGACTACCTCAAATAAAAAGGTAAGAGGAAGATCCAGAAATTTAGTCATAATGGACAGGGGGACTTTGATGGTGATTATGAATCGTAAATGTAGCTACTAAATATAGAGGCAAGTTTTAAAATGATAATGGGATCAAATTGCGAAAGATCCAATTGTGATGGGATCCATCAAGAATGAAGTTATCGTAATCGAGGCACAAGATAATGAAAGCGGGTAGAGAAAACTCGCAACCTTTGCGGTCAAGTTGACTGTCCAGGAATAGGCTTAGGGGTGGCTGAAGTTTCCACCAACTCTTATATATATTTTTATATATATATATATATATATATATATATATATATATATATATATATATATATATATATATATATATATATATATATATATATATATATATATATATATATATATATATATATATACAAATAGGGTTCTTTGAGAAATAAATTATTAAGTGAAGCTCGGATATCTCACTTGGCTTGTAACTAGCTGTTTACTATGTTAATCCTTATACACTTTTAATATTGATAAGCTTCGTGGTGAAGTTGGGGAATGTAAAAGGAAAATGTTACCTTGGAACCGGATGTTTGGGTGGAGCTGGTGAGTGAAGGTGGTGAGATAAGGGGTAGAGACGATGAGGTAGGTTCTCCAGGGACTTACCTGATCCCACAATTCCGTCATGATTGTGCTGGAAGAATGCGGTGACGGGAGCTCCTTGTTAAAGAGGGCCCTACGCTCGTGAACTCCGAGGAATCTTGGGTGCCACTGTGAGGGGAGCGAAGTGATCTAACTACACCTAGGGTCACGGAGAAAAGCGAGATGTAGTTTTCTCGCTTAGGAAACCGGAGTGAGGCTGTTTGTAGCTTCGGCTCTCAAAACGTGAGTACGAACTTTGTTCCGCACTGACTTGCAGACCAACGGGAAAGGAGCCTCCCTAACTGGGACCGATCTCCTGTCTGAAGTCTTGGTGCTTCGAAGATTTACCACAACACCGAGATAGATGGCAATTCCTGCCCAGCCAGACGCTGTGAAAGCTCCTCTACCAAGAGTTAAAAGAATTCATCTTTTATACCTGGAAACTCTGGAGAGGTTCACATGGCTCCAAAAGTAGATTTGATGTCAAAGGCCCTTCTTAGGGTGAGAGCTGCTTGATTATCTCCTCCATTTCGTCCTTTGTAAGCTTCCGGAAACCACCGGAAGCCAAGATGGGCTCCCATCTATCAATAACCAGTCCGGGAAGGAATGCGGTGGTTAGCTTAAATGGCCGGCGGGTTCTTTTGGCGGGAGGCGACCAGACATCGAGCCGGAAGGAAGAGGTTTGATATCGTGGCCCGCCTGGAAGGAAGGTGGGGAAACGTGGGAGTATTATCTCCTACATTGACATAGCATGCTACTAAGAGTAATGAGAAAAAGAGACCATGTTCATAAAATAGCAACATTGGTTTTGAGAGATAATATGTAACTATAAAAAATAGCAAAAGAATTCTCAGGATTGATTTTCCTATATTTTTTCCAATAGCAATTATCTAATTTTGTATAATCGAGAAAGGTGACTCATAAAAATAGCAAATGGAAGAAGATTGATAATAAACATGAAATGACCTCATTTCTGAGCCCTCTAGAGCACCATATATAAACTCTGCCAGGAGAGACGGGAAATAATACTCGAAGGCAATAAAGAGAACGAGTAAGTGAGTATAAGACACTGACGAAAGATGAAGTAATACCAGATTCTACAACGAAAGTCGAGAAGGAAGTGTTAGAGATATAAAGGATGTACTGAAGAAGACCAGGGACTAACTGACTGTAAATAGTTGGAAAGTAGTCAATAGGAAAAAAATGCTTGTGTTTTGATAGAATGAGGATGGTTAACTCAGTAAGAGTCACAGGGGCGAACGATATGTTTGTTGGGAATTGAAGAAGAGAAAGTAATTATCTCTTGCCTAGGGACAGGGGCAGATGGTATTTCGGAACAGATAGGAAACGTCTTGTCAGATAATAAAACAGAGAAATCAGCATAGGTGATTTTTGAGGGGGAGGGAAGCACTCAGGACTTGGGGAAGAAAAGAATTCAGAAATGAGATCTCTGGGTGAGTTTCAAGAAAGTATGCTAGAGAAACTATCTTTGTCTCACTTGCCCATTTTCTTCCTGTAGGAAGATGTGTCATAGATTTGTTTATTTTTCTCATTGAAAATTGAGTTGGAGAAACAAATGGCAAGTCCTCAGCAAGGAAAGTTGGGAGGAGTATGGAAGTAACATCAACGTAGGAAGAGACGATCTTCGATAAAGAGAGGATGCATTGTTTGAGGCCAATATTGGGATCCGTGAATACTATCGAGGGAGTGAATAAGGCATGATACTTTTTAATCATTTACTAATGTCTGTAGGAATGCCGACGATGCAAAGTCTCAGTCGCCTCGGATATGCAAGGATTAGGCAAATAGTAAAGAAAGGAACAGAACTGGCTGAAAGAATTGCCTTAATTGCGAATGAGAGAGCAGTAATGAATTCGAAAAGAGGAAACGACTAGTTAATTTATATTCTCAACTATGTGCGTGAAGGAGAAGTAAAATTTATACATACAGTAAATAGTAAAGTACTTAGAATAACTTAATGCCCCTGAATATCGTTTTTGCTCATAGATTTTATTAGTTTATTTTATATTAGGTTGGCCAGAAATTCCTGACTCAGTTAGGAAGCGGAGAGAAAACAGCAAAATCTTATGGAGCAGCACAAGAATTTGTTTTGTTGCTCTACAAGCTTCTTCCTGCTATTCAATATCCGAATCTATCCCAGATATCAGGTCGATTATCGGCCGGAACGTTGTTGATCAGAGTTAAAACGTCTGTAACCCGTCGAGAACCTAACCTGGCTGAATGTCTTCTCCCTCGGTATCGCAAATTTCATTCACAGCAGCTACTGTCGAAAGTTTTCGGCTTTAACTGAAACGAGTCGAAACTCTAATTCCAAGTTTTTCCAACTCATTTCTGTCAGTTATGTCTTACAAAAAGAGAAATAAACTGCGCATGAACATCAAACAACAAAAGCCTAGAGGTTGATAGTAGAATAAGTAAGGTTAACTTAACCTAATGTAGTAGAATGAGTAAGGCTAACCTAACCTAGTGTAGTCGAATGGTTAAAGTTAGCCTAGCATAAGGTATTCGAATGAGTAAGACTAACCTAACCTAATGTTGGCGTTGATCCATAAAATTTTGTCTGTTCTTTCCACTTCCTCTCAGCACTTTATGTCTAAGCATATATATAATTCAGATGGATTGTGGGGAGAGGATTTCGTGCTCTACTTTACCGACTAATTTTGTGTAGGGAAAGAGAAACACGTTTCGAGCTTCCAAGAGAATTTTCCAAGAAAATAAACCTTGTGAAACAATTAATAACAATTACATGTCTGAACTACGTCTCATTTATCAATTGAATAAAAAGCTTGAGGAGTGATTTTAGTATAAGATTATTGAACGGTGTAAGACGGGAATAGGGATTACTAATGGCAAAATAATACACAAACAAGTAGTAACTGGATCGAGTTTGTGCCATACTGGTCTACTAATGAGGATTGTGCACCCAGTTTCGCAAGTATGCCTAGATTATCGTCATTTGTAGGCGTAGTCTCTTCTGTTTTGAAATTATTATTTTATGGCATGGTTAACACTCATGGCTCTGTTGAAGAACATGCCGTATATTAAGTTTCCTGTTTAGCAAATATTCCGGTAGCTTTCTATATCTTTGCGATCGTAAGTGCTGTTCCTCTAACAGGCGCAAATTAATTGATTAACATTCTTGTCTGTACTTTTCGGAACATAAATTTTATCTCAATCAATTGAAAAGAATAAAATACTATTATAAATAATAATTGAAATTTTACCTACTATAAAAAAACTAGTCGAATTGTCTTCACCGTTGGGAAATTATTCGTTGTTCATCATTTAGGTCAACATAGAAACTTTTGGAGGATCAGAAGTAAACGATGGATGGACGCTGAATAAGACTTAATTATTTCTGCACGCGTGGGTATCCTTCAAGTATGATGCTTAAAATTAAGCAGCTCTAATTTAATTTTAAATTCTATTAGACTGACTATTTGGGCAGAGTTGTGGGAAGAAGCACGACACACGTCTTATCAGGTGTTACACTTGTTTCAAGATTAACGATAAAAATGTTTGCTAGAATATGTATTTTGTTTCCCATGTAATGAGAGGGCGTGTTAGTTGCGCCCTATCAACTTGTGCGGGTCATTATAAAGAAGGAAAAATCTTCACGGACCTTGGTGTCCCGTATGAGGGCATAAGTGTCGTTTTCCAAGTATATAAGAATCAAATTATCTTCTTGATAAATTAATTCCATAGATACTATTTGATGTTACCCAGTTCCTTCTCGGGCAAAAGTCCAGAATATACCTGATCTTGAATGGATCACACTTTCCGAAGGAAAACAGGTTCATCTACTTAGATGATGTCTGACTTGGATGGATGGCTTAAGTAAAGGGAAGAACACGAAAGATGTTTTCCAACCATTTAAAGGAATGTCTTTTCCCACTAGAGAAATTTCTTGGTCCGGTGCGAACATTCTAATAACGCATACCGGATGGTTTCCCGGGGCTGATAAAAACATGCGAGTTTACCGTTAACTGTAGCTTTTGTTATAATGGGATGAATAAAATTGTATGTGTTATCGGAGATTATCTGTACCCATGACACGAATCTAAACACATAATGCTTAAAATATCCTCATACAATAAAGTTATTTGGTAAGGCTTCTATCATCTTTATGAATCACCATGTGACCCAAAGAGGGTAAGAAAGAAACCGATGATGTAAATGTGAAATGTAAGAAAGCGGCTAGTTATGACTGTGTTGATTGTACGGTTGTTTTGTATAAAACTACATTTTACTTTTGGCAAGCTGTTTATCTTCTGAACTTAATCTCGTACATGTTTTTGCATATTTTTCTTGAGTATTCGAGCTAAATTAACTTGAATGAGGATTGAACACTGAGATGAACAACATTATTTAATTGGCCAAATGCCATCCACAAGACCGAACTACGAGATAGGGACTGATCAGCTTTTTTGATCTATTATAGATTATGTAGGAATAAGACGAAGGTAGAGTAGGTTTATTCCACTTATGCGAGGTTGAAGAATTGCCATGTAATGAAAGAACTTTTATCTCGGGTTGAAGATATATGTGCCTTCAAAGAATTTAGCTCTCTCATTAGAACATATATGCACCATTTTGCATGTTAAAGGGGTCTATTTGTGTTACACGTCTCCTTGTATGATAACCTTTCTCGCGTAAGATTATATCATAAGGCATTAACATCTTTATTAACCACCGCCACTTTAGTTGTTTACTTATTGAAAACAGCATTATCTCTTCCAATATTCCCTATATTTCAGGTATGTTCCAATTTGAATTTTGTAAAACTAAATAATTGCTTGCCTGTCTTGCATTCTTGTATAGGTTTGTATGAATTTCCTAAAATATTTTAAATTCCAATCACATTTTATCTAATCATGAACGGTGAGTTTAGTGGAAACATGTATTCGATTGTAGAGCATGTCTTCCTTTAGGACTATAAATATACACACACATAGCTCTATAGATTTTGGTATAATTTCCTGATATCTGTACATATATTTATAGGGTTTGCTAATATGTAGGATTAAATTAAAATTATATATATATATATATATATATATATATATATATATATATATATATATATATATATATATATATATATATATATATATGTATGTATATATATATATATATATATATATATATATATATATATATATATATATATATATATATATATCTACAATTTTTATTCATACCCATTTAATGAGTAGAAAACGACTAAGAATTGAGATAGACGAAATGATGGCAGAAAGAGTTAACTTTACAGATGACTTCTCTACTTCAGATGAAAAATAATATGATGATAGTGAGCAAGATAAACCATATATGCCTCCAGGTAAATGTGACTCAATTAATGAGTTAAGAGCCCACAATTAGACAAAGCTAAAAATAGGTGGAAAGGAATTTGCTGCAAATAATTTCGGAACCTTGGTTGCAAAATGGCAGGAAATTGAGGAACTACATCTGCTTAGTAATTGCCATAAAACATGATTTTGTGGAAAATCTCGCAAATTGAAGGATAGAATTAAAATTACTTTGCCAATTCTTGATGCAATTTTATTTATAATTCATTCATGGGTGGAGTAGACAAAATCTGATCAGTGTGTTGTCAAGGTAGAATTTCGAAAGAAAATCTGATGTCTCTTAATGGCATACTCAAAATGACTGTAATCAACGTTTGGGTAATTTACAATCAGATAATAAGGGCTAAAGGTTTTGCTCTGTTTTTTGATGTAGCTATGTGAAGAAATGGTCAAAGAAACGAGAAAAGAAATGTGAAAGCCATTGTTTCGAATGCAAGGACGAGGAAGACCTTTGAAGAATAAGGGACATCCAAAAATCCATTTATATTTGCTAAGGCAAGGACCCACATGGGGGAGATGTAGAACATTTTCTTAAAAAAGAAGGAAGGACATTATAAATGAAATTATATGTTTAGAATGTCACACCCATTATGTGGGCTGCTTTGCAGTTTGGTTTAGTGCACAATAAAGATTTATTTATAATATTTGCAATAGTTAATATGTTTTAAATGTGGCATCATTTATGGATAAGTTTTTTTTCACTTTATCATGGTTTACATACAATGAATTTCCTTAAAATATATATTTGCGTTTTTTAGCTTTCTTTTAGAATTCTAAGATTAAATTTCAAATTTCAATGGATCAAATATTTTCTGACTTATTTTTCTGTTCTATGTCATCTAAAACGAGAAGAATTTTTTAAGGATCCAGCAAAAAGATACAAGAATAAATTATTATTAATAGTCACATAGAGAAATTACATATGTAGAGTGTAGTAAGCGAGTGTGACGAGTATGGCTCATGTTTGGTTTTGGTTCACACAGGGTTTGCATCAAAATTGAGTGCCGTTTGCCACTAACTATTTACCACTTAATAGAAACAATAAATGTAATAAATATATTTTTCATATTTAAAAATTAATTTAGGATTAAAAAAAAACAGGATGAAAGGGATTTTATGCAAGCAGTGAACGCCTCCAACTTTCAAAGCGAGAATAATCGGTTTCCTGAAAAACAAGATTCGGAAGAGACTGAGACCGTCTGACTGTAGATTGACTGGACATCGTACAAGGACAAACATTCTCTTCCTATCTACCCTATTTACGGCGAGGCGGGTAGAAAAGTACAAAGAATCTATTGGTACCTTCTCGAGCAGGAGCCTTATCTGACCCGGGCGGCTAACTCAGCGCAGGCTGAAGCTTAGCCTGGCATGGGTTAGACCCGTGTGTGCGGCAGACTCGAGCTAGAAGGAAACAAAGACTGCTTAAAATAAGTATTAGGTAGACAGGAAGGGCTACCGATTCGCTGGCTGAATAAGCCGGGTAGATAACTGGATACAGGAGCAACCTTTATCTACCTTCAGCCTCCCTCTCTCCCTGTTTTCTTTTTTTCGCCTTCTTCGTCAATAAGGCAAACTAAGAAAATAAAGATTGGATAACTAGAAGATAGACTCCACCAAAGGGGTCCTTCTTCGCGTCCGGAAAGGTGCCAAAAAACCCGAGAGAACTAGTGTATTCCGGATCATCTACGGCGAACTAGGATTCCTCTTGTTGAGAGTATTTGATTACTCCAACTCCTAGCAGAGAAAGCACATAAATCGATCTAGTGCCAATGAATAGATTCTTGGAACGCGACCATAAGGGCTCAGAACTGTGTCAATATTAAAGAGGTTATCAAGTTCCTCAACTGGAACAACAACCTAGAGTACTCACAGGTATTTAAAATAATATTTCGTGAAACCAACATGGTAAGGAAGACCCCCTGAACAAATCAAGAGCGATGATTTTGTTATCCTACAGTCTTGTTTTAACTGTTTCCCGCGGGAGGAACAGCCCCAAAAGAGATTGCCCACATAAATAAATTAAATGGTGCTCCGAATATATCGGAACAAGCTCTGCTGACCGAAGAGTCGCGTGCCCTCACTTATTATAAATAGCCTAGCCTAGCATACCGTAGTATTATCTAGCATATTCTAGAATAGCCTAACCTAAACTTGCCTAATATAGCATAGCTTATCATATCCTATTTTAGCCTACTATAGCCACGCCTAGCGAAACATAGGATAGCCAGACCTAACCTAGCCTAGCTTAATACAATCTAGCTAGCCTAGTCTGACCTAGCAGAATATAGCCTACTTTGTCCTACCTTAACTTAGTATAGCCTAGCTTAGTAGATCCTAGTCTAACATAGCATATTATAGTATAGCCTAGCTTTGCCTAGTATAGCTTTAACTAGCGTAGCATTGCCTAGTTCAGCCTAGTTTGCTATAGGTATAGCATAGCCTAGAGCCTATCCTTGCCGCACCTAGAGTAACCTAACCTAGTATAGCTAAGCTAGAATATACTACTATTACCTAGCCAATATATACTTGCATACGATAGCCTAGCATAGCCTAGCATACTATAGGCTAGCTTGGTATAGCCTATTCTAGCATAACCACACTTAACATAATAAAGCCACGCGTATGATATTATAGCATAACCTAGTATATCCTAGACTATTATAGCATACCATACCCTAGACTAGAATAACTTTGCATAGTTTAGCCTATTATAGCCTAGGTTAGCTAGCCTATAGTACCCATCCCTTGCTAATTATACTTTGGCCTTCTCTAGCATAGCATAGTATAGTTCTGTCTAGCTCAGTATAGCTTAGCATAGCTTAGCCTAACCTAGTCTAGCATAGTATAACTTAGCCTAGCATTAAATATCCTAGAGAAGTATAGCCTATACTATCCTATTACACCGGAGTTAAGAATAGCTTACTATTTTCCTAGTTAAACATGCTATATGCTATTCTAGCATAGCATTTTATAGGGTAAATTACCATAGTATATCTTACCCCTGTACATCATATTTTAGCATAGTATAACCTATTCAAGGCTTGCCTAGCAGAGTATAGCATAATTTAGCCTATTCTAGGCTTGCCTAGCATAGTATAGCTTATTCTAGGCTTGTCTAGCATAGTTTAGCATATTATAGGCTAGTTTAGTCAAGTCTAGTCTAGCAGAGTATTAGTCGAATATATATGATGTTATTGCCAAAACAAAATAATCCTAGAGCTAATCTTGGGAAGACTTTGAGAATTATGGCATTCGAAAGAGAATATAAAATAACATAAGGTTTTTAAATTTTGTTAGAATCGGCTAATAGTTATGATGTTATTACAAAAACAAAAGAAAAGCAAAATAGGGACCGACCGACCGACATATTGAGATGTACAATAGCTAGCGATTAGACTCACACGTGACTAAAACCCAGAATTGGCGCGAATGTAATACACAAGCAAAATAATAATTAAATTGCAACAGAAGCCACCGTACCATGGCAATGGCCTGCCCATTTAGACGCAAAATTATAGATAGAAAGAAGAAGGAAAGGTTGAGAGCAGAAGAAGTGAGACAGAACCTTACATTTGCTAAAGTCGCTAAGGCCAAGGCAGAAAAGATGCAACCGACAAAAGCCCTTATAGTGATCAAACAGAGAGAATCACTAAATATATTAGCGTGCATTTTGCATGCACACGTACTGAATTTAATCAGAAGAACAACGGGCTTGACAAGATGTAGTTTCACTAGAACTCCCTCTTAATTGACATCCTAGCATACAATATAAGCCTTAAATAATATAAAAAGACCAAAAGAAAAGAACACCATAAGCCTAGAGAAAGCTTTGAAGCCTGAATCATCAGAGATAAGAGAGCCTAATCTCCGGAAGATGATACACCCAAACCAACAAGAAACAATGGAAGTCGAAAGCGCCCCAGGTGACAGCAAACGTGATGAAACTGACCAAATACCCCAAAGGTAGCACAGGAGGAAGTGAGCACTGAACCTACCCCCAAAGCAAGGGAATTGAAGAAGATGAACGACAAGAATTCAGCTAAAATTCGGCTCCTCAGAAGAAAGACCCTTCCCGCAGAATAATAACGAACTTATACAAGGAATCAAAAAGAGCCACTACAAATACGAGTTTGAGGGGCCATATTCAGACAGAATGGTATATAAAATAGTAAAAAGCGGCAATCTAGAATTCCCCCAAGAACTAAGCTACACTGTGAAAAGATGAGTTAAAGAAGTAAAGAAGCGGAGAACAAAGTCACCAATCGAACGAGGGACGCACAAAGCGAAAAGATGATTAAGCCTCGCAGAAAAAAAAACACCAAAATAATGGACCAACATTCTGGAAATTTAAAATAATAATTCATAACGCCGCTGGTTGGGACGAAAAGAGATTCTTTCTTAGTAATTCATAACTGAAGCTAGTTCCGAAATAATAATGGTAAATGAAATAAATAATAACTCAGAAATAAATAAAATCAAAATATTAAAATACATCATAACGAAAATCACTTATGACGTAAGTTTTGATGGGGTGGTAATAGCAATAAGAAACGAAGTAGACTTTAAGTTACTCAATGATCTGGACGAAACCTACTTGGCCGTAAGCGTGAGAACCTCTACTGGGAACATTATCATCCCGAAGAAATATCCCAGATACCGAACCACCAACATGGGCTAAGAAAAAACAGGGGTACTAAAATGGGCCTGACTGTTGTAGTCTAAATGGGGACCAGAGCAAAGTTTAACAAAATCTATACCGACATTGTACTTAAGGACGTCCAAAAGCTTTTGATAAAGTTTGAAGGGTCGGCCTTATGTATAAGGTTAGAAGATTGAGGCTAGCCTCAACTTTAACAAAATTCCTCTGTGACTACGATACAGATAGATCGGCTAATATTTCAGTGGAGGGCTTAAATGGAGCAAGTTTCGAGGTCACCCAGGCTGTCTCTCAAGGGAGCTGCATAATTCTAACACTCTACAGTATTTTCACAATGGATATACCAAGCCCATTCAACGAATCTACTAAGTAGCAAATACCGAGGATCACGGTGGAATAGATCGCTAACAAAACCGATTACGAACGCAAATGGAAGATCCGCTTAAATGTGGAAAAGTTGTACATTATCCCGATACGGAGACGAAATACCACCAGATTACAATTAGATGACAATGGGTATCGTTACGGAAACAAGGAAAAAGTGCTCTGGCTCAACATCTCTCGGTAAGGATACATGAAACACGTAAAGGAAAGAGTCGGATTAGCGAATGACAGTTTAACTAAATTATACTAACTTAGAGGCCTAAAAAAGGAAACAAGAAAAAATATACAACACACTCTGCAGGGTCACACTTCTCTACCCAGCTATTCCGATGACTAAACTTCAAAAAATAAATACAATTAAAACCGAAGGCTTCAATATGCAGCAGTTAATATCATTTCCATCAGTAGAAGATGAGAACATAAAAAGCTAAGCAATCTGCACCGCGAAATCGATCTTCCAGCCATAAATGTCTCCCTGTACAAGAGAGCTTGGAAAGTGCAGGACAAGCTAAACGACTTACTTAGTGAAGAGGAAAAGATAGACATGGATATACCGCAAGATTATAAGGTAAACAACAGAGGGAGTTTTAGGAACAGGAAACCCAATTCGAAGTAGGAAGTGCCCCCAATATACACGATTAATTAAGATTGCTAATCAATTCTACAAACTCAAACAAAATAATCTGCAGTGGACATAGAAAAAGAAAAGAAAAAATAACGAAAAACAATAAAGTAGTGAGAGCCTCCAACTAATTAAGAGAGAAGATGGTTGAATAAGAATTAGTAAGAAGCATCACAGAGATGGTTAGTCACCCAGCAACTATGATTAACCCTCGAATCTTTCCCTTTCACCACCCTATCTAAATGTCCACTCTACTCTACCCATATAATTCATCTTCTATCTTTTCCAAGACGTAAAGACTGTTATATAGACTCATAAAATTTAGAGGATGAACTTTCTGTGGGAGTTTCGAGTTGATTGTGAACATAATGCCCCCAAGAGGGTGAAAAGTTAATGGAAACTTGAAGTCACTCTTCTCCCAACTTATAAGCAAATGATTAATGGCAAAAATAAATTTACTATATCCTTATTAAGGTGAGCTAGTTATATAGAATGTAAACTTACGGGGTGAGTTTCTCGGTTGGAATTAAGAGTTAGTTTTGAAAGTACTGCCCACAAGATGGCAAATAGTTGAGGCGAAATGGAAGTCACTGTTCTACAAACATAAAATTGAAATGATTTATGGCTAAAGATATATTTAATATTTCCTGCTTCTGCAACTAGGTTTAAAGCTTTTCCGGTGATACAAATTCCCTGTGGCATCATAGAGCACTAAACTGACTTTCTGTAAAGGCATGAATTTTAAATTTGGACTAACCGTTTAAATGTGGCCCCTAAAGCTATAGATGAGCTTCAATGTGGCCCGCTGCTGAAAATAATTGGCCATCCCTGTTTTACGGTATTGGAATTCAGATCCTCTAATCCACTTAACGGTAAATTTCTGACCGGATTTTTGTGTTCATTTGATAGGCCTTTTAAAGGGATATAGAGAAGGACGAATTTTCACTTCCTGTATCAAAGAATGAATTCTATCACTAGTAATAGAAAATAAATTAGGTAAGAGCTTTTGTGAACATGCAAGCATTGGACCTTCACTTATAATTGCCTATAGGAATGAGGAAATAAACTGGAATTGATCCCCAGATCAACTTCACCACTGCCCTAGTTTGTTTTATAGTTAGTGATTAGTAATGACACTCAGAGAGGTAATTTGTTACGAAAAACTACATGTAGCCTTTTTTTGTCTCTGCTTTTTAATTATGAGGGTATAATTTCTAAGATATGCTTGATTTATATCAGAACGTATATTCCGAAATAGCACTATCATATCATCCAACCGTTTATTAATTCTGTTTTGCCCCATCTAATGATTGGTAACCATACATACCTGATTTAATTCATCATTCCAGGTCTACGTTTGCATTAAAACGAAGCGTACATGCAAGAATCATCCGAATCGGTTATGTTACATCTGCGGACATGTCGCTCTTCCCGACCGTCAAGCAAAACTCATGGATTTTGTCAAAAAGGCATCTTGATTACTTTGGAGTGAAACTATGGGACCATAATAACTATTTGCTCTTTATATTTGCTGTAAAACATTTTAGGAAAATTTGCAGAATTGGAATAATAAAAAAAGGGAGAATATGCCAATGATGACCCATTGGTGTAGAGGAAAGGCCAAAATCACGTCACCGAATGCTACTTCTGCATGACAAATTTTAAAGTCAGCAATCGCAAGAAAAGCACATTTTTAATAACCCAATGTTCTTTCTGCAATAAGACCAGTCTTAAATAGACCTGATCTTCCTGTTTCTGAGCCTGATTTTACCATGGGTTTGAGTTGTGATTCCGAGGCTAGTGTCACTACCGATACAGCTGATATTGCTTTATACAAGCCAGAAAGGGCGAGCCAGCGCTGCCACTTACGCAAGAAGAACTCTACGACTTCACCCAGGACCTAAACCTTTCTTAAGAATCTACATACTTAGGTATTGGATTTAAGTCTTCGAGAGTAAAGTATGCTGGCACCAGGGATAAAACTCTATTAGTATCTGAATTGTGTGAAAGACTTAAGAAAATTTCACGTAGGAGGAAGCTGGAGTACTCATATTGCCCGTTAAAGTAGGCCTGTTTCACCCAAATTTCAAGATAAGGTAGACCCAGCGAGAAACCTGCTAAATGATCGCGCGGTTGGACCTAGGAAATGCAGAAATTGGGACACGCATCATTACTGAGAAAATTAGCCTCGTAATAAGTAAGAAACCAATGTAATTTAGAGATAAATACTTATATCACAATTATTCATTTATTAAGGGCAGCATGAGATAAGCAAGCGGTTAGCCAAAGTTCCCATGTACCCACACAAACATATGCACGCTAGGAAACAGCTGTAAGACGAAAGGATGGCAATGATAAATAACGGGGGTGAGCCGAGCAAATATAGTGTGGTATGTGCTTTGACCGGTTAATATTGTCGAGGACCTGTGAAATGCAAGCGGTCTTATTGACATAGGGTGTCAGCCGACCTTGTGAAAAATATTTGTTGTTTCATTAATCGTACAAACCTCTTGTAACTCCGCCCAGGAGCCAACAAAGAAATTAACGAATATATGTATGATCATTAGTTTCTTCCCCCCGCCTATATTAGAGAGAAAAGCGGTCACGCCCCCTGGAAGTGAGGGGCCTATGTATATACAGATCTAAACATTATAAGAGAATACTAAGATAAAGAGAAAAGGAATAAGTTAAGTCACCTTGCTCTTTATATTATTATTAGCGTCTCTCGTGCATACGTCCTTAGCCTCTAGCCTAGACATCAGATAAGTCCGAAGAAGAAGGCCTTGTCTCCGGTTACGGGGGCCTCCTCGCCCACGGAGGTAGACTCTGATGACCATTTACCCCTCGATGGAAGGAGAGGAAGACCAATAAAGCATTTTGAATCCACCTTTTGTGAATATTTATCCTGAGAAGAATCCATTCCATTCCCTTAACCAGCGTACTCCACTAAAACCATAGAAATGAGAGAATTTTCTTACAATTGGAGGTAAACAACATTGTGGAAGGTAACCGTTCAACTAAGCCACTACCAAATACCATTAGAATATAAATCTTTCCTTCGGTCACACCCCGTCTATTTTCCCAAGAATTGTGGAGAATTCAGTGAAGAAAAATTAATTGCTTTCAGCAAGATATGCGTGTGATAGATTAACGGTGTAAAGGTCGTTGGTTTGTCAACTTTCTTGCTGACTAATGCTGGTTTCTGAAAATGGATTTACTGTCTGCTAAGCACAATCAAAATTTCCAAAAGAGACTATTCATCCATGAGTATCTTTTTTTGTATTTTGTACACTTCTTGATATCAATTAGAACATTCTGGAACAGAATATACGAATTTCTGACCTTCGCTTATAAATCAAAATCTTGCTCTGATTATATAAAATGAGCAAATTTTCGGATTCATTGCGAAAACTTGAGCTAAATTCAGATATAATGTTTTCGATCTTAAAAACATCGCAGATCAGTGTTAAGTGGCAAAGGAAATGAGCACCATCCATAACTCACACATGAAAACTTATCGACCTTAGATAGCCGTTGATACTGTCTGCTTAACGTAGCCTTGATGGAGAGACTTGAGGCTCTTAGGGCTAGGAGGCATGTCTGTCGCTTGATTTCTCTAAAGCTAAAGCCCGTATAAATGAAATGGTTGAAAACTTGTCTATGATGAATTGCCTGCACGTGATTGGATCGTTAATATGATGAGAAATATTCGTGAGGAAGGTAAAAGGAATATTTACTATTAATGGCTCATCCTCGAGTTATCATCCTATTAGCCGTCCCTTTTTTGCAGGGCAGGCGGCATTGATGTGTGTAGTGCCCGAACTATTTTTTGTACACTCAAAATTAAATGTATAAATTGGGGATGTTTGGCGAGATGTAGGGACCTTTCTTCATGAAGTGAGCCTTAATTTCTTATTTTCATAGTATCTTCGACATGGAAGGAGTGCTTTTTGCCTTTCCTGGCACGTTATTTGGAGGTTATTTTCTTCGAATGGGGCGACCTGCTCGTCAATTTTTCTATTTAGTTCGTGGGATGGTGCAGTATCAGTTAGTCGAGGATGTGTCAGTTCTATAGATCTCGAATCGTTGTTGGTTATCTGGTAGTAACTGTCACACAAGCGAATTCTTTGAGGAAAACTTCATTAATGCTATCTGCCGATTCCTTTAAATTCTTGATGAAATCAAAAGGGTCTCGATGGGACAGTCTTGTTCATATTCCCAACGTCAACAACGTTGAGATAAAGTTAGAAATTATCACTCAAAAATCGTCTTCTTGAGTGTGGCTCAAGAACCAGGGCTGTTACTTCAGACAAAAAATGAGAGTAACACTTTACACTATAGGGTAAGGTAAGCGCACGAACTAGTGATTTCATCTTATTGTATTTATTTGGGATCCACTATAAGCGAAAAAGAAGTTTTATTTTGTTAAACTAAGAAGTGTAGGAGTTTGTTTAAAACTGTTGAGAGTGAATATACCCCAATGATTGGCTTAGCAATACCTTTGATTTACCTTTAGTTCATTAGCCATTAAGTCTACATATGTGTGATGGAAATACTCCGCGTTAGAATCTTTGATTAAGCTGTGTCAGAGACTTTAAGGGCCGTTGATACAACAGGGTACAATATAGTCATCAATTATTCTATTTTATGTTCTCCTATATGTAATTATTTGGCCCTAAATCCAATATATTTGAGAAATCTCGGGAATTTGGCTAAATTTGTATGTAAATGATCAACATTTTAGGAAATATAACTCGAGAAAAGTTTGAGATAGCAACCCCTGGCTTTAAGCATTATATTTAATAGTCATTGATCATTAATTTTGCTACCTATTTATTTATTTTTATTTTGTTTCTGAGTTATAGACATTTGACATCTAAAAATAACGTTCATAAGGTTTCTGAAAGCAAAATGAAAAGATTTTTTCAGAGAAAAAATATTCGCTTTTCTATTCTATAACTATATTTTAAGAGCAAGATTATTCTAGTAAGGATTTGGATATAGTTTCGTAGCTTGGTGAGAAGCGGGAGGAGGAGGGGGGAAATTTTCTCTCTTGGTTTGGATGTCCTTTGGTAAGGAGGAATAGGGAGGAGACAGGGGGTTAGCATGTTTTATTCTATTCCTATAAATGGACATACACAAACACACATAGAGACTTCAATTTTATTATATACATATATATATATATATATATATATATATATATATATATATATATATATATATATATCGCGAAATACTAGTAACTCAAGATCCATGATGAAGGAAAGAATAAGCACGACTGAGCTGCTTTCGAAGGTTTATTTCTGAGCTTTTAGAACCAGGCTAGGGTCCTTCTTCAGAAGAGTGAGAAGTGTGCAATCCAACAGCAAAATGGTTTCAGTTGACAAAGGTAAAGCAATATAGAAAGAAAAGGAGAGAGATTCCTGAGTATATTCGCGAGCTCGTTACACGCGAAGAGGAGCAGTTCGGAAATTTACTCAAGAGGGGATAGGAGGAGATTAAAGGCTGGTGGCTATATACCGGTGCATAGTATGTGTCGACATTATGCGATAATGTGGTGTTAGATCGGCGAAAGTGGAGGATTGGTTCGAGCGAGTATATAGCTTGCTAGATCACCGAAACGTGGTGGGTTAGCGTCTGGGACAGTTGTGCGCCGCATTGTCTCTACCGAATCAAGAAAAACGTACTGCTTGGGGTGAATAGGCGTAATATTGTGTTGTTGTAACGTATATAAAATTCCTTATCCAGAAGTTAGTGCGATAGGAGCCTTCTGATTCAGAGAGACAGCTCCGTGTTGTTGGCAAGTTTCCAACAGGGCCCTGCACGCAAAACTTTATCGAAGGACTTGTTTCCGGCCCCATTTCATTTTGTTTAGCTTGTCATTCACGCCAAATTTACTCGAGTATATTTTTTCCAGATTGTTTCCCCCAGTTTCATTTTGCTAAAGATGTGTCTTACCTTATATATATTGTGTTCCTTGTCTAGCGTCTTCATTAGTAGTTTAAAATGGCATGTGTCCGAATCTTGTTGGATAGTTTTAAATAAAATCTTGATTCGAATATTGTGGTTTACCATTATCTTCCACTATATGCATCACGTCAATGTGATATGCTCCATTAGAAAATATATATATATATATATATATATATATATATATATATATATATATATATATATATATATATATATATATATATATATATATATATATATGTATATATATATATATATATATATATATATATATATATATATATATATATATATATATATATATATATATATTAAGGTGATGACTTTTTGACTTTTTTATCAAAAAATTATTTACTGTAGCACAAATGAATGAACTTTTTGCCTATTAATGTATATAATTACTTTTATTCCATTGAAATATTGAAAAAGGTCACGCACAAACTACTTTGAAATGTAATATATACCATTTTAGCAATTTATATGTGTTAAAAATATTTATATTAAATATATACGTCATCAAACAGACTTGTGCAATAATTTATGTACCATAGAATTGTATAGAATTTTCCAGAAAATCATTACGAAATCGCATGGGCGATTTCTGTAGAGTTCCAGAATTTTCTTCAGCCATTTCGCGTGCGGTATATAAGCGAGATGTTTAAAGTGGGTAGTTACTATTTTAGTTTTAACGGCGTTTATACTATTATTGCCTTATTATAATTGTTGTGTATTCTCCAGCGTTTATTGTAAAGAGATCCTCGTATTATTTGGTAAGCTACATTTAACTCTATCACTAATTATATAATATAGTAGCATATAATATTTTATTAGTGTATGCCTTCTCTCTTATGTTATATAATTGTAATTTGCTTGTTTTTTAATAAAATATTTAAAAGATCATAACAGTTTCTTTAATTTTTTACCTATTTAATATTTAAGTTTATTTTCTATTTCAGTTGCTGGGTACAAAACATGTCGTTCAAGAAAAGCTTTTTTAACAAGGAGAAGAACAAGAAAACCTGGAAAAATAACTTATTTCAGTTTCAAGCACGTCAAGATCAGGCAACGTGGCAGTTTTAGAAGCACCCTTAAGTGAACGGAGTCGCATGCCCCTGAAATCCATGTCGTTGGACGCTTCAAATTTCTTGAATCCACCGCCAAATAACGGAGGGAGAGGATTGGCCTAATTTTTGTGGAGCTAAAAGCCCTATGGAGCAAAACATTGAACTTTCCGCATGTATCTGATCAAACCATTTGTGAAAAACTAGAAAATCTTCTGAAAGACTATGAGTACTGCAGGAAGAAACAAAAGCTTATTTCTTCGAATCCACTGTTTGATGTGACCAAGGTAAAAGGCAACTGGTTGTGCAAAGAAGATGAGAACCTCTATAAACAGCAAATTTTGATCAAAGGCCAGGTTGGTTATTCCACTGGTAAACCTGCTAGTGCAAAGACCATCCACTCATCCAAGCGAAAGAAGGTAATGAAAGCGGTTGTGTCCCCAGTTTCCAGCCCGGCACCACCTGATTATTCTTAAACTAGCGCGGATTCATCCAATAACAGCGAAGACAGTTCTTAGGAGGATAAGAATGCAGCATAAAGGAGGAAAAAGAAGTATAACCCAACAGGCGTAGCAAGACTCCTTGCTACAAGATCAAAGCTGTCGTCCCACGTAGAAGTGAAGTTATGTCGCCAGCTTTCTGGTGAGGACATTGAAATCCCCACCACAAGTCAGTCAGCAATCCACAAAGCTATCTACACGAGAGCTGCTCAGGTGAAGAAGCACTTAGTGAGCACGCTTCATCTGGAAAAAGTGGAGCTTACACTTTGACGGCAGACGCATTGAGGACTTTAAATATCAGGTCGTGATCCTCGAGAATGAAGCCAAGGAAATAAAGTTGGCTGCGCTCAAATTGAAGGATGGAAAATCTGTAACAAGTGCAAAAGGGCTTCAGAGTTTGTTACAGGAATTCAACCTGTGGGGATAAATTGTTATGCTTGTCACCGACACAACAACGTGAATACCGGCAAAACGACAGGTGTTGTTGTTCGACTGCAGCAAATGTTCCAAGATAAAGGTCACCCTAACCCAAGTTCATCAGTTGTCATCACCATGTCCTGGATCGGATTCTTCACATTGTCAAGGAAGATAAGCTCCATGGGTCGACTAAATCACCAAACATAGAGTACTTCTTTCTGCAGGATTTGATGAGCAATTATGATACATTGAATGCACCCTTCAGCAACGGTAAAACTGAGGTTAAGGAAACAGGCAGCTGGAGCGACGACATGAAGTTTCTCTATCACCTCACGCGTATCTTCCGTCACTTCATTGAGATGAATGAGGTGCCCTTTGTAAATTTTTAAAAGATCCCAACCATCAGCAATGTACGTTGGAACTCTCATGCCATTCTAGCCCTTCTTCCGTTCATTCTAATGCCTGACACCCGGAGCAGGCTGCGTAAAATCTGTTCATTCATTTCTTACTCATGGGCTGACTATTGGTTCAGCACCCACTTGTTTCGTGCTGAAGATTCTTAGAAACTATCTGCAGCTCTGAATGAATACCCAACAGGTCTCAAATACTTGAAAACCCACTGGGAAAAGATGAATCTCAAATCAATATTGCCCGAAGCAACAGGTGCTGTGAGGGTGCGGTCAAAATTATGCAAGAATGGAACGGGTCCTGCCGCAACAAGGGCAACGTATCGCTGAGATTCATCCTGTCCAATGGCATCATTGTAACTAATTTACTTCCTTGTGTGTTTGATCACCCTATATAATGTTATATATATATGTGACTCATAAGCTTGTGTTCAATCTTGTATATGCTGCTAGTGACTTCAAAAACTGGACAAAAAAGCTGACAAATAAAATTTTAAAAATCATTTTGTGCGTGAGTTTTTTTTATCAAATCACCTTGAAAGTAAGATTTTATATAATCTTTAATTAAAGCTCATCAAATTATGGCATATAGTGACACATGGATATGAGGTTGTAAAAAAAGTAATCACTTTCCTATATATATATATATATATATATATATATATATATATATATATATATATATATATATATATATATATATATATATATATATATATATATATATATATATATATATTTATATATATATATATATATATATATATATATTTATATATATATATATATATATATTTATATATATATATATATATATATATATATATATATATATATATATATATTTATATATATATATATATATATATATATATATATATATATATATATATATATATATATATATATATATATATATTTATATATATATATATATATATATATATATATATATATATATATATATATATATATATATATATATATTCAAGAAGATAGGCATGTTGCATGAATGCTCTGCATATGGAGACGCCTAGACTCGAGTCAAAAATGCTCTCATTGGGTTTAATTTTACTTTTTGTCATCCCCTCAGATCAGATTATTACTATACATATATTGGCAATTCTCAACGGAATATGATCGATAGAAAGCGTGTAGTTTAAATAGAATCAGTTAGCACACGACTCTTCAAATGCTCAAACCACAAATATTCTTGAAACTTTTGCAAAAATACGCTCGTATAACTTTCAAACTTTCCTAAATATAAGCGTGAAATCCAATATATAATTGCATTTATAGAGAGAAGAATAAAGTTACCTTAAAACAATCGCACTTTCTGCCACTTTGTTAGAAAAGATATACGGAGGTGAGATAGGAGAGAAATCAATAGGCGGGTGAGAAGTCTCTTCCACTAGAATGGACAAGAAAATTGAAGATTCCAAATAACCATTAGTCCTTGCATAGCTAAGTCGCATAAAGTCATGCGTATTTAATGAAGAGGAGATTTGAACGTTATCAGGAAAGGAGCTTTTATCCTCCATCCAATAGCTCAAGAAAAAGAGAAAGAGACTTTCTCTTCGTATTATAGAATATCAAAGTCCTTTAAAGATATAGGTTTTATACTTTGATTATGATGGTTTTTACCCAAATGAAAGTGAACATGATTTTGAGTGTTTGTCGGTTTTGAAATAAATGTTTTTTGCTCTGGAAGATGAAAATAGGAAATCTAAAAAGATTTTTAATTTACATGTTTCCAGATGTAATGAGTTTATAAGTCAAGTGATAAAATACGTTCCTAAAACGAGTGAATTTTCCTACATCTTTAACCCCATTGGATGTAAAGGTAACATGTGAAAATCCCTGTGCCCTCCCTTTCCCCTCCCGACTGCATTATGCGCAGGATGATTTTTAGGCTATATTTAGGTCTCTCCTTGCATACGTTGTGCAAGATATAGCCTAGTAGCTATTGCGCTTTAATATCGAGTAAAAAAAGACAAACGTCTTGTTATTTTAAAGTCGAGAAATATCTATTGATTTCTTTATTTTCGATCGTGTCAAGAATAGGAACCCAATTGACCATCTTATTCTTTTTAAAGGTATGAATTGACGTCATCGCCGAAATCGACAAACAACTAACTATTACTACTAACTAACTAAATAATGTTTCAGTCTCCTTCAATAGCTTTTCAAGTACTTTTCCGATAAACCCTAGGAAGAAGTTAGGCTGATAGCTGCTGATTTTCTTTTTGGATTTTCAATGCTTTAGCAGAAATATAAATTTTGCCTTTCTAAACTCATTTTAGATTTACCTCACGTTCAAGTAAGCATTGAAGTGTTGTAGTATTGCCTCTTTGATGATTGGAGAGCTTTTACCTGGTACATTTTAGTAATGGCTGGCAGCTTTTTAAATATTTTTAAGGCTACCTGAGAATCCCTATAGGTATATGGTCTCGTATATCGTCTCCCATATTCTCGTGTCTCTCGTACGCTGTCAATATAATGGTCTGGTATAATTTTCAGTTTGAAGCTATTTTCACCTCGTAATCTGCATAATATTCTTCGTTTTCTTTTTCGATTATTCTAAACATATTTTACATTTAAACATTTAAAGGGTGATAAATTTCTCTAAATTCTCTAGGTGCGCTGCTATTAACTTTGATGCAAATGTCAGCGTTAGCGAGAGTGCCTCTGTCTTTTAATCTGGTTGCACAATTTTGAGGTATCTTCTTCAATGACAATATTATACACGATTTTGTTCTGAGCTGCATTTTATTTTCTTGGATTAGTTATTGAGTTTCGAGCTTTAATTTACGCAGCTCCCTTTATTGGTCTGCCGTATAATGTTTCTAGTCCATCTTGGAGCAGGGAGAGTTTTGTATTATGTACTAGGAATAAGTAGACAGTTTGTTTAAGTTACTTCTATTATTAGGCAGTTAAATAGTTTATCTATATACTTAAGAGAGGATCGATCTAAAATGTCTATTCTAAAATCTTGCAGATGTTTTCTCTAGACTGTCTAAATGGCCTTGTTCAAGCATCTAAATTTAAGGATTTTCACCTGAATAGGCAAAGTTGAGACTATGGTGACCATGTTGATAGGATGTGATATTATAGTATAAGGGGTCGTGGTTGATATGCAGTTCAGGGAGATGTAGGGTTCCTTAGTATAATATCCTGAGTAATTGAAGATGATCATGTCCAGTGTATATAAAAGTTTGGGCCTTCCCTTAATACTACCTTCAGATTAATAAGTGGATTTGAGGCCTACTGGCTGCGTTTAGAGCAGTGGTGTACCCAAACCCTATGCAGCAGATGTTGAGATCGCCAATTAGTATGGTAGAGACGTCTATTCGGAAGAGAATTAGAAAATTAGGGATAGGAATGTAGCGGCGCATGGGAGATTTATATCCCACAACTAGAATTAATTCATCATAAGTAGATGTAGATTTGATACAATCCTTGGCTTGGTCACCTTCGTGCTACCAGTTCAAGTAGGTGTCGGGATCTAGTTTTCTAATGGTTTTTTATACGTAAATATTCTTATCCTAGACTTTAGCGTTTAAACAACAAATATTTTATTTTATAATATAGCTACTTTTATCAGGCATATTATTTTTCTTTTGGGTTCTTTATATTGGATAAACCATGCCCGGCTAGATATCTTACTTCGCACAATATTTTATTTTAAACTGATCATGAATGAGTGTAGAGGGAATTCCTAGAATAATAATATCATTTCTCCACCTCCTAAGATATTACTTCGGAAGAAAAAGTGAGCCGTTACTCCGCCCCCCCCCCCTCCGACCTCACCCTTTTTGACTTGAGCCAGGGCACTACCAAATTCAAACCGAGGCATGCCGCTGAAATTGAAGGCTAACTCATCGCCGTCTCAATCTTCCCTCCCCCCTTCAGGTTGGGAGATTTCTCATCTATTTGGTAGGATCACCACAAACAGCTTTTATGGCTCTAGCCACTGATCTCTGCCTCTTACGATTTTCCGCAAGGAGACCCTCGGTTTGTCACGGCCGATAACGAGGGTTCGAGGAGGCCTCTCTCTCTCCTAGTTTTGGAGAACTCGGGGTATATATGCCCCCTCCCCGGGATTACAGACAGATTTGGTTAGACGACACTTCCCCGAAAGGAGTTCGATTCAGCGAAGCTCTCTCCCGAAAAGTGTAAGTGAAGGTCGCAAGCCACGGAAGAGCTGGACATCACACTTGTATCTTTGAGTCAGGGAAAAGAGCATCGTGAGACAACGTCAGCCTTTCTCATCCGCCTTCGGATCAAGCATTGGAGAAGCCGTCCTCTGAAGTTCTTCTGGTGACCTCTTGAGGACAAGAGGCGCGATAGCTCGCTCAAATCGAGTGTGGAGAAGTCATCTTCCCCCCTTCCTTCGAAGTTCCACCGGTGACCTCTTGGAGACAAGAGGCCCGCATCTCGCAAGACACGTGTTTCGAGGAAATAGCTCCACCCGAAGCTGGTTTTCAGCTACCTTCTGAGTAATCAAGGTCACCAAGACCTCTCCCCAACTTTGCCAAGCTAAACTCTCGAGGTTTAAAGGAACTAAATTACTCACTACCCTAAATCTCCCCTTATAACCATTTAATAAACTTGGTTATCCAATTACATTCGAAACATAATTCAGTCTTGTTAATGCACCTATATATTTCCATATTTATTGTTGTGCCTTTTATTTAATGTGCATTAAAATCTAGTTTTGCCGTTGTGTTTGGTATATTGCTTGGTCACGAAACTGCAGCTATCTATTCAAATCGCACTCTTAGAACAATAAGAGTTGTTGCTTTGCTAGGCCTACCTTAGAGCCAGTATGCGCATATACGTGTACACGTGGCCATACTTCAACAATGAGGTAAAGACCTGAGTCGGAAGGGATTTCAATTTTGCCATGCAGTAAAACCGAAGTTAGTACTTTTTCACTCTTATTATCGTCATACTCCAATTTGAACTTGCCTCCGATGAAACCCCTTTATGATTACCTTAGTCTTAGCCAAACTTGGTATTGGCGCTGACGACGAGGGGTAGATTTTACTGTTTAGGTAAACGATCGAGTGTCTCTAATCCCGAGGTTGTTAGGATGTAGCTTCCTCCTTGTCGTGGTATTGCAAAGGACCGAGTGGTGGTGTAGGTAGGTATAGGTTGTTGGATACTTCAAAAAATGCGTGATTAAGTTTTCTCTAGGAGTGCTATATTATTATTATATTCTTATTATTATAATTACGTTATTTTGAATCTCTGAGGGTTTCTAGCGCCAGGCTCAACGTTGCGAGGATTGAATTAAATACTTCTATGAAACTAGACATTCAATTAAAACTTTAAAAAAAAATTGACATCTAACAAACAAAGTACACACTTATGAATTAAACCAGTTTAAGTGAGACTTACTAAATTACACAATTGAATATACAGTAATGGTTGACCCAAAGATCAATTTACTAATAAATCGATAATTAACCTTCCCCCCAAATATAATTGGAATTTATTTACCTTTAAAAACTCACGAGAATCTGGTTTGCGACTGACCTTGGCCTCAATTTTATGTAGCCTCAAGAATGTTGTTTTCTGGCTGGCGCGTGGACGTCTTTGTTGCCACTCCAGATGTTATCTGGCGCGGAAATATTTTGAAAGCCACATATGAATTTGGTGCGAGCGACGGATGGCGTAAATCACGTTGCCTTGGTAAAATAATTTCACTAACGAGAGAGGAAAAGTATGCTTCTTCCAATCTTCTTGGTTAAGCTGGGAATAATTCGCACATACCCGCGATGAGAAAAGTAGTGAATCCTTTGCGAAGGGGAGCGCTTTGAGGGAGTTTACTTTAGGGTATTCCCCAATGGCGAGGACTATCTCTGGGTTTTGTTTTACACCAGAATAGGGGGTTTCTGTGAGGAGAGTTAGTTGAACTTGTTTCTCAATACAAGTTAACTTTAATTTTCTGTGTGACCACCAGGAACTGGCTCAGCATGAGCTTCTCCTCTGTTCCTTTCGTAGGGTTGCCGGGTAGTTAGCCGGACCTTGTTGTCTCGATCGCAAGCTCGATCTTCCTCGATACAAGATGTTAATTTTTCGGTGTGACCACCAGGAACTCACTCAGGATGATCTTCTTCTGTGTCCATTTCGCTGGTTGCCGAGCCTCTTGCTGAACATCGTTGTCTCGATGACTAACACGATCTTCCTCGTTCTTCGGCAGTAATTGGCATAAATACGTCGCCACCCCACTGGGGGTATGGGAAGGAGGGTGGGTGAGGACGGTGGAATTGAGTCTCATCCTCTAACGCTTTTTCTCACAGTGTCTTTCATCGAGTCCTAAAGGCACCTTCTGGCCTTTGGCCAACTCTCCTCTAATTTCGTCAATGAAGTAAAGTTAAATACCCTCTCTTAGGGGAAATATTGCCAGTTTAACCAATGTTCGGTTCACCGGACCCGAAATGTTATGATTAGTGTATTACGTGGTTGGGCGCAGGCCTTTCTGGTGATACTTGGGAGAGGGGAAAGATGGGGTATTAAGTAATAAGGTTACGCTGCCAAAAATGTCAGGACGTTGCGGTTACCGAAAGGGGCTTCAATCTTGAGGGTGAGATATCGATTTCTCTACACTCCTGCTGATTTATAGATATTTCCATTTGTTGCTCCTCCCTTGGCGGATTTTCAGGTGGAGGTTTCTCTCCCTCTCTGTTTCTCTCTCTCTCTCAAGAATGAGAAAGTAAGAGGAAGAAGGAGAGAGAGAGAGAGAGAGAGAGAGAGAGAGAGAGAGAGAGAGAGAGAGAAAGAAAAGATAGACAGACCAGCATTGGGCTGTTGTCTCTGTCACACTTTTGATTGAAATTGGAGCACTTTGCCCGATGAACGGTTATCCAGAAACCGAATCGTATTAACTCCATTCTCTATAGCAACTTGTTCAAATCTTTGGCATAGCTCGTTTGCCTTACAATTATTATACAATGAGCATGCATTATACACATCGTATGTCCTGTCTCATATTTTTTATATTTTGAGAAGGGTCTTTTCCTTGTGTGCCGACTTTGTCTCTTGCGCGTAGGAGGTATTTACTATCCCATTTTTCTCTTTGATTATTTGTTATCATATTTTTGGGGAAAGGGAAACTATAGTTGTGAGAATCGGCTAATTTTGAACAGATTTTCCCCTTAAATTTTCCAGCCTTATTTGCGTGGTTCTTCAACGCATAACAGGGAAATCATACTTCAATTGAGACAAATAAGTTCAAACCATTAGATACGCTTTTGCAGCCATCTCAGTGATTTGAAATGTAAATAAGTGAGTGTACTCTTCACCACTGCTATTTTTAATCGCGTGCGAGTCTAGTCGAGGGCGATCCTATATCTCATTATTTCGGTCTGTCGTCCCTGTTTTGTTTTTTTATTGGTTTTGTAATAACATTATAACTATTCGGCCGATTCTAGCGAAGTTTAAAACACTACTGCTGTTTTACATCTCTTTCGGATGATATAAATGCCAAAGTCCTCCTAAGTTTCGCGTAAATCTCTATATTTTTTCTAAGATATTAAGGTCTTGACGTCACATCAGAACATTCAACAAAAATGGAACCGCCTAAAAAAATGGCGCTGGAAAGAGCAAGCTATAAAATTCCTCTAGTTACCAATTTCTGCAAAGGCTGTTTTTTTTCTTTAAGAGACGGTTCGAGATAAGGAATATCACACATATAAATCAACTGAAACTTCCATGCATTTAATTCATTAGCGAAAACCCTGGGGAAGATGGGGAAAATGCCATAAAATGCGTCACGAAAGGGAAAAAGGGCCGCCCATCGCAATGTAAAAAACGTGACTAACAAAAAGTAGGGAATAATCTCTAAAAAACATACAAGTAAAAAGCGGCTCATAGTGGTGTCAAAATACTTGTATACATTAGTTTTCAAATCTCTGGATTTATTTTACTACCCCAAACCCAGGTTAAAACGATGAAGTACTCAACTAAATACTAATTCGGCAAACGTGACTAAGCAAAAACGAGGAAAGAATCTATAATAAACTAATCCCCGCTCATAGCGATTACCAAATAATTTGCAACATTAGTCTATAAATTCCTTAAATTATTTTAACATCCCAAACCAAGCGGGAAAATGACAAAATCCCCAAATAAATATAAAAAAACGCCCACGTGACTACGCAAAATATATGAACTAACCTTATAAAATAACAATTGCCACTAATAGGCATTTCAAATAATTTTACCCAAGAGCAGGGCGGGAGGGTGCTTACATACTCAAAGAATTAAAAAAACAACGAACAAAATGGCCGACGACCCGTTTTCTCCTTTAGGCTATTTATATTGGAATTGCTCTAGGTGCACATGATTAAATCTATTTGAATTGTATCTTCGATATTTGTAGCGAGTTTAGGTTTAGTTATTGTACTTCTCTCTAATTGCGGTCTATTCCTCTCATTTTTCAACGCTGTGGCGTCACATTTTAGCCTATTTGTATAGAAATTTCGTGAATTTAACCGGATTAAATCTATTTTAATTGGATTTTCGATGATAGCTTGGATAGTGTGAGCTAGTTTGAGTTTAGTTCTTCGATATTTAGCCACTTCAGACTTAGTTCTTGAGTTTCACCGCTATATCGTTACTTCCTAGCTTTTTCCTATAGCAACTGCACTAATTTCACACAATTGAAGCTATTTTAAATATGTTTTCAATGTGGGCTTCGATATTTTTAGCCAAGTTGGGTAGATATTTTTCTAGTTTTTCCCCAAATCACTTAAGTTCATCCTCCACTCGCCAAATTGGGTCTATTTCTTTGAATTTTTAAGGTGATGACATCACATCAGAGCCTATTTCTATATGAATTTCTCTAATTTCACATGACTAAAGGCAATTTAATTGTGTTTTCGATGAGGGATTCAAAATTTTCTTTAAGGTTGTTGATATGTGTTTCTTCAATGTTGTGCCAATTAAAGTCTATTCCTTTCATGTTTCAATGTATTGTCGTCACATTTTACCTTATTCATATAGGAATTGTTCTAATTTCACTTGATTGAAGCTATTTTAATTGTCTTTTCGATGCGGGTGTCGATATTTTTAGTTACCTTAGGTTAATTTATTGTTATTGCCACAAAAAAAAACAGGGAATAAAAATGGAAAGATATAAAATTCCTCTATCTACCGATTCCTGAAAAAACTCATATTTTTAGTCGCGTGCGATTCTAGTCGCGAGCAACTATACATCTCACTATGTCGGTCGTTCGGTCTCCGTTTTCCTCTTTTTTGTAATAATGGAATTTGAAACCCATGTTGTTTTACATTCTCGCTTGAATGATATAACTTCCAAATTCCTCCCAAGGTTAGCCCGGGAATTATTTTGTTTTGGCAATATCAGCATAACTATTTGGCTGATTCTAACGAGATTTGAAACACTGTTATTTTACATAGTTTTTCAAATGTTATAATTATCAAGGTCCTCCTAAGGATAGTCGTGGAATTTTTGAAAGTTTTGAAGGTCGTAAGGTCATAAATCAGAATAAGAGAGATCACGTGACTCTTTGGTCAGCAGACCTTGTTTTATCTTATACAACTCGTCTATTTTATGCAACTGTAATGATCTTTAATATACTTCTTTATTTTGTCTGTTGTTTGAAAACCCAACTCACGCTCCATGAATCGGCAAATGTTTGATCTCTGCGTAGAAATATAGGGTGGGGATTTGGTTGTCAACGATATCCATGATTCTTCTTCTGGATTCTCAATTAATAGATTGTCAAATTCTTGATCGCTGTCGTATATGGTGAGATAGCCATAAGCTTGGATTCTATTGGTTGAAGAGCGTTGAATAGGTTAGAGAAAATGAATAAACATGTCTTCTTTCAAGAGGTTGTGTAACCAAAAAGCTATTATCTTGTTTTCCTTCGTCTTCCCTACCTATGCTATTGTTTAACAGTGCTCAGCTGCAGCTTCGTACCATTCTACATCTGAATGGGCGCCGCCTACAAGGCTTTCATATGGGGTCCGAATAGATAAGCAACAGTTGGTTTCTACAGACCTAAAATGGCAGAGAAATATTTAAACGTAAAAATATGCTGCTGATGGGAAAGAAAAATGATTCGAGAGGCACTTGGAGTGTAAGATTTGTTGTTGTCAGTCGAAAAGACACACACAAGCGCTTGAGTGTGGCAATAGGCTATAATCCGTCCGTGTTGCACGAGACTTGTTCTTCAATTACTACCCCAATGGAAGGCAATCCAAATCGAACAAGGTAATAATTATTAAAATTTTATTAATTATTCAGCGGATAAGAGATGCCGTCAAGGAAGGTAGCTGCGTTTAATTGCTCAGTGAATTCTAAGAAAACGAAGAGAACAAAGGGCACTTATATAAGGAGATTGTACACACCCGTGTGAGTAAATCTACCAATAAAATATTTTACCTTCAGCAGAGTCAGCAACAGGATCGAAATATCAAGGCGTTCAAGTTCTTTGAAGAAGTAGGACAACAGAGATACGTTTGAAATAAGCAAGCCCTGGATTTGGTCCTTCTCATTCGCAATCTCTCATTAAACTTATCACCAATAGTTTTCACACACACACGCATATATATATATATATATATATATATATATATATATATATATATATATATATATATATATATATATATATATATATATATATATATATATATATATATATATATATATATATATATATAGGAATGCAATGTCCCGCAGGAAAAAATGAAAAGGTATTTCCAAGTACTTTCGAACTTTATTAAGTTCCTTATCAAGGATAACTACAAGAAATAGTATTATATTAGAGGTATATATACGAAAGAAAAGTATGAAAGACCGCTTCAAAAACAAGAAATCACCAAAGAGAAAGAGGGAAGGGGAAAGGTAAAGAAACACATTAAGAATTACAAGAAGCAGGTAGTAAGGTCAAACTAAGTCGAAGGAAAGGGTAACAGATTCAAAGAAATAAAGATAGCCTAACGAGGGAGATTATAAGACACGATGAGCAAAAGGGGAAAAAATACAAAGTACAAAACAGAGCAGTTACAATTAAAAAATAAAAATTAATAATAAAAAATTAAACTAAAATAGGGGCCACATAACTAAAAAATGTATATAAAGAAAACACTAGGAACGATAAATAAATTTGGCTGAGTTCCAGTTAATTAAATGGTTCCAATGACCATATAAAAAGGACCATCATTGAATGTGTTTTTATAAGCCAATGTGATAATTTTAACCTTTCCCCTGGTTTATATAAAATAGATGCTATAATTAAAAGATTAATACTCAAAGAAATTAGTTTTGTCTTGCGTTCCTAGTGTTTTTTTTAGTTATGTGGCATCTATTTTATTTTAATTTTTTATTATTAATTTTTATTTTTTAATTGTTACTGCTCTGTTTTGACTTTGTATTTTTTCTCCTTTTGCTCATCGTGTCTTATAATCTCCCTCGTTAGGCTATCTTCATTTCTTTGAATCTGTTACCCTTTCCTTCGACTTAGTTTGACCTTACTACCTGCTTCTTGTAATTCTTAATGTGTTTCTTTACCTTTCCCCTTCCCTCTTTCTCTTTGGTGATTTCTTGTTTTTGAAGCGGTCTTTCATACTTTTCTTTCGTATATACATATACCTCTAATATAATACTATTTCTTGTAGTTATCCTTGATAAGGAACTTAATAAAGTTCGAAAGTACTTGGAAACACCTTTTTATTTTTTCCTGCGGGATATTGCATTCATTTGCCACCCTCACAGTGGTAATATTTTTATTTTTTTTCATTTATGTAATAGTTCTCTTAGGTAACATATGGTCAGAGGCACCGTACCACCCCCCTCTCTCACTTTTCTTTATCTCCCCTCTAATTTCTCCTTTCTCTCTTCTCTTAAATTGCTAAGTTGTTCTCTTCCTGTGTCCATTGTTCTTCTTTAATTTGGGTAAGACGGTAATTATTAACTACCTCATTGCCTTTCCCCTTTCCGCCTTTCACTACCTATCTTATACATTATCTCCTTTTCGCTTTTTTAATCCGAAACTTTCTTTAATATTCCTTATTTATTCTTTTTCTTTCTAATCTAACCCACGCCTACTACCTCCTGACTGTCCTCTACCTCCTTCCTCCTCTTACTTTTCTCATTATTCCTATGTTCTTTCTCTTCGTTCTTTTTCGTTTCTTTATTCTTCTTCTTTATATTATTTTAATTTTGGTTATACTATAATTACATTCGTGCATAAACAACTTTGCTTATATTATCTTATCTCGAGATTTATCCTATATTCTTCTCTTCTCTCTTTATTTTTATTTTTCTCTTCTATCTGTCTTATTTCTCTCTTAGATATAATAATAATAATAACAATGGCTAACAACCAAAATGTCTCTTATTTATGAATGTTTGTCTCTAACTAATAACATACCCATGATTTTAATTCTTACATACATTTTCTGCTCTCGGACTAGGATTCTTGGTTATCAGATTTTAAAGACATTTAATATGCAATAGCTCGATCAGAGCTCTGCTCCCTATATTTAGGTAGAGAAACACTAAAGTTCTAAAACAACTTCGGAACTTCGCTTTTCCGCTTGTTGAGTTGATTCTCCTCACCTTGCATCACCTAGCAATAGACGCTCAGCATGTTGGCAGTTAATCGGCCATGCTACGTTCTGTCCATTATAACAATGTTATAATGAAACCATTCACTGTGCTCTTTACTGAATTTTCTGAGATTATCTGAAAAGAAATTGAAGTGTGAATAGAAAAAATGAAATTTCAAAGACATCTGTTAATCCAAAGTTCGATAACTCCGTAACATGGCCCCCGAAATTTCTTTGTAGTTTCTGCATGGTGGTTTCCAATATAGTTCGGTTAGACATTCAAGATTGATGATTCCCATGACTCTTTCTCCAGCCAGATTAATGTCTTCGTAAAGTTACTATCATTAAAAGTTTGGCAGATTTGAGGGCATTCAAGGTCTCGGGTTTAACTTGGATTAAGATACTACAGAACAAAACTTCATAAACAGGCACTTAATCCCAGTAAAAATTTGTATCATTAGTTCTATGAACTTATCGCCAAGCTAAGCATAAGATGTAGTGGTTGCAAAGAGTTTGTAAAGAAAGTTGAACGTTCTAGGCTACGTAGTCCTCGGAATCAAGTATACTATTTCATAAGCATGGAAAGCACATGTGCTTTTATCACCGCTTTAAAGGCCGAGAAGTAGACTGATTACTTTGATATTCCACCATATTTTTCATTGCTGCTGCCCGTACTCGATAGCAGGAAGCACACTTTATAATAGTTTCATAGCCTACATCCATCTTGGTTGCATGTACTAGTGGCATAGATGGAAGCCTATACCTGTTATCTAAGAGGACTGATTTTAGATTATCTTATTCTGAATCTATGAATTTCGAGCACTCATATAGCTTGCTTGGATTAAATTTAATATGTTTTTTAAAGATACACAATGCTTAATTACAGTAGTAAAAGTTGTTTGCCGTTTTGTAAAGAATAGACATTCGTCTCAGCTGATGAAGCGCTGAAGTGATGCGAACACTATATTCAGGAAAGTTTCTCTTCTACCCTCTTTATCTCAGAGCTCTGGCTTATCTTTAGCCAAATCTTTTAAGGCTGCCTGTTTGAATGGTATGGAGCCAGGCTATGACAGGAATCAGAATCCCTGCTAAGTTTGTGTGGCACTAGTTGGATTGCATAAGCATTATTTGGGTACTCCTGTGTAGTTCGTTTCTAGACATATTGTGTCAATGTCTGTGAGAGAAAAGTTGCAGTCGTTATTGTGGTCTTTGTGCTTTTTGCTCTAATTAGTACAGCAAATTTCAAAACTAATTTTGGCTTTCCATGCCTCCATATACCAATTGATTGACACAGGACCCACATATATTTTGAGCATCCGATTTATTGTCTTGGTCGCCTGAATGACAATTGTAATAGATTTCGTAACTAACTTAAATAGCCATTGTGATGGCTTCATTGAAGTTTTCCAGGGTGAAGGCTCCATAATGTTATCGAAACGGTCTGCATCATTTGTTAACACATTTTTGCCGTTCCATCTTTCGCTACTGTCAGAGTGATAGAAATTAGTGCAAGAACAGAAGTTGAAAGCTATAATTGATCAAGCCACTTAAATATGTAACATATGGAAACAATTAAGAAATTTAATCGATGGAACTAAAAAAATAGGTATAATTCACATCAAGTGAGATATATAGATTTAGCGCTTTACTAGTTCTCCATAGTGATGGCATATTTAAGTTCAGCAACTGCTAGTACCATAGATGCACACCATCCATTTTCAGAACCCTGAAATACAGTGCCTGCTAGAAAAAAAATCTAAACATTAAGAATTTTTGGATAATAAGACGAAAAATGCGACATACATGTATTTTATTTTCACTTTTAACTTACAACTAGTACTTTGTCATGTTAACCTTGCTCTTTATCACCATATTATGTCATTTAGTTATCAAAGAGGCGAGGTTGGAGAAGTAGGAAGTGTCCATGGTGAGGCAAATCTTTTTCAGCACCTCCTTCAGTTTCGTGATGCTGGTGGGTCGAGTTTACTCAAGCTCAATTTTCATGACGTTCCAGGAATTTTTGATGGAATTTAGGTCAGGCGAATTGCCTGGCCACTCCCAAACACTGATGTTATTATCTTCAAGGAAATTTTCACAGCTTGTGACTTATAGGCAGGGGCATTATCATGCATAAAAAGTCGAACTCGTGAATTTCTCAAAACTAGAGCATGTGCTCCCTTAAACCTCGGTACGCCATATGGGGTCAGATTATCTCCTAGTTTTTTTTTAATAAGATGCCATTTAGCCGCTTATTGTTTAAGGGATTAGGCGTGTGACAAGTGTGTTTGTACTAGGCCATTGCATATGGCGACAAAGTTTTAAAAGAAAAGATATTATACTTTAGAAGTGATTAGGTAGCAATCTTCGTTGGGGTCATCTGGTACCCCACCTAACATACTGTGTAACAAAATTGGGGGTTTGTTTTTTGAGATTTCTAGATTATAATTTAACATGTCGCTGCCTGTTGATCTATTTTACACTCGCGGTGAGGAAACTGAAGAAGATCCTCGGATTTTTTATGGTAATAATGACTTGTAGTGACTTATCAGATGCAAATGACTATGAGCCACAATTTACTGCCGGAAGTGATGATGATAGTGAGAGAAGCAGTGATAAATTGAGTGCTACTGAGAGTGACAGCTCAAATGATGGTGAGTACTCCTCGAAAAGAGTTTGTGCTAAGAAAAGACAAAGTAACTAAGTGGTATACTCTACCTCCAAGACGTGGAAAGCACTTGCCACAAAATATTGTTCGTGAAAAGGCTGGTGTTCACAGTTCCTTTCCCACACAAAATGAATATGCTGCTTTCAGCTTTTTTATACAGATGAAATAATCGAAACAATTCTTGAAGCTACAAATCAAAGGGGAAGTGTTGTGTATGGTACAGAATGGAACGATGTGGATTCTGTAGAACTTAAGGGTTGGCTAGGACTTCACGTTAGATGCGGAATCGGCAAGAATAATAAGCTTCATATTGTTCAACTTTTCAGCACCAAGACAGGTCCGCCTATTTATTGATCTAGCATGAGTCGTATCCTTTTTCCTGAAAATTATATTGTGCATCAGATTTGACGACATGAACACTCAAACGAAACGAATGGATGGGAAAGAAGGAAAGTTGGCACCTATACATGGTTTTCAAAAGATTGTTGGGGGCCTGTCAAGTCAACTACAAGGGTAGGTCATACGTAACTATTGATGAGTCGCTAAATGCATACAGATGAAAATGTTCACTCAAGGTTTATATTGCTAGTAAACCTGATAAGTATGGCATAAAAGTGTGGCTGATGCAACAAATGCCCAACTTCTGAATGCCCATCTCCACAGTGGAAAAGTTTATGAGATAGTTGAACGAGGACAACCCTAAAGAGTCGTACCTAATCTTAATAAAACAATTCAAAACACTGGAAGAAAATGACGACAGACAACTTATTTACTGATTATGGTCTCGTCAAAGAACTACTTGACAAGAAATTGACCCTGCTTGGAAGAATAAAAAGGAAATTCTTTCATCATTTCGAGCATCAAAGGATCGTAAATTCCACTCATCAAAATTTGGCTTTTCCGAGGACGAACGAGTTACAATCTGCAGCTCTATCCCAGCGGAAAATAAAAATGTTCTATTGTTAGGTTCAATGCATTTTGATAAAAGGTAAAGCAAGAAGGACCCTTCAAGCCTCATGTAAATCTTGACTACAACAAAACAGATGGTGGTGTTAACCAATTAGACCAGCTTGTAGAGAGCTAACCTTGTAAGCGCATATCAAATAGATGGCCTTTGGTTGTCTTTTATTAGATGGTGGACGGTGCAGGTTACAATTATTTCACCAGTTTCAAGAAGAAATATCCCACTGCATATGGAGGGCCTCGAAGGCGAAGAAAATCTCTAGCAGAACTGTCAGAACAAGTATGCTGCCACAAATCAAACGGTGTTTTGTGTCATCTGGAAGATATATGCCAATGCATGTTAAGATGTAAATATACGCATTTGTGAAAGAAGAAGATACAACATCAGCATCAGCATCAGCAACACAAAGTCAAGTAGTGAAGCTAAAAAAAAGAAGGGGTGGACTTTGTCCTAGAAAGATGGCTAAGAAGACAAAGAAGTCATGCAGAAAGTGTGATAAATATATTTTGTGAGGAAAATGCATATTTATTTTTTACTGAATGTTTACCATCTTTGTAAATCATTCAGGAATTTTCTTATGCAAATGTCACTCCTGTTTATGCAAGGGGCAGGCAATAAGTTTTGCGAATTAGGAGCGCAAAACAGGGGAAGGGGGATGGCTGTTGATGGGGGCGTTAGGACAAGTTATGACAATGCAGGACCTGCAGCCACACGCTCCTGCCTCGTCTATTTAAGAAGCAGTAGTTAATCGCAGATCGTTGTTACCAATTTGTTAACAACGAAAAAGGTTGAGCACCGCGCAGATTTTTAACCAAGGAAGGCAAGAATGCAAAAGAGATCCATCAACGCATAGTTGCAGTGTATAGCAACTACACTACTTCCTATCCAACCATTGCTTACTGGAATAGGGAGTTCCACCATGGTCGTGAGTCCTTTGAAAATGGTTCCCGTCCTGGACGCCCGTCAGACGTGATAAACGAGGACAATGTGCCCCGTGTGGAGAGGATGACCCTCGAAAATCGACTGATGAAGGTCTAAGAAATCGAGCGAGAACTTGCAAAAATCACATGAAAGTTTTATCAACGTCATCCATGACAATTCGGCCATGACCAAGATCTCTGCCCGTTGGGTCCCTAGAAACCTCACACCCCATGATCCTCTTCAACGTTATCAAAGTTCGGAGTAGCTGCTGCTACTGTATAACCAAGACTTGGCGGGATTCGAGTCACGCATAGTTACAGGTGATGAAACCTTGGTCCATCACTGGGATCCCGAGACCAAGCTCGAAGGCATGGCCTGGAAGCACAGGGGGTCTCCGACCTCCATTAAGTTCCGGACCAAACCCTCAGCCGGCCATGACCAAGGTCTCAGCCCGTTAGGTCCCTAGAAACCTCACGCTCCATGAGCCACTTCAACGTCCTCAAAGTTCGGAGTAGCTGCTGCTCCTGTATAACCAAGACTCGGCGGGATTCGAGTCACGCATAGTGACAGGTGATGAAAGGTAGGTCCATCACTGGGATCCCGAGACCAAGCTCGAAGGCATGGCCTGGAAACACAGAGGCTCTCCGACCCCCATCAAGTTCGGGACCCAACCCTCAGCCGGAAAGATCATGGCCGCCATCTTCTGGGAATCTGACGGAGTGTTGATGGTGGAGTATGCGCTTCGTGGAAGGACCATCACAGGCCAATATTACGTCGAGTAACTGGCTGGGTTGAGAGGTGATCCGTCTGAAGCGTCGTGGCAAGTTGACACGCGGTGTCCTGATCCTCCACAACAATGCCGCTGTCCACAAGGCCAGAGTTGCACAAGCTGCCCTGCGTGAGTGCGGATTCGGGGAGCTCAACCATCCTCCTTACAGTCCAGATCTGGGCCCTAGCGACTACATTTTATTCCGCCAGCTCAGGGCTGCACTGAGTGGGCGCCGGTTTGGGGACGAAGCAGATATCCAGCTCACCGTCCAGGAGTGGATTAAACAGCAGTCGGGAGATTTATGGTTGTCGGGTATTCGAAGCCTCAGGGACAAATGGCGCAAGTGCATTGAAGTCGAGGGTAGTTATATTGAAAAATAATAAAACACTTTTCCTTATATCCGAGTTGCCAAACTTATTAACTGCCCATCGTATTTATGTTTAATTAATTAGGTAATCACTCAGGGCAATTCTGAAAATAAATATCAGTAGTGTTTTCGTCATGAACATGTATTCAACAACAAGTTTCGTGTTATTTCATTTTCATGATACTGAGTAATTTTTCTTTCAATGTTGTTATAACTGAGAAGACATTTATTTTTTTATGTTAACACCATAGTGAATGAATAATATTGAAATAAACTAAATATATATGCCATGAAAATCATTAAATCTGCTAACTTTCCAAATTTTGCAGAAATTCATGGAAACTTTGCTCTTATGAAAAAAAGGCGAGACGTGGTGGATTGGTTCCACGCGCAATCTCCCCAGCAACATATGTACAAAGTTTAACTTTGTAACTGTGTGCATATGGCAGAAATACACCACATAAGTTGGGGTCTGTCAGGACCTAACATGGCGTTTTTCTTTATATTTTCATCATTATGTTCCCAAGGAAGAAAGTATAGCCCCCATCTGTCTTATTTATACTAAAAGTGCCCCATACCATAACACTTTCACGATGTTTGACTGTCTTTACTGTGTACGCGGGTCATAACGGGACTCGTTACTCGGACGAAGTACGAGCTTGGAGCAGCCCCTTACCAGACTGAAGGTGCACTCCTCACTAAACATCACCTTCTGCCAATGATCTTAGGCCTAATCTTTGTACATCTTACCTAATTGTAACCGTTTCTTCTTCATAGCTTCAGTTAGCATGGGTTTCTTTGTGGCACGACGAGTAGGCATTTTAAGATCCTTCTACAGGTGGTGGTGAATGGTCTGTTTTGAACCGTCTTTCAGTAGTTAAGGCTACGGCAGTTACAAGCAGTTACAAGGAAAGAAAGTAGCCTAGGAGACCTTACGGTCCATTCAAAGAGGGTACCTTTGGACTAGCAATTAAGCGGGCACATGGCTGCTCAATTTTTTTGCGTCCCTAACGGACACTTTTCAAGGCTTTGTCTAGTCTTGACTTGAACTGGTCAACAGATTTACTGTTAATAACTTGCACTGGAAGTGTGTTCCACTTACCGCGGATACTGTATGTGAAAAAATTTCCACACAGATTGTGGTTGTAACGATTCATTTGAAGTTTGAAGCCGTGATTGCGCGTTTTGTTCTCACTCAGTGTGAAAATATCCCGGTAGTCAACATTGTCGAACCCTTGAAGTATTTGGAAAACTTTGATTAGCTGACCAAGCAGTTTACGGGTGTCCAGCGAGAACAGATATAATTTCCTTAGTCTATCCTCATAACTTTAATGTCAGAACGAGGGAATCAGTTTGGTTGCCCTAGCTTGTACGCATTCCAACCTTGCGATGTCCTTTCAAAACGAAGGACTCCAAAATTGTACGGCATACTCCAGGTGCGGCCGAACGAGGGAGTTGTACAGACAAAGTATTATCTCCTTGTTACGGTATCCAAACTGGCGCTTTATGTAGCCTAACATCCTTTGGGCTTTCTTCTCTGCCTCGATGCACTGTTTCAAGAACTTGAGGTCGCTAGGGATAGTTACACTCAAGTCCTTCTCTGTGTCACTCGATTAAAGAGCAGTGCTCTTAAGGATATACTGAGATTGGTGGTTTCTGTGGCCGATATGCATTACTTTGCATTTTTTCACGTTAAAAGGCATTTGCCACGTGCCTGACCACTCCCCAATCTTCCCAAAATCTTTCTGCAGGGAGGAAGTATTTCCATCTTTTGCAACGTTCATACCAAGCTTGGTATCGTCGGCAAATTTGTAAATCTTGGCAACCATGTAACCGTCCATGTCTTTGACGTAGATGATAAATAGTAGTGGTCCCAGGGCAGAAACTTATCAAAGGCTTTCTGAAAGTCTAAGTACACCACATCTACCGCCTTGTCCCGATCGTGCTCACTGAACACGAAGTGGAAGAATTCCACAAGGTTCGTCCGGCATGACTGTTGCCTTCGGAAGCCGTGCTGGGAACTCATCAGTAGCAGGTTTGACTCTAAATACGAAGTCATTTTGTCCACCATTATGCTTTCTATGAGTTTTCCGACTATCGAAGTCAGACTGATAGGTCGGTAGTTTAAAGGATGGCTGGGGTCACCTTTCTTGAAGATCGGAGTCACCTCCGCCTCACGCCAGTCTCTAGGAACGCATCCGGTCCGGATTGACATGTTAAAGATAGCACACAGATGTCGTGTTACTCTATCGCACACTTCCTTCAACACCTTGGATAGAAACCTGTCCGGTCCAGGGGACTTATTCGTCTTTAGGTCAGCGATCTTTTCCTTTATTTCTCCTTCGGTGAAGTCCATTGCATCCAGCTTTTTTCCGGAGTAGGAATCCGTGGGCTGGGGGATGGGGCCACACTCTTTAGTAAACACTGAAGAGAATTAGTCATTGAGAAGGTTAGCATTTTGTGCATCTGAGTGAGTTAATGCACCCTCCTCGTCCACTAAGGGCTTAATCCTACGATGGATGGTTTACGGCCAATTACATAGCCGAAGAACTCCTTGGGATTCTCCTTGCAGAGTCTCGCCACTCGGAGTTCCTTAGTACGCTTAGCCGCCCTTATGCTGGACTTCACTCTCCTGGCTTGCCTCCAGTACTTGTCAAAGGCACCCGAGATCTTTGATCGCCGGTACGCATTTCTCTTCTACTTAAGCAGTTGGCCGATTTCTCGATTAAACCACTTTGGTTGAACAGAAAACCGACGGAGGCATTTCAGAGGGATGCAATTTGATTGAAGACTCATGAACTTATTTTTGAAATTGTTCCACGAATCCTTAACCTCTTCGCATACCGCTAGCCTTACATCAGTCAGCCCAGCACGAAGGCTTGCAAAGTCTGCTGTTCTCAAGTCAAGTTTTCTTGATTGACTGGCAACAGACCTTACCTTCGACGTCTTGACGCTAAATTTAACTAGCTGGTGATCACTGCCACCCAGCTCTATGCCTACAGAGACATCCTCAACGATATCATCCTCAGAGGTGAAGACCAAGTCGAGGATATTGTCTCCTCTCGTCGGTTCTCTGACCCATTGAGTGAGGAACTCGTTGTTGGCGAACTCCAGGAGTAGCGCGCTCTCGCCACAGGCTGCTCTCGTTTTTCAGTCAACTTGTCTGTTGAGGTCGCCCATAACGATGCACACTCTGCCTTGAACAAGCTTGCCCAGCAGCTGGTACAGTTCCTTGTCCTTCTTAACGGGTTGGGAGGGTTTTTTTTTAAAGCAGCAGGGTCCTGTATCTGACAGGACCTATCTCTAGGTCAATGCCTAGGAGCTCTTAGCGAATATAATGTTGGAGTTCGTAGATTTGATTGTATCTTTGACATACAACATTACACCGCCACCCTCTCTGTCTGGCCTATCTTTGTGGTAGAGTTGGTAGCCAGGAACCGTGAATTCGCCTTCAAAGTCTTGGTTTGAGGTTTTGATCCACCATTCTGTTATGGCTACCATTTAGGGTTCTTCCGTCGCTACGAGGCCACGGAGCTCAGGAAACTTGTTCCTGATTGACCTCGCATTGAGCAGAAGAACTTTCAGGGACTCCCTGACTGTAAGACTCCCTACGCAGGATCTGATATTACTTCTGTCTTGACGATATTGACTGTGCGAAGAGACCCTTTTTAGGGGCCCCAGAGCCAGGCTTCCTGGATGGCACGGTGCTGGTTCTTACTGATGTAGCCGCTTTCTTGAGGTTGTAAAATGCCCTCCTTGTGACTTTCAGTTCTACGACTATGTGTATCACAGACAAACCTTGTTCTAAAAGGGCGACCTCACGTGTCTTCTCTTCAACTAATAGTTTAGTTTGACCCATTTTGACCAATGGGCAATAATATACGGTGGCAACTTTGGTTATTGATTGCCAAATGGTCACTGATGAGCAAAATAAATAAAATCATTCCTCACCGAGCACAGGCAGCTCACTGAGGCGTGTAATTTGGAACAATATGCTGTGAGTCAGAGTTTATAGGAGAAATTCAACTGAAATCTATGCGTTAAATCTCGAAGATAGATTCTTGTTGCGGTAAATATGTATATATTTTTTGGCGGGCACTACAATGGAAATGTTATTAACCAAAGTAATAAGAATAGATAATAGAACATTATAAAAACGGGGCATGTGTGAACGGGTGTTTCATGTGTAAATGTTTGTATTGATGTGGTTAATTAATTATTATATTTATTAAAATTATTATTATATAGTTGTAAATTTAACATGACTCATTCTTGTAGCTTCAAGAAAACCTGTGTTTTTACATTATCTTTTATTTTATTTTATTACTGAGCTTTCGTTATACACTTATGACATTTACTGAGCATATAAATCTTTTAACAGGAATCATTCTTGTAGTGAAAAAAAGAAAATTCTTCCATTATCTTTAATTTTATTTTATAACTGAGCTTTCGTTATGCACTTATGACACTTACAGTGCATATAAATTTCTAAAGTCTCCTGTACAAATATATTTATATAACCAAGTCGAGGGACTTGTGTACGGGTGAAGTTTGCGAACTACCACTAAAGTTAGAGTTCGTGGTCACTATAGTTTCTTAGAGAAGTATCTAATATAAACCCAGAATTGAGATCGCTAAGTAACAATGTTCGGAATTCATCCAATATGCCTTTGCTCTGATAAGGTTTCAAGTATCTCATAGTGTTGATCTCATTCTATTAGCAAGTCTTTCTTAAATTTGTAAGAGTCATATTTCTATTCATAAGAATATTCATGTTCGTTTCAAATTCACTTCAGTTTCATTGAGAAGTTCATAAAATATGAAACAGTAGAGGCAATCCCAAGCCAGAATAATAGTACAAATATATTTATATAACCAAGTCGAGGGACTTGTGTACGGGTGAAGTTTGCGAACTACCACTAAAGTTAGAGTTCGTGGTCACTATAGTTTCTTAGAGAAGTATCTAATATAAACCCAGAATTGAGATCGCTAAGTAACAATGTTCGGAATTCATCCAATATGCCTTTGCTCTGATAAGGTTTGATGTATCTCATAGTGTTGATCTCATTCTATTAGCAAGTCTTTCTTAAATTTGTAAGAGTCATATTTCTAATCATAAGAATATTTATGTTCGTTTCAAATTCACTTCAGTTTCATTGAGAAGTTCATAAAATATGAAACAGTAGAGGCAATCCCAAGCCAGCATAGCACAGCTAGTGCTAGTTACATAGGACTTTAGAAAACTTAAGCAACTAATGATGTGATAAGTGTTTAATGAAAAATTAACAATATTATAAAATTTAAAGATAATATAAAAAAATGAAATTTTCTTGAAGCCATAATAATCATTAAAGTGAAATTTAGAGCTATATAATATCTAAGTTGTATACTTTATAAAAAATAAATCTAAAGATCAGATGCTTCAAAGCAAAGTAAATAAACGGGAGAAGTGCAATGTTTGACAACGAAACGAAAATTTAGAAGCACTTTTCGTAATAATTCTTCAAGGTAGATCAGAAGATAAACTCGATATTCTTTTGAATTAAAAGAAAAAGAGTAAGAATTTTCTGAAGGAAATGTACAAAAGAAAAATGTGTGTAAAAAAATGTTTTTGGGATGAAGCACCGAATTTTTTACTTTAGGTCGTCTGGATATTCCTCTGAAATGAAATACGACCTAGAAATTCAAGAAATATTTTTTAAAAGAATAAAAGGAAAACTGAGAGCTTCATCGAAACTTCTGATTTCAAAGCTTGCTATATAATAACTATATATGCTCAAAAGTTTTTAAATATCATTATTATTATGCTGATTCGATTTCAATCGCAATTATTTATCTCCCTTTCTCTCCTTTTTATTTCAGTGTTCTCTCTTAGTGAATTTATGTGTTTGTACGTATATCTACGTGTATCTTAATGTGATAATTACCTGTAGGTGTTATTCATCGTATATTTATGAAATAAGTGAGGATACACTTACACTATTCATATGTACACGCACAAATACAAGCATTCTTAGGTGATGAAGTTATCACGCATAACTAATCCCAAATCATCTATTCATTTTTTGCTTATATAGTTGTCTTAAATTAACCATTTATTTGCATACATCTTTTAATTTCATCTACTTTTTACTATTATCAAAGATTATTAATGTGTAAACATTATACGTTTCTTTATCAGTCTATTCTTATTCTCTTATATCACCTGTTATATTTCTATTTTATTTCCTACTATCTATTCTAATTGTATTTCACAACTTATACATATGCTTCTCTGCCTGGCAGAATGACTGTCTTTTCCATATAAAATATTCACTCACACACAAACTTATATATATATATATATATATATATATATATATATATATATATATATATATATATATATATATATATATAATTAACGCAGAACCGAACTCGAAATATTTATTTTCTCTCTTCGTAGTTAATTAAAATTCTTTCCTCAGAGATTTCCACACTGATGCAGAGGAGAGAATGGGGTAACCAGTAATTTCATTTAGTTGAATTTAGACAAATGATAAGGATAGATTAGAAATAGGAAATACAGAAAGTTTTGAAGATTGAGGCGATGTTGTTATTAATGTGAGAAGACAGTTTACCAGGTGCCTGGTTGGTCTAAATTTGCATTTAGTTTTCTTTTTTTTCATTTCTCTTCTTGCTTTGTTTCAAATAGGGTTTCTAAGTTTTGTTTACCTTGTGTTTTTTATGGTTTTTTAAATTATTTTAAATTTTCTTTTATTTGGGGGTGGGGGGCATTTTTTTATTTTGTTTTTCAGTTGCATTTCATTTTTCCTTTTAGCCTGTTTGGAACTTAGGCCTTCCATATCCTCCTGGCTCTTATTCCTAAATTTCCTATGTATTTTCTTCTATTAATTGGAGCATTTTCTACCAGTATTTCTTGGCACCCACCCACTTGCGGTATTAAGTTCTTTGGACCTATTTACGCTTCTTCAAGCAGACTTTCTGCAGGGCTCTTTAAGTTAGTTCTTCTATTTTGGAGGCCTAGTTTTCTATGGTTTACAGCTTGAGCATTCTAGTTTTAAATAAATTAATCAGTAGTAGTGTTGCCTAAAGTATTGTTGCTTCAATTATTTTTAAGTATATTTTTATTTTATTCCATACGTTGATCTCTCGGAACCATTAAATATTGCAAGCAGTATCTTAGCCTACGCCACTCTTGCAGTCTCATTTGCTTTATATCTTTTCTTAGTTATTTTTAACCCTATTCTTTTTTGTGTTATAAGGTATGCGTATAATCACCCTCAAACTAATATCGAGTTTTTTTCTCCTTTTAATTAACAATATATTGAATTTATTCGTGTTAGTCATTATCTTCCATTTCATATTATTTGGTTAATTTCTCGTTCTTAAGGATAAAAGGTGCGTTGATTAGTTCTGGAATGTAATAATTACCTCTGTCACGTAACCTGCAATTCGCCTGTTATTAATTTGCACATAAATATGTGTAGCTGCAGTATAATATTGGTGAAAGGTAGCCCCTTGGGTCATGGCTTCATTTACCCTGAAAACTTAGCCTGGGTAGTTTCGTAATGTTGTGACCGATTTAAGGTTGAATATGAATCTGACAAAGTTTTAGATAGCCCCACCATCCCCGTGTGAATTTGAGTTACACCCATTCATTCAGAACTCATCGAAGATTTGTTAAACGTATATAATTTTAATGCCCGTAAAGTTCCTCTCTTCTTTCGGAATCCAAACTGTTGTTCATTAAACACTTGAATATTTTTGTTTGCCTATGCTATTCCAAGGAAATTCAGTAGTGAGATATCCTTGTGGGTAGTTTAGCCTGCTTAGGGCGAAATAGCATTGTAGGTTTCTTAAAAAAACGATGGGAAATACTTTATTCTTCAAGTTCCTTTGAATAAGGTGGCAATTGTAACTATTGCTTTTGATTGGAGATTTATGTGGGTTAATTTGGATAGTCTTTTGTGATATAGTCTTTGTATGGGTCCAAGTCCTCTAGCGCTGCTGTAACTTCATTGAACGGATGGGAAAGTGTCAGTTTGTCTTTAAGCTCTTGCATTGCCTGAGTTTAAAATTTCAGATCGAACTATGCTCCTTATTCTCTTGATTTGCTATATACTCTTTTTTAATGTCCTCAAAATAGCGCCTATTTCACTCTGTTCTACGATTTCCATTTTGCAACTGGGTGTTCTGACTTGTATTTTTTTGCCGTATTTGAGACACCTTTTCCCTCTAGCTCATCGATTATCTAAAACCACTTCTTTTAATTTTCTCTTCTTATTCTCCTGTGCAATTGTGTTTGTTAAGCGTTTTGCTTTGTAGTCATTTTGAGTGTTATCCTCTTTCCTGTTATAAATTTACTAATGGTCTTTATTTCCTCCATCTTATCTTTCAGCTCTAGTATCCAGCTGTTGGTAGGAATGATTCTCTCTTCCCATTTAGGGATGTGGTTTGTATCTACGTTTTGGATAGTACTAACTCTACTCCCCCTGTTTTCTTCTGTTTCTTCTGTTTCTCTGCTTAATAATTTTGTTAGCTTTAGCTGGGGGAATTCTCTTTGCTATTTCACTCGCTTTTCTCTATTCTAGTTCTTATTTTATATTGTGCTAGTCAATATTAGTAATGATGATATAGTTATCAATATACTTTCATGATCTGATGAGAAGAATAGTTCGGCTACATTTTTATGTTGTATTTGAAAAGGTTGTTGTTAATATTGCATCTGGTTTGGTTTATGATGAGTGCGTGATATCTAGCGAAATCTGAGAATATCCTTTCGACAACCTTATCTGCATCAGTGTATCTAATTTCCTCCTTATGTGCTCATGCTCATTATATAGTTTGAGTGCACAGAGCGTTAATTTAATTCGCCTAATAATACCGCTGGTTTACTCTTGGTTAAGGTCTGCTTAAAGTTTAGCATTGGGATAAAACTTCTCCGTACAGGTAAGTTATGCTTCCATCAGTACTAATTACTGGGGTATCTTTTCTATTTCATTGCCGAGATCTTTGAAATTGTTAGGTTATTTTTTTATTGCTAATGCTATTCCATCAAACTTCGCTTCGGAGTAGTTCTTTGTATATAAAGTAATAGCCTGCTATTCTTAATTGATGATTTCCTTTTTTCCTGACTGTTCTCTTTCTTCCTCTGCCCTTACGAGTTCGTTCATTTTTCTAAATTAATCTCTTTTAATCTCTTCACTTTTTATCATTACTATCCTTAGTGTGGTTATTCGTTGGCTTTTCTCTTTCTGCTTCTCATTTTTATGCTCAAGTTAAATATTGTGTAGGAAATTTAACTATTGGGTTGAGGGCTAAGTTCTTGCGGTTTTATTAAATTTATTCATTACCATTAACAATTTTGGAAAAACTTCATTTTTAATTGATAAAAATATGCAAATTAACCAATAATGTATTCTCCGTTGTTATTTACGAATTATTCCCAACGTTCAACTAGTTTTTCGATGCCTTTGAAATATAAATCTCTAAATTTTGACTCGAAGAATTCGTCTAACCAGGTTCTTAATTCCACATCAGTATTGAACGAAACGCCGCGAAAATTGTTAAAGAGCGATCGGAACAGATGAAAATCCGATGGAACCAAGTCTAGCGAATATAAAGGATGCGACACGATTTCCCCATTAAGCGTATGGATGGTGTCTTTTGTCATATTTGCAATATGAGGACGAGCATTTTCCTTATATCCACGAGTAGCCTTGTGACGATCATGCAAACCTGTGGCAATCGTAGAGCGTTGAAGTTTGTTGCTTTCGCTTAAAGCGTGCGAAACCCATGCACCGAGTTTTTTAACTTTCCCCATCGAATAAAGGTGGTTCCCTCCAGTTTTCTGATCACAAGTCAATTGTACAGCCAATTGTGTAGTCGATTAACGAGGATTTACATGAAGAAGGTCGTTCAATCGATCTTCATCCAACTTTAATGGGGCGACCAGAACGTTCTTTGTCATTAAGATTGAAATGACCGTTTTTGAAATGTGAAAGCCACAATTGAGCTGTCCTTTCTGATGAAGCATTTTCTCCGTACACAGCACAAATATCGTGACGAGCTTTGTCTGTGTTTGCATTGTTCCCGTCTCGATTGAAAATTAATAACAACAAGTGTTGAAAATGTGCCTTTCTTTCAACATGACATTTCATTTTGAGGGTACAGAACAAAAATTAAATCAACACAACTTTTAAATAAACCGCAATGACTTATTACTCAACTTCAAAACGTAGCCTAAGCTAAAGCCTAATAGTCTACGCTGTTAAGAGACGTAGCCTAACCTGTGCAAATATTGCTTTCATTATTTATTATTGTTTCTTAATATGTGCACAAATCACGCCAACAAAACTTAAATCAACACTACATTAAAAAAAGCAAGAACTTATTCCTCAACCTAATATTACTATGAGTATCTCGTAATTAAGCACTGCATCGCAAAGCCTCGCGCTTATGAGTGCTATAGATTATGATGGAAAGGGTAGCAGTAAGGCGACAGACATTTGGCAGGTTCGAATACTATTTCAATTTTATTGTGCGTGTCGGCCCAGAATGTGGGATATTTCCGCATCTTTAAGGGTTATAATGCATCATATCATTATATTGGTCTTTGTGTGTCTGTATCCCAGCCATTTAATCGTCTAGTTTAATATCTATTTCTCAAAAAATCTGGCTGTCTTCTCTGCTAATAAAATGTCTGCCCCTGTAAATACAAATACATTCATTATTGAATTATTTTTTGTGGATAATCATTATGAGGACGTTCCAGAGATGGTTCATTCTCCCTCATAAGTTTCTCTTATTCCCTGCTTGTGTAAACTGAAACAGTTATTCTAAAATTGAGAGTTAAAAAAATTAAGTAGATAATTCCAAGCGATGGTTTAAATCTCACGTCCGTAAAGATCTCATATGAATTATCCAAATTTTTAATCAACTTATCATTTTATATCAGACACTGACTTAAGACTTAAGTTTTTAACTACGCTCATTCGTTCTTAGACAAATTATATGTTACTCTTTAGCATGTAGATACTTTGAAGAAGTGACTCTACGCCAGCGTGGAAGTGAGTGCATAGAGTCTCCATGTTTGAGGAGGGCAAATCATGCCTTTAAGATGCATATATTTATTATAGCCTCCCTCATATCTTTATATTTTTCTGACTGGAAAATGCAGTATGGATATTTAATAGCTACTTCAAATTAGATTGATATATTTATAATATAGAGCTGTTGATTCTTTTCTATCATAAAGTATTTCCGATGTTTATAAATTTTTATCAATTTAAGTTCACAATATTCACGAGAGTTAAGTATGTTTGCAAAATTAGTAAATCTCTCATAGCTCATTTTACACTCCCTTCATACATGAAATCTATTACGGTTACATTCCGATCTAGTAGATAACGAAAACACTCTTAGAATCAGGTGATGAATACTGCGAATTATCGCAATGCCGCTTTTTAATGACCTTATTCTAGTATTCTTAGTGGGGCATGTAACGATTGATAGTGTATGATTACTAGTAGCAAGTGATTCAAAATTAATCGATCGAGTGTGAGGCTGTCTAGATAATAATGCGGGGATTTCCTGTCTCATATGGTATAAGATGCCAAGAATGTCATAAAGTTGCCTCTATGCTAAATAAAATAATAACTCATCTTACTGAAACAGTACATTATTTAACCAATATTTTTTACTTTGGATGGAAATAAAGCATTAAATATAAACTGTATGTATCTAATTATATTCAAGATATATAATAAAGTTCCATTTCATTTGATATCCAGTAAAAATTATTTCGGTAAAACTTGAACGTCGACAGGATGTTTGTGCTCTCCATTTGACTGATATCTTCTCAAATCCGCAATTGTTAAACGGTTAGTTTTCTTCTGACTGACCTCTAACAATATATATTCTCGTTATTTGCGCAATATTCTCTTACTTATTCTAAGCCAAACTCATTTATCTTTTTTGGTACCTTTCTAATCTTTTTCTGACTATTTTCATTGAATAAAAATATTACTGTGGATCTCCGAGTATTCAGATGTCTTCCAATCTTTGTGCCAGATATATCCATTATGTAGCGTGAATTAATATCTGAGTGTATTCACCAATGAATTTGCACAATTAATATATTTAAATGGTAAGAGGGAAGGAATCTCTAAACAGAGATCAGTAATTTACATGGAAAAGAGAGGAAGAGAAAGCCGTAAGCTGTTGAAAGTGCGGTTGTGTTTACAATTGTAGGCGTACAAGCAGTTGTGACTAAATCTGCCTCTATATCCCGGTTTGGGTCTGTTTAAGAGCGAAAGAATAATGTGTAACGGAAAATGTACAGACCAACTGTACAGAGTGCGATGGATAATTTGTCGCCTAAGTGCAACATCAAAGAAAATAACAGAACAAGTTCATTTATACAGATTTATTTACCAAAGTTATATGGTAAGGTTTTGATGAATTTTACTCTTCACTTTATTCAATGAAGTAGCAATCAGCAAAAACAACTACACCATACGGCCTTGGAACCTATTGCAGAAAATCTTGATGAGCTCAAGTTTAAGTACGTGAAATCTGACCCTAAGAATAACTTTGGAATACACAGGAATATGTTGGTCTAGTTTATACAAACACATACAAGCGTGCTATTATCTTGAATTGTCACAATCTAGTCCTAGTTAACCATAAGAGATACATCTCCTAGATAAATATATTCGCATAACAAATAAAACCTGAATAACGGAATAGTTTATATGAAGGTAGATACAGAAGCATGTTTAAGACGCTATAGTTATATACTTTGCGATTTCACTCCAAGCAGCCCTTTACGGTTTGGAAATATTTCCAAACGAGTTTGTAACTGTATATCCTTTAGAATTAGTCATATATGTATTAGATAAACCATCTATTTCATGCATCCCTCGCCCTTTCTAAGAAGATGATGAGTGAGTCTTCGGAGGAATAGATAATGATTTTGTCAAATGTGTAGGTTAAGTGTGTCTTAATCAAATAAAAAGTAATCTTCCTTTGGTAACATCGCATAAACAAAAACTATCATGGTTTAAATGGATAATACCTTTGTTAACTCGGAATCCAGCACATATGTGGCACCCAAATTTCATGTTAGAATAGACCCAACGAGGAACCTCAAAAAGGAGCAACCAGTTGAACCTATGAAATCCTGAAAATTAGCACATGGATTAATTACTAAAATAATATTCCATGTAATAATGAACCCACCTAGAATAGAGCGAAATATTTATAGTATAAAACGACTTGAGTTAAGAAAGCATTAATGGAAATAATATAAGTAATTTGCTCGAGGCTAGAAGAATGAATTCGAGTAGGCAGCAAAGATATGCACACACATACAAAAGTTGTTCCCATAGCAGTGATAGAAGGTCAGCTGTTTAAACAAAGCTTCGGATGCAGGTAAAGAACTGAAGACACAGAGTGTTCCACCTCCGAAGATGCCCCGCTTGCATAAGGTTTAGAGAAGGTGAAAGGAAAAGAAAAGTATGGCGACCCGAACCTCTCCTGCTACGTCTTCGAAGGTGAGAGGGCATTGTCCGGCCAACAGCGCCCGGAGTTCTGCTTCTAGGCAGCGTAGGGCGATTCCCGTGAGAGTCTGGTTGTTTTGCTCACCGACCACTTATGTGGTAGTATGTGGAATGTGCGGCAGCCCTCAAACACAAGGGTTATGCTAAGATGCGCTATAAGGCCCGCCCAAACGAAGTCATTGTCGGTGAATTTCGTTGAGCTAGGTCTAGGTTCCGTTATGATTGGAAGCACGCCTGCCGTTCATCTATGACGGGGGAGGGGGCACTTCTTATAACTTTACTTATTTATCAATATCATTTATCATGTTGATTTTCTGTATTCGTATCTATGTATTATTTCAAGACAAGATGCCCCTTCAAACGTTTCTTCCGTTATCTGACTTTTCATATTCTCGAGGCTGAGATTCTTTCATCTTTAAGTTGGGTTGGCTGGGTTAATTCTTGATCTTCGATTTTATTCTTTATTGATGTATCTTCATATTAACTTGACGTATTATCTCAATGTGATGATTTCCTCCTGATGCTTCTTGATGACGTGATGATTTCTTCTTGAATTATTGATGGGATGAGTCTTCTTTGCTTCTTGATGACGTGATGATTTATTCTGCTTCTTGATGCTGTGATGATTTCTTGAGAGTTGAGACGAGTTATTCTTGCTTCTTGATGACGTGATGATTTCTTCTTTTTTGAATTCTTGATGCGTTGAAATGAGTTAGCCCTTGAAGTCGTTATCTTTCCGTTTTCCTTGACATCAGTTTTCTCTTGAGCCGATTTCTATGAAACAAGACAATTACCCAGGGACACGCTGAATTCCATCTTTATGGAACTGCTCAAGACACGTGGAACACTGGAGTGCTCGAATTATCAAACAATTAGTCTCATGTCTCATATTATTCAAATTCTCTCTTTATTGCCGGGAGATTTTCTCGAGCGATCTACGTGGATGAACTTACGATTTTGGGGGCGTGGCTTAGATGCAAACTCTGAATCACCGACTGAAACAGGCATTGAATCGCGTTTTTCGCTAAGCCGAAGCACACAGGCTTCGGTTTTCATTGCCCAAAAGTAAAGTGGTGCAAATTTGCTGCCATCCACGTCCCTCCACCCTGAACCAGACTTGTTTCTACATGTGATACGCTGGAAGTGGTGGACTCTCAACGTTTCATTGTTCTTGTATTTGGGAGGCGCATTTTTATAGCCTTATTTTCTCTATTACCCGCGCCATAGATATTATTTGATAAAAAAGTAAGACAGTGGCCCTGTTAGGGTCACTCTCTTACTTTTTTATCAATCCTATGTTCGTTCGAAACTTGACTACGCATACAAGTTTTATCATCCGCAGCCGAGCGTGTATAGGGGACATGATCTACCATAAAGACCATACCCTGACCACCGGTTCCTTCCGCATGTCACCAATTGAGAGCCTATTTGTCGATGCTTGGGAGATGCCACTCGCTCTGTACCGTGTACAGTGCATTGTTCACCCGTACACCCGAGCCCGGCGCCTCACTCAGTTGTAATGGCCTTCACTGCATCCACAGCTGATCCTGAAGGTGCCTATGACGCCAAGAGACGCCAGTCATAAGCTAAGCCCTTTTGGTTTAGGGCTAGGAAATTCCTTTGAGAGCTCGGTATTTCTTTCGTGCTTTGGCCCCCTGGTTCTGCCCAGGGCGGCACCCTGAGGGTTACCACCTTTCGCTATTTGTCGTCACGCTTCTGTTCCCTCAGTTGTACAGCTCCTAAAGTATTACGTTCGGCTTTTATTGAACACAATCCTTGTTACGCTGGAACCGTGCTGGTGTATAGGTGGGCTCTAAGCCCGTCTTTGTCTTCATAGCAGAGCTGTTCAGAATCCACCGCTTGGTACGGTAGAAAACGCAACGTCCCCCGTTCGTCGATTGGAATATGATTTATAGGCATTAGAATTTTCCTATCCCCTGCTTCGCGATATCCGTGACGCAACGATTTTGGCTAACTGAGCAAATGTCTAGACTATTTTTTGCTGGGCAGGTGGATATCTAGAAATTGCCGGTAATGAGCGCGCCGATGAGGCGTTGAAGAGTCCTCGAGCACTGGACGTCTATATCTGCGTTTTGCACTTCCTCTACCGATTACATGGCAGGAATATGGGTAGTTCTCCCAGTAGCTTGGCAAAGAAGATGGGAGAGGGTCTAGAGCAGCTTATAGTTACGTGCCATTGCACCACGACTGGTTCCATGCCCCTACCCCAATTCAGCGACGGTTTCAGGTAGCTTTCTATATGCTCTGTATTGGACACACCCTCGACATGCACTACCATTTGATTGAGTGCTCGCCTGACTCCTATTGTAAGGACTGTGATAGTAGCTTTGTGTATGATTAAAGGGTAGAATGCGCAATGTAAGCAATACAAAAATACAAGTTATTTGGGTATCTCTATGCAAAGCGTTCGGTAAAATTCTGATTGAGCAAATACGAATTCTAGCCTAGAGAATGATACGGGAGAAGAAAGTTGGGTTTAGATATGGTAAATCCTGTCAAGAAGAAGATATAAGATATATAAATTTCCTAATTGGTTCGTGGATTAAGAGAGAATTTATGATCGTGTAAATAAGGAAGTATAGTAACATTTACTGCGAACTATCATTGAGGGTGTAATACGCCTGAAATTTGCAGAGTAGAGATTTTTATAAATAAGATCAAGATAAAGGAAGTTAAAATATGTGGCAGATATCCATATAGCAATAAATCTTACTGCAGGGTTTTGGCCGTGAGGCTGAGTTAAGTGTGCTGGAGTAGAACTGTAAGAAAGTGTAGGGTATTCTGTTGTATTGTTATATATGTCTCATTTTCCCCATCGCTGTTTAATATTTTTACGTTTAATGATGTTTGTTTTTAGAGAAGCTCGAATGCCAATAAAGAATGTTTAAGGGGACTGCTGTAGCAATGGTTGAAAGAGATAGCATATTGATGAGAAATAGTGTTTGTTGTTCTCTACTCTGGTATATGCTAATGATTAGATGTTATTAGCTAAGAGTAGAAATAAAATGGACTGCGTAAGCCTTAAGCGGGTTGATAAGTCAATATAAAGAAAAATAAAGATATGGTATTAAGAGTTTCGATGGGTGGGTGGAGGGGATTGATATTAGAGTGTATAAATATATCGTGAATGAGTGTTACAGCTGAATTATATTGAGATTAAATGCTTTTGAAAGGTAAGAGAGTCAAAGGGGCAATAAGATTAGTCATGAAAAGATTTCAGTTCCTGCCTGAGAGGTTGGAACCAACTTAGGCATTCGAAGAAGTAAAGCTCTCTAGAGCTGTAGAAATGGACAATAGGAAAAAGATGTATGATATGCGATAGTTAGATACAATGTTAAATAACTCTAGAAGATATATATGTTGTGTGAGGGGATGCCTTCGAATGACTAGCGTGAGAGGAAGATCCGTCTGAAAACACCTTTCAGCCTCTTTGCTCTAACCCACGTCCTCAATGGTTTGGGTAGTTTAGAATCTTTAAGAAAGAAGCAGTCCCACGCTGATTGACCCGACTCAGCTGTAGTTTGACGCTTATGAACAAGCTCCCTTACCAATCGTTCCGCTAGCAGGACTCCGCCCCCGACGGACTGTTTTGCCTCTGCCAGCCACCGTGGTGGATTGTCTTCCTATCTGCTGGTATTGTTGTTGCTGCCCATACTGGTAATTCGGAAAACCAGCTCTAGCCTTAAGAGCGTTTGCGTTCAATATAAGTTTAGTATCCAGCTTTGTCCCCTGTGCTAGTTTGTTAGGTGTCGTGATAAGTTGCTTCTTCGACATAGCCGGAAAGGGCTTGGGTTACTCTAATGAGTTCCCAACATTAACTATGTAACGAAAGGAGAAGACATTGTCATAGAAGAATAGTCACTATTTCACTGCACTAAAAGCAGCATGGGAGTAAAACACTGCCAGGATGATCCGGAGAGCGAGAATGTTTTGATGACCGTGCAGCGAGAGTTAAAGAACAGACTAATAGGGTTTCCCGCTACCTCAGTCCTTTTCTAGTCAGAGGGGGGGTTTCCCCCACTATGGTACTCTTTTATTTCGAAAATATAAAAGAGGTTTTACATAATTTTTATTTCAAAAGTTATATCAATTTAACTGTTATTGAAGAAAGATTTTGGAAAAATGGCAAAAATTATTTTGACCGTGCACCGGCGGTCAAAGAACAGAGTAATAGGCTTTTCTGCTCCCTCGGTCCTTTTATAGTCAAAAAATGATCATAGAGTGAGATGGCTAAATAGGATTTGGTCCGAGGACTCTCCGGGAAACCCAGTCAGCAGGATTTTTGTAAGTTTTAATATATAAAAATTTAATGGAGGAATAGTGAACGGTTTTAAAAAGTACAATGAGAGAAATAGAGGATAATAACCATAGGAACGCTTTGGGAAGTTTACTTCCCATAATATTATAAAGGAATGCAATGTTATCTGAGTAAATATGAGCCCTGGGATAAAGGATAAGGGAGACCAGGGTGGCGAGATACTATAGTAACTATATATTTGAGGGTGGGTGAAAGTAGGAGGCAGGCCAAAAAAGGTTGGAAAAAGCAAATTTTATGCCGATGCCCCTGAGGGAGGCGTCTCAAAATATTTTCAACCTATTGGGCAGTGAAAACTTCCAAGAGATCTTATGAGTATGGAGAAATGGTTTAATAAGATTACACCAAGTGTTTTGAAGTAAACACAACTGAATACAAAAGAACCGATCTCTAAGGAAATTTATAACAAAATATATAAGTCCAGAATTTCTATCCTAGTATAGACGCAAAAATTATACAAAAAAGCTACATAATAAGTATAAAGCAGTATTCTTCGCATCTACACTGTGCTACAAATTCCTGATCGCTCTATCGCTTCCAATAGCATTCTGCCACCCATGCCTAGGCTAAACGCCCCTTAATAGAAATATAGCGAAGTTTCACAAACGTTTTTAGTAGAAATATGTCTGTAAACTCCTGAACCTACTCTTCCTGACGTTGCATTTTTTGCCATAAATCGTGCTATATAATGTCACTCGTTGCGTTTTGGCAACATTGATTTTTTTAATATAATATATTATTAAAACTGAAGATAACTATATAAAATAGGTTTATGGCGGTTATGCGCATATATTTCAACATATATAACACTCATAACTCAACGACGAACTTCAATTTTTTTCGGCATAAATGGGTTAAGTCATGGCCTGGGAGATATTCGCGCGTTACCTGCCCCGATACTGAGATATCCAGGTACGCTCAATTTTGGATTTTCTAGTTTTGGGATAAAGCTGACCTCCTCTTTTTTCCTTAACTTTTTGAGGTAGGGTCATTCTTGGGTGCTCGAGTGAGCGGTTCTTCCATCGGCACCAGACAATACATATTTGTGTTATTTGATTTGTTTGTTGTTCCTAGTTGTTTTTTGTTACAGTTTAGGTTATTGCTTGCGTTTATTTTTTGTCATTTTATTTTTAATCTATGGATAAATTAATTGGGTTTATTAATTTCGGAGAATAAACCCTTACTGACATTAGTCTGTTCGGTGCCTTCGAAAACAAAACATTTACTTCATACCTATAATTTCAACAATTGCCACATTTACATGATGATATCCAAAAAAGTACAGTAACCTACCTTTAAATACAAGAGAGAAACCATAGGACTTTGTACCGATTTATTGCAAAACCAGGTTTTGTAGAAGACACGCGTCTTCTTTGAAACGCTCGCAAACTAATAAATACAGACAGATGCTTAACCTAAGTAAACACTAATTTTAAAGCCATAATTTAATCAGGTGGCTCGTATGAAACGACAGTTCTGAACAAAGGTCTGATGAGTCATGGGCTTATCTAAGGATTAGTGTTAAATTGCCCATCGGAAGAACTGAAGCTTAGATTTTCTTTTATAAAGGCTGACTCTGATAAGCCTATTCTATTAAAGTAAGAATTAATTATTTTTAATTCACCTTCTTCATTCTCCTCCTCCTCCTTCACATTCATCTGAGGTTGTATCATCCGATGACCACTTATTGAAGTCATTATTACATTACAAAAATTGTAAATTAATTTAAATTGAAGGAGGTAGAAAATAATATCAAATTATTTCTTCCTCAAAATTGAGTGAATTCTTCGAGAATGAGATACAACGCTTAGTTAAAAGATGAGAGAGCTGTATCAATAATCCTGAAATCTAATTTGCAGATTAAAAGTAAATTTTGGTTACGAAAAATTGGTTTAGAGTTAGTAAATTAAACTATTTTATATAGTACTTAATAGAATTATTCTTAAATGTGTTTGTTCAGCCTCCCTTCTAAATTAAAATGTGAATCCAAGTTTTTTGGCCTCAAAAGTTTAGATTATCAAACATTAAATATGCAAATAATAAAATCATTTATCAATTGAGTCCTTATCTGCCAAACCTTTCTCTACTAGAGTGTGTCCACAAAGATACTCTGTAGTAGAAATATATAGTCCCACCAGGATCACAGTTGCCAGTGAAAGTCAATTTGAACCAAGTACGCAAACTCCCAAGCACTGGTGTGCATAGCAAGAGCCGAAGTTGCTAAACCTGTTCGTATATGTCTTGGTGGCTTGGAGGGGGGAACAGCAAATGACTGTAGAACAGTATCACTTTTAGCTCTTTTTATAACATATCATGAAAATACCGTCCCCTTACCCCGAAGACGAATCCTGACTGTTTTATCAACTACGACCTTTAATATGATGGTTGTTTGGGCCACAATGAGAGTCTCTAACCACTGTAATCCTGGCTAGAATATCTATTTTTGGATACGCTGTATATAAGATATATCCTTCCATTTGTTCGCAATCCTGTGATTAAAGCCTCTTTAATATAGAGAAAAACGCACGTATTCATATTTTATTTTAGCTGCAAGAAATATATATGATTTTCCATTACAACTGCATATATTAAATGCATTTAAATTTTCCTTTTTGCTGCTAATCTATTGACTTATTACTTTATATATTCCATTAACTTCTACATGAAAAATCCTTTGTAAAGTCACAGAGAAAGAGGGGAAAATGGGGGAAAACGATATGGCTTTCAGATCGGATCCCTAAACATAAATTTTGTAACATTAATTCAGAATACTGATTTATTCACGAAATTTAATTTGAGACAGCAAATGTAAGGTACAAATATAGATTGTTGTATCGGATAATGGAAAATATGATAAATGAATCGTTTATTATTGGATTACTCAGTGGGAATATTGTGTTTAACATGAAAGCAATCATTGACTAAAGCCATGGGTAGTTTGGGCGATATATTTCTCTACCTTTGCAATGAGCCTTTTACCTTCTGCCATCCAATAGAGCATAATAGAAAAAGATTAATGCTTTATAATTTGTTTTAGTATTAAACAATGGAACATTTTATAGTTACCTAAAGTCTTTTGAACTTTGGTAAGCACCAACCTAAAAAAATTTAGGTCTATTTTTACCTTGCAAGAAAATCAAAATAAAACAAATATACAGCCAATATTCTTTAAGAATAAATTGACTAGGAAAAATAATACATTTAAAAGTGTGATTTAGTTTCAGTTTTTAAGACATTTTACTCTGACATGCGGAGTGTTTAGGATACAGGCGCATTTCTACAACGTAAAATGGAGTCATCATACTTACCACAGTGTTCATTTAGCTGTTTCTTGTCTCATTGCTCATTCGCGTCCAATTTCTCTTTCATGTGCTATATTGTAATATAGTCTGCAATGCAAGGTTTCTGCACCTTTGTTTCTGTCTTCAAAATTGTTTTGAAAGGCAGAAAATAAATATGGCGAAAGCCCTGTGGTGGTTGTTATCACCCGCAGAACTTGCATTTGCTCCTTCTTCTTTATATATATATATATATATATATATATATATATATATATATATATATATATATATATATATATATATATATATATATATATATATATACACACACATATATATATATATATATATATATATATATATATATATATATATATATATATATACTTAGGTACTTTGGGGCTTAGGGCCGAAGTTGGTTGAAGACTGTTAGTCAGAGGGGAACTTGTATGAATCAAGTGGGGATAGTTATTATTAACTTTGCGGGGTCCTTTTTAAAACAAATATTTCAGAGTGCAAGTTGGCCAAAGATTAACTGGTATCTCGTACGCGTTGTAGTTGCAAAAGAAAAACGATGACGAAAATATATCTTTCTAAGAACAAAATGATATTGTTATTTAAACAAAAATTGGGTTTAAAGGGAATGTTGCGCAGGCGGGGTTAAAGGTCCTCCGAGATACAGGTAGGTTAATTAAGGGAATAAATAGGTCAGATTGTGTTTGGTGATTTAAAGAGGTATTTTGAACCGGAGCGTTTACACAAACATTGGCGCAATGGGGTAAGCCAGATTCAAAATCAATCTGGAGGCAGCAACGGTTACGATTAGCTTACGTGCTCGTTGCCGAAAAGGGGCCAATTCGGATACGATGAATGAAACGGAAGAAGTCAGGTTACCTCTTGCTTCAGACGAGGAAACACTTGTCGAGACTTCGGAGTTTGAAATCCTCGTCAGGTACTTTCCGATTGACTATGGCAGAGTTCACTGATGTTGATACTTGCCGATTGAGTGTGGAAGATTCACGGATGGGGATACTGGCCGATTGAGTGGCTGGGGGGTGGGAAAGTAGGTCGAAGTTTAAGAGTGCTGCTCTCTAAACTCAGTTGAAGGGTTATATAGGCGGCTGGTGAGGTGGCTCCAGTCACGCGCGCGAATTTGGGGCAAAGTCCCGACTCCTTCGGAAGGAAGGGGATTCGTGATAACGTTGGTTGGAATGTCTAACGGATTTCAATCTTAGAGGGGAAAGCCAGAATGTTTGCGGAGAGGTGGCCGTGGGAAGCGATGACATCAGTCCCTAGGCATATACACTGGGACGTGTGATAACGGCGTAGGCCGCCTCCTTGCCCGGGTTCAGCCATGCTTTCACCGCTCCATGCGGTAATCTCAGAATCCACTTGGGTACAAAAGTACACGTGGTCGCCATTTGACTTTATTCTGCTACAATCATGTAAGATTGTTGCTTCTCAATGGGGTGAGGTGGTTATCTAAGAGGAGTGGCTTGAAAAGATTTAGGAAACTGTTCAATATTCTTAGCGATTATCTACATGACAATCTTGAAAAATATGACACTGGTAGAGTAAAAATCCAAGATATTTGGTTTCATTACATTTTTTAATTATCAGAGAAAAATGTTTCTGCAAAAAATGAAAACAATTTTTTTGGCATAATAAGTGCACGGTAAGTAATGCTGCTGGTCTTATTATTGTTAATCATTTGAAAACACTAGTAGGTGATTTCGATTAGAAATTTTCAAACCCGAACGAAAATAGTTCCTATCATGAATAACAACCATTCCTAGTGGACATCTCTGATGTAGCCATGCAGTATCAAGAAGAGCTGCCATTAATACAAAATGATGAATCTGTTCAAACTCTCTTCAAAATTTAAAGAAGCATAATGTTGCTATGTAATGAGATGGAGACGATATACCCAAATGCATCAAGTTTAGCAAGACAACTACTATTGCCATTTCCGTCTTCATATTTGGTAGAATGTGGCTTCATTGGTGTAACCGTCTTGTTAATGAAAAAAAAGAAATTGACTTGAAATAAAACAAGGTCTGTGACCAAAAGTCGCATGCTCTCACTTATTCTAATTTATGACCTTACGACCTTCAAAACTTTGAATAATTCTCGGATTAACCTTGGGAGGACCTTGACAATTGTATCATTCGAAAGAACATGTAAAACAACATGAGAGTTTTCAATTTTCGTTAGAATAAGCCGAATAGTCATGATGTTATTGCTAAAACAAAATAATTCCCGGGTAACTTTGGGAGCACCCTGGCAATTATATCATTCAAAGGAGAATGTAAAACAACATCTGGGTTGTAAATTTGGTTAGAATTGGTCAAAGAGTTATAATGTAATTACAATAAAAATAAAAGGTAATCGGAGACCCACCGACCGACATAATGAGATGTCACGACTAAAAAGGAGGAAATTTAAGGTTTAAACTAACAAATTTCATCCCCTGAATAAATGCACTTTGACCTAAACATCAGGCGTTTCATTAAATTATTTTGTTAAGATTTATATATTTTTACTTATAGTAGATTTGATATTTTGAATTATTTTATTTCGTTTGAAAGATTATATATTTTTTCGAATGATTTATTTGTGTAATTAACTTTACAAACAGAATATAGTTTAATTCTTACATCAAGGGGGATAGCAAATTTTAAGAAGCTGAGGTAAGGCATGGAGCATAAAAGGTTGGGAAACACTGCATTAAGTCAATTCACAATCTTAAGATTAACTTCAAAAACCTAAAATCCTTTCGACTTACCATTGGAGGTGTAGATAGTTCTAAACCGATTATATTCTCTATTACACTCCATTTCGAGCCAATTTTCTTAATTTTAAAGCATTTTTCTTTTATTCAGGAGATCTTGTCATTTGTTTCATAATCATCCTTGTGCGATAATATGTTGTAGACTGCGACCTAAGAGAAACAGATCTCTGGCACCGGTGAAGCAGTCTGTTTATAATCTCGATATGAACCAGGTCTTTTTTTTTTATCTGCTATAGCCAAGTTGATTAGGTCTACATACAGTCCATTGAATTTAGTCACGCAAATCTTTAGTGCGGATAGCGTCTCTACTCTACAACACATTTTCCTTTCTCGACCACCTCTTTATTCCTACACCTTTCTGTATCTCCAGCTAAAGATACGTAATAAACCACATATGACCGGTTTGCATTTTGAAAGACCAGTAAATGAGTTATTTTGGAACTTTTAACTACAAACGTTAACCGAAGTAGCGGAATGTTCTCCCGGCTCGAGTTCCAAAAAAGAAAGCTTGGTTCGCTAGATTGACTTAAACTTTATCACATGGCCATACGAAATGATGCCTTTTCTCTTTCCATAAACACCAACTTGTTTCTAGGAGTAACTCTTCTTTTTTCTACTTAGGATTAAAGGCCGCGCTAGGGAATATCCTTTGTAGTTTAGTAAATAAGGGACATAGAGAGATGGCCCTTCCTCAATATCTCACCTGGATATCCAACCTCCTTATTATTACATACCCTTGTATACCTTTTTTCATTTTTCCATTATTATCAAGATAGGTTCTGGTGGCAAAGCGCACTTAAGGCCTCTTACCAGAACTTGGCCTATTGGTAGGTTTTCCCGTGAGGTCTTTACCTGCTTCCTTTGCCGAAAGCCTGGAAGACAAGCTATTGGAGATATTTAGTTGGGTGTCCTATGATTACCGATATCTCCTCACCAATTCCATTTTACATCTTAGATACAGTGCCCGCGAAAAGTATCCGATCACTTTCGAAATTTGTATTTTTAACATAAAAACCTGTTTAATATTGATGAACAGTATATTAGTATTTTGTTACCTTTCCTTTAGATTTGATAACTTGACGTATGGCCCTTGGCATGGATTTAATCATGTTTTGACAACTTCCACTGATATTTCGTTGCACCATGCCTTTATGATGGCCTCTTTATTTTTTACGACTGAGCCAGTTTCTTGGTCTTTAACCTTATTTTTATTATTAGTCATAATTATTTCAGGTGAGTCAGATATGGGCTATTACCAGGATAATCAAAATATTAAATTTATTGTCAGTAAGTCATTTTGTCACAACTTTAGCCTTGTGAAAAGGTGCCCCATCATGCACCAATAAATGTATTTTTTTACAAAATGTGACATGTTTATTACGAACTTTTCATTAATAAATTGTTTCTTTGCAGCATAGCGATATGGTAATCCGAGTTTTTCTTGTAGCCGCTCCTGGATAATTCGTTCAGAAACATCAGATAATAAATTTTTCATATTAAATTTGAGTTCTTTCGCAATTATTGTGAGATTATTCACTACTAAACGTTTCATAAACATCTCCCTTTCGCAAATTTCTTTTCTCGGTGTGCCATATCGTTTTGTAGGTACAGGCGTAGATAGGTTAACTTTGCTTTTGCACGTGAAACCCATAAATTAACAGTACATTGTGCTCTGTTTAATTCATTAGCTATCTATCTGAGATTTCCTACATTTATAAAGAGCAACAATAGCACATCAACAATCACTCTCGAGTTGTTTTTTAGCACAAATTAGAAATAAATTTTATTTAGACCACTTACTGTAAAATATCCGAATATAATAACGAATGGCAAAAAACATTAAATCGGACAAATTTGACACACGATCACACGCAGCAAACGTTACCATAATATTAACTTAAGATTGCATTAGAAAACTGTCATATCACAACATTATATTATAGATACTAGATGGTGCTAAAACAAATAGAAACTAAATTATGCGTCTTCAAATATCATTGAAAATAATAACAATTTTGAGGGTGATCTGATACCTTTCGCGGGTACCTTAGCTATGCTGGTGGACTCCACTTTTATTGATTAATGTGCAATGAAATAGTTGCCTATACCGCAAATCAGTTCGGCACTACTTTCTCTGCGTCAGTTTTCCTTTTTATATCTGTATCATGTCTGTGCTTTCCAGAAGTACGAACTGATCTTTGGTGCGATTTGGAGGATGAGATTCATGCTATGATTCACTTCTCCCCCCAAAATATCATGTTTTGCGTAGGTGCCACTTAAGATCACCTTGCTAGTGCTTGGAGTGAAGGGAATGATAGCATTTCAGGTGATTATTGAATTCTCTATCTAATTTTGTATGTTTAGGTAAGTTGCTGTAGGATTTAAGCTCATTTCTGGCCTCCTCATCGCCGTTGACTTGTACTACTTGTAAAACTTCCTGACAATTCGCATACCTTACGCTTCATCGGTGGTCAACCAAGTGTGATACGGCATTTAGACTCAAAGCATATGCCTAATGCAGTATTAAAGCGACACAAAATATTATACCGAGGTGAATTTCGTCAAAGGATGGGCTATGCATGGTATCTTTGTAAGCTTGCCCATTTCTACGCGGGAAAACGTATTTTCAATTAACTGGAATATTCCTATTGCAGATATATGAAAGCGCATCGGAATAATTTGTGGGAAGTTCTAACAACTCCAAAATCTTTTCCTTTAAAAGCACGGAAGTGTAAACCACGCATTCGTGTCTGAATACTTTGTGACCGGTTAATCTGACCACTAAACTTTAGCCCCCAAAAGCAAGACATCTCCTGAAAAATGATATCTGCTAGACATTCCTTCCGGGGAAGGACTAGAGATGCCTACGATACTGCATATAGATTGAGTAAGATGGAGACTCTCGAAACAATGGAGACAACAGGACGGCTTGTACTCTTCGTATCTATTTCTTGCGAGATTCTTAATTTCGAGTGCTTGTTTGAGAAGCTTTCTCTGTTACAAAATAGCAAGATAAATGCATCTCGAAGCAAAAGTGTTCACAGAGTATATAGGTTTGCCGTTCGAATCAGCTCTCATCATAGTGGTACTGCCAGAAATTATTCTCGCTACGTTCTACGTAGATGGCATAAATGCCTACCCTAGAGCATCAAATCCAGCAGGCACGGTACCGCAAATCTCGCTTCCCGTAAGCGTAAGGATTTCCGTTGTGCAATTCTGTATCTAACCACGTCTGCACTCAAATCCTGACTTGTTCCTAAGTGTTGTTCACCTGGATGTGGCTTAGTTGAACTTTTTCCTGGGTCTTGTTTTTGACCCACGTCTCACCTGAGCAACCGATATACAAGCCTCAGAGTTACTTATACCTGTCATGAACATTCTTTCTATTCCGTGAGGTTCAGTACTTGGGGAGCTTATAGGACTACTTGCTATTTTTCAATAACTTTTCTTTGTTCTTTAAAGCTAGCATACTGATCGGAATTTAACGAATGCGCTTCCAAGCATTAGTTCCTACAGGCAGATTTAATAGAACATACTGGTCTCCCTATAGTCTACAGTGTCTTCCCTACATCCATCTATCGAGAGCCTAGTCAATGTTAAAGAGATGCATCTTAATCTCTGAAGTACTCAGTAAATAATGCGCTAGTGCGCTTCAGCCTAGCATCTCAATTACTTGCCAAAGGTTCTTATTTCATCAGGTTACAATCTTGCCCATGCCTATACTATCGTAAGACACCAGTTATACCTTAGAATTGCGGATTTAAGTCAAGGCAACTCCTTTGAAAGCTCGACATAGCTTTTGAGACGTTGATGCGTTAGTTCTGGCCATGACGCCAGCCTGGAAAGTAATACGTATGAAAATTCTTCGCCACCCTTCTGTACCTACATCTTCTTCGGTGCTGGCACAGAACGTTCTTGCTTTTTGAAGCCTACGACCTTCACCCTTGAGCCGTTCACGTGAATATAGAAAGGATTAGCTTTAACGCCTTTCTTTATTGTTAAGTCGTGTGTAGTTTACTTGGCGCTTCATCTGTCTTTACGGCAGAGCTGTTAACATCTTACCACACGAAGGAAAGATTGTGATACATAGCAACTCATAGGATGCCGTATATGCTCTCAATGAAAATTACCTTATTGTATCCGTGACGCCCCGGTTGCTGGCAGCGAGCCTCGAGGATTTCGCAAATTCTTCAACAGGTTTCCAACTGTCTATGAAGGGATTTCGTTAAATTTGTGAAAGGGAAGCATCGACATTGGATGTCCCAGTCTGTCGGATTATAGAGCAAGTTACCTCTCCTGGTAACGGAACAGCTGGGGTTGCTTCTGCTTGTCCCTTACACTCGGGAACATTTCATGCAAACAGAATTGTGGCATTTGGTAAATTTGATGGCTGAAAACGCCTTCATTATATTTGAACTATAGGCTGATTGGAGCATGATCTGGCCCAGGAGGAGGTGGGCCTTCCTTCCACATCTTTTTTGTTTTCTTTTTCTTTTTTTAATTTATTTTGGGGGGAGTGGTTTTCTGCTATTGGTTTTTAAATAATTCGCCTCAGTGTAGAGTAAAGAATATTTTTATAATTGAGTAATTTCGGAGGCTAGGGACTTACTGAGTGTCTTCCTTATAAAAGCCTTTTAAAAATTAACTTTGAATCTTTGTATTATTTCTGCAATATTAAGCTTAAAGGTATACAATAGTTAATCAGCGGCAATATTCAGAGTTAATGAAGTTTGCTATTTCATTTTGTTATCCTTAACCTTTTCCTCAATTTCTACTCTATATAAAGGTCTACAAAGTTCCTTAATTTCTATATTCATCACTTTTCTTCTTCATTAAATAAATCTTCCTTTGGCACTCATACTTGGCGTTAATATTTCCATATATAGAATGAAAAATAATCTTGTAAATTGTTATGTTGCCACGGGTTCTGCAAAATTATTACCTTTAAAGTATATGCAAGAAGTCGATCATATACATTAGAGTGTGTTATTTTTTCAACTTTCTAAGATTAAAATTGTGTAGCAAAGGTTTTTTCCTTTTCATGCGCATAGAAGAAAATTGCAAAGAAAAGTGAAAAGTAATAACCGTTACCTACATAAATCGTGGCCTCAAATTTCCCAAATCAATTAAATTTCAATTAAATGTACTGCATTTCTATTTTCTTTCAAATGCAGGATGAGACATTGAATTACTCCATTTCAATGAAATTCTAGGACATTTTATTAGTCATTAACTTTTGCACAATATAGTATACGGGCGTTGTAAACAGCTCAATTCCAGTTTTAACTTGTATACACGGTTTCAGTACGACGTGTACGCCACTCGAGTGACGAGTTAGTCTCCTTTCAGTTTTCATTCAAAAAGGTAGTGTTCAGTCCCCTTTACTTGTATCCCCTTTCCCTGACGGATACCTCTTATTAATTATAGTAAGTATCTCATAAATATTATCTAATGAAAGCTGGTATTATTTTTATTACACTAATTTTTTATCTCTGACTAAAAAGTAAAAACTTAGAATGGTTCACTAAATTATCTATGTTTGACATTATTTTCAGATGGTGAAACACTGTCGAAATTGAAGATAAGAAGTCAATCATCACATTTGAGTCTTCTAGTGGGTAACTGGTATGCGTTCCTGTATCACAACTTCCACCCGTGAGAGATATATTAAAATTGCGAATTTTTCTTTGCGACCAAAACATCCAAGACAGAAGAAACTATACTGACAAATAACTCGTAAATAACATGATAGATCCGTTTCTGTATCAATAGAAAAAAGCTAATGCCCTTTTATAACGCCTGTTATCAATTAGCATTGCAGCATTAAAGTCAAACTTATTAAATTGTGTCATAAAACCATCGGAAGAGGAAATTTGGCATAGAAAAACTAATTCCTTCAAAAACTTGACACACTTTTTGACATCGTAATCTGCAACTGCAGAAAACAAATTTGTTCTAAAAATAGCTATTCTACTACAGGCAAAACGTGAAACCATTCCCACAATTAATGTATCTGTCGTCGTCAGAAAAAGATTCCTATTCTAGGATTGGCCTTCGTAACTACCTAGAAGACGAAGAAAGTAGGTAAAGACAGAGTGGTTCAATTGAGTGAGAAAAAACAAAAAATCAGAGTAAAGCAGCTAAGAGAGTAAAAGAAATCGGAGAAAGGGAACAGAGAAATAAAACTAAAATGGATGAAATCACTTGGCAAGAAGAACTTCGCGAAGAAATTTTATGTTACGAGGGGAGGTCAACAAGTTTTGCAATTCTGGTATAAGGAAACGATATATGAGGAAAAGTTTTTTATTATTTTTGAATATAACTACCCTCGACTTCAAAGCACGCAGTGCAGCCTTCAGCTGGCGGAATAAAAAGTAGTCGCTAGGGGCCATATCTGGACTGTAGGGGAGATGGTTGAGCTCCTTGAATCAGCACTCACGCAGGGCAGCTTGTAGAACTCTGGTCTTGTGGCTTTGACGACGTTGAAGTCGATCATGGGGCATGAGGTTTCTAGGGACCCAACGGGCAGAGAACTTGGGCATGGCCAAATTGTCGTGGATGATGTTGATAACACTTTCATGTGATATTCCAAGTTTTTGCTCGATTTCTTCGACCTTCACCTATTTATTTTCAAGGATTTTTCTATCCACACGGGTCACATTGTTCTCGTTGGTCACGTCTGACGGGCGTCCTGGACGGGGGTTATCTTCAAGGGACTTACGACCATGGCGGAACTCCCTATTCCAGCGACTAGTGGCTCCATAGGAAGGGGCGGTGTCGGTGTAAACTGCAACCATGTGTTCATGGATCTCTTTTGCAGTCTTGCCTTCCTTGGTCAAAATTTGATCACTGCGTGGTGCTCAACCTTGTTCATTGTTGAAAAATTTGTGACTAACGATCTGCTATCAGCTACTGCTTCTTAAATAGACAAGGCAGGTCCATTCGGCTGTAGGTCCTGACTTGTCATAACATGTCCTAAAAGCCCCACAAACAGCCATCCCCTTTCCTCTGTTTTGCCATACCGATTCGCAAAAATTATTGACCGCCCCTCGTATCAGATATCTTGAAAAGATGCATTTGAAATACAAGAGTGGTGAGGACTAAAAGACGCCAGAGGACAAGTAATGTGAAAAATTAGTGAAATCTACTCCACGAAGTATAATTACTGTAATTTTATTTCTTTACGATAAATGAATAATGACATTAAATAAATCATTACATTATAGTTTTGGCAGGGCTGTGCATATATAAATAAATATATATATATATATATATATATATATATATATATATATATCTATATAAATGAATCACGGGTAAGGGAAGGAGGAACTAAGTACCGTTAGATTAATGAACAGTTTTTGGCGAGGAGATATTTTATAATTTTGAATTTGTTTTATCAATATTGTTTCAATTCTAAGAGTTTTAGTAGTTTTATAAGCATTTGTAAAGTCAATATCCCCATGATGTGCATATATGCCTTTAATAAATATCTTAGTTTCCCGTATATAGTATTTATTAGAATTATTCCATGAAATAAGTTACACTTCAAACTATTGTTCGCATACTTCTTCTTCAAAGACACTTCTTATTACTAGTTATATTTAAAATCTATCATCATAATATTCGTATATGTGGCAAATTCCTTTAGTTTGGAATGTTCTGGATCAAAACATAATGTAATATAGGCTTTGCTGGGAGCGTTCATGTTGTTATTAGAACAATCATAATTATGTCTAACTCTGGAAATGCATTAATCATTAAAAGTAAGGTATACAAAAAACATCCATAACATATAGTCAAGTTAGTCTTGAAGGATACAAGGCTACCCTCCTTAAAGTAGATAATGTTTGGCTCTTCCCTCTTTCGAAAATTATTAATCTAATTTGTTCATGTGTAACTGGTAATGTTTTCAATTGCGGATACTTTATTCAAAGCCAATTGTATGATATTACCATGGGCAATCTCTTTTTCGCGATTTTTGGCAATTTATTTATGAAAGATTTGAAAAAGAAATACAACTACAAATTAACCCCTTTCCTTTGTTTAGCTTTAGATACGCGGTTAATATATTCACTTGCTGGCTCTATAATAATCTTGCAAACTTTGATAGTTTCTTTAAAAATCACAATAACTTGCATGCCAGTATTAGATTTAAGGTCAAGTGGGAATCAGACCACTCTTTGTCGTTCAACAATACCAGAATTGTTACAATAAACGGCTCGATAATACATTCTCTATACCACAAACCGATGATAAATTAGTTAAGAAATCCGTCATCTGAACATAAATTTTATTAGCTTATGAAATCTTTATGCTTTTTCCCCTACAAGAGGAACTTAGCTTTACTAATTATATGTTTATTGATTTGAAAAACGAGTCATGGTTTATTGAATTATATTAGGCCAGAGCTACTCAGATGTAGTAATGATTTGATAACATCAAGAACGTTTCCACCAAAACCTTCATTATATTTTCTATTGCCTCAGACCTTTGTAAACTAATAACAATATGATAATAAATTTTAAATATAACCAGTTATAAAAAAGTATTTTTCCAAGATAAGCCATGTAATCAAAAGTCTTGAGAGTATTTTATTTCGTGGATAATTGCAATAAATCTTATGACCAGGAAACTACGAACCTAAATGAAGGGATATATGCAAAATAAATGAGATAGAGATAAGAATTGGAACTTTAGGTTCGAGTTTGTAAAAGCCACTCAAGTAATTAAATCACAATATTGATTATAATGATGACAAACTAGTCTAAACGGGCGATAATTATTACCTAAAGCCGTGTAAGTCATAATTAAGTTAATCAACAAATTCCATATGCCTGAGGACTCAGTTATATTTAAAAAAGTTAATAAAAACTCTCGAGGAGCAAAACTTGCTATGAAAATCGTCACAATTATAGCTCTTCCTTAATCTATACATCTTATGTTTCCCTTTCCCTTCCCTGTGATTCTTTAACTAACCTCTCCTATATATAAATCCTTTCCGTCTACAAAATTCTCATTGTAGAGCTGAAGATGCTAGTAGATACCAAAAGTAGTCTTGTAATGTAATGAACTAATTTGACTTAAGTGTGGATTATATATATATATATATATATATATATATATATATATATATATATATATATATATATATATATATATTATATATATATATATATATATATATATAGATATATATATATATATATATATATATATATATATATATATATATATATATATATATATATATATATATATAAATATTGTTAAGCTTTTGAGCAAATGCAACGTTATGAGTTTTAACTAGTTTTGAATTAATTTGTGAGGCGAGAAATAATACTCACAAAAGACATAATTTATTCCTCGACGTGATTCGACCCTAGTAGGTCACCTTGATGGAATGAGCAGGAATGGAATGATTGATTGATTGGTGTAAAGAGTGAGGAAGTGTTTATTAGATAAAATAAAGGTTGAAAATAACTTTATGTTTGCCCTGGTGAGGAGGGCCTCTCGCATTTTTCCTTTTTCTTCTTCTTTTAACATTTACTCTCCCTCAGGGCCACCAGTGTTATCCACTGGCGGCTAGATTGGTCGTGCAGGGGACCGTTTGTTACCTTTCTTTATTCTCTCTCTCTTTCTCTCCCTCTCTTTGGTTTGATTTTTACCATATATATATATATATATATATATATATATATATATATATATATATATATATATATATATATACATACTGTGTCTTCCTTCATGGCCTTCAAGCCTTTCAAATATTATTTTGCTAACCTTGTTATCTCTTGATTTTTATTTTTTTAGAACTTTTTAGAGGGGTGGGGCTTTGTGTGCACTTCGACTCTTTTTATTTGTTTCTTTGTTTTTGTAATTTTCCCTTATTTTGTTGGGCACTTCGTCTCTTTTGTTGGACATTTTGTTGCCTTTTTTTCTGTTCAGGTTTGTTTTTACTTAGGCGGCTTTTGCCTAGTTTTTGGGAATTTTCCTTCTCAGGTAAAAAGATCATGTTGGACTTCCAAAGACCATAGCCTTCCTGTTGGGAATAATGCTCTCCCGGTGACAAGTCTAATTTTGGTTTGCGGAATTTCTAGATTTTGTTCAATAATCGTGAGTATATCGTCTTCTACCTTTTCCTAGGTTTTTCTCTCTAGCTTCTAGAGTTCCATATTGAATGGCTTTATTCCTCCTGCTACGCTTAAATTCCATCTGCCTAATATGTTCCATCCTGCGCGCGCCAGCCATCATCAGAGCAGGTTTGTTCTGCACTGTCTGAATTTGTTAGATAGATGCAGAGCTAGCAGCCTGCGTTATCACTACAGGGTACACAAGTGTTTAGCACACCAGGGCAATGTACAGCTTTTTGATGTTGTTGGAACTGAGGCTTTTGGAACTTTACAGTTTTCCAGGCTCTTTTTAGCTAGGGAGAACTTGTTTTTATACGACCCTTATACCCTGTTGTTGCGAAAAACATACCTAGTACGATAACCTCAGTGGTGTACTAATAGAGGTCTTCGTTAGCTATGACGTTATCAAGTTTCCTGCGGTTTACTGGAAGGATCTGTAACTTTCTGTGGTTGATCTTGATTCTCCACATATTCTCAAATCGATTGATGATTTAACCTTAGCGTGCCTATACGAACTGGGGACAATTTAATTGGTATCATCTGCCAGCTGCAGATACATCACATCCTCCACCCCACTAAATGAAGCAAGTAGTTCCAATGAGTACACTAGGTCCAGAATTGGACTCGGAGAGCTACCTTGTGAAATACCCGCCTCAAGTTTAAAATTTGGTCATTTGAAGCCCTCGATCAAGCAAAGGGCTCTCCTCTCCATGATGTAATCACAGAGGACCCTTTGCAAGATGGGATTTGCTGTAGGACTAAGATATTTTGTTCCAGACCTCTGAACCAAATATTTTTTAAGGACTTCTGTACATCTTGCAGCACAAATTTTCCCGATTTTTCTTCAGTTCAGAAACAATTGAGTTTTTCCTTAAGAAGCGCGAGAGCTGTATCTGTGCCCTGTCTCAAACGGAACTGGTGTGATGAGGGCTTTGGGTTTCAGCACAGTTATCTGGTTTAGGAGCCTGTTAGCTAGAATCCTCTCGTAGACTTTGTCCACGAACTCTAGGAGGGGTATTGGCATTTAATTCACTATTTGATCGGGGGGCTTCTTCCCTATAGGTATAAAAATGCTTTGGGAATTTTTAAGACCGTTAGAGAAGTACCTTGTATTCAGGGAAGAGATGTAGATGTTGTGATTCTCTGAATGATTTCCCGGAGGGCATGCACCAAGTTGTTTTAGTGATGACCATCTAGCCTGGTGGTTTGGTTTAAAAGATTTAACAGTTGACATGATCTCATCAGTTGTTATCGGGCGGCCATTGACGGCAAGCACCCTTCTTTCGTCGATGTGAGCTTGTGTGTGTGTACGATGTTCTTATCTGGTGAAGATATTCAATTAAATGGACTTCAAATTCCTATACTCTAAGTAAACATCGTGCTCCTTAATAGGGCTCTTTTCTCTACCTGTTAGGCCTTTTAGTTTTTTTACATACCGCCAAGATTTTTCTGGGTTCACCTCATTGTCTAATCTGGCTAGTAGGCTACCCCAGATATCAGTCTGTTGGTTGTTTATAGCCTACCTAAGTTCTTCACTCAGGCCTCGTAGCAGCAAGTTTCGTTCCCGTTTCGTACCTGCTCTCGTGACTTCTTCCTATACATCCCTGTTCTCCATAGCGTTCTCTTTCATCTCCTCGCGCCATCTGGGTTGCAGAGAGGTTTTGTACCCAGTCTTAGGTATGCACTCGTGGTCAGCCACTGTGATTGCGGCTTTTGTCCTCTCTAGCTTACTGTCACTTTACTGCAGGTATTCCCTGCTTAAATCAGCTGGTTCGTACCTGCCAAGGAGATTCCCGGAGCGTTCCAAGTTCGTTAAAGCTATTGCAGAGTGGCTGGATGCTGAATAGGTGCGAGTGAGATTGTTGTCAAGATGGGTATATGGTCACTGGGTATTGATGTGCCTGGTTCACTATGGTAAGTAAATGGAAAAGCGTTACTTAGCATGAGTATGTCGAGCTTTGTGGCCTACTTGCCACTCTTTATGCCAAGGTTGTCCACGGCAGCATTGTAGGCGATATCTCTGAAGTGTTCTCATCTCATGAGCGCTTGATGTTGGTGGGAGGGGGAAAGGATTTGTCCAGAGCAGCAGAAAACTCATCAACTGTACCCTAGTTGCCAGTCTTGCTGACGGCAATGCGAGTTATGCCCTCTATTTTAGTACGGCACAGTATCTTTGCATGCATATTGACCTTACTACAAACCAGTGATTGATCGGTGTCACAGTCAGCGCTCTGGTAGGCACGTGTGAATTTGATGCTTGGCAGGCTGGGACTTCTGGTAAGAATCATGTCAAGTTGGTGCCAATGCTTGAACCGGGGGTGTCTCCAGGATGCTCTGTGCTGTAGCTTGGGGTTGAAGAAAGTGTTTGTGACACGGTAATTGTGATAACAAAATACTGACAGCAGGCGCTGTCTGTTCTCGATCTTGTTTCGGGTGCCGAACTTACCGAGATATGTAGGACAGGAGTTGCAGTCGACGCCAACGCTGGCGTTAAAATCGGTGAGAAAAAACAAGAACTCTATAACAGAGAGCTAGCTTATAGCTGTGTTCAGTTCGGGGTAGAATTTATCCTTGGCATTGGAAGGTGAGCTCAATTTGTTGCATAAACACTAATAAGATTGGCAGGTCAAGCTGGGGTGTAGAGCTGAAGAGACATGATTTGCTCAGTACCTTCAGCAGGCAGAATAATGGATGCCAGCAGACCGTTTGGGCTAGCAAACTACACTCCATTCTCTCTAAGTTCGTCTGTAGATTTTCCTCGTCAAAAGAATGTGAAGTGTTTCTCGCTCACGGATCCTGAGTCTGGTAGTCTTGCAGGGTGACGATATCCATCTGCAGCGTGCTCAGCACTTGATCAATCACTCAGTCTTTCGTACATCACTGATGTCTTTAAGGTTGTCTGAGAAACCTCGCGTCATGGTTCTCACATTCGAGGTACCCAACTTGAGGGCACGAAATTTTCTTCTTTGTATGGTTATTGATTGGTGCACAGTTGACGACGCGCTGGTTGGTTTACACTATAAGTCTTACGTACCCAGTCAGACTAACAAACCATGGCTGGCGAGGCAGCACCTTACTGACTAGGGACTGCCAAGCTTAAGGTGGGCGGTAGCTCCCCAATGGAGCAAGATGGCCCTCCCCACCGTCAAAAGCAGCCCCTGCCGTCTATCTCTACGCCAATTGAGCCAAAGACTTATAACCAGTATCTACTGATTCCCGTATTTTGTCGACGTTTTGTAGCGAAGATTGAGTAATAACTCCAGGTTGCAGAACATGGACGAATGTATAGGGAAGATTGGATGTTACCCAAGCAGCGGATCGGCTCCCTCTCTACGGCTCAAGAGGAATTAAATGGAAAGGCGGGAGCTGTACGCCTGGTTGCAGCGATGTGGCAAGAGTTGCCAGGACGAAGCTGTATACAACAACAGGTTGGCATAGGGATTCGAAGTCAAACGTCCAGCTGAAAGGCCTTCGAGACTTCCACTTTGCTGACGGTGCAGCAGTCACCGCCTACTTAGCCTCGACTTCTAGCAACTCATGTTCCGGTTCACCCTGGCCTGTCAAGACTTTTGCATCACCATCAGTCTAAAGAAAGGACAAGTCTTGGCAGAAGATACTTATTCTCTACCTCATATTTGCATCTCCAACCACGAAATGGAAGTCCTTCATGACTTTATGTACCTAGGCTCCAACATATTTTACTCCTTTTTTCTTGATACCAAGATTAACAAGCAAATCGGCAAAGCCTCCGCCACTCTGGCCAAATTGATGACGATAGTGTGAAATAACAATAAGCTGTCAGCGTGCAACAAATTTCATGTCTTCATTGCCAGTGTTGTGAGCACCCTCTTTTACGGCAGAGGGTCTTGGACCATACGAGCACGACAAAAACACAAGCTCAACTCCTTCCATATGCGCTGTTTGCTTTGGAATCCTGGATATCAAGTGTTAGGACAAAGTTCAAAACACTATTTTCCTGGTGAGAGCTGATATCCCTAGCATGTACTGCATGCCGAAACATAGACGCATGTACTGGCTTGGGCAGGTTGTGCGCATCGCTGATGGCCAGATCCTGACCCAAGAGAAATGGCCCATAGGCATTAGGGGCCTGAAAATTTTTCACAAACACCTGGAAAGGCTCAGCTTCAGAGCAAACCCACTGAAGGTAAGTAGTATGGCCCAACAGGCTGACGCAAAGAGCCAGAGAAAAAAGGCTTCCAACCAGAAAGATAGACCTCCATTATCATTTAACTCTTTTAGGTGCCATAGAGAATGTCATTCTCGGATCGGACTTACCAGCCACACTTAACACTGTTTCTAACCTGGATTGACATTCAAAAATAAAACCATTATCGCCCTAGATTGTGGGCTGTCTATTATTGCTGCCCGGGAAGTGATAGAGGTCGCAAAATCTGGCTATATCCTCTGGAGGTTTTTCCATCTCATAATCTTATTCAAGTCCTGAACTCTCTAATTCGTATTACCTTAGCCAGCCGTGCGGCATCTTGCGTTGAGAGCTCCCTAAGGAATGCCATTTTGCATTGCCCGAAAAATGTGTCCACGTTTGTAGATGTGGTTGGCATTCTTCCGTGATCACAAGATTGCCTACCTGTAAGGGCAGTTTTACGGCCACGAAGGACTCATCCAGTTTCGGTAGGCGCTGGAACGAGATTGTTCTGATGGCACTTAGAGCACGGTCAAACCTCCCTTGCGAATGGTTCTTCGTGTATACTCTAAAGCCTGGTATTTTTAGTTGATTATTTCCTGTTTCGATACCGTGATCCGTAATTTGGTTGATGTCTGAGTCAAGCACACGAAATATTTTTCTATATTCGGTAACCTTTTTCTTTCATCCATTTATGTTGTGTGTGACAATCCTTACCCTATTGTTAGGAGCTTTTCATTCTGTTTACTTGCATTTATTGTTTCTTGGCTGTGGACGGCCTTTTCCCGTTCTTCTGCTTCTTGAACTAGGACGAAGTAATTTTTCGCATGCATCCTCGAAAACGGTCACATTGTGATTGTAGAGGGCCTCCTCGTCAGTGTCTTCTCCGCATTGAGACGAATTTCCACTTATATTATTCTTTATTTATGCGGACGTAGATTTTGGTAGCATCCATATTGTTTAGGAAGGGAGTCTGATATGATGCGTTTATTTTGTGGTTAATCTTATCCGCATCGAGTATCATCTTAACCTCCCATTTTCCTTTGGTACGGCGTCTGTCCTTGGCTGGTCTTCTGCTTTCCTCCTTATGATTAGGCTTCTGCTTTTGGCTCTATTGTTTCTGTTCTGTCTTTTCTTTGGGATAAATTGTAGTTGATGGAAATCCCATGACAGAGAATCAGCCAGGAACCACATTTTGCTCATGCCCTTCTTCGCGAGCATCTGGTTAATTTATTATGCTAACGTCCATAGTTTTTTCAAATTTCTGAGGGAGCGTACATGATGCACGTTCGTATTTTCGTGGAGTCCTTCTTTTGTTGTATAAGGTATGTTTTCTTCGTTTTGGCCACAGAGTTGGCTGCCTTGCGACCTGTGCATATCTTGTGTTATTCTTTATCTTCTCTTATTGTTTGTTTTCTTGCATCTTTTCATTGACAACTCCTCTATTAGGGGGCAGGCCATGACAAAAGATTGATAGCCTTGCCCGCTGATTGCGCCTTTATTGCGATGGATTTTGCAATCATTCCAATGATGTTGGGTTTGCTGCACTTAGAACGAACATATCTATTTTGGCACTTGACAATCCCTTGTCACATGCAATTCCATCTTGTAGCAGTGGAAGTAGAATTGGATAGGAGTAAATTCCTCCCTCTCTATCAGTCCCTGCTGATTTTGCGGTAAAAAAGCACAAGTCCGAGCTCCTTTGCACTTTTAGCCATCGTTGTATCGCTAGAACTGATCTTAAAATCTTGGAAATAGTCACTATTGTCCCGTTTGTTTCTAAATTTAATGATCTCTGTCACTTTAGCCCTTTTTTACTGTAATTATTTCTTCTTTTATTTCTTTTCTGTAATGTTGCCCAATCCAAGGATCTAATCTATAGCAGACAACACTCCTGTCCATCAGAATCTGCGGGGGGCTGTCAGGTTGCAAGCCTATCTCACGTACTATTTCGACGGCCACATCTTTGTTAATGGCATCCACGCCTTTTTCCTTTTCGCAAATAGCGAAAGAGACAGTACAGACCTCGAGCAGCCTGATCATGGCAATCTTTAGTCGTCCGCAGACTACTTTAAATACCGTCTCTACTACGCAGGCAGTGATCACGGATGGTGCAGAGCGGGACCGGCTAGTCCCATCTTGGGCCAATTTGTCTAAGGGTGGCCGCTTGATATTTGATGCTTATTAATAAGCCTCTTTTCTTTGTTCACGTGTTGCTACACTATATATTACCTTTTACCTAAACATAAGCGTTACAAAATTGACCAATAATAGAAAAGGGAAATCTTAATGGCATTCTAACTTAAGCTGTCTATTAGAACCTAGGATCTACATAATTGACCCAAAAGAGACGATTACCGCCTGACAGGACTGAGAGGTAACACTTCTACAAGGAAGATTTTTCCTACCCTATCCACTGTTCTTAGGGTGAATAAGTTAGAGACGCTCAATTTCTCCATAGATGCCATTTAAGCAGGAGCTTATCTGAAATTTGCAGCTAATTCAGCGCAGGTTGATGCTTAGCAAGGGATGCTTTAGAGTCTAAAGCATCTGCCAATCAGGAAGGTCTAAAGTTTAGACCCTTCTGCTCGGCGGACTGGTGTGTGTTAGAAGCAAACTAATTTAAGGTTAGTTGATAGGTAGGTTAGTAGGGCTACCTACTCGGCAACTAAATGAACCAGGTGGATAACTTGATACAACAGCACCTTTTATCTACCTTCATCCTCTCTCTTTTATGTTTCTCCTTTTTTGCTAATAAAGAAAACCAGGAAGAAAGAGAGTGAATGGCGAACCAATGAACTCCCCTAAATGGGTCCCTTTTCCCATCTGAAAGGGCGCGCAAAGCCCGACAGGACGAATGTCTTCAGGATTATATATAGCGAACTCCACTGGTGTTATTGAGACTCCTAGACTACTCCAATTCATACCTGGCTATTTACCAAAACGACCAATATATGCACTTACTTCTCTCGCAAAGACCCAGGAAAGAATTAGAACAAATTGGATTGGCGAAGAACGTTCCTCCACAAATTCAACCCCCCAAAACGATCTATTTTGGTTAAATTGATCCATGTATAGGCGATTATAAGGCCGTCGAGATTCCATAAAGAAGAAATCGAAAGGGCTCAGAATTGGGCAAAAATCAAGGAAATTTTGTAGTTAATCAACCTGAACAATAAAAACGAATATTTTCTGGGTTCAAAGTGATTCTTAGAGCAACTAGCATAGCGAGGAAGGCAAAAGAGAGCTGCGTATTGGTATTCACCTTAAAGATTACCCCAGAACAGATTTAGAGCGATGACTATGTTAGTATTCTGACATGTTACTAGAGAAACCCCTTTAAAAGATATTAAATAGTTTTAAGAGTGGGTCAGTAAATATCATACATGGCATAAATGCGATTCGCAAACTAAAAAATAGCTAACTTCCAGATAAAACTAGACCAAAAAATATAAAAATAGATTTGAAGTGGAAAATAGAACAGAAATCCAACGGAGAGTCTCTAAATATACTCGCATGCATATTGCCTGCACATTTATCGAATGTAGCCAAACAGGATCGTACTCCAAGGAACTAAACCTCTTTCTCAAAAACAATTGTCTCAAACCAATGTAGTTTCCTGAGAACCCTTCCTTAGCAGATATATTGAAATATACAGTACAAGCCTATATCATCGAAAAATCTCTGACTTAGCAAGTAAACAGAGTCATATGGAAACACAGCTCTGCAGCTGAGTGAATCGAAGAGAGCCGAGGCTGAAAAGAAGCAACATAGTAGAGAGGAAGTTCTGGATATTGAAACTACTCCTGTCTATAATAACCTCGGAAAAGCCAAAGTGGAACGGAAGGGAAAAGTCACCCATCGAACGAGAAACTAAGGACCCAGAAAGGACTTTAAATAAACAAGAGAGAACATCAAAATAATATCGAGTTGGGTCAAGAGGAAACACTTATTAAGCAATGATTATTGAAAGGAAGATCCCGAGGTAATACGGTTAAACAAAATTAATATAGATCGCGAAATAAACCAGATAAAACTCTTCAACTACACAATAATCACCAAGACCAGAACGACATCAACTTGGATTTCGATGTGATTGCAGATAGAAACAATATAAATCCAAACAAACTTCGAGAGTTGGATAAAGAATACTAAGCGATCAGCTTAAGGACCTCTAACGAGCAACCTAATAGTCATTAAAGGCTTCCAACTCAAGGGGAGCGACCTTTTGACTTTTTACAAACTCTATATAAGGGTTCGGAAACAAGGTTAAGCAATCTTTATGGTCTCTTACGCGCCCGCTGCAGAGCTTCGGGCTATACGGTCCACTTCAATAAGGCACAAATAAAACTATGATACCTTGCTAGCGAAAAAAATAGTCGATCGTATCTGTCCCGATCTTCCAGCCTTCTTCCGGCCGAATAGAGCCCAATATTGTTCTAGCTACCTCCAGATTTCCAGGATAATTATCTCTTAGAGAAAGGGCCATCATTGACCAGCAATTACAAGCTGATTATTCTGACCCTATCACAGGATCCAATCCAAGTGATATGCCCACCAGTAAAATAATATAGGAACGCTAACTGCAACGGTTGCGCCAAAAAACTGACCAGATACTAGCAGGAATACCTAACAAATACAAACCTAAAGGAGATCGATCTGGGAGTTGAAGTCATAGTAGATGCGGTATTCTAGGCAGGCAAGAAAAACGTCCCAATGACAGCATACAGAACCATACCACACCCACTCAGGACAGATCCTATGGCAAATCTCCGATGAGAACACATTGCATTGAGGGATATAATCAAACAACCTTGCCTCAAAGGGGAGATAAAACCCGATTCTAGCAGATAAAAGACTATAAATTTACGGATACAAAAAACACGAAATAAATGTAAAATGGGACCAATTTATGGAGGCATATTTTCACACAATATTAACATCGCGAGAGGCAAAACCTAAACTAGTCCAAGTTCGAAATCCAACACAATGGGGAAGAAGCGAAGGAATCTTGGCAGTTTGAATCAGCATTTGGCGAGCACTTTGGGAAAGTTTGATAATTTACCTGAGGAAAACGAGGATTTCGACAGAGATATCGCGAGCTAAAGATAGTCGAAGAACTGAAAGAATATTGTCTCGGGATTTTCCCTAACATTTATGCATTACCAGTGCTATTAGAAGAACAAGCTATAGAACAGCTAACCCTTTAAGAATTCAAAAGTACACTCTTCAACACCAAGCAAATATCGCCTGGAGAGCCGATAATTACGAGAAGGAACTTAGTCCGTGCCCCAGACTTCCTCCTTAAAAAAAAGTCTTGCTATTTAACGCCAAATTTAGTGCTGGATGTTTTTTGGACTCACTGGAAAGAGGAACGATCACGGTCCTACAAAAATCCAGCAAGCCCTCTGTCAAAGAATAAGGGAGAGAGAGAGAGAGAGAGAGAGAGAGAGAGAGAGAGAGAGAGAGAGAGAGAGAGAGAGAGAGAGAGAGAGAAAGAGAGAAGAGAAAGAGGGAGCGTGTGTGGACGAGTCATAAGAAAGGCAAACTTCCGGAGCGATAACGCGCCAGAACTCCGTCCCGTTTATGCTGTTGTTACCCTCACCGCCGATTCCCGCCATCAAAGCTGTGGGACCGAATCTATAACGCTTCCTTCGGCAAATATTGCATCTTCCGATGTATTACATAGTATATATTCTTCATTCCGAGAATAATCTTCGAAGTATTCTTAGAGCATTCTGCTCGCTAGCTGCCCCTACGTTGCTTCCAAGTAAGCAAGCCCACGCAATACTGAAGGTATTCACGTGGCATCATAAGAGGTCTTTGGAATCATTCATCGACGAGGCAAAATACTCGAGGGACAACCTAAGTGCTATTCGGTCTCGCAGCCGGAATCCATATTCGGAACGACGAAGACTACGTATAGAATATGGCGATCTATTCCGCTTGATATAAGAATACCTTCCCCCGAGTACCCATACTCGTGGTCTTCTCCAGAAAATCGTAAGACTTACATTTTCTCTCATCGTCGAAGAGGCGTGACGCTCTCCGACGGAGTGACTTACCTCTTTATCTTCTCCTGATCACTCTCGGCTAAATATTGTAATAATTATTAAGCCACGTACGGCTAGGACTCACCTTGCAGTCACCTCACGCTTTCACTAGGGTAATTAGTGTACTTACTGAGCCTAGTACGGCTAAGACGATTTATACTTGCAATTTCAATTTGATTCATTTAGTAACCAGTGTTAACCTAATTGCCTGTATATTATTCTGTAAATATATATTTTTGTTCGTATAGGATTAAATAATTATATTTATTTCTCTTGTTTAAATCGTGGAAACCTCAAAATCCCATAAAATAGTAGCAATACCGAACAAGGATTAATTCACTCTCGCCATTTAAAATCCCTACGCAATCGAAGAAGAAATCTTTTCCTAATTTGGTCTGTCGTGTTCTCTCCCCTGCATGTTTGGAGGGAAGCCAAAAGGGATCACGTTCGGACTACCTGAATCTTACGACACCCTCTAACATAGGGGACAACTTCAACTTATATCTACTATAAAAAGGGTCAAAACTTCTTGAAAAGTCGATAACAATGGACTGATCATCTACTTAGAAGATAGATCACTAATACCGCAGCACCAACAAGGACTTTGGTTAAGCAAAAGTACTGAAACGGCTTTAGCATTCCTTATCGAGACAAACGCAATGACATTATATAAAAAGAACTACACCGATGTTGTTCTTAGGGGCATTCCAAAAGCTTTTGATAAAGTTTGGAGAATTGGCTTTAAGGGGATAGCAAATTTGTTCATTAGTCACTTTTCAAATTCTTTTAGAAAAAAAGTGGAATTTTGGGGTTTGTATAGCATTTTAATTCAAATTTTATGCACTTTTTATAGTATATTTTTTTTCATTTAAATGAGTAGAACATAGTAAAAATTAAGATAATGCAAAATTGTATACATTCGTGAAAATTTTTTCTTAGATATTTAAAATTAATTTATTAAAAAATAAAGGAAACTAGAACATCGATTTTATATCGTTTTATTGTAAAGGAATTTTATTTAATTTTATAGTATAAACTTTGTTTTAGCAACATGAGTAGAACATACTGAAAATTATGATAATTCAAAATTTGAAACATTCGTGGAAATTCTACGGCGATTAGTAAAGTTGATTAGTGAACAAAACGCAAAACTATACTATACGATTATAAATATTTTCTAAAAGGAAAGCCGCCTAAGAACCAGTTTATATTTTTAGCATCATTCGAATATAGATAGAACTAAATTCCAGTGTATTCAGAACACGACTATTTACCTAGCACCCCATTTTTCAACTGAGAACAAAACCTATAGTTGACCTTGTCCGAAAAATATATGTTTTAGTCCACCATTCACACAAATCTTAATGTAACTAAAGAAAACTGATTTCAAATGATATCTAAATCATGTGTGCATCTTTGGTCGTGAATTGAATTGAATGAAATTGCTTAATTTTTATTAATTCTATAGCCATTTATATGATATCAGGTTTCAAGGGGGTAATTCTGAAAGAACCCACTGTATCTCAAAAACGGCCCCGTAGGTTATGATTTTGGCAGGAGTAAAAGGAATTTTAATGAGTTTTAATTTCATATATGATAAGTAACATAGAAAAAAGTTGAAAAAGTGAATGTGGTATCTCGTTAAATACAAAATCAGGAAGTTTGGGCTACCTCAAATTTTTAGCAAAATCTCTCTGCTATTATGTACGATCGATTAGTCTATATCTCGGTGGAGGTCTATGGCGGAGAGATCTTTAAGGTCCATCACGGTGCACACACGGGGCTTCATAAGTACTACTCTATATAGTATTTATAGCCTAGCCTTACCAAGCCCTGTTTACCACTCGACTAGATAGATCCGATTCGCGGACGACATTAATATAATAGCGAACAGCACATACAGGCACGCACAAACAATGGCGAGAATCACGGTAGCTGAGCGTGAGAAAATTAATAATTATTAGCGTAGATGAAAGATCAGCACAAACGCCGATCAATTTTCCATTATCCCTATTTAAAAAGACAAACTTCTAGAGTAAAGGTAGGCGAGGATCGGTATAGATACGAAAGCGACGGAAATGTACTCACACTCAAATTTACCCGAAATGGTTACCCCAATCACGTAACATAGTGAACCCATCTGGCGAATGCAAGTCCAACTTAATTGATTAAAATCACATGCCTAAAGAAGGATAATAAGAAAGTAATTTTCAATGCTCTCTGCAGGGTCACCCTGCTCAGCCCAGCAGTCTCTCTGAACAGACTCCACTAAACAAACGCAATTAAGCTCCAGGGTGTCTTCTTCTAGAAGAAGAGAGCACTGGATACTAAGGGAACTAAATAAATGTATCTCACAATCACTGAAGTATCCCTACATAATAGAGCTTGCAAAGTGTGAGAGAAGCTGAATAATTTACCTAGCGAGGAAGGCAGAAGGGCACTGGAAATTCCGCAAGATTACAGAATCAGCAACATAAGTAACGTTCGGAGCGGGAAACTTAACGCAGGGGAAGAACCGGCTCTTCTATATACATAGAGTTGAAATTCCTAAGTGAATATATAAAACATCGAGCAACAAATTTAAACCGCATCAGAAAAGAGTAATATAAAACCTAAGCACCCGAAGCGCTACAGGAGCGATAGAACCTCCAACTAGTCAAGCTCGAAAATTAAAAATAAGAAGTGAAAGAAGACTCCAGGAGACGTAAGACTTAATCACATACAAGAAAAATTAATGTACAAATAATGTTCGCCAAGGATTAGGAAATGCGATTAGCGTTAGTTAGTATCAGCGACAGTCACAAGGAAGAGACCGAGCTGTCGGGATGATGGTCGCTGGCTAACGCTGCACGTTAATTATCCGTTTCTGCACTTGGATGATGACGGCTTCAGCCATACCCAGTCTTTAGCAATTTTGAAGGAGGTCTTTCTGTTGAGCGTTTCCCGGCTTATAGTGACGCCATAAGATTTAGTATGTTTTTAATTGCTCCATCTTGTAAGTGAGCGGCAGTCGTCTGGCCAGAGTTATGTAGGTCACGCTATTCTACTTAGAATCGCAGTGTTCGCAGTCACTGCCTTCGCACGAATATTCGTAGATGACGTTATTCTTCTGGAGTTCGCTCGTCGGAGGCAGACAGCTGTTCTTAATAATGTATTTCCTCGTTCTCTTGGTCTTGTAATATAATATTAGGTTGTAATGTAATTACTAGTTCTATTGGTCTTGTAATTTAATATCAGGTTTATATATGTGTTAGGCTCGGGTAGGATGACGTTGCGGTGTAAAATGGCTTCGAGAGTCATTTCGTGTCCACGATACTCCGTGTTCATAAATGCCTTATAATAAAGGTCGATGCTATTATTTTTCTGTTTAGAGTTGGCACCAAAACCGGTGGCCAAGTCCATTTTTTCTTTTTAAGGGCATCGATTGATTCCGGTGGGTAGTCTTTATTAACTAGAACGCAGCAAACCCTCTTCAGTTGAAGATTGAGAGCCGTCCACGAGCAGGAATTGGAAAAGACCCTGTTAACTAAATCATTAATAACGGATCTTTTACACTATTCAAGACACTCGGAGGAACCATCGAACATAAGGCTAGGTTTGTGGCTTTAACGTACCCTTGGGTTAAAAATTTAGACTCGAAGGAACTGATGAGAATAATCTGAAACTGTTCTGACCTTCTGATTAAAATGTTGCCAGATGATTTCAAGTAACTTTTAGAATATTCCTGTAAAAGTAGTTGTTTTATTTTGAACTTATATAATTTCTTGAATATACGATTGTATCATGTTAAATCTTCATAAAATATGTTGATTGATTGCCTTTTCCTTTACCATGGAAATGTCATTTATCTAATCATCATATTTTTAAAAATATTATTTGCTCAGTAGTGTGTACAGTGAGTTGATACAAGTATTTGGACATTTAAATTTGCGATTTTTCTGAAATATTTCGTGCTTTCCTCTGGATATATAAATAGAAGGAAACTCAATTAAAATATATTTAACAGAGGAATTACAGATAAAACATATTTTCTTTCTATACAAAGACCATTGCTAATAAACAAATTTAGCATATGATACGATATTTTAACTACAGTAATAATATGCAAGAAAATTATTATTTAACAGAAGAAATGTTATAAATTCGATAATATGGGAAATTCATAGAAAACAAACTGATCTAAACTACCGAATATTAGCACCATCAGCATTGAGAAAAATTTATATAAGAAGAAAGTTAACTTTGAGCAATGTCGAGTTGCAAATAATCCCTTCAAGCTATTCGGCAGTAAATTATTAAATTTATTCAGATGGATCATCATATAGGACACTATTTCTGAGCAAGTTGAAATGCCTTATTTAACTGTCCGTTTTATAATTCGAAAGCATTGCGGGTATAGAATCATCAAAACTTTCAAATAGCTGGTGCTCTTTGCAAGATTGATGATCAGCCTCGATGTCACCTGCTTGAAAGCTAAAGAATATTCCATTAATTACGATGTGAAACCTACAAAGCAATATAGAGCCGTCAGGGACTAAAGTGAGTAGAAGATCTATGTGAGGGGATGCCATCGAAGGAACACCGTGACACAAAGCCTCAACGAAAATACCCCTCACTTCTTTCAAGATCACGTTGGCTCAGCGTGGACGCCACACGCCCCCCTCCCCCCACCACTTCTTTAACACAGTGCGCAGACTCATTAACCCTACCACCATATCACGAGCCAAGGTTCATCGTCTGAAACGACTCGTTATCATTAAATCAGTTTGCTTAAGACTGGCAGCGAGAATCCCCTAGGGACCCCTAAGCCCTCAGGCCTTTATCGACTCAGCCACCCGGTTTATTTAACCCAAAGTTCACCATCTCTTGAGGAGATTGATAGCCCGCCATTCAATCCATTTAGCCTTCCGTCTGTTTCCCATGAGCCCCCGTAACCCGTCGCTGTAATACATCTAAGAACTCGCGAGCAGATCTACCACCTTTAAGCTTTGGCCCCTTTTTCACATAGAGTTGTGCAGCCCTCTCTTCTTCACCACCACTTTAAGATTCTCATTCTTTCGAAACTGACACTCCCTGCAGATCTGCAGAATCGTCTTGAGTTGAGATTAAGTCTCTCTAGAGAAGATAAAATTTCATTCTTGATCAGAAAGTAATCCAACCGAATCTTAGAGTCCTAAACGCCAGGAATGCCCGAAGTTTCTTCTTGGAGAAATGCGCATTTGTCTCCCCACACCCCATCAAATTCGCTCGCATTGAAGGTAAAGCGATCTTGTATGGTCATTCCCAGATTACCTCGTTAATCTTCACTAAATTCATTTAACAACCATAAGTAATTTGTTCACCCCTTTTCTATATATATTTAAATTGCTCGATTTAATAACCTGCTACGAATTTCTATTTTAGCCATTGTTGTTTGAAATGTTTACTGAATTTCCTATCGAAGGCACAATATATATATATATATATATATATATATATATATATATATATATATATATATATATATATATATATTATATATATAGGATAAAGATGAAAGCACTCTTAATCGTTTTTCCATTTTCCTCCTGGGTGGTATTTATCATAATTTTGACTCACGTGCAAGTTGTGAGTTTCTTTTCATATATATATATATATGCATACTACTGAGGAAAGTACGAGAAAAGTTTCTTCTATTAATCAATTGTCTAATATATGAATTTGATAAGTAAAATTTCCATGTTGAAAAATGTAATGCATTTAATATAGATTATTAAAGTTTCATGATACAATCTTATACTTAACAAATCTATGAGGGAATGCACACCAAGGACAACCGTGAGTTCAAGCCCCTTAGAAATACCCATCTATTCTTTGAAGATAACGTACGCCAGCGTGAGAACTTTAAAATATTCGAGGAATAATCGGTCCATCGCTAAATCACCCGTCACAACTGAGTTTGCTTTCTGACCCCACACGTCCCCCGCCGCTACTGCCATAACGCCGTGCGCAGCTACATTGACCCTAGCCCCATATCGCGAGGCAAGTTTCATTACATGGAAAGACGCGTTATCATGAAATGTGTTTGCTTAGACTGACGACAATAATGCGCTAGGGTCCGCAAGGCCCTGAGGCGTCTATGGGTTTAGCTACCCGGGTATTTAACCCGAAGTTCACCATCTTTCGTGGGGATTGGATTCGCGCCATCTACTCCGTTTAGAGTCCTGTCTGTTTCCCATAAAACCCCGTAGCCCGTCGTCGTACGTCGTCAAAGATCTCGTCAACAGATCTACATTCGTTTTTTTTTGGGCCCTGTTCAGCGGAAAGCTATCGACCCCTCTTCTTCCCAGGGAGGCTTGCGGCCCTCTCTTCTTCACCACCCCTTCTAGATTCCCCTTCTTTCAAGCATGTGCCTCCCTGCCGATCTACAGAATCGTCTCGAGTCAAGATTACGTCTCTCTGGAGCAGATAAAATGTTATTCTTGATCAGGAAGTAATCCAACCGCATCTTCGAGTCCTCCTCGCCATGACCCCCTAAGTTTCTTCTTGGAGACATGCGCCATTGTCTTCCAACCCCGCCTCTTTCTCCAATTCGCCTGTGCTTGAAAGTAAAGCGATCTTTTATGGTCATCCCCAGATTACCTCGTTAATCTTCACTTAGCTCATTTAAATACTATAAGCAATTTATTCACCCCTTTTATTATATATATATATATTAAAATTATATTTTGGGGTATTATCTTTATATATCCTTTAAACTGTAACTTGACAAGCAATTAGTCTACACCCTGTCAAGCGTAAATCGCACTCTTCATTAATGGCTCCAGACATATCTCAAGCAGCTTTTTGTGAGCTGTCTGCCCGTGCTAGTGTATGACTCTAAGCTCCGAGCTAGTCTACACAGGCATACCTCGACATATATATATATATATATATATATATATATATATATATATATATATATATATATATATATATATATATATATATCATTATCTTTTTCTGGTGTCAGGTATAGTTGGGTACTTTTTGTAGTGAAAAAAATACCCAGATTTTTAATCAACATCCTTATCTTTATCTAGTGGCAGGTAAATTGGAATATTTTTTGTTAGAAACATCTTTTCCTTTCAACTGACCCCCCCCCTCCCCCGTTAAATTGTTTAGTAACTAGTTTGGCAAGTTCGTTCAAGGATATCCAAAGAAAGTGCAACAAATTCTTCTTTTATTTTGATTGATTTTTTTGGGGGGAGGGGGGGGGGCAGCGTTTTTTATGAATTTTATTTTCGATGTGTGTTCTTTTGGGGGGACCACCTCACATTAAACTCTCTATTAATCCCCAAGCAGGATTAAAGTCCTATAATCTTTGATCAGATAGAGATAAAATTTGGAATCATTATTTATTTTATTTTCTTTATTGCGTACAATCTTGGCGTAACAAACTCGCCGTTAGGATTTTGAAAAGATCGTGAGTGCTTCATAATCTTTTCCGTAAGTTCCTTGGAAGCGCTGGCGGCCAGACGCGCATTTGTCCCAGGCAAGATATCCTCATTTGAGCGTTTCCGTCAAAAAGGAGAGATCCTAGGGTTGTCAGGCAAGGATCTAGTTGCATATGTCCAGGAGGAAGAAATAAATGAAAGTGCAGTATACCGAGAACAAAGAGAAGCTGAAGAGAGAATAGAAAAAGAACAAAATGAAGCTGAAAACGTACAAAGAGTAGGTGAAGAGAGAAAATATAAGAGAAAAGGAACAAAGAAAAGCTGAAGAAAGAAAAAGAATTCTTTAGGGATCATTTGGAAAACCTCTATGTTAGTTAGAGAAATTAATCTCCCCAAACCCCTTCAGGAAAGTTGCCAGTGTTTAAGGAAGGCAAGAATTTCAGCACCTACTTACCTCACGTTGAGAAAGTCTTCGAAGTAAAGCCCTGGGATATTAAAGCCGTTGGAGTCGCTCGAATACTTCCTCTCCTTAGGTGTAACCTCCGAGTAATTTTATTAATATCCCTCCTGGCCTTTGCTACTTTCGACTCCTCCACCCTCACGTCGAAATTATTATGGGCCCTTAATATAAATTCCGATTACTATAGGTCAAATTTCCGCCAGGCGAGAATAATCCGCGGCCAGACCTACCATCAATTTGGATTCAGCCCCCAGAGAACTTTCTAGTTCTGGTTGGACTTAGCCCAAGTCCACTGTGACTACGAGTCCCTAATTTTACGGGATCAATTGATGGCTGCATTACCCTCTGAAATTCGCGCATTCATGAGGAACAGATGCGTGTCTTCTTTCACGGAATGCATAGAAGAAGCGGATGAGCTATCATCAAGACACCATCTATAGCCGATAGACCCCAAGAAATTTCATCTCCCATACCCCCAAAGTAAAAGTAACCTCTCCAAATTTCCAACGAAGAATTCGCCTATGTTTCGAAGGTACCTGGTCCCTTTAAACCCAAGTAGAATCCCCCGGAAGAATTGAGGGATTTTAAGCCCCTCATAAATAATCACCCAGCATCAGGTTACTTTCGTAGGGCAATAATTTGTTTTTATCGTGGTGTTCCAGGTCACATGAGAACACCCTGTCCCCAAAACTCCCAATTTCCTTCTGTTCCTAGCCATCAAATCCACAAAACAAGTGCCCCTCTCTCTCATCGGCCCGCTCACCCTGAAACGCCAGGAACTTCCCCTAAAAGCAGTCCCTCGGGACAGCAAGTTAATTTCCTATTCAACAAAAGCTCTCACATGGGGGGCTAGAGTTTGAAAATGGAAGTATTATTTCTTAAAAAGTGTCAACCGTCGTAAGAGACACCGGATGTACTTGTTTCATCGTCTCTGAAAAGTTGCTCCTTCTAATGGGGCCCCGATCACGATAAATTCGCAGTAGTCTATGACTAGTTGGGACGTGAAAATCGGTTTCCCGTTGTCTACTGCTATCTCGAATGCAGATACTTCACTGGTTGGGCCTAACTGATAGCACTCCCCATTAAGTTCTGCACCGTGATGATCGGCCACTGACCGCAACTCTCCCATAACCCCATCCCACAGCCCGTCATCACGAGGGAGCAAGCGCTAAAGGGCGCTGCTTCCCTGATGTTATTAGAACCCTTGTATGCCACAGAGTTTGCAGCCTTTTAAACGGGACTTTTGCAAGCGCTCAAAGAGAATGCTCCCCTCACCAGTCACTGTGGGAAAAAGCGAGAAGTGACGAACGTGGATTTGCCGGTGGTCAAAGAGAAGTCGCCTAACTCATTAGCAACGGACTCTTTTATCGCTTCAGTTCGCCAGGGGATAAAACCCCCGCTCCCTCGTTGTGTATCCCTCGTTCCCATTTTCCCCAATTCTTCCGACTTGCACACGATAGATTAATGGCTAGTCATTGCAGTTACAATAAAATGGCTGCGAAAATCTTCCGTTATTTCTTCTGGCCCGGTGCTGCCAAGGAAATAGCCGAGTTTCGCAGATCGTGTGACATTTGTCAGAGGACTACAGTAAAAGGACAAATACCAACTTCCCCTCACCAGAAGAACACAATTGTCGTGGAGACTTTTCTAGAGTGGCCATAGATCTAATTGGCCCAATTCATCCCCCGTCTAGCGAAGGACACTCGTACGTCCTCACTCTTGTTGACTTGGCAACGAGATTCCACGACGCAGTCCCCCTTAAGAAAATAGATCGCGTGTTTTCTGCGGAGGCCCTAATTTCTATCTTTTCCTGCACTAGCATCCCAAATGAGATCTTGTCGGACAGAGGTAAACAGTTTATCTCTGAGCTAATGGAACACGTCAGCGAGCTCCGTACGATCAAGCCATTGTTCACCTCCCCTTTTCACCCTGCCGCTAACGGCGTCTGCAAAAAGTTGAATGTAACTCTGACACCATTCTGAAAAAGTTAAGCCATGCTCAGCCCCAAGAATGGCATCGATACCTGCTGGTTGCCCTATTTGCCTGCAGAGAATCTCCCACAGAACATTGGATTTGCCCCCTTCGAGCTGTTGTATTTCCGAAATGTACGCGCACGAATGAGTATTTTGAATGATCTTTCGTCTAATCCCCTCCTGAATGAGGATATCTAGTCCTCGTATTCTTACATGCTAGATCTTCGGAACCGCTTTGAAGAATACCATGATAAAGCGTACGAAAATTTGGACCTAAATTTAGAAAAATATAGGACCTATTTTGATGTTAGCTCCAGAGAAAGGTGATTCAAGCCCGGTGAAGAGGTGCTGCTGCTCCTTTCCATGGAGACAAGCAAACTCTTGTCACAATGAAAAGGCCTTTTCCCGAACCTAGAAGCCCGCGGTCCCGTAGATTACGTAATAGAGATCCCCTCAGGAAACAAATTGTTTAATGTAAATATGCTTAATCCCTATCATCGCCGCGCATGCTTTAATAAAATAATTGCCCTTAACGAAGAGGCAGTAATGGAAGCCTTTTATCCATCTGAGCCTCTTAATTTATTCCAAACCGTATGTGTCGAAGCGGAAGACCGGAACTCGATTTAAACCCCCAGTTGGAACCCACTCAGAAGAGGCAATTGGCTCTTTTGTTAACAGAATTCCCCCATGTAATTTCTGAGAAACCTGGTTGCTCTTTTTATTTTGAGCACGATCTAGCCCTAACCACCCAGAAGCCTATTAGATCTAAGCCCTACCCTCTAACCGTTCACTTTCACCCTACTTTTAACGAGGAAGAGGAAGACTTGCTAAAGTTATGAATAATTAAACCTTCCCCGTGGAATTATTGCTCTCCCATTGTTATGGTGAAAAAGCCGGGTCAGTCTGTTCATATGAGCGTAGACATTAGAAATCTGACCGCCTTATCAGTTTTCGATGATGAGCCTATCCCTTTTGTTAGACCAGAGCCTACATCTATTTTAAGAGGTCAAGTTTATTTCAGAGATAGACTTGTGTAAAGCCTACTATCAAATCCCCCTTAAGGATAGTGCCCGGAAATACACCGCATTTACCACAGGAAAAAACCTTATGCAGTTTAAGAACCTACCTGTTTGTTTAGTTACTGCCTGTAGTAACTATAATCGAATGATGCGCAGAATACTGGTTGGGCTGAGTAACATTTCCTTTTTCTTCGATAACGATTACGTGGCCACCCATACATGACACTAGTATCTTATCTCCCTCCACTCGCTTCTCAATATGCATCGTGATTACGGCCTCACTATAGGCCCTAGCAAGTGCCATTTTGCCTAATAGCACTATTATATACCTCGGTTTCCACCTTGATGAAAATCAAATGGCCCAAAAAAGAAAAGGGAAAGGCTATCGTCGACCTGCCCCTCCCGCGTACTTAAAGCAATTACGCTCTTTGCTAGGGTTGACATCCTTTTACCGACGTTTTGTCTCCAATTTCACCGCCTTAGCTTTCCCCCTAAGATTCCTACTAAAGAAACGTTCCCTAGACTTATTCACATGGAACCCCAAAGCGACCGCCCACTTCCATCAGCTGAGGGAAAGACTAACATCACCTCTTACAATGAGACTCCCGATCACGAACAAAACTTTTGGGAGACAAACGGATGCTTGTAATGAGGGCATTGGTTGCTTCTTGCGCCAGAAAAAAGAACACCGCAACCGTTTCCCTAATGCGTACGCTAGCCAGAAGCTCTCCTCACGCGAAAGTAACTACGCGGTCATAGAAATGTAAGCTCTAGCGATCGTATGGAATAAACGAAAATTCCAAACATATTTGTTAGATAAATAGTTCGTGATCGAAACCGATCATCGTCCATTGGTTTACTTAAAGAATTGTAAAAGCATAACGGAAGGCTTATGCGTTGGAGTTTACTTCTAATGGAATACCAGTTCCGAATACGGTACATTAAAGGGACAGAAAACTGTCTTGCACACTGTCTAATTAGGAATCCCGTCAAGGATCCTCTTCTTGCGAAGTAAAATGTGTAAATCATTAGACTCTGGTGCACATAATCGACTCTGTGTACTCGTTTTATTTTTATAATTCTAGAACTCCGTCTTAACCGTATATGTTTATCTTTCCCTGGTTCTCATGTAAAGTTTTGTTTACTTTTTGTAAATATTTCTTCTTTGCGTGTTTTTTGGGTATATTATTTTCTCTTTATTTTTATTGATATATGGTTCAAATACCCTTTTATGAATGAATCCTTTGGATTTTTTTGTAACTCACATTTATTTACTTTGTGTGTTTTTTGCGCAGGTTAACTACTATAACCTTTTTAAATATACCTTGCGCAAGGGATTAAACGGAAGTAATTCATTCATTTAGTAACCGCTGTGTAGACTTAAATTTAAATGTCCACCCTTATTGGGCACCTGTAGACTAAGGTCAAAGTTTTCCCATACGCGATTCCTTGCATTTTGGGGATGCACTTTTTCTTCGTCTTTGAGTCAGGAAAACGTCCTCTTCGGAAAGGGAGGCGTGTGAGGGAATGCCCTTGAAGGACCACCGTTAGAGGAAGCCCTTTCGAAATACCCCTATATTCTTTCAAGACCACGTGCGTCAGCGTGAGAATTTTAGGAATTTCGAGAAAGAATCAGTCCAGCACTTAATCCCCGATCACAGTTGTGTTTGTTTTCGGACGCCACACGCCTCGCCCTCCCCTACGAAAGCGCCGTGCTCAGCTACATTATTCCTACCCCCATATCGCGAGATAAGTTTCATCGTCTCGAACGACGCTTTATCATGAAATGTGTTTGCTTAGACTGGCGCCAAGAATCCCCTAGAGACCGCAAGGCACCGAGGCGTCTATCGGATCAGCCACCCGGGAATTTAACCAAACGCTCACCATCTCTCGTGGAGATTGAAAGCCCACCATTCACTCCGTTCAGACTGCCGTTTGTTTCCCGTGAACCCACTAACCCGTCGTCTTACCTTGACGAAGCTTGCGTCCACAGAAATACCTTCGTTAAGCCTTGGACCCTGTTCAGGGAAAAGTTTTCGAGCTCCCTTCTTCCCAGAGAGTTCCGCGTCCGTCTAATCTTTGCCACCCCTATAAAATTCCCGATTTTCGAGACTAAGACTTCTTGCCGATCTGCATAATCGTCTCGAGTCGAGATTACCTCTCTTTGGAGCCCAGAAAGTCTCATTCTACATCACGAAATAATTCAACATCATCTTCGAGTCCTCCTATTCAGGACTCCTTAAAGTATCTTCTTGGGCACCTGCGCTCTTGTCTTCCACCCCTCCCATCCAATTAACCTGCACTTGAAGGAAAAGCGACCTTGTATGGTCATCTTCAGTTTACCTCCTTAATCTTCACTTAATTCATTTAACTACCATAATTAATTTGTTCACCCCTTTATATATATATATAAATTGCTCACTTTTATTATATATATTAAAATTATATTTTAAGTTATTGTCTTTATATATCCTTTGAACTGAAACTCAGCAAGCCATTAGCCTAAACCCGGTCAACCGTAAATCGCACAATATATTAATCGCCACAGACATATCTCAAGCGGCTTTTGGTTAGCTGTCTTCCCCTGCTTGTTTACGACTCTGAGCCCTAAGCTTTTACTATACACAGGCATACCTCGACAAAATCATAATAAATAAACTGGAAAAATAAAATTGAGACAGGTGAAAAATAAGAGAATGATCAATCGCAAATTTAATTATCAAGCAATTACATAGAAACAAAGCAGAAATTGACCCGGCCTAATGTTAGAACACTTAATATGAGTTTTTTAAGCCTTTGTTTTCTATTACTTCGGAGCAATGACAACCAAAGGATCTCACGACTTCATTGCAAAAGTCCAGTGGTCTTAAAATTCGTCTCCTATGATTTTCCAAAGGTTCTCAATTTGGTTCAGGTCTAGTCACTTAGCACATCACTCACTTCCTTAATTAAATATCTGCTTGTGCGAAATAGTATTTTACTTTCTATGTTATATGCCTTGGTTCAAGTGGTGGGTAGTCCCTCAGTACTGATGACGGAAGGTCTGTCTGTCCGTCACTACCGGACTCCCGTTTCGCTGACGACTGGCGGAAAAATTAATTACCGAGGGTCGTCTTTGCTTTTCGGGTTAGTGACGGTTCGGGTGATGGCCCAAAATCGCTCCTGTCGGTGCTTAATCCGTCCGTGTTTTAAAGTTTCCGTCAATCGTCAGTCTTCCAACAAAACGGGAGTAGGTAGCTCAGTGATGGACTGACGGGCCTTCCGTCATCGGACTGCCCACCACTGCTTGGTTCTTTATCTTGCTTCATACTGTGGGTTGTTTCAGATATGGGCGGAGTAAAATTATATTGTTGCACGAGGTTTAGTTAAATAGTCGCATTTCTCGTTCCAATTATTTGCACTCGCATACCAACACCTTTAGAAGAAAACATCCCCTATACCATGACGCTGCATCCCTCATTGTTTTCAGAATTTTAATCTATTTAGAGTTAAGTCTGTTACCTGCAGCGATCTAAAAGATCGTCTGTTAGTAGATCCATCTGAAGTAAATTTACTTACGACGTTGAAAAAAATTTGATTTTCTCCCAACATTAGCTTCTGCATATTCGAGTCTCGCCTGAGGGTTATTCTTACTGATGAATGTTTTGGTAGCTGGAGAACGAACTTTTAATCCAGATCCATTGAGGCGAGGGAAAACTGTGAAACGGGTTAATTCTTTGCTGGTGTGGCTTAATTTTTGATGAAATTTCTACGGCAGTCTTGAAGGGATCCTTGAGAAGAGCTTAATAGCGCTGTCTTCTCGGGAAGTGGTTATGCGGTGTAGACCAAATTTTGCAATAGATTTTAGATATTGTTTTTCTTGTGTAACTTAAAAACGCATGAAATCACACTCTTAGCCCTTCGTACCTCTCTTGAAATCACATAGTCTTCTAGCATACCATTGCCTGATTCAATTTCATGTTTGGTGGCAACTCGTCAGAGTGACGAGAATAACGATGGCTGTTTTATAGTTCTTACCGATTGATTATATTATTGGGAGATAATTTCAGAAAATTTCTAGAATGTTTTCTAAAACCTTTCTTTTATTTTCATGTGTAACTATTTATTTTTTATTTTATTTAATATAATTTCTTAAATATACGTTTGTATCATATAAACCCTTTATACCATATATTCAATGCATCCCTTTATGTAGCCTAAATTTTTTTTTACTCAATTATCATACTTTTGAAAATAATTTATAGGAGAATTATTCTCTTATTGTGGTCAGTAAAATATATATATATATATATATATATATATATATATATATATATATATATATATATATATATGTATATTCATATAGTATTGTATTGTTAAAGGAAAAGAATTAGAGATGATAAAAACAAATTGACATTATAACATTGGGCGGGTAATTCTACCTGACATTCTATAAAAGGATATTCGCAGCCCTTACCCTATTGAATTAAAGGGGAAAGAGACTAATAAAAGCAATTAAAAAGTCAATTCAATCCAGGCCTAATATTAATTTACACTGAAAATTCAAGTTCCTGAACTAAGGACAAAGCTTTATAATTCGGAAATAATAAATCGTTATTTCTTTTCTTGTGTAATAAAGGGAAATTTATTTAATTAAATCTTATGAATCTGTCAATGTTTTACTTTGTGGTTTAAGGGACGATAATCAATTAAATGATTCAGAAAATTTGAAAGAACTTGCATACGGCAAACGTGCCTTATCTAAAGTTTGTTAATTACTGGATAATATTAATTTAAGATAATCTCTGCTAAATGTATATCTATCTATCTATATGTATATATAGCAGGAATATGAAGACATATGCGATGGTTTTGAACATTTAATTTTCCGGACATTTCGGTCATTGACGATGACCATCATCAGCAAATTCTAAATACCCCAAATTATTTTTAGAAGAATAACTAAACACAGAAATCAAATTAGTAAAAATCTATTAGAAATTGATGTAATATCTTAAAAAAAAAATAAATAAATTAAATAATAATCCTACGAGTTTTTTATATGTGCATAATAAACATGACTTAAATGACTATCGAAATACCAAAAATTATAAACTATAGCAATAAAGTCGAAAGCAAAGCATGAAGAAATCGATTAATAAGACAGAAAAAAAAATTAAATAATCCCATGAGCAACAAATATGAATAGTAAACATGAATCAAGCGGAATACAAAAAAAAATCACGATAAAACACAGCAAGAGAATTATATGGGCAGGGCGAACAATCGAAAATAGGTTAAATCAGGGGGAATGTAATCGAAGCGGATATTAATAAATTGAGCGAAGCAAGTAGTTCAATTAAGTTAAATTTTAAGTGATTGAACATCAAATAATATCACTAGACTAAGGCACGAAAGTTTAAAGAAGATTACCACTACTTTATTACGTCCCGGAAGACTGCCCTGAATGCTGATACCCCGAGTTCGTTCTACGAAGACCTGGCCACTTGTCTTCCGCTCCCTTCAATCATCTGAGGTAATCCAAAATTCTACACTCGTAATTCACTTCATTCTCTCATGTACTAAGAAGACCCCATAATTGCATAACGAAAAGATTTACTAATCTTACTCCTCTTATTTAAACCGTCGAATTAATTAAGAATTCCCAGGCTCAGCTTCCATTAATCCCTGCTTGCTATAAATTTATTTTTCAAACTAACGTTTGTGCTAATTTCCATTATTATTCTTGTCTCCATACTTAATCATTTATCTTGTATTAAAGCTTATTTTTGTAGAGGTGTTTCCTTAAATAATTCCTGATTTGAATCTGGCAAACGAGTTCCACTTTTAAATTAGCGACCTGTAATTAAGTCGCATTCTTACTTTGGGAGGCCATTGCCTTCCCTTCGCTGCATACCTGCGTGAGTACATGGCCGAGATTTGCCGGTCTTACTCAATTACGTATGTACCCCTATTAGACCATGAGACATACTGTGTCGTTCCTGGAAAATCAATATTTATATGTATCAGATATAAAAATAATTTAGAAAATGGAATTTCCTGAACACAAGTAGGTACATTAAAATGAGGGTTGCAATGGTTCCATATGTTAATCTAAACGGTCACAGTATTAGGATTATTACATGGGTCGTTGGGGAACGAGGAATGGAAAAGCTATTGCATATTAGTTTTATATTTAATTTGGGTTGTTTTAATTTTATATATTTGGCTTCTAATAGAAGTAGCTGCCGGAGATTTGGATTATGTGCGAGGATCTAGGTATTTGCTTCTAGTGAATTCCGGTCGAGTTGCATCCATGTTTTTCCCAAGGTGTGTGCTGTGAGGGCACAACTATTTAAATCATGATCATTCATCTTGTTAGCTTTGTTCCTTTCATTCCAATATATGAATCAGGCTGAAGGGCACACTCTCCCATTTTGCAAAAGTATTAATATATTAAATGGCCTCTCTGCCTAGGCGTTAGCTGAGGTTGTTTATTTCACGTTGAAGTTGGAAGTATATATATAATGCGGTCGGTATTGGTTTACCTACATATATACATGTCTTAAAGACCGGGCTACTGAAAACGAGAATCTGACGGTTAGATACTGAGGGGACCTCTTTCGCTTACTAAACGTAAGAATATTGCCCCCTCCGAGTTACACTGGACTTAGGTGAAAACCAAAATAATGGAAACAAAATGAATAATGTCCTCATATTAAGTTGCTACCAAAAGGCGGTAAAGGAAAGCTACCTGAGTCTTACCTCTGATCCTAAACAGTGGAACCATCTGATATAAGAAAACACATGTAGAGGTGAAGACTGTGAACTATACACCTCCTCATGAAGCAGTAAACCAGCTGTCGCCGTGTGAAAAGTCTGCATAAAAATGGAACAGTTTTCTATCTCGCCTTCTCCTTTTGTGTTTGCCTTGTTTCTCCTTCTCTTTCTCTCGGTGTCTCTTTCTTTATCTTTCTCTTCCTCTGTCTAACAGAGACAAAAAAGAGAGTGAGAAAAATAACGAGAGAGAGAGAGAGAGAGAGAGAGAAAGAATGCTGCTGCTGCTCCTGTTGGTGGTAGAGATGGTATTTTAGTACTCTTGGTGGTGATAGTGTAGTACTCTGTGTGAGGGTGGAGTAATAATGATCGTAGCAGTGTAGTAGTAATGGTGATGGTGGTGGTAGTAGGAGTGGTGTTAATGTTGTAGTAGTAGTAGTAGTGGTAGCTGGGCTGGGGGTGGTGTAGCAGTATTGGTGGTGGTCGTCGTATTCTCAAACTCAAAACAAGAACCCATATAGCAGTTAAACTCAAACAAGAATCCAATTAATATATCTGGAATTAAAAAAAGATTTTAAAAATCATCACGGCTAAACTTTCCAAGTTAGAGCATTATGTTTGGTTTCATTGAACAGATAATTATCATAACCTTTGGTGGGCACTACTCCCATGTATGGCACCATTGGGATGCGTGGCTTTCCCTAAGATTTCTGAAAAGACACAAATTAAAATGTTGAACCTTGTTTCTGCATCGGGACAAAAATCGGCCTAAAGAAAAGTTATCACTTTTCTGCTGATTTTTCCGAGTACAATGACCAAACTTGGCCCTAGAAAAGGATTATGGAATGCTTCCGAGTTCAGGTTGACGTGCACCATGAAACTATTATCATCATAGTTCATCATCAAACTAAAACGCCCTTAGAGCTTATAATATAAAGCAACCTAAGAAATGCCACTGAGGCGAAACAGCGCATGCATCTTATATATAAGTACACATGCAACGTTGGAGACTGTGAACACTATCCCTACTCATATATTGGAATGACCAAAGCAAGGCTCTCAATACGGAATATGGAACATATCTGAGTTCAGTTTGCCGTGAAAGAGCAAATTCGTACAATCTTACTTATCCTTTTTGATTAATATCACTGGTCCTGTTACTCTTCTCTCCACATATTGTATCTTATTACGATTTTAACTATCCTTCCTCATGATTAATATAAACAAATTTTTCCGGTAATATCTTTAGTTGTTCTCCAAAGATGATAGAATTTGTATCAAAATGCGTCAGTTTAATAAAGTCATAGCTAAACTGTTTAACTTATTTCTTCTTAAAATATCTTTGTTTTAATGGATTTTGGCAAACTTATTGAAGGATTGAACAAAATTCGTTAAGTTTAATATAAATTTCCTATATTTATATATAAATATATACATATATATATACATATCAATTAAGCTTGTATTACTTATGTAATTATAAATCTGGTTCGCAGTATAATAAAAAAGTATTCTAGAGATAATTTGAGCCTTTTTAATACGCCGAACTTAAAATTTACTGTATGCAACAATCTTCAAACCTTTCGCAATTCTTCTTGGCTCTTTCTTCTTATCCTTAATTCTAGAGATTTGCAAATAATAAAGAATAATTAATGCTATTTTCTAATATTAATCAACTCTTTTTCTCTATATACCACATTTCTTAACAGCTTTTTTGTGGAGGACCAAGTTTTTCTCTATTTCTGAATAATTTTCTTTGGTGTTGAGTGTGAGCCATAAATTCTTATTGTGTTCGTTCTAACTCGAACTGTTGGACCAAATTATTTATAAGATTTTGGGCACACCTTTTGTTTGGCCAAGCCAGTAGCTGTGATTCCTCTTTTGCTTAACACCATTGTAGGGCATTTCGCGCAGAATGTATCAAACAACGGTGATGGACTAACAGTGAGCGCGTTTGAAATTTATTTTTGTTATCTGAGGTTCAATAAGCGATTCTATATACATAAACCTACCTAAACACTAAAATCATAATATATTTCCTTAACATAGTTAATTCCTCCTTATATAAAAGTTACGTTTGATATCCATAATTTTTTCTTTAGTGCATTTTTCCCATAGGTGGGCGTTACCGTGATAAGTTATAGCGTTTTCGATATGAATTATCGGTTATCCGATATTTTTTACCCCTGCGTTATCAATTCATCGGTATCACCGATACTTTACGTTCCAAACTAGCGATAATCGATAATTTCAGTTTTTGAGGGCAGAAATAGGTAGGTCCGAGCTAGAAGGAGGATCCTCAAAACCTATGAGGAGATGAAGGAGAGACTCACCAGGTAAGAGACTAATAAACATTATTCAAATATTCTTAATATTGTATTATAGAATAACGCTATATATAGTCAATAATCAATATTTTATTAGAATTTTGGATTTATCGGTTATTACTTTATCGGGCAATAGATGTATCGCCAGTTATCAATTATCGGTTATTGCCCATAAGTTTATCGTTATCGATTTATCGGTTATCGTGATAATTATTTTCGTTTTCACGCCCACCTATGATTGTTTCATACATCATATGTTTAAAGCTAGATACAAGGAGCAGCAACTGCACCAAAATCTAAAATCTAAACCTTTATTGAGTAAAACACAAAAAAAGTTCATCGAACCTTTGGGAGTGAAAAAAATGCATTCAACCATTATTTAGAAAGCAAAGATGACTTAAGTGGTTTTTCCCTTATGCGTGGCTCCGGGTTCATCCCTTTCAAAACACCTCGAGTAAAGGACAATGTTGTTCATGTTCTAGCGACCTTGATGCCATTCTTCTAACACCTGAATATTCTAAAAATCTGGATTGCACGGGGAACCGGCCTAAAAATAAAAAGTGGTGTAGGAAAAATCTAGACCTCTTACATATATAAACACACATTGTAATTTAAATTCATCGCAAAAATATTATATAGAATCGTTAAAAAACATTTCAACCATCAATTTTTACGCGGAAAAGTGAATTGGCATAGATGAAAAGTGTATGATTCTTGTTCGCGAGCAAAGGAAATAATATATTTCTTAAATATATGAGCATTTTGACGCTTAAACCTCACATATATCATATTTTTTAAAAAGTCCTGAAGTAAAGATGTTAACAGTGGTTTCCACAGTTCTGAAGTATTAATGACAGAAGATCTGAAGAATGAAAATAAGAGCAGAACAGATAATTGTTGTAAAAGAGAGACCAAGAAAAAGACGGAGGGGGACGAAACAAGATGTAAAGTCCCTCCAATGACCTGTGGTGTTTTGTGCCAAGATGATAACTGGTTATTGCATTGATGGTTTCCCATGGTTCAAATCAGTTACAACTGCCTTTAAATGGCTAAATAAGACTTCTGCCACTTGATAGTGCCACTCAGCGCCAAATGCGATGGCAGCTTTGCAATCTCCAGGTTGAATAACCATATGTCCCATGGTCATCATGTCATTGGAGGGACTTTACATCTTGTTTCGTCCCCCTCCGTCTTTTTCTTGGTCTCTCTTTTACAACAATTATCTGTTCTGCTCTTATTTTCATTCTTCAAATCTTCTGTCATTAATACTTCAGAACTGTGGAAACCACTGTTAACATCTTTACTTCAGGACTTTTTAAAAAATATGATATATGTGAGGTTTAAGCGTCAAAATGCTCATATATTTAAGAAATATATTATTTCCTTTGCTCGCGAACAAGAATCATACACTTTTCATCTATGCCAATTCACTTTTCCGCGTAAAAATTGATGGTTGAAATGTGGTGTGATAGAACGAGTTGAATCTGTGTTAAATTCAACTCCTATCCCATATTAGTTAAAACCTCGAGGAGGCCCACGTGCATCTTCGATTCGAGGCTTGGAGTCTTATCAACAGCTGCCGGACGTCAATGTTTAAACAAGGAGGTTATCGTGCCCCCGTTCGCCCCCATACGCCGAACTCGCCAGATCGAGTTAGGCTTATGAACAGATAAGGCATTTTTCTCCGGCCCAGCTGTGCGTTCCCTCCAAGCTTTCACTCCATTCTCCCCCACGCCAAGGAGATGTCCTGGCTATTTATATGGACTCTTTACCACTAAGATCAGATTGGAGATCCAGATTTTCGTCGCGAAACATCACCACGACCCTCTCTCCCTTTGTGCGCCAAGGGAACTCGGCCTCGAGATTCACCATCACTTGTCCAGGAGGACAATATTCCTTGAGTGCCAAAGGTTCGAGCCTTTAGTGACGTCAAGTCCCCAAGGCATTCCCCCCTGCTGTTCAAGGAGAACAGCATTAGAACAGCCATTGTTCGTTTTGAGCCCTTCGCCAAGAAACGGTTCTCATCCGTTCAAAGGAGAACAACATTAGAACAGCCATTGTTCTTGAGCCTGTAGACAAGAGACGGTTCTCATCCCCCCCTTTGTTCAGAAGAGAACAACCTAGAACAGCCATTGTTCTTCCAGCCGTTCGTTGAGAAACGGTTCTCCTTCCCAAGACGCCACGTCAGGATCATCTTATCCCCCCCCCTTTGGCTGGAACTCGCCAGCGGACCGAATATTCCTTCAAGTACCTTCCACCGCGCCCTAATGAAGTTACGTAAGCCAAGCGTCACCTTTTGAGTATTGATCCCTTATTTGTCAATTCTATCCTGTGCTTTAAATGGTTTATCGAACCATCCCATCTCTTTAACTCCATATTTGTTTTACCCTTTTTGATCCCTTAAATCCTTGGATTAGCCCGAGTCTCCACGACCCTTTCCATTCTGTTTGTCAATATTTTCCGTTTTTGTGTATTGTTTATAGTTATTATTAATAAAACTCTATTTTATTAATGATAGCAATATTATTATCCTTGAGCTCAGTTCCACTTCTTAAGCATTTTGAAGATACAAAATATCGGCCGCCAAGACAGTAAAACGCACTCTAGAGATAATTAAGGAAGTTCCCTCAACGAATAGTGTTATATATATAGTATCGTCGGGAGTCATTCTACGACATATATATATATACTATTTAATTTGGTATCAAGTGTGTAAGGTTTAACGCTATATCTTTGCAAACACTGGTCTCAGTCGAGTAAAGCATAGTGTTATTCGTTATAATAATAGAATATAGTAGTTCCCTTTTGTTTTAACGATTGCTATCCCCTTTTTTTTAAACTTAAGGAGCTGGAGTAGCTCAAGGAACGGTTATAATAATTTGTTTTTTTTTTTTGTGATTTTAGTCAGTGGTTATTTAGAGTAAGAAACCAAGTACGAATAGGTCAGTGCCCATATTTAGGTAGGCTAATTCTATAGAGGCATAATTCTTGTTGCAAGGAATTTTAGTTGGTTGACTAGTGCCCCCCAAGTGCAAAGATGACTCCATTCGAAATCTTTAAAGCGCAAGGAGAGTCCTGTGGACTTTCCGGAAAAGAACTAATTAAGTACATTCGAGAAGAGCAAAGAAAAGAGGAAGAAAGAGAAAGGGAAAGAGTAATCCGACAAGAGGAGCAAAGAAGAGAAATACAACGAGAAGAAAGAGAAAGAGAGGAACGGATAAGACTAGCTGACCTTCAGATTGAATTAGCTCGGATTAAAGCAGAAGTTCAAAAAAAAAGGTAGAAAAAGAAAGAGAAAGAGAGCAACGGGGAAGAGTAATCCAACGAGAAGAACGAGAAGGAAAAATACAACGAGAAGAACGAGAAAAAGAAATCCAACGAGAAGAAAGAAGGACGGATTCGCGCCCCTTCCCAGGAAAGCTGACAAAGTTTCCGAGCCCCGTAAAACCTCAAAACTTCTTTCCCCAAAACCAACAACGGGACTCCAAACCTCCCGTTAAGACTTCTCCTCCATTTCTCTTCCCGAAGCGACCAACCATATGCTTCACCTGTGGAGTAGAAAACCACATGAGCTGGAATTGCCCCCAAAATTCTAGGCTTAAAAGCGGACCAGGCAACCAAGTTCACCAGATTAATGCGACCCCGGCTCCTTCGGTGGTGCAGACCCAAGCAGAAACTTCTCCCCCTCCGTTAGGCCACCAGGTAAATTTTGTTTCTGGTAAAAGTTCATCGGGAACTTTGAAATATGAGGAGGGCAGCGTGGACAGCTGTCGAGTATCGACTCTCGTCAGAGACACAGGATGTACATGCTTCATCGTGTCCGACGAACTCCTCCCAGTGGCCTCTAACCACGAAAAATTTGCGGTGGTACATGACCAACTTGGGCGGGCGAACAGATTCCCCGTCGCTAGATGTTACCTGCAGTGTCAATATTATAATAGCTGGGCTGAAGTCATTGTAGCACCAATAAAATTCTGTTCCGTACTTATAGGAAAGAGACCCCAAGTAAGTTTCGACCCTGTGTTTCAGGCCGCCCTTCCTCAAGGCCGAGATAAGAAAGAAGCCCAGGAGCCCGTCCCCATCAGAACCCCGATACCGTCCGATTTCTCGGAGACCCCTAACCGGGACTTTAGGACGGAAAAAGAGGAATGTGATTCACTAAAACCCTTAGGTGATAAGGCCCCAGACAAGGACACGGAGACTGTCCCTGGACCCCAAGAAATAAAGAACCCCCAACGCGCCCATGGAGATACCTTCGTAGAACTGGACGAAGCATCGGCGCTTGAAGAGGACTGCCCCGCGGAGTCCCTTAAGGTAATCCAGACAGTGTGCATCCAACCTGATGCCGATTACCCTCCTCCTTCCCTACCAGGCGAGTCTTTAGAACCCTCTGACCTGGATAGTGACGCGCAGCTGACACCACGTCAGAAGAGTCAGCTCCAAGAACTAATTAAATGGAATCACCATTTATCCACCCTATTAGCTCTTTTCGAGCAACTGCGTGAAAATGGCCTCACCATTGGCCCCAGCAAATGCCAGTTTGCCCACGAAACCATCAAATATTTGGGTTTCAAAATAGGACAAAGCAAGTCAGGTCCCCACGAGAACAAGATTAAGGCAATCGCCGACATGCCCCTCCCGATTACAAAGAAGCCATTAAGATCGATCCTAGGATCAGCTTCTCCCTATCAGCGATTTGTTCCGAATTTCGCTGCAAATTCGGCCCCCCTATGCCCCCTTGAGGAAAAGAATTTCTCCGATCGTTTACGTTGGAATGATGTCGCTGTTCCCCATTTTATTCAGCTCAAAAGTAAGTTCATTTCTGCCCCCATTTTTAAGTTGCCCAACCCGGAAAAATCTTTTGGGGTTAAGACCGACGTGATCAACGAGAGCATTGGAGGTGTACTCCTTCAATACGTGGATGACAGAACGAGTCATCCAGTTGCATATGCTAGTCGTCAATTATTACCACGCGGAAAGAGATATGCCACTAGAGAAAAGATAGCTCTATCAATTATCTGGGTCATAGACAAATTCAAGCAGTACTTGATATGTAAAGATTTTCAAATAGGAACCGACCACCGTCCGTTAGCCTATATTAGGAATTTGAGACACTCAAACGGCCGCATCATGCGCTGGAGTTTACTCTTGCAAGAGTATCAATTTAAAATAAATTATATCAAAGGTTCCGATAACCAGGTCGCTGACGCACTCAGTAGGAATGCGTTACCGAATAGCGTAGAACAATTGTATTCATAGGATTAGTATCTCCATGTAGGTATATACCGTCTTGTACGACTTAATTTAAGATTCTTTTGTAATATAGTTAATTAATGTATATGTCTGAATTTTGTAACGCTCAATGTCTAATTTTTTTTATGTATATATATTTGTTCTTATTAATTTACGTATAAATTATTTTGTCCCGTATGTACTAAGTTTATAACATTTCATTGTTCCATGCCCTTTTTTTTTATTAAGTTGTATTAAAGGTTATTTTCCCCTGTAATCTAAAGATCAAAATAATCATGTACTGAGGTAATACTAGTTAGGTGTAGGAAGATACGGTTGGTACAAGAAAACGAGTTCCCTTTTTTTTTCGAAGTGACAACTTCCCCTGGAATGGAGGGGTGTGATAGAACGAGTTGAATCTGTGTTAAATTCAACTCCTATCCCATATTAGTTAAAACCTCGAGGAGGCCCACGTGCATCTTCGATTCGAGGCTTGGAGTCTTATCAACAGCTGCCGGACGTCAATGTTTAAACAAGGAGGTTATCGTCCCCCCGTTCGCCCCCATACGCCGACCTCGCCAGATCGAGTTAGGCTTATGAACAGATAAGGCATTTTTCTCCGGCCCAGCTGTGCGTTCCCTCCAAGCTTTCACTCCATTCTCCCTCACGCCAAGGAGATGTCCTGGCTATTTATATGGACTCTTTACCACTAAGATCAGATTGGAGATCCAGATTTTCGTCGCGAAACATCACCACGACCCTCTCTCCCTTTGTGCGCCAAGGGACCTCGGCCTCGAGATTCACCATCACTTGTCCAGGAGGACAATATTCCTTGAGTGCCAAAGGTTCGAGCCTTTAGTGACGTCAAGTCCCCAAGGCATTCCCCCCTGCTGTTCAAGGAGAACAGCATTAGAACAGCCATTGTTCGTTTTGAGCCCTTCGCCAAGAAACGGTTCTCATCCCCCCCCTGTTGTTCAAGGAGAACAACATTAGAAAAGCCATTGTTCGTTTTGAGCCCTTCGCCAAGAAACGGTTCTCATCCCCCGCTGTTGTTCAAGGGAGAACAACATTAGAACAGCCATTGTTCGTTTTGAGCCCTTCGCCAAGAAACGGTTCTTCCCCCCCCCCCTGTTGTTCAAGGGAGAACAACATTAGAACAGCCATTGTTCGTTTTGAGCCCTTCGCCAAGAAACGGTTCTCACTCCCCCCCTGTTGTTCAAAGGAGAACAACATTAGAACAGCCATTGTTCTTGAGCCTGTAGACAAGAGACGGTTCTCATCCTCCCCTTTGTTCAGAAGAGAACAACCTAGAACAGCCATTGTTCTTCCAGCCGTTCGTTGAGAAACGGTTCTCCTTCCCAAGACGCCACGTCAGGATCATCTTATCCCCCCCCCTTTGGCTGGAACTCGCCAGCGGACCGAATATTCCTTCAAGTACCTTCCACCGCGCCCTAATGAAGTTACGTAAGCCAAGCGTCACCTTTTGAGTATTGATCCCTTATTTGTCAATTCTATCCTGTGCTTTAAATGGTTTATCGAACCATCCCATCTCTTTAACTCCATATTTGTTTTACCCTTTTTGATCCCTTAAATCCTTGGATTAGCCCGAGTCTCCACCTCCCTTTCCATTCTGTTTGTCAATATTTTCCGTTTTTGTGTATTGTTTATAGTTATTATTAATAAAACTCTATTTTATTAATGATAGCAATATTATTATCCTTGAGCTCAGTTCCACTTCTTAAGCATTTTGAAGATACAAAATATCGGCCGCCAAGACAGTAAAACGCACTCTAGAGATAATTAAGGAAGTTCCCTCAACGAATAGTGTTATATATATAGTATCGTCGGGAGTCATTCTACGACACAGTGGTTTCCACAGTTCTGAAGTATTAATGACAGAAGATCTGAAGAATAAAAATAAGAGCAGAACAGATAATTGTTGTAAAAGAGAGACCAAGAAAAAGACGGAGGGGGACGAAACAAGATGTAAAGTCCCTCCAATGACCTGCGGTGTTTTGTGCCAAGATGATAACTGGTTATTGCATTGATGGTTTCCCATGGTTCAAATCAGTTACAACTGCCTTTAAATGGCTAAATAAGACTTCTGCCACTTGATAGTGCCACTCAGCGCCAAATGCGATGGCAGCTTTGCAATCTCCAGGTTGAATAACCATATGTCCCATGGTCATATTGGTCATTTCATGGCTCTAAATAGGTACAATTGAACTTTACTCCTTTTAATAAAAAGCGACTCGTTGACTTGGCGGTCGACGCAGGTAAAAAAGGAGAGGGAGATGGACATATATTTTGTGGAGGAAGTTTTGCGAGATGTTTGTAAAACATGGTGTGTAACTAATGTGGCACGATATTTAAGACACAAAAGATTGAGTGCTATCCGTTTAGGACAAGGTATCTTTCAATCGCAATGGTAGTAAGTTGAATTGTGTTTTGTTGCAGAAAGTTGATACGTAATTTTATTTACTTAACACCTCACCCGCTCTTGCCTAATATATCTTTAATTATTCAATTGAGATATGAAGAGATCCTAACAAGGCTCACTGGACTCCGCCACTGTTTTACATTTCAAAGAGGTTTGTACGTTGAATGGGGATGGTACAAAGGAAAAGGAAGTCCTGCGCTCGGTAGAAGATGTGGTTGGATTTACCTTGTCCCACATGTCACATAGCGAGGGCGAGAGCGATGCAGCCTTGGAGGCGGCTCTTCTTTCGCATACGGGTACATAACGTTTCCTCTTAGGATAGCCATGATCAAGTTCAAAACAATGAAAAAGTTATAGAAGTTAGATTTTCTTACCATCCAATGCCTTGGGAGGTAATGGAAATCTTTCCTTTTAAGGCGGAATGGTCAATTATGTGATCATTTACACATACCCGGCTGCAGATGTGATCTAAGTTTAAAGCCTTAACATCTCGAATTGCCGTACAAGGCTACTTTTTCCTTGGGCTTGAATCTATAAAAGATGGTGTTGCCAAGACAGAATGGATATAAACTGGACGCGGTGAGAAGATTCAGAAACCCAGCACACCGCATCTAATACCTCGCCTAAGCAACAAAACTTAGGCTTTTATAGCTAAAACGGACTACACATTGTATCATGCTACTAGGTGATGTTTGTGATAGGGAGCCGAAGATGCATCAGGCCACCAGAAACTCTTATGACAGTAAAAGAAAAATTGGAAAGGGGTATAATAGGTTATGTAATAAAGAGGAATTTGAATAGTCAGGTCTACAAAGGGGTAGGGTGTGTGATCACCTATTATTTTCATACACCGGTACTAGTTGAGAAGGGAAGGATGTGCAGCTCCTCAAGGTACTTTATGTAGTGAAATACATAGGGTACTCCTTAGCGTTGCATTAATCCTAAGTTAAAGGATGAAGGGTAATTCGTAGAAAACTCTGGTGCATTTAAGGAAAAAGAAAAGGCACCATTTTCTATCTCCCGGTAAAAAAACTCAAGTTAATCTAGTGAGTCGTGCTTTTATTTTTGGGACACGAGCCGGGAGAACATTTCGCTACTTTTGGTAAGATGTGTAGTTAAAAGTTGAAACATAACTCATTTACTGCTCTTTGAATTAGCAAATAGGTCATGATGTGGTTGATTACGTATCCTTAGCTCGCAATGCAAAAAGGTTCGAAATTAAAAAGTGGTCGAGGTCTCTACACCACTGATACCGCGTGACTAAATTCAGGGGAATGTAGGGTTAATCAACTCATCTATACAAGAGCCAAAATAGGCTAACTTCATATCGAGTTTATAAGCAGCCTGCTTTGCCCGCACTCAAAATCTTTCTATCTTAGTGGGTAATGTACAGTATGCTAAGGCAAAAGGATGATCAAAATGTGTTACCCCCAAAACTTCTTGAAAATCTTCCAGTTTTTTTAACTGATTTAGGAGAAGAATTTTACCCCACTGAATACGAAAATGACATCCGTGTTCACAAATCAAGTCAGCTTTTTGTTAAAGTTAACTTTTTTAAATCCTAACTCATAACTTAATCCATTGCATTTTCTGAGGCATTTTTCATTATTTTTTCAATACTTATCTTCCAACGTATGTTTTTAGGATAAAAACATCGTTTTCTAAGAAAATTTATTAAGTAAATCTTACAAAAGTTTATTAGTGTGTATTAAATATTTTACAATGAGAAAAGTATCTGTCAATTGGATATTATACAATCATTGCTGAGAATTCAGTGCTGAAACTCCTGTTTCTTCGAACTCCTAGAATGGTCAGCGCTAGAGATGTCTATGTTCAGAATCCAACGATAATCAGCCATTCTGACTGCATCACAGTTTTACAGATAACTGGTTTCCATCTGTTCCGTGACCTGATTAGAACTTTCCTCTGCTCAAATTGATCACAGATTCTCCCGGAAACCGATTCATATGTGACAAGCTGAAATGTCGAACTAGGTCATTTATCTTTCTTTGGGAAATAATGATGTGGAGCATCACATCTTCTTAATTTTCTTCAATACTGGCCAAATTTTTGTTACTAATTTCAGGAATTTCTCCAAAGACAGGCACTGTCATTCAATCACAATGAGTCAAAAGACGACCTTTTTATTAATATTAGGTTACTTAAGGCTGATCCTGGCCTTAATGTTGATCTTAGTCAAATCAATAGCGCAGAAATAGAAGTAATTACCATGGTTTGTAGTCTCCCTGAAGCACATGGGAATTTCAAATTTCTGCTAATCTTCTTTGTTCTTGGTCTAAAGATACAGACACTCGTTGCATTTCTTTCCATGTCTGGAACGCAAAATTATCCTGATCATCAATTTGATACAAAGATGAGCATGTTAAGCACGGTTTATGAAACTTGTGAACGGATTCCTTTAGGAACATCTGTGTCTTCGCCGCAGATGTAGCAGTATACATCGGGCTTAATTTTCCAATATCTTCTTGCCAAATTCAATTCATTTACCTGCAAAAGAAAAATACTATTTAGTAAAGAATTGACCAAAGTTAACTCTTTATAATTCGTTTATTAAATAAAATTAGAAATATTTTGGCACCATATAAATAGAAAATAACCGCACATGTAGAAAACGGAAAAAATATCAGGTCACGATAGATCAATAAGTTTCCCTAAGATAGCAAAACCAATGTAATTTCTGGATTCAGCACATAAATATTGTACTACATCAGCTAAAAACTTAGACAATAAGGATGGTGTAAGGCAGTGTTTTAAAGAAAGTCGAAAATATTTAATAAATATAAAATTACTTATAAAATAAGGAAATGAATTAAGAAATGTTCGCCATTAGAGAATATAAACGCCTTAGAAGTACACCCATCTTAAACTAATTGAAGAGAGTTGAGTTTGTCTGAACTTCACCTTAAAATTATCAATTGGCTTAATGGAAGGCAAAAGAATTTCCTTAAATTTTTATATTGTATAATGGTGATCAGTAACGACTACATCGCTAGCGCAATAAAAAACATAAGAAGAACAAGTTAAAGATGCAATTGTGCAAGTTCTTCCGAAAATTTATCCCTAATTCGTATTCATATTATTACTCATCCAGAAACTATTAATTATGATTTTAGCTATAATGTTTTTGATGCGCAATTAAAAAAAAATATAAGAACAATTTCCTTTTCGAAATGGAGCCCCTCCAGATTTCCTTGGGCCACCACAATTTATTTTCCCTTAGGGGTATAATTTTTGCTTTGTCTTTGCCTCTCGAAAGCTAGGGGAAGAAACTTTCCGATATATCTACCCCTTAACTCCATTCTATTCCTACTTTATTTTTGCCTTGCACCCCTATTTATTCCTTTTTCCATCCTGATCTCTTTCCTCCCTTCGATTCCTGGTTTGTCGCCGTTTAAATTTTGGACTCATTTCCTCTCTATCCCTGAGGCAATTTGGCGAAATTGATTTGCCGGGAGAAATCTTCAGGGCAAAGATTTATCTATTTTTATTGGATTGGTGTGTGTGATGAATCGGATCGATCTCTGTGTCACAAGCTTTAGAATTAGTTTCATTATATAGACATATTTTTTTACCTTTAAAGGGGTATGTTAGTTCATTTTTATAAATTTTATTGAAATTTAGAGTTGAAGTAGCGCTAGAGCATTAAGAAAATGAAAAAAATAACATGGTGTATTTATTTTATCCCATTAGCTTTCATGTGGAGAAATTTACTAAATTTTATTTAGGTTAAAACGTAATTTCATAATGTGTTAGTCTTCAAATAGGAACAGTTGTTCCTAAGTGTGGGCAACTCTGCTTATTTTTAAAGAAAGATTTAGGTAGCAAGTTCTATTCCTAGCACGAGATGGCTCTAACAACATACAGTATGGTTGCATGTTGCATGGTTGGCGTCATTACTTCATCCCTCGGTCTTCGATCTAGTAAGACTATAATTGATTTTCTATTACTTTCCTCCTTTCAATATTAACCTGTATCCTTTCACCAGCCTGTTGAACGAGGATAGGATCTATTTCATCCTGTTCCTCGTCTAACTGCAGTTAAACCACCTCATCTGGAATTGGAATTAATTCTACATCGTATTGATAAATTATAAAGAATGGCTGCCATGATAATGAGGACTTTGGTATTCTAAAGGGCCCTCTGCATTTGCTTGCAAAAAGCCCTTAATCTTCTTTTGTGGACTACAAACGATCTCTCAATGCAATTGTGAGTGGTGATATAGGATCGGTTGTACCGTATTTTTTATGTGACTGGGGGTTTGTAAGTGATGTGAACAGAAACGCTGGGCAAGGATATCCGACATCACCAAGAGGACGACCTCTGTGAATACTGAAAGTATATAATTTTTGTAACTTCATTATAGACCTGATTTAATATGTAGTGAGTCACACACAATTAATCAATTTTAAAATAGAAATATATAAGTTTTCATTAAATTTAGTTCCCTGAACTTAGTAAAATATGATTACTATTTAGAATAGCTTCGTACTAATATGACCATAGTGTTTACCATGTAAAATTTAAGTACTATATTCACCTGCAGTAAATCCTCATTGCAAATTAGCATAATACATATTTATATAATTATACCTTATTAAACATCATAGCCATAGTGCATAGTGTAGGGCTATTATAAATGTATACGAAAAATGTAACCAATGAGTTGCTCTCCTCAGTTACTTAAATGCTGAGGAACATAAGGCTCTATGAGGTAAATCGCTCAATTGATTGAGTCCTTATTCAGTCTGTACCTCATGATGAACTCTTGATCAGGCAGTTCAAACAATTATTCTTCTTGGAGGCCTCCTCATCAAGAACTTCAGGTCACGAAGCTCTTGGAACGCGCGTCGTTCAGGGAACATATTAACATATTGCTGTAATAAAAATCTTATGTAGTATGGAGCAACAAACAGCAAATAAGTATTTATAGCACGTATATATATATATATATATATATATATATATATATATATATATATATATATATATATATATATATATATATATATAATACATATATGTATTATGTTTCAAGTAAAAAATAATTAAATAGTCAAACAACAAAGAAAATATATTTATATTATTTGGTAGTAATTCAACACAAAATATCAAATACGACATTAAACAATGTCTGCTGACCAAAGTCGCGTACTCTCACATATTCTAATTTATGACCTTACGACATTTGAAACTGAATAATTCACGCAATTATATTATTCGAAAGAGAATATAAACAACATAAGGGTTACAAATATCGTTAGAATCGGCCGAAAAATATGAGTCATTGCCAAATAATTCCTCGGATAACCTTGGTAGGACTTTACTAATTATATCTTTCGTAAGAGAATGAAAAACACTATAAAGATTGAAAAAAATAGTTAGAATCAGCCGAAAAGTTATGATGTTATGGCCAAATAATTCTCAGGCTAACTTTGGGAAGACATTTGCAATTGTTGTATCATTCAAAAGAGAATGTAGAACAACATAATAGTTTCAGATTTCATTAGAAAAATATTCAAACATATATTTTAACAAAAAATACGATATAGAATATAATTAAAAAATCATTAATTTAACTCATATTTCTTTACCAAAAGAAAAGAATTCCCTGGCTAACCTTGGGAGGACCTTGCCAATTATATCATTCAAAAGAGAATATAAAATAACATAAGGCTTTAAAACTTTTTTAGAATCGAAAGAATAGTTACAATGGTATTGCAAAGGCAAAAAAAGCCAAACGGGGACCGACTGACCCACCGACAGGCCGATGCACAGACCGACCCACCGATATAGTAAAATATAGAGTTACACGCGACTAAAAATACAAATTAATGAAACTATTATAAAAGGTGTACTTTAACTTCATTTTACCAATGTAATCAATTTCTCCGAAATAACAAAATAACGCTTTGTTTACTTCAATTTTAACTTGGAAAAGAATATTTGATGTTACATATATCACTTAAATATAGAGAGATACTATTTTCAGTTGCCGAACTAATATGTCTATCATAGCGAAAAAATTTGAATTTAGGAAATAATATGGAAGGTTTACTGCATTCGCCGCAATTAGTGTCGGAAATATTTAACCGCTGCTCAATTAAAAAATCAATTAAATTTCTTTTTTCTAAATTAACAAATTAGTAAACGTAAAAAAAACAAGTAACACAAATTCTGACTTCATCTTGCTATTATTCAATAAAAAACTCAGGATAAGGAAGAATTCAGTTGCATGACACAACCTCAAATAATTACCAAATTGTCGACTACTATATTTTTTCATATGAGAAAATTAATACAACTAATACAACCTTGAATTTTCGTTTAGTCTTTGGTGCAATATACAAAAATAGATCAGAACCACATTTTATAAATAAATAGTCAATTGCTTCCAACAGCCAATATTTGCAATGATGTATCTTGTCATCAGGAATTCTTCAATTTATTTTGGGTTGCTGGACATCGATTTTGCTTCATATTTGACTGAATTATTTGAATCGACCGCTAGTTTAATTATCGCCTTAAATTTTCATTTAGATTAAAGCTCATGAATTACAAGACAAAGGCCCAAAATGTTTGATGTTATATTCCTGGAAAACCTTTTTTATTGTTTTTGTTTTAGTAAATGGTGCCTAATCATGCTGAAACTTACGTTTATCTTCCTTAAGTTGATCCTGAACTATTTATTGGCAATAGTTGATAATTTAGTAGGTTTTGTTAATATTTTGACCCCATGCGAGCATCCTCAGGGAAAATTGTTGATGCTATAGTTCCCTTAGGTTAAAAGTAAACACAAACATCGAGAGTAACCTGAAATTCCACCATTGGTACGTCAGAGGAGCAGTGAAAGCACTAAAACTTTATTTTCCAAGAGGGGAACCTCCAGAAGCACCAAAAAAGCATAGAAGAACTTCCTCTGACAAAATTATCATTTTGCGTCTGCAACAGTCCATTCTTTATATCTATTACAAAATTGGAGCATATCCGTAAAGTTCTTCTTGGTGAGATAAGGCTTCCTGGCAGCTCTTCTTCACTTGAGACCTTTTGGCAAAATGTCTCCGTCTCACTGTGCTCGCTGAAGCGATTATATCTACCTCTTTGCATTCGTGAGAAAGTTTGGAACTGGATGAGCACAATTCTTGAGCTTGAAACTTACTAGGGATGAAACTTGGCGTTAATAATTTCACTTGGGGGATCAGTGAACTTCCTCGTTGGAGTATAACCAGAGTTTTCAAAGTCAGTCATGTTTCTAAAATGGTGCTACTTGATCAAAACCATTAGCAACTCACTCTTTGAATTCCAATCCCCTTTACATCATAGCAATAATGGTTGTGTGCATTTTTGGCAAAGCACTATCTCTGTGATTGAAAAATATCCAAACATATATTTTAACAAAAAATACGATATAGAATATAATTACAAAATCATTCATTTGACTCATATTTGCCATCACTTGATTTCGATCAAAAAGCAAAGCTGCAGGGACTGAAACTCACCTTCTACAGGAACAAAACCTAAGAGTAATACTGAAATCAGCGAAGGAATGTCCTGTTTTTTGTCATATTACTGTCGAAATGGTGATTTTATTAAATAGGCCTTCAATAATTTAAATATAATAATAATTATTCGTATCATGTAATTTTTTAAAAAATGAAAGAAATTGATTCTTTTGAGTTTGTCAATTTTAAGGAAACCGAACCTCGTCAAACAAACTCGTTGCCGATGGCCATCGACTCTGTACCAATTTACTACCAAGTTGAGAAAAGTCTCCAGAGTTGGAAATGAGGGGCCAGACTTCCAACCCCTAAACACCTGGTTTCAATCCCAGCGAGAAAGGCGCCAAGATTTCTGCGTATGTAGGGAGGTAGCCGTCTATTACTTGACCGTATGACCCTGCCTGTGGGAAAAGATAACTCAATTAGTATATGTCATCACACGCATCGCCAATCACAGTATCACATCCCCTCTCTTCGCACACACATTATATCACTGTTCCCTTCCAAATCCTTGCGTATAGACCTTCATTTCTTCCCCCATCACCCCGGCGGAGGGGTCTTCCTTGTGCTACAAAGTGTTTCCTCCATTTTCGTTACTTGACTTTTCAAGCTAGGACAAGGGCTCGCATATGCGGTCCTTGAACTTGCCAGTGATTTTAATTCTGCTTTCTATGTGAATTTCTATATCCGGACGTGGGGTCTGATCTAGTAATGAAATGAAATGGGTGGGGAAATTAAATAAATAAGCAAGTTGAGTGCGCTGAGCTGCGCGCCATACAAGTTCGCACCTTGATTGGTAACCTACGAGAATCGCTTTAAGGATGCAATGTATTGGACGAAGGACTACACTGACGCCCATTAACATAGAAAAAGGTCTTTTATGCGTGAGATTAGCATCTAAGAACACCCTGTTGTTTGGAGTTGTGGAGACCTCAGGCTGGTTTTGAGGTCAGGATTTAACCAGGGTGCTTGTTATTATAGTCTCATCTTTGCTCACCTATATGGTTTGCATTAAATAAGATACAAGTAAATGAGGAGAAATCGAAGCAAATATTAAGCACATTGAAAGATTTCGAGCTTTATTAAACAGTATTCTAAATCGCATTATATATATATATATATATATATATATATATATATATATATATATATATATATATATATATATATATATATAATGCGATTTAGATTACTGTTTAATAAAGCTCGAAATCTTTCAATATGCTTAATATTTGCTTTGATTTCTCCTCATTTACTTGTATCATATTTAATTCACGCACTAAATTGTCATCTTCTTGGGGTGGGGGGGGCACTCGATATATTTCTTTCATTTTTTTTAAAAATTTACATGATACTAATAATTAATAATATACATATATATGCAACAAAGGCCACAGGGAAAATTAATACGCTGATTCCAAGCACTTTCGATCTTTATTTCGATTTCTTTATCAAGGAATTACAAAACATCTTTTATTGATAAAGAACTTGAAATAAAGTTCGAAAGCACTTGGAATCCTCGTATTAATTTTCACTCTGGGCTTTGTTGCATTTATTGCTTACTCACGCGATACTTTGTGAGTTTTCCATATATATATATATATATATATATATATATATATATATATATATATATATATATATATATATATATATATATATATATATATATTTATATATATATATATATAAATAATGTGCTTACGCCACAATCCATCAATGATAAAGTTCAAATATTTTATGATACTTTAAAGAAGACAATGAATAATGATTCAATGATTTAAAATTCTTCCAAAATTTTTAATACCTTACGTACAGATAAGAAAATAAATGCAAAATACTTAGTGTTTGTCGTCCTATGACCATGTGTACGGGGTTATACGTACCCTGGCCTACTAGCCAGTGTGGGGATGGTTTTAAGAGTGCTTTAGCTACACAGTTGCTAGGCCAAGGAATATTCAAGCACAGCTACAAAAATGCAATTAAATATTGTCGGTTCAAGGCTAAGATGATTAACACTATCAATTAAGTTTGAACTGAGGGATAATTAATTAAGTAATAAATTTACAATTATGCAAGTTCTAGAGCAAAGGGGATCCTTGAGCTTTGGTGTGGTTAAGGGTGGAGGCGCGCGAAGAAGCGGGCGTTAAATCCCTTTTACCTTGATGTCTGGCGAGTAGGACCAGGTAGGTAAGTTCGACCTGGAGCTTGTGAGCGTCTTACAGTACTCTCAATTCAATATCGGGGAACTAAGGTTGGGGTCTCTTATCCTCAAGAGGCAAATGGAGGGTGCTACGGAGATGGCTATTCTGATCCTTATAATCCCAAGACGTGGTGTGAAGAATTGAAGCGCGCCTAACTATTTCCACGCACAACACTGAGTGACGATGAGCTCTTCCTTGGCTCCTTGACATTCACTCAATTTTTCTCTGGATGAGAATGTAGATAATTTCCTTTAAACTAACAAAGACGTTATGGTTATCATATTGGAGGGTGGCTTCAGACACAATCTTCATGTGAACTCTGAGCTGTCGCATATATGTATACCTCGAAATTATCTAGACGGGGAGAGAGTTTTATCGACAACAGACTTCCTTAATTGCCTTGGGTTGCGATAAGGGCCCATAGCGAGATGTCTCCTTACCCAAATTAATGGTCTTTACATTGTTCTAATTATTTCCTTTATATAGGGCAGGCGAATTTAGAGAGGTCAACGGCGAACTGGGGAAGTAAGAGGGGGGGTGGATTCCTTCTCTCTTTCCTTATTCTCTCAGTGTTTTATGAATGGAATGGAACACAAAAAGCGATAATCTCTCATTAAAACATTAAAATAATCTCTGCTTGATCTTTGATAAACAACCACCTAAACGAACTTTTTAATGTTCATGTCAGAATTGTTCGTTTCAATTGGAACTTTTCAAAGGCTAATACTAATATAAAATCTTGTGATGCAAAACCGTTATAATTTAAAATTGCCAAGAAAAAAAATTATAATTAATTACAATAAATAGTATAGAAGTTTGCAGTGATGTGATAGAAACATTAATATATTGGAAAGAAGAGAATTGTTGATAAGAGTAACATTTCAGTAAATTCAAAACTTCAGACTTTGTGGAAGCTTTAATCTAAGAAGTCCAGGGATAATTTTTGTTATCAATAAAGCAAAAGTGCAAATTTTTGCAAATAGCTTTTTAATATCAATTTCCCAAAATTTAACTAATAGAAGCATTCATCGACGCAGCTCATATCTCTCATAACTAAAAATCTTAATCTTTAAGTATCAAAAAGTGTTTGTAGAGCGATTCTAAATACGTCTAAATGAGGGTAAATATCTCTGACAGTCAGAGATATTGTAAATTCAAAATGTTGGTTGCATTGACCTTTCTTTCTCTTAAGTAAAGAAAATTAGAGAAATAGTTTTTCAAAACCGATAGATTAACAAATTCAAGTGGATTGTGAAAATTTAATTGATGTTAGAGTTTTATAGATAAAGGTAGAAAATGTTCGATTTTTAGTCGCGGGGAAGTGAGGTCGTGGTTGAGTCTAGTTGCAAACAACTTTACATCTCACTATGTATATAAGTAGATCGGTCGTTCGGTCGATCGGTCCCGGTTTTGCGTTTTTTATGTTTTTGTAATACTATTGTAACTATTCGGTCGATTCTAATGAAGCTTGAAACCCTTATATTGTTGTTTTACATTCTCTTTGAATGAAATAATTGCAAAAGTGCTCCCAAGGTTAGCCAGGGAATTATTTTGTTTTTTTCATTTCCAACAAAATTTGAAACCCTTATGTTGTTTTACATTCTATTTTGAATGATATTACAATTGCCAATGTCCTCCCAAAGTTAGCCTGATAATTATTTGTCAATAACATCTAACCTTTCGGCCTAATCTAATGATATTTCAAATCCTTATGTTGTTTTGAATTCTCTTTCGAATGATATAATTGGTAAAGTCCTACCAAGGTTAGTTTGGGAATTATTGAAAATTTCTGGGGCGTAAGGTCATAAATCAAAGTAGGTGAGAACAGGCATACCTTCTTAATTGTAATTGAGGGATTTTTAGATTTGATGAAATTGCCTAGAAACTTACAGGTATCCGTCCACAGATTGAATGCGATTCCGAAATAAATAAGCATTTTCTTAGAATCATTCCTATAAAAAATGGAAATAGCTGAGTATCCTAATGTTAAGGAAGTATCCGTTAAAAAAATACATACGGAGAAGAGCTTAGAAAAATTAAAAAATTTATTGATTAAACATCTTTGCCTATTCCAAGATTATTATTTATAAACGATTCGCTAAATTTTACTGAGGAATATCTTAAACTTTTATCATGAGTAAATTATATTAATTATCTATCTAAGCTAACAATTATGGATTCGCTTAAAATATTCAGTTTGAAGTGAATAATACTTCTAGCAAATTATGTGATTATAAATGAAATGTCATAAGTAAAGAAAATCTGAAAAGTACTCGTCTCCTGTAGATAATTGAGAAAAGTCTTACCGTAAAATGATAATGCTACTTTTACCTAAGGAAAAATTGAAGGAATGATATTAATTCACTTACACTCTTTTTAACCATTTACGATCATTATAAATACCAAAAATAATAAGAGCGAATTTATATCTTGGAGTTGACTATTATCATGTGAAGTAACTAGATCGATATATTTAGTGGTCGTATCAAGTTTAGACACATATTTTATATTTATACACCGAAGATTTCTTTCAAAGTAGGCAAATACCAAAGTTTTAATATCTCATAATAACAAGCCATTAAAGTTGTCCAAATGAATTTAGCTCAATAAAAAAAGACTAGGAATTGACAGGTCGGTTCTAAATTACCATTAGAGTGTATCAAGTAAATAGAAATCCATGAGGGATTGCGCACTTAGCCAGGAAGTTGCTATGAAAGGATAAGCAACAGAGTACTAAATACGACCAAGCCGAGATCGGCACCTCCGTCCGCGGTGCTGTACCGGGTGGGAAGTCTCAGATAAAGACTAAATTTGCAAGTGCGCAGAGCTGAGCCTCGATTACGTCGGGGCTCTTCATTCATAGACAACTTGGCGTTTTGATACCCGCTAGATTTAAACGCTTTCTGGTCATTCGCTCTATTTAGGGCGGCATGTTGTCCAAAGGCAACATGATCAATCAGATGAGAACCCTAGCTAGCCTGGTACAGAGTTGAAGGTGACCAGTTCCTCAGATGAAAACATTCTGGGGATATTCGTTGGATCCCTCCAATGCGGCAATGATTAGTGCCCTTAGGATACGTAATGGTACGCTGGTGAGTGTGACACTGCAGTCTTAAATGAACGTTGTGTAAGTAGTGGTTTATCGATCCATTGTTCGTTCGAAGCTTGACTACGGATGCGAGTTTTATGCATCCGCAGCAAAGCGCGTATTAGTGAAAGTGATCAGTATCCACCACACAGGCCTACGCTTGACGACCGGTACCTTCCGTACGTCCCAAATTGAGAGCCAACTTAAACTGTGGGGCTTCCACTCGCTCTGTGCCGTACACAGTGCATTATTTGCCTGTTTGGCGAGCGCAGTACCCCCCATCCTCAGTCAGCAACAGCTCACACTGTATCTGCAACGGATCTCAACGGCATCTATGCCGCCGAGATACGCCAGTTATACCCTAATCCCTTTGGTTTTACGGCTAGGAAACCCCTCCGAGAGTTCGGTATAGTTCTTGGGCCCGTGGCTCCCCTGGTTTTTCTAAGTATGCCACCCTTGAGAGTACCACCTTTGACTTTGAAAATGATAAGCATTAATTGATAATAAACAACCTATAGCTAAATGACATTTGTGATTTTAAACAAGGTTAAATGCTAATGAAAATGAAAATATGCGAACAGTCGAACTTCAAATACGAGTTAATAAAATACCTTTAAGGGCTATATCGCTATTATACCCGATTGAAGAAAATCGAGATTTTCTACCAAAGAATAATGAAATTGAAGACAAAATTAAACAAATGTAACTTAAACACCGAAGAGTGAAGGTTTTAGAAGGTGCATCTATACTTTGCGGGCTTGACTTTTTCTAAATGTATATTAAGTTCAGGAAGTTTAATCTCCAATTAAATTTTAATTTTTAGAATTTAATTATTTTAAGAAGATTCACTTTAACAAAGAGTAACCCTGAATTAATTCTCTATTTCAGTGAAATAGCATTTTTATGAAAAACACGTCGATTTATGTTTATCAGGTTTAAAGTGTTTAGAATGTTTTAATTTTTTTAAGAATTTTATTCTTTTTAAAATTTGTTTTGAATTTTTTTTCATTTCCTTTCAGAACCTTATTAATACTGAATTCTCAAGCCAAGCTTCAACGCATTTACCAGAAGGATCCTCTCCGCGAAACGGATTATCTTTGTTTCAGTACAATTACCCAGCCTAAGTCATTCTATGGTGGAACCATTGATATTAAGCCAACTTAATTCCATTAGTTGACTTGAAAATAATAAATGATTTAAACCCCACGGGATCTAAAACTCCCAATAGTCTATCGATGATGATCAAAGACGTCAAAAATGATCCAATCAGCTTACCTGCAAATTTAGTCCTCCGCCCGACGGCAGCACTGGTTCGGGTTTGCCAGTCTGCATTAAATTCTTAATGAGAAGTAAATGAGCCTTCTTTTCAGTCACACCGGAGGGGCGGGCTCCAAGGCAGATCGAACATTATCTGCTTAATCCTCCTCCGAAATATGGAATAGGTCCCTACCCGAAAGTAGGGGTCAATCCTCTATTCTTGAGTCCTCAAGATCCCTTGCCAACTCATGAGCATCTTGAACAGTGGAGGAGTCTGGCTTGGGAAAGTATCCCTACGAATCATTGTTTACCGCAAGAAGACCCGGCTATCTGGAGCAGAGCACTTCCTGAACCATATCTACAACTACAAAGGCCTCCAAATGGACGTCACATCAAGGTTAGCCATTTCCTGCGATTTAGTTCGTCGACTCGCGAAATTCTTGTATGTCGGTCAAGGACATCTTGAGCAATTGGCGTAATTAATTAAAATTACTTATGATTACTATAAACATATAATGTTTTCTGTTTTAACTATAAAATATATAAAATCTAAACTGCACATAATCATTTGGTGGAGACTGTACATTTATTTATAATCAGTGATCGTTTAAGATCCATGATTCAAGAATAGTAACTTACCTAAAAAAATATATTGTTTCTAAATTTAGAATACCATCAAGACTATATTACACGTTTAAGAACTAAAACCAACAAACCCAAATAATCTATCCTAACTTTCGTCAAAAATCACTTAGCTGACAATCAAACCCAACTCAACAAAACCAAACAACCTAACTTAGCCTTCCTTACATATGTGCCAAACAGCCCACAATCAGTTAATAAATCCACTCTACTTGACAACCTAACTCAACTAAGAAAACCTTATATTTCTCCAGAACCCATTACCTTATATACTCGTACTTTTAAAAGGCGCTATTAGGTAATAGAGGCCAAATTTAATGATAAATATTTTCCAGGCTCATCTTCTAAACTTGTTTCATTAGTGTAAAATCTAAGGGAAAATTTTATACGAATGTATTTATCATCTAGATGTTACCCTCTTAAATTTAACATGACATACTAGTGCATGTCTACAAGCGTTACTCATGTACTTCCTTGTATCAAACATAAAATGGTAAAATTGCAAGCTGGTAAACCAAGAAAAGTAAAAAACTTTAGTGCTTGTCACCAATCCTCTAGTCCTTTTTGTGTAACATAGCAGCCGAATCCAGCGGTTGTCTCGCTGGGATATAAGGAGCATAATAATATAATGCTGCAAACATGCTGGACTTCTTTTCTATTTATATCCTCTCAATAAAATAGCCCCAGATCGATTATCTCTTCAGGGTGGTAGCCCAAATGATAAGAGAGTTTTTGAAGGGTAAATTTGAAGAATATTTGGGGGAATATAGATCGAGCATTCTCTTGTAAAATATAAAAGAAACTATGCCCGATTAGTAGTTGAAATCCGCCTAACACTACTGCACACGAGGAAGTTACAACAAAGCTCACTATTAGTATGAATCTGAGAACCCCTCACAACATCCGCAGTTGCAAATAGATCGAAACTCCCAAGAAAAATCTGAAGCATGAATAAGTTTTCCAAATTTAACCACAAATTATGCTGCCCCGTAAACCATTTTATTTCCCTGTCATTTGAGACAACTTTGATAATATAGTCCGAATTTTGAAAGTAAAAGAGGATAGATAAAATATTATTAGGCAGGAAGAGAGAACAAGTTTGCTCAAAAAGACACCAAAGTATATCCCAATCAATTGATCTTATTTTGACCCGCCATGTATATTAGAATACTTAGATCATCGTTCGTCTAATGTTATGATAAAAAACAATATTGATATTCTTGATATTTTTGCCCTAAACAAAACGTCAATGTTAAACAGAAAGGAGTACAATGCTTTCTGCAACCTAATTAACACAAGTTTAATCAATTCATCGCTGTTGTTTTTCAATAATGATTTAATGAATTTACTTAATACCAATACCTAAATAAATTACATATATGTATTTAAATACATTTATTAATGCAATTGCTATATACTTGTTTGCATCAATAAATTTTTCATCTATCTTAAAGTTCGAAATAAATAATGAAATTTTCCACTATTTAAAACTCAAGGTGATTCATTTGAAATATTCACGAATTTAAAATTCAAAAAATCATTAAGATTTGATTAAATGAAAAGATAAATAAAAAAAACAAATGATAACTTTCGTGAGATACAATACAATTAACTTCAGTTTCCTTCCAAGAAAAAGATTAAGGGAAATTACATATGCATAAATCAAAATTAATAAGATTATAAACTGAATAAGGGCTTATAAATAAGCATCTTGAAAATTATGTATATCTGAAGCAAAAGAATTGAAACTAAGGCTGAATGAACCAAGTGCTAAAAATGTTCAACGAATCTTACTAGAAATAAATTAGCTCAAAAGTATGGAATGACAAATAACATCAAAGATGGTAAGAAAAAATATTAACTTATGTTACTTCTGGCCATAAACTTTTGAAACCATGCGGCTAGTTTTATGGAAAGAATCGAAGTGAGTCAGTTTCTAGATTTTTAAATGTCCGTCAATTTTGAAGGTCTTGTTGTCTAGGGATATCTAAAACCATGTTTTGATCTAAGATGCTGTTGTCTTCCTTTGTCACCGAGATATTTCCAATGGTTTATAAAATTCTTTTTTTACCATGAGATCTTGGCTAATTATGCGTGGTTATATTCAATTTTGATAGTTTTCATTGATCATTTTCGTTTAAGTCAGTAGATCTTTGGAAATGGCTTTCCAAATGAGCTTTATATGATCTAGCATTAATTTCGTGGCTGGTCTTTAATTATAATTTCTCTATTTAAATTCATAAATTGTATTTTTTTCCCGTATGCTGTCGTAATGAGTATTAGATTTCGTTGTTATATTTTCCATTCCGCCGTCCATTTAAATGGTTATGTATACATATTATGTTCGATTTTGGAGAATTTTTTCTTATTTGAATTTATGAATACATTCGTTATGGTCTTCAATCATCCTATTAGCTAGAGTTGGCTGTTATATCATTTCTTTTAGGGAAACGCTACCTGTATGAGATATTGATTTAATTGTTGTGTTTTTGGTGATATAGGGGCGAAATCTTTGTGTCAATCTCTATAGACTCTCGCTTTTCATTCGATCTCGCAGATTATATTGTTCTGTTCTGGTATCCAGACCCACATAGATCGGGAATATACGTCACTGGGTAGGAGTGTCGGTTGCGTCTTGCTAAATAATTGCTTGATATGGTGAATTAGGCACAATCATTGGAGATTCTAATTAGTTTTTTCTTTGTTAATTGCCGTATGTTCTCTCGGTTGAATGTCTTCTGATACAATGCTTAGTCAAAAATCCTAAATCTTTAGGTATTCTTTTCTAAGCCATTGCCTCGTATAGACTGCTACACATGGTATGGGGGGGAGCATCACTCTCTTTCAGCGATACTCTACAAGAAGTCTTAAAAAACTTTGTGACTACCTGAGCTTTATTTCTTCAGGGCATTTCCATGCTATCGATTTTTCTCCTCTCTCTTTCCAACCATCTAATCACCAATTCCACTCTTCTCCGCCCGTTAATCATGTTGATTATTTGCCTTTCCGTTTTCATTTATGTAACCCTGGATGGGACTTGCCTTTTGGCTAATTTTCGGGATGGTGTTTTTTTACTTGCTTGCAACTAGGCTTCAACGTATCCTTATACTACCTCCATCTTTTTTTCTTTTAGCTAACCTTTGAAGTCCAATATTCCGGTGTCATCCCAATCCAAAACTGTTTGAGGACGACTCGATAAAGGTTTGCCTACCAGCTTCAGGCCGGTCAAACCAGCTCTGTAATGCCGCAAATCCAGAAGTTTCCCTTTCAACCGACCCTTGTGGTAAAGAGTCTATTCCGCTAGATGCTACTAAATTTTTCGAGGCCCTTTAACTTTCTTTGAAAACTAAATGAAAACATCGTCAGCTTCGTTTGCCTGCGATGACCTATATCTGTTCTCTTATTCACACTAGTATATTGATTGAATGGTGATGGTAACATTTAATGGTGCTGTCCTATCTCCGTTGCTGCATGCCAAGTCATGTGTGGGGGACGGGGTTCAAGTACGGTGGACCACATTAAAGGAAATGAGTGGCCTGTATATATCAGAGAAGAGATTATATAGGATAAATAGTCCGTTGAGTTCCATAGTACCCTCATTACACTGTCTCTGACCTATATTTCTCGAACATATGACCGATTTACGCGCGGTAAACTTCCTGACTTGTCATCTGAGTTTGAAAGTCTAGTATTAAAGCTATAGGACTATTAACACTAAAAAGCTTTGCTAACAACTTTGCTCTCTTTGAATTTCATCGGACAAGGCCAAGGTTTCCTTTACTTTCGAAGTATGCTTGCCGCGCTTCGTGGTGAGAATACAGGTCTATAAACATTAAGAAGACCCGTCTTCCATAGGTTCGGTAGTTCTTGCCCGATGAAATTCAAATATGATAAATTCGTTCGTGAACGAATCATCTACATTTGGTGGCTCCACATACTCTTGCGAGCACGCTGAACCAATAGCCTTCCGAATACGTTGCTCGGTCGCTAAAGAGCTCATACTTTACTTCTAAGCCACACAGGGAGCCACCTTCAAATGGCTGATTTGTTATCTATCTCTTTCGAAAACGTTTAATACGTATAGGGATTTGGGAGTCCAAGCAGAAGCCTTAAGTCAATTTGAGTATCTTTCGTATTGAAATGTTTTCAAACTTACTTTCCTTAGCAGTGCGCATCATGAGCTAAATTAATATGCTCTCAGATTTTCTTTGTGTGCTCAAGTAGAGGACATTTTCAGCTCATTTGGCGCAGCTTAGACACTTACTCTATTGTTTCTCGTATTTTTTTATGTCAAAGCGCACTGGTTTCCACCTTCATAGGCATCACTTTGACTATTTTCAGACATAAGGTTAACCCTAAGGATACTATGAAAACGAAGACTAGAGACGGCACGCATTAACTTGATTGTGCGTGTTTTGCCTCCAAAATCTTCCTGCAGGTGTTTGCCGAATGCTTCCAAGATATGCATTCATTTTCTGCTCTCTAATATTAAAAGCAATCCCCCATAATATGCGCCAGCATTGTGTATACTGGCTTGTCCAGTACATGTCCCAATTTGATGTTAGAGTAATTATGTTCATTAGTAAATATCCGATACAGGTGCGAGGGCCAAAGCGGAAAAGGTACAGAAGAGCTAACTGGGAAAGTTACAGAGAAGAACTTCGTAAGTTCATCCCAAATATTGTCTCACACACAATGCAATTTAGAATCAATTAATCCAAGCAAAAAGCAACAGAACAGTCCCCACAGGAATAAAAAGAATAAATCTACCTAAAGTACTGAACATTATAAAAATATTAAAGAACATCAATCACGCATGTCTAAATACTGGTTGCTTCCAAAATAGTTATAAACTAGCCGAAATGGTATTCGTTTCGAAACCAGGGCAAAAAAAAGGCATCTCAACAATTACAGGCCTATGTCGCTATTGTGTTTCATTTTCAACATTTTGGGAAAGATCCTCAAATCAAAACAATGAATATCTCGAACAAAATAACTTATAATTTATTATCAATTTTGATCCAGAAGAAGAAAGGAAACTAAGATAAAGATTGAAAGGCAAAAACAGAGAAAAATTATATTAATCTTGTTTAGCCGGATGTAGAGAAAACATTTGAGAGAGTGTGTCTGGGTGAGGGTAATGAAAAAAGTATCTAAAATCTCCAGGTTAAAAGCAATTCGGAGAGGATTCTCTGCCATCAAATTACAGAAAGGAAAGCATATGCGGTGATTAATGATTGTGAACGACCCAAATTCGATCTAGAAGCTGGACTCCCACACGAGGGCTCCTTCAACCCTAGGTTATATTTAATCTATACATCAGACCTGCCAGCCCCTTTATTTCCTGATTAATTAAACATACATTTGGCAGATAACATAAGCCAGTTCTTTATTAAATCATACAGAGAATAACGGTTTCAGGCTAATATCAAAAGAGCATGGAAGATAACAACAAATAAGAGGAAATTTACGATAGGCCCAATCACCAAGATCAAGGTAACCTAAATTAAAGTTGAAAACCCAAAGTAGATATAATAAATACTTTGGATTTAAAATTGCATTACTATACTATCAAAAACATATAGCCGAGAAAAAAAAGGAAGCACCAATGGTACAATTCTATTCTGTTTTTATTTTCCCTCACTTTCAATCGTTTACTCCTATTCCTATTCCTTTCCACCTTAATCTGGCCACGCTGATCCTTACCCTTCTAATCAGGAAGACTTTAAACAATACAAAAATTTTAAAAATCTAAACTAAATCAAAATTTTAATCAATAGTTTAATATGCGCTCCTCTATGGTCTAGTTAATTTTGCTGTTGCTCTCCAAATTCTTTCTTTCTCTCCGCTTCCTGTCAGATCAATCAAAAAATAAAAAACTGTTGTTACGTTATTTATTTTAAAGGTTATTTCACTTATTAAATTAGTTTAATTTGACCTTTACAAGGCATAAGTATTTATAGACAAGGGAATGGCTTCGCCACTCTCCTTTACGAGGCAGCTTGCGCTTCCCGTCTAAGATTAAAATTTAAAATCTAAAAAAAATCAGACATGGTTAAATTTTTAAAAAATTTCTGAGCTTCGCCATTTATAATAATTTTAAAAAGGAACTCTTAACTAAATTTTCCCCCTTTCAAAATAACATTTTGCTAAGTAATATAAAAATAAATTTTCTAAACATCACCATTTGTAATTCTTTGGGTTTTAAAACATTCAACTAAGCCAAAAATATATTTACACTTTATCAAAAAATACCAAGTGACAACCCAAATTACGAAGTCATTCATCAACTAAGCTAAAAAAAATTAAAAAAACGTTTTTAAATAAAGTTAGTGATGATGATGATGATGATAAAAGATTCATCTTAAATTTTGGTTTTAATTTCATGTCCCTAGCCGAAACGGTTGTTAAGATATTGCTTCTGAAGTCAGTGCAATTTTTTAGGGGGGCGAAGAGGAACCCTATATGTATATATATATATATATATGTTTGTATGTGTGTGTGTATGTGAGGGTAAGAGAGACCTGGGAGGAAGGAAAGAGAATGAGAAGCGCCAAATTCCAGGGATTATTTATTCTGATGTTCACTGTTTCACTTTGGACCAGCTTCTTCAAAGAACTGATTTTTCGAAAAATATCGTGACGGCTGTTTGGTTGAGTTTGCGGTGTAGCATTTTAACCTTTTTTGAAATCGTGGGTTGATGAAAAATTCTGGCAGTGGATTAACATGAGGAAACATTTGATAGGTACAACAGTTAATAAAGAAAAAAACCCAGAGATTAGACGGTCCTTATGTCAGGTTTATTAAATAAATTATTACCTGAATTCGAATAACAGAGTTACTGGTGCTCTCTCGATACCTATGGAGTAGGTTCAATGAACGACAAGATAGATGAAAGACGAAGTTAACTTAGTAACTAAGAATTCGATGTCCATTGAAAACATTAACCCAGCTAGTTTGGAGATTATGAGGATGTTTGGAAAGTCTTCCATAGAGCGTACACTATAATCAGATGGGAGATTAGAGGGAATATGGGATTTGAGAAACTTAGGTGTTGGGGCGTATTCCTTTTCGTATTTATCCTTGTTTGGTTGAAATTTTAAGTTATTCTCACTGTTGTGCTTTCGGTGACGCTTATTCAACTCAAAAACAAGATCTTAGGTATTTTAAAATCCTTTATAGTCATTTATCCTGCTCATCATTAGCATGTCTGAATATACTCGTGTATTGTCATTAAAATATCAACGGATTTGCCACAGATTTTCCGTTCAGTCCCTAAGGACAACTTCCATCTATAATCAATTCATTATTTCTCCCTTATTTGAGTTCAAGATTCATAGATGTGTGGAATTTTCAGGTCGATACTGTTAAATTATTTATGTTTGTCATATTGGTTATTGTTATTGAATTATTGTTCCAAAGATTTTAAAATCACAGGTGGAAAATAGGGAAGTTAAATTTTACGTATAATAGATATTCTGGATGTCGAGGAAAGACCAGATTGTCTATGTATATATACACGTAGGTACTTTGGGGCTTGGGGACAAAGTTGGTTGAAGATCGTTAGTGAAAGGGGAAATTGTTATGAGTCTAATTGGGATTGTTTATCATTAACTTTGCGGGGTCCTTTTAAACAAATATTTTAGAGTGCATGTTAGCCAAAGATTTACTAGTAGTTGGTACGTCCTGGGGTTGTAAAGGAAAAAAAAGACGAAAATATATCTTTACTAAAGACAAAATGATATTTATATTTACACAAAAGTTGGGTTAAAGGGAATGGTCGCACAGACAGAGTTAAAGGTCCACACGAGATACTGGTATGTTAATTAAGGGATTAAAGAGGTCAGATTAAGTTTGGTGATTTAAAGGTGGATTTTAAACCGGGGCTTTCACACAAATAATGGAGCAATGTGGTAAGCCAGATTTAAGAACAATCTGCAGGCGACAACGGTTATAACTTACGTGCTCGTTGTCGAAAAGGGGCTAGTTGGGGTACGATGAAGGCAACGGGAGAAGTCAGGTTACCTCTTGCTTCAGACGAGGGACACTTGTCGAGACTTCGGAGATAGGAATCCTCGTCAAGTACTTGCCGAATGCCTATGGCAGAGTTCTTTGATGGGGATACTTGCCGATTGACTATGTCATAGTTCACGAATCGATTTAGCCTTCAATTCGAATCGAAGTCATCGCTGGTGGTGGAGAGGGAAAGCGTCTTTCAGCTCGTTCGCCGGAGTAGGTGGAAGTCTAACAGTGCTGCTCTCTAAACTCAGTCGGAGGGTTATATAGGCGCATGGTGAGGTGGCTCCATACGCGCGCGCGAATTTGGGAAAAGTCGGCGACTCCTTCGGGGAAATTGGGAATCATGATAACGTTGGTTGGAATGTCTAACGGATTTCAATCTTGGAGCGGAAAGCCAGAAGGTTTGCGGAGAGGTGGCCATGGGAGACGATAACATCGGTCCCTAGGCAACTACAGCTGTGGCGTGTGATAACGGCGTTGGCCGCCTCCTCGCCCAGGTTCAGCCATGCTTGCAAAACTCTATGCGGTGATGTAAGGAATCACGCGGGTAGGGAACGGCGCGTGGTCGCCATTTGACCTCATTCTGCTACAACCCTCCCATCCAAAAAGATGGCACTTTCGGATTTAGAGAAGAAAGGGAACATCCCCTAAGACGAATGACTTGTGGATTCGGACTCTTTCACGCAAGTGGTCACTGGGTAAACGAAAAAAAATCAAAGAAAACGAAATTCCTGACCTGACGTCGAGCACGTGTACAAGCTAATTCTACCCGATTGCGTGTAAATATGAACGGAAAAGGAAATTAATTATTGCCGAACATAAGAGCATTAAGGGGGACATAATTAAAAATGCAAAAAATATTTATATACTAAGTATACAAAGCAAAAAAATAAATAATAAATGGATATTCAATGATACATTTTACATAAATGGCAGAAGGATTACGGTAGAACATATAGACATATTTTGGTGTCGGACCAGGCCTTTAAATACTAATTTTATATATACAAGGGCAATGTGCGTCATAGACGTAAACATCGAGAAAAATAAGGAATAAACAGAATTAATTGAATATTAACTAATCTCTAGCTGGCGGTTATGATAATTACAAAATGGACAAATGGGTATGGAGCAATTACAATTAAATTTAGCTGGTGAAGATGTCGCTAATAAATTTTACTTTTTCTAACAAGTGAAGGTTTTGGTCAATTAAGTGAATCGGTTCAGCATTGAAAACAGTCACGGAATTTAATTTGAGAAAATCTACATACATGCAGTCAGAGTAATGTGGCTTTCGTACCAGAACTATTGGGGAACAATAATTTGACGTACAGGGTTCAAGGATATGGGGGTTGAGCAGATTGTAAACCTTGGCGTTAAAGGCATTTCTTAGATGACTTGTAAGGGGGTAAAATCTTGAACGAACGGGTTTCGATATCATTCGTCTCTTCTGAAGGGGAGCTGGTTTAACACGCTCTTTCACCTTGGTTTTCTGGCTGATGTCACAGGATTGGCACTATTCTAAAATGACAACTGCAACCCTAAGCTAGTAGAAATACTGGAAAATGCTTTAACTAATTTTATCCTTGCTGAATTGGCTAGAAAAGACACTAACGTTGGCAATTTTTAGGCCAATGTGGACATGCGAACGGGGAACACAGAGAGCGTGAGTCTCGGGGTTGGCACTATCGGAACAAGCGTGATATAGCAAGCCTGCTTTAACGATATAAGAGGCTGTCTCCTTATTGCGGACTGAATCCTGCCGGAGGCTCCGAGATTTTTCCCATGTGGGAAAGAGAATTGGGCACTCCTTTTGCCTTTGAGCGAATTCTTCGCTCATAACGCCACTTAAACCTGAATCTAAGGGAGTTTCAAAGAGAGCGGGCGTCTGGGATTCCTTCTCTGCCTTGGTTCTCGTGATAATCGGCTGAAACACAAGGTTAGACAAGGCTTAGGGGCACTGTCCTAACAAAACGGAACAAAATTGGATATGGGTTGACAAGACTTCACTCCATCCGGAAAAAAACTGCAACTCAAGGTAACAGTTTACAATTGGAAAGCGGTTTGCGCGTCGCAATTATTCGCGGACTACAGCAAACTTATTGCAGTCGGGAGCCACTGGGGAAGTTCATTCGATACCATGATACAAGTACACCCAGTGTCGCGGACGAAGGTGGAGACTCGGCACTCATTAACGGTTCCGTTTTCAAATTTTAGACTTCCTAGGGAATTCTTGTCGCAGAGGAAATTTACATGGTGTCCTGGGGCACTAGAAGACGAGATTGGAGCAGGGCTTTCTGGTCGCGATGAATAGAGAGCGGGAGCATCATTCACTTAGTGGATTTGGTGAAGGGAACTACTCCGTAGTTTGGAATTTTGGACACATTACTGGCCAGTGTGACTTTTAGCACTGCACGCGAGAGATAGAATTGGCCTACGGGGAAAGGATGTCGTCGAAGGATTAGAGATATGGAGCTTGACATCATGGGGCTCCAATGATAGGAAATTTGGGGCATTAAAGGTGCCCGTAACTTTGAACGAATTTTGAGTTATTAATTTTATTCTTAGGGAATGAAGGAGGATGCTTTTTATTTTCCTTCGGGTATAGGTTGTGACTCGCCACATAGGTTTTGCCTTTTCTATGCACTCTTTGAAGGAGTTGCACCGATGATCCCTTAAGAAAGAGCATATCTTCGGTGGTAGCGACGCAAGCAACTGATCCCTTAGAACGAAATGACGGGAAACATTATACACAAAATGACAGAAAGTCATATTTGGTTATATGCCGGTGTGTCAAAATTTGGTGCGTTTGAAGTCAGACGTCATATTATAGTCCGCGAGAAGTTCGGATTTGAGGGTAGAGTAATCCACGGTGGTTTTTGAGAGAAGGAAAATACAAAGATCTCGGAGCTGAGAGCTAAGAATAGGAAGAAGCTTGGCGACACCGTCTCACTCGATGTCCCAATTATTAACTTCCAAAATTTCTGAAAGTAAGTGAGAAAGGAATTGAAGTCCTCGACTCTTTGGAAGGGAGAGTTTAACGGAGGCTGATTCAGAAGTTTCTATACGGGCATTTACTGAAAGGGATTCAAGGCGTTCGCGATTTAACTCCAATTCATACTGATGAACTCCCTCGCACTCTTCGCGCTCTCTAATCGCTTTTTCTCTTCTGGCAACTCTAGTTCTCTGTTGTTGCTCTTCTTCCCTTCTATACGCTCTCTCATTTCTCTCTTCTTCCTATATAAAAGCAACTAGGTGTTTGCCAGTTAAACCAAGGGATTCTCTTTGGACTTTATATCTCTTGAATGGCGACATTTTATTCCGAGAGAAAGTGGTTTAATGGATCGTTGGCACAGGATGAAGAGGGGCTTGAGTCACAAATTACTCACTGTCGTAGAGTTGCTCATAGTCTGGTCCACTAATTATTCTAGTCCTTGATCTGGACACACCACTTTTGTTTAAGTCTATGGTATTGACCCTATGACTCAATCTACGATCATATATATATATATATATATATATATATATATATATATATATATAAATATATATATATATATATATATATATATATATATATATATATATATATATATATATATAGGTAGGCTTTAATTCCTACTGAACGTGCGAAAGCTGGCTAGAATCGTGTTGTACCGTAGCCAGGATTCTCACTATAAAAGCCCCACTTATTACTGTGGGGGGAGGTTTGTAATTGTTGAATTCTAAGAGTGCATAATACAGGTTGAATAAATTAGCCGAAGGGATGCTTAATTAAAGTCTTGGAAAGGGTACGTCAAAAGGGAGGAGCCACAAATAAACACACGTACAAAAAGAATAAACTTTACTTTACACATATATAATAATTAGCAATAGTTAAACGGGCAAAATTAGGGATTAAATATGAAACACTGACGTTAAGCGTCTAGATTTATAATGACTTAATGGGAGTATCAATCACTGTTAATTAAATAGGTAATTTAAGAATAGAGGGACACTGGGTTTACAGATTACCATTTATTGGGATGGATTGGAGAGACGACTACTGAGGTCCAGACGGGGTGGTTCGGGTGGAGTTAACACGAGTTCTCGAGGAGAAGGAGGATGAGACGACGGGTTCGGGGCTGCTTGCTGCAGTTCTGGTTAGTTCCCTCCTAACTGGATGTGACACTAACAAATAGTAACTTCCAGTAACTATTTGGATGTTCCTTTTCTTTCTCAAGTTACGTGGAGCAACAGAGCGTATTCTTCTAGTGACAGACTCTGTAGGGCTGGATTTATTTCGGGAACACTTTGAGATAGCGACCAAGTTACTTCGGCGGCGCGTTGACAGTCGATAAGTTACGGCAATGACTCTCATTCAACGTAAGTGTTACGCGTTACGCAAGTAGATTTTGGACACTGCTGTAGAGGGAAGAACAGCGTTATTATTTATACCGAGGATTGTGGGAAATCGAAAGAGAGATTCCATTCACGACAATTTGCTTATCGCAGCGCCTTCTAGACAATCTCCACGGTATCATAAAGAAGGCAAATAGAATTTAGGCTTCTCTGTGAGATAGGCCTTCTTTCGTCAGACTTCCTGTCGATAGTTGAGGGAAGGGTGAGGGGAGAGAGAGAGGAGACGAAGGTCAACTCAATCGACAAATTTCTTTCGTTCCCACGATTGTCTGGTGACATGTGAGTGTGTACGTTCCATACCCACACACTCACACATGGAGGAATGCGTTTGATTAAAAGTGGGAGCATTGTATCCAAATACCTAATCTAATATAATACACAAATAAACCCAAATTGAAAAGATGGATCTTTCCTAAGTTAAGAAGGGCTCGGAATCTATTAATCCGTTCGGAATTAAAGTGACCGCGGGAGAAGCTGTCTCCAAAAAGATTTTCGCAATAAATATTCTTGGTCCAAACACGCACAATCACTAAGCGATAAATAAATATGACAGGGTTGTTTCTCTTTCTTTTTTTTTTATTTCAACTCAAACGTTACTCAGCTTTGTGAGTTACATCAAAGTTAAAGTGTTGCCTTTAAAAGATTTTATAATAATGTATATATATATATATATATATATATATATATGTCGTGTGGAATGGCCGGAATCGATGTATATATATGTATGACCATTTTGAGTTTTGGGGTCGAAGTTGGCTTAAGGTAAGACCTAGCCGTTTCGTAACGGCAAATAGTTATTAATTCTCTGGGGATGGTTTACTTTAAAAAAAGCCGGGTCCTTTAAAAACAAATTAATTCAGATTTCAAGTTTGCTATTGCACGGCTTAGGTTGCAAAAAAAGACAATATCGAAAATATAATTTCTCTTACAATAAAAGAAATAGAATTTGAATATACACAGATATAGGCGAAATTGAATGTCGGCAAGAGACACAAGAGAGATAATTATAGGATACTAGTCGGTTTGCGCATAATGGATGGGCTTATTTTGGTATGTTAGATTTCAGAATAATATGTAGGCGCCAACAGTTGCACTGCTTGCGTGTTCTTTGAAAGGATGGGCCAGTGGGGATACGATGAATGCTTCGGGGAAGTTACGTTATGTCACGGAGCAGATAAGGAAGCACACGTAGTTTGGCCTTCGGAGATGAAATCAACTTCAGATACTTGCCAATTGACTATAGTAGAGTTGACGAATGTCGATTTAGCCTTTGTCCTCAAACTGAAATCGTTGTTTGATGGCTTGGTGGGAGCCATTACTAGTAGATTTGCGCACAATGGATGGGCCTATCTAGGTATGTCACGTGTTGTTTGAAAGGAAGGGCCAGTCGGGATACGATGAATGGCATGGGGAAGTTGGGTTACGTCACGGATCGGATGAGGGAGCAAACGTAGTTTTGGCCTTCGAGATGGAAATCCTTCTCAGATACTTGCCGATTGACTATAGCAGAGTTGACGAATGTCGATTTAGCCTTTATCCTCGAATTTTAATCGTTGTTGCCTCACATCACGACGGAGGAGCGCTCCTTAGCTCATATGTGGTATTAGGCGGGAATTCTTGAAGTTATACACGCTAAACCGAGTCGGAGGATTAAATCGACGGTCTACGGGGTGGCTTTAATGGCATGATGGGAGCTTCCACAACTCTTGCGATCTTGGGAAAATGGCAGCGACTCTTTCGGGGAAACCGAGATAAAGTTGTCGTACAATGTTTAAAGAACTTCGATCTATGCCAGAAGGCAGAAAGGCTTGCTGGAAGGCAATTTGAGACGACGAAAATGTGTCCCTCATTAAATACAGCAGGCGTGCAATAAACCCGCTTGGAACGCCTCCTCGCCATAGATCAGCCGCACATTCAAAGCTCCATGCGTTGATCTCGAGAGCACGTGGGTACAGAAGGGTGCGTGGTCTCTCTTCGACCTTTTTTTTATATCCTATTTTCTTCCTTTCAAAGTTCGCTTATTTATTTCAAAATGATAAGATAGTCAAGTGGTAGTTATTAGCGTAACTAAAATAGCCAAGACCTCATTTTTTACTGTTTAGGGAGAGATGCATTCTTATGCCCAATTTTTTAAATGGAAATCATTGTATTTACAAAGTTTTTCTTTCGTTTTTTCTCAAATCCAAAATTACCAGTAAAATTCTAAGAATAAAATGGTAAATATAATAAGTGATTAAAGTATAATAATGTATGTTTTAAATCGGCACAAAATTTCCGGCTGACTTTATATCAGGGCTCATTTATCTCCAAAGAAAATTGTAACAAATTTAAGCATTGTGACGATTTTTGAGCACCATGTGGAGAAAGATCTAATACTAAAATCATTCTTAAAATTATCCAGTTCATAACAGACTGAAAATAAAAACGAAAAAAATTATAACTCCTTGATGCAGACGATTACCTTATAATTATTTAGTCTGCTGATTGTTTCAAGAATATATTGGTGGTCACGGTTGAGACATATTATAATAACCTGGAAAATTGTCGAAGTCCACAAATTTACTATGATGATGAACATTGTCTAGAGAGTGGTATTCAAAGTAATATTCAAATTGATCATATTAAGGTTGTAACTACCAAAAGATTCATATAATCTATAGATGTTTCTTGGAGAGGTAAAACAAACAATCACTTTTTAATAGCTAAATGCAGAAAAGTTTCTCTCCCTAAATTATAAAGCTCTTTTATAATGGATGTTGTGGAAAAATTGCCAAAGTCTCTTACCGGATATTAATTGGTGTCAAGCCGATTGGGGACCGCTATCTAAACGAGGCAGGTTCCACTGAGTAATACTACCTGCACTTTTTTTATCAAGTATGAGTAGCTATTTCAAAGCCAAGAGTGTACAGAAATGGACTATATGTACTATTCCAGACATGCTGGAAGAGATGATTTATGATGTGCAGTGCCCCCCTTCCTCTAAAATACTGAATGTTTTAGGAAAGAATTATTGTATCAATGGAAATAATTGGCACTATTTAGAGGCAAAGAAATATTTGTGTCAAAAAAAATTGACTTTTTATTAATTATCCCAATTATGAAAAAAATATTAATGATATTCTTTCAAATTAACAAGTTGCAATTTAAAAATTCGGTTTTGAATATTGTTTATATGGATATACACATTACGAGGATATTATATAATCAAAAAGAAAAAATTGAGGATCGATAATATCCTTTACGGTTAACATTCTGTATAGATGCGTATAGAATAGGGTACAGCTATAGGTTTCATATTTGAAAAATATTTTCGCTACAAACTACATATCAATACAAAATGGTAAAATATAAGCTGGTATAAGAATCACAAAGTTTTATTTATCGGAAAATGGAAATACATTGATTTTTGCAACAGGAAATTACTATCTTGTATGAGGGCTTTAGCTTCAGCAACAGCTGTTAGCACTCTCTTATAAGATTATATCAGATTCGTGCACGTTTCTAGAAAGAGTTTATTTCACTCTTCTTCAGTAAACGTTTCTACATAATTCAACAATGATCCGAGGGTCTCTCTTTGGCAGACCTTTCGTTAACTCCTATAGATGTTCATTGGATTTCAAATCTGGGCTTTGAAAGAGCACTTAACTAGGATATTGTGGTGCCGGGCTAAGTATGTCTGAGTAGAATTGTCAGTGCGTTTGGTATCGTTTACTTGTTGAAAGGTGAAATTTCTTCTAAGTCTCAGTATCCTTGTCGATTCCTTCAGGTTCTTTTCAGGTATGCTATGATAGTTTTCAGAACTCTTAGTCTCATCTATTATTTTTAATGTGCCAGATGCATCAGTAGTGAAACATCCCAGCTTTCTGTTGTTTTTACCTATTATTTTCCATCATAGCATAGAATTTTATTTAATTTAGCTGAACTATTTCTCAGGTTCTCTTTAGTGAACACCAAACGAGCCTCTTAATGAGCTTTCATCGAAACAGGCATCCTTCCAGAGACACTTCTATGAAATTCATTTCGGTGATAATTCCAATGTAGTGTTGAAGCATATACATATACGATGTGTGCTGCAAGATTTGTTTGTAAAGCTTGTGATGAATTCTTAAGAATGTTTCCAATTTTCTTCTTCAACCTACACACGGAAGATATAATGTGATGTCAGTAAATTTATAATTCTCAAACATTTTTCTTCCAGAAAGAAATTGAATGCCGGCCTGTACAGTTAAGTAATATGTTCGTGCTGATTCTGAATGCTCAGCGAACATCAACATTTCTTTCTTGAAAATGTTTCCATGGCAAGTAAATTATCAGTTAACCAATCCCTATAGAACGTTCTTATTTACTCAAATATATTTTCAAAAATAGTTTCAAAACTTCCGGATTGTCAGATTATATTAATAAATATATATGTGTTCAATTGAACAAAGAATCTATCCATATTGCGTATACCTTTGCATTTACTGTATATTGACTCTTATAAGAAACCATCATTTATTTACGAAAGTGTACTGTTCTAAATTTTTTCAAAATACCATGCAAGGAAGAGAAATTTCCTGTAAATTTATAAGCGCGAGAACTGTATTCAAATTTACAGAATATACACATGGGGCTCTACATTTGATTCGTGTCTAAAGTTGACTATATTTCTGCACGCATCTATATCCATAGATTACTGTCGCAGATAAGTAGAAAACTTTTCCTTAATTATATGCTTTCTCCCAATGGGCAGGTTAATCATACCTTGGCATTCCTTTTGTCATCTGTTCCAAACCCATTCATATCAAATAACGGGAAATTAATCATTGAAAATCTCATCTGTAGTTACATTATTAAACCTTACTTCCACGCACACTTCATTGTATTCTATTAGTGCCAATTTTCTTTGTTCATGATTTTATATTTATTCCAAGCATATAGCATTAATTAATTGTTCCCTTTAACCTCAATGTTCAGGATCACGTATATTTCGGGTGGTTAAGAACACATGCATGTAATCAATATACGCTATATAAGGGCGTTAGGACTAGTTGGAGGTATATCCCGTTCAGTATATTCTTATTAATCTACGTCGAGATCTAAAAACAAATGATTATGGAATCTGGAGTTAATACTCAATTAGGAAACACAGAAGACATGATAACTAAGTTTAAAAGACCGAGTTAACAGGCGTTATCATTATATGTAAGGGTCGAATGTCCAGTGAAACTAAGAATGGGTATCAAATTGATTGGAATAAATGCAATCAGTTAACCCGAAAGCTTAAAGGTGAAGATGTGATCTTGCATTGGTTTAGGATTAAATGGAAAAGATTAGGAAGTATAGGTAAAGTTTAGATAACTTATTGGATAACTTATTGTACGTCATTGTAGTTAACACAGGTTTGAAACAGATGCAAAAATGCAAGAATATGATAAACTTGCTTGTGGTGACAAACACTGTGCTTATAAAAGTGGTTCAAGTTAAGGCCATGTGAATTAGAAATATGAGCTACGTGAACATAACCCTTCGCCTTTAATGTTAAATTGTTTTAGGTGTTTGTGACAGTGGTGAGGACAGCGGAATAAATAAAAGTAAAAGATGTGTGAATAGGGTTTAGACGAAAAAAGAGTTGCTGAATTCAATTATGTTGGTATGTAATTTAAAGCACTAGTAATGGTTAGTGCAAAGGCTGTACGTGGATGTGAAAAAGGAAAAAAACAGGGAAGCGTGAAATGCTGAAATGATCATTCCAAACTAGCGGTGGAGAAGAAGTATGAGGCATAAGTTCATACTGAAGCTAGGTAAACCAGATGGCGAGTATGAATTCATGAAAAGGCAAAGAAGAAATAACTAAAGTCAGTAAACGAAGCAGAGATGAAGCTAATGCAGCTTGTGGAAGGAAGGACAATGTGAACAGGATCTTAATTTAAAACGGTATGAGAAAGATGAAAACCAAGTGAAAAATTTGTAATAGCAGAGTGTCGTGGTTTCAGTTGAGTATGTATGTACGTTTGCTCCGTACATGAGGAACTCCGTTCCACTTTTCTCTAAGAGTGCTTTAATTTGATTCTCTAACCAGGGAGGATTCGTATTATGATATAACTATTGCCATTTGCAGCCTTCGAGGATCTAATCAAACAGCTCGGACAAAAATATACTTATAATTATATAAAAAATTAAATATTTAATCTTTAAATATAATAATGCTATAATAAGAGGATCTAATAAAAAATAACACTACCAATGATTAATACGCGATGAATAAACGCAAAAATCACTTTCGCAAGTAATGGTAACTAACAAACATTAATAAGTTTTAGATTCCATTTACCTTTAACTAAGAGGGAGTCGGCAGTGGAGTGACTTTGAACGAGAACCTCCTCGATGTGTTGATTAGAAGCCAGTTGGCCTGGAGCCTCCTTCACTGAAGTAAGAATGGTTAAGAAAACATCTGATGCTTCTCACTGGGTGAAAAAGAGGCGTAGCCAGTCTATTAGGGAAAAAACGCTGATTCTCATCCCAAAGGAGTGGAGGCGTGAGGCGAGACTTCTTGAATTGAAGATGTAAGTGAGGGGATCTTGGGTGAACGAAAGTTATTCCGAGCCCTGTGTTATAAATTCGGGCTTCTCGATGATGAGACTTGACCTAGAGGTGAATATTTTCTCGACTGGGAATTCACGTTCGTATTCCTAAATGATGAGGGGTATTTACTCTTTTTTTTAGAAAAATTAGATAAGGGATTTTCTCTGAACAAGAAAGGTGTGAGAGGTAGTCACGATACCACTGGTCTGCTCTTTTAAGCGACCAAAGGAAGCGCCTTGGGAGTGAAAGTCTCGCTCGGTGACACTTCTTTTCTGGATTCCTTGTTTGACTCAAGGACTTGTCTTCTTCTCTTGATTGCTAAGCGGATTCTCTTTTTGAATTCTGAAGTTCGAGCTATATATACGTCGATTATCTCCTTGGGGAAGGGCAGACGAAGGAGTTTAGGAGGAGCGAATTCTAGCTAGCCTACAGTTAAGCCTCTCTCCTAGGGCATGAATTTTCAACGTTTTTTTACTTCGCGCCTTCTGGTTTACGCACGGAGAAAGTGAGATTTCGCCTATTTAGCGAAAATAGACATAACAAATCGGAGGGGAAAGTAAGCCTGTTCATAGATTTTTAATCTAAAGTCTATCACACCCTCCTCTGTTTATATTAACGGACTACGAAATGTGCTGACTGAAATCCTTCTTTACAAGCGACGCTTTAAGGATCTTTGGCGCAGCGAAGAAAAGGGAAGGGGGGTAAAGTCTTGGCCCCTGTAGAGCATATCAGTTGACGTTGTATAAACAAACAAGCTTCTGTTTGTCCTTGTGATATTTATTCCCCGACACAGAGCTATAAGGGTGGGTTATAATTGTGGAAGAAAAGTCAAAATATTATATCGAGAGTATATAATTGACATATATCGATATGCAATATAAAGTAAAATGAATATGACTTAGTTTGTGAACACTTAGAGTTGGTCAAAGTAGATAAAAAGTATGTTAAACTTCGTTATTGGGGTTAATAAATGCTATCATTGATTGTTTAATGGAATAGATCATTGGTTTTGTATTCATGCCTTTTAAAATAAAAATGGTCCAAAAGTTAGGGAATTTGGATGCTCTGGCCCCGATGTATTGGGAAAAAATAAAGGAAAATGCAATTTTACAAGGAAATATGCGGGTTAGTTGTCGTCAGCAAACTGCATTATAAACCACTTTGATCAGAATAAGTAGACCTGTCTAAGTTTATATATGTTGAAGACTGTTGAATTTTACGCTTAAAACTGATTGGAAAATGTGGCTTTCCTGTTGTATACTTTGAGAAACTACAATGTTTTAGGTATCTTAGGTAAGGTCGTAAAAAAAAATAATATGGATGACTAAATAATAAGGAAGGTTATGAATGGTGGGAAAGTTTGTGGGAATTTAAAGGCGAATAAATGCTAAGGGCTGTAGGGATATTTTGCAAATAGTTTTCATTTAAGAGTGCTGGCACACCACTAAAGTACGTGAATAAGAATAAAGTAGAGAATACGGCCAAAATTCTGCAGAAAACCTAGTGAACTGATATAATTTATGTGTACTGTGAAAAACATGTAATGTTTATAATGGTATAATGTTTATAGGATGTAAGCGCATGTAAAATGAATGAATTTAAATATAGCTTGATTGTGATGGTGTGTTGAATGGTTGAAAGAAAAATCAAACTTGAAACGATAATGACAAAGTATATTAGAGAAAGAAAATAAGAGAATGGATTGAGTATGGACTGATCTGTAATAGAAGAGAAAGGAGAACGATTGGCCCATTATATTCTATGCTCCGAGGTAAACTCTGATAAAAAATGCAGGGGCATTTTCTAATGATCAATCAAGGGAAATATCCAATGCGTGCTAAAATAAAGTGCTAACTTTGTTTTCCTAATCTGAAGCGATTCTTTCGATGAGAAGGCGACTTTGTCTTTAGTTGGTGAATACCCTAACTAAATATGAGAGACTAATGGGATCCTCATATTTTTTAAATACAGTTTCTTGCATCGTTAACTTTGTTAGAAAAATGAAGGTTTGCATACAAATACAGATACAAAGTTTTCTCCCCACATCAAATAAAATAGTTTAATTTTATTTCCTTTTGTAATGGAAAAAGTAAAGAAATACGATTTAAGGGGAAGGGAAAGAAAATGCAATATAAATGTGCAGTAGTGAAAACTGGCAGCTATCCATAGTTTTATTATATGAAAGAAAATACTCATGGACACTAAAGTAGTAAAGGGGTTACGAAAAAAAAATTTAAAGGGAGCAGTGTACAAGAATATAAACACGGGTTTTAATGGGCAAACTCCTTTGTTTCTCTCTTCAAGAAAAATCTATTTTTTTGTTCATTTACTTCATTTATATTATATATTATATATATATATATATATATATATATATATATATATATATATATATGAATATATTAGCGATGGAGTCGTTCCTTGGGAACCTTATTCGTAGCAGGAATATGAAGACATGCGATGGTTTTGAACATTTAATTTTCCGGACGTTTCGATCATTAACGATGACCATCATCAGCGAATTCTAAAATAAAAGAAATATTTTTATAAGAATAACTAAACACAGCAATAAAAACATGAAAGGAGTAAAAAATCATAACCGAAAGCAAGAAGTTAAAATTAAATATATAATCCTAAACCTTAGAAAGCAAATTGGTGAAAATCTATTAATAAGAAATTGATGTAATATCTTAAAAAATAACAAAAATTAAATAATAATCCCATGAGTTTAAAATAGGCATAATAAACATGAATGAAATTCCTATCGAAATACACAAATTGTAAACTATAGCAATAAAGTCGAAAGCAAGGCATGAAGAAATCGATTAATAAGACTGAGAAAAAAAAGATTAAACAATCCCATGAGCAGCAAATATGAATAATAACATGAATCAAGCGTAATACAAAAAAAATCACTCTAAACCACAGCAAGAGAGAATTATAAGGGCCGGGCGAACAATGGAAAATAAGTTAGCTCAGGGGGTATGTAATCGAAGCGGATATTAATAAATGGAGCGAAGCAAGTAATTCAATTAAGTTAAATTTTAAGTGATTGAACATTAAATGATACGAGTAGACTAAGTCAAGAAAGTTTAAATCGTAAATAATCAATAATGGAGGGCTCAAAAGGACGACAAAAACATTAAATTAAGGAAAAGTCAATGATAAACCAGATCGTTTAGATATTAATGGGACAAACTAAAATAGAAATAAAAATTTCTCGGCACGAGTACTAACCTTATAACGGTGAAGCTGGGAGCAACAACTGATATTACTGACAGAAATAGGCAAAAAGAAAACTATTAAGGGGGATGTGGTTGGTTTGACCTTTGTCTATATAGTAAATAATTTAAGGGATGATTAATAATCATCGAGTTCCTGGTTTATTTTTTAAGAGGCTCACAAAGTTCACGTGAGTCAAAGGGGAAAAACGATTCCGAGCGCTTTCGTCTATATATATATATATATATATATATATATATATATATATATATATATATATATAGATATATAAGACAACTAGTGCAACAGAGAGCAGAAGTACTTATCTAATATATTAATACAAAAATATTAGAGGGCCTGCCTCATCATCACTATAGTGAAATAACAGAAGGACAGCTAAGATAAAACAATACAATATGTCTATATTGTTATATCAGATATATTAAATCGTGTAAATAAAAAAGTAATAATAAAAGTAAGTATTTTACGTTTAAAGAGCAGCTAAACAGATAATATTTGTCATAAGGATGGGTTTAGCTTTGGAAATGTATTAGGATTTAAGAATACGTAGGTGCTGTAGTTTATTTGCTGACGAAAGTAATAGGAATTGGTTTATACTTACCCTAGAATTACAAGTTTAACGATCTAGTTTTATTGTATCCACTTCTGATTTAGCAGCAGGAGACCTGTTCTTTATCAACTTCAAGCGCCCTCTCGAATGGAGGGGTCATGTCGTTGAGCCACTGTAGGTTATGTCGCACGAAGCACACATGAAATGGTAAAAGGGAGACAAACGGCAAACAATTGGAAGGCTTTAATTGCATTAAAGTTGTTTGCCGATTGTATAACTTTTAGGTGTGATTATCATTAGATTATCATTAGAGTTTCTGGATTATAGAGAGGATTTCAATTGTCATTTTCGAGGGGGTTTTTCTACCAAAAATGGTACCAAAGGATAAGCATATTAGTTTATTGACCGTGATGAATTTAGAGGGGGAATAACCTATTTCTCTAAGCGCTTCAATTTGTGTTTGTTTATTAAAGAAGTCTGTAATCCATTTTCTTTAAAAAAAATTCTTTAAATAAGAGAACTCATCGTGTAATAATTTATAAGTGGAGCAGATCTTACGGGATCTATTAAGAAGGGTACAAATAAAGTAGAGTTTAAATGGAAGATTATTGTATCTTAACAAGCTGGTTTCTATGTCAGGGAAGGTAGGTTTGGGGTTTATGTAGAAAAAGGCCTGTGTTGTTGTGGCTTGCAAAGCTATCTAAATTGGGCTCGGGGTGTGTTTTTTAATTCCATTATGATTTTTGGGTTTGGGTCGCGGTGGGTTATAACTTTTTGAAATTTAGGGTGCATCTATTTCTTTATGGAAGACGATCAGAAAGTCGTCAAGAAACGTATATAAAATACAGGAGGATTTTTCCTTCTGCAAATTTGGAATCAGAAAACCTTATTGAAGAGAGAAAGAGGTGGCAAAGTTGGTCCTAGACGAAGTCCCATCCCAATCCCGTTCTTTGACGGTTTCAAAACCTATAAATAGTTTAGAGGAAACGAAAATAATATTTTTAATATCAATAATTTCTTATAATGGGGTGTTGTAAACAAATATGCAACATCAAAACTGGCTAAGGTATATTTGTGAGCGTTGGAACGGCCCTAAAGTTGGTCAAGTAAACCTAAGGAATTACCAATAAGGCGGCTGCCGCCGAGAGATAAATAAGCATAAAGGTTTGACGCTTTTTTTTTTATTTTACCCCTCCCTCTGTCTCTTTTGTCTGTTTGTCTGTCTGTCTTTCTCTCTCTTTCTGAAAAATAAGTTGTCCGTTTTCGATCATTTTATTGATGTTGATGTTATACAGCGTACCTAGTTAAGAATGCTATATTGTTTCATGTATTCTCACCCATCTTCACCCTTGCAGCAGATTTTCTAATCTGATAGCCTTTTAAGTAAAATTTCTTTGTGGAGTTTTTGACGTTACACAAAGACCCATCTTGAACTACATAAGCTGTAATTCTTGTGAAATCAGGGTTACTTTCATCTAATCAATCATAACCATTGGTGAGAATGTAACTTACTTTAGTGCCTTCAATGCTGACAATGTTCACTATTGACCTAGTTCAAGATATATTTTAAATTCCAATTGGATTGTGTCAATAACAATACAGAGTCAGAAGTTGCCTTGCACAAGCACAACATAATTTTTTTTTTTTATTTTATCTGTCTGTACGTATATAAATAAATTCAAAAGACTAAGTTTTTGAAACAAAAGCCAAAAACAGCCGCCATAAGACCCTTTGTAATGCTTTAAAAAGATGCCCATGGATCTCATCGGGAAAGGTTTACACGCTAATTATTGATTACAAATGGTTTAGAGAATAACGAGAGTCCCAAATGCTCCCCGTAGTATTTTTGGCAACGCACAAAAATAGAAATATAGAGAGAAAATTTATAGACATTTGGCCTAAAAAATTCTTAAGAAAAATCGTGCACTTTTGGGCTTCTGCCTAAAAAGCGTTCAGATTATGATCTTAAATGGATGTAGAAACCGGATCAAAATTATATAAAGAAAAAATTCTTACCGGTCTCATCCTTCAAATATCAGAATAATAATGACAACCTTTTTTAATCTGATGATCATAATTTGCCTGGTTATTTTGGGGGTTTTTTTTTGGCCGGTTTTGATGATAAGAGAAAAGGTTCAGTCAGAATCCTCATATTCTCCCCAATCTTTTGCAACTCTCCCTCCTCTTCCTCCTCCTACAGCTTTTCCGAAAACAAATATTCACATAGATCAAATTCTTCACTTTTCTTCTCTTACAGACATTGTTGCGAATCAAATTCATTCTTACTGTAATAAATTGACTAGTTTAATAAGAAGGGCGAGGAGATAGAGGAGATGAGGCAATGATTACATTTACCTTGAAGGAGGAGGAGGATTGAATAAGTAGCTGGTGGGCAGGAAAGGCGGTGGTGGAGGTGGTGTGCATGGACATTAGTTTTATAGCAATATATTCAGTATTAAATTCCATTTCAATTCATATTTGGCAACATTCCTATTTTTTAAAATTTCATCTCTCACCTTGGCATGAGTTTGATGTTTGGGGGATTTAATATAAAACCGGTTGATATAGTAAGTTTTAAGAGAAAATTGGGGTAAAATTTCCCCCATACCGATTCTATTCTTCAGATCAATTTGGTGAATGGGAGTTTTATTTGTTTAGAAAAGGTCAGAAATGCAGCCATATACTCGAATAATTAATTTTTATCATTTGTGCGTTTAGTATATGACCTAACGATAATTTTTTTTCAAAAGGAATAGACGTGTTCCGTGTCTCCTCTTCTTAGTGATATAAGAGTCAAGATGCTGAAATTAATAACTAATTTTTAATGAACTTTGATTTAAAGTGAAAAATTTATTAATCTCATCCATCTCTGAGATTTAGGAGGAAAGTCTATAGGATTTTGGACCATACTTTAACGTTCCTTTGAATTTCAAAAAAATCAAAAAATCCACACGGCCAAATTATTTAAACTAAATCGCTATGATTGGTATCATTAGCTCTCAATTTAGCCATAAGGGTTTTTGTCTAGTCCCTTCAAGGGATTCATAGAATTTTATGATTTTGTCAAGTTTTCTCCAAATCCTGAGGCAAAATAGGAAAACCTAAATTCTCTACTGGGACAAACATCGGCATAAGAATAGATAAAACTCTTCACCAATTTTTTCAATTAAGGGTAAAATTATTTGTGATGAGAGGAGAGAGGAGAAGGACCAAACTTTGGTCAAGACATAAAATGGGTGACAATGGAATTAAAGGCTTATGTACTATAGGCACGATTAAATTTAATTTTATGACTATAGTCATTACGCGATTAATTTGTCTTCAATTTTAAACATGACTTTTAATAGCGGAATTTTGTAGTATAAATTATATTAGAAATATATGTATATATATATATATATATATATATATATATATATATATATATATAAACTACCGACGAAAAGTATCCAATCACCCTCTAAATTTGTATTTTTTAGATAAAAAACATTTTGTTATTGACTAACCAGATAGTATTTTCTCATCGTTCCTTTCGATTTGATGACTTATTATAGATGTTTCGGCAGGGATTTGATCAAGTTTTAAAAAACTACGACGGATATTTCGGTACACTATACGTTTATGTTGGCATCATTAATTTTTCGATGGTGCCAGTGCCCTGACCTTCAACCTTATTTTTTATTATTGGCTATAAATTTTCTATGTGATTTAGATCTGGGCTATTACCAGGCCAATGCAAAATATTAATTTTATTGTCAGTAAGCCATTTTGTCACAATTTTAGCCTTGTGACAAGGTGCCCTATCATGCAAGAATAATTTTGTCTCATGGATTATCATTATCAATGGAAGTTTCTACTGTAGCATTGGAAAATACCTTGCGCCATTCATAATTGTATTCTAAGGAAGGAAATATATGTTTCCTCTCCCTTGGAGACTGAAACAACCCCAAATCCTAACACATAGATGGTGTTTCATTGGCTTTTGTTTGTATTTAGGGTCCATTCTATTTGAGCCTCTACTATGTCTAGTATCTTTGACTGGCCTATTGTTTGCTACAGGTATAATGATGATGCTATTTGCCTGTGGCCTAATTCTGAAGATGTTAGTAGCTTTCTTGCCATTTTAATTGACTCGTCTTCCCGGGTTGCCCTTCTGGCGATCCTCCTCCCCTCGGGTTGGGTCCCTTGGGTCGGAGCACGAGTCGGGTGGGCCCCTCCCTCGCTCCCCGTCGCTTACAGCGACGCCACTCCCTGGGTTTTGGGTTTTTTTTCGACCAGAGGCAGGCTAGTCTTCAATTGTCTGCTCCCAACCATGCTGTTAAGGCAGAGTTTGCCGCCCTTTTTGTTTAGTATGTATGTAGGCCAGACTACCTTTTGTTTTCTGACTCTTCAGCGAGCGTGATTTTGCTCGGCAAGGGGGCCCTTCTGGCTTCCTTGCTCCCGTTTTTAAGTCCGGTCACTTTAATTATGTACCATAACCTTTTCGTTTCCAACAGGCCGGCGGTAGCATGGGTACCATCCGAAGCGAACCTTGCTGATCCTCCCGCGCGTGGATTAAGCGCTACTTAGCGTATGTGATTTTCCCGTGACGTCCTTTATGACGTCGCGATAAATCCATGACGTACTGGCTGGCGCTGAAGTCACGTGCTCGGAGGTATTTAAACAAGGACTCGTGGTTCGACCGTTACTCGTAAATAACAGTTGAAAAAGAGGCAAAGTGCCCACATTAAAGTCCCTCCCCCTCCCTCCCCCCCCTAATATAAACAAAGTAGAAATTTAAAAAATTAAAACAAAATTTAAGTATAAAAAAGGCGAAGTGCCCAATCCAAAACATCCAAAACATCAAAATCAACAAAATTTCTGAATAAAAAGAGGCGAAGTGCCCAATTCCCAATACCCTTAAAATAAGACGATATTGTCAACCAAAATCAAACGATAAAAAGAGGCGAAGTGCCCAAACTGATCAGTTCACCGAAAACTCAACAACTTGAGAGATTCATTCAGCATTTAAGCAACCTTGAAAGGCTTCAATGCTTCGAAGGAGGTACAGCAACAACCTAATCCATAAATATATATATATATATATATATATATATATATATATATATATATATATATTATAACGGAGGAAACTGGCTGTCAAAGACAGTCAGTTACTTTTTAACGGAGGAATTTTTTTTTTTAAATATTTAAGAAGAATGCTAGTGATGCCCTAACACCAGGGCAAACTAGGAAACATATTCACACCTTTATATACCTACCACACAATTTCACCACTTTAACCTAAATAGTAAATTGTAAAATTGACCGTTACTCGTGCTCCGCCTGCCTCTGGTTAAACATATTATCATTTTGTCATTAATATGTTTTCTTTTCTGAGCAACTTCACATTTGTTTAAATAGTTCATAGTTGCTAATAATAATTGTTCGTACTTTAGAATCAAGGCGCAGTGGCGCAAAATTATAGAACCCTTCCCTCTCTCGATCTTATTATTCATAGATACCGACTGGTTTTAAATACTCCATCTATCGCACGCCTAATAATTCAAACTCTTATATTCATTTTTACTCTTCGCATAGTCCCAAAGTCAAACGTTCCGTTTTTTTTCCTTTATGTTTTTACTGGCTTTGCGAGTTGTTAATCCTGAATATATGAATTCGGCATTCTCCACTATCTTTGAAATTGGCCATAAACTATGTTACCCTTACCCCTTTCCTCTAAACTCTCTTCCTCTGCAAAAAATACGTTCTATAATACAGCTCTTTCTATACCTTTTAATATTAGAAAACATTTTGGTTTTACCCTTATCTGTATGTTTCATTGACATTCCCTGTCTTTTAAAAAACTTTAACATTTCGTTTGCTTTCAAATACGAATCAACTATAAAAAACCCGATTTGTCAATTTAATTATTGCATTGATTTGGATTAACATTATTTTATTTCTCTTCCGCTCTCCTTGTCCCTTTCCCTTTCGTTTCAATTTACTTCTCGTGTGTTTCCGAATATCCCTCTTTAGAATATCATTTTATCCCTTGATGGTTTTATCTCATTTGGCTCTGTTCTTGACTCTCTTTTGCCTCTCAGTTTGACCCCGCTACCTATTATAGCTAAATCTTAATATGAATTAACCCATCCTTCCCCTACTTCTTCACTAGTGATTTTTTGTCTTAGACTCGGTTCTTTATTTTTTACTAGCTTAAATATACCCTTATTATATTATTTTCTGGTGTAGCTATCCTTGAGCATGAACTGAATAAAGTTCAAAAGTACTTGGAAGCACCTTTTAATTTTCTTGCGAGACATTGCATTTACATATATATATATATATATATATATATATATATATATATATATATATATATATATATATATATATATATATATATATATATATATATATATATATATATATATATATATATATATATATATATATATATATATATATATATATATATATATATATATATATATAGATTATTAATCTAAAATGTCGTCATAGTTGTTGGGTTACCATATGTAAAAGAACAACCGCTGCACCCCCCCATCTCCTGCAAATTTATCGGAGACCACGTGCTAAGGTATCACGCCAACGACGAGGTCATTTCTTGTTCGAACATTCTTGAATTCTTTACTAAGCACGTTACGACAATATTTCCCAATCCTGCGAACTAGTCTCAAGCCCTCCCTTCCCACTCCGGTGACGAGGTCCTCTCTGTCTCGCACCTCGCTACTAAATGATGAATCGACTTCGCCTCCGGATTAAGATGTCTGGCGCTTGTGACTCCTTTCTCCAATCTTCCCTTACACTCCAGAATCGGGCATACAAATAATCGTGTTATTCTGTAGTTCGACGAGTCCAGCCCGCATCTCAAGGCTGTCCTTATCGTCTCGTACAGTCAGCTTTCGTCAGACAGCACACTTTTCAGCCGTGTTTCTACCCACGTCAATTGGTAGCCTATGTGAACGGCAAGCCTTTGAATTTGCGCAAGGGTTTCCCTTCGTTTAATCGAATCGAAGAAAATCTCCATCGATTACCTTTGAGGAAAAGAAGATTCCCCTTTCCGTGGAATTACGAGAATTCACACAATCTCCATTGAACCTCATCTTTCAAGATTGGCTATCTTAATCGGAAGGTTGGTGTGGTTCGTGCCCCACTTGCCTCGTTCAGAGCGTGTCACACCTTCCTCATTTGGATCGTGCCCCACTTTCCTCATCGGATCGTTCCCTACTCGTCTCATCGCAAGAAGAACCTTCCTCGAAGTCACCGACCCGTAAGACTGAAACCCCCTCCATTATTAGTATTCTCAAGTTCCCCTTTTTATATGAGGCTAATTACATTAATCACTTAATTCCATTTGACAATCCCTCCTCATTATAATTATCAAGAGACTATTTCAAAATAAATAGTTCCCTTTTGTCTATCATTATTCTTATTTTAATCTTTTTAAATAAAATTATATTTTTTTTGTTTCATCTTTAACTAAACTTGAACGGTACTCTTGGCCTATTCAAGTAAAACTCGCCAACCATTTATGCACTCTGTTTGATTATTAAGGATTGGAAACCCAACTCTTAAATTGTGACCTACTAGTCAGCGTGAATCCCTGCGAACAGTCCTTCAAGGGTTCGCGTTCCTGTAGGCGATTAAATCACGCCACCCCCACACAATATAGGAGTAGTGTATGGTATAGAGTGGTTCTACCACGACACCCTAAGTTTATTTTTCTGATATCATTAAAATCTTTAAAGTTCACTTTTATTATTCGTGTTTCCATTTTGTTATTGTTCTTTATTCTGGCCGATAATGCGTTCAGATAAATTCGAGAATATTTTGGGGGGGTGAAATTTCTCGAAATCAGCGCCGCTGAATCTACCCTAATCCACTGAAAGGATTAAGTCATGAAGGACCGTTTATACCCTTATTGAACCACAGTTTAGTTATTAGTATAGTAATTCTTTATTGAGGTGTACAAGCTAGCCTCTACAAATATTACCGAGACTTTTTTTTAGCGCGCATATAGACCAACTCGCTCGCGTGCGACAACCTCTCAGCTACTCCTTAAGAAGATGTCTTCGTTTAACGATTTAAAAGACAAGGTCAGTTGTTAGGTATCACTGTTAAGGAGCTACTATCTTATGTAGAAGAAGAAGAGAAAAATGAGAGAAAGGAAATAAGAGCATTAGAAAATTAACAAAGAGTGAGAGCTGAGATAGAAAAAGGAAGAGAGAAAGATAGAGCAGAGATATAAGAGCGAAAGAATATAAGACAACACGAGCTCGAGCTAAGCCGAAATCGATTTTAAACAATGTTGATTAGCTCCCGGACTGACATTCCGCAGACCCCATCGGTTAAGCTCCCAGCTTTCAAGGAAGAAGAGGACTTCAGTTTCTACCTCACACATTTCGAAAAGATCTTCAAAATTAATAATTGGGATATCGAGTCAGATTTTGTCGCCCGATTACTTCCTCTTCTTATTACCTCGCTGCGCGATATCTTCATTTTCCTTCCGTCCAAAGCTTCAATGGATTATTCCACCCTCAATTGCAAACTCCTGGCCGCCTTAAATATGAGACCAGACTTTTACCGTCGTCGTTTCGTCAAAAAACAATCCGACCTGGACAAACCTTCCGTAAGTTTTGATTTATCATTCCAAAGAACCTCCAATTTGTGCACGATTCATGTAAGGTCTCCCTATAATACGAGTCTATTATGGACTTTGTATTTAAAAACCAACTTTTGGCTTCCTTGGCCCCCGAATTACACTCGTTTTTAAAAAACAAGCGCTGTTCCACATTCAAACAGTGCTTGTAAGAAGCAGATGTGTACGCCTCTAGCCATAATTTATAACCTAAGGAAAACAAAAAGCCTTCCCTGTTGTCCCCCAAGTCCCAGTTCGGTAACTCCAGATTCGCTCCAAGGAATACGCCCAAATTCGTAAAGATCCCTGGCCCCTCGAAGCTCAGAAGTCTCCCTCTATTGAAACTCACGGATATCAAGCCCCTAATTACGCCCCCTCCCCCTTCGTCATTATACACCCGTAGGACAATAATTTGTTTTTTTCCTGTGGAATTCCCAAGCATGTGCATACAAACTGCCCCCAGAATTAACAATTTAGAAGTGGACCCTCTCATCAGGGGCACCAAATTAGTGCCTCTCTTGCCTCCCCATCGCCTCTCCCGGAAACCCACGCTCCTCTCTCCTCGACCAGCAACCCAGGTCCGCATGTTAACTTTCTATTCAACAAGAGACTCCCTGGCCGTTTAAATTTCGAGAATGGAACCCTCAACGGATGTCGCGTGTCTATCCTTGTTCGGGACAGTGGCTGCAGCTGCATTGTAGTATCTCAAGACTTAATCCCCCCTGTTGGTTCCGATTACCAAAAGTGGCAGTAGTCCACGATTATTTGGGCCGAGCGAATCGCTTCTCCATTGTTTAATGTCACATCGAGTGTGCATATATGTCTGGTTGGACAAAAGAGGTAGCGGCACAAATCAATTTCTGCTCAGTTCTCATTGGTCAGAGCCCCAACGTCACCCGTGACCCCGTATAACAGCCCGTTATTACGCATGTTCAGGCGGCAAAAGAAACCCAGGCTCCGATTCTCCGGAGCGAATATTTTGCCCGTGCACGGAAGGGGTGCGCAACTCTCCTACCTATTTGGAAGAAAGCACGGAACAAGGCACAAGATTCAACCCGCGGAGATGACAAGTTATCATAAGTCGTAAAGGATGATCTTCTGTACCGCTCCTGCTCTGAAGAAACTGACCCTGTATCCCAGTCCTTATGTGTCCCCCGTGCATACGACCCCCAATTTCTTAGGCTCGCGCACGAATTTGTCTCTTCCGGACACTTCAGTCATAACAAAACCTCCCAGGGGGACATTAAGTATTGCTTTTGGCCTGGTGCGCCCTTTGATATAGCAGATTAATGCAAATCGTGCGATGTCTGTCAAAAGACCTCCCAAAGGGCACGTCAAGCCAACCCCTTTCCAGAAAAGCCCCATTATAACTTAGCCCTTTTCCCGAGTAGCAATCAAGCTTATTGTCCCAATTCACCCCAAGTCTAGTGAAGGACAGATATACGTCCTTACCCTCGTATATTTTGCCATCCGTTTTACCGAAGCAGTGCCCCTTAAGAGGATTGATAGTGTCACCTGTGCTGAGGCCCTAATATCTATTTTTTTAGGAGTGGTCACCCCCAAAGCGTGTTGTCCAGTTTACCTCAGAGCTTATGGAGTATGTCGGAAAACTCCTAATAGTAAAGCCCCTGTTCACCACTCCTTTCCACCCAACAGCAAATGGTATTTATGAAAAATTGACTGGCTCCCTGAAGAAAATTCAGAAGAAGCTTTGTCTCGAACAGCTCCAATAATGGCACCGTTACTTGCTTGTGGCACTTTTTGCGTACAGGGAGATCCCCCACAGGACCTTCGGTTTTGCTCGGTTTTACAAAGAACACTTTGCTAACCCCCAACAGGATAGATAAATTTAGGCCTCTTACTCCTACCTCCTAGACTTTAGGAAACGCCTTGATACCTTCGTGGACATCGCTTCCAATAATGCAGATATGACCTGGAGAAATATAGAACCTTTTTCAACCTAAAATCAAAGGAAATAAGATCTAACCTGGCGATGAGATGCTCTTACTTCTTTCCTCAGAGATCTACAAGCTTCCTAGTCAGTTGAAGGGCCCCTTCCCCGTCAACGAGGCCAAAGAATTACCAAACGCCTTTTGCGAATTAATGGTTGACGAATTAGAAAATCTGAATTGATCGTCCCAACTACTAACGACAATCCCTAAGAATGTGGGAATGCATTCTTGTCTATAATTAACACAAACTGCTCATGAATCAGTCCCCTCAAAAAAAGCATAAAGAGACTTACAACTGCAAAGCCAATAGAGTTCCATAGAAAAGTTCAAAAGGCTCTTGTACAAAAGAAGTCAGCATATACTAGTTTTCAGAGAACAAAACTAACTGTAGATAAAAATAAGCAAATTTAAGAAAAAAATAAGAAATGAAACAAAGTAGCTGGTAAACTACTTAGGAGAATCTATTGCCCAGCAAGTCAAAAACAACCCTGTTATTCTTCAGCTATGTGAATAGTAAAAAGGCAATCTACACATCGATTGACCGGACCCTCTTTGAAGATAACGACACTGCCAATTATGCTGGGGAAATGGCCGAAATTTTCAATAAATTTTCGATTCTGTATTTACTACTGAAGATTAGACCAGTATTCCAGTTCCAGTGGATTTGTTCGACAACAATTAAGAACCTCTAAACGACTTTTGTATTCCTGTAAACGAAGTCAGAGAAGGCCTGAAAGCAATTTACCTAAATAGTTTTTCTCGTGCAGGCAGTATTCACTCTCGCAATTTTAAGAAATACCCTAAAGAATTACAGTTTCCCTGATAGATATATTTAATAAAAGTTTAGAAACGAATGTTGTTCCAAACTATTGGAAAACATCAAATGTTACACTAATATGCAGAAGGGAGGACATCGCTCCCGTGCCAAAAACTAGAGCACAATTAGTTTAACCTCAGTAATTGGAATAGTATTTAAAAGAATAATGAGATTTCCAGCATGGATTTCGGTGAAAACGATCATGTTTTACAAACTTACTTGATTTTTTCCACGACATAAATAAAGTATATGGTGAAAACCAAACTGCCGATATTGTGTAGTTCGATTTTCATAAGACATTTGTCAAGGTGCCACACAAATGATTGATTGCCAAAATTAAAGCTCATGGTATAGGTCAGTTAGCTGTTCAAAGGATAGAAAACTGGATTAGCAAAAGAAGTCAAAGAGTAGTAATTTGTGGCAACTCCTTCAGATATATTCCAGTAACAAGCGGCGTGCATCAAGGATCAGTACTTGGACCAGTATTCTTGCACATATACATTAATGACAAAGACCTTGAAATAATAAACAAGTTTTCAATGTTTGAAGATTCTACCAAGATTGGTGGCGGTGCTAAAACTTATAAAGACCTTGCACTGATTTAAGAAGGCAACAACAAACTGGTTGCATGGGCAAGCAAATGGCAATTGGATTTTAGCGTCGCCAAGTGCAGCAACCTCCACATTGGTTAAAACAACGTAAGAAGTAAATATAAACTAGGCGGAACCGACAAATAAAACGAGAAAATATGAAAAATACATCGGTTTAAAAATGTCAAGCAACCGTAAATCAAGTAAACAATGCATAGAGTCAGTAAAAAATGTCCAAAAAGTTAGTAGATCGTACGTTTCAACCTAAGTCTAATAGGTGTATTCTAACATATTATAATGAATTTTTGAGGCCATATTTGGAATATTAAGTGCAGTTGAGGTCACCACATCTAAGGTGCGGAAAAAAGATTCAAGCGAGTCCAGTGTCAAATGACCACTATGATTCTTCACTTGAAAACCATGAAATACGAGAAAGACACACATAGGCTGGGATATTGTTCATGATTTAGGAAAAGAGAAACCCAAATTTCTAAATATTTATATCAAACGAATCAACGCGTGGTCTTACCACCTGTAGTTTTTACCAGCCTTTGTTATAAAGATGATTTTAGCCGCACAAGACCAATGTGGAAGTAGCCCGTGTTCAGGCAAGCGTTAAAATATTGATTCTCTGAATGATCTGATGTGGGGCATTTGCAAGATTGTTTTTGTTGATGCCCGTCCAGTCTAGTGCTTTTTGTTTGAAGTATTTCACAGTGGCCATGACTTCTTATGATCTTATTGGACGCCCATGGTCAACCATCTCTCTTTCCATGTCCGCGTGGTGGTGTGGATGAGTGCGGTATATTATCTGATTCAGATCGTCAATCAGACGCCCTGGAATTTCTGGTCGAACTCCTTATTTTCTTCTTCGGTGATGAAGAACACATTCTCCCATTAGGCTCTGAATCTTCCCTTCAGAACTGACCGGGTCCTCTATATATTTTCCGTCTTCTTTGATCCGAGCCTTTTCCTTTTTTGCACACCTTTTAGTTTCTTGATTTGGTACCAGATTTGGCCGGGCTCAGCTCACTGTCTACTCCGGCTATAAGGCTTTCCAAGATCTTAGCCTGTTAAATGTATATTTCTTCTTTTTGTTCGGAGCTTAGCCGGCGTAGTAGCGCGCTTTTTTTCCTGCTTAGACCTTCCTGTCTGATTCAGTACGCTTCTTAAAGCACATTTGCGATCCTCTTCATATCCTCTGTCAATCTGGACTGAGGTAGCATTTTGTGTCCACTTTTTTGAAACACACTCGCTGTCAGCTTAGATGATTGAATTCGTTACTCATTCTAGTTCTTTGTCGATCTCCTCCAATGTCGCCTCGCTCAGCTCAGGTGGAGGGGATTCTCGGAGAAGAGTCTTGTAACGGTCCCAGTTGGTGGCGGGGTAGTTCTTACGTGTTGAGATTGGCAAGTGGATCGGCGAGAGTGAAATTGTGACAATATCTTAATGTGGTTGCTGGGAGTTGTTGGGCCCGGCTCGCTATAGTTATTGAAGGGGAAGCCTCCGCTTGTCATTATAATGTCAGTTTGGTGGCTGATCCGCTAATTATGTCAGTCGAGAAATCCAACCTATTTTCGTAATGTTTTTCCTGTCCATTATCATTTACAAGTTTCGACCTCTTTCGTCGGTTCTACCATAGTCCGATCTCCGCTATCTAACACTGAGGTCGCCTCCTAAAAATGCCATTCTTTGGTAGACAAAAAGTGTGCAGGAGTTTTTAAAGGGTAGATAGGTTGCAGCTATCGTAGGTTGCTCACTAATGTGCGAAGTTGTATCGCCACAAAGGATTCGTCCAATTCTGCAAGACGTTTGAACATGAGGTATCCTCTAACTGCTATGGCAGTGCCATCGAACCTTTCCTCTAAGTAATTCTTCATGAGCACTCTGTATTTCGGTATTTTTGGTGTCAATACTGTGCTCTGTTATCAGTATTATGTCGGGGTCAAGCACACAGAATATGTTTCCATATGCCGTTGCTTTCCCGTCCCATCCATTAATGTTGAGTGTAAAAATCCTCAATCAATTGTTCATGTTCTCTATGCTGGACTTTCTCTACTGGTGCTTCTGGGTAAGGTTTCATTTACTCTGCTGCTCTTTTTTTAAATTCAGTGTTGGAGACTTGCTCATGCGAATCCTCGTAGAGAGAATTGCGATGGCGTAGTAGGGCCTCCTCAACCACTTGAACCTTGATCGATGTGTCGTACATCCATCTATATATTTTCTTATTTACTCTGTTTAGAATTTTTGTTTTGTCCATATTTTCAGGGAAGTGGAATTTCTCTGACGCATAAATGATGTGATTAATCTTATCTAAATTAATTTTAGTCGTGTTTATATGCATAACGGTTTGAGTGTTATTCATTTTCTAAAATCTATTTGATGCTGATTGGTTAATTTTGGCAGCGCTCATGTGTAAAACATAAAAGTTTGTTTTGAAGCTGAATGAATACATTTAACATAAGATTGTCAATAAAAATATCCTGAATCCTGATCGGTTGAATTTTGTATAATTATGACTAGATGGAATGACTATTTATATAGCTATATTTTGTTATTTCAAATAGTACAGGCCCTCACGGAGAGGGTATTTACCTCTCTATAACTTCCTACAGCTTTTTAGTCAAGGGAGAACCCTTCTTTTTGCCGGCGACCTCAACCTGAAGAGTTTTCCCTCAAACTATATGTCGAGCAATCCAGCATCCAGGAATCTCGAGACAATTATTGACAAAAAAATTATGACAAGAATTAGGCCAAACTTTCCCACATACATCATACATAGATCAGCCACAAATCAGACATAGTGCTCACTAGCACTTTGTTCCCATATAATTACTGCATTAAACTGGGCCCTCCTGTCCTGAGCGACCACCAGGTTATCTTTATTAAAATCTCAATCGCCCATATTCAGGTCTCCATTCCAGAACGCAAGAGCTACGCTTGCGCCAACTGGGATGCATCTAAACAACTACTCGAAAGCTACATACATTTCAGAACACTTATTTGAGGCAAATTTAGAAGAAATCGTCGAGGAGTTGGATAAAATTACCAATAAACTAATAAATGCCGATAAGTAAGCCATTCCCCGATTAAAGTATAAAACACTCTTGGCCCTTTCTTGGACCCCTAGAATGAGATTTCTTGCCAGGGAATACGCGAACGGATCAATAAAGTTAACCTCACATGCCCCAACATCACTATACACAGACGAACATGATAAATGCATAACGAACTAATAACACACCTTAAGGAACAGCAAAATGTACTTTGGGAGAATTTAATTGGCCGACTTGACCTAGAAAACGACTCGTGTTCATTCTGGCAGACTGTAAAGATTCTAAAAGGAGTTCAGATACAGACGTCAATAAAACTCACAGGAGATAATACGGAAATTACTGAGACTGATAAAATCAAGGAAGAATTCAGACAATTCTGGGCATTTATTTTTAAGATATCCCCAAAGGACAATGACAACTTTGATTTTGACCTAGAAAAAAAATCATTGCCAGACTAAACGACAAGATCCACAGAATCTATCTTCATCATTATGTGATGTGAGAAAGGAATCTGGAGGGATACGGCGGTAAATTTACTGTCTAGAAACTCTCGAAAACTTTAAAATCCTTCCGACAACGAGCAACAGGGCATACAAGACAGCCGCGGGAACATTTCTTAAGAGTCCCACCTAAAATAATAATGGGGTTTTTGAATATCATGAATGCTTAACTAAACGTGGGTTACTTCCATGACTACTGGAAGGTAGCCAAAATTATATTCCTTCTCAAAGCAGGTAAGCCACCGGACAGTCCAGCAAATTTCAGGCCTATATCTCTCTTAGAATTTACAAGGAAAGTCTTTGAAAACATATTGGCCAACAGGTTGAATACGTTGCTCGAAGAAAATAATTTGCATAACGAGCAACAACATGGCTTCCGAAGGAAGCGAGGAACGCACACGGCGCTACGGTTGATCACCGAGAAGTTAGCAAAAGTAAAAGCAGAAAGACACCACGCAAATCTGTTGTTCCAAGACGTCAAAAAGCCCTTTGACAAGGTATGGAGTGAGATTGGCATTACACGAACTTACATATGGGCCTCGACCCCATACTTGAAAGGATACTCTATGATTAAGTGATGGAGAGGAGAACGTATGTGCATGTTAAAAGCTTCAATGGCCGTGAGTTCGAACTCAAGGCGGGGGTGCCACAAGGCGGGTGTATAAGTTCCCTGCTATATAATATAAGATACACAATCAACCTTTCCCAAACTCTAAGAGAAGGCTTATTTTACGGCCAATTTGCGGACAACATATCGATGATCTGCACGACACCTTAATGGAATGTGAGTTGTATGGCACAGATTATGGCAGTAGAAATCTAAAACATCGCCTCTTTCGAGAGAAGATAGAAGATATCTACAAAAACCTAAACGTCTAGATAATCCCACTATTCCGACAGACATTCGCACACATCCGTGTGAGGGGTGTACGCATATTATACCGTACGCAGGTCATGGTTCTGAGACTCTGGATTACAGCTTATGGGTATGGGAGTCCTGTGCAAAGAAGTACGGCAAATGCACGCAAGGCCTTTGGCGATTTCTACCGATTCATGGACCTAAGATCCTCCAACAAAATCAAAATATACAATGCGTGGATCCGATCCAAACTTCTGTACACCCCGGTCCATATAAACGCGAGTAACAAGACCCAGATCCTTAAACTACAAACGTTTCAGAATTAGGCTGTCTTAATTATAACGAGAACCAGAAGGAGAGAGAGGAGAAGGCAGATTAAGCTCCATGGTGAACTGGGTCTGGTCCCCATAAACATGGAGCTTCACAAGAGAACAATAAAAATCTGGGATGCCGTAGATTGGCAGCTCTCTCCCTAGTTTGTGCTCGAGCACATGAAATTTAATGACGCAAGAAACAGAAGATCATTTAAATGTAGCAGACTGCTCATCAACAACCTTTTAACCTCAACGTTCACGTAAAATTCCGTTCACAAAACAAATACAAACAAAGCCAACATTTTAAAACCCATTTTCTTTTCTTTATATTTCCCTTGAATTAATAAAACTCTAATTCATCCAAATTAAAACAACAACAACAACAACAAAATAAACACAAAATCAGGACCTAAAAACTCAGATTTAAAAATTCTTCACCAGCCTTAGGGGCCCAAAACCCTTCTGCTATAAAGGCTTGAATGCCTTTCGTATATATATTTATATCATATATACTCAAAAAAAAAAAAAACCGAAAACGCAATGAAAGCCATAGGTACCCTTTCAACAGGGATTTGTACTTTCATTCTATTCTTCATTTCACTTTCCTACGTATTATTTCCCCAATTTTCCCAACTATTTTTCTCCTACTAAACACCTCTACTACTATATCCCTCACGTATATATGTCCAATGTCCAATGGCTTAAAATATAAAATAGTGCTAGCAGTTATTATTTAAGAAACAAGTTATCCTTACCATTCGCCTTTCCAAAGGAAGCTCGTTTGTTCACTTAACCCATCCTGCTACACGAGAAGAGCTCTCATTTTCACACTTTACATAAAAGGAGCATTTAAAATCGGAATAGCCATGCCTATAATCCAATACTGCTTTCAAGCCTGGTAAACGTACTACCAGAAAAATCTAGCGAAATTTGAACTAGTCGATGAAGTCTTACTAAAATGATATAAAGTTTAAAGAACAAAACATACGAAGCCCCACTTAAAAAACTAAATCGATTTTCGTTAACTCAGCGCCATTTGGTAGGGGACTTAATTCAAGTCTTTAAAATTAACAAAGGCATACACAATATTGATTGCAATAAATATTTGACTATCAAATGGTCAAATTACGTGAGAGGAAACGGTTGCAAAATTATAGGTATACATTTTGACTCGCACAAATATAAGAATTTATTTTTTAACCAAATCGTCAATTTATGGAATATGCTTCCTCGTAAAGTAATAGACTGCAACACCGTAGATAATTTAAAACGTCGTATAGATAAATACTTTGAATCTAATCCCCGACTAACAGCATTTTCAAGCGAATAACTAACTTCCTAGGAATCAGATGCCAGGTTCACCAAATTCCTTCCTACTTTCCATCTCCACTATCTATCTTCTCCATATTCTTTATCCCGGGTCATTTAGTATGGACCACAAGGTCTGATGTGACCTATTTATATATGTAAATCTATATAGCTCTCTCTCTTTTGAGCTCTCGTTCTCTCTCTAACTCTTGCCCTCTCTTCAATTCTCGTTCTCTTTCTAACTCTCGCACTTTCTCTAAATCTCGCTCTCTCTCTCTCTTTCTCTCTCTCTCTAACAATCTCCTTACCTCTACATCTAACAATCTCTTTCTTTAATTATTTCTCTCTCCTTTCTTTTCTTTCTCTCTTTAATTAACTCTCTATATTTAGCTCTTTCTATTCTACTTCTCTCTAGCTGTCTCTCTAACTCTCTCTTTCTCCCTCTCTTTCTCGTTTTCTTTCTTCCTCTCTTTCCTCCCCTCACTCACCCTCTGACTCTCTCTCTCACTCTGTATATATCTCTCAAACTCTATATTTCTTTCTCTCTAGCTTTACTCCGATTGCGCCTGGAGACGGCCGTACATTTCTGGTCATCATCACTGGGCCAAGACATTGAACGACTAGAGAGGGATCAGGCCATGGTCACCAAGCTTATCTCATTAATTAGAAACAAAACATAACGATGCAGCCTTCAAAAATTGTGGATGTTCTCCGTGCAAGCATGCCATGTACGTGGCCTGCTCATCGAAACGTATAAAGTTATAACGCCAGTAGCAAACGTGGAATACAGTAATTTTTTCACCATAATATGAATCTCCAGATATAGGACTTTCTAAAATATAGGACAAGTGTTTGCAAGAATTTCTACTAGTACATTATCTGTGAAAGATGAAACAATCTTACTTCAGGGATGTTGAACAGTTCAACCGACTACAGGAGAAATTGGAAAAGACAGTGGGAAACTGAGAAATATTTTAGCTATTCTGTCAAAAATCCTACGTATGCTCTTTTTTAACATACCTATGTCGTTCTTTAATATCCATAGCGCAAAATTGCGGAAAAAGAGCTGGTCAAAGAGAGCCTTTAATTTTTTGCTATACTTCCCCTAATACTTAATGGTAGGCTTTCGTATAATGGTTCCTTCTCTGTATGGTTCGCAAGAACTTAGGCGTCATTTTTTTCCTTGTAACTTGTTGTAACTCGGAATCTTTCTCTTTCTAACACTCTCTCTTTAACGCTTACTCTAAAAGTATCTGTATCTATCTCTCCTTCTCTATTTATCTCTGTAACTCTTTCTCTATCTCTATTTAAGTATCCGAACCTGTCACTCTTTCTTTCCACCTATATATGTGGCAATAAACAAGTAGTTGGGTTACTTAAAACCAACCAAAAAATAGACCAATCTACCTCTCTCTCTCTTTCATTAATTTCCATATAACCCTTTCTTAGCTTACTCCATACCCTTTTCCACATTTTCAAAAAACCTTTCCCAACCTTTCTCTATGAACATTTCTCTAGTTTTCTCTATAATTCCTTACCTAAATTTCTCTATAACACGTTCGCTAACTTTCACTATTACTCTAGCTTTCTCTAAAACTCTTTCTCGAGCTTCCTCTAAAACTCTTGCTCAAGCTTTCTCTAAATAAATACAATTCATACTGTAATAGCTTTCTCTAAAACTCATTCTCTAGCTTTCTTTATAACTCTATCACTATCATTTTCTTTAGCTTTCTCTTTAAAACAATCTCTGCATCTTTCTTTAGTTTTCTCTGTAAATTTCTAACTCTTTCTTTCGCTTACTTTATAAATCTCTATCTAATCTCTTCGCTTTATATATAACTCTATCTCTTTCTTTAGCATTCCCATAACCCTATACCTCTTTCCCTAGCATTCTCTATAACTCTATACTACTTCTTTAGCATTCTCTATATTGCTATACCTCCTTCTACATATGTCACTATAACAATCTCTCTCTCTACTTCTTTCTCAATTTTTCTCTACCTATTTTTCTAGCTTCTCTACTCCACTCTCTTTCTATTTCTTTACATACCTTTCTTTATCTCATTCTGTAACTTTCTATACTCATCTTTCCATTTTTCACTTTCTCTATCTCTTTATAATTATATCTCTATCTGTCACTCTCATACCGTTTTTATACTTTCTATCTGTCACTTATTATTATAACGTTTTATACTTTGAATCTATCACTATATACACTGTTATTATACTTCTCTACCTGTTCCATTATATTCCGTTTTATACTTCTCTATCCATTCCTTTATATACCTCTCTAAGTATCTGTCTACATATATATCTCTCTCTCTCTTCTACTTAAATTTGAACCTCTAATAACCCATCTCCTATAGCACACACTATTTACTTCTTTGTCTACTTTTCCTACACAACTCTATCTCTACTTATCAATCTCAACTATAATTATTTGCTTTTCTCTTCAAATCGAGCTGGCAACCTATGTTTATTTAGCTCTCTTTTTAAAAGCAGTCCCTCTCCCTCTGTTTCCATTTCCGTGGTATGTTTGTTGTTGTTTTTGTTGTTTCTTGTGTCGTCGTTTGTTTTGTTTTTGTTGTTTGCTGTTTTTTATCGTTTGTGATTGCTTGTTCCTGGATGTTTTTGCTTGAATTTCGTTGTTAATTAGTTTTTGCAAACACTAGTACATATAAATACTATCTCTGCTCTTCTTTGTATGCTTATTCTAATCTGGGAGTTTTGTTTCCATCGTAAATTCCAATTATCAGTAGAATTGATTGATATAATCTTTCTTTTATAAAAGATTGTACAAGATATTATTCCACTGATAAAATGAAATAAAAATTTTAATTACTAAATGCATCGTTATTAAAAATTCTAAACATCCACCTGAATCATTATGACCAAAATTGGGCCCAGTGTCGGTCAATCCAAGATGTTTAAATTTGAATTTTCCATGGATCTAGTTACTTTAGTTGTTGTAATACCCAAACCCTTATTTTCTCTCATTTATTTTCATTTCACATTCTATATAACTATACGATCCCAACAATACTAAAATAAACACACCTTAGTCATCTGTGGTTTGTGAACTTGCGTCAATCCAATATCTCAAAAAGAACATCCCACAAGAGAGAAAGGTAAAATTATCGAGTCAACGGACAGGTTTCGGTAGTTTTAAGGCTTTCATAAAATATCTTATTTTGAATCTTTACTCATTTATGACTGTTGTGTGCCTTCAGTGAGCTTTCTTTGGAAGTTGAGTGTTTCTAAGATGGAAGTGTAAAAAATATCTTCGCCTTTGTCGGTGATTAGCAATTCATTTTTTGGAATCTATCACCTAGTATTTAGATATACCTAATGTATGTTGATACATATCAATAATATCTTTGATACTTTACAAAAAGTTATTTTACGTGATCATAAAAGTAATATTAGATCTTGTGTACACGTGTCATTATTCTTCTCGATTTGGGGCAAATATGAATTAAACAAACCAGTCCTCTCCTATTTTTTTCGAATTTCTAAATCTCAACACATGAAGTAGACTTAATGGAGGAATGTAGCTAAAGAATGTTTCTGTAAATTCTAATATATTTAGGAATGGATAAAAAGAGTAGCTTACCAATCCTTCGGGGTCAAAAAGCAAGGAACGTTCTATACATCTTATTAAACAGATGTCACTGGACATCTATAAGCTTCCATTGATTGCACCTCGATTTATTATAATATGCATATATGTTCTCAAATTAATGTAAATAAAGTGAGTAAGAAGAGTTCATTATATATGATCTCTTTAAAAAGGCTGACGTATTTCGAGAAACCGCAAGTTTTGAAATAGAAACAAATATAACTTTAACGAGGCAGACCATAAAGAGTGAATAGCCCTTCATTTTCCTAATGATTTTCGGCGAAAATTCATCAGCGCATTAAATTAAATTAACGACACAGCATTTTTTATGAGGTCTGATAATTATAGCTTCTTTAAGCTTTCTACTTCACTTGAATCTTATATTGAGTAAATTTAAGGAAAATCGCTTGAGACTAGTACATAAAAAAGCCCACTTGCGCTTCTATTATGTCATGGTGCTCGAAGCTTTAAATTTGGTTGCTAACAAACACGAATATATATATTTATATATATATATATATATATATATATATATATATATATATATATATATATATATATATATATAACAAGGATGATGATTAATTACAGTGTAAGAAACTTGCTATACGGGCGGACGAGGTATTTTGGGATTCTTCTCAGCACTTTAGAGCTTTTAATGTTGCGGCCATACCTCCAATAAAGAAAAATGTAAGGTTTTATCAGATATGGAAAAATTTAATACACCAATAATGTTAGTAGTCTCAAATACTTTTTTTTGCAACGAAGGTAGCTTATGAGCTGTCTTGAGAAAGGTTCAGGACTAAAACTACCCCAAGGCCTATAATCATTCTCTTTGCAGTATGGTAAAGATGCGATTTACAACCACTTCTTTAATTTATTGACAGCTAAGTGTTTATATCAGTCTACTGCTCTTGCTATCTCTCTAAGTTGTTTATTAATGTATTTTTGGCCCTTGTTTGGACACATGAAAATAGTAAATTGCTTGTATAGGTGTTTTAGAAATGTTAAGATGTATTTGGTCGTCCTTACAAGAGTGCTTTGTCCCCCGAGATTGTTCGGCACATTTTGTTGAATGTCTATTTTTTTGTGATCTCTGTTCATGTTACCTGTCCGGCGTTGGGATGAGCGGTTTCGCTACCACTCTTCCTTTGTACACGGAACTAGGTCATGTACAGAGACTTTTCTACTATCTGAATTTTTGGAGGAGACTGGCTGCATCATTATATTTGACTGTGTTTTACTTTGCATATTCCTGCACCGTGGGAAGGTGGCCAGCCCCCAACAAGCAATGTGGTTCCTTCTTGTTTGTTTTTTGATTTGTTTAGTTACTTGTTTTTTATACTTTAGAAAAGACTAGTACCTGTCTAAAATTTTAATAGCCGTGACTGATGCTCTCTAAGGTGGTCGATAGATGTTCAAATTAAAAAACAAATGTGTTTTCTCTTAACTTCCATCGGAATGTCCTTGTCGGTCGTGCGTGAGGAATCTTTCGGTTGGATTTTATGAGAGTGTTATCTCCATAAGGCTGTACCTTTTCTTCCATGTTTGCTGGATTTGTTTCGTTTAATCAAGAATAATTTTTTGGCTTCTTTGCAGAATGCACGTATGTTTCCACATCTGGAGAAGATTGTAAGGGTTATATTTTGTGGGAAAAAAAAGGGCGTACATGTCTCACGAAAATGTGTACATTCCTCCAGATTATTTTGAATCAAAATGTCTTGTGAAACTAAAGATTGATAAAAAATTGTGAGTCAATTGAGTTAATTCCCGTTTGGTATCTTTATATGGCTATGAGTTTTACAAATACAAAACTCTCTCTCTCTCTCTAGTGATATGCGTAAAAAAGCAGCATCAACTATTTGGACGGGGTAAAATTCTGTTTCTTGGACTGAGTTTTGAATGGCAAGTAGAACAGAAGTAAATGTATTTTACCATTCAGCAGAAGTTATTTGCTAGCAGAGCTCCCCTTAAAGTTCGATGTTGGCTTTAAATTATGGCCTTCCTAGTCAGGTTTGAGAGAAAGGTGGAAAGGTGTTCTGTCGCGGTGAGTTTTAATAACTCCTGAAATAGCTAAGAATGAAATTACTATCTATTATAATGGATAGCAATTTCATTCTTAACTAATTTTCTGAGATTATCTTAGAAGTTGCACTAAAACGTGATATATATTTAGTTTGTAAATAATATCTCAAATAGAAAATGTAATGTTATGACATTAAGCGGATGTGCCTCTTCGATCTAGAATAGATGAAGTTTATGGTTAGTATGTATCTGTAACCCTCTATGTAGTTGAAACCTATTTAATATGTTCACATGGATAGTGTAAAATCTTGATTAAATAGAACCAAATTGTGGAAAGTCTTATTTCGTAACTCTAAGGTTTCACAAATGATAATAATGAAAGCGATTATCGTTGAATCAATAAAATTACAGGTGATTAGAATGTCACCTTGTGATGTAGATGATGGTGTTGATATAATGAGTTTATGGCTTACGTGTTGCAATCTTTGAGGGGTGCCCGAGAAAGAGAGTATGTCACTATGATTCCCTTGCAGTGATGAGACGAAGGTCTTTAGTGAACTGATTAATAAACTTAAATCTACAGGCCTCTTTTGGAGATTGCCTGCATGTGAGAAATTTGAAAGTGCCAAAGATAGCCGTGAAATCAGTGAGAATAAATAATTTTGTGCCTTGAAATAAGTATTTAGTGCACGAGTTGTAGCAATTAATTCTTTATTAAACATAAGCTGTTTTAAATTTGAACCCTTTAAAAGCCCTTCTAAATAATCCTAATATCTCCCATTCTCCTTTAAAATATTTTTTGCAAAACTCCTCTGCTAGCCAAATCACTGGTATGCATAATTAGACGAATTGGAAATGTGGGGTTGGTGGCCTGAAAAAAGTGCCTTTAATATAACGGCTTTTATGGCGTTAAAACCAAATTTTGCATGGTCACCTCAGTGCAATGCTTATTTTAAGCCACGGTTGTTTGTTTATTTTCACAATCTAGTAAGCGAAATAACTGGGGACACATATTTAATAAATTAAAGTAAAGAAATTCACTAACAAGAATCTCTGTTGGTCTTGATTTAGAAATAATTCAATCTGTATCTTGTAAAAGTTGCTCTAAATGTCGCAGATATTGATCTTTGTTTTCACCTGCAATAAGTAGGTCATAAAAATATTCTAAAACGAAATTAAGGTTAGAAAAATATTATTAATGTGCCCTTGAAATATTTGAAAAAAGTTGGACATAACCTGAGGAAGAACGAGAAACTCAGGAAAAATACTAGTAGCGAGATACGAGTCATTTATTCCATGGATGAGGATACCATTGGTATTTACAAAAACGCTTCTTTTAAATTAAATTTGGAGAACACAGTTTTCTAAAGTTTTGGTAAATCAATAATATAAAGAATGGATATTTATCCCTAATTATGGCAGATTAAATGACGCTAATCACAAGTGAGACGATAATCATTATGGTGAATCATATGGCGATCTTCTTGGCGCAATCTCTTTTGTTTAAAATAACATTTAAAATTGATCTTTACAACCCGCAAACGCATTGCTTATAAAATTCGAGGACGTTCTGCAACTGGTGATTCATTATAAAATCACGGTATTTAAGTTGTAGTTAATCTATTGGAGTAAGCTAAAATTGGAAAGGAGGGCGATAGGGAAATCACTATTTTTTTGCTTGTATTAGCTGATATTTAGGAGGTGGTGCCATATACTAATCGTGAATGTGTAAAAACACCTAAAAGAAAATAATTTGCTAAACAAAAATCAGTAACTAGTATTGCGCATTTCACACCAAAGATGAAAAAGTTTCATGTAAAGTTCTCCGACTTAAGCCAAAGTCAAATTAACAATAAGCTCACAAAACGTACTAATAGATATCCTGTTGCCGTTAGAAGCAGAATGTCGGTTACATTTTGTTGAAAATCATCATATACGGAAGGAGTTAGTGATATGATGGATCCTCTGTCAACCAAGGTCCTTTATTTTGGCTGTGGGATGAATGATATGCAATCACGCAGAGCTATGAAACAGATACTTTTGCTTTATTTATGTTTCCCTTACAGATTTTTTGAGGTATTATTCCCTTTGCACCCAGGTACCTATATATTATATTGTCTATGGTAGCAGCAAGTTCGATTCTTAAAGGTTGAAGATTTATGTAGTGGTTCGAAAGATTTGCGCAACCCAGCAGAAAAGGTGCGCAAACGAAATGCGAGGGTCCCCCGAGTAATTTCTCGACTTCGCAGGAGCTGGCAGTCTTCGAGAGAGAGTGGCATGCTATCATTCTTTGATGGGGCCATAGCTGCTTCTATCCTTTTAAGAAAATGTTGGGTACCATTCTTTTCATTCGGGTACCCTTGTGTAAATGTGTTCCATTTACATAGAAAGCATTAATAAACTTTAGGAAATTATTATTATTGAAATAAAGCAAGTGGCCGTGCTCAGTTGACGATAAAATATTCATAAGTATAGATGTATGTATAAATATATATTCATCAAACTTAATTAGAAACCAGAGAAATTCAGTCCCATAAACCATTTTTAAAATTTAAATTTAGCACTATTAAGGTGCAAGTTGTACGAGTTGACCCCTGTGCCACATCTCGTATTTTTTTCCTTTCTCGCCAACTGCTGTCTTGAACACACCCTGCTCAATAAGAATCCTCCTTAGATTTGAAGCCCCTTGTTTTGAAGGCACATTTACTTTAAACGTCTATTCCAAGAATCCTTAATGGGAGCAGGAGAACAAAAAAAGGACTGCTTCAAGAATTTTTAGTTTAAAGTAAGAGAGCAAGAAAAGAGCAGCTCAAATGAATCTTATTTTAAGGATGGAGAACCAAGAAAGGTCTAATCTGGATATTTGTACTCACTAGAGACACGCAAAATGAATACTGCTCTAGGAATTATAGATATAGTATGGACAGATGAATGTAGTGACGACCAGATAAGCGTCTTATTAAAATGATATACCACCTTGAGCCTTAATAAGCCTAGTCTGTTCGATTGTGTAAATACTGATTTAAATAATTACGACAGTAAGTGAAAACTAAATGAGTAAACTCAATTTGTTGAGTTTTCAGTGATACCCAGATGATGAGATTTTCGGTAGATCTTGTTCCTGTATATACGGGAACTGTAGGATCATTAGAAAGAATTAGTTTTCTGGAAAAACTTGATATTGATTACTGTTTACTTTTCTATCTGTTCCATTTTCTCATAATTTTTGCTAGATTAATTACTCTCTTAGTTGATTAATATATCGTTAATTTTATTTATTCTTTCTAATTCAATTAAATTCACTTACTAAGAGGAATATTTCACATGTATCAGATTTCTGCGGTGAAACTGTATTTATATGTTCATCCTTTTCTCTTGTTCCTCATCAATTTCGTCTAATTGCTTTTTCTCAGATTCACAGCTAAATCAAGTTCTAAATTTTAAGGATTCGTCACGTCAGCAATTACTCATTAAGATATCGCCGTTTGTTTATTCTTACCCACTATGAGCCCAATTTACGATGTCGACTGAGTAAATCACCCTTCCAGTTTAATTATACCACCATTATCACTGATTAATCGCTCTGTCCAAAATAAACTATCTTAGTTTTTACTATTTCCATGCACACACTTTCTATTAATTTCTTATCACAGAAGCAAATGGCTGCTCGGTGGATCGATGAAATTCTGAAATTGAGCACAAACATTAAATAATTAGGTAATATGTCATATAATAAGTAGTAAACCAATGTAAAAAGAGAAATACTTATAACACAATTGAACATTTATTATTAAAAGTAGATGAAAGAAAAGCGAATAACTGTACTCGCGTTATAATCCTCAAATCTTGTTGTTATATTTACCCATTCTATGTATACCATTTCACGCTTATATATTTTTCTTTTTTATTGGTATGTTATAATCCTCCGTATTTATATAAAATATAATGTTTTTACGTTTCCGTTCCATGGTGTTTGTTTAAGAAAAGTTTTATGGTTGTTTTTTTTGTTTGTTTAAGTAATTTTTTTTTATATAAGTAATGATTTCTTTTATTACTTGAATCGGTTTGGTCGAATAGTCATACATGTGCACACCTGTTCGAAGCAGGTTAGGAATGCCTTGTCCTCACTCATGATAGCCTACGAGCACGACCCATTTCCGAAGTTTAGGAATGCCCTTTTCTCTCCCTTTCGCTCCAAGAAAAGGTCATCTTCTAGAAGGGAGGAGTGTGAGGGATCAAACCCTAAAGTTCTCCTTGAGCCCCTCTCCTTTAAGCAGAGATTGAATGAGCCTAATCTAGATCTCGAAAGGCAAGGAGAGAGAACTATTCTCGCGTGAGAAAATTTCCAAGTCGCTGGTAACACCTGGGTTTGATCAGTCGGCCATTTTTCCAGCTGAGACGCATTTTTCTGACCCTCTCCTGACTAGAGGACAGGGTCGACCCAAGAAGAAGCTTTCACGGTTGTCTGAGCCTAAAGGGACTGGCGCTTAGGGTTATTCCCATGAGACTAAAATGCCTGGAAGTGTTCTAGCGATGAAGCCAGAATGGTATTTAACCTAAGGTCAACCGTTACTCGTCAGAGAGTACTGACCCCCCTTTCGCGAAGATACAGCCCCTCCTCTCGAGTCGAACCTCGGAATTAGGTCTCGTCCTCTAGACAGATTATCGGTAGTTTGGCCACAGTTAATTGGCAAATTCGTGAGATAGCTTTTCTTCTGGAGAATTGCGCGATCCACTCTTCTCATCCCATCAAGAAAACCTTTTCCCTCGTCTGAGAATACTCATTCCAATTAGAGACTGTCTCACTCAGCCTGGAAATTACCTTTCTCGTGCTCCAGGTAATTCCAACCGCTCTCTCAAGAGTGCAACGCCCCTCGAGCTGCAAGGCCTACTTGCCTCGTAAGAATCGCTCCTCTAACCAAGAGTCAAGCCGTCAAGGTAAAACCCTTTTACCCCTTTTTGAGAATATTCTCCCTTTTCCTCGCTACCTTATATCCTCCCTCCGACCATTTAATTGAAATCCCCAGTGTTTACCAACATTTTGGCTGCCTGACCAAGTCCCTTATTTTGATCCCCGTTTAAGTGATTAGTATTTAATTTATTTTTTCATTGGAAGCAACATTATTCTCCCATTCATTCGCCTTTGTAGACATTTCCATAACTTCATTATTAGTGTAATTAAGGTTTATTTTAGTTCTCAATCTTCCAATAACATTGAATGAAACCTGGTATTTAAATCTTCTCTTAGGCCAACCATTAATCTCCTTACACACTCACCTCTTATTAGTCCTGTGTAGCTTGTCATTCTATTTGGCTGCCTGCAACGTAACAGGACTGCATTCACTGCAGCGGAGGTATCCGCTCACGAATACCATGACAGTCGAATAGACTCAAGTAAATGCATCTGCCTAGTACTGTTATCATTACGAGGAGCAGTATTCCCTTCCTTGTCCTTAATTCTTGTCGTTTTAGCATAAGCTACCAACCATATTAGTAAACCTACATTGGGCCACATAGGACTCGATTTATTTTGCTTACGTCTAATAATTAAGGTACACCTGATTCAAGAATATATGCCTACTTATCGTCGTTTTTCTTTCGTGTCTCTCCCTTTAACCCGAGGTACCCAAGGCACCTTCTGGAACCTAGCCTATAAGCAGAATCTACGTGAAACGTTTGGAGTTAGAGCAACCTCTCACTCCTAGACCGGTAACCTAAAGATGCGGAATAACCTTCAGGACCTTTACCGACCACATAAGGGTAACTTTTAAGACCCGCTATTAATTGGTTTCTAGAGATCCCGCTATACTTCGTTTTCTACTTACCTTTATGTGTTTATTATAAAATATTAGTGCATTCTAGTAAAATACGCACATTTATACATAATATGTATTTTCCCCTAATCTCTTCTACCCACTATATATGAATAAACTCCTTTTGCCTTCCATCTAATGCATCACCCGTTGCCTGGTTCCTATTTCCCAAATTTTATACGTATTTCTCGAGTTTTCAATTCTCTTCTTCAATTCCTTTCTTATACTCATTCTATGGGCCCATTCTACCCAGCATGTGCCATTTAGCTTTTCTAAGTGCACCAAGTAGCACATATTTATTTGGGAAATCCTATGTTGACTGCTCCATCCTACTAATCCTCTAAAATTTTCCGCCCTTACACACCTATTTGAAACTAAATACATCCTAGTCACCTTATTCTAGATTCACATACTACATTATTTGAACACCCTTTCATTCACCTTAAATACTCTACAAAAACTGAGTGGAATTCTCACTCTCTTACTGAGTTTTCTTATAATTCCAAATCAATTTGCTTGCTTTGGCATAACTTCTTAATATTCTGATCATTTTTAGCACTTATAACTCATTTCTTTTATGCTTGTCAAATTCATGTAATATATGGCAAATACTGTCTAACATTTGATAATAACCATCCTCTCTTCTTATCTTTCTACTTGCTTCTAATAAATTACATCTTCGATTCTTTCACCGTAACTTTAAGCAATTACTACAAGCCATCATTTTCGTTCAACCTTGTAACTGCAAATACGAGACAGCTGACAATTTTTATTACTTATCGCCATTCCTTAACTTATGCGTTTCAATATCTTTACTACTTCATCAAATAATGAATTAAAAAGTAATGGAGACTTGTTTAATCATTGCCTCACTCCCATATCATTTAATATCCATTCATTTTCCACTCCTTTCAAAATATTTTTCCTAATGCTTCGATATAGAGTCATAATCACATTCATAACTTGTTATCCAACCACCCAGTCGACTTCAAAGAGAAAATATTGTTATTAGGCCCCAAGTCAATTATTTTTTTCTTTTGTTTGGCCTATCGCGACCTTGACTCTTAGTTCTCGCACCAAGCTTATTAGTTTTCTTAAATTTTAGTCTAGCATTATTGTTTATGATTGGTTTTATTTAATTTTATCTCAGGAAAAGTTTTATTTCATTTAAAAACACTTAACTTTTTTTGCTATATTATTTTCCACCTTCATTATAAATCATTTACGTATTTGTCGATGATTTTTGTATTTCGAAGCTTCTGAAATTTTCCATCATCCTTGTTTGTTTTCAACTCTTTTTATTCTGACTTCTTAGGAATTAATCTAATTCATTTAGAGAAAAAAATAAAAATGTTCTCTATTAATAATTATACCCGTATCTATTCTCATTTAAAGAAATTAATTATTTTCTATAGACTATTCATAATGTACGTTTTGCGGTTCGGATTTATCTACTAATTTTATTTGCGTTTACTATTTCATTTAAAACTCTTTCTACTGAGATGGATTACACAAATTAACTTAAGACGTTGAATTATACAAAATCCCTCACATAATATGAATCTACCTCCTACCCGACAACGGAAATGAACGGATTCTTGTGATTCTTTTCTTCTAGATTCAATAAAAATACGCGATAAATCGGCGTCCATATTTCTTGAACTTCCTAATTTTACTCCCAGTAACATTAAATATTGATTGATATGCTTGTAGATCATTCTATAAACAAACCCAGGGTCACTCCTCTCATCCTATTACACAACAAACAAGCTTTTCCCATTAAATAAGCTACCTCCCTTCTCGTTGTGAACTCGATACTGGACATGACCTATTCCAAAACCATCGTTATTGTACATACTACAAATTATTCACCATTCTCTGTCCACACTCTTGCCTTTGCAAGTTGACCATATCCATTAGGCAGATTAAATCCTCCAAAATTCACGTAAATTATGAGCACCCTTACCGCACCCTGATTTGCATAACGTTATAACATTTCCACGCCATGGAAAGAACCAAAGTAAAGTTTGTGTTCGTTTTGAAGCGGCTGACCTATTTTTCGATCGCGACAATTACCTGTCTAATCCTAGATATCCTCATTTGCCAAATTTTAAGGATTTTCCGTGCTCTTATACAATTGGATCCCTATTCAGCAGAGAAGATCTATGAGCACCAGTACCTATTTCACGACTATAGGAACTAGAAATAAATAATAAAATATTTGTATATATATATATATATATATATATATATATATATATATATATATATATATATATATATATATATATATATGTATATATATATATATATTTATTAGTTACTAGGAGATTTTCGCCTTGATAGAAAGCAGTCTTGTCATACTCGGAAGGAGCAGTTTAAATGTGCTCCAGTTATAGTGTAAGCCGAAATAAATTTTTAAATTATCAATTTAATAAGGCAAGTGAACAACAAGAGTATATTAACTCAAAGAAAAGGTCATTTTCGGAGATAAATCCGCTTTCAGCATTGTATTACAACCTTTAAAGCTATATTTATATCTGTATATATAAATTGGTCGAGCTTAGATGATTATAAAATATTCATAGGCATAGAGGGTGTGTATAAGTATTTTTGAAAAGGGATATTTACATACTTCCCTCTTACAATCTTCAAGGATTCCCCCTCCTTCTTTACAAAAACTCGTCTTTTCAATTCTCGCCAGGTGCTGTTATGTCCCTCCCCCCTATATGCAGGTGGCTCCCCTGTATACCATCGGTATTCAGAGGAATTCCCCCTCCTCCCGCCGGTCTGAGTGCAAATTAGGGAAGTCCTGTCACTACATTATCTTCAACTCTATGATGGGGCCTGGCAAAGTTGTTGGTTGCTTTTTCCTTAGTCCACACTCAGCAATTCTTGATCTTTTTTATTTACTATTATTTGATTGTTATTTTGTTTATTGTTGTTATTATTATTATTACCAATAAAGCGGCTGCCGCCGTGAGAAAAATCGGCATAAAAGTTAGACGCTTTGTTTTTTTTTGTTCATTCTTCCTGTTTCTCTGTTTCTCTCTGTAAGTCTTTTATCTCTCTCTCTCTCTATCTATCTATCTTTCTATCTCCTTTTCTCTCTCTGAAGAATAAATTGTTTTAATTAGGTCGTTTGATCTATGTTAATGTTATACAGAGTACCTGATTAAAATGTTAAGTCGTTGTATGTATTCACACCCATCTTCTGTTGTGTAGATGATTTTCAAATCTGATTGTCTTTTGATGTTACACAGAGGCCCATCTTGAACTACATCAGCTGGAATTCTTGTAAAATCAGGGTGACTCTCATCGAATCTATCATAACCATTGTAACTTATTTGCAAGACTTCTTCACTTTTCAATGCCTTCAATGTTAAAACGTGCAGTATTAACCTAGTTCAAGATATACTTTTGAATTATTATTAGTTCGTGGCAAGGACAATACAAAGTTAAAATTCCCCTTGTCCAAGCACAGGAGAGGAGTTTGTGTATCCATTTATCTGTATGTGCATCTATCAAATAATTTAAAAGACAGAGTTTTTGAAAGAAAGGCCCAAAACAGTCCGCATAATAGTCTTTAAAGCCCCCAAAGGGATGCTCAGGGATTCTATGGGTAAAGGTTTACATACTAATCACTGCATTCATATGGTTTGGAGAGGAATGGAAGTTCAATGTGTCACCAACAGACTTTTTGGTAACGCAGAAAAATAGAAATATAGAGAAAAAATAGATAGACATATGGCCTAAAAATTTATTTCCTGTATTATTAAGAAAGGTCGTACTCTTTCTCTCTCTCATAAAGAAAGTAGAGAGAGAGGTGACGCCCCCTTGTCGCGGGAAAAAGAGCTTGTGCGTACTCTTGACTTTTCGAGCTATGTTGGCGGGGGTACCTATCTTCTGGCACCCATGGCAGGGTTTCCCTTGTCGATTTGGTCGGAAATTAGGTTCCAGAGGAAGTGCGTCTTTCTTTTTCTTTCTTTGTCCTACTCTATCCTTTCTCTTTTATTTACACTAATCCTATTTCTTCTACTTATACAAAAAGAAAAAAGCAACAAAAAAATAACTCCTATACCTATCATCTCACTCTTACCCTTTTTTCATCTATCTACATATAAGGACCTGGCAGCTACCTCACGCGTCAAAAGAGAGGCTTTGGAACCTCTATAAACAACGCCAATTGACGCTCACTGGTTGCGAGAGACTAGGACTTGAGGGGTCTTAAGCGTTGGTGCATGATGAATGGGATCAGCGTAGTGCCCCGTTAACCCCTTTCCTGGCCCATAATTATTGACCATTCTCAGTGACCGTTGACGGGTCCGTGGTGACGGCCCATTGTTCCCATGTTGGTTGCCAGGCCAACAAAAAGCCTTGGGTCGAGTTTCTTGGTGTGGCGGGATATCCATTGAACGCTGCTCCGAGATCTTGGCCGTCGCGAAGAGAACTAGTAGGAGTTCAGTACGGGGCGTGCTTCGTTGTTGTTCACCTGGTGACAAATCGATAGCCCCTTCGGTGACCGTCTGTGCTACTTGGTTGGGAGCCAGGGCACGCTAAGGCTTGACGACTTGGTCGGACTAACAGCAGCACATGGAGCGTGCCTTCTGAAAGATCCGAAACGTGTCCGATGAATAGGCGAGAGTCACTGACGCGGGAAGAACTCACCACCCCCCTTTTTTTTATTGATTGGTCTCAAAGTTTTGAAAGAGAGAAAGTGTTCACAATGACAGAGAAAAAAGGTCCAGCTGCACTCAAATATATATGTGGGATCTGCCAGAAGGGTAAGTGGTGCGTTGACTTCATAGAAGGATGTTTTTCGAAATGCCACCTAGGAAGTATATGCACCGACTGCATCCTTAAAGGAGAGGTCCGAGAGGCAGTGACATACTGCACTGAACTCAAAGATCTCTTCACAACTTCTGAAGAAAAATTTAGGGTACTGGAAAGTAGAATTCAGACCCTAGAAACGCATCACGCGCTTCAGATTTGGCGTCTCGAGGACAAAATCCTAGAGCTAGCCTCTAAACTAAAGGCCCAGTCAGCTTAAGCTCAAGACGAAAGTCCCACTGACTTAGGTGGTTCCGCCGATGTGACTCCAGCTCAAGGAGGTGAAACTGCATTGGTAGTCTCACTTTAGCCATGCGGAGAAGCAAATGAGAAGAAGAAAAAGAAAAAAAATAAAAAGAAGAAAAACGACCTTAATGCAGTTCACCCCAGGTTAGAAGATTCGAGCGTTACTGGTCCGCAAGGGAAAGGGGAAAGAGAAGAAGAGAAAAGAGAAACGGAAGAAGATAAAACAAATGAAGACAAGAAAAATAAGAAGAAGAAGAAGAAAAAAAAGAAAAATGTAGAGAAACAAGAGGAAAGCGGCAAGTCGCTTCCGAGAGGAAAAACTAAGTCGCCTGCAGACAAATGTGCGAGTCACCTTTATTGGTGATTCTCAAGCAAGGGGCCTGCAGTCCCTGCTAGCGGCCCGCCTTCGCATTGGTGTGAAGGTAAGCTGTTTGCCAGGATGTGGTAACCACCAAATCAGAGTAGAGGCTGAGAAATCACAGATTTCTGAGAGCTCAGTCGTTGCTCTAATGGTCAGTGGAAACGACCTCTACCTGAGAAGAGGTAGGGTAGGCCCTACAGATAAAATCCTCCACACGGTCATGGGTGCCGTGGAAGACTGTGGGCTTAAAACCCGCAAGCGTGTGGTAGTCGGGATGCTCCCGAGGAGAGGTCCAACAGGGACCGCTCACTCGATGAACGTCTCTTTAAACCGGTGCCTGACAGAATTGTGTACGGCAGAGGGGGTCTTTTTCGGGGACCCGTATCGCACCTTTTATGGTAGAAATGATCTCTATCAAAGGGATGGGGTACATCTTTTCTTTAAAGGAAAGGCCTTTCTGTTCAACATCATCCAGGATGTCGTAGAGAGGACCCAAAGGAGTATCCGGCCCAGAGTGAGGGCGGACGTACGCCAGTACGCCCGTGTCACTCCAGGAACGACCTTTTCAGAGGTCGCAAAGAGGGGTGCCTCGCCATAAACAAGCCAGTAAACGGGAGAGCGTAGGGAGTCATACAGTCGGGGACTTCCTGAAAGTTCTTCTATTCAATGCGAGGTCAATCAGAAACAAGTTTCCTGACCTCCATGGCCTCGTAGCGACGGAAGAACCCGAAATGGTAGCCATAACAGAATCGTGGATAAAAACCTCAAACCGAGATTTTAAATGCGAATTCACGGTTCCTGGCTACCAACTCTTCCACACAGATAGGCCAGACAGAGAGGGCGAGGTGTAATGTTGTATGTCAAGGATACAATCAAATCTACGAACTCCAACATTATATCCGATCACAAGCTCCTAGGCGTTGACCTAGAGATAGGTCATGTCAGATATAGGACCCTGGTGCTTTACAGACCTCATTTCCAATCCATTGAGAAGGATAGGGAACTGTACCAGCTGCTTGGTGAGTTTGTTCAAAGCAGAGTGTGCATCGTTATGGGCGACTTCAACAGACAAGTTGACTGGGAATCAACAGCAGCCTGTGGCTGCTCAGACAACCGACGAGAGGAGACAATATTCTCGACTTGGTCTTTACCTCTAAGGATGACATTGTTGAGGATGTGTCTGTAAGCGAAGAGCTCGGTGGTAGTCATCACCAGCTAGTTAGATTTAGCGTCAAGATCCCGAAGGTAAGGTCTGTTGCCAGTCAATCAAGGAAACATACCTTGAGAAAAGCAGACCTTGCAAGCCTCAGTGCTGGGTTGACTTGTCTTAGGCTGGCGGTATGCGAACAGGTTGAGGATTCATGGAAAAATTTCAAAAATAAGTTCATGAGTCTTCAATTAAGGTGCAACCCTCTGAAATGCCTCTTTCGGTCTTCTGCCCAACCAAAGTGGTTTAATCGAGTAATCGGCCAACTGCTTAGGGAGAAGAGAAATGCGTACCGGCGATCGAAGATCTTGGGTGCCTTTGACGAGTACCGGAGGCTAGCCAGGAGAGTAAAGTCCAGCATAAGGGCGGCTAAGCGTACTGAGGAACTTCGAGTGGTGAGACTCTGCGAAGAGAATCCCAAGGAGTTCTTTGGCTATGTAAATAGCCGTAAACCAATCCATCGTAGGATTGGGCCCATAGTGGCGGAGGAAGGTGAATTAACTTACTCAGATGCAGAAAATGCTAACCTTCTCAATGACTACTTCTCTTCAGTGTTTACTAAAGAGTGTGTTCCCATCCCCCAGCCCACGGATTCCTACTTGGGAAAAAAGCTGGAGGTACTGGACTTCACCGAAGGAGAAATAAGGAAAAAGATCGCTGACCTAAAGACGAATAAGTTCCCTGGACCGGACGGGTTTCTATCCAAGGTGTTGAAGGAAGTGTGCGATGAAGTATCACGACATCTGTGCGCTATCTTTAACATATCAACCTGGACCGGATGCGTTCCTAGAGACTGGCGTGATGTGGAGGTGACTCCGATTTTCAAGAAAGGAGACCGCAGCCATACGTCAAACTACCGACCTATCAGTCTGACTTGGATAGTCGGTAAACTCATGGAAAGCATGATGGTGGACAAAATGATGTCGTATTTAAAGTCAAACCTGCTTCTGAGGAGTTCTCAGCACGGCTGCCAAAGGCAACGGTCATGCTTGACGAACCTTGTGGAATTCTTCCACCTTGTCTTCAGTGAGCACGATCGGGACAAGGCGGTGGATGTAGTGTACTTAGACTTTCAGAAAGCCTTTGATAAGGTACCACACCGCCGCCTTCTCCGGAAAGTGCGAGCGCTGTGCATAGACGGAAAAGTAGCCATATGGTGTCAAATTGACCCCCAATTTTTTTTAATAACATGCAATTTAGCCACTTATTGCTTTAGGGATCTGGCCTTTTACAAGTGTGTTTGTACTTGGCTAGTGCATAGGGACACAAAGTTTGAAAAGTAAAGATATTACACTTTAGGAGTGATAAGGTAGCAAACTTCGTTGGAGTCATCTGGTACCCCACCTAGCTTACCGTGTAACAATTTTTGAGCGGGGTTTGTTTTTCAGATTCTAGATTATAATTGAAAATAGCGCTGCCTGTTAATCTATTTTACACTCGAAGTGAGGGAATTGTAGAAGATCTTCCTATCTTTGATGGTACTAATGACACTTGTAGTGACTTAACAGATGCAAATGACTATGAGCCACAAGATACTACTGAAGGTGATGATGATAGTGAGATAAGAGGTGAAAATATGAGTGATACTGAGAGTGCCAATTCAAATGATGGTGATACTCCTCGAAAAGAGTTTGTGCTAGGAGGAGATAAAGAAAGCAAGAGGTATACTCTACCTCCAAGAAGTTAAAAGCCCCTGCCGCAAAATATTGATCCAACACATAATGAATATGCTGCTTTCAGATTTTCATAACAGATGAAATAATTGAAACAATTCTTGAAGCTACGAATCAAAGGGGAAATGTTGTATATGGTACAGACTGGAACGATGTGGATGCTGTAGAACTTATGGGTTGGCTAGCACTTTAGGTTCGATGTGGAATTGAGAAGGATAATAAGCGTCAAATTGATAAACCTTTCAGCACCAAGACAGGTCTGCCTATTTATCGAGCTACGATGAGTCGTAACCGTTTCCTGCAAATAAAAAGGTGCATCAAATTTGACGACATGAAGACTCGAACGTAACGAAGGGATGGGAAAGAAGAAAAGTTGGCACCTATGCATGATGTTTTCCAAAAGTTTTTTGCGGCTTCTTAAGTTAACTACTATGTTAGCGCATACGTATCTATTGATGACTTGCTACTGCATATAGAGAAAAATGCTTATTCAAGGTTTCTATGCATAGTAAACCTGATAATTATTGCATAAAAGTATTGAGCATGGCTGATGCACCAATGCCTATCTTCTAAATGCCCAAATTTTTAAGGAAAACCTTGATGGGATAGTTGAGCGAGGACAACCCCAAAGAGTCCTACGTGATCTTATTACAAAAATTCAAAATACTGGAAGAAGCGTGACAACAGGCAACTTACTCGTATTTATTGATTATGGTCTCGCCAAAAAACTACTGGACATGAAATTGTCACTGCTTGGAATTCTGAGGAAGAATAAAAGGGAAATTTCTTCATCATTTCAAGCATCAAAGGATCGTAAACACGACTCATCAAAATTTGCCTTTTCCGAGGACAAACAAGTTACAATCTGCAGCTATTTGCCAGCGAAAAATAAAAATCTTTTATTCTTAGGCTTAATTCATTTTGCAAAAAGGGTAAAGGAAGGAGAACCCTTTAAGCCTCATGTAATCTTCGACTACAACAAAAAAAAAGTCGTGTTGGCCAATTAGACTAGCTTGTAAAGAACTACACTTGTAAGCGCATAACAAACAGGTGGCCTTTGGTTGTCTTTTATTGGATGGTGGAAGTTGCAGGTTACAATTTTTTAACGTGTTTCAAGAAGGAAAATCCCACTGCATATGAAAAGCCACGAGGGTCAAGAAAATTCCTAACAGAGTGTCAGAACAATTATGGTTGCTACAAATCAAACGGCGTTCTGTGTCATCTGGAAGATATATGCCAATGCATGTTAAGATGTAAATAAACGCATTTGTAAAGAAAGAAAATACATTATCAGCATCAGCACCACAGAGTCAAGGAATGCATGTGAAAAGAAAAAGAAGAAGATGTGGAATTTGTCCTAGAACCTTGAACCGCATCGCTAGCTTTGCAGAAGCGCACAGGTTTGTGTTTCCCTTGACCAAAACTATGGCAATGCTCTTCTGTCACCAACCATTGCTCCAGACCCCAACCCGGAAGTGTTCCTGAACGGGGTTTGTCTGAATCTGGTTGATTTGCACCGTCACATTGATCTTATTTTCGAACAACGCCTGATATCATATACTCATATTCATCCTTAGGGTCTCTTGTACCCTCACCAATGACATTCATCGTTTTGTGTCGTTCAGTAAATTAGGTGCCGAGAGGGATTATGTCTTGCTTTTCTATCGATCGTTGTTTCTTCAAAGCTTGACTACGGATGCGAGTTTTATGCATCCGCAGTCGAGCTGGTATTGTGCTAGGTGAACTTAATCCAACACACTACTCTCCGACTAAAGACCCTTGCCTTTAGCACATCCCCCATTTTGAACCAACTTGTCGATGCTGCGAAGATCCCATTCGATCTGCCATGTGTAAAGTGCATTATGCGTCTCTACGCGCAAGACCAGTGCCTACTTTAGACAACAACTGCTCTCTCTCTCTCTCTTCGCATCCTCCGTCAAACTCTAAGGTGCCTTGTGGATGTTAGTGCTATGAAACCCATTCGATATCTCGATCAGGTGGCGCTTTTGTTTTTTCCCATGACGCCAATCTCAATCAACCACCTCTGGCTATTTGCCTCCACGCCTCTGATCGCAAAACTAGCACATCACCGCGAGTATTGGGTTCGTGCCAATATTTGAGTATGGCCCCTAGTCCCTGGAGAATGTCGATTGAACACGAAGTTTTGCTACTCTTTGAAGTTAGCGGAGATCTACCAGGCGCAGCGTCTGTCTTAACTGCCGAGTTGGTTTCAATACAGAGCTCGTTATGAGAGATAACGCGTCGTGCTTGGTTTGGAGACCGTGATTTTTATCAACTCACAAAGAGCATTGAATGCACTTGAAGCAATTTAATTTCCACACTCCCTGATTCGCTGTATCCAAGACTCCATGGGTGATCTGATCCGGTTTTATGTCGAAATTATCTTCTGATGTGGGAATTGCGCGGATTGAGCGGGCCGATTTGGACGCCAAATAATTCGCGAGGATGCACGAAAAGACCAGCCTTTGGATTTTCCTCTCACTAACTACATGACAGGAACCAGAACAGCCCTATGTGCTGCGTGGGAAAGAATATGGTAGACGGCCGAGGGGAATTTAATGTTTTATGGCATTGCACCGCTACGTTTGCTATGGTCCTACCTGATAATGTCGCGAAAGCTTCAGGTCACTTTCTCTTGTTTTCAATTCAAATACACTCGCGTGACGCATTGCCATTTGATGTAGCATTCACCCGCACTTCATTGCGAAGACTGGATGGCCCCCAGACCGTTCGGCACATCTTGTTTAATGTCTAAGTGTGGGTGATCTCCGCTCATATTACCTCTTCCCGTATCTTGCCAAGCAGGGTCGCTACCGTTTGTCACTTGTACTCGAGACGGGTTTGTATTAACAAACTTATGGACTATATTAAGTTTGGTAGTAGGCTGACTTCCTACATTTTATTTGACTCACTTTGTCATAGGTCGCATATTACTGTATCTGGGGGAAGCGGGCCTTCCTTCGGCTCCTGAACTTTATTCCTTGTTTTTGTTGCGTCTTTGCTTACATTTTCTTGTTTCTTTGCCTTGGGTTTTGTTTTGTATTTTGCATCTTTGTTATTTAGTTTGTGCAGGTTGGTTTGTGTTTTATAATTTAGCATAGTATTAGGTTGTACCTTGATTACGGCAATTTTTTCCCTTGTAGGCAGACGCTAGATGGGATACTAGAAAAATATCCTGTCCCCACCCTGCTTCTTATGAAGGCCCCTTAGATTGGAGTCCCCTTAATTTGAAGGCAAGTTTCCTTGTGATGGTGTAACCAACTCTTTCATTGGATACCTCAAGCCCTCTAGGTGTACTCTTCCGACTATAGGTTAGACTACTTGTTACCAATCATATGAAAGAAACCTGTTAGAACATAATTTACCTTCAGTAAAGCAAATGCTCGACTCAAATATGGAGAAAAAATCACATGTACCTTCTTAATATGTTTGAATTGGATTTCCACCTTACATCCTCCTAGTGCCTTCAAATTAATGTAAGAATGAAACAAGACACGCCATATTTAATAAATATGGTTAATTTATTTTGGCTTCAACTTGTTCCTGAATTTGTCATATTTTTTCCTTGAGCAATGTTGCACAAAGTAACTTACTTCAGATTGCCCCAAAGGCTCAACACCAAATGGACCTTTCGAAATCGCAATATTTGTCTCAGAAGTTCAGGTAAAGGGATAATAAAACTTGAAAAAAATCCACCAGAACGCTTTGGTCCAAATTCCCTTATTCAATGCAGTTTATACTGCTTGACTGCGTGCCTTGACTACACAGCAAGTTACGCTACAAGAAGGCAGCCTTAGAAGAGGCTTTCCTTCGTATCATCCTAGATCCTTGCGTAAACCAATGCTTAACCCCCAGCACCCTAAAAGTAACTAAGAAATTAGCGGGCTTTTAGCGTCGGTGGCCAAGACTCCCACCAATATTAATCATTTTAATATTCGAAATACGAATCAGGGCTCGTGAGGTCGTAGGAGCGATTAGATTAGACTTCAAGCATTCGTGGATGTCGCAGGGTGGACGTCGAAAGAAAGATTCTCGAAGGAACTCCAGACTTACACTATCTCCCAATGCATCTTTTAAACTTCTTACTAAATTTTCAGGAGAAAGATGGTATAATTCTTGAAAAGAGCCAGGAGTTCCATTATATGCGCCTTAGGTAGGTTGAATTTTCCCAAATTCGTGGATCTGAGGGTTTGGTAACTGAAGCTGGTGAGATCCTCTAAGAGCAATGAAATCACCTATATTGCTGTAAGTGATAGTCTCTTCCTATTGATTTGATTTTTTGAGAATCGCTAATAAGTCTCCAATGAAAAGAGGAGTTCCATTTGAGACTAACACGAATTTGGAGAAGCAGTTCAAAATTCATGTAATGCAATAGCATAACTTGTGCAAACCTTCTCGAGTGTAATTTTGTTAGTCCAAGTTTGTTGTAATTATCAGTGCGTAAATTGTTACAAAAAATAATTTTTGAGTGCGGAAATACGATCATCACTCGGTAGTCACTACTTTGTTGTTGCAGGAATTACCACTTTCGTTGATTGCTGTTTGTAGCAGGAATTCCTCCTTTCTTCCATCCTTTGGCATATCAGATTTCAGCTTATCTGATTGTAATTTGATAGAGTTTTCCTTGTTATACTAATAGTGAGAGAATCAAATTCTTGCAAAATAACTTTAATAAAATCAATTGATTTTTCTTAAAAATATATAGGTGTTGAAGACAAATAGATAGTAATTTTATTGAATATCTTAACTTTAACGCAGTGATATGAGACGGTAGGAATTATAGTCTGATAGTTAGTTGTATTGAAGTTGATCTCAGAATTTTACCAGAGAAATAAACAAGTGATTATATATGACAGATAAGTATCTTATGTGATAGTAAATTGGTTAGGATAGCTAAGACAAAAATACATTAAATGGCTTTTTAATAATTTTTGGTGGATACATAATGACGTCTTGCTGTAACCTCAATTTACATTTAAGTAATTTTCTCGGGAATATTTGTATGTTCATTTCTGTTTTACATTAGGAAGAAATTTAGGACAACTCTTTTCATCGTTGGCCATTCTCTGAAATTTCCCAAGAAAATTTCTTGGTTTCTTTGTACCCGTAATAATATTATCTCGGTCTCGTTTTACCCAGGAAATAGTTGTAAACATTTATTGGCCAGACGTTTTGGAGCTGCGCTGCAACAATCATTAGCAACTGAGGAGAAGTGAAAACTTTTAACACTAAAATTATTAAACTATATTAAATTTTGGGTGGAATTAAATAGATGGGCAATAAAAAATAACTTATTAAAATATACAAATATTGATTGACTTATAAAGCAAAATTAATACAAATAATTTCTTAACAATAGTTGTTGTAATTTTGAAAAAGAGGAGAAGAGAACTTTTTAATATAAAGTAACTTTACAATTAACAATTAAAAACTTAAATTAAATTAACTGAATTTAAATAACCATTAAATATTATAAAAATTGCAATTAAACAAATTACAAAAATAGACTAACTTGCATCATTTGAATATCGAAGATTGTTCGTTTTGTCTGTTACCGAATTAATGTTTGGGTTAGTTATAATATAAGTAATTAAATCAAAGAGGAATAATTATTTAAAGTAGTGTTAAAATTTTGATGAACAAAGACTCGAGGATTTTCAAGTTCAATGATCTTAGGCAACGACAAGATCTATCCGAATCCGAATATAGAGAATATTGGAATGTCAGTACTGTGAGACAAACCCAAGTGCTTAGCGATCGTGCCTTTTTGTTTCAAGCAGGTTTAGCACACATAACAACTATGGCAGGTCTTGCATGTAGAATTGTAAACTACATTGAATCAAAAGTCCATATGAATTGACTCCTTATGGCGAAAAAAGGAGTGCAAGGAAACAGGGCTAGAAATGATGCAGAAAACATGTCATGTGGGAAATATTTGTTAGGGCAGAGAGTAGTTTTTGGAAATTAGCTATTTAATGTTCGAGAGATCAACCTTAGGAAAACGTTTTGCTTTGGCATAGTTGTAATAATTGTTTGGGATATATTTTGAAGAGAAATTGAGAGAGTATTTTATAAAAAATTAAATCGGAGTAATAAAGGAAATGAAAGAAATCTCTCTAATTAGTTATTTCTGCATGAAAATATAATCAGTTTGAGCACATATGAAAAATTATATATAGTAAAAAATTTGCTGATTGTGGGTTTTCTATAAATATATGTATTTTGGGTGGCTAGAGTGCAACGAAATAATGCCTGTGGTACCCATATTGCAGGATAAATAGGCTCAAGGAGGAACCTCCCACCAATGGGTGCTCAATGGATCTATGAAATCCTAAGATTGAAAACACACTAACTAATTAGGTAATACGACTTGTAATAAGTAATAAACGATTGTAAAAATAGAGAAGTACATATAACTGTATATTCATTAGAAATGTATAAGTAAGGCGAGCAAATAACTGGTTCCAGCCCGGCTACACCACACATACTCATACATACACAAAGCGGCAACTGCGGGACGGAAAGATACCAATGCTTGATATCTAAGGAACCCGAGCAAATACCGAATGAGAAATGCTTTGACTGGTCGAGTTTTCGCGAAGGTGTCCAAGGAAAAATAAACAGTCATCGCATGATAGGATCAGCCAGCCTGGTATAAGCCCGTTACGCTTAATAAGGTTGAAGCAATTTCATGAATAAAAACCTATTTATCGTCGCTTTCCCTTTGAGTCCTTTCCTTTAACCCAGAAGTAACCTAGGTACTTTCTGGAACCAAGCCTAGAACCAAAATATAGGTTTTACCTCTGGAGTCAGAGCAAATTCGCCTGGAGGATCAAAATATAGTCACCCGTCAGGCCAACCGAAATCTGGCCAAGCCTTTAAAAGTCTTTATTTCTTTTTAGCCCATCTGGTCACTACCTACTTAGGAATAAGTCGCCCCTCAAATACAACCTACTACTAGGCTATATTAAAAAACAAATAACCAAAAAAACAATATGTAAATAACAAATAATAAAGATTAAAAGGAAAAGGGCTAAAAAAATAAAAACAAGGCAAAACGGCAAGAAGGAAGTGCGCTCCAGCGTCGGGAGTAGTCAGGCTTAAATTACTCTAGTTTTTGTTAACATAAGTAGAAAATATCCTCAATAAAAACATTACTACATATAAGTTTAACTCTCACTTCTACATGTTTTTCAATCCACAATGAATTAATTTTTTAAATAAATATTTCATAGATAATTAATTTATCTTGGATTGTACAAGAGAGTTTTAAAAACTTTTTAGATAAATGCCTTGACCTCCACCCTTCAAATTTCCATAACATCTACCAAGATGCCTCTATTTGCGGTAATTTCAGAGTTAGGCCTTTAAAACGATTTTCTAAAAATGAAACATATTTATTTTAAAAGGATTTTCCCCCAAATTAACCCTAAATTTGTTTTCGGAACAAAGTAACGATTGCCCCTATCTCCTTGGAGCACCGCAGTGATTCTATTTATCTATATAAAAGTCCTAGTTTTACTGGCACTTCTTACTTTGGCAGCGCTGTTAGGTCTCTTAGGGCTAGGTTCTATTTTCATAAAGTAGTTGGTGGTTCACAGGCAAAATATTGGGTAGGAAAGAGTTGTTTTCAATTTGAAAACAGGCCATTAATTACAAACTGTTGTTGATATTGGTGATTTTAAAATATTAGCCTCTAACAACAACTTTGAATAACTCAGAAAACTAGCAAACTTTGCTCCTCAAATGGCGCGTGCTCTCATAATTCTAAAATTTCCTTTACTCAGTATCTCGGCAACATAAAAATAAGAAAAGTCATCTTATCATTGGATTGTGCTTATATGGTTAATGATGTGGCGATATAAAGAGTTTAAATAATTTGATAAATGTTTGGATGATATCGTAGAAATCATCCACAAAAGACAATAAAGCGAGGGTTTGGAATCTTAATTAGCTAAAAACATTTCAGCTTCAAGATGAGTCATGCATGAAGAACTCATACGCCAGTGATCCCATTGGAGAATCCATTAATTTGGCAATTGACTTTATTACTTAAGGTGAACCATGACTCTGAAAGTATATTCCAGAGCTTTTATTAACTGGCTTCGTGAAAACTCATGTAACGTAAGTTAGTAATTATAATGATAGTATGATTGAGCGGAATGTTAGTGAATTAAGATTCAACGTCATAAAAAGCCATGTAGCCAGCATTAATCTAGATGAGTAATTCTTCTTTAAATTAATATTATTTTGTATGCAAAACGGATTCTTAGATAGTGACAGTAGTTTTAAAGATTTTATCCATTTTATTGCGCTTCTTCGTATTTTTCTTCTTCCGTTCATCTTTACCTAGCTTTTCAGGGGAATGTGTCATTCTTCTATTTGTTTTGCTACTGGATTTCCTATGTTTTAGCTTTAATTCATCCTCTCCGGTCTCGTCCTCTTTAAGTGTGTTGGGCTCGTTCTATAAAATAGATAATCCTTTGGCACAAAATTGCATAATATATATACCTAGCGAGGAACTCCACAAATAGATATGCGTGTGATTTAGCAAATCCTAAGAATTGCTATAAGTGTAAATTAAAGATATGATATGCCAGTTGTAATAAATAAAGAACCAAAGTGAATTAGGAAATGAAACTGTATACGAGGCGCGGTCAATTATTTTGTGAATCGGTAGGGCAAAACAGAAGAAGGGCGATGGCTGCTTGTGGGGGTGTTAGGAAAAGTTAGGACAAGTCAGGACATGCAGCCGCACGCTCATGCATCGTCTATTTAAGAAGCAGTATCTGGTCACAGATCGTCGGGCACAAATTTATCAACAATGGAAAAGGTTCAGCACCTCGTAGTGATAAAATTTTTGACCAAGGAAAGCAACAAAGCAAAAGAGATCCATGAACGCATGGTGGCAGTGTACACCAACACAGCCCCTTCCTATGCAACCATTGCTCGCTGGAAGAGAAATTTCCTGCCATTGTTGAGAGTCCCTTGAAGATGACCCCTGTCCAGGATGCCCGTCAAACGTGACCAACGAGGAAAATGTGGCCTGTGTGGAGAGGATGATCCTCGAAAATCGACGAATGAAGGTCGAAGAAATCGAGCGACAACTTAGAATATCATATGGAAGTGTTATCAACATCATCCACGACAATTTGGCCATAGCCAAGGTCTCTGCCCGTTGGGTCCCTAAGACTTCAACTTCACCAAAGTGTGGAGGAGCTGCTGCTATTGTACAACCAACACCCGGCGGGATTCGAGTCACGCATAGTGACAGGTGATGAAACGTGGGCCAATCACTGGGATCTTACGACCAAGCTCGAAAGCATGGCCTAGGAAGCACGCTCTTCCACGAAAATGCCCCTGTCAACAAGGCCAAAGTTGCACAAGCTGCCCTGCGCGAGTGCCGATTCGAAGAGCTCAACCATCCCCTCTACATTCCAGATCCGGCCCCTAGCGACTACTTTTTATTCCGCCAGCTCAAGGCTGCACTGCGTGGACGCCGATTTCGGGATAGTGATGATGTCTAGCTCGTGGTCCAGGAGTGGACTGAATTGCAGTCGGGAGATTTCTGGTTTTCGGGAATTCGGAGCCTCAGGGACAAGTGGCGCAAGTGCATTAAAGTAGAGGGTAGTTATATTAAAAATAATAAAACACTATTCCTCATATATCGCTTCCTTATATCCAACGAAAAAAACAAAGATGTCAAAAGTTACCACATGAAAAACATTCGTGTGTTGGGAATATTTCTCAGCAGGTGAACTAATATAGGCTTTGACTAGAGAAATCTCACAGAGATGTGCAACAAGCGATTCCCTAAAATAAAGCTAAATCTAGAGGAAATATGTAGAAACAACAGGTGGACATAGCTATCTGAAACTCTGCCCAAGGGATGGACATAATGAACAAAATAGATCACTAGTTCCGCCCCACAGACGAGTCAAGGTCATGCTCCTTGGAAACAATATATATATATATATATATATATATATATATATATATATATATATATATATATATATATATATATATATATATGTGTATATATATATATATATATATATATATATATATATATATATATATATATATATATATATATAGAGAGAGAGAGAGAGAGAGAGAGAGAGAGAGAGAGAAAGAGTGAGAGAGAGATAGAGAGAGTGACAGAATCTCTTCAGTCATTGATTATCAATCATTATTTCTTCTTCATTAACTCAGTTTATGCCTTTAGTAGCTCACGAAATCCGGTTTACTCGCCAAAGTCCTGCTGCCTTCATATTCGATACTTCGCGTAAAACAGAAAGCTTAAACGTCGCCCACAAAGAACCTGGGACCTTCACACTTGCTCCTTTTAGTAGGCCCATTTAGGAGTAAACTGTTATTTTGTTTGCCACGTCCTTTCCAAGTCCTTTATTTATTTTAATTATCGAGCCACCTTTGCTAAGCCCAATCTAACGCGCAACCCTCGTAAGAAATTATTTGGAGTCATAACATATTTAACAGGAGCGTGAAGTAAGCCCATTGCCTAAAGTCCTCGTCACCCATTGAGTGCAATAGCAACGAGGACTCTTCCACACACGCCCTTATAATTAGCGACCACGCACCCACAAACCGGTAACCTATGCCACCTATGAGCTGGGAAAACATCTTCCCCCCCCCCCATAAGTTTTCATCTTTTCTTCTGTGACGGGATTTGAGGTGAACCAAAATTTGAATTTGAAACCATTATTTAATAGGAGTTTGTTTCCAATTTCACTGAGTGTACGCAGGTTTGCCAATATAGACATATATGCATCACTCATCAGTGTCATATCTATTTAATTTTATTTAAATATAATATGTTGGAATTACTTTTACTTTGTATTGGTTCGAGCGATGTAGCTGGTAGCCCGCTATTTTTTTTTGTTCTTTGCTAATTTTCTATTTTCAAGTTTGACCGTTTTATGTTAAAAAATTTCCTACCAATAGGGTACTTAATGGCCAAAGCCCGGTGATCCCAACTTCTGATGATACAGTATCAGGTTTTGGCAATCTTTCAATTAACCTGAATAATACCGCACTTTGAACGACCTATTGCAGAAGTCACACTCCTTAGTATGGGGCTTTCGACAGCATAGTCCTGACGGGTAAGAACTAAATATATAGATAGACAGAGGGAATCTTCTTTATCCTCCTTATGCTACTAATTTCGGATTGTTCCTTCTTAATTTCTGAAGGATTTTTTTCGGAGTATTTATAGTCCGTGAAAATCGTAAAGAATGACGGCGGGGAGGTGGTAGCCTTCAATTTCAAGGTCAAGCCTCGGTATGAATTACTCAGTGAGATGGTGGCAATTCCAAAAATGGTGAAATCAGAGGAGGGAGGGAGTAACGGCTCGCTTTCTCTCCCCAAGTAATATTTTAGGAGGAGGGTAAATGATCCTATTTTAGTGTATCCCTCTAACCTCCTCTCTATCCAAAGACATTTTGACAGCACAAAAAACCTTGGGGCGAAATAAATGTCATCAGGCTACACTGAGAAAAAAACATATAACACTACACGGGATTTGCATATATGTAACCACAGATAACCTAATCTATACATACGTACACACAACATCAAAAAATCCAAAAAAAGGAAACTAGTATTTATAAAATGAGTCAAACACGAATTTTACTATACACTCAGATTGCTGGAGGGGGGTCTTCTAGTGGATTCCTACTCAAGCTATCGGCTAGGCAGTTGTCGATGCCTTGAACATACATGATCCAAAATTAGGACTCCATCAGTAGTAGGCTCCAATGCATTAAACGCACATTTTAGCTATTAAAGTTTCCTAGGTACGCCAGGGGTTTGTTTTCACTGTCGAAAATAAATTCTTTATCTATGCGAGACATCCTAAAATTACGAATAGACCACACTATGGCTAAAGCATCGAACTTTATGGTGGCATACGCTTTTTCGCGATGAGAGAGCTTCTTACTAGCATATCCTACAGGATATCCCACTCCATCATCATCATATTGGACGAGAGCACAACCTAGGCCATCCTGGGAGGTATCGGTATGAATCCCGAATGTTTTATTAGGATTCGGGAATCTCAAAATACGGGCAGAGATTAGTTTTTCCTTTAACTGGTGGAAGCAATCTTCCGCGGAAAGGGTGCAATTGACCTGATCGTGGGCCGTTCTTCTAAGCATGTTGTTAAGGGGCGAGGCTATGGCAGCGAAATTCGGCACGCAAGAAGATAGAATGACACGGATCCCAAAAGGAACGAAGCTGTTTCTTAGTTCGTTGGAGCAGCATTTCCGAAATAGCCTTTAGCTTGTCGTGCTGGGAAGGCATTTGGTTCCTGCTGACCTGGAAGCCAAGTTAGTTAAAAGTGTCATAGTCGAAGTGACACTTTGTCGGGCCTACCAAGAACCGGTGCACGCGTAACCGGAATAGAAGCGCGCACAGAGCCTGTATGTGTTGGCCCCAGGTACAAGTAGCGATGTACAAGTTATCGAAATAAAAAGTCACATTCAATAGGCCATCTAACAACAAGCGCATGATCCGGTCATAACTTCCGCAAGCCATTAACAATCCAAAAGGAAGCTGAGTAAACTGAAATAACCCTTTTTCAGTAGCGAAAGCGGTAAAGCGTTTTGATCGGTCTGAAAGCGGCACTTGGTGGTAGGCTTTACAGAGGTTCATCTCGGAGATGAACTTCAGGTCTTCAAAGGCATGAAGACTTTGGTCGAAGATCGACTCACATCCTAAATGACCTGTCATGCTTCTTAACCATGAAAATGTGGGAGCAAATATTAGATGACGAGTGTTCTATTATTTCTAATTTTAATAAGTTCTCGATCTCTTCAATGAAAGTTGACCGTAAATGTACGAGTATGGGATGAAGGATTTGTTCTTATTGCATCTTGAATAGTGAGGAGAATCTCATGTATAAAATGTGTTGAGTAACTCGGGAATTCTGAAATGACGCCGGGAAAGCCTTCCAATAAGGCAAGCAATTGAGCCCTGTCATTAGAAGTGAGATTGAGGTTTACGTCCAAGTCGGATTTAGGCTCTGCTTGGGAGAAAGGAAGAGGTGACAGGAGATACTCATCGTCATCTTCTACGCACACTGTTTGGACCAGATAGAAGGGTTCAACGAGATAGGCAGCTTCGAGGACGGGATCTTTGTCTAGGGCGACTATGTTATTTAGGCAAGCTTGGTGGTGGTATTTTTAAGGAAGTTGATGTGGTAGATCTTCTTACCGGAGTAAGTTTCGATTAGGTAATCCATCGGGCCGCGGGGCTCTAAAACGGAGCAAGGTCCTTTCCAGTGGGATAGGAGCTTATTTTCTTCGGAGGGAAGCAAGAACAGTACTTCGTCACCAGGTTTGAAAGAACGTGCCTTTGATTTTAGGTCGAAGTTGGTGCAGTATTTTACCAGGTTTACATCGGCGTTCCGGAGAGCGATGTCTGAAAATTTTTCTAACTGCGTACGCATGGCTAAAACGTACGTGTAAGAGGATTTAATTTCCTCATCTATTCTAGGATTGGACTACAATTCTTTTAAAATGCTCATTGGTCGTCGGCGTTACGTCCATATAACAGCTCAAAGGGAGCGAACCCCAAAGTCTAATGGGGTACTTCGCGACAGGCAATTAACGCTACGGCGAGGTAGCGGTGCCACTCTTGGGGCTGGTTGTGGAACAGATTCTTGAGTAGCATTTTGAGGGTTCCGATTAATTTTTCGCACATCTAGTTAGCGTAAGGGTACCACTGCGTCGTGAAGAAGGGCTTGATGAGAAGGGGTTTACCAACATACTCCATTAATTCAAAGGTGACTTGACGTCCTTTGTCGGATAAGATCTCCTTTGAGATCCCTACTCGCTACATGATTGAGATTAAAGCGTTTGCACAAGAAATACTGTCAAACTATTTATGGAAAATTGGTGGCGCAATCGACGAGGGTTAAAATATATAAGTGTCCCTCGCGTGACAGGAGACAAATGGAGCCTATTGGGTCGTTTGAGATCTGGGCGAAGGGCTTGGCTACTCTCGGGGTCTATTGAAGAGGTGACCTTCTGGCAAAGGTCACAGGACTTGCAGAAGTCCATAATTTTGGGGTCTGCGCCTGGCCAAAAGAAATATTTGAAAACTCGCGGTGCCGTTTTGATGTGGCCTAAATGTCCGGCCATTAGGCCATCGTGAGCCATCTTTACAACGGGTTCAATATACGTTCTCGGTAAACATAACTCGTAGGTCGGGGGGCTCTCCTGTTCAACAGAAGAACGGTATAATAACACGTCCTTCAAGGTTTACTCGATCTTCCGATTGCCTCACACGGTTCAGTCTCCTTCTTTCTTGATTTTCCCCACGTCTGGGGACGATTGGGGTACCAGAAGAGTTACATGCTTCTCGGCCTGAGCCCTGGTAACGACTAGCTGAGAAATTGGATTTTAAGAAAGCTGTGCGCTCTATCAGATAAAAAGGAGAAGTATTTTATCGGTGCGGCGAAAATATCGGCCCATCCGGTTAAGTAGGGGCACTGAATATGGCATCGTACCACTGAAAACCTGGCGGCATGAGTTGAAAAGTCATGTAACAAAGCGAACCTGTTATACTAGGAGCTTACTGAGGGTAGTTTGTTGGATACTACTATACAGGTGCAACCTGTATCTCTAACGAAGGTTGACACTCGGCAACAATTTACTGCGCCATTTTCAAACTGGAGCCCACCAAGGGAACTCTTGTGTAACAGGATATTGAACTGTTGATCTGGGAGAGCGGAAGAAGGGGCCGCTGGCGATGCGGCTGGCGAAATAGGCGAGTGGTCAGCAAATATTTGGTGGACCTGGTGACTCGACGAAGTCCTCAGTTGAGAATTTTGGGTGCAATTGTAACTTAAGTGCCCAGAGGTGCCACACGTAAAGCGTACAATTGGTCTACGGGAATAGTCGCTGGGTATGGAGGGGAGTACTGGAGGCTTCACGTCCTTTTGCTCTTGCTGTAGGGGAGGCCTGTACTTGCTCGGCGCTTGCACTTTTATGATGCCGTTCTTGCATTTCGGTTGGCTTCTGTTAAACCCAAACTTGTGTTTTGGGGAGGGGGGATGGTTCTTCTTGACCTCCATGTGGTAAAGGTCTTGAATGGAAGCATGCAGGTCGGGTTCTTCCACACGTTCCGGGAAAGTGGACGTTCTTCTATCCACTATGAAGGCCCTTATGTCCCAAGGGAGTGGAGACATCAGTTGATCCCTTAGAATGAAGTCAATTAGCGACTCATAATCATTAGATACTTGGGCGGAATCCAGCCAGAATTGGAAGTTACGCCGAAGCGTGAATCCAAATGGTCTCTAGGTTTGTCCTGCGGAGCGGAATCTTACCCTATAAAATTCTGTATTCATGTTAATAGTAGAAAGAAGTTCTGCCTTTAGGGTTGAATAATCAATGGTGACCTCTGAAGAAAGCGAAATGAATATGTCGTGAAGATAAGGGTCCAGGAGTGAAAGTAGCCGGGCGACACCATCTGATTCTTAATCTCAATTTTCGACTTTGAAGATCTTCTCGAAGTGCGTTAAATAAGAGCAAAAATCTTTCTCATCCTTGTTTTGCGAAGAATTTTTAGTGAAGGCACTTGAGCCTGTTCATTGCGAGATCCTACGGAATTTATCTCGACTTGATCACGGCTTATCTCTCTCTCTCTCCTGCTGCTTAATGCTTTCCCTCTCTTCTGCTTCTGCTTTTCTCTCTGCCTTTCTTTCTTAGGCTTCTCTCTGTGCTTGTCTTTCCGCTTTTCGTTACGTTCCTCTTCTTGAACGTAAGCGATTAAATCTATCTGATTTTAGTCTATGATTTGCCCTTGCTTAGGAAAGCAATCGAATTAAGACATCCCAGATATGCTGCTTTCGACCTTTGCACATGAAAAAGCTTCCAGAGCTATTGAAGCTTTACCCTCAGAAAAAAATCTACTAACGGCAAAATTATTAAAAATTCCTGGTAAAAATCGGATGAACTCAGCAAAAATAATGACTAACTAACGATGGAATCTGACTCAAGACACAAAAAAGTGGTTACTATTGCCGCCTAGCTAGTATCCTCGATTAAGGAATTATGAAAACTGTGGACACTCCACACAAGAAAGGGCATAAAAATGGTTGCTAGTATGGCCAAGTGTACGGCAATATACGCACACAGGCTCTAAGGTAAGCTAAGCAAGGCAACAACTGTTATTGTTCTAAGAGTGCGATTTGAATAGTTAGCTGCAGTTGCGTGACCAAGGAATATTACAAACACGACAAAAATAGATTTTAATACACACTATATTAAAGGGTACAAAATAAATATGGATATATATAGGTACTGAAGAAGACGGAATTAGGTTATAAATACCTATTAGATAACCAGGGTTATTAAATGCTTATCATGGGAGACTTAGGTTAGTGAGCGATTTAGTTCCTTTGAACTTTGAGAGTAAAGCGGGGCGAACTTGCGTGGGGGGGAAGGGGGCTTAGGTAGCTTGGCTACTGAAGGGTGTAGCTGAGAAACGGAAGAGGGTGATGCTAATTTCTTCAAACTCTGATTTTAGCGAGATGCAGGCCTCTTTTCCTCAAGAGTTCACCGGACGAACTTCGAAGGGGGGAGGTGACTTCTCTAAATTCGGATCGAGTGAGCTATCGGGCCTCTTGTCCTCAAATGGTCACCGGTCGAAATTTGAATAGGGTCGGGGAGAAGACATCTCCAAACTTGGATTGAGCGAGCAGTCGGGACTCTCGTCCTCAAGAGGTCACCAGAAGTTCTTCGGAGGACTACTTCTCCAATCCCTGATCCAAAAGCGGTTGAGAAAGGCTGACATTGCCTCAAGATACTCTGCTCCCTGACCTGAAGATACGAGAGTGATCGCCAGCTATTCCGTTGCCTGCGCCCGTCTCTTAAATCTTCTCGGGAGAGAGCGTCATTGAATCGAACTTCGTTCGAGGAGGCATCGTCTAACCAAATATGTCGGTAATCCTTGGGAAGGTGCATATATACACGGAATTCTCCAAAACATGGAGAGAAAGAGGGGCCTTCTCTAACCCTTATTATCGGCCGGGCCAACTGAGCGTGTCGCTTTACGGGAAAGTGTAAGAGGCCGTGATGAGCGGGTCTGATAGAACGACCAGCGGCTGGAGCTATAAATTTTGTTCGAGGCAAACCTACAAAATAGATGAATAATCTCCTGACCCGGGGAGAGGGAAGAAAAGGAAGGCAGGGAGGTAGCCTTTAATTTCAGCGTCAGGCCACAATGTGAATTTCTTAGTGACATAGTGGCCAGTCCAAAAAGGGTGAAGTCCGACCAGGGGAGGGAGTAACGGCTCGCTTTCTCTCACGAAGTAATATCTTAGGAGGTGGGGAAATACTACTATTTTAGTGGATCCCTCTACAATGATAATGTCAATAATTCTCATTTTAAGCCAATATAATGCTCACAATATATGGAGATTCTATAAATATAGAATATGAATTTGCAGATTGAAAAAAATTGAAGATAAAAATCATAGAAGAGACTAGACGGTTAGAAAAAAAACTAAAAGCCGTATTTGCCCTGGTGGTGTGGTCGTCTTCGCCTTTCTAATATTATATAATTTATTATATTTTTTGATAGTTGGTAATTCATGCTTTTTTTTAAGTTTTCCTATTTTATTTTGTGCATATATTTATTAGTATTTTGGCCTATAAACCTTAGATTTTGGGGGGTGGGCTTTTATCATCACATTTCTTCAGTTTCCTTTATGTTACTTAATAATCTTAACTTATATACTCATTTTACTCTTAACTTCGTGTGGGTTCCTTGGTCAAACATTGTACCGTATGGAAATCTAGATCTCATGTTGATCGTAACGCGCAGTCAAGTGAAGTTGATCTCTATCTCTTTTACCTTGCTTAAAGTTAAAACGATTTCTTCCTACATTTCTCAGGCATCTTGTTTTAGTTGTTTGCATGCATTATTATTATTTACTCCAATCAGCCCTCTGCTTTAGCTCCCACTGTGCTCTTAGTTCGAATCTTCTTGCTGTATTTATAAATATGGTTGCTTTTTTTTTAATTCTCTTCATTTGATTTAACGAATAAATACTGACTGCCGGCCTAACCAACTCCCAATATGTTACTTGGAATCAAACATATCTCATGGTGTACTTTTTAATGTCTGTTGTGATCAATATACCTAACCAGAAGTCTTTGGCCAGCTACTGTTTTACCAAGCTGATTCTTCTGTTAATATCTTGTTTATACCTGTTACTAGTGATAATGAGTCTGAGGACTCTTCATTCTGTAGTTTAGCGGTATCTGTACTAAAACCTATTAACGACGGGCAGCTTTCTGCGATTAATGGGGATGATCTTGATTATTTGGATATTCATTTTAATATCAAATTTAATCTCGGATGCTTTTTTATCTCTACTCTCTTTTCTTTTACAAGCACTCTGTCGTTCCTGTATCTACTCGGAAGGACCTGCGTTATATAATATGCGAATTGCAGATAAATAACGTCCTATATTCTCGGTGATGAAATATATATATATATATATATATATATATATATATATATATATATATATATATATATATATATGGCGAAAATGAGAAACAGCAGAAGACTTTGTGGCCAGCCAACGTCTAGAATAAATTCTTCCCATCTGTGGCCATCTATTGGTATATGGGCCCTCGTTTTTTATTAGTAATCTAGGAGGATTCTATCTAGGCCGGAGCTTAGCTCAAGGTTTATGTTCTAATACTGTATGTCCATCAGCCAGATAATAATCATATGCTTTATGTACGTCTATGAAAACGGTATCGCCCTACTTTCCATGTGCCCGCATTTAGGCTATTATCTAGGATAGGAGCCAGATTGCGGTGTCCATTACGTTCTTACTCCGGAAAAAAGTTTGTTTTCGATATGCTTTTAGCTTTTCATCAGCTAAATCCATACTCTTTTTGTTAAAATCTTTAATAATTCTTTGTTTAAGAACTCCAAGAGGAACATATGCCTGAAATTCAGTATTTGACTAAACTGCTTATTTCTTATAGGTATAAATAACCCTTTAGCATGTTTTATCGCATAAGCCAATATCTGGACTTTGATGTTGCGATGAAGAATATGCTATTCTCTAAAGTACTTGCAATTATATTGGTTTTCGTTATGCCCGCTTAGCCTGCTGCTTTTGGTCATATATTTTAATCTTTTCAACCAAGTCTTTTGAACACGGCTACAAATAATGGTCGATATGCTTCATAATCATATTCAGCTTGTTTATAGCTCACCTTCAAACATTAGTTCAAATTATGCGTTGTCTGTTGCGTTAAAGAGACAACTGTTCCAAAACCTGATAAAAAGCTAAACTTGTACCTAATGGCTAAAGATGCAGCAAAGAAAGTTACTACTCTCCCAAACAGGAGTTAGAGTCAATAGAAGACACGATATTCCATAGAGAATTAAAAATACCCAGAACAAAGAGATTTCCAAGAAAAAAACACAGCTGCCTGAAGCTCACACGACAAAAAAGAAAATAAATTAAAAGTTAAAGCAAGGAAACACAAACCACAGCAAATTTAATATATTTAACCGAAAGCAAACAATCATAACAATACTAAGAAGATAGAAATATTAAAATATTAATAGAGGTTAATTAGCCTCACAAGGTCAAAAGAAGACAAAGGAAAGATAAAAACCATTATCAAAAACAAATACTCTCCTGGAACTAGTGCAACACTATGCACACCTTATACTTTCTTCTATTTCGTCATTATTTTTAAATTCTATTTCAACTTAATTTACCATAGTTTTTAATTTTAAATTTGAATTGAGGCTTTGGATATTTCCCTTAAGACAAATGGATATAGAAAGATTTTGAAATAAAAGTGATTTCCACCGCTTCCACCAAAATTATGAGATCCAATCCCCCAAAGAATTCTTCAATAACGAGATTCAATTTTTTGATTGCCAATACTTTATAAGTAATCACATATTCGTTTTAGTGTAGCCCTACCCAAAGATTATAAATAGCTTTCTTAAGGGAGAATAAACAAACAACAGAAATATAAATTTTTATTCTTATTTCTCCATTCCCCCAGTCACCACCATTTGACCAAAGGTTCCTAAATTCCAATTCCTTGCCTTTGACGATGACTAAAATGTGACTTGACAAGAACCATCAATTCGCACATAAAATTACTTTTCAATAAGTCGTCGACTCTCATCAACTGTAGGATCATACTAGAAAACTGGAGTCTGCCATTAAAGACCCCATCACGACTTAAATGTTGCATTATTACTTCGCATCATTACCATCAATCATTCTAGAATCTCATTTGATCTAATTTTAAATAATGATTTTTCTATGAGTGTTGTTTGAAACTTTAATAGGAAAAGACCTCTTACATAAATATTTATGATGAACATTTAATTTAAGCAATTACAATGCAATCATGTTAATCTAGCAGAAACGTCGTTCCAGTATGGTTTTAGCGTGACGCCGGTTGCCAATTGGCTGGCGTTTAGGGACTGCTAAAGATACATTGAGGCTGGGGTCGGAATCCATTTGAATAGGAATTGTCTCCATAAGGATTTACAAATCGTTGCTCTTCTTATTTCGGGGAAAGAAATTACGGTTTAGCAAAACCATTTGCAAATTATTTCAAGAAGTCTATATTAGAATTGCAATGGGAAAAGGAAACAACGCTTGCATCAAAAGGATTTAATAATATATATATATATATATATATATATATATATATATATATATATATATATATATATATATGATAGTGAAACTACTGTATAATAACCCAAAGTTTAATTTACGAGACTAGTTTCAGTATGTATTTTATCATACCCTCTTCAGTCGTATACTGAGAATGAAATTGTTAAAAAGTCTATAAATAGCGTACAGATCGATCAGAAAAAAACAAAATAAAACACAAAAAAACAAAATGGGGAAAAGGGTCATTAATCAGAGGATGTAAGTTTAAGATCGCTGACTAAGCTTTTTACGAGGTTTCGAGAATGGGGGCAGCATTTCAATTACCCATCTGACAAATTAAAATTGGGAATTTCTCCTATTAATATAGATTCTACTTTTTTTATTTTACGTAAACCTTTACAATTATATATAATTTGTGCATTTGAATAGTCGATGTGGTGGCTGAAATCGCTAATATGATTAAAAATACTGGCTGTGGTAATGTCTTGTCTGACCTCACCATTATGTTCATAAATTCATTTTGTAAAGGTTCTCCTGATCTCTCCTATGTCAATGAAAATGTATTTATCAGCGATATGGGTATTTTCCGTCCAAAAGATGGTCTTAGCATGGGTAATCCTTTATCCCCCATCTTATGTAACCTTTTTATGGAGCATTTCGAAGTATCATTACTCCATTCCATGATTCCCCATCATAATTTTGTACGGTATAGGTCTGTACTCGTATATGATGTCATATCGATTTGGCCTATAAATAGTTTAAACTTATTTGACAATTTCCTTAAAAATCTTGACGCTCTCCATCCCACTATGAATTTTAAAGTAGAGTGGGAAAAAGATAATTGTATATCCTTTCTTGATGTAAAAATTGTCAGCCATTGACAAATTAGTTTCAATGTATACCGAAAACCAACCCATTCTAACTCTTATATCCATTTGTTTTGTCATCATGATATTAACAAGAAGCGATCCGTTGCATAAGGTGTAATCTTTTGAGAGCACTTAGGAGATGTGACCCTTGCTTTCTTGCTTCCTATAAGACGAGATTACATATATAACCTGCAGTTTCATTGAATTAAATTATCCCATCTACATGATCAATGAAAGTTTATCTAAAGCAAAATCTACTCATTACTGTCCCAAGGGTAAAAAAAATTTTAGTAATACAAATTGTCTATCCCTCCCTGTTTCTCCCCTCCTTAAAGAAGTGAACAAACCTATTTCCCCGGCCCTAACCACATCTAAATACCCTTTTTCTATCCTTAAATCTTTCCTTTCGACCAAGCCCGTGTATCAACCAAATGAAGTAGGTGTATATTTAATCTTATATGACTATACAAACTGTCCCTCATTTTACATAGGAGAGAGCAGAAGAACCTTAATAAAACGAGTTTATGAACCTAAAGGTGATGTCACACGACGCAGTACTACATTCAGTATTTTTAATCATATAGGCAGCTTCAACTAGCATATTGACTATTCAAAGGCAAAAATGATATAAATATAATTGCAAAGATTTCCGTAAAATAAAAATAGTAGAATCTATATTAATAGGAGAAATTCCCAATTTTAATTTGTCAGATGGGCAATTAAAATGTAACCTCCATTCTCGTAACCACATCGTAAACAGCTTAGTCAACGATATTAGACTTAGACCCCCTAATTATTGACTTTTTTTTCCCGTTTCTTGTTTTTTTGGTTTATTTCTTTTGTTTTTTTTCTGATATGTACACTATTTATAGACTTTTGTAACAATTGCATTCTCAGTATACGACTGAAAAGGGTATGATAAACTAAATACTGAAACTAGTCTCGTAAATTAGAACTTTTTCTCCTATACAGTCTTTTCACTATCATATATATATATATATATATATATATATATATATATATATATATATATATATATATATATATATATATATATATATATATATATATACATTCATCATAGCAAGTCTTGTTAGAAGTGACGGCTAAATATACATTTGTGATTTCTTTTTACATAAATCAATTTGTGTCTGGGTTGAGGCGTGGCTAAATTCTAATTTCAGTATACTCGGCTTTTAATGTTAAGGCGAGAGAAGAGGAGAAGACTCCGTTAGCAAAATACCATCTGGTGCGTTTAGATACCATCGTATCATCTTCAGAGATAAAGTAAAGATACAAATAAAAAGAGTAGAAACGCATCAGATAAATAAAGTGTAGTAAGTTTATTTCTTGTTTACGACGTTTGAAGTTTGAACTATTCTCAAAAATATTCAATTAAAAGAAAACTTGCATAATAATTTGAGTTTGGTCTTAACATGGTAATTATTCTGGTATTTTTATCAAATAAAAAATTGAATATTGGGAGCATTATAAGGGAAACATTGTAAAATAATGAAGTTCAAATAGACATTTATTTATCTATCATTAAAAATCTATGAAAATGCTGGGAGAAAACAGAGAAACGTGTGAAATATAAAATAATAAAAATTCTAGTGAATTAACTGTAAAGAAATATAAATTTTATGATAATCCTTAAACTTCCTTCTTCTTTGTATATAAAGGTGCAAACTGAAAGTTTAAGTGTTAATACTGTTTATGACGGAAGTAGTTTGAATGCGAAAGCCCATTGTTGTTCACTATTGCAATAATAATTAATGGACGGATGCAGTATCGAATCTTAGAGTCGGGTTTATAAATTTAATATTGAGATATTCTATTGTTCCTGATTGACATTCTCTGTTGGCTACGATATTATTTGAAAATTCATTCAAAGAAGGTGTATATCATCGATGAGATCTGATATGGGAATTTTCAGTTTCGGTAATGAAGGCTTCAGGTCTATGACTTATTCCAAATTGTGCCCTAATGAGAGCATGTAAATTCTCCTCAATGTTTAATTTTTTATCAATAATCGGAGCAATAACAAAATGATTACTATGTTAAGAATAAAGCCAAATTTGTACGCACCATTTCTTTTATTTTAAGGTCCTTAAGAAATACTTCCATTCCATACCAAAGCGAGGATACAAAAAAAATGAACTTACAAGATGGAAATCACAAGGCCTTATTGTTCATGCTTAAACAGCGTTAAGCCTAACAACTCTAAGCCTTCCATACGTTCTCAAACTCTCTCATTCTCTCACACACTATCTCTCACTCACTACCTTTTCTTGTGACTACCTAATTCTCTCACACAACCTGAATCTTCCTCTCTCCACAACCACCATCTTCGCTCCCAATTAGCCCTCTCTCTCTCTCCAAATCACCATCCCGATTCCCCCCTTTTCCTGCCAATCTACCGGATTTTACAAAAGTCCATTTATACTCGGGTTTTTTTTATCTTTCTAGAGGTTTAGGTGTGTGATAGAAAAAGTTCTGTCAAAATTTAGGTATACTTTTCCAGCAGGTTTCATTGAAACGACTTTTTATTTGTGTGTAGGTGTGTCAAGACGGAAATGAAAAAAACATCGAGATCTCCTGTGCACCAGTCACAAAATGATGGACCTCGCTAGTGGTTCAACGTCAGCGAGATAAGCTTCCACAGATTTTCGGAGACTTTCATGAACGGGTAAATCTTCAAAGACTCACCAGGTTTAGGCAGACTTTAATTTATCAACCGTTTGGCTTTCATAAAGGCCTTGGAAATCTTTCCCAAGTTCAAAATGACTGCGCTTGCGAAGAAAAAAACTTTTCTCTGGCCACACTGTCAAGCGCCGCCAAAGAGGAGGATGGCAGGTGCTAGAGTTGCTTGAAAAGTCCTCAAGTCACTTTCCGTATGTGATAACAACGGCGGGAGCGCTTGCGTCTTTCAATAACGACTTGATCAGTCATTACAATAGAATTCTATTTTTTTCTGATGAAAAACCCTTTATCAATAAGCAGAAACACCACGTGGTAACATCGGCAAGGACGTCTATGATGTCCACTATGTGTCCAAAACCAAGCACCCAGCATTCATGAAAATGCTTATAATGGCGATAAGATAGCCTCCAGCGTGGTAAACTGCCTGTTACAGGGAAACCGCAGTCGATTTTACGGACATATTGGCCACAGATGTCCTGCCCTAGGTGATAAGAATCATGAAGAATGTGGACTGTCGTTTCAGCACGACGCTGCCCAAAACCACAAGGCCAATTGTTGTTCAGGAAAAACATGAGAACTTCTGCTGCCTTCCTAGCTCTACCTTGATTCCTTTGACTACAACGCGTGAGCGCATGTCAAGGGCAAGACCAGCCAGGTCAAGCACAGCAACGGCTATGGGCTGATGGCCTCTACAAACTGCATGTGGCCCTGTATGTAGAAGGACTTTGTCTGCAACGTGATTCGGACCTTTAGTTCTTGCTTGCTGCACATGCTCGCCGCTGAGGGCAGCCAAATTGATTAATATTACAATGTAAACACATATTTAAAGATGTGTCTACCTCAATCAAAACTGACTCCTTTATAGTGTGAGTCGTAACGTGAGTAAAAGGACTTTTGGAATACTTGTCACCTCATTCTCTCCCTGCCCACATCACCATATGCCTCTCTCATTACTTCCCTTCCTCCTTTCTTCTTCCCTTCCTCTTGCTAGTCCCAACCCTCTCTCCCCCTTCTCACTTCCTCAACTCCTCTCACTATTTTACCCATATTACTCACTCACCCCTCCCACTTACTCTCTCTCTCACTTTCTCCCCATTAATTCCTTCCCCACTCACACCTTCTAAGTCTCTTACTTTCTCCCCATCAATTCTTTTCCCACTCACACCCTCCATGTCTCTTAATCTCTCCGACCCGCACTCGATACTCTTTTCTCCCTTCCCGTAATCCCTTCCTTCTTGATCTCCCTCCCTTTCTCGCTCTCCCTCCCGTTCTTCCTCCATTTTACTAACACGTTGAGGCACATCCCTCTCCTCTTCTCTCAGCCTCCTTCAACTCTCCTCTCTCTCTCTTTCTGTAATTCCCACTCTGTCTCTGACACTGAATCTCTTTTTGTCACTCTCGCCAAAACTATATCTCCCTGCCCCCCAACCTCTCTCTTTTCCTTTATGTCTATCTATCTCTTTTTTAGTCTCTCACTTAGACTCTCTATAAGTCTCTGTCTCTCTCTTTCCCTCCTGGTCTTTGTATCTTATATCTCTCTAAGTCTCTTAATCTCTGTCAATCTTTCTGTTTGTAGGTCTCTCTCTGTCTTATTCCTTGGTTCTTTCTCTTTTAGTCTCTAGGTCCCTACCTCTAGGCTGTAATTCTCTCTTTCTCGATTCCTTTTCTGTTTATCTACTCTATTCCTCTTTTAAGGGAGAAGGATCTTGGTGTAAAATTTCACAGCTAACTTAGATCAAGTAAATAATTCATAGAGGCAGTCAAAAAGGCAAACATGATACATGGTCTTATAGGTTGTACATGACAAAACAAGTCTAAAGGTGCATTATAACACTTTATAATGCAGTTGTGAGGGCACATTTGGAATATTGCTTGTAGTTTTGGTCATCACATTTTGAGTGCGACACCTGAAGATAAGTGAGAGTCCAGCGTCAAATGACCAATATAATTCTTCACTTGAAAACACAGAACCACGAGGACAGCCTTACATATCTAAATCAATTCTCTCTTAGAGAAAGATGAATACGTGGGGACATCAGAGAATTATTTAAAATCGTTCATAATTTAAAATATAAACAAATCAAAGTTTATAAAATTTATAACAAGTGAATCAACGTGTGATCACAACTTTATGCTGGAGGGAAGTCACTTTCGAGCCGAGGAAATTTTCTTTATCACTAAAACTATAAGGATCTGGAATAATCTACCAAATGCTGTGGTTAATGCAGCTAGTATAGGTTGCTGTAAAGACAGACTTCATAAATGGATGATAACAAATCCTAACTCAGACTTATTTTACAGTAGATAATAAAAATCGCGCTGGAAAATAATAACTAATAAACTTGCAATCTGTTTTTGTAGAAGATTTCCTGCCATGGGCTTTACGTTGCCTTTTTTTCTCAATCCACTATTACACAGACCTTTCTAATTCATAATCATTCTAGTAGCCTAGTAATAATCCAAAGATCTGATGCTATCAGCCTTTTGATGTAATCTCCATGTAGTCTCTGACTCTACTCTCTAGTCACTCTCTCTTTAGTCTCTTTAATCTCTTTTCACTCTTATCCTTTTCTTTACTCTCCTTTCTCTCTTATCCTTCTCTACTCTCTTTTACTTTCTCTTGACTTTTCTCTACTCTCTACTTTCTTCTCTTTCCTCTTTCTTCTCCACTCTCTTGTTGGGCGCCTCCTTGTCGTGGGGAGAGAACTTGCGTATACCAAAGAGTTTCTGAGCTATGTCATCGAGGGCACATTCGCGGTGCCCCTAGTAGGGTTAGTCTTGTTGAACTGATCAGAAGAAAGGTTGCAGACAAAGAGCATCCGTCTTCTACCTCTCTTTCATCTGTTAGGCTAGGCCTTTTCTCACCTTCTTTAAAAAAACCAAACAACTATGACTATTCGTTTAACTCTACCCTTTAACCTTCTTTCTTGTACATAAAGATAATATGGGTACCTCTTGTGTTAGATGGTAGGCCTTGGAACCTGTAAGAACAACGTTAATCGACACTCACTAGTTCTGAAATACTGGAAGTAGAGCTGACCCAGACTCTCTTGTTGTGGTGGTATATCCATTAAACGCTACACCGAGATCTTGGCTGCCCTGAAGTAAACTCGTAGGAGTTTAGTACGACGCATGTTCCACAGTTCATATAGTGCAAAATCGATCGTCCCTTTTGGTGGCCATGACTACTGCTTTGTTCGGAGGCACGACACGCCGGGCTTGGAGGACTCGATAGACGAACGGCATCAATGGAGCGTGCCTTCTGAAATATCAGAAACGTCTCCCATTAGTAGGCGATAGCGACTCACACGGGGAAAACTCACCAACCCCGCTTTTTTTACTTATTGATTGGTCACAAATTTAGTGCAACAAAGTGTTCAACATGACGAGTAAGAAAGGTCCGCTGGTTTAAAATACATCTGTACAATATGCCAAAAGGATAAGTGGTGCGTGGACAGCCTCCGGACAATTCGCTCCTAGATATTCGATCCCGAACAATTCGGTCCTAGACAATTTGGTCCTGGACAATTCAGTACTAGGACAATTTGCTCCTTGTTTGCTCATTAAAGGAAAAAGACTACAAAATAATAACTTCGCAACGCAAATATTAATTTACTTTGGCACATATATATATATATATATATATATATATATATATATATATATATATATTATGCAGATTAGATTATATTTATTAAGCTTAAAATTTTTTAAAACATGTAGATTATTAGATTATATTTATCAATCTTCAAATTTGTTAAAACATGGAGTTTAGATTAATTTTGTAGGCTCCAAATTTGGTAAAAGCCTGTAGATTAGATCAAAACATTAAATTTTGGGAAACACCAGAAAAAAATTTGCAGTTTTGGGAGGAATCATAGCGTTGCAACAGAGTAATTATGTGCTTGTTTAGGTCTCTATACTTCTTCTTTTGTAGAATTTGTTCTCCTTGAAGGAATTTTGTACTTTGCAGTTCAAAAGTTCTTCTTCACGTTTTAATCAGATTCCAGATATCAGGATGATATGCCTTTAGAGCGTGATTTAAAGTTCCATGTTAGGCTTCCAGACTATTAATTGTGCGTGGCATTCTAATTATACAGCGTTCATAAATATTTAAAGATGCGATGAAGAATGCTAGTTCTATTTGTCGTCTTCTTTGACCCCTTCCCCTGACTGGGCTTATATAATTATTTTCAAAATATAACAGCTATGATTGCGGAATATTGCCGTCATCGATTAATTCTTCAAATCCGTCAATTACGTAGACAATTAGATCGGCATTAGGGAATGTATCCAAAAAACTGTTGCGAGATGCTTTTTCAAAATCCATAAGGATGCTTTCAGGTCGTTGACTTTGCACTAAATCATTTCCCTTTGCAAAAAATCTATCATAGGTTCCTTTGGCTTTTGTCGGAAAGCAGCGTATGTAATCTCGGCGCGTTAAAATTGTCAACCTGGAGGGGAAGAAGGTAGAGTTGATAAAACACTGCGGGACAAGACTTGAAGGTACCAGCTGCTACCCATGTTTTAATTTGACTCATATGTTCCAAGCCTTCCTCAGTTGCAAAGATGATGAATCTTTTTGGATCGCCAATGCCACTATCATATTGCATAAATTTAATGCCGTTATCAAAATTAGAAAATTCCGGGAAAATTGAAAAACCGATATTTGATCCTGGAGAAGCTGGAAGGCTTGCTTACGCATGTCTCCATCGTCGAATAATACGATTAAGATGCGACATTTTTGGCACTTCAGAAAGTGCACAAGTATTTAACGGCCAATTTCATTAGCAATTATTGAACAGGGAAGACTATGACTTCAAATGCATGTTTCTTGAATATTATTAACACTGACCATAGCACTAACTTTGGCTGCTGTCGCACTATGATCATGCTCCCCGATATGCTTTGATATTGTATAGTTAGAGTTAGAATGAAGCCTTGCTCTGCAAGCTCTATTTTCACATATCTAAAATATTTTTAAATTGTCTTTATTTGTTTTATTTTTGTGATAAACATTAGTTTATCTTTCTATCTTCAAGATTTTACACTTTCAGCCATTGATTCGGGTAACCACAATCATAACTTTTAAGACTTGTATGTAGATTAATTTCGAATGACGGGAAAAGGTTATATTTTGCAAATGTTTAAGGTTGCCGAATAGGATTAAGGGCCTGTTTTTAAGAATAAAGGGAGAGTAAAACTACTTTACACTTCTTCTACTACTACTAATATATATATATATATATATATATATATATATATATATATATATATATATATATATATATATTATATTATATATATTTATATATATATATATATATATATATATATATAATATAACAACAATATAGGAATCGTTTTGATTTCAATTTAACCCATTTATGCCCGAAAAATTGAAGTCCATCGTTGAGTATCGACTGTATATATGTTGAAATAAATGCACAGAACAGCCCTAAAACCTATTTTATATGGTTTTCCTATGTTTTGCTAACATGTTTAGTAAAAAATTATTGTTGCAAAAAGGCAACGAGTGGCATATAGCACGATTTGTTGCAAAGAATGCAACGTCAGGAAGAATAGATTCAGGAATTTACAGACATATTTCTAATAAAAACGTTAGTGAAACCTCTCTATATTTTCATTAAGGGGCGTTTACACCAGGCATGGTGGACACGATGCTATTGGAAGCGAGAGAGCGATTGAGAATTTGTAGCACAGTGTAGATACAAAGAGTGTTGCTTTATAGATTTTATGTAGCTCTGCTCTATACTTTTTTGCATCTATACTAGTTTAGAAATTCTCAATCTTACAATCGGTTCGTCCAGACTAGCTGGACTTATATATTTTGTTATAAATTTCCTTAGAGATCGGTTCTTTTGTATTCAGTTGTATGTACTTCAAAATCATTTGTGTGTGTAATCTTATTAAAGTATTTCCCCAAGGGCCATCAGGTTAAAAATAGTTTGCGACGCCTCCCTCCGCGGTTTCAGCATAAAATTTGGTCTACCATTTTTTGGGGCCTGCCTCTAACTTTCCACCACTTTCAAATATATAATTGCCTGCGTATCTAGCCGCCCTGACCTCCCTTATCCTATATCCCAGAGCTCATATTTATTCAGATAACATAGCAGTCCTTTATATTATTAGGCAAGGTAAACTTCCCAAAGATATACTACTGTTATTATCTTATGCTTCTCTTCTTGTACTTTCTAATACCTTTCACTATTCCTCTATTAATTTTTCATATATTAAAACTAGCAAAAGTCTGCTGATTGTGTTGCCTGGACGGTCCTCATACCGAACACTATTTAGCCCTCTTCCTCTTTGGTCTTTTTGTGATTCAAAATTATTTTTGCTATCTTTCCAAAACATATCTTCAATAACAGTTAAATATATATAACTTTTAAAATATTTTTTTTTGTAAAACCTATTTTATATTTTCAAAATAAAGAAGTACACCAGTAGGGATACTTCTCCCACTGGCACTATAAAAAGATCAAGGGATCGGACAACCCTATCAGTCTATTCTTTGACTGCCGGTGCACGTTTAAACTTTTTTCGCTCCTCGGATAATCATGACGCTCTTCCACTCCCATGCTGCTTTCCGTGCAGTGAAAAAGAGACAATTCTTCTAAGACAGTGTCTTCTCCTTCCCTTATATCGTTAATTTTGTGAACCCGTTAGGGTAACCTAATCGCTGTACGGCTATGTCGAAGAAGCAACTTAGAATGACACCCAAGAAACTGGCACACAAACACCATCTTCCGGAGGACTTTGATCATGCTATTGAGTGTGGAGAAACACCCATATCAACCTTGGTACAAGGTCTTACGAGGTCAGTTAAAAGCAGCTAGAACCATACTCCCAAAAGGTCCACCAGACTTTCGCTGCATCACCTTATGTATCCAAAGCGGCGGCAGGGGACCCAGTGTACCCCTCGCAACCTGGACCTAGTAGGTCTCAGGTCCCAGATCCAGGAAGAGGATTCCGACAACGAATCGGACGTCCTCTACAGCATACCCCCTCGCCGGTCCAGGTAGATAGAGGTAGGTCACCTTTTAGCATTTGCCAGCACAATTAACCTGATTAACCTCTCTGCTCTTATAAGGCTTTACCTAACTGACGGAAAATTTGGGATCAGTCAGGTTCAACGCAGGGAGTGTGAGGACATTGCTACACTCATCACTTTCTACAAATACCGTAGGTATTTGAAATACGAGGAGCACAACCATGTCTTCCAACGAATCATGCTTTATTTTGTCGTAATCAATTATGGCTGGGGTCTAGCACTTATGGATGCCAGTGTGAGGGCAACGCTGTATACTAATAGTACATTAAGTGAAAACGCGCTTAAGGCTAGAACTGGTTTCCCGAATTACCAGTATGTTTAGCAACACCAAAACCAGCAGAGAGGAAGAGAATCCGCCAGGGTGGCTGGCAGAGGCGGAACAGGCCGTATAGGGTGGCATCATGCTAACAGAACACGTGGTAAGGGAGCTCGCTCATAAGCGTCAAATTACAGCTAAATTAGAAGACCTTAGTGCTTTCCTCGGAAAACTTCAACTTTATCCTCAACGATGGGCACTCTTCCGCTCTTCTCTAAACATGAGATTCCAGTTTCCCTTCATGCGGACGATGCCACCGCTCATGAAGACCCGCAGCTCCAAAGTTTACACCGGTTCTCTGAGGAAGCGGCCGCGCAACTCAGAGCCTATAACATTAAAAACCCAAACTAACATTGTATGTTTCCACACTCTCAGGTTTGGCCAGGAACAGACATAATATGGATCATACTCCTACCTGTTATATCCATCTCCCCAGTTCTCAACGTGACAACCCTGAAGTCTTTCTGGCACGCGAACAAAATAATGGAAGTGGTCCTCGAGAACAGAATCACTTCTGGGAGGGCAATATGCTTCAAGACGTCCCCATCATAGATGACCCTCTATTTGAGGACGATGACTCGCAGAAGAGGTCGCTGAGGAACAACAGCAGCAGAACCACGACCAGCACTAACGACTACAGGAGGAACAACGGTATCAACGGTATCTACCATGTTCCATAACCATAAGAGATAGATATACATTAGTGTAGCACCTAAGATAATTGGCACATAACCTTTAAATGATGAAGACATGATATTCAAAAAATGGTGGCTTTGTCAAAATAGTGCTGAAGCTTTTCTTTCAATTAGAGAGAGCTGAAACATAGCACCCCACTTTCGCTGACTCTCTGCTTGTGACAAATTGCTCTCTTTAGGTGGCCGCTTTCGCCTGTTTTCATACATGTCCTGAACTGTATAGGCAAGTTTTGTGTCGCAAAAACGAAATGAGCGGTATAAATGGGTTTTAATAAAGACATTGTAATATTATTTTTTTTAAAACTATCTAAATTCTACAGTATATAACTTATTTGTGTTTTATTTCAACTTTTTAAATTTTAATTAATAATGGTACCGAATTCTCCTCGTACCGTGTTGTCCTAGTACAGAACTGTTTGGTAGAAATTTGTTTAGTACCGAATTGTTCCGTACCGAGGTATGTTATTCGAAATCTAACCTAGGCAGTATCTGCACCGATTGCATCCTGAAAAGTGTAGTGCAAGACGCAGTGGCTTATTGCAAGGAACTTGCAGGTCTTTATAGAACATCCAAGGAGAAATCTAGGCAACACGAGAGGAAATGACAGAGTCTGGTTTCGGAAGACGCGCGTCCGACTCACCACCTAGAGGAGAGGATTGCAGAGTTTTCTTCGAGATTAGAGACCCAGTAAGCTTGAGCCCTGGATGAATGTCCCACCGATGTCAGCGGGTCCGCCTACGGGTCTCTCACTCAAGAAGTTAAAAAATACTGCATCGGCAAGGCCGCGACACCGAGTAAATAGAAGGTGAAGAAGAGAAAGAAAAAAACATGCATAAAAATATACCTCCCCGAGGAGTGTCGAGGCTTCCAGCGTAGTTGGTGTCCAAAAGGGGTTCCCCAATGGCTTCACCCCAGTCATAAGGGGAACAAAGAGACCTAGAGAACTTTCGAGGGCAACATCGGTGTCAAGCTCAGATAGATTTGCAGTTCTCGAATCTGGTAGGAATGCAGCAGGAGTTGTTGGGGACTCTCAAGTCAGGGACTTGACAAGTAGGTCAAATGGGGTGCCCAAGAAAATGTAGCGCGTACCTAGCCTCTGAGGGGAGCAGACCCAACATGTTAGGCAGGGTTCAGGTTTCATAAGAAGAAAGTTGTTTTGCCCTTTTCCAACTCACTGGTGCGGTATCACCCGGAGTAAGCGGTTCCGTTCTTGTCATCTCATTATCGAAATGACATCGATCGCTTGAAAAAGTGCAAGTCAGGGCCCGAAAATTGATGCTATCGCTAACAAATAAGACATACCAGGAAATATTGCAAAAGCTCGGTTTCCTTTTGCTGAATACTCGAAGACTGCGCGGTCGTCTCATAGAGACTGGAAATTTTGAAGTACTTTACCCTTAACCAGAATTTGACTAGAAATCACGGGTGGAAGATGGAGCTGCCCAGACTTAATACACTTCCGTTGGGTAAATCCTTGAATTAAGACATCTGCCACACGTGGATTAGACTGCCAAAGGTAGTTGTCATTAGTAGCACTGTTAAAAAGTTTAAGAGCCGATTGAACATATATTTTAGAACACAATTTGATGATAGAAATTTGTGGTGCCTCTCAGTAGTGATAGTTAAATTTAGATTAGCGTAGGATACTAAGTTTTATCTTTTGAAAGATTTCTTCTTAAGCTTGTGTTATAAGGCCTTTGTGGTACTTCTTTCCCTTCTAGCTCTTGGACTGCTCTCATTTTACTCTTGTCTACTCTTCTAGGTCTTCTTTACCTTCTCCTCCCGATTGGTTCCCCTAAACTTGATTTTTCCTACTCTCTCGCCTTTCATCACACTACCTTGACCTCAGCGGTTTACCCTCCTCTATTCTCTGTTTATTCTCTTTTACTCTTTTCTCTCATCTTTTCCTTTCCATCTCTTCATAATCTCTCTACTCTCTCTCTCTTAGAATATCAGCCATTTGGATAAGTAGACAAACCAAACTTCATTTATAGTGGAACTATAACAAACCTGAAATGGAACGTTGCAGGCCATGTACCAAGATTCCAAGAATATATATAGACAAGACAAATTACCGATTGAGCACACATTAATAAGATACGAGCGAAAGAATAAACAAACACAAGATGGAAATATGATCTTAGTTTTTTTTCTAAAAATAAAAAAACAATTGCACAAGAGAGAGAGCAAAAAAGAGGACTAAGGATTTCTCCCGACAGTGGTAGGCAAGTGCCTGAAATCGTCTTTATTTATATATATATATATATATATATAAGATAAAACTGAATGGTGAAAAAGCAACATTGAAGAAGGTTTGCTGACCTTCTCACGCATTTTGATTTATGCTCGAACGACCTTCAAAACTTTAAATAATTCTTGAACTAACCATGGGAAGACCTTGGCAATTATATCATTCGAAACAGAATATAAAACAACATAATTGTTTAAAATTTCGTTAGAATTAGCCGAAGAGTTTTGATGTTCTTGGAAAACAAAATAATCTCCAGGCTAACCGTGTGAGAACCTTGGCAATTGCATTATTCAAAAGAAATTGTAAAACCTCATAAGGGTATCAAATTTCCTTAGAATCGGACGAATAGCTACAATGCTATTACAAAAAAAAGTAAAACGGGAACCGGCGACCGACTAAAAACGGTGAACATAAAGCTAAAAGAAATGAATTAAAAAATGGTTATTTTCTGTTATAAATGGACCTATAGGAAATTGATTTAGCCTAATTAATCACATTTACTAGTATCGGCAGCTTTATGGTATTAGGTAGAAACACTTTTAACTATATATTTGTTAAATTTGTATTGGATAATAGAAATGTATTAATTATCAATAACAATAATGAAAATCCACTCGGCCAATCCCCATTCTAAATAATTCATCTAGTTATAAATTTTATCAGTGTTAAATTCACCTGAGTTTAGGCTCTTCTTCGAACTATTTTAACAAAGTGACCAAAATCTTCTGATTCTTTTTAGAAACTACCTGGTAGGAATCTCTCACATTAGGTCTTATAGTAAATAATATGTTACATTCATTATTTTTCATGTAATTGTATCCATAAATATATACATTATAAATAATAGAGAAGCTAAGATCGATTTATAAAACTGACTTTGATATCTGGAAAAACTAGTCCGTTTGGTTAAAAAGATGGGCGTCCCTCCAATGACCTGTGGCATTATGTGATAAGATGATAAATGGTTATTTCATTGATGGTTTCCCATTGTTCAAATCACTTCAATTGTTTTTAAATGACTAAATGGCTAAATGAGGCTTCTGTCACTACATGGCGCCAAATCAGATGGCAGATTTGAAATTTCCTGGGTGAAGATCCCTATGTCTCAAGGTTATATGGGTCATTTTATGGCTCAAAATGGGTACAATTAAAATTTACTCCATTGGAGAAATGAACTTCACTTCTTTTGAAAAATAAATGAGGCTTCTTCTATTCCATGGCGCCATCCAGTGCAAAATCGATTGGCAGATTTCAAATCTCCAGGGTGAATAACCTTATTTATTTACCTTGAAAATTTCAAATCTGCCAATGGATATGGGTAATTTCATAGCTTTAAATGAGTACTATTTAAGTTTATTCCTTTTGAAAATTAAACTTTATTCCTCTTGAAAAAAAAGCGATGCCCAGACCTGGAGCTTTCCCACAGGTAAAAAGGGTACTTACTCATATACGATATGCATTACAGTATATAGCATGGATATAAGAACTTTTAATGAGGTAAACATAACATGAGCAAAGAGAATGATAAATCATTGGCTTACCTTTAGAAAAAGACTAATAATGTGTCCAGGGATTTATGATATTTGGTTCGAGATAATATCGTTGCCATCTGGAGTAGATTATTCCTCTTGTTTAGTATCTTGGGTAAGCTATCATTAACTTTCTCTTGTAACTATTACTTTACTGAAAAAGACGTCCTGAACGCACCTTGTTAAAAATGCGTTGATCTTGACCTTTTTGAGAGAACTGTCGCTTTTTCTTTACGCACAAGAGCATTTATCATGCGTCTCATGATATTATTAAATTTTAGTGAAAAATGTAACACCTGGTGAACATCAAAGTTTAGCCAAGCAAAATTATCATTCTCTAGAAAATTACTGAATATTTTATCTTTAAATTCATGATCATTGAAATATATAAATTAATGAAAATGACAAAGAAATCAAACATACATCAATATATTGAAGCTTCTCAGTTATTGGAATTCAGTGTTCATCCAACGTAAACTATAAAAGCAAGCATAATTTTGTAAGTTTCCTGAATAGTTTAAAAGAAGTTTAAAATTTTTCCCTTCGGGAAAGTGCTTAAACTACCATTCTATCTAAATCCAATATTTCTCTTCCTCCCAACCTTCAAAAGCGGACCTGTCTTTCTTTCGCTAGGAAGGCATGTTAAGAAAAGTTACTAACTCCTATCCACATACTTGAAATTCTAAGAGCTCCACTAAGTTTTCAAAGATGATTTTCACTATGGCTAACGTCATTTTTAAAAACTCCTTTTCAAAAACATTGGAGCTGATGCCCGTGAAGACGTGTTATTATAATTAGATAACTACCATCCTTTAAACCACGAAAGAAGGGGCAAGTTTCTATTTTTTATCTTTCACTCTTTTCATCCGCGTAATAAGGCTCAAAATTTTCTTGTCTTCCCAGATTTCGCCATCCACCAAATTCTATTACAAAAATCCCATTTAAAGCGCGATTTTCCTCAGAATAACATCTTTCGAGAGATAAAAGGGAAGCTATAAAAATCCAATATCTTTTAAATTACTAGAAAATGGATTTCTCTCACGGCCCGAGGAACCAAGATGGGCACCCCGTTTAACTTGTTAAATACTCGTTTCATCGTAATATTCTAGGTAGGAAATTAGTAATCGGAAGGAAAAAACTTTAGATTAGATTTAATAAGCTTCAAGATAATATTTTAGGTCTGTAATAAACGCTTCTTAGCCCTTCAAGGACATTGATAGTTGCCAAAATTTTATGATATACGCAAACACATAATCAGAATCAAAATAGGTTTTTGTAAATTGCATTTTAAAATTTATTAAAAAGATATTTAGATTATGAGCATTTGGATAGTATTTTTAGGGAGTTTATAAATATGCATTAAAAATAAAGTGTATAATTACAAAAATAAATAAATGGTAACACTAAGAAGACACTATTCCCTATATACATATGATAAAATTGAATACAAAGATTACTTCGAAACAAGAGGGAAAGTCCCTTCGATGACCTGCGGTGTTTTGTAATAAGATGATGAATGGTTATTGCATTGATGTTTTCCCATGGTTCAAATCACTTACAAGTGCCTTTGAATAGCTAAATGAGTGTTCTGCCACTAGATGGCGCCACCCAGACACAAATCCGATGGCCGCTTTGAAATCCCCAGGGTGAATGACTCTATGTCTCATGGTCATATGGGTCATTTCATGGCTCTAAATGAATACAAATGAACTTTGCTCCTTATGAAAAATGAACTTAACCCCTCTTGACAAAAGTCGACGCCTAGACTTGACGCTTCGGCGCAGGTAAAAACATTATTTTAAATATGAGGTATGTAACATACACATTCTACATATATATATATATATATATATATATATATATATATATATATATATATATATATATATATATATATATATGAGTCAGTATGTACGAATCAATCCCGAGTAAAGTCGTCGACAATTGTTGTGAGATAACAATTTATTCCTATATGAAAATTAATAGAACTAATCTAATGTTGTATTTTGTTTTCGTATCTTTGTATTAGAATTTTAACGTGGCATTCGAGGCAACCCGATCCTTGAGCTCTGACTTTATCAGGATGTGATCCTGGCGTTCATCAAAGACTTATGCGTTTAGATGATTCTTTATATGCAGATAACCCAGTCTTTTTAAAGTCTTAAATGATCCTGACGATGGTGTTCCTTGATGCAATACTATTAGGAAACATCTTCTTGCCTTTCAATAAACTCTATTGCAAAGCATCAATGGTTGTTCTTTTTTATTGAAAATAACCATTTCTGGAATTGAAAAAGATCCACAGGTATTTTTATTAGACAATATAACTTAATAGATTATAAATACATATCCATTTAACATATATTTGTCATCAATTTAGACTTGAGATAACATTTTAATAAACATGCAATAATTTAAGTATTAGAATAATTATTCCTCTCACGTAAATTTTAGTCTTAAAACTTTTGGCCAGGTAAGTACAATTCATCCCCGCTTCTCATAGTGCGGAAAAATTTATCGTTCTTTTAGACTTCTTGAACTAAGAAACTTAACATAACCGTGCCTAACACTCTGTAGGACCTGGTATTCGTGGCGGTAAGGTGCAGGGGACAGACAGATTGCTCAAATGGCGGCGGGTTACGCTAATAGAATCAATTCGGAAAACAATTGAAAATAACCTGAATTCCTCGAAGTGTTAGAGTGAGGTAAACGGAAAGTTTCGTGGAGAGATTGCATGCAAATTTCCTTTCCGGGTGCCCGTCTCCTTTCTTTGTTGTCAGGAAGCCTGAAGCTCTGAATGTGTTATAGATATGAGTCTGTGTGTTGAAGAGCGAAACACTTCTCCGGTAGCTCAAACCTCAGGTGCTGTTTGGCGTCCTGATGAGAGGGTTCATTTTCCTCAATCCCTACATGAATCCATGGAGCGAGGGATAGATCGAGATAATTAAACTAAAGGGTTCTCAGCCAATGATAATTAAATCAATCAATATTTAGGACACTCATATTTTGATCTTCAATCAAGATCTGGCAGCTGGAATTGATCGTGTTGTTTCCTCAGTAGGATTAACTACCGTTAAAATTCAATATGGAGTCCGCGCCGTATCAAATTTTATCAAGGCTTCGCGCTGGAGAAAAGACCCATTGTCTTAGCTAGAAGGGGGCGCGATCATTAATTTCGACCAACTTTACCTAAGTCGTTCCCAATAGAGGTAAATCTCGAAAACTGGGTCATGTTGGACACGGTAGCTATCGTTTCGTAAGGTCTACAAGGTATAGTATCAGAGAGCGCTTTCTTATCCTGAGAGACTCAAGAAGCTCTAGATCGCGCAGGACGCCACATGTTTAATTTCTTTGCCTCTCGATAAAAGATTTAGTCCACAGTCTGAACTTCCAGTAACTTCTTCTTATAAAGCCATGTGTCACATTGCTTCGATGAAGCAGTGTGGGTTTCGCTGAAATTCAAATACTTTGTCTTACATGATACAGCAAACTTATGCAGTTCTTAGGAGTTAAGGCAAATTTGGTGTTTGCCCAACTTATTACATTTGTAGGTTTGTATGGCTACCTCGATGAAAATGAAGCAACACTGCGGCAAGTGCATGAACGCTTTCACGCATTAGCGATTAAAACCAGCTCACTTGGACTTAGGAAGTTTGTTACGATTGATAGAGGTTGGCACTAAATACATTTAAAGTATTTCAATATTAAATACATGAGAAATTGTATTTATGAGTAGATACATTCTCAAATAAATTTCAAATAAATGATATATAATGACAATCGATAAGGACCATTCGTATCACAACAAAATAATATCTATTAAAATGAAATTGTATATTATAATTACTGATGTAGGATTTGATGACAATTGGTCTTAGGTACTACAAAAAAATATAAAGTTACATAGAGTGAAATTTCAGTTAGGTATTTATATCAGCTTTATATTTAAGTAATAGCAGTTGCTGAAATGTTTCGTGAGATAAAGAACTGTTTTAGGGATAAGGTCAATCCTACTAAAGATAAGAGCCGTTCCACAGGAACTGACGACGGAAGGGTGGTGTTGTATTAAAACAAAAACTTTTTTATGTTTGGATATCTATCTAAACTTTAAGGTGTTTTATTTGAATCCTGAAGGTAACTGTACGATTCTAAATCTGCCTTTGATTTTGTTTGAGTGGGTTTTGTAAATCTAAAGTAATCGTCACTGTCCGATACTTTACTGGATGATTTAGCTTCGGGTCCCTCTGCTAAATTCTCAATCATTTAAATCATACAATTTTTAACAAAGTCTTGGTGGTTTGAACTGTCCCATTAAATAATGATATCTAACCAGCGGATTTGGAAGAATGGAGGGATTGTTGATGTAATAATGGTATCTGTAACGCTGGCTTCATTTGCCAAGGTCAAATAAGATTGGTAGCGCTTTCAAAGGCCTTTAGTTAGTGCACTTAGAAGAGGTTGTCAAATTTCAGAGAACGTGACTGAAGGCTCTTTTATTTAGCCTTTTCTCACAGTGAGTAAGGTAGGGAGCAATTCTCCATAAAACAGTTTTGTTCTCCCTGTAGCCGATCAATTGCAACTGCATTAGGAGCCAAAACTAAGACATACTCCCCAAGAAATTCAATGTCCTTACTTCTGTAGACTGGGAGTTCAAGGGACGTCATGAGTTGATGTACAATAATTTGTCCTTGTGTTTTAAAAGTAATGACTGTGCATCAAACAGAGAGTTCAACCCTGTAAAGCAAGGCACCTTTAATGAGAAGTTGATAACAGTTTGGATAATTTCTGCTGATTTTGGACGACCGTTTTTGTTCCATATTTCTGAGCATTTGCCCATCGCAGCATGATTGATATCTGCAAAAGAAAATATTTTCAGTGCCTGTTTTGCATCAGTTGTGGCGACGAGACTGAGTGTGTGAGAAGCACAGCTAACCTGCTTAAGTAAGCTGAAGCTGCATGGGTCAGAAGAAAGGTCTTCTTCCTAATCTATGGCACTTCTCATTAAGAAACTATCTTCCAAATCATGCTCACCCTGATTTTCTTCACCTACCTGGATTCCATCTTCTAAATCTGTTGATACATTTGCAGCAAAGACTGCAAATTCTTTATACGGTTTAAGAATATTAGAGCGGTAATCATTAATGGTACAGGTGATTTTCTGCAGGCGAATAACGTATTCATTGATGATATACTCCATATGTTTAGCAATATTGATGTAGTTATGTTCTCCTTTGAAGGGAAAGCATGCTAATACTCCACTGTGAGTTACAAAAGAATCTTAATCAAGCTGAAAAAACTGAAATACCAGTCCAATGTTTGTCACATAAATGTTTCCTTAAATTTTACATATTAATATATTCGAGATCAATTCCACCAACAAATAGGTCTACGTTCAGGCAAGAGCTGATATCTCCCTAACTGTAAGGATCTTTTCAATTTCATATTTCCTAAAGAGCAAAGTCCTAGCATACCCAATAAACTGTAACGTCCAAAAAACTACGGTGACGAGTTGACCAAATATTTGCAGTAAGACTTAAGTAAGAGGTGCTCTCTAGTCAATTCTTAAGTAGAACTCTTGTCACTTTCTCTTCTCCTATATGTTTCGGCCTAGCCTCCGTCTTGAAATTGCGTCAACTGAAGAATTTGGACCTAAGGTAGTGGAATCGGAGATTATTGTGAGGGAAATTGATTTTCACAGTGAAATGAAAATATATGGTATGCATATAAAATTTTATATACGTATAAAATGTAGCTATATAAATATCCTATAGCTATATAGGACTGTTACATTAATTCATAAATATAATATTAGTCCTTCATATTCAGAAATAAATAGTAATATATTGACTTTCAGTATTGTTAGGAATATATACATTATCAAGCTTCATTTCCTACATGTTTGACGGGCGCGCGTGCTAGTTGGGCCAAAATGATATACAGGTATTAGTACTATAACGAAATACATTGCTATAGGAATTCATCTAATAACTACATATAATCAATCAGTAATTGTACTAATAATTTCTGAAAAATTTTATTCAATAATACCTTCAAGTAAATGATAGCACGCTTTAAAAATATATATGCGTATGTATATGGATTCTTATGAAATTATTGTAATATATTAACCTCTAATTTTGTATATGTATTCCTTTATTTAACTTCGTTATATAGCCTACGTAGTGAACCAGGATCCGACCGCTTTAAAAATTCGGTCCTTATAAGAGCTTAAACTGTATTACTAATAATATAATTGTAAACAACATTTGTAACTCCGAACTCACCTTTAATTAATCACACAAAAGCTGGTTACTCTAAGGTTGATAGGGGATGCACAACTTGTATGGTAAAATATGATATCAGCTTATCAACAACAGTGTTTGATCTTCTTAGTATTCACCGCAAAACACTACGGTAATGTCTTTACTTTAACACCGCTGCATGAAGGACTAACCCCTAATACTGTAAATTTTCTTTCAGAAACTTTTTTATTTAGCTGTCACGAAGTTATTTGCTCATTGCACCAAAGCAGGCTGCTTTCTTTGTTGATAAATTTACATGATCAAATAAGTGAAGACATTAAATTTACTTTGCCATAATTTTCGTTAAATTCAATCAGCATATACTATAAATAAAGGTGTTGCTAAAGGAAGAGTGTAGGTTAGTGCATAGTATACCTATGTTAATTCAAATTATCTTTAGCAACTAGCAATTTATGCATCCTTTAAAAATAAGAAATAGCGAAACTTGTCAATTCAATTAAGTATCATATAAATAGGTTTAATAGATTCTTACCTTCAAATGAATGCGTAGATTGGTAGTAGCATTGCTTGCCGCAGAGATTTCGCCATTGTATGATGTATATACACACTTGACATTTTTTCCTTTGGAAAATTTCACTGTAAAATTTTACCATCTAGTAAAGGATAACTATAATTACATGTTTTTCTATCTTCATGGTTTAATCTTTCAATTTTTCACTCTTTAGAAGAAGCTGAAGTTGCTATGCATCATTTTAAATAAGGCAGAGCACTCTCACTATATAACCCAACACAACTGTGACCATTTGTTAACTGAATTTTAACTGATGCAAGAAATTTTGCCTTACCGCCTCACGCAGTAAACCGTTTGTGTCATAGAAGTTACAAGAAACTAAAACATGCATTACGCGTTCTTAATAGCTATGTATATAAAGCTATTATTAGTAAAGTATTTGCCTAAAGTATTTAGATACATTTTATTTAAATACATGATTTCAAATTTATTGACAATTACAAGTTTAAATTCATAAATGTTTCTAAATTAAAAATATCTAAATATTGCCTATATCTTACGATTGAACATGATGAAGTGTGTATGGAGAGGGTCGTCTCAATGCCGTCCGTTTGATTGGGGAGGTATCCTTCTCCTTTCATACTAACCTGAGCTTGCATTTTGATTAATATTTATTTCGATCGTTACTAGATCACTAAAATAGTATGTTTTACTCAGATAAGAAAGAGATGCCAAAATATATCAAATTTTATTATCCATGCCTACAGTAAAAATTGTAATTATATCATTAATGATCTAAACTAATTTGTCACATAAATCATCTAATATATCTTTATACAAACGAGGTATGCTGACCAAAATCTCGCATGCTATCATTTATTCTGATTTCTGACGTTACGAACTTAAAAACTTTTAAAAATTCCCGAAATAACCGTGGAACGTTCTTGTCAATTCTTTTATCTAAAGAGAATGTGAAATCACACAAGGGTTTTGAATTTCGTTAGAATCGGCCGAATAGTTATGATGTTATTGAAAAAGAAATTCTAGGGCTAACATTGGGAGGACCTATGGTAATTATATTATTCGAAAGAGGAGGTAATACAATATATGAGTTTTGAATTTCCTTAGAATTAGCATAATAGTTATGATTTTATTGGCCAAACAAAATAATTCCGGGGCTAACCTTGGGATGACTTTGCAAATTATATCATTCGAAAGAAAATGCTAAACAACATAAGGGTTTCAAATTTCGTTAGAATCGGCCGAATGTGATATCATGTTATAGCCAAAAGAATATAATTAAGGGCCAAACTTTGGAAGACCTTAACAATTATATCATTGAAAAGAGAATGAAAAATCATAAGGTTGCAAATTTCGTTAGAATCGGCCGAATAGTTATGACGTTATTGACAAAACAAAATTATTCCAGTGCTGCTCTTGGGAGGACCTCGGCAATTATATCATTTGAAAGCGAATGTATAACATTATAAGCTTTTCAAATATCATTGGAAGCGGTCGAATAGTTATGTCGCTATGGCTAAAACAAAAAAATTCCCGTGCTAACCTTGGGGGAGACTTTGGCAATTATATAATTCGACAGAAAAAGAAATAATATAAGGGTTTCAAATTTCGTTAGAATCGAATAAATAGTTACAATGTCATTACCTAAACAATAAAAGCAGAACGGAAATCGACCGACATAGTGATATGTAGAGTGTCCCCCGACTATACTGGCTCGCGAGTAAAAATAATATTAATTTATTAAAAAATACATTAATTTGGCTAAAACTGAATGCAATCATCATTGTTACTTAAGTTTTAATCAAACATTTTATTTTTATGAGGCGGAAGCTTCCTCTCTTCATTCCTCTTCGGACACGATCATATTCCGTATTACATGGCATTCACTCGCTCCAATCATAATTTCAACAATATATATATATATATATATATATATATATATATATATATATATATATATATATATATATATATATATATATATATATATTAAGTAAGAAGGATAAAACCAAGAAGGTGGGTCCCATCTTTATTCTCTACGTTTTAGATTTTGTCTAAACAAATCTAAAGTAGATCTATACTAAACTACAAGTACAATATAATTAAATTTAAAACAAACGGCGGTAAAATAATAAAATGAACGTTATGTTAATAAAAAAACTACTGAGGTAAGAACATTAGAAAATATTTGAAACGAAAGTCTATTAATCAAATGCAAACAAAATAAACGTAACGGTAGAAAACATAAGAAATGATATGGGGGTGAAAATTAGAGTTAAAAAAATATAATATATATAGTAAAACTAAATAAAGAAACAACATGACCGTACATGGTCGGGTTACAATGATAAGTGAAAACAAGCAGGACATTTAAGGTTAAATACAGCTTGGTTGGTTGTTAGGATATGAATAAAGGAAAGGATGACACTTAATTATTTAAATTCGTGTGGTTGTATTTAATACACAGAAATTCTTTAATTCTGAAAGTGTATGATGTATATGTAGCAAATTTTAATACTGAAAAAACATTTAAGGATACGTCTGTTTGACAATCTATTGCACGTTGCTCAATGTTTAAACAGTTCTATAGCTTATAACTATCTCAAAACAGTATCGTGCCTGAAGAGAGTGCACCATGCTTCCTATATAGGTCTTCTGCTTACAGCTAGAGCAAGTAAATTTTTATGTTAAATTTATTTACATTTCCTATTTGTTTTATAGTTCCCTGAAGATGGGTTGAGAAATAGTCCGAAATATAGAGCATAAAGATGCCAAACGCATTTTTGGTCTTGCCTTTCTTACTTATTAATAAAGTGAAACTTTGTAGAAAAAATCATGTCGAATACATATTATGACCTTATGGACAAGAAAGTCTACATGTTTACCGTCGCTACGAGAATTCACAATGGAAGTTAAAGAAGGTCTGTCTTGATTTGGAATTTCTTGAAATCTGAGGCCATGATCGTGTTTTTTCAAATGTTCTAGGTATCAAACAATAGGGGAAATCTTTTATATTCGAGTGATTTTTCTCTTTTCTAATTTTATAAGCACCTTAATAATGAGATTAACTTTAAATTTCGCTCTCAGAATAAGCTTGTGGGCCTTGTTAATTACTATTTTAAACTTCTGCGCTGACCACTATCAAGTTTGGACTACCTATGTTTTTCCTCAATATTTTTCCTCTATATATCAATCACCCTGTGCCCAAAGAGTTTCGTTAGTCCATTACCGCAAACTCAGAACACTACACGATTTGAACTGTGTAGTTAATCTTCGTGATGCTATACTCTCGAAAAGTAAAAAGTTTCTTCTCTCTTTCGGATTCCAATTTAAGTTACCAAACTTCAGGCTTGACTACTTTGACTATTATTTTTATCTTATAAAGTTATTCACGATATCCAACATTTTCTCATTTTAAGTTGGTTTACTGACATTAAAACTAATATTTCAGATGTCGCCTATGAGTTTTTTCCTAAAATTAAGCGTATGAAATTTTCGTCTCTCCTATTTTTCAAAACAGGATTTAACTCTTCTTCGAAACTTTCGTTTGAATAAAGAAATTATCGTCGCCCGTCCAGATAAGGGTAATGGAATGGTGATTTTGAGTAAGGCTGATTACATTTTAAAAATGTCCCAAACTTTGTCAGATACATAAAATTTACTGAAATTAATGAACAACATTTGACTATTATTCACCGTTTAGAGAACAAAATTAATCGTTTTCTAATCCTTAAAATCTTCGTGTGTTCTAAGTGATTCTGTCTACAGTTCTTTATTTGTTTCATCAATATACCTTGGTCTACTCTATGGGCTACCTAAGATACATAAAACAGGATAACCTCTTCGTCCCACTCATGTTTCAGCCACTCTTCCTTTATATAAATTTGCTAAGTTTTTAGTTCGAATATTAACCCCTTTACTTCCAATTTATATATCGTTAATAATAGCCTTGATTTAGCTATTGAAATTACGAATTTTAGTCTTCATATCCTGTCTTATTCTAAAGCGATACGACTGGTATGGATGATTACGCCAATTAACGGCTGATAACATCGTACTTTCCGACTAGAGGAGGTACGAAGCTCGGAACTTCGTCTGAGATCACTGGTGACGAAGATTGCGCCAGTTTACTGCTAACAACGTCGTCTGTTACGACTGGAGGAGGTAAAATGCTCGACGGAGTAGGCGACTACCAGTCGCTTGAAGATATAAATCGGTTATGTCGAATTACACGGGATAGAAGAAACTAATGTGACAACTTCAAGGTGGTGGATTTATGTCTAAAAGTCTCTTCTCTCTCACAATTTTTATATGCTCTTATCAAACATAGTGAAGGGGGGTATTATAATTGTGCAGTTATATTTGATCTAGTTACTAAGTTTTCTAGATTTTCACAATTGAGCTAATTATTATATATAGCATTGTAAGCCGTGGGATAGTTATTACAATAACCATCCAGTTAACTTTTTCCTAGGGTTAATGAAGCAGAAATTTCTTACAACTTAGCCAATGTTAATACATTTTTCCTTAACATAATGTTCATTTTAGTATTTTACCGGAGTTTGTGTGAATTTTTACTTATATTATACTTGTACAGTAGTAAAGCTGTAACTGTTTTATAGGTCCTGAAGATTGGTTTAGAAATATCCCGAAACATAGAGAATAAAGATGGGACTCGCCTTCTCCGTTTTGTCGTTCTTACCTAATATTAAACTCAAGCTTTGTAGAAGAAATCATAACGAATATATATATATATATATATATATATATATATATATATATATATATATATATATATATAAATAAGAAACACTGTTTTAGAGCATAAAGTTCAATATTAGGAGACTAGTTTGGATATGTAGCTTCCCATATCATCTTCAGCCGTTAAATTAGAGAAATCGACAAAGAAAAACTGCAATACGGGTATTAATAATAATAGGCATCTGGCTTTAATCTAGAGGCGTTAGCCTGCTTTAGGTGCTTTACAATATCCTTTCGGTGCTATGTTTTAGCTCTCTTCAATTGAAAGAAAAACTTCAGCTCCATTTTGACAAGGACATTTTTTTTTCGAATATCATGACTTTATCATTTAAAAAGATAAGTACCAATGATCTTATGTGCTACCCTAATGAAGACTATCTATGTGTATCAGTAATGGTTTAGGAACATTGTAGATGATTGTATTAATAATTTTATCAATAATAAAGTTCATTTTATGGGAGTTAAAGTTTAAATAAAATGGATGTTGCATTAATACAACAACTAGCAATATATGGAAGCACAGTTGTTGCATTTATGCAACGATGGGAATTATATGTACGAATATATGTTTTGTCGGGAAAAATACGCCCATAGGGAAATACATTTTAATTCCATTGTTGGCAGCACTTTTAACCAGGTTGGAAACATGAGGCACGTTACGGAGTGTACCTGTACTAAGATACCCAACTTAAGTTTTCCAAAGCATCGATGCAAGGTGAGTAGTGCCCATCCTTTCTGCAGATAGCTTCTCAGTCCTTATTGGTGCCCTTGGATTAATTTTGTTGTTGATCCCCTTGTTCTTCCTGTTTTAGTTGGTTTTGGTCCTGCTAATGTTGTTCCTCTGCAACCACTTCCGCCGGGTCATCATCGTCAAACGGATGGTCTTGTTAATGCGGATGTCTATAAGAATATCGGAGTCCCAGAAGTGGTCTGGCTCTGTAGGAACCGGAGAACCACTTTCCCTACGGAGTTCGCGGGCCGGCATCACTTTAGGTTTGTCTACATTGAGAACCGTGAAGAAGGACATTACAGAGAGGTTTATGATTTCTATCATTGCCGTTCGGGGCCAAACTAGCGAGCGTGGAAACACATGATGTTGTTCTGGGTTTTCAATGTTGAAGGCCCCGATTTTCGCAGCCGCTTCCTTGAAGAACCGCTGTAAATTTTAAAGCTTCAGCGCCTTACAAGCCACGGTATCGTCAACCCAAAGAGGAACTTAAAGGTCGTGTTCTAGGGTGGAGATCATAGGTTTAGGCAGAGAGAAGAGTGGCGGAGTGCCCCTTGTTGGAGGAAAAAGTTGAAGTTTACCGAAGGAAGCACTACGGTCTTTTAATTCTGCTCTATTTGACGCTTATGAGCGAGCTCCCTTAGCACGCGATCTGCTAGCAGGATCCCCCCTACCTCCTACATCCTGTTTCGACTCTGCAAGCCTGCTGGTACTGTTGTTACTGCCCTTACTGGTAATTCTGGAAACCAGTTTTATCCTTAAGCTTGTTTTCGCTTAAGGCAAGATTATTACCCAGCGTTACCCTCTCCCTGGCAGCCACCAGCGGTGGACCCCAGGCGTAAGTTAGTATGACAAATAAAGACGGGTTCGTTCGAAAAGATGGTCTTGCTCCTCGTCCTTTAAATACCTACGATATTTGTAGAGAAAGACGAGTCTGCCAATGTCCTCAAAGTCCCTGTGTTTGAACTTGATGGATCACAAATTTTCCGTCAGTTGAGCAACAACTTTTTCAGAGCGGGTAGGTGAATAGAGTTGATTAGGCTGGCAAATGTTAAGAGGTGAGCTACCTCTATCTGCATGAACCGGTGAGGGGAGTCTACTGAGGAGAGTATCCGATTCTTGGTCAGAGTCCGCTTCCTGGTTCTGGAACTCGGGTGTTTCTGGGACATGCGACCTATAGCCCCAGGTTGTGAAGGGCCCACCGGGTCCCTTACCCTCGCTATTGGAGACACGGGGTGATGCAGCGAAGGCCAGGCGGACTTTTTGGGAGTATGGTCCTGGCTGCTTTTCACTGTCCTCATGAGACGTTGTACAAACGTTCTTATGGGTGCTTATCCAATCTTTTTAGCCTGTTCGAACTCCTCCTGAATATGGTGTTCATGTGCCTGTTTCTTGAGTGTCATGATAAGTTGCCTTAAAGAATAGCCGGACCGAGATTGGGTTACCCTCATGCGTTCCCAAAATTAAGGATTTAACGAAAGGAAAAGAAATTGTCGTAAAAGAATAGTAATTTTTTCATTGCACGGGAAGCAGTATGGGAGTGGACCACTCGCCTGATGATCAAGGAAGCTAAAAAATTTTGAACGTGAACCGGTGGTCAAAGAACAGAATGCTAGGATTTCCCGCTCTCTCGGTTCTGTTATAATCACAGTGGGGGAGTATCCCCACTGTGATACTTCTTTATTTTTAAAATATAAAAGAGGTTTAATAAAGTTTTAATTTAAAATGTTATATAAATTTAACTTTTTTTGAAGAAATATTTTGGTGAAATGACAAAAATAATTTGGACCGTCTCCCGGCGGTCACAGAACAGACTGATAGGGTTTCCCTCTCCTTGGGTCCTTTGATAGTCACAAAAAACCTTGGAGGAAGATGGTTGAATAGGTTTCTGTCCAAGGACCATTAGGGAACCCCAGTCAGCATGAGTTTTGCTAGTTTTAATATGTGAAAAATTAATGGAAGAATAGTGAAAGGTTTTAGAAAGTTCATTAAGAGAAGTAGATGATAATAACAGTAGGATCTCTTGTGAAAGTTTACCTCGCCTAATATTATAAAAAACTGCCATGTTTCTGGATAAATATGAACCCTGGAATAAAAGATAAAAAAGACAATGGTGGCCAGATAGTATAGCAAATATATATTTGAAAGTGGCGGAAATTTGGAGGCAGGCAAAAAAAGGTTGGAAAGACCTAATTTTATGCCGATGCCCCTGAGGGAGGCGTCGCAAAATGTTTTAAACCTATTGGCCCGCCCAAACTTCCAAGAGATCTTACGATTATGGATAAATCGTTTAATAAGATAACCCAAAGGGTTTTAAAGTTAACACAACTGAACCCAAAAGAACCGATGTCTAAGGAAATTTATAACATAATTAAGAAGTTTAGCTAGTCTGGACCAACCGATTGGAAGATTCCAATATTATCGTGTCGCATATGCCTAGTGTAAACGCCCCTTAATGGAAATATAGAGAGGTTTCCCAAACGTTTTTATAAGAAATATTTATCTAAACTCCTGAACTACCCTTCCTGATATTGCATTTTCTGCAACAAATCGTGTTATATGATGTTACTCCTTGCGTTTTTGAAAGAATGATATTTTTAATATACATAACATGTTATCAAAACATAGGATTACCATATAAAATAGGTTTTATGGCTGTTCTGTGAGTATATTTCAACATATATAATAACGATGAACTCCATTCTTTTCTGGCATAAATGTGTTAATTAATGAGGATTTAATAATTTTTCTTTTATTAAAATTGTTACAATGGTAAATTATCTGGGCACTATCGCAATCTATTGAATGATTTTCGTTTTACACATTGTTAAAAATACTAGAAGCATTACTCGTTCTAACAATGACCCCCTATGTTCATATATACGTTTATTTAATGACCTTCTGGTCTCTCCTACATAGAAGGAGGGGCAATTTGGAGCCTTACACAGAATTAAATAGACCCCTGAATCCTCATTTTGCGATTCTGGCTTAGTGGAACGGAAAGATTTCGTGAGAGTTAAAGGATATTTGAAGGTGGTCAAATTGGAAAATACAACCGAGTTTAGTCCTTTAAGCAAGGGGAAATATGGTAAAGATAAGCAATTCTTTTTACAGATAAGTTTTTTTGTTGAGGAGGTTAGAATATTGAGCTAGATTTAGATTCGCTTTGATCTTTAAAATAGAGTGGATATTTTAACATAAACATACATCTTATGAAGGTGATCTTATCTTGTAAAATACAGGAGTCACAAATTCGAAAGGCTCTTAAATATCTAGATATTACGATTACTTTTTTCATTTTAAGATCATGACATGAAAAAAGGCGTATATAGGAATTAGAATTAGTAGGTTTACGGTATACAGATAAAGACAATTCATCATTCATTCTTAAAACTTTTAAAGCAATAAGAGGTAAGTAATTGTCATTTTCTCAATCCACCTTGAATTTTATACTGGGATGAAGATTGTTAAGCTTTGTGAGAAAATTATCAAAGGAATCTATTTGGTTCAATGGCCATGTCAAAATCACATCATCTACCTACCTATACCAAACAAAATTTTTAGTGGGTTTAATAGTTATGAGTAGGGAAGTTTCAGTGTTCCATGAACAAATTACAAAGAATAGGAGATAACAGGTTGCCAATACTAAGGTCATATTTTTGTCGGAAAGATCCTATGTCGCCGTTGAATACATCCGTAACACACAGTTTAAGTAGTTTGGCAATTTTAGATTGAATAATATATATATATATATATATATATATATATATATATATATATATATATATATATATATATATATTTATATATACTAGCCAACCGACCAACCGAATAAATTTTGTCACTAATTTTATATGTTTAGTTAGTTGATTTCTCAACTCCCACGTTAAAGGTCAGTCCATTTGTTTATTCTGATTTATTTTCGGGTTTTTTGTCTTTTTTTTGGTGGGTGTTTTTACAATTCAATATAATGTTATTTTTTGTTTACTTCAGTAACTTTTAATACGTGATAATCAAGTCAGTTTGTTATAATTTAAATTTCTATTTTTTTTTAAATACCACTGGCTAATATTATTTAATTCTATATATTATTAGTGTTTTCACTTTAATTTTAATTTTTGTCAATTTTATTATTTTAACTTGCCGCCGCCTAAGTGGCGTTGGCACCAAAGGACACCACCCTAACTTACTTCATCAAACCTTGTCAACAAGATCTTTTGGCACGGACATCATTGTATCCACAGTTGCCCTCAGAACACAGGGGAAGAACAAAACGGAATGCGGCGATTGCAAGGGGCGAACAATTTGGTCAAATATTCGAAAACGTTTTATTTTTTTATTATTTTTTTGTTCATTGGTCGATCTGGTAAATGGAGTTATATATCAATATATATATATATATATATATATATATATATATATATATATATATATATATATATATATATATATATATATCTGACTTTGGGCAGTATATTTTCATTATAGCATGTTTTATTAAAAGCGGTCGCTAGTCTAGAATTATTAATTCTTTTTTCAATCTTCTAAGATGAACTGAAGTTAATCGGAGACTGAAGTTTTTTATTTTGACAAAGGTAGTAGTAAATTAATGTAAACTTGGCACTTTCTTTAATTTAACTGAGGCGTTTCGTTACATCGAGTATCATCTTCAGAGTTGTAATGGGGAATTATTACAAAGTTTTCATTTGAAATATGTTACAAAATGTAATAGCTAAATTACCAACGAAGCTATGCACGTGTTAAAAGGTTAAATCCGGTGATAAAAGGTCGGAGAAATAGGTAGCCAGAGATAGGGAGGGGATTAAGTTGCTTGCCACAGGGGATATAGTGGCTAGGGACAACTCTGAGTACACTTGTCCCTCTGTTTACTTTCCTTGTGCTGGGCAGGATTTCATTGGAGTTAGACTGTATGTTCAAATTCGGTTGTTTCTCTTGGATATATATAGCTTCAAGGAGAGAAGTGGGCGCCTGTTGGGAGCATTGTCTAAAATTCCGGTGTTTTCTCTAATCATTTTTCGGTTAAAGCATGTTCCGTGTACTTGCTGTGTATGTTCTTTAGGTGCACCGTTGTTCCGATGATATCACATTCTTCTTGAGAGAGTGGTTTCGATCATGCCGATATACGAGTTAGGTAGTATCCCACAGCCTCCTAGTTTACATGTGTACTTGTATATCAGATGTTTTCTTTGTTTCCTTTGTAGCGGGGGTTTGGGGTTATTTTTCATGAAGATGGTTGAAGCACCTCTATTTTGATAATAGATGATTAGTGCGATCTTTTTCTCGCCATTTATGGGTTTTATTCCTCGGTCTATAATGTCCTTTATGGCTATTCAATCTGATTGGTGTTCTGTACTCATAGTATTCTTGTAAAACAGTTTTATAATATCCTCATTATCCGTATTCCTGTTCTTCTGGGGTTCTGAGAGGTACCATCTGTCCATTTTAATTCTTGTAGCTGTTTGCATTACTTTATTGGAGAATCCGTTATTTACGAGTACCTGAGTGGCTCTCTCGAGTTTGACGTGTGTGTCCTTGCATGTGGTTTAGTGGGTAAAAGCACCATTGATGTAGGACGATATCACGCTTGTTCGGTAACGCTTAAGATATTCGCTGTCCCCATTCATGCAAAATCCCGGGATCGTGGGTTTAACATAAACTTCTGTTGTTATTGTTTCATTGATATTGGTGGTGAGGATATCTAAGAATGGTGATTGGTTGTTATGGCTTTCTTCGATGGTGTAGTTGAAGAAAGAACATTTTTTAAAGGCTTTTTCAAGATTTTTTATTTCTTCGTGTGTTTGTACGTTGATGTAGATGTCGTCTATATACCTCCAGTAAATATGGGGCTAGGATACTCTTGAGTAAACCATTTTTTCAACCTCTCCCAAATAGGAGTTAGCAAAGAGAACTCCCACGGGAGAACCAATGGCTATTCCATCGACTTGGGGGTACATGCTTCCATTGGGGTCAAAAAAAGGGGGCTTCAGAGGTGCAAATTTTCAGGAGTCTCTTCATGTCGTGCCTTGGTATTCTAATTGAGGGGGGTGTTCTAGTATTATGTCTATTGTTTCGGCGACTGTTACATTGGTGAATAGTGATTCTACGTACATAGAAGCTATTATTCTCTTTGGGTTAGTGGCTCGAATGATATCGATGAAATTAACCGAAGATTTGAGGCCCTATTTGTTGGGTTCCTATGGAGTTAGTATTTTGTTTAGGAATTTTCCGAGTTCGTACGTAGGTGTAGGGATTTAGCTAATTATGGGTCTGAGAGAGTTTCCAACTATAATTTTCTTCATTTGTATGTTTCCGGGTTGTCTGTTGATCTGTTCAATGATTTGGTTTACCTTCTTTTTAATATCGTCGGTGGGGTTCTTCAAGTTTTTTCGGAATTTGCTTTGATCATTAAGGATAGTATTTATTTTTGTATGGTATTGCTTTCTTGATGGTAATGTTGTTTTTAAGCTGTTTATCAGCCTCTTTTAGGAGCGGGGTTTGGAATTTTGAAGTAAAGTGTCCTCTGCTTTTTTCGGCCTCTGCGAGGGGTTCTGCCAAACAGTTTAAAAACAGATACGCTGTAATCGCGTCGCGTCGTTCTTCTGGCAACGTTCAGTTGTATTTTGAGCCTCAGAAGGGCAAGCTCTCCGCAAAAGGCGTTCTGCGTTCTCGAGTTCGCGAAAACAAATTCGGTTGTCACGGTGCAGCGACCTTTTCGAAGGTCATTCGACATTAATCCGCGCTCTCCTAAGAACATTCGACTGTGGTTTCGACAGTTTCAAGAAAGTGGGTGTGTATATAAAGGAAAAGTCCAAGACTGTAAAATAACAACCTCAGCCTTCCCCCTAGCCCACCCCATACACAATTTAGTGGGGACCATTTGCGATTTTATCCCACCTAGGAAAACGGCACTTCCTGTTCAAACATTCGGGAATTTTCAATTCCTGAGTTAATTCATAAAATATTAACCAATTCTGCAAACTCCTCCCAGCCACCTCTCATACGGTGACGAGGCGAGAAAGAGCCGCTGTGTCTCTCATCGTGCTGTTAAATGATGAATCAACTTCACCTCCTGATTAAGATGTCTGGAGCTTGCGACTCATTTCTCCAAATTGCAACTTCCTCCTCAGAATCGGACATAAAAATACTCGGGTTTTACTGTATTTCGAAGAGTCTAGCACGTACGTGACGGCCGCCTCCATCGTCTATTCAAGTCTCGTGAGCGTTATCCGACAAGCAGGACATTCTCCGCGGTAATTCTTCTCATGTCAATTGGTAACTTTTGTGAATGGCAAACCTTGGAATTTGCACAACAGTCTCCCCTCGTTTAATTAAATCGAAGAAAATCTCCATCGATTACCTTTGAGGAAAAGAAGTTTCCTCTTCCAGGGAGTTAAGAGAATTTCCACATTTCCCGTCAAACGTCATCTTTGAAGATTGGCTTAGTTCATCGGAAGGTTATTTCTGATCGTGTGCCACTTACCTGATTCAGACCATGCTCACCTTGCCTCATCGGATCGTTCCCCACTCGCCTCATACCAAGAAGAACCTTCCTTAAGGTCACCGACCCGAAAGACTGAATCCCCCATCCATTATTAGTATTGTCAAGTTCCCAATTTTGATCTGAGCCTAGTAACATTAATCAATTAATTCTATTTGAGAAGTCCTCCTCATAATAATTATCAAGAGACTATTTCAATTTAAATAATTCCCTTTTTGATGTTTGTATATAAAATTATATTTCTGTTAATTCATCTTAAACTAACTTTGAACGATACTCTTGGTTTATTCAAGTAAATATCACCAACCATTTATGCATTCTGCCTGATTATTAAGAATTTCAAACCCAACGCCTCAGGTTTGACCTCCTAGTCGGTCACCACTCCCTGCCAACAGTCTTTAAACGGTTCCCATTGTAGTAGGTGATTAAGTGATCCACCACATAATATAGGAATAGTGTATGGTATAGAGTGTTGTATAGGGACAAAGACAATTACGAACTTCGGCGGAACAAGTAGCGAGAAGCCGTACTGCGTTTGAGGGTAGCCCGCGGAAGTCCACAAATCGAGCTAGCGGTGAGCTTGAGATCCCTCAATCCACAATATTTAGTGTGCTAAGAAGATATCTACATTTTAAATCATACAGACTAAGCCTCACTCAGGCACTCACATACCAAAGACGAAAAGAGGAAGTGGATGGAACTTTGCGATTCTATGCTGGACATGATGGAAAACGAATCCTTCATTTTACGTTTACTTTTCAGTGATGAAGTGACTTTTCACTTGCGCGTCACTGTCATTCGTCACGATCTGCGTATTTATGGAACCACGCAGCTACATGAAACATTTGAGCATGAAAGAAATTCCCCTAAGTTGAACATCTCTTGTGCTTTGTCTCAAGACAAGGTTTATGGTCGCTTTTTCTTTGAAGTAGACACCGTTACAAGACATGCTCCAAAGCTGGGTCTTGACTTCACTACAAGCAGATTCGCATGTCTTAATTTTTGAAAAAGATGAAGTACCCCCCAGGTGGCACCTGATGGTTTGAGCTCCATTAAATAAAAAGTGCCCCAGCGAAGTATTAGTGAAAGGGGGCCAAAGACCTTGCTCTTTGTGCTTGGCCTTCTAGAACCTCAGACCTCACCGTGTGATTTTTTTTTGTAGAGATATTTAAAAGATCGTCTTTCTGTTCCACAGCTACCTACTAACCTCGATGACCTTAAACATCAAATAACAACAGCAATCAAACTAGTGGATCATGATATGCTGAGACGCGTCTGGGATGAATTCTCTTATCACACTAAAGTTGTCCGTGCTGCAAATGATGGCCACATTGAACACTTGTAAGACAGTAAACAAAAGTTGATTGTGAGTAGAATACTTTTGACTTTGCTGGAGTTTCTATTGTTTTAGTGCCTTTTGGGTTCGTACCATGATGATAATGGTATATATAGTGGTGATAGGGCGAGAAATATACCAGTGGTATTACAAACTTTTTCCAGTAATCAAAGGCCTGTATATTGTCGGTCACATTTTATTTGGTTGCGAGTGCCAAATTTTGTAAACCATGGTGTAGGTGGCCAAAGCGGAGTGAAGACGTGCAAATGCAACCAACCTTTAGGCCCTTGTCAACTTAGGAAATCTAAAACGGCCTACCATTGCGAATAAGAGCACCAGCATAAAAACTTTCCTCACTGTAGCTGCAAAATTAAATAATAAGAAATGTGAATTCCTAATCAATACAAGGGAAAGAATGCCTATACTCGTAATTCCGCAGTTTGGTGCGGTCGTGTGAAATGCAGGTGTCTAGTGTGAACTTTGAAACTGTCAATGGAGGTAAAATATAGGTTAGGGTAAAGTACAGGTTGAAATAGTTATTCCTAATCTGCATCGCTCATTTTGATGGACATTTGCTGCAGCGGATACAACATTACTATTATTGGGAGACAACTTTATGGGGCACTTTAATCTTTAGGTTGATTGCACGTGTGCGGCATCATTAGTAACAATCAAACAAGGCTCGTTTCCAAACTAAAGCAGTTCAAAGAACTGGTAATATCGCTATTAATCAATAAAATAACGCATATGCCGCCCCATTATAAGACAGTGTTAGGACAAGTACGACTTCTTGTGCAACACCACAGTTGTCGATGCCAGCTCTCCACCCTCTAACTTTAAGGGACACACAATCGAAATCAGCAGTACCCAAGAGACCTTTCCAGAACCGAGGCTTCTTTCAAGGTCCTCATGTAACATTTTGTACGAAACCACAAACAGCTGGTGTTAGCATTTTCTTCACCATTGTGTGTCAAAGGAGACAGTCGGCGGTCTTGTAATATGTTAACGATGTTGCATAAGTACTGTACGTGGTCAATACAACGTAGTTTTTCTTTGCCTATCATGGAACGTCAAATCAGTTCAAGTTGACTTATTTGACCTCCGATCTCTGGCAACAACTCAGAAAAATGAAGAAGAAAGGCAGTCATTAAGGTCTAAATTAAAGTCATTTTCTCTTCACGAGAAAATGTTACTGTGGTGTGAAGTAACATCTAAATAGCCACGACCGTTTGTGCCTAAAGCTAAGAGGATGGTAATTTTCAAGCAATTACAGAACTTATCTCGTCCTAGAGTTAAAACAACTTTTCGGTTGATCAAGGCGATATATTTTGGCTGAATATGGAAAGAATGGGCACATGAATAACTGTCGGGCCAAGCTTCCAAGATTAATCTCCAAACTAAATCTCCATTCTGCCTATTAATATTCCCGGGTCAAGGTTCAAGACGATACACATCGACATCGTTGTCCTACTGCCACCGTACAGACTGATGGCCAGTCCTACCCGTCATAAACAGCTACTCTCTGTCATGCATAGACCGAAATATAAGGTAGATAGAAAAATAACCATTCTCAGACATTAGTTATGCAATGGTTGGTTTAACCTTCTTAAACAGTTGGATTTCCGCGTTTGGGCTCCCATTATACGTAATAACAGACAGAGGTGGTGAATTTGAATCTAAGCTTTTTGAAGAATTATTTGCCCTCGTTAGTTTTCAACGTCGCCGAACCACGTTTTACCGACCAAACACGAAGGAGATGGTAGAAAGCGCACACAAGAGTCGGAAAAGTTCCATAATGGTTCGTCGGCCAGGATGGGTAATGGCCCTACCAATATATTCTTTCGGTCATTTGTTCCTTGCCCAACGATTCTGGTTTCATGACATTCAAGGCAGTTACAGGGTTACCCATTCTCCCCACAAAGCCGTTAGGTTCGCCTCCCTCATCAAGAGCTGATTTTAAATTCACCAACGAATTAGCAAAAGCAATATTACAGATCAACCCTACTCACTTTTCCGAAGGACACCTGCATTAGATGCCGAAATCGTTAGTACCAAAAGAAATACGAGATGCGATGCAGGTGTTGGTCCGAGTCAATCGCGTTCGTAAGCCGTTGGAAGCGCCATATGCTTCTCCATTCCAGGTGGTAGAGCGCGCCGAAAGTTCATACACACTCGAACTTACCAATGTTAAGCAAGAGACGGTCTTGATAGACAGGCTACAGTTAGTAAGATTCCTGCTGTCATATAATACAGAGATCAACATGAAAGTACTCAGGTGAAAAATGGATGTAGGATTTTGACTACCTCGGAACGAGGAGCAAATAATTCAACAAAGAATCTCAACGGGTACAATAGTGAATAAAAACCTTGGCTAGTTACATTAAGAAATAATAAAAAGCCGATTGGTGCGCCGTGACCTGGTAGATGGATGATGTTAACCGAACTCTTCTCTTTTTGCTATTTCTAAGAGTTAGAGTGCCTGATGAGAGGTTAGATTAAAATCGCGTCTATATAATAATTTATATATAAAAAGTTCCTATTATTCATATAAATGTATAAACTAGAGTAAGACACTGAAAACAAAAGGAATCCAAAAGCAATGTAAAGCTATACAGGTCTTAGACGTATATAAACTATTTTAGGATTCCAAATTCATTATTTTTGTAACACAGCGTGTCTCGGAAGGGAGCTATTCTGTAGTGCTAAATTGCAAGGTGAAATAGGATTGACAATGAAGCCTCACAGATGAGAATCATATGCATCCTATGAAGGCGTGAAATGGGCACGCACCTAAATATACACATTCAAGTAATCAAAAAATGTATAACATTTTGCAATGAAAATAATAATACATAACCTTTTGTCATCAAAATGAGAATTTGTAATATTTTGTCATGTAAATAATACTTACCATTTGGTCATGTAAATAAAAATATATACTCTTCTTGAGGGCTATAGACAAACTGAATCCAAAAATCTTTCATATGCTTACACACTCCCACGCGTATACACTTACACGCGCACATTTTTAGTCTTAATCTAAATTCTGGAAGGCGCCCAAACAGCGTGGTTAACATGCTTATCCACACGCACCGAGCTACGAAACTGGAAGACGCAGGTTTTGTTTATTCTGACATGGCCAGAAACACGAAATCTTATTCTCGAATTTGAGATAAAGATTGTCTGGCGGAAGCCTGACTCCTTGCTTCCTTAGTCTATCGCGGTGTGCACATGAATAAACATCAAGTCGAGTAAGCTCCGCCCAGACCGCATCATTGGCTAACAGTGGGGCCCGCTCACAATTTTCAACACATTAAATACCATCTTAAGTTAACCTTAGAAGTCTTCAGAGAGAGAGAGAACGAGAGAGTAAAATGTAAAAAGAACCGTAAGACAGTAGGCAGTTTCGAGGAAGGATAAGCCAAAGTAGCCTCAATCATTAGTAGGCCTGCTCCAAATACCCGACATTGGTTTAATCGACTTTCTTGCGCAAAAGCGGCCTAGTTCTCCGCACTATAAAGAGTCCCTGAATCGGTCTTCCAAAATTTTCTTTTTCTTCTTGGTAATCAACCAGTTCTATTACCCAGCTCACATCGCTAATATCAAGCGAGAGAATAATCTTTCTCAAGTTTGAGTCAGCCGAAGGTTAGCGCCCACTAACTGGGTACCCCAATAGCGCTACGTAGAATTAAAGCAAAATTCAGTCTTGTTAGCATTTGGATGGGGAGCCCAAGTTGTTGTCCTCTACAGGAAAAAATGTAACCAACCACCTTCTCGCCCTATTAACCAATATTATTATACCAAGTACCATCGTGTTTTTTTTCTGAATCTGATCCAATAAAGGTTATAAAGTATATTTTGTTCCAGAAATTCCTTGTCTTTGATCAGAATTTTTTCCAAAAATTTGCCGATGAAATTCAATAAAGTGATATGCCTCTCTCTTTAACTGTTTGGATGACTTATTGGTTTACTTTGTAATGGAGCGAATATCCTTTTGTCTAGTTTATAGGCATCTTGGAAGTAGTCTTTTTTCTTAACCCTAGAATTCAAAATCACGGATGATTTCCACCCGACCTATTTTGAACTACGTGGTCACAGCATGGGTTCTGAACCGATGGGCGCCTTACTGCATATAGTTTCAGTGTGCCTAGTGTTGCGGCTGAGAATGTCTATGCTACAAATCTCGATGCCTGGGATTTTTCCACAGAGTGGATTTAGGTTAATGAAAGTAGTAACGGGTACCGGCAAGTCACAACTTTGCAATAATCATTAAGGAAATTGAAAAGATCTTTAACGGGTACTTTGGTAAATAATGAACAAACATCAAAACTAACAAGAGTAAAATCATTAAAATAATGAATAGTATTAAGTTTAGAAATAAGGTCGTAACTGTTTCCCTTTGTACCAAAAACTGTAAATTTTCGTTCGAAAGTAAATATTTCCTCCAAAAATTCGGATTAAACCTCTCCTTTTTAACTTATATATGGAGTTTTTTAAAACAAAACTGCTCCCTACTATCCTTGACGCTCCGATCGTTTGGTACAGGTATATTGATGATGTCATTTGCTTGTGGCCAAAGATGTTAATGTTTTTCTTACCAGACTCAATTCTCTCGTCCCTTCAATTAAATTCACGGACTAGATGGAAAATTATAGAACCCTTCCCTTTAATGATGTCCTTATTCATAGAACTCATACAGGTTTTAAATACTCTATCTTTCGTAAGCCTACTAATTCAAAAACTTATATTCATTTTTACTCTTCTCACAGCCGTAAAGTTAACCGTTCTGTTTTTTCTACTATATTTCTACGAGCATTATGAGTTGTGAGCCCAGAATATATGGATTTGGAATTTTCCAATATCTTTGAAATTGGCCATAAACTTTGTTACCCTTACCCGTTTCTTCCAAACTGTCTTTCTTTTGCTAAAAAGACATTTTACCAAACTGTCCTAATTCTTCCTTTAAATAGTAATAGCATTTTAGTTGTTCCTTTTTCTCTTTGTTTTAGTGATCGCACATATTCAGTTCATTATCAAAGAATGATAATGAACTAAACAAGTTTTATTTATTATTCTACTCTCGCGCTACTTTGTGAGTTTCTCACATATATATATATATATATATATATATATATATATATATATATATATATATACGAGAGGCAGTGAATAAGTTTTGCAATTCGGATATAAGGAAACGGGATATGAGAAAAAATGTTTTATAATGTTTCAATATAACTACCCTTAACTTCAATGCACTTGCACCACTTGTCCCTGAGGCTTCGAATTCCCGACAACCAGAAATTTCCCGACTGCGGTTCAATCTACTCCTGCACGGCGAGCTGGACATCTTCATCGGCCCGAAACCGGCGTCCACGCAGTTCAGACTTGAGCTGGCCAAATAAAAAGTAGTCGCTAGGGGCCAGATCTGGAATGTAGGGTGGATGGTTGAGCTCCTCGAATTCGCACTTGCGCAGGGCAGCTTGGGCAACTCTGGCCTTGTGGACTTTGACGACGTTGAAGTCGATCATGGGGCGTAAGGGTTCTAGGGACCCAACGGAAAGAGACCTTGGTCATGGACAAATTGTCGTGGATGATATTCATAACACTGCCATGTAATATTCCAAGTTCTTGCTCGATTTCATCGTCCTTTACCCGTCGATTTTCAAGGATGATCCTCTCCATACGGGCCACATTGTCATCATTGTACACGTCTGACGGCCTTCCTGGACGGGGATCATATTTAAGGGACTCACAACCATGGCGGAACTCCTTATTCCAGCGAGCAATGGTTGCATAGGAAGGGGCGGTGTCGGTCTACACTGCAACCATGCGTTCATGTATCTCTTTCGCATTCTTGCCTTCCTTGGTCAAAAATTTGTTCGCTGGGCGGTGCTCAAACTTCTCCATTGTTGAAAAATTTGTGACTGACGATCTGTGACCAGATGCTGCTTTTTAAATAGATGAGTCCTGAGCGTGCGGCTGCAGGGCCTGACTTGTCATAACTTGTCCTAACACCACCACAAACAGCCATCCCCCTTCCTCTGTTTTGCCCTCCTGGTTCGCAAAACTCATTGACCGCCTCTCTTGTATCTATATATATATATATATATATATATATATATATATATATATCGTGCAACCACATATTCATTGACTATAGCATATTCAAAGACTATATCAAATTTACAATCCATATTCTGTAACGTTAAAATTTACCCCAATCTATATAACATTTAATTATTGCTACTTTGATAAGCCATTCTTATTACTCGTATATGTAATCATTCAGTTTAGGCATATCAATTAATTCCCTACTCGCAAATTCTGTATTATTAAATCAAATTAATTAATTCATTAATAATACAGGGGAACAATTTTAATCACATTTTCTGGTGACTTAGATTTATCTGCCAACTCTAATTCGATTCTCATGCTGATTTCAAATATATAATCCATTTTTACCAACATGTTATAGTTACTCCGTATTTTCTATTTTCTCTTTTTCCCCAAAACTGCCCTCCGGATTGACAGAAAATGTGCTTGTTTGAAAACAACTACTTCACAGTAAATAGTAATAAGATAGTAATAGGTGTTATTTTGCAAAATATTGACAATATTGTTTCTTTTTTCAGGTCTCATGTTAGAGTTATGGCTTCGTCAAGAGGAAATTGCGTTTATGATCCAGACACCTTCTGCTACATATGTGGCTGTTACATGCTAGTTCGTCAATGGCGCAATATATCAAATTTTGTGATCCGCACTTATACGACATATTTTGATGTTTCTCTTGGCGATCAAGATAAGAAGTGGGCCCAAAATGCTGTTTGCCAGAGTTGTGTGGAACATCTTAGTGAGTGGACGAAAGGAAAGAGAAACGGTCTTCTTTTTGGAATCCTCATGGTGTCGCGAGAGTCAAAGGATCCTGTATCGGACTGTTATTTCTGTCTGGTGAACACTAAAGGGATTGGCAATAAGAATCTGCAAAAGATCGAATGCCCAATATTTCATCGGCAATCCGGCTAGTACTTCTGATTGATTATAGACTCGTGAACACCATGAATGAAAACGAGAAGGCAGCCCAGCTCTCATCTTCTGCCGTTGTTCCTAACTTCTCGGGAAAGAAAAAAGCGCCTAACTACGAGGATCCGGTTAATAATATGCTTTTAGCATTTCGTCATTTGGGAGGCAACATGAGTGTGATGCTGCATTTCCTAAATAGTCACCTTGACCGAATCCAAGAGAATCTAGGAGCCGTTAGCAATGAACAAGTAGAACGCTTCCATCAGGATTTGATTACAATGGAAGAGCGCTACCAAATTTACTGTATGGACACCTGATGGCTGACTACTACTGAACGATTGGAAGAGATCACCATAGGAGACTTACAAGAGAAAGAGTTACAAACGCAAATATTTGCCCGATTGAAATCAAAAAGAGATCCTCCAGTCTGATGTTTGGTCATTAATAAATTAGCATCTATTTTATTACAGTATTTGTAATCTTAATGTGTAACTCAAGTTTCTTCTCATATGCAATAAAATTTTTGGGCAAAAAAACCTGCTTTAATATAAATAACGCAAAAGGATGATGCAAAATTACATCAGGGCATGATGATAGGCGTAATAAACTGAAAATTATTGTATAATATTAGTTATTGATATTACGAATAATCTGTAGCATTTTAAGGAAATCTGATTTCAGATTTGAATTCAGTATGATCGAATTAGGTAGAAAAATGCACTTTTGTCAATTTACCAAATACATTGTTCACAGTCTAATCATTCCTAATTCATTTACTACGACTGTCTTTCTATTTTCCTCCTTACTCTTTGTTATCATGATGTTCTTTCATTGATAGGTTTTATAAATAAACTCTACAGTCAGATTATTTACACTATCCGGTTACTTTAGCCACGCCTTACCTCTTTTTCTCTGCTCTGACTCGTTCTGATCTATTCCTTCATTTAAAGCAAGGTTAATGCCTGCTTACTATCTAGACTAGCTTAGTCATTAACAAAACCCCATCTTATGCTTTAGAAGAAGGCTGCTTGGTCATGATGATAAAGATGCGCCATCCATTGTGGACTTCAAAACGACAACTCTGTCAAGCATATCTGGTTTTATGTGGAGTTTTTGGCAACAGAGACTTTCGGCTAAAAGAACAGCAGCAAGGAACATTATTGCCCCAACACGGTGCAATAATAGGACAAAATGGGAAGCACGTAGTACTGAAACGCCCTTAAAATGCTTCACATTGTTATTTGAGGACCGGATTGTTGACGAGAGTGTAGAATGCACAAAAGGGAAAATTGATATGAACACTGCTAATTATGCCCTCAAAACAACGACGCACTCCGCAATAGAACCAGCAGAGGCGCGGCACTATTCGGAATTGTGCTCTTCAGTGGCTGCCAGAGAGACTACCATCTATTAACCACAGAATCGTGGAGCCTAAAGACCTGCCTAGCCATTTATCATGTGGCCATCTCACAAGATCGTTTCGAGTTCCTACTGAATTGTTTGCGATTCGATGACCTCAACACATGGCAGCAGAGGCAGCACAATGAGAAGTTTACACCCATTAGGCACATCTAGGCCATCTTTATTGGAAATTATGGGAAAATTGAGATGCCAAGTGACATCCTTACAGTGAACAAGCAGCTGCTGTTATTCCGCATGTACATACCCCGAAAACCGGCAAAATATGGGCTCAAATTAGTTCTTGCAATCGACAAAAAAAACAAGTACCTATTGCGTGTGATCCCTTACCTGGAGAAGCAGGGGACAAAACCCCCAGAAAAGATAAACCTTGTCATTACTTCACGAAGGAGTTGACCAGCCCATACCACAACAAACAGGAATGTAACCACCGATAACTGGTTTACGTCTGTGTCCCTAAAGACAGATCTCCTTGAGAACTGCGGTATGAACTTTGTGGGAACAGTTAAGGAAAACAATGAGATACCGACAAAAATTATAGCGTTAAGTTAGCATCAAGTGCATTCCTATTTACAAAGGATATTACTCTGATGTGATACGTCCCTACAACGTCCAAGACCAAGAAGAAAATAGCACTACTAATATCTTCCGAGCACACATAACCAGCTTCCGAACACACTGGCAAGCCTGATGTGATTTAATTTTATATTGCCACCAAAGGAAGAGTTGACTCATTTGATCAGATGTGTCCACAGTATTCATGTGGAAGGAAGACCAAACGATGGACAGCGTGTATGTTTTTTGTGATGTTGAAAGCCGCTTGTATTAACGAGTGAGAATTTTATAAGGGCAGGTGGAAAAGTACTAAAGAGGAGGACGTACATGTAGGATTTAGCACATGCGCTCATCACTTCCTGGGCACAAAAGAGGCTCAGATCTCCATATCTGCCACACACACTCAGCAATCTCATTTGTACCGTCTGTAACCTACATTTACCTAGCACTGATGCAGGGACACCACGGACAACGGTTGTAGACAGTCAGAGATCCTTGGTGTGCTTTGTAGAGTGCCCTAAGAGATCTAACAAGAAGAGACGAGACAGGTGCCACGTCTGTCTTCACCCTATTTGCCCTCGCCATTTCTACTCTGTCTGTGCTAACTGCCTTATAAATTAAGTTATGTTATTAGAAGATTTCTGCAATACTTATTTAAAAAATTTTTTTGGCCTTTGTGTATATCCGCTACATCCCGGAGTGATGCCTAGATATTGCGGCTGCACCAGCTGAAGCTCACATTAAATGGGTAGGTCCAGGCGAACGCTCAAGTCTTCAGCTGCGGTATTTCTTCCGTAGAATTTATTGTTTAGTTATTTCGTGATTTTCAGTAGTTTAGTGAGTTTTTCCTAAGTCGCCTCTTCAGTAATATTTCTTTGTCAGTAACTTCTTATAACGGGAAATGAAAGCAGAGGAGTTAGATTTTCCATGTAATTTGCACTTTTAATATATTTTGAAAGCACCTAGTTTTTTTTTTTTTTAATTTCTCCAAATCAGGTGTTTTTAACCCGGAGTTTGTGATGGGATTACTCAGACATAGGGTTTGTTTTCTAAGGTTAAGCACGCGTTATAGCTTTTCTTTAGTTTTTATAGGATTTTGTCTGATGGCGCTTTTTATGCAAGGATTTTATTACGCCTTTGGTTTTCTTTATTTTCTTAAAGGCTCCGGCACGCTGAATAAATCTTGCACTACTCTTGCTGCTGAGGTACATCTTGGCAATATTTTCTCTCAACTTTGTGTGGATTATTTCCTAGATCTCTGGATTGAAGTCATCATTCTCCTCTGAGATTTTTGAGAATACAGACTTCCAGTGAGCGCAAAATAGTTCTTATTTGTTCCTCTTTTACCCGTTTAGGTTAGCTTAGGTTCGTCCCATTCCTTTTAATTGTTATTTTATTTTTGGTGTCTGCTTTTGAGTTTTCTTATTAAGCTTAGTTTTATTTAGGTCATCATTCTACATTTATTCACCTTTTAGGCTATCCCATAGAAGATCTTCCATCCGCCTTCTTAGCGAGTTAAATGTTTCTCTTTCTGATCCAAAGAGCTGTTATTGATCATATATTCCGCTTAGTTGTGGATTTTTTAACTATTTTTTTCATCCAATGAGGGTGGAAAAGACTACAGATTCCTGTGCTCTGGATATTTATTCCTAGGCTAGGCGTTAATCGATCTTGTTAAATAATCTTAAATTTTCATCGTAGATTTCTTCCAGTTTGCGTTTGAAAGATCATAAAGAATGAAGTTTCCGCGTTATTCCTTGTAACTTTCCAAGTAAGCACTTCTGTAGACTTTTCTCTCGGCATTGGTACCTACATTGGATATTGATGCATGAATACTAATGTTCTAACATATTCACTATATGTTGGAACACACATTAAATAGCCAGATTCCCTGGCTATTTAATGTGAGATCAAGCTCAATAGCAGCAATACCTCTGACATATGTTGAAAATACTCCTTTTTAGCATCATTTCTTAAATAGCTCTTATGTTCTTTATTTGTAAATGTTTGCTCTGCTTTGGCAATGAGGGTGCCATTAAATATTGTAGGGGGACCTGTGACAAAGTTATTCAGTAAATTTTGCAGGTAAGATACTTTGGCCTTCTTTTATTGATAGTTATGTGGCAACTATTATTGACATCAATTCTAAATCACCTTTAACGGTCTAGAATGCCTCCTCAAGGTTATTGACTTCTGTTCATTTTAGGCTTCTCTCGATTGATATGCCTTCCTTGTCACTTTACTCACCGAAATTGTGCGCAGTTTTATCGATTCAGGCTTTTTTATTGGTTGCATTTAGCTTAATTTTTTCATCTTTCAGCTTCCATTGTTTAATTAAGCTGATGTTCTTAGGCTTCCTTGTCGTTCTACGGTTTGATCTCTTGCTCGCTTCTGTTGTACTCTTGAACATTCTCTATTTCATCTATTTGTATGTTCCCTGGGTGAAAGTGACGCAGTATCCAGGATAGAAACTAATCTCGCCTTCAAATGCTCAATTTTCCTTATTACCAGTGAGACTTTTACTTTCTGATTTTCGGATGAAAGAACGTTTTCTGAGGACCACATTTTCTTCAGCCCTTTCTTTCCAAGCAGTGTATTTAATGTAGTTAACAAGGTTCCTGGTTTCAATATATTCACGCCTTACAAGTTTTGAATGCAAGTAAGATAATCCATCGAAGCTCCCTGTGGTTTTGATAGGGGTAGCAGAATAAGGTCGAAGAAAGACCACGTGCCCTTCTGTACACACGTGGTCCTGAGATCAACGCTTGGAGCTTTAAAAGCACGTTTAAACAAGTTGTATTTCCCTAGGGACCGATTTCATCGTCTCCCATGCGCGCCTTTTAGCCAACATTCCTGCCTTCCATCATAAGATCGAAGTTCGTCAAACATTCCACGCCAATCTTATCACAATTACCCCCTCCCCTAAAGGAATCACCGAGCTTTCCCCAAAATCGCACATGTGTATGAATGCAGCGGGCTAAACTACCAAAAGCTCACGTGGCGTCTATATAATTTTTAGACTCAGTTTAGTAAGGAGCACTAATAGATTTCCTACCTACTACCGCGAACTAGCCTAAGAATGCTCGCCTCCACCCGAGATCAGAGACATAGGCGATTTCGATTCGAGAGCGAAGGCTAAATCAATATCCGTGAACTCTGCCATATTCAATCGGCGAGTATCTGACGAGGATTACCCGCTCCGAAGGCCATCTACGAATGTTTCCTCATCTGAAGCGAGAGCTAACCCGACTTCCCACTTCGCAGTCATCGTTTCCCAACTGGTCTTCCCACAATGAGTACGTAAGCAATTGTAACCGTTGCCGCCTGCAAGTTGATCTAAAATCTGGCTTACTCAATCGATCTATTCTTTAGGTGCATGCTCTTGTTTAAAATCCCCCTTTAAATCACTAACCTGAATTCGACCTTCCTAATCCCCTAATTAACCCACCTGTATCTCGCGTAGACATTTAGCTCCGCTTGTACGACCATTCCCTTCAAACCGAATATTTGTATATATTAAATATTATTTTGTTGCTAGTAAAGATATATTTTCGTCATTGTCATTTTTTATTGCAATCACAACGCGTACCAGCTACCTGTTAATATTTGGGCAACTTGCACTCTGAAATCTTTGTTTTAAAAAAGAGCCTGCAAAGTTAATGATAAACCATCCCTACTGGACTAATAAGAATTTTTCCATTCCCTAACGGTCTTCAACCAACTTTGGCCCAAAGCCACTTTTTAAAATTTCTTTTAGGATGGATCTTACCTGGACGAGTTCCACCGGAGGGGAACCCCATAAGTGTTAACACACCAGCAGAATGAAAGTTAAGAATTTGCTATTGTATTAAAACATATGAGCATTTGCTGGAAGGTGTGTTTTTTTCACTAAGTAATAACTAGATTGTAGTAATACAATTAGGATAGTTAATTATGAATATAATATGTAAATACATTGTTATTGATGTGTAGCAGGTTAATATTCGTATAGATTTTGTCTGAGGTGCTTCACTAGTTTACTCTTGAATAGAGTTAAGGATGGTGGCAGAATGACTGTATCTGGCAGGCTATTCCACAATGCAATCACTCTTACTGAGAAATATCGCTTGCATAATTTTGTGTACTATGGAGCAGGAATATTCTGTTCGAATTACCGCGGGTCATAGAGGAGATCTGGATAGTCAACAACTCGGAACGTTTCACAGGAGATAAGCAATTGAAAATCTTCCAGGCTTTGATCATGTTAGCTCTGAGTAGCCTGCCATGCACAGAGAAGAGACTCAAGGCATTGAAACGGGAGGCATAGTCAATATGCAAAAGTCCAAAAATTTCCTTAGTCTCTCTAAGCTGCACTCTCTCGAGCATGTCAGTAGCACCCACAGGACGAATATAGGAGGTGAGAAGAGATTTCATAAACTCAGGCTCTCGGTTAACTGTGCTCTTAAGTAAGTTTGATGCAATGCCTGAATCTTTAATTACAAGAGTGCGTATGTGGAGATGAAATTTTAGAGAAATATCCACTTGAACCCCCAAATCAGATGCAGATTGTACAAACATTAGAGGACTCGTATTTTTAATGTAGTAGTTATAGTATGGGCCAAGATTAGGAGCAGATCCCAGGCAGAACCTAAGAACACAAGTCTAATCTGTGTTGAGCCTGTGATCATATGAATCTGCAGGCAAAACCAGTAAGTCTTCTCTCTCTGCTTGGAAGCAATATCTAAGTGTAAGATAAGGTATAAGTACGAGTATATTAATCTTTTGATATATTTTTAGATCGTCAGAGAAAATTATGTATTTACAAGTTAAACCATCAGCCACAAAGTTAATATAAATGATGAATAGGTTTGGTCGAAGGACAGACCCTGGGGAACTCCACTAGTTACACTAAAAAACTCACTTTTGAAACCCCCGACCATAACCCTTATTACTCTACCACTCCGAAATCCAAACATCCAAGAGATTAAGGGATCCCTTATTCCGAGTTGGGAGAAATTGCTGATCATAAATTCATGGCTGACAAGGTCGAATGCCTTACTAAAGTCAAACAATATGAGGTTGACCATGTGCCATTGGTCAAGCCAGCAGGTGACGTCATTGTATATTGCAAGCTGATCATCAACCGAGTTGGCCTTGCGGAAGCAAAGCTGGTTAGAATCTAATAGGTTGTTATCCACAGTAAAGATGTCAAAATGTCCGCAATAATTCGCTCAAGACGCTTACAGGAAACTGAAGTTAGACATATCGGTCTGTAATTTAGGAGGAAAGGAAGCCAACCTTTCTTTAAGATCGGGACTATTAGGGAAGACTTCTAGACTGATGGGAGTTCTCCAGTGTCGACTGATTTATGGAAGAGCCAAAGAAGAGGTTATAGAAGGGGTGAGGAGCAGTGCTTGAGCAAACAGTGGTAAATTCCATTAGGCTCCAAACTGCTAGAAGGGTTGAGATTGTAGAGGTGCGAAAAGGAAGTTTTTCTCTTATACATCTTCGCACCCCTACAAGATCACGCAGAGCATTGACAACATCAGACATATTTATAACTAAATTACTCAGGTTACCTTCAAAGACCTGGTGCTCCACTGGATTCTCTGGTGTATTGGTAGAATATACAGAAGAGAACACCTTGGTAAACAGTTCAGCAATTTCTTGGTTGGAAGAACAAATTTCACCTAAGGGTTTCTTAAGGAGTCTTATAGAGTCGTCCCACTTTCTTGTTGGATTTTAGCAAGTTATTTGAGCTGGAAGGTAGTAATTAGACTAGGGGTCATCACTTAAAAATTTAAAAACAGAGATGCAGGTCAGATGTTAAAAAATCCTTTTTCCCTAATAAAGTGGTAGATTACTGGAATACTTTTCCATCTGAGACGGTATACGGTCCAAACTTAAATGTTTTCAAATGCGGATTAGATGATTATATGGGGAGAGAGGGTTAACTATGGTGGATATTCTGGAGTCATTCCTGTGGATGCAGTTTTTTATTATTGTATAATATGATTGAAAAGCGAAGCGCTGGTCTGGTCGCTCAATCGTCGCGGAATCTTTGGCGCAATCATTGGCACACTCATTCTACAAAATTCCTTCATAAAAAATTTGGAATAGATATTGTAAATAGGGTTAAGTTAGGTTAAGTAAAATTGTGTGAAAAATACATACCGATCAACTCACAAGCAAACGTGAATAAAATATTGGAAGTTACTAATGGCTCAGTGGGTGCTCAACTCTCCGATGAAATATTAGTTTGAAAAAATTAATAAACTTATAGAAAGCAAAATTAACCAGGCCTGAAGAGGATCCTAATAATATATATATTGATATCCTCAGACTAGTCACTAAAAAAATTAGAAGGTATGTATCTCTATTTTTCACATAAAATGATTTTAAAAAAGGAGTGTTTTCTTAATAATGAGCCATAAAAGAACTATTATCCCACAGTATTATGTATTTTATGCAAAATTGCCCTCATTATATTGTATTAATCTGATGGAAAAGACGCTTATCGGAATAAACACGAAATTTCGGGAAGCAAAATCCGAATATTGTAAGAACAAGTTGACGTAAATCCATTTTATGAAAAGAAATATAAAGCAGTGGAATGGAAAGATATGTAGTTATCTTGCCAAGATATTGTATTTCCAGACACAAGTTATAAATGTATGAGAGAATGCACCAAACAAACCCCAAGTGTAAATATATTAGAAGCCATTTTTTCGTTGTTTAAATTAGTTTGGGTTCCCTGATCTCTTTTAGATCTTTCCAAGTCATCGACGAAGTAATTGAGTGAAAAAATAATAGAATTATCTTGATTATTTTGTGGCTAGAATAACTTCCTATGATTGGAGATTGGAAAGGAAAGATGAGAGGGCGAGAAATTTCGAAGGTTTTGCTTCATATTTCATTTTATTTTGCTTATAGGGATTTAGTTTTTTCATAGCAAATTCAATTTTGGTCTGTGTGTGTTTTGCTCCCTCTCATACAGAACGGAATCAGAATCCAGAAAATTGAGCTAGATTTCAATTCTCAGGATCCACAATTGGTTTTCCAATTGAAATATGTACATTTCCTGAAAGTTTTATAAAAGCCCTAGTGAATATGCAATGGATTATTTTTTTCCTTTATAGTGCCAGTATTTTGTTCGTTTAACCTTCTTTCCGTTAATTATACCAATTTTGCAGGGTTCCACATTAATTCATGTAATAGAAAACATGCTTTCGTCAGTCTTCCCTCCTGAAACTTGGTTTCAATAATTTGGAAAATTATCTTTGTGGCTCTTCAGAGCGAGCGGCTCCGAAAACTATTAGTTTCGCTTTTCATTGAATTCTTAATGAATTTTTTTTCTAATCATATATATATATATATATATATATATATATATATATATATATATATATACATATATATATAAATTTTATATATATATATATATATATATATATATATATATATATATATATATATATATATATATATATATATAACTTAAATCACATGAAACCTGATATAATAGATGCATTTAAAAGCTCAAAGAAATGAAAATTGGCATCACGACACAAAGGAAGGTGACCATTGAAAGCTTAAGAGAGAAAATCTGAGATATAGAGACGGAGAAAATCGTGAAAACTGATTTGAACCGTTATATATATCAAAAATAAATAAAGGAGTAAGTTTCGAACCTGTGTCTTCAACCATACATCGCTATTGTGGGCACGACGCTCATCAACTGAGCCACCATCCTCAACCACTAAAAAGGTTGATTCAATAAGCCATTTGAATAACGAATTGTAGGTTTTCTTTATCCATTGAAAGATAAGACAAGTGTTTCCTAGTAAGAGTTGGGCACGGGCCTAAATTGAAATGCATATATATATATATATATATATATATATATATATATATATATAATTTAATGCATGTTTAGGTATACTAGAACAGTATATAATAAATAGGTTTTCAAACCTGTTTGATAATATTAATATTTCTATTTTGTCTATTTGTTTCTTTGAATTTTAATCGGAGTAAATCTGATAAGCCAAAATTGAAAATGAACGATTCCTTTTATGAAACCAAAATTAGAGTTTATTTTGAAATTGGAATTGTTCACACAACTTATGTTTTCAGATTATATTGATTAGGCCTGTATTCTTTGTATATCTTAAAATTAATTGACGAGATAGATAAAAACTACATATATTGAATATTCAATATAAGTCTTTCATCTCGACCTACTTTATCACTTCACGAATATCTCTCCAAAATGTTTCAATCGGACACATCTGTGGCTTTGAATAACTTGGAGTGAAAAGGCCCGGAGATATTTATATTTCTCAAATAACTTAGAACCGGCGATGACTGAATTATGAAAGGCTATCGCTTAATTACTGGAAGAGATGTAAATGAACAAAAAGGATAGTTGCTTTAAAGAATGCTTTATGTACTACGAAAGAGAAAGAAAACGGAAGCGAAGTGACGCTTTAAAACATAAAATGTAGGAGAATAAATTCATATCATTCTTGCAAGAGAAAAATTGAGTATATAAGAGTATTATAATACAAATCTAAGTCTAAACCCTCCAAAATTTTGCGGAGGTAATTCATGAGAGTTCTAAGCGGTAAAAGGATAAGACTATCTATCTATGTTGTAGATTCAAGGTCGTTGAGTGACCTTGTACTGACCCTCCTCAGACAAAACAGGGCAGGGAAGCGGGGGACATTTGGCCTAAGTTAAACAGCTCCTAGGGGCTCTTAGTTGAGAGAACCTGGTTATAGAAAAATACTTTACTATATACAAAAACAAGGAATATAAGTAATTCTCCAATGGATACACGACAAGAGATTAAGGAAGTGGGATGCGGAAGTACAAAATCAACGTCATGCAGACTCGAGGTATAACGGGACTCGATAACGCTCGCTGATTAGACGTACGAAAGATTTCTTGAGGGAATGCGGTTAGGCTATGTTCCTAGGGAGACTCACGTAAATCGGATGGGCTGGGGCCAACAGCCGAGGGGATTTTGCAATGTCTGATTACAAACACTTTGTTTAACCTCGCTAAAGATGAGCGAAGAATTACACTAGACGAGAAGGGAGCTGACCTGAGGTTGCTAGGGGTTTGTCTGTTGAGTAGCGTCTATCTGGCAAGAAGCCTTGTCTTAGCTGTGAGCGAGATAGAGTAGAGGGCGGCTCGTCACTTCACTGTGCTGGCGGCCACGGGATGGTAGGTGCTACGCACGGGTCTGTACAGTACTGTTTTCTGCAACTATATATATGGCCTCAGCGAAAGTGCATTGTCTGAGACGCTAAAAGGGAGCGGGCTTATCAGATGAGGCGCATCCAGAGTTGATTCTCACGGTCGCGCGGAGTTTCCGATCTGTTTTGAACTTCTCCCCTCCGAACACTATTGTTATCTGCACCGCAATTGCCGCAGTTACCAGGTGTTGTATGTACACGTGGGGCTCATGGCCGTTACAGGGCCTCCCACCTGAGATTATCCGTCTCTATGTGACACTCCTTCCCTCCCAAGATTGAGCTTTCGAGGGAAGTGACATCTGTCTAAAGTGAGGGAATTGATTACTCAGCTTAATTTCAAAAAATGACAGGAGGCAAAAGGAGTAATACCAGCGACTCTATACAAAAATAAATCAGATGAAATGGGACTCGGGAAATTCAATCGTATTCTCACAACATCAAATTAAACAAATAAAAAAAATAATAATAATACTACAAGAAGACAAACCGGACTAATTCGGCTATAGTTTTGGTTATTATTGTCTTGGTAATCCTGAGCCTAAATATACAATTGTTATACAAAGAAAATCAATGTCGAACCCAAATAAAAATGAAAGGATACATACAAAAAAGCAATGATCAGGATATATATATATATATATATATATATATATATATATATATATATATATATATATATATATATATAAATATATATATACAATAAAAAAGAAAGATATTCATATAATTTAACCAAACTGAAGGAATTGTTACAAAAAATAATAATACGTGAAACTGGTACTAAACACTAAAATAATTTATCCTAAATTACTCAGGGGACGAATCCAAAGGATTTCTGCTTAAGCTTTCTGCAGACCGTTTTCGCAGCTCTTAATATAAATGATCTAAAATTGAAATTCTTAGAGAGAGAGACTCCACTTCATAAAGCGAATGTTGTTACCTTTGAGGCTTCGTATACATGAGAGGGGAGTATGTTCCCTCTCGATAACAATTACTTCCCTGAGAGAAACATTTTAAACTTCTGGACCCCCAGATAATAGCGAGCGCTTCTTTTTAATTACTGCGCAGTTTTATCGCGGGTAGAAGTTTATGGCTAGCAAACGCGATAGGGAAACATTCACCATTGTTACTATATTAGATAACGATGCAACCTATTTCTTCGTTACTCGCGTCGGTTTGTATGCTAAAAGGTTTATGGTGGTTCGTGTAAACGTAGGATTGGTGCTGTGCCTAACTTTAAAAGTTTGTCTACCTGATCATTGAAAGATTTTCTTAAGTGTATGGGGAGGGGGTATGGTTTAGAAGGGACTGGTTTCTGGGTAGTGAGCCTGACATGGTGCTTGAACTGAGAAGCAGAACCAGGGATGTCAGAAATTAAGCCACTAAATTGCTTAATTAACGCTTGTGGCTAATTCTTTTGAAGGATCGAAAGCTGAGTATTCATACTTAACTTGGACGAAGGAGAGTCTGTAGCGTCTGGCAGGACGTGTAGAGGGTATTCGGCATTTTGAGCAACACAGGCAACCTGTACCTAACGGGTAGGCCGACTTCATGGACGATTTTTGGTCTAGTGCCACCAGATGGTTGGCACAAGCGCGACGGTGGTTTATTTTAGGCCTATTTACGTGAAAGAGCTTAGTGCCGGACGGAGTTTAGACTAAATAATCAGCGGGAATAGGCCCTTCCATTAACTCAGGAGCTTGTTGTTCTCTGTGGGGAGTAGTATTAGAAACTCTTCGCTAGGGTTAAATGTATGATCTTGGGTCTTACAGTCGAAATACGCCTTGTACTTACCCAAGTTGGATTCAGCATTCTGATACGCTCTCTCTGAGCAATTTTCTAGCTTCTGTCTCAAATCTAGTTGGTTATCGTAGCGTGATTGAATATCTTGGTTTAAATTTTGGTTGGAAAAGAGCTCCTTTTGGATTCTAAGGGCCTTTATAATGTTACGCCCTTACAGGAGCTTAAATATGGCCAAACCTAATGTTTCGGTGGGTAATTTTCCGGTACGCGAATAGGGCTACCGTCAGGATCAGTGCCATTTTCGTGGTTGCCCGGCGTACAATTTTTTGAGAATAGATTTGAGGCAGCCGGTTAGCCTTTCACACAGACTGTTACCAGCTGGGTGAAAAGGGTTGGTGAAAAGGAGTTTTATCATTAGAAGTTATCCACCGTACTCCATTAGCTCTTATGCGAAATGTTGGCCGCGATCTGCACAGTATATCTTTAGATAATTTCATGTTTAAGAAGACGGAGATAAGTGCTTCTGCACAGGAGATGCTGTCGATCTTTTTCAACGGAATGGCCTCGTGGACTCGGGTGGCAAAATCTAATAAGTGAGGACATAGCTGTGCTCTTTAGTCAAAGGGGGGATGTATTGGTACGATGGAATCGATGGCGACACGGGAACATAGCTCTGAAATTAAGTGTTCCTTCTCCAGTGGTGTGAGCTTAATTCTTACTTATGTGGCCATTTTTTTGGCAGATGTCGTAAGATCTGTAGTAACGAACGATCTCATTATGGGTAACTGGAAAATAAATTTATCTAAATATTCCTTGAGCGTTCTTGGTGTGGCTAAAGTGGCCTGAAAATATGCTATCATGGGTAATGTGTAAGATGTGCCCAACGTGTGCACGCGAAACTCCTAGGGGTTCTGGGTTGAGAGAAACTGGTTATAGAAAAATACTTTACTATATACAAAAACAAGTTTATATGTAATTCTCCAATGGGTACACAACACGAAGTTAAGGGGGTGGGATACGGAAGTACAAAATCAAGATCACGCAGATTAGGCATATGACGCTACTCGAGAAGGCTCATTAACTAGACGTACAAACGAACTCTTGATGGAAAACAGGTAGGCTAAGTTCCTAGGGAGACTCTCGTAAATCAGATGAGCTGAGCCTGCAGCCGACGACGGTTTGCAATGTCTGATTAATAATCCTGTGTTTAACCTCACGAAAGATGAGCGAGGGAGTACACCAATCGAGGACGGAACTGACTCGAAGTTGATAGACGTTTTTCTGTTGACTAGCGTCTATCTGATGAGTGCGCTTGTTTTCGGCTGCGAGCGAGACAGACTAGAGGGCGGCTCGTCCATTTACGGAGCTGGTGATCACCGGATGGCGAGTGCTACACACGGGATCTGCACAGTACTGCTATCCGCAACTCTAGTAAATTCTGGTGGCCCTTCTCTGAGTATTAATTTGGCCTCAGCGGATGTTCATCGCCCGAGGCGCTGAAAGGGAGCTGGCCTTAAAGACGTGATGTGTCCTACGTGGATTCCCAAGGTCACGCTGAGTTTCTGATCTGTTTTGAACTCGCCATTCTTCGAATGCTCTTGTTATATGAACATGGAGTGCAACAGTTCTGATGATATGAATGTAAACGTGGGCCTCACGGCCTTTACAGGGCATCCCACGTGGGGTTATCCGTCTTTCTGACAAACTACATACATGCTTAGGATTTATAGAGTTAATATGCTTGTTGTATGGATAAGAGGAAGGGGTCAAATTAGAGAGACCAACAAGAAATAGTACGATTGCTTAGATAGGAGAGAGAAGTTATATGTGATTAAAGGAATCGAGCGAACCTGGAAAAAGTCAAAGGAAGTGATATTGGGAGTAGCAGATGCGCATGTGGGTGGTTAAAAAGAAAAGAGTTGTTTTTTTAGCGCCCATTTGGTGACTGCCTAAAAAAGAATAAGTCGTCGTAATTATCTTATAGCCTAATAATAGGTTAAAAATAGAAAGCAAATTAAGACAACAAGCAAATGAACAAAAGCCCAAAAGAATCTAAACTTCATGCAAAACTACAGCAAATAAAATAAACAAATATAAGAATCCAAAAGCAAGAACAATAAGTAAGGCAGCTCTTGCGCCAGGGTGATTCCCCTCTGTCCCCAAGTGCGTGCATGCAATAAACATAAAAGAGTCAAAGCAAATAGAAGAGGCGAACCTCCTCCATGAAGTCAAAACTGTATGTAGAACGCCAAGGCAGAGCAAAACTATGCGGAACGTGCCGTGGGAAATTATCGGAGACGTAGTTGCAAAGGCTTCTTAGAAAATTAACTAAGGAGGCCCAGAAAATTAGATGAATAAAAGGAGCTCCCCAAATTAAATGAACTCAAAAAGTTCTCTAAAGGAGAATCAACACAGAAAGATCTCTATAACTCAAAGAACACAGAGACTCACCCAAAATTGAATGAACAAACGGAGCCCACCAAATTAATGAACCCAAAGTGACTCTCAAAGATAAATGAGCGCAACGAGACCCCTCAAATTCAATAAACACAAGAAGCCTACCAAGAATCAATGAACAAAAGGAGACCCCAAAAGTGAAATAACACACAGAGATCTCTAAAACTGAATCAACACAGGGAGAATTCCAAGAATAAATAAACATAATATTGAGATCCTGAAATGTAAACGAACACAATGAGATCCCAAAAGTTAATGAACACAAAGAGACCTCCAAAATTGAATGAACACAAAGAGATCCCACGGGAAAAAAAACAAGGATACACCAAAGTGAATGAACACAATAATGTCCTATAAAGTGGATAAACCTAAGAAAACCTCGATTGGTTAACGAACACAAGCGGCCATCCAAATTTTAATGATCACGAGGAGACCTCCAACAATGAATGAAGATAAGGAAATCCCGAAATGTGAACGAACACAAAGATACCACCAAAGGTGAAACTAGTAAGTAAACAGTAAGAAAATATTTTAAGCATTTGTATAAAAGATTAAAGTGGATCCGAAAAAGGGACAGTAGTTTTGTCAGAAAGGAAGTGATAAAATTCAGAAACCAATAGAGGAAAAATTGTGTAAATATTAAGGATATGAACTGAAGTGCAATGGGGGATCAAAGGAGATGGCAAGAGATCTTTGCCAAGATTTTTATGTAGTACGCAAAAAAGCTGAAGATAATGAGAACATATGTGTAATTCCGATGTATTATCAAAGTTTAAAAGCGATAAGCAAATAAAAGGTTCTAGTGATGTAATTGTTTTAGACAATTTAATGTAGCTGGGTTAGAAACCTAAAATGGTCTTCATTTTCTTCTAAAATTTATCAGGTGGTCGTTTTGTAAAGCAATTATGAGTAGAAGTTCCTGATCAGTGAAGTAAAATATTTAATCTAAGAAGAAAACTTAAAAAAAATTTATGTTTAGTGTGGAAATTAATGTAAAAAAATTAAACATAAAAGTGCCGAAAATATTGAGATTGATAGGCGATAGAGCAGAAAATTGATTTAATTTGGCTGGCAAAACATAGACTAAAATAAGAAACAAGAGAAACCAAACAAGGGGTTGGATGGTGTTGGAGCGGCAATACTCATGCTACAAATAAAACCTGGAGTAGCTTTCACCCTCCTAATCGTAGTGCCCCAAAGTAATTGGCTCACTTCTCTGGTCGTCGTTTACACCTCTATTAAATCTCCTTCTAACATTTTGGCTCCTCCTTAGACCCAGCAAAGGGTGAACGAAGGTGTTAAATTTTCTTAAAAACAAAGCCATTTATTTACATGAATATAATAAGCGGGAAATCTAAATATCGACTAGATAATTTGTCTTTGGATACGGCGTTATTCCATTATGGAATGTTTAGTTTAAGACACCGAAATATAAAAAAAAAAAACACGTAAAAAATATGTTAAATTCCTTTCAAGTTAATGAATTGAAACTTTCGTATTTATTTATTGATCTAAAGAGCTCTCGCCCGTCTTCTCGCATCGAGGCACGGGTTCGAATCTAGCGAGCATGAGAATAAACGTTGCACTGCTGTTATGAGCTGACTGCCCTTTAGGCGAATAGGCTAATACTTACACTTATGTGAGTAAGTAGCTCATATAAATCATCATAGAACTAGACCGTCATATCGGATTTTTCACGAATGGTTTCACTGTCCCTAATTGGTGTCAACACATACATTTCGGAAACTTACTTCAGCAGGGACCAGCCCTCGGGGCCTTTCGGCACCAGGAGATTATCATTCCGGTTTTAAGTCTATTTCCTTATCCAATCTGCGTATCTCGTAGATATTGTGTTACCTCCATTTACCTGGGCTTAGGTTAATGAGACTAAGATAGGAAAGAGAGGGAAAAAACTCAAGTAAGAGCTATGAATGTGAATAAGTTGCGATGATATTGTTGTTTATAGCTCCACAGTAACAGATGACATCTCCGCTCCCTCAGACCGCTTGTGAGATTTAGGAAGAACGGCTTTGATCCTAGAGGCATTGCTGTAGCCTCCGGCAACGTTACCACAATTAATTTGGGCTACGCCTTTTTTCAGGCTATCCTGAGGTACCAGGTTACAGTAGATGGAGAGTTTCATGCTAAGGGAATCTTATAGTATGATTACCCCATGTGCTAGCGATAAATGGATTAGATAGAAAGTGGAAGGTAAATTGCAACAACCTCACCCAGAGTACAGCAAAGTGAGTGGTTCAACTCGAGGATTGTATCAAGGTAAGTAAGTGGTGTATCTCTAATTGGGAGTGACTGACCACTCTACTAATCTTTTTGTTTGCCTTTTAGGGTGGCAGAGCTAAAAAATCAAAGCCTTTCCTGCCCTGTGTCACGATTGATGTTGGAAGTGCCGAGGTAAAATATACTAAGGAAACACTTGGTAATATGCATGTATTTATGGTGTGAGAAATGGTGGCAAGAATGAGGTTATGATAATGATTTAGGTTGATGTGGGCATGCAAGGAGAATGAATGGAGGTAAGCTTTTAGCAAAATTGCTAAACAGCAAGGAGATAAATTTCCATTCGAGGCTAGTTAGTGGAAAAATTAAAGTGATGAAAGTTAAAGGATATGGACAGAGATTTTTTTCTTATTTTTTTGTCTGTTTTGTTATAAATTAAAATAATATTTATCTATTTTAATCATAATCATACATAAATTAAGGTATTACATTTTTGTTTAATTTTATTTACCAATTCGACATTGATATTTCTAAGCAGCACTAATTTATCTAGCAGAGTATATTGAGGCGTAATATTTCTAAGACCAATAAATTGGTGGCTTAGATATCGATATCTGAGTGGAAATAAAATAAGGCGCATCTTTGTGGCTAAATTTGTTTTAGAATTGTCTAAAATTAAATTCACTTCGTCTATCGAGTGGAGAAGTTCCAATATTCTATTGTCTGTTAGCCTATGTACCTAACGGTTCATATACATTAACCATCTTCAAATTGAGTTTTACAATCGTTTTATATAAGTGAGAAAGCTAACTTTAAATTGAACCGCTATTTGTCGTTCGTGAAGCTACAGTCAAATCTTTTAAAACCTGTAGAAGCTCAACCTCATCCATTTGGACCGAGTATAAACTTTTACCACTTACCAGCATTGAAAAAGACCTGTTACACTCGTCACGACGCTCTTAACTAAGGAAACAATAATAGTTTTGATACAATTAAACACGTTTTGATTTTTTAAGATATAAATATAAGTAGAATTAGTATTATTAATCAATGTGGTTACCATCGACGGCGACTGTGCGCTCCATGCGAGACCTGAAGGACGAGCATTTGTTGAGGTTGTTGAGGACGAAATACTTCCTCATTTTCGCCCACACGCAGCTGACAGACGGTTTCATCTCTTAAACTTTACTGAGGCGGTTCTTGCAGAACTTGCTCTTGTCATGGGCCCACAAAACTGTAGTCGAGGGGATTGAGGTTGGGCGACGGCATCGGCTAAAGTTCTTTCGACCAGAAGTTCCTTTTAAACCTTAACCATTTTTGCACTTCCTTAGCCGTATATGCCGTCTTCGGGAACTTTCTCATCCAAGGCAGGAGGTTCATAGCCCATATGTCCCTAAAGATCGCCGTGGTGAGCCTGTAACCACCAATAAACTACGACGGCAGAATATTGTGGCTATTTGAAGCCAGAAAGCCCAGTATCATCAAAGAATGAAGCGTGCCTTCATTCTCTACGTTCTTAGTCACCATCGCCACCGAGATGTTGTTCTTCGCAAGCGCTGCCATTTAAAAGTTCAGAGCATTTACAAAGGCCTTTCTCACATCGAAACGGATATTTGAGATCGGATAGACAGTGAAGGTTATTTCATCTTATCAATTGAGAATTCGATTAGCATGACTCTTCAATTGGTTGAAGAGGTCAAGACAGTGCTACCGACGTTGTTCTCCCATGGAGTTGGTTATCAGAGGCCTTTTTAGGCACCTCAAGCTCTTCTCGCCTTTATTCTCTACCTTCCTGGACACCATGGCCACTGAGATGTTCTTGGCAAGCGCTGCCATTTAGAAGTTCAGAGAATTTAAGAAGGCCTTTTTCACATTGAAATGGTTAATACCTTAAGGTCTGCCTGAATGAAGGTCGATCTTTCAGGCCTTGCCCGTTCTTGATCCTCTCCACGACTTTGTGGACCGTTGTCCGGCTGACGTGGAGTCGCTTACCGATGGCACATTTGTGGTGCCCTGCGTGCAGGAGTGCAGATATATCTATTCCCTACAGTTCTATTCAGACACAATTGTACACAATGAAAAAGACGTTTTCATGACACTTGCTGGAAATAACTTTGACGATCTTTTTCTTATCACACTTAAACCTCTCGAAACATAAAAATACAGAGTCAAACAAAACTTTTACAAAACCCGGAATATTTCATGATATTGCCAAAGATTTATTTCAAATTATGGTGATGTGCACGTTTTTTACTTTATTATTTTTTTCAAAAAAAACAAACCGAGCCTACGCTTCTCCTTAAAGGAGGAGCTTAGGCTTTGCAGGCAGAGCCTCATTTTGTGGCTCATGTCAATGGGTTTTTGTTCTAAAAACTTTTAAAAGGTTTCAAGTACATATCTTCTAATAATTTACTTTTAGTATACAGGGAAGAAAAAAACATTCGGAATTATTTTGAATTACGGAAAAAACCCAACTTGCACGGCTCTTTTTCCGAACATAATATGGGATCCTTTTTTGGGGGGTACAGTATCGGATTTTTAAAAAAAATTTCTTAATGATGCAGTTTTACACGGTCATTTAAAAATGTATTTAATTTTTGGATAACTATATGGTTAAAAAGATATAAGTGGTTTGGATTTGGTTAGGTTAACATATGTTACATCATGTTTATTTACAGATGTACACAATATAAATGAAGTAGAAGCAATGTTGAATCTTAAAAGTTTGTGGTCTCGCTTGAAAAACGAAGAAGATTCAAGCCCTTTTTTCAGGTGCATAAAATCAAAGTCATTTTGGTGTAAGCATGCGCTGTGATTAAGGATTCCTGGTCAATCTGCTGAGTGACACAGCAGTATAACAAGTGGATTTGTGTTAGTAAGGAACTGTAGCTCTATTTATCTATGCCTGTGCGAAGGAACTGACTACAGTTAAATTTTGTAGAAAAGCACTGAAGATATGTGTAAATGCGGTAGTTGACTAAAACAATTACTTGCCTGGTGTGCGCGGAAATTATTTTGTGTAAACCGTTTCATATTGTGGGGTCAGAAAAACGGTTGTGGTCTATGAAACAATTTATTCAAGAACAAAGAGCAAGAGTGGGAGCGTTCTTCCATAAAATTGGTTCTATGCAAGTTGTGGAGGGAAACTCGATGTTTTTCTTGGGCTATTCAAACCCAAATCGTCAGACATTAGAGGAATATATTTAGGCTTTTATTCTACACAGAAGAACAACAATTCTTAGCGAAATTAAGAAGTCGTATGACGTACAGTCATCTCCATCTCTAAGATTCTTGATTTGATCCTGCCGCTACAAACTTTTTTCGCTCAAAAAATTATTCTCAAGAGATTCTATTAGATTTGAAGAAAGAAGATATATCTACCATCAAATCTGAAACTGTTGTGGTGAACTCAAGCTGTGTAGAGAACGAATTTTCTTCTTTGATATCACACAAGTCATCTTGCCTAACAAAAACAAGTTGCTGTGCAAAAGAACTCACATAGTTTGACTCATTCAGCAGTATTGTAAACTTAGCAGTTGGACGCCAGTTGATCTCTCGTAGGTCTTTTTATCTTATGCCATCTGGAATTCCATTAATTCTCCGCTTATCTTTCTTTTTTGACAAAGGAATTTGTTTGAACTTTCGTTCACATGCCTTTCCAAAATAAGGTTTGGTCATATTAAATGCACATGGATACTTTAAGGTTTCACCAATTGTGTCGGGCTTCTTTTGTTTATCTATTTCATAAAAAATCTCGTATGATGTCTCAATCACACTTGTTGTCTGTCTGAAATCACTCGTCTCGTCCAGTTTCTGTTTTTCCCAACTCCTTTCATAGCGCCTAAAGTAATCAGGGTCTTTCTCAGGTGTCTGCGGGTGGATGGCCAGCCTATGATGTTTTAAAAATCTAGGGCTCAAAGAATCGTTTTTCTGCACTTTGAACAGAGTCAACCACAAGGATTATCATTACAAGCAGTGAAAACTGATTTAAATCATTAGTTAATGTAATTTTTACTGTGCATAGGAGGGCGCTGAGGGCCGTATTTCAGGAATTGCCTGATTTCACTGTCCAGTCAGGGAGTTTAAGTCGGTGGATGAGGCTATTGATTTCTTATTTGTTAATATCATCTTCGTGTGCCTAACTACTCTTCCTAGGATTTTTGTCCGTTTTTTATACAGACCGCTTCGGTGTGGTCACCAAGTGTGATCGGCCCTCAAAGAGAGAGAACCGTTATGGTTACCTGCGCTATAAGCGCCGGCCGAGCGATATTTTTTTCCTGTCAGTTAATTTCGTCGAGCTAGGGCTAAGTTTTTTATATTTTGAAACACGCCCAGGGATCTTTCTTCCAGGCATACGTGTCATCACTTAGCAGAAAGAGCCAAATAGCAGAGGTTTTGGATACGAGTTATATGATTTGGCGCAGGTTCTCGACGGACTACTCTTCTGTTCTCTAGAAAAATAGGACTACAAACTCCGACCACGCGTACAGGGCGGGGTGTTTGGCAATTGCTTTCTCTGCATCCTTAACCCAGAAGGCTGCTTCTCCAGCATTCACTTCACTTTGTGATCTCGCGATAGGCCGCCGAATAGAGCTTAACCCCGGGAGCTGAGAACCCTTCAAACAAAAGTCATATTTGGTTAGTTGCGTTTCACTCTCGCATCGTGCGCGGTCACCGCTCTTGGTCTGTACGATAGCCTGTATGCCATGCTTTGATACCTAGGGGAGCGAGACATCCTTTTTCTGTTAGATTTATTCAAAATCATCTATACACAGTTCCTCTCAGACAAATGGTGAATAGCTTATGCGCTCGCTTTTTTCTAACTGGGGAGAATCACCCGACCCCAGACGGTTTACGCCTAATCTATCTAACCTCATGCGTGTGCAAGTTGATGGAGATATTAGTAAATATTAGACGAGCCTTTTTTTCCTGAAAGTGGAGGCCACCCATTTTCCGCACAGTGTGGGTTCTGCAAGTTCCACTCCACGTCAAATGCTCTGCCCCAACTGAAAAACTCCGTCTGCGAGGGCTTCCTTCGTAGAGAGCACTACGCTACGGTGTTTTTGGATCTGGAGAAGGACTATGATACCGCATTCCGATACGTTATCATGGTGACTCTCCACACGATGGAAGTAACGGGAGACCTCTCATTCTTTATCTCACTCTTATACTCTTTTTCCTGAACATAAACGTTAACACCTCGGTGCTGCCGGAAAATATTTTCGCTACATTCAACGTAGAAAACCTTTTGAGCTCCTTTGGCCCGGGCCAGATTCCAAGAATAAAGTGGTGCAATTCATCCGCCATTCACGGCTGTAACCTAACCAGAACTTTTTCAACTACGGGATTCGCCTATATGTAGTGAATTTGCGCCTTTTTCTTACCTTTAATTTTGACCGAGCCTCACCTGTGATCCTCTTATTCTAAGCCTTAGAGACCCTTTTACCCACACCATTGACATTCTTCGTTCCAATACGTTCCGTACTTTGGCTGCTATAGGGCTACGGCCTTGTTTTTCTTTCTTTCATTTATTCGTTCGTTGCAAGTTTTATGCATCCACAGCCAATTATGTATTGCGGAAAGTGTACTCTATCCACCACAACTTTCTCCCCCTGGAGACCGATGCCTTCCGCACGTTCCTCATACAAAGCCTGTTCCTCTATCGAGAAAACCGAGTTCAGTACTGCTTGTCCCTTGTGACGAGCTTATGGATACAGGATTCTGGATTATCTGACCTTTGGGAGGAAACTGGCCGCTTCGATTAATTCGACTCTTTGTTCTTAGGTTGCATATTCGTGCGCTGGGGAGAGGCGAGCCTCACCTCAACTCCGGAGCGTGCTTCCATTTTCTTCTTGATTTTTTGGCTTGTTTGTTTTGTTTTTGTACTTTGTTATTTCGTTTTTCCTTTATTTTAATCAAGCCTACCATTAGTCTAAATGTGATTATCGCGAATCTTTCCCTATTAATTAGTTGCTAGATTGACTCTAAAAAAATCGTTTATCTTTCTCAAATTATCCATTTGATCTCCTCTGGCGTGAAATCTTTATACTTCTCGACCAAAAACTAATATGATTCAGATAATTTTAGTCAGCTTATTGTAAAACTATACATTTACACTGTTAAGGTTCAATAACGGTATGCTCGCCACTTAGAATTTCACACCTATTTAACTTTGTAGTGCCAATCTTTTTCATATGTAAAACTCTCAATCATGTAACTACCTACATACCTAGGCCCGGCAGTCAATTAGGCCTTCGAGGCTAACGCGCGGTTAAGTCTCTTCTATGTTTTTCGTGGCTCCTAGGGTTAGTACACCCTGTAGGTTAGGAAAGGGCGGGTCTTGGAACAAGAAACTGGTGCCTACTACTTGCAGAGTTTTTTTCAATCAGTTATGACTTCGGTTGAAACTTTTACCGCTTTACCACAAAAAACAGTAGTTCTATATCATTTTACCACGAATAATTAAACGATTGTCTCAAAAGATTTTTTTGATTTTTCGGTCTTTTTGCAATCCAACACTCAAATTAATTTCCCCTAATTACAGCTCCAAAGGTAACTAATGGAAATTTATTAATATTTTTATTGTTGTAAAGTCGTGGGTCCTAAACTACCCTAACCCAACATTAATCTATCATTAACCTCACGATAGCCTTTGCGCCTCAAACCATTGAATTTTATAACAAATCCCATTCCATCACCACACACAAAAAAACATTCATTACCTTACAATTTTCTGCATTGAATTTTGTTCCTTCCTAAATGAATTTGTAAAAACCCTACAATCAACATTTCAAAGGTTCTCAAACTCTTTACTACAATGCATGTCATCACATATCAACAAAATGAATAGAACCCATCCTTCTGTATTCCTTACCAATTTCACACTCCTTTCCTCCATTCCCTTCCTACGTATTTCAGTACTCTCCATAGAGATATTTAACAGCTATGCAAAGATCAGAAGCTATCAGTTACCAATAAAGTTATTATAAACTACTTGATCTTGCCATACTTTCTTAAAACACACGCGGTACTTCCTAAATAACTAATTTTCTCACCATTTAATTGTTTACCACTAACTATATGCATTCTTAAACTAGGACATGAACTTATATTTGATTTATACTCTCCCCTTACTTACTGTAAATAATCCTTGCTTATTTCCTCTTAATGGTTAAGTTATCATTCTTTTTACTAAATTCATAATTTTACCCGACATTTTGCCTACAGGACTCAACACACCCATTCATACTCATACCTGGTTGAGCGGCATGCGCTCGAAGCCCAACTGCCATCAGGAGATTAGAACTAGGATAAAACTTCCTTGGCTTTATCCTTTCTCTTTAGAATTTGAATTTTACCCATTTAGAGATCGTTTACAAGCTTGTTTTTAACAAATGAGATAAGCAGCAGCTAATGTCGATGACCATAATTAGTGCATTCAGAATGGACTGGTGGCCTTTACTTTATCTCTATTGATCCAAACCTTTTCTTCTTCTACTTTCATCATCTTTTTTACTTAACTATCATTTTATGCCTCGGATGTGGCTGTTTGGTTGCCCTCCTGGAAGCTAAACCTACCCGCCTCCTTTTAAGCCCAATGCCTGTAGGTGTTAGCACTTTGAACTTAATACACGGTCGTTGGAATGCACCTTAAATTTGAGGACAAAATTCATCCTTCTTCTATTTTCTAAATTCATTTCTCTTCCCTTAACCTCTATAGTGTTGCATGAGCACAGCATTTTTTTCATTTTCCATCTACTACACCATCAGACCCATCTCAGCAAACAATATCCATTACGTTTTAGTGGCTATAGCATCTACTCCATTTCCCCGTTTTTTTCCTGCCTTCTCACAGCACTAAAAACCTCTTACATGCCTTTCGTTTCCTTCTATAATACAGCACTCGCTCTAAGAAAGCGACGTTTTTTTCATTTTCCGAATATTTCCATAGGTACACTATAAAATTCTTTAAATACTTTAGCCATATACTTTAGATGTCATTTTCCTACAAAGTATCTGACCTACAGGCTCAAGTTCGTCTTGGCATTCTCAATTAGGTTGAAACTGACTGGCCGTATTCATTCGAGACAATTGAAATTTACCTTTTTTTCGTTACTCTCTTGGAAGGCACTTCTCATCTTTTTTTATTTGAAGGAAGGCATGTCGTCCATTCATCACTTGATAAAACTGTGAGGGAGGAGTTTACCTCGTCCCTGATAACACCTTAACAGCGTGTACACCTGGTATACTGCTACTGCAAGTGCTAAGAAAGATACCTGGCTCACGAATTCAACTTGATTTGTTTGCAAATACCAGACTAAGCTTGCGTGTTTTCTCTTCCACGCTATGCACACTTTTTATCTAAGAATATCAACTCATATTTTTCTCTTTCCACCTCTAAAGAACTAGTTTACTCATGTATTGTCGGAAGAATGGCCTGGGAACTTCTATATGAAATGCAACTTAACGCACTACAGTGGGAGAACTTCCACTTGGTGTGTGTTACTCCACATGTACTTGTGGAACTCTTTATTGCGCCCACATTTGGAGCATTAAAAAGTCCAAAAATCTGAGAAGGACAGGCTAGATGTAGGAAATAGCCCATCCACTCCACTTTTTCAGATTACTCACAACAATCGTATTTATTGCGAATTATTAAATGTTCCTAAATAATTTTGTGTATGTCCTCAATAGTAAATTCACGGCAAACCTGTGAGGAGGGATTGGCGAAAAACCTGACAACAACTCAGACTAAGAGAAGTACTGTTCCCTTCACACGAATATCTATTGTTAAATGGGGTTCGGCTCTGCCAATTCTAGAGCCTTACTCTGAAAGTGCCACCTATATATGGGAGATGCACCCCCTCTATGCTTTCTCAGGGGTTCCTGCATTTTTCTTGTAGCTGAGATGAGACTTTCGCTAGCCCTGTTCAAATGGCAACCTTTTAATATTTTCATAGGGTTCTGTACACTCTCCCCTCTGTTTCATCTGAAAAAGCCGAAAATGAAAGGCATTTCGAACTAGAATGTTTTAGGTATTCTCGCAAGGAGCTTAGAAGTATATGTCTCGAAATCGGCCAAAAGCATCAGTTCCGGGGTCTCTGAATCATATTTTGCAGTATAACTTTTGATCTAAACACTACGTGCCTAAAATAATTAACTAATAATAGGTAAAAATAATAATAATAAATAATAACAATAAGTTTCTCTCATTTTGCTGGAAATAACACACTCAATCAGAATCTAGAAAACAACGTACAAGTTTTTTGTTGATTTCAAAGTAAAAAGTTTAAACCTCCAACACGCAATACTTTCGAATATTCGGTGTCAAAATATTCCAGATTTTTAGCTTTTTAAGTTTAAAAGGCCTTTCAAACAGTATAAAACAAAAGGAGATAAAAGTGAATTTTTCAACATAATTAGTCATCTTACCCTCTCCTCTGTCAATAAGAAACAAAGATTTGCCCTAAGCTTCTTCCATGGAACGCGTTTACCATACCTTATTAATAGATCAGCGCCCGGCCCACCCTCATTTCCTAAAAGGCCAGCTAGACCAGAAAATGTAAAAGGAGCAACGCTCCAGGTGGAAACACTTCGAAAGAACGAATACCCAGATAGGAAACAGGCTTGGCGGCATTCACCGGGACCTGCTCCTTTCCCCCCTACTTGGCTCCCAAAGTTGTTCCAGCGAGTGAAAATGATTTATCTTCACCTCATTTTTACTGATGTTATTCGACTGCCTAGCCTACATGACTTATCTTGCACCACTAGACAATAAGATAAGTGATTCCACGTTCTGCATAACCGCACTTTTTCATAAGGATTGTCAGATGAAGGCCCTTCCCGAGCTAAACAAGGACTAGAAGGTGTCTACCTTCAAGAGAACAGGGTGATAGCTGGTAGCAATTAATGACTGAGTGGGAAATACCTCCAAGCCTACGTTAACGCCTAGTCAAGATCCTTTCGAGGTAACAAGGTCCCCAAATTAGAGTCTGGTCTGCCTTCCTCCAGTTGAGCAAGGTACACAGCCAGATCTATGTCCATTTCAGGAATGATCGGATTAACTCTAACCATTCTGTCCTCCAAAATCTTCTGAGGTGAGAGAGAAGTGTGCATACCTTGATATTTCCCCTCTTATAATCAATCTAAAAATAATACTGGTTTCTCTTCCTCCTGGAAGGTTCCAGGAACAGACATGGTTGCCTACGCCTCAACTGGTGACCAGGCCAAGGATAGTACCTTCTTTCCCGCAGACACCGCGTTTGGAGAGGGCATGTATGTAAGTTTAAAAAAGGAGATAAAAAAACAACTTTAAGTGAGCATAGACTCAATTAATTCGGTAACCACTCATCGTGAGCTTGCCCGGCCTCTTCAAACCTGCGAGTTTAAAACGGTTTCTATTCAACTTATGGGAACATGTTGTCCTAAGGACATATTTCCCATCAGCATTAGGCATTAGCTTGGGTTTGAGACAGAGAAGCAAATATTTCTCGTTTCTTGGATGAGGACCTTTAGGTCAATTCTACCCATTTAGAGCAATGGAATTACCCATATGACTATGGGTAATCGGATTTGGCGCTGGGTGGCACCATCTAGTGTCAGGAGCCTTATTTAAGCATTTAGCCATTCAAAGTCACTTGTGAGTGATCTGAACAATGTGAAACCATCGATGTTATAACCATTTATCATCTTAGCACAAAACGCTGCAGATCATTAGAGGGACCTTCCCTCTTGTTCCACTACGGTACCCCAATTGTAAACAAAAAATGATCGCCCCAAATGTCAAATGAAACCTAGAATTATATTTTTAGCTTCCCAATTAAGATAACATTGAAAAATTTGTGTAAAAATAATTTAAATCTTAGAGGTAACTTCGGTTCTCCTGTTTATGCACTTTGCAGGCAGTTTCGTTGTTTAGCAAGAAGCTAAGTAACTGCACTAAAACCAGGATCTGCCATATAGGAATTTGAAAAAGCCATTAAAAAACATTTGATAGTTTTCACTGCTCTGTATCTTTTTCATAAATTTCTTTTTCTAGCCAAAATTGATAGTACGATTGTTTGAAGAGGGGCTTTAATTCCAGGCGAGTTTTAAAGCCCTGAACTCCACTTGTATTGCAGACTCGGTTTTATTGGTCCAAGCATCAATAAATGGATTTAGTAGCCAGTTAGTTATTTTCATATTTATGATATCCTGATACATAGAGCTCATGACCTCGTTCACAGAGCTAAAATAGTATCAATCTACCAAGAGGTCATTACCTAATATGAATTACTAGCTTCATAATAATTTTATAGTCAATCAAGATTTATAAATTGATATAGCTCTAGAAAAATTATTATACATAAAGAGTGAATGAAAGCTTCTCCATGAATACGCAAATAACAGATTTTCCTTTGATATGATTTACTTCACAGCCTTTGCACTTTCAAATTCAGCCCATTGACAACAGGGGGACCACCCAAAAACGGGCCTGCACGCACTTCTTGTGATATATACACTTTATTCATTCACTAATCACCCTTATTTTGCATGACATGACAGAAGCAACGCCTGTAAACACAAATAGATCACGATGGGAGATCCAGCAAAGAATATACTGCGTCAAACATTAGTACAAGACAGGCTCGTTCAAGAAATTGCAGGACACATTCGTGTCCTGCGGGATTAGCTGAAAGAGAACTTTGGTGGCCGTTTGATCACTCTCAAGACTGATTTTTAGTGGGCACCTCACAGCCCAGTCCTTAGCCACCCATATTTCTTTCTTTGGGGCTAACTTAAAGACAGAGTGTAAGCAGGAAGACTCAGAACCATCACGCAACTCAAGGAAACCATCAGGGAGGAGATCAGAGCCATTAGTCGGTCAGTTTGTAAGGACGTCATGGACAACTTTGCGCTGCGCCTCAAGAAATGCACAGAGCTAAATGGAGGTCATCTCGAACACGTGTTCTAGAATAAAAAAGAAAAGTCCAAAGACTCATGTTTTGATATGATGTTCTTTAACAGAATAAACTAGTTATCACCAAAGTTTCATTCAATCATTGCAGAAAATTAAGAAATGAGGCCTATCAAAAGTTGTTGCACGTTTTTTAGGGATCACCCTGTATATTGAATATATCTGTTAAGTAGACGAAGTGACATTTTCAGACTTAGATTTCCCCATTAAAATAACCACTTTTATTAGCATAAACAAATTGTATGATATTGTTAAAAAAATAATAAATTTGCTTCAAACAGTTTCATTTCGATAACTATATGACTTCACTATATAAAATTAGACGATCAAATTCTTCAACATTGTCGTTCCAGAGCGGTCGAACGAGTCGAGAATTAAGGGTATGGCACTTTATATTATTTACTACGAAGATAAGCTCACCAAGGGATTTACGATTCCAATAACTCAAGTTCCTAGGAAGTAGATGTTGACGATGAATTACGCAATCTATTGTGAAGCAAATGGGTACAACATTCTTTGAAAATACAAGAAAACCGCTATATCCCTGTGTTAATGCTCGAGCATAACACGATTCACAAGTAATTATATTGTTCATAGGTATTTTTTTTTCTTTGAAAAAGTTATCAACTGCATTGAACATCGATTTACGATTAGTGTCTCTTTCAAGTTCTTTTGAAACATGATTTCTTGCAAAATATTTTGTATTTTGAACAAACGAACATATCCTAAAAGTAGTGCTTCATTGTCTGTGAGAATAGATTCGTCCAGGTGTAAAACAAATTGTTGCTATTTAAATATTTTATATAAGGTCTTTTCAATGTCCTCGAGCATTAAAGGAATTATTTGCTGATAATAATTAATAAGTGGAATCGTTTTCATAATTCCACTTGGGGAATTTAAAATATGACAAATTTTCTTTCACTTTATCTGGATAATCCTCCTTTGAATGATTGTTAAGCCTGGATAGCTTTATGGCCTCGTTCGAAAATACTTTCTCACAACGAAGTCACATTGGTAGTTGTTTGATTTGAACAGAATTACTAAAGAAAATGCTTCAAATATTCAGCACTATAGTGTCTGCATTTTCTCTTTAATGTGTTTTCTCGCACGATTATGAATAAATTCAAGCACTGAAAATGAGGGAAATTAATTAAAACAACGGGACTAAATAATTTCACCAATATTGCCACGACCACTGCTAAGTCTTTAACAACAAATAAGGTGCAAAGGTTCCGTCTTATCGTTTTAAAAATAATAGTATAGGAGTGTAACAGAATTGTTGCTTAGAAAGATTTGAGCTGATAATTATTTAAAAAAATGAAATGCCTGGATCTGGTGTGAAATCGCAAAATCCTAATCTACGAGTATTTAGACATTAGTCTGCTTAAGAGATAAATCAGTTTTACATTGCTTGGCAGATTGAGGGTTACAATTGGCTAAGTCACACCATGAGGTAAGTTACTTGAAATGTTATTTCATCTGTCAAATGCATGGGCCCATGGATACTGTCAATAATTGAGAGTTTGGGAACAACACTAATGGTGATAATTTTGGAAAACATGAAGTTTATATGGATTAGGGGTCATCACCTCCATATGTATTATAAACAACAACTTATTGAAATACAAACCTATAGTGTCCAATTTCAGTAGAAGAACAATTAAAAGAGAGTGCTAGTTCCCATTAATAGATGCCCTGCTTTAGGACGCGGACCCAGCTCAAACGGCCATTGTGAGTGCTCTTTAGACACTTGAGGGCTCGCCTGTAGAGGTGACACACCATTATACTATTTACTTATAAAAAAGTACAACCACATTCAAATTAACTCGACCCCCATGACTTACAACTGACCCCACTTTATTCACTCGATTCCACAAATAACTCTTCATTCTCTTTCGTGTCCGTCTTTTAGGGTGCAATAATCTTAAATCCTACTGAGTTAAACACAGTTACTATTACTTCCTTTTTTCCCACATTACATATATCATCACATTCCGCAAATTCACTCTTTTAGCCTCTTCTGCCACATAAGTTGTCATAGTTAGACATGGTACACCACATCGCCACTCATTTCTACAAGTGGTTATTTAACGTACGAAGCTTCCCAGTATAGTGGTCCTTAGTACGTTTTTACGTGCTTTTAACGACGCTCATATGGGAGATTTAAGAGTATTCTTCGAGTTTCATATAGAATGATATTATAAAGCAGTTAAATATTGAATAATGATTTTATCATCACTTTTACTACTCCCCATCCCACAAATATAGGTGTCATGCCTTAACCCTTTAGTAAGACTCCCTTTCATCTAACTCCTTAATTCTGCAATAAACAAAGCTTCTTTTCTTTTATCCGAGTAGTGAGCATTCAATGTGTGAATGCTGAATGATGTACCATTTTGTTCAGTAATGGTTCAACCCCAGCAGAGGACCCAAAAGACGCTACATTTTAAACCTATTTGCACCCCTGCCTTAAACCATCTTAATGACTCTTCTGTCAGGCTTCCTTCAGTTAAAACTCTCTCACCTTCCCCTTTGATCAGTTGCAGTTTCTTTAACCATCAGTAAACAAGAAGACTAGAATCTCATTCGCGAGTGTGTGTTCATCTTAGGAATATTCTTGTTTATAAGCTATTTAAATCTTTATTAAAACTCTAAATTATATTCAAGACAAACCCAATTTAGATCTTTCTTCAAATTTTAAATACTACTCAAGAATAACCAAATTTAAATCTTACTTGAAACATTAAATACTCTTTAAAACTCACCCAATTTAAATCTTTTTTCAAACTTTAAATGATAGCTCACATTTTATATTGTTCGGCTAATGACAATAATCAAGATAATACATTTATAGCGACAGCAAAAATGCATATAAAACGGATAATCCTAAAGAATATCATAATGATTGTGATTGTGAGAATGTTTGATTTAGTGACTGCTGAGAGCAAGAGAGAGAAGGTGAAGTTTGCCGCATTGGTGTAAAAAGGACAGTGAATATGAAATAATGACAACTAGGTTCTTCAAAAACTGTATGCTTAAATATAATGGATAGCAATATTGAATGATAACTAAAATATAAATTAAAAAGTTATCTAAGAAGATTAACAACAAGAAAAAGGAGATTTTTGGTTTTAGTTACTGGTATAGAAGCAATATATTTTGCCTAATATCTGCTTATGGACACAATCGGGATTACCGCAACTTTTAAAAAAATATTTTGATATCATAAATATTTAAAATATCGATAAAAATGAATAATAATTAATGGAAATAACGTTAACTGCTACATATATTTCAAAATCATAATGCCTAAAATGCATGACTATCAAATAACACAATTGCAGAAATGATTAAAAAAAATACAATCGAAATAGTTTAGTGCAAAGACTAAAATTGCAAACAGCTTTTAAAAGGGCATCTCCTCTTCGTCATTTTCGTTATAACGATATCTTCAACCCCCCCTAAAATAAAAAAACACCTTCATGAGTAATTATAAATAGATACTATAATGCTCAGTTCTTAAACTATATAAAATTATTACGTTAAAAATAATGCAGGTTAGGTTGTTATATTCGGGGGGAAAAAAAATTACATTCAATTGTTTTTGCTGATATTTAGAGGTATGATGAATGTTCAGACTTCCCAATACAATAAAACGAATCTAATGCATTAAAAATTATTCTGGGGGTATAAAAGAGACTAAACAACATTTCCTTTCCCTAATGCCTCGTGTAAAAATCAGAAAAATGCTTAATTTTCTTTGGGTATGGCGAGGAACGACACGGTGGTGTCACGCTCTATACAGAGTCGGAGCCACGGTTAGTCAACAAGGCCGGCAAGTCCCGGCTAAGGGCTTGTGCCCAATTTATATTCGAGTGCGCTAATCCAAGGTTAGCTAATAATAGGGGGAATACGAGATTACCGTTGAGGCTCAGGAGTTATTGAACAAAAAACCTCTTACCAAAATAATCTTTAATATACAAGTAAATAATACAATTATTATTGGTCACGAAAACTAAGCAAATTAACATAATAATGAATAAGTCACCACTGGTTAAAACAGATGGGCAAGGAATAACTGGGAAAAGCTAGGGAATTGTAACAATCAATTGAAATACCTTTATTAAACGCGGGTTGAGATAATATTAATTGAATGCGGGGAATTACGGGTTTTCGGGGAGTGAATTAAATGGAGGAATAATAACGGGACTGGGACATCGGTTTTACCTCTGCGGCGGCAAATTCAATGGTGTTACCGGTCGAAGCCTCAGGGGGACTTCGTAGAGCGGAAGATAAGCGTAGATCAGGTTCCAAGTTGTCCTCCAAATGCGAATCACGAACGGTGGGAGAGAGAGAGTCCGCTCCAGGAACTGGTGTCAGCACGTCGACCAGATGAGAATATGCACGAAAGGACTTCTCGGCTTTCCTTGCTCTTGTCTCACGGTTGGGGTTAAGGTACACGAACCAGGTAGAGTGGAGGTAATGAGCAGAGAGTTGATCCCAGTTAGCCCTCTAAATTGGAAATGACGAAGGAGGGTAATCCGTCTCTGACCAGATAGATTACGAAGGTAAGATCCGCTCAAGGGATCACAGGCGTCAACATGGCGACCCAACGGGTAACGATCTGAAGGACGGATATCGGAAGAAACTCTCGCTAACAATCAATGGAGTCGCTCGCATAAATATGGCGGGTTTTTGCTTGGAACGGGGTTAGCGAGAGAAGCGAAGGACACCTGGCGTCCCATGGGAGACTTAGGATGTAGCCGTGTAAACAGCCCCGAGTCAGGGGCATTTCAGAGCGGCTAGAGGGGGGGGGGAGGAAGTAATAGTTCTCGTCTTCGACTTTCCACTAGGGGATGATAAACAAGAACAATGAAGGAGGGGGAGAGGTCGCCCGACAGGGTTTCAAACTGTTTAAACGTTCTGTGGGCCACCAACTAAAGTGATATGGCTAGACTATGTCTGGAAATGTTTGCACCTTTGACCTAACCTCTACATGGCGCATATGGCAAAAAAGTTAAGAAACATACATCTCTATCGAGATATGGCAAATAACCCAGCCTTATCCCATAAATAAGACTCATATGGCAAGAGTGACAGTTGTATTATTAAATAATTGTTAAAAAAAAAAGAAAACATGAAGAAAATAATTTGGACGAGTTTCATTTTGCATCAAATAGTTATGACTGAGAGGAAAAATAAAATAAATAAATTATGTAATATAGACTGTCACACCCTAACTAGTTGACTTCCCTTTCCTAAACATACTCAGATTAGGATTTATTTCTTTGTGTGAATTTTTTATTTTAAGAAAATTATAATATCGAACATCAATTACTTTAAGTTTGTCTCGATATATATATATTATTAAAATGTATTACTCCTATTTCAAAGATTATCTCAACTAACCAAGCAATTATACACTAAATGCAAAATGTATGTGAGAAGAAGAGAGAGTTAAATTAGAAGTAGGAAATCCAAAATGAACAAAATTCTAAGCTCAATAAAAAACTTTCTTAGCCCTATATACACGAAAGTGAGGGCTTATTACTACGAGCCATGAAGAATTTTTCAATAATATTAAGTACTTAGAGGACGAAATTAAACTTCCATCTAAAGACATGAAACAGTTTCCAAGAAAAACATCTCAGTGTAAATAAAGGAAATAATTAAAAAAGGTTAAATTTATGACAGCAATCATTCACGATCACTAAAATAATCTAGCCATGTATATAAATTGGGCCAAATATTGGGATGATGAAGGCGCTAAAATATTGTCCGTTTCTTTGTACGGTGATAGTCCTCACCACGATACTCCCTTCCTTAGCTGTTGAGGCCCGTGGGACTCGAGTGTTTGTATCGCTAATTTCAAAACTCCTTTTATTCTTGTAAAATAATATTCATTTGCATATTAGTAAAGGTATTTTGTACCTGTTTTTCTGTTATCCCAGAACTCTAAGATAGTCAACTATTGACCAACCTACTTTTGGTTAATTTGCGCTCCGCTTATATTGTAAACTTCCCACACACTCGTAAAGCAGAAAGGGTGAACTTGACTCTATTCTACGAAATCTATATTAAACTGGTGTAAGGTATGTAGAGTTAAACTACGACATCTATATTAATCTGGTGTAAGGTGTGCAGGGTTAACCTACGATATCTATATTAATCTGGTATCAGGATTATGGTGTTAAACTTGTTCAATCAATTGATTGAAATTTGATCAATCTATTAGTTAACCTTGGTTAAATTGTTAATTGTTGGCTAATCTTGGTTCTGCTTCGGGAGTTTAAAAGGTGAGAAATGAACATTGCATACCTATTTGCGAAGTGTATTCGTTCCCGTTAGGATTTTTTTAGGGTAAATTAATTGACGAGTGACCGTGTTTAACTATTAATCTTATTCCTCAACTGAATTGAATTGTTGTCTTCCAAAGCTTCATCGCATGCAATATGTGAAGTTATAGAAAATAGTATATTGCTGTGCTCTGTTTTCAACTACAGTAAAATCTCCACCACATAAGCTCTCTCGCGAGTGTTTCTCCCCCTTGTTGTTCGTGAGTTCGTTGCTTAGCAAAACCATTCGCACTCCCCTTCGTAGGTAAAGAAACCCACAATTCCGCAACACTTGGTGTCGTGTGTTAATTTAATGCTTGTTTTTGTGCGCATCGCGTAAACCAGCAAGCATGTCGCCGTAAGAAATTTTTAAAGCCCAAGGTGAGTCACACGCACTCAGTGGAAAAGATTAGATGGCCTGCATTCAGGAAGAAGAAAGAAGAGAAGGAGACAAAGAAGATAGAGAATAAAGAGAAATGAAGATGTAACGAGAAGAAAGAAGGGAAGAAAAGGGACGAGACGAAAGAGAAAGAGAAAAGAAACGAGAAAAAAGAAAGAGCATTCGTACTCACGAAGTGGAGATAAGCAGTGCGAGGAACTAGACGCTAGCCATATATTCATCGAGTGTTAGGCTAGACGCACCGCAGTCTGCGACCATCAAACACCCCGTCTTTAAACAAGGCGAAGACGTCGGGTCTTACCTAACCCACTACGAGAAGGTTTTCGAGGGGAACCAGTAGGACAACAAGACGGACGACGTAGCACAATTATTGCCCCTGATGAGCAATCACTTTAGGGTTATCTTTCTCTCCCTTCCATCAGAGGCCACAATTGATTACTGATTGTTAGAAGCAGAGTTGCGCGCCGCTTACAACATGACTCCGGATTTCTATCGAGCTAAATTTCGGCACTGTCTCATTCAACCAGACCATACTCTTAAGGAATGCATAGAGGAGGCAAATATCTACGCAGCTAGCTTCAAATTTTATCCCAAAGAAGGGAAAAAATCAGATCCCCACATCTCCTTAACCAAAAACAGCAAGAACAACTGTGTTCCTAATAATGGTAAGAAAACTTTAAAGGGGACTGGGCCTGCCAAACCCGAACCCCTCTTCTGGACTGACCACCATGATGTTAAGCCGTTTTCTCCCAACTTCACTGATTGGTCGTTTACCAGGAAGACCATCGTGTGCTATTCCTGTGGAGTTCCTGGCCACGTGATAACCTACTGCCCTAAAAACTTGCTGTTTAGAAGCACCCCTCCTTCTTACCAGTTACACCAGGTCAGTTCCTTTCTAAGCCCCCTCTTCTTCGAACCTGCTGAATACGGCTGGCCACCAGGTGAACTCTTTGTTCGCTAAAAATACCCATGGGGCTCCCTAATTTGAAACTAGAGCTGTAAATAAATGGCGAATCTCCACCTTCGTCAATAATACAGGGTGCACGTGCATTGTTGTATTCGATCCGCTACTCCCCCTATGGCTTGGAGCAACGATAAGTTTATCATAATGAATGATTACTTGGGACACGCACATAAATTCTCCATTGTTCAATGCTACATTGAGTGCGCGTATTATACTGGTTGGGCTGAAGTCATGGCAGCCCCATCAGTTTTGCTCTATCCTAACTGGTTAGTCACTCCGGGCTGCTTCCGCTTCCGTGGTCAACCCGTTTCCACCTGTTCCCGCACGAAGAAGCAACTGAAAGTCCCTAAACATCTGGAACCCCCTTGCGATCCAGAATTCCAGAGCGTGATGACCTATAACTTTGCCAAAAGCCAGAGGGAACGTGAATCTCTTAGTCCCCTGTGGACCAAAGCCTAGAATAAAACAGGCGAGAGCGTCAAATGGAATTAGTGTGCACCGAGAGAAACGACACCGAGTCACGCACACTAAGTGTATCCTGTTCCCATGTTCCTCCATTCCTGCCAACAGATCAAGATAGCCTATATGCTGGTCAGTTTAGTTACACGAAAATCGCTCAGAGTATCTTAAAAAAATTTTATTCGTTTGCGTGACCGACGTAATTCTTCGTTATTGTTGTTTATGCGACATTTGCTAAAAGACGGCCATAAAAGGACGAGTTAGACCTGCGCCTTTGCAGAAGGGACCACTAATCTCTGAACCTTTCTCTCGAGTAGCTATTGACCTAATCGGACTGATCCACCCCCACGTCGAGAGAAGACCATAGTTACGTTTTAACGGTGAAGGACTTTGCCACTCGATTTCCAGAGGCCATTCCCTTAAGAAAGTTGATAGCATCTCCTGCGCCAAAGCCCTTATTACCATCTTTTCTCGTGTGGGCCTGCTAAAAGAAATATTCTAAGATTGTGGTCTCCAATTCATCTCCTAATTCTTGGAGTACGTTGGTAAATTAATAATGATCAAGAGCGTTTTTAGCACATCTTTTCCGCCGGGTGGAAATGGAATGTTAGAAAGTCTAAATGAAAGCCTCAAGGGCATTCTCAGTCAGATGTGTGCAGATTTGCCTACTGAATGCCACCACTTCCTTCTGGTAGCCATTTTGCCTACCGTGAAATTACCCATCATACTTTAGGTTTTGCAGCCTTCGAACTTTTATATGGTAGAAACGTAAAATGCCCCCTGAGTATCCTAAAGGAACCTTCTTCCAATCTGAAATAGATCAAAATATCCAGAATTCTATTCGTACCTACTAGACTTAATAAAGAGGCTGGAAAAGTGCGCAGAAATTGCGTTACCAAATGCTGACCTCCATTTTGACAAGTATAAGAGATACTTGGATTGCAAGTCCAAAGAAAAGAAATTTAACACCGGGGAAGGACTTTTGCTTCTCCATCCCACGAAAAGCAACAAGTTTTTGAACTAGTGCAAGGGCCTTTACCCCGTAGTAGAGAAGCGTGTTTCCATCGATTACCTTATTGAAACCCCCTCTGGAAGAAGGCTCTTTAATATTAATATGCTCAAGCGGTACCACTGGCACACGAACATCAACCATATAGTTGCAATCGCCGAAGAATACCCCATAGAAGGTGGCTACTTCCCGGTCCCCTTTTGCGTAATCCAAGCCCCTTGCTTAGAGCAAGGCAAGGAATACCTGTTGCATGTCTTGCCTGGACTGTAATTATTCCCTAACTGGTGAAATTAAGATATGGGGCCAGTTACTATCTCGTCAAAAGGATCAACTGAAAGCGCTGCTGAGTCGTTTTGATGACATCATCAACGAGATCCCACGTTGTGCTACTGACTTTGAGCATAATATACAGCTAACCACCCTGGAACACATCCTTTCAAAACCCTACACCTTGCCTGTACACTTCCGGAAATCATTTAAAAAATAAAGTCGATAAACTTCTAAAGTTGCAGATTATAAAACTTTCGGAATCGAGCTACTATTACCCGGTTGTCATGGTAAAGAAGGTCCATGGTTCTGATCGAATGTGCATCGATTTTAGAAAGCTTAATTTGGTTAACGTACTTGATGCTAAACAAATCCCCACCATATAACAGAACCGCTACCTTTTTGAGAAGGACAAATTCATCTTCAAGTTGGATTTATTAAGGCCCATTATCAGATACCATTAGGGGAGGAAATTAAGAAGTTTTACTGCTTTACCCACCGAGAAGGGCTTTATGCAAGCCCGGCAGCTCCTTTTCGAGCTGGTAACGGCTTGCTTACCCAACGTCACCTTCTATTTCGATAATGTTTATTTGGCCAACGAAGATTGGGATCAATACTTAACCACCATTCAAGCCCTACTGTATCGACTCCAGGAACACAAATTGACAGTTTGCCCCGGCAAGTGCCACTTCGATTTTAGCACTATCGATTAGCCCAGTTTGCATGTCGGGAATATTCAATTATCTCCCCAGCAAAAAAAGATCTGGGCAATCGTGGACATGACGTTGCCTACTAATAAAAAGCGGCTGTTATCTTTCATAGGCTCTGCATCGTTCTATAGTTGCTTCCTACCAAACATTGCGACTGTTTCCGCCCTTCTCTGTAAGTTATTAACGAACAGACCCCCGAACGCCTCAAGTAGACGACACTTTCAACTCACAACTTCAGCAAACTCAAATAGAAATTGGAATCCGCCCCTATCCTCCACCTCACTAACTCAGACAAACTGTTTGGCATTCGCACCTCTTCCAATATGCGAAAAACGGTGAAAGCTTCCCTTCGCTTAAGCAAACAGAAAAGTACTCACGTGGGGTAAAAATTACGCCGTAAATTTAGAATGTATATATTAGGCAAAGATTTGTATTGGAAACGAACCACGAACCTCTATCATACTTAACTACGTAACGTCTAGAACAATAACGGACGCTTGATGCGTTGGAGTTTGTTCCTCTCAGAAATTTCAATTCTGCATTTTGTACTTAAATGGCACCGATAACTGTGAGGCTGATAATTTAAGTAGGAACCGTTAGGAACCGTTATTTTAATCCATGTATTAATTTTGTTCATAAAATAAATTGGTATATTTAACCATATTACAAGAAATTCGTATCCTTTATGTATATATATATATATAAATATATATATATATGTTTGTTTCTTTCATGTGTACAATGAATTCCTTTTATATCCTCAACTTTTTTGTTTTGTTTTGTATAATCGTACGATGACCCACCCTCGGGCCATGAGCCCCACTTAATGGTATCATAGAGAAACTATCCTTCGCAACCAGGACGTGGCAATATATAAGCTTATGTATGTGTAGGATATTACCCCCCCTCCCTAAAAAATAACTAGCTCCTCTATTTTGTATTTTAGATCCACTTGGAAAATGCGTCCTATGTGCTCTCAACTTTATTCGCTATTGTCATGCGAATTTAAGTTATATTCCTACCACACTAATCATCCTCCTATGTCACTTCTTCCCTTGAAGTTCCATGTAGGGATGGAGGAGTGTCAGACATCAAAGAGAGAGAGAGAGAAAGAGAGGAGGGGAGATACGCGCCACCTTGCTCTTCAATAGAGAGAGAGAGAGAGACAACAGATACGAGAGTGACCCTTTTTGTGTGCGCTAATGGAAGTGCGCAATTATAGAATGCCGTGAAACGTCGCAATGACCTGAAATCCATCTATAAGGTTCCATCTCAAGTCGGACAAAGTTCGCCTGGCCGGCTTAAGAACCTTTTCGCGCTCGCGCTAAAAGGCCGAGTATATTCTCGTCTGCCGATGCGTGTGACTGTAGAACCCTCCCCTTCAGACGGAGGGAGAAAAATCCCATTCGAAGCCTATAAATCCTCCTGCGCCAAAGTTGGAAGGCAGTATCCGTTAAGTATCAGCCATTTTCCCTACCCATCAGGATTCGCCAAGTATCCGCCGTCCTCACTGCCCCGTCAGAATCCTGTGTCTGCCCACGCCGGTACCCGTTATTTGTGTCCCGTTGGCCTCTGCACAATTCTCGCAGAATCCTTCAAACTCCCGGTATTCTCGTTAATTCACGTGAGTCTACCTCGACCTGCTTCTACCGCTCCTGGAATGAAGCACGCTCAATTTCTATTCATGTTAATCGAAAGCAAGATTTAAGTCTACCCCCGTAATAGTCATTATCCAGAGACTGTTTTTATTTCATACGTTCTAGTCCATTTACTCCATACTGTGCAAAATGAATTTTGACAATATATAAAAACGAGTGGGTCAGAAAAAGAGGCAATATATTAAAGCTAGAGAACCATAACAACAAAGTACTTGGTAGGCTACAGCCCCGATGAGCGGGCAACTTCTCTGAACCTGACATAATTAGGTCATCTACAAGGTATCAACGCTTAACATATTTCAATCACTCTTATTTCAATCAGTTTTGATACAATCTATCTTTCTGGTGTTGGTTTTCTTTTATTTAATAAATAAAATGCAGCCTGTTTCCTATTGGCACAATTAATTTTAAATTCGCTGAGAGGTGACAATTATTTTTCGAGTATTTTTAATACCCAGGATTTTTCGTATCGAATAGGATAAATGGAAATAAGTCATAATATAGGAAAAAAATATAATAAACAGCTCGTGGCAAGTCAGGCAAGAGCTTGCCACTCCTAATCTTCTCAAACAGCTTAAACCCCACCTGCCAAGATCAACTGAAACGTTTATAAAATTACCTTGATAAAATTTGCTACATATGTATATAAAAACTTAGTTGTAAAAATGAGGAGAGGGTTCTAATTAAGAACTAATTTACTTTTTAAGTGCTATGCCAAAGAAAGCCTAATTTTTCTTTCTCCTTTCCAATTTCATTTCAAATGAGACTTGGTTCCACACACTCGCAAAGTGTAACGTCCATGAGCTATGTTGTATTAACTCTTATCTTTTTAATCGAGCATACAAAACCTGTATGCTCGTAGAAAGAGTAATTGAAGAACTCTTCGATCGGTGGATTAGTCATGGAAAAAGAACAAATAGGGGTATGAATGACTTCACGTATGCCGGTTTACGATAGACTTCGAAGGATTGGCCACAGAAACATCTAAGAAATGAGAGCGCATTTTTAATTAGGTATTAAGGGTGGAGTTTATTTAGGATTTCGTCAAAATTATATCTATCTTGTTCTTACAGTGAGAAGACATCGTCTACATTGTGGAGCCATAGTAAGTTAGAGCTAGTCATAAATGTTTGGAGTGATTCAGTATCGAATTTTGCCATAAAAATATTAAACAAAATTAATAAAAGATAGTTGCTCACACTTAAGCCATATTTTTGGCCTGTAAAATAAATTATGTTCTGTTGGGAGAGGGGTAGCTACAGGTTTTTTAGTTGAGGTGATGGGAAGAGCGGATAGGGATTCATCTATCTTGAAGTGATGAAGAGACATGAAATTTGAAGCTTACAAGAGAGAGTCCATTAAAATTAATTTTTCGAAGGCGCTCTATAAAGTCTGCTGAATGGCGAATGTGAGATTTCGAAATAGACTGCATTATTGGTTAAAGTGCGCTCGTAAACCGCTCGAAAAGCTGATAACAGTGAGTCACCACACATGAAATTATAAGTTTTAGAGGTCATATAGCTTATGAATTTTGAATAGGCCATACAAACATATATGTTTTAATGTTAATTATTTATAAAGAAAATTGCTTCATAGTCTATGAGGTCATTTTTAAAGCATAGTAATTGCTTGTTTATTAATTTCATTTGAAACATCTATTGTTCAATATTTTATAAAAGAAATTATAATTTAAGACAGAAGGAGATATTTTTTCGAGCTGGATTTTCTTGGCTTACGAATCATACAGGGTGTTTCAAAAAGACTACATATATACTACTTATAGTTGATATATTTCATCATTTGAGAAGAAAACTGATTGTGTCTACTAAATGATTCTCAAACAATGGCTAAATTTGGAATCTATCATGGTCTCCCAATTTTACATAATTTCATGTTTCAGGTGTTTGAGCGTTGACGGTTTTGTACCATAAACGGCCTCTATACACTTCGTCATATCAAATGGATATGCATTGTTTCAACGACGTATATTCTGACATCACAATAATAATGAGTGTGGAAAGAGCGTAACCATATAGTTGAACGTAATGGTTGCTGTTTCCAAACAGCGTCCATCAAGGAAAATGGTCCGACCATACCACTAGATGAATACCGACACAATACTGTTAACCATGGTAAAGTAACATGCTTATACGTATAAATATGAGGAATATTAGGGGAAGAATACTTTTAAGTGTGAGATGTCTTGTGCCATTGAGTTTGAAGGTAGCTTCATCAGATCACACGTTTTGTTGGCAAAGTGTACCTCTTCGACTTCCATTGAGTGAAACTATTCATAAAATTCTAGTTTGGAATTAAGGTCATTTTCAATTATGACAAACAATATATTTAGAATGTAGAGCTTTAATTTTAAGACCTTTAAAATCCGGTGAACACCTGCTAAGCTGATATCGGTCTCACTGGCACATTGCCTGATTCTGTGGTAAATCTGTTTAATATTAAAATAAAGTTTTCTTCTTTCGCACTAGATTTGCATCGTCCAGATCCTTACTTTGCATATCTTGAAGAATACTATCTGCCTAAAACTTGTCATGGATGCTAATAATAGCAATAACACTCGGTGGCCTTGTACCAAATATCGGGATCCATTGTGTTAGATCCGGGAAACTGGTTCTTTTGCTGAACTAAATAAAATAGAGTATCGTGAGTAAACTAAACTCTGAGGCTAGTTTGTCATCAACAAAAGTGTTAAGAATAATATATATATATATATTTTTCTTCTTTCGTTTTTTTTTTAAATTTACGTAATAGGAATAATTATTCTAATATTTAATTTATTGAAGGTTCAATAAAAAGGCAGCGTTTCAAAATTAAAACAAAAACTGCATTCTTTAGCTGAATATAAAATCGAACTCCCCTCCTGTTATGGTAGGAGTCCGTTAGAGCTTTGCTATTCGGATAAATAAGTAAAATGATCACAAATATCGGTGAATGAATGGTGTTGTGTAAATATAGTTTATTTCATGATATATTTTGTCAAAAATAAATGTTTGAATGTTTTTTAATTACACAAGTTTTTATTTTCCAAAGCGTGAAACCATAATTGCTCTGCGAAAAGTGATCTGAAATGTAAGTTGCTAAAGGTGATAATTCAAAAGCGCCATCTTTAGGCTCATTAATAATTTTAAAATGACTGGTACACTATTGGGAAAAAATCTTCTAAACTCCTAGAGACGTCAAATGAACGCTATACTCGCTTACCTTTAATGATCGGGTTGCCTCCATTGCCAAGCTTGTTCACTATTGCCCCAAAGCAAGTGATAATTAATGCTTGAGTATGCACAAAGAGCAGGAGAGTTTTCGACCTAAGTATTAAATATAGAAGGACTTCTAAGAAGAGCTTCATCTCACCAAGAAGAACCTTACGGTTACGCCCTCACATTCGTAGTTAATATGAAGAAAAGATTGTTGAAGATGTGGCAAAGTGAAATTCTCTGATCCACTTGTTTGGAGATTCTGGAAGATTGTCCTTAGAAGAAGAAAGGGGAGACCGCTATCACGAGTCGATGTGGTGCTTAAGGTAAAGCATCTGAATACTCCATGTCTATGGCTGTTTCTTATTCAACGAAACACTACTATTAAGAACTTTGACTAAGAGCAATTCCATGAACTCAAAATAATACCAACATGTGCACCAATTTGTGCATGATACGAGTATATGTATTTTCAGCATGATTTCTCACCTTGTCACAGAGGAAAAGTAATAACAAAGTTATTGACTTAAAATAAAATCGAAATTTGGGGACTTAGGTACGGAAATTTGCCAGATTTGAACCCAATAGTTCATTTGGGGTGATATTCAAACTGGTGGTTAATAAACAGAAACCATCTAATTGTAAACAGTTATGGGTGCTTTGTAAACGAATATGGAGCAATATCAATCAAGTTAACATCCAAATTTCGTCTTCAGCATTCCAAACTAATTGAAGCATTCCTGAAGAAATAGGGAAGTCATTATAAATATTGACCTCACGAATCATGTGACTATTTATTAATAATATTAGTTAGGTTGTCCTCTATATTTTTGTATATTTCACATTCAAATTATTAAACAAACATACCTAAATAAAATGCCTTGTTTGTTTAGTTCTATAACTTTCTTGTATGCAAAAATATAGTAGCGTCCCTACTTGGCAATGAACGTAGACTACGGGTATTTCATCAAACAAAGTCGGGTTCAGCTGGAGTAAAGTTTAGCACCTAGCGCAGTTAATTAAATTTTATATGCAAACAACTCGATGAATGTTTCAATCACTTAGATCAATAACTTACCTTTCATTGAAAATCTCCATAGCAATATATTGTTTTGTGTTTTTTCAAATGATTTCCTAAATATACAGAGTATCTTCCTATTGTTGACACCTTGTTTATTTAAATTATAAAACACAAAGGAAAGTGTAAATCGGCAAATTTTTACTGTAAAATGGTTCTAGCCTTATAAATACCTGTAACAAGCCGATTTATGTTCACGAACATACATTAATAGCTAGATTAACCCAAAATTAGTTTACGGTTAACGATAGGTAATCTAGGCTACGATAACTAACTAGCCTAACATAACTATTTCATTATTTTATTCCTTAGATAGGCCTCTCTTTTAGCGGAGTCCTGTTGACATATCCTAAAACATTTATTGAAACAAGATGGATAGAAAATCTAGTGCTTCAATTCGGAAAGAGGGATATATCCTCAATGTGAAAAATACTTGAATTAAATTCTAATTTATTTAATCCTTTTTAGGACTCAAACCCATTATTATCTCGTTTCATGACACGTCTAGTTTTAATAGTTCATTTCTGGCAGGCTCTGGCTTAGAGAGTGGAAACACCAGAAGCCGATTTGAATGAAGTTTAAGCCACATCGGGTGATTTTAATTAGGGGAATCCCTATTGGTTAAGTTTACAGTGCATGAAAACCTTTGAGATAACAGTAGCTCGAATTTTAGATTGAGCTGTATGTCCCCACTGAGAAATTAAAGGCATCTCAAATGAATTTCGATTGGGTTTCGAACCCCATAGTTTTTATTATTTTCATTTATGAGTCATTCTAAGACATTGTTGCATTTTTTCATCGTATTATATCATAGAAAAACATGAGTGAAGGAATTTATCTAACAGCTCAATAACATTTTTGAGCACACAATTGACTTACCTGGCATTGCTAGTAGCCTTTCCATTCTTCGCTTCAAGATCCGATCCCTTGCTCTTATGCCCCTGGAGAATTTGAGATCAACGAGCCGTCATAGATCCTATATAGGATCGATGAAGCCATTACGTGGGCAAATAACTCTTGCAGAGGACAAAGAAGCCGCGAGCATTTGGCTTGGAAACGATAACGCATCGTATTCGACCAATAAGTGAGTGCACGAGAGTTGCTAAATCCAAACTAGGTTTGTCCCTTAAAACAGTTTGTTGGATGGACGATGAGTAAAGATGTTTTTAATTGCTTTTTTGAAGAGTCAAATGGTTAATTTTTGGTCGCTTTTTGTTTCATGTCTCTGTCAGCTTCCGTACTCTATCAAATCACCAAAACTCCATCCATGCCAAAAATTAATAGTAATAATATTATTTTATTTAGTTAGTTTTAAAAAGTATTAGTGAGAGTTTAATATTTAGTAGTTGGATTTATAGAAAAAGGGAGATGAGTAAGAAAGAGCAAAAGTTAGAGAGAAGGGATAAATTGGTTGTTTGTAAGGGAAGTATGAGAGTGAACAGGAGGCAAATGAGAAAAATAAAGAAGAAGACTTTCGACTTGAATTAAATAAAAGAAAATTCAGATGGAATGATTATTTCATATCTTTATTACTCATCTTGAATCCACATTTAGATCATCATAACGTTAATTGGACTAAATAAAGAAATATCCACTTTCTTTAAACCCCCAATCCTAATTAGTCTGGAGACCGATAACTAAGATTGGCTAGATATGCAACCTCGCCCAACCTCTCTCCTTAAAACGCTTTAAAGAGATACTCGTAAATTACAGTCTTTAGGAAATTTCTTACATTTTTAGTTTAACAGAGTCAAAACGAGGAACGAAATCTCAGTTCAAATTATTGCAGAAAGTGTTTGGGAAATACATTGTCAAAGTTAAGGGAACTGATAATATGAAGATTCGATAGACTTAAAAGAGAAAAAACTAAGGAATAAAAAAGTGCCTACAAAAAGTCGTTCTCTCTCAAAAATTTGTTTTTCCAAAATTTTTTAGAAATTAGAATGTTAGAGAGGAAACACAACTTACATTAGGCGGTGTCAATTCCCCCAAGGAAATAAGGGTAACACAATATGGGAAGAGTGCAGTAGAGTTCACGGAAGCAGCTTCGATAAAATATTAAGCCAGGCCTCAGGAGAGGGCAGATCCAGGTGTCAAATCGGGAAGGCCTGTTTTCCTTTATTATTTTACGCTCTTGTTTCGTCAGAATAAACAATGGTTGAAAGATGCTTTAACACTAGATGGACGGCCAAGTGCACAACCTCTAGAAAGACTGAGCGCTCATTTTGACCTCTGGTATTATTTTCACTTATTTTCACACATTTCTGGGTGAATTCATATCACAAGAATTATGTTTTCGTATTAGTTCTTGTTTAACTTACTTCCGTTGCAAATATTTTATTATATTATTGTATAAAATAGATATCAATAAATGCTAAATAAAAATACATTATCAGAATATTTTCATTTAACATATATGTAAGAAACAGAAAAAAATAACATGACAATCCCATTTATGTTTATCATATAGAATATTTGATGCAATTTTATAATATAGATACATTTATCAAAAGTATTTAGGTTTTATATAATACTAGGTCGTTAGTTTTATCAATTATTATCAATATCATGAACAATTCTACAAATTATTCATTTGCGTATTATTCCAGTACATTTATCATACACATATTTTTTGCACTTGTAGCACATTTCATTATTTTAATTCTTTTCGCATTGGCCAATTTGACAAATTTTACGCTTATTGTTTCTTGATTCTTCTATTGGTTCTTCTACAAGTTCTTCTTCTATCCATTCATCTTAAGGTTTTCATCCACACTTCTGTTGAAAGCTCGTAGCTCTCTTATGAGTTTTAGAAAGTAATCTCGTCAACTAATTTTAGTTCCAATTACTTTACGGTATAATATAACTGCATTAATCACGGCAAGATAAAGTAAGTTTTAGAAGACCTGTAATGGCCAACGCCGAAAAGCCACTTAACTGATGTCCAGTTTGGCCTTCTGGTCAACATTGTCAACGCCAGATTTTGCTTTATTATAATACGTGACAGGCTCTGGCAACTTCTTTGTACCACTCTCAATAGGCACTGTCTTGTGCACGCTACCTAGAATTAGTACACGCTTAGAAGGTTTTCCTTGGTACATGGTGAGTATCATGTCACAATTCTTCAAAATAGTTGATGAGTGTAGTGGTTGTTTCTTATTTTTAATCCTTGTTGCTTTTACGCGCCGAATTCGATTCATCGTTCCAACGATACTCATAATCTTGGTCTGCAATTTCTTAGCAAGCTTCAACGAATTAAACAACTTATCACCTGGGATATTTAGACCTTTACTTAGAAAAGGACTTAACAATTTTATTAGTATATATTCCGATAAGCTTTGATTTGGGAAACGATGAACATTTTTTCCCAGATAAGGAAATCCAATCAGCAAGTGATGGTAAGTTGAGTCTACAGCAAGCTACATTTGATTCCAAATTTATCTGGTTTGTTTGCCATATATTGAGTGAAAGGGGTTCTGGAATTAGTGCTGAAAAGCTGTTCATCAACAGTTATATCTGCTCCAGGTCTCTAACATAATTGGCAATTATCAATAAATCTGTTCCATATGGTAGAAAAAAGAGCAGATTTATCTGATTGAATTCTTTGACTGCTGGTGGATCTCAAATCAAAAACTCCAAATCGAAGAAGTTTCTTGACTCTATCTCTTCACATAGTCATGGAGAAGAAATTAGGCCCCAAAATCTTTGATCATAGAAAAACAAGAGGTTGTCTTATAGCATTAAGTCCTCTGAAGTAGACTGTTGCCAACATATGATATATTTCTTCCTTAGTTACGGTCTATGATTCATCATTCAATTTGCTGCGAGCTTCTGATCCTGTACATCTTATATTCTCTCGAATTATGAAATCATCAATGAATAAGAAAAATGCGATCATCATGCTCCCTAACCCATGTCCTCTTGGCATATGGAGAAGGACCGGGAATCTCAATAAGAATATTCTGTGCACTGTATTTTCCACTACTATCTGAGCCTTCAGTAGTGATTTCAATCCACTGGGTCTCATCTTGAGCCTTTAGGTTTTTGTCATGTGCAGATGTAGGAGCTTTATGTGGTGTATTTTCTTCCATTACTTCCTCTCGACAGTGGTATTACTCTCAAGAATTCCTTCATCATCTCCCCACATATTTATGTTTAGATTTATTATTATCAAATTAAAATATACTCATCGCAACATACGATAATAGTATAAATATAATAATATAACAACATACTAGTTATAATAATAATAACAATAAAAACGACTACAATAATAATAATAATAATATAAATAATAATGTAAATAGCTACATATTATTTTGAACGGTATATCGAATAACATTCCAACAGTATCATAAAATAATCACATCATACTTACATTGATCTGTAGTTGGTCTAAAGTTTTTATTTATTTCATCTGAACTTAATGAAAAGTTGTGTTCATGAATGTATTCTTCTTTATCACTATCAAAGGATTCTCCTTCTGATTCATCGTAAGGTGTGGCAACAAGAATTTCTCGAAGTCGTTCCTCTGTCAGACGAGTCTCCCTTTTATCGGACGACATCTTTACCCAACGAGTGTCTTTTGTGTATTACACAATCGATTAATTGCCGCGAATTTATGTAGAAAACACACAACCCTTATCAGCACATGTTATAACAAGCATGCCCTGAGTTATGAACTGTAGCACATTCCCTGTAATCAAATAAACACGATAAACAGGATTATATTAGGTAGCAGTCAATCTGACCACGCATTCTTTCTAGGTGATATACTCCATCCTCGTTACTTAACTCTTGTAATAATTTTATACTTTAACAATGCTATTTTAAATATAAAATAATAAAAGTCGAGAAATTTAAGCGCAAAGCGAAAAAAAAATGCGGCTGATATTTGATAAATAAACTTGAAAAGCAGTTAAAATGACCGCTCCGTCATTCTAGTGTCAAAAACTTTCAGATTATTTTGGGGCTTTTTTCATTCATAAACTTTTATAAAAACTAAAATATTAAGCACTGATTCAAATTTTGCTTAATTTTAGAATACTATTCATTTTATCTATCAAATTCTTTGTATTGTACCAAATTCCAAGAAACTGGTCTTTGTCATCTCGCTCCTACTACAAATGTTGCGAGTTTTTTCCTTCCTTTCCCTGCATCTACCTTTTGAGCAGCTCTTCTCCTATATACTCATAGTTTACTTTCCCAATAAAGTATTACTAGCGAATCATGTATTCCATTTTTAAACCTCTCTTATTGTTCTTTTTTATATACTTCTAATGCATTTGGGATTATTTATCATACAACTTTAAGTCCTTGTTCAAATGCATTTTCGGCCACCCTTATATAAGAAATACAATTTAAATAGACAGGTAAAGAGAATGGATTTCTTAATGTAAGGGGAAAAGCCAACTTATGTAGCTTAAAACCTTTAGTAGATGTAGTCTCGTATATTCCTGTACATTACCGTGAATCGCCTGGGGAAATGGTTGGGGGGAGATGCATTCCTTAACATGCTACACTGATAAAGCTAAAAGGGATGCTAAATTTTCACTCCACTCCGCACTTCAGCCCTAATGGCCCTTCCGTAAAGGATAGAGAATTGAAGTGATATAAAATGGTGATATAAAATGGTCACCACGAAACAAAAGGAGATAGACACTGTTCCTTTGTTTAGCTTAGAAAATCCCACTTCCAAGATAAAGAGATATATTGAATAATCCCTTTGAGATGTTGCTAAAGCAAGAGAAATAAATTCATTTGAGCCACAAAAATGTAAGTTATTAATGAAATTTGAGTATTTAATTTTAAAAAATGACGTAGAGGCGAATACTTTGTAAACATTGCTGGTTTAGTTAAAATTTCATGGCCATAATTATTGCACCAGTGTGCATACCATATAACGTTGTTTATTTTCATAGAAATATTTATTATATTTTATATAGAACTCCCCATCCCAAACATTTGTTTAGTGAATAATAATAATAATAATAATATATTGTATAGCGCTATTAAGGTAAAGGTAAATTGTAGTCAAAATGATTTTTACTTTAAAAAGTTAGATTTTATTAAAGCACCTATCTGGCGATTGGCAAAAAAGGAATAATTCGCCGCAATTCTTTAAGTATATTAAAAACAGAAAACAACAAATATCTGAAGCAGCCAAGGCATTAGGTGGGTAGGCTCAGAGGAACACTTGCGGTGTAATGTCAGGCAGCTTTAAGTTCCTATTGGCCGTTTCCCATCTTTTTTCCTGGCAGATCCCTGCTGACATCAAACAAGGGGGATGATGCGGCATGGACACCGACTCTCTATTTCAAATTGTATACATCCCTGTACACTCGCAAACATTCAACGTGATACGAAGTGTGTGCAAGAAGTTCGAACGCAATACTCTGTGGAAGGTCTGGTAGAAGAGGCCTGATGACATATAATCAAAGGTTATATTCACGAGAGTGGCGTCCTGGGCAGAACCAGAGGCACCATCTGCTTGAAAACTACACCTTACTCTGGACGAAGTTTCCTTTTCTTAAACCTGAAAGGCATAGGACTGTACTGGCCTCCTTCGACGAGATATTGACTATTGAGTACGGCCTTGGGTGCGATGATAGCCGTTGGCGATCAAGGAAGACGTCATGGTCGAGCAAACAACCGCATAATACACTGTGCACGGCAAAGGGTAAGTGGCATCTCACCAGTATCGACAAGCAAGCTCTCAATAGGGGACGAGCGAAAGGCACCGGGCACCAGACAGATACTGATCTGGTGAATTGGACCCTTCTTGCGCAATTCGAGATCTGCAGATGCGTAAAGTTCGCATTGGTATTTAAGCTATGAACAGAGCTGCAACTCCATCAACATCCCCAAGTTATGAACGACGAATGGTTAAAAGAGAGATATTTTTAATCTATTGGATACGAAAATAAAACTGTCGCAATAATAAAACTAACTCAAGAGGAGCTTGAAGAAGAATAAAAATTCAGATTTAGAGGGCACATAAATTGAAAGAAGAATGTTTCGGGAATATATGCATAGAATGATAAGAATTATGCTTGCAAGCGTCTGGAATAAAGATGAGGTATTCCTTTCAAAGCATGGAATAAATTTTAAGTTGCCCTGATCCTATTCACTTAAATAAACCAAAGAAATATTAGATCTTGAACTGAATAAATTCACTCACTTAAATCTAAAATAAAATCACTCCAATTCCTAATAAAAGATTTTGGGGCTAAAATAATTAAAACGAATTATATGAAGTGAATAAATGATTAATAATAAAACAAAACACTCCCCTCGTCTAATCTTTAGAAAGCTACAGGAGAAATAGCCAACATCTCTGCCAGGCTCGAAGTAGCCCAACTCTAATCTATAAAGGAAACACGTCTCCCCTTAATCTTCGAACAGTGTGTTTATGTATGAGATTTCTCCAATTATTCCTCTACCCTCTGCTTGCGACTCAAACGCCCCTCGAAACGATTCAGCTAAGCGTTTTAATGGCCAGCGAGCCATGGACGGATTATAGAGGCTCTGCAGATTCCCCCATTTCTTATCTATAACTGCAGATATGGTTCGCGTTACGTAAATATATGGGAAACAGCTCTCCAGGGAGCCCTTAGAATCTGTCTAAAACTGGCTAGTTCATTTATCTGATGTGTTCCTGTTCCGGTCTTAAATATATTTCTTTCGACCATTTAACTCTCTAGTTATATCTCAAAGTTTAATGCAATTGCAATAGAATTAACTTCATACATAAGGATATGGAGAACATCTTGCGGAAAAGTTCACTAGTGTTATTTAACCATTTTCAACCACTAAACAATGGAAAATCATTGAAATTTCTTTCGTAATCGAGTTTAACAGGGACATTAAATTTAATGCCTTTTTGGTACGTATGTAAAGAGTTTAAAAAGTAAGAAATTTGAAAATACATCATTCTACCATTGATTTTCAACATCATTATTTTTCCTCAAAATAAATCTATCATCTCTTTACAATCTTGTTATGGTTAGAATCTTTAGATAAGTACCTTTCCCAACTTAACCCATTTGCTTCTCTATAAAATATCAAGGTAGGAGATAGAGGGGCGACAATCTGACTTCAGAACAATTGAAGGAAATATATCTCTGCTTTCCAGAGCTAATGACGGGGAATACAGACTTAATCACTCTCATTTTGTAGTGAGAAAACGGCCGGAAACCATCTGAATTGGTCTACTGTAGTCGTTAGCCAAGATATTGCTCTTTAAACACTCATTCATTGCAGCTTTGATCGAAGAAATTGCATATATTTTATCTTTCACATACAATTGTTAGGAAACAATGGGTTAAACCTCTCACAATTTCTGGCAGTTGGCTTTAATAGGTAGCTTTGCAAAAGCCAATTGTAAGATTGTCCAGATGATTCCTAAAAGGTTTCTTCATTGTGCCCAAACCTTGCTCGAGATGTAAAATAAGACCATAGAGGAAATATCTTTATGTTAAATAGTTTGAATACTTCCATTAACAGACATCAAATTTGTTCTTCGTTAAAGAATGAGTATTTGATTTATCTTATGTTCTTAATATGTTTATGTATACTTACCCGCTAATCAAACAAATAAATGAAAACAATGTGATAACTAAACAATAAAATCGAGTACTGGAGAAGCGTCGAAAATTGTAGCCTAATAATTGAGTTCTCATTATATTTAAAAAAAATATTTAAATGAGGCGCAAATATACAATATCAGTCAAAGGGATCATCATATCTCTTATATTTCTAAATATCACATCACTTCCATGCTATTTGCCTGAGAAAATCAAAGGTTTCAAAATTTGTTGTATAATAACCTACAGGTATATACTCCATGTTGCGATGGGTAACTTTTCACCATTTGCAACCATGAATTCCGCACATGAGTGTTGTCTCGCATCAGATCTTTCTTCTTTTAATCATAGTAGACTCAGATGAGCATCGTCTGTGAAGAAAACAACACCATGGCTGAATGCACTCTTTATGGTGGAATTGACATAGTACATTTCATCTAATGTCTAACGGATGAAACTACGTCAGTTATGTCAGTGTTGAGCATGGAGAGAGATTTCATCTGGACATCATAACACTGGAGAGAAGATATCAAGGAAGATGGGATAATACCATGATTGGGAGAATTTTTGTGGTATCTAGTCACAAATGATAAAAGGGTTCAGACTAGAAAAGTTCGAAAATCCAAATATTTCTACCGTAGATCTTTTTCATTCTTCTTATTTTATTTCCAGTTTCTAATATGTGAAAATAACTATGTTACTTTCTGAATATCTTTAGAAAATCGGAATAGAATGAACTAGACATCGATTTGGGAAAGATTGCTTATATAATGACAAATGTATGCACATCTAAAAAAACTTCTAAAAGTTCTGATAATCTACTAAATCAGGTATTATTTTATCTCAGCGGCAAAAAATATTTTAATTTTTATTTTAATTTACGTTACAAATATACTAAAATAATATTCCATGTCTGATAAGTTCTATTAATTTTTTATATGAAAAAATATAATAGTCGCAAAAAATTTGGAGATTAATATATACAGAAATTCTATTTGCTTTACTTATAGACTATTTTAATCAATTGGTAAGAAGAAAATTTATAATGCATTTAACTCAACATATGCAAAACGGAGATAAAGGATATTGCAAGATAAATGTATTCAACAGAATAATGAACACAAAGTTCAAAATCCCATCTAATCTGTGGTAAAATCTTTTTAACAATGTTGAATCATCAACCCATCTTAAACCTTTACTAATTATCTGATGAAGTGTGTTAGTAAATGTGTTAGATATTACTACCCAAATCAGTAAGATTATTTTTGTGAACAATGATATATTTTGAACGGGTAATACATACAGATGATATAAAAAATAAATTCAATTTCCTGAAACTATCGACGTAGTTGAATGATAGAACTACCCTATTTCTAGCTATTGATTAGCGATTGCAGATTAATTATTCAGCAATATCTTCTGGCCTCTTGTTCAAGTGTACTTTGATAAAACCCTTTATTAAGCTTTGGCTTAGAGGCAATGTCGTTGTGATTATTATTAGTTATTACTTTGCGTATATCTGATAAATGATATTTAGGTTTAATGAAAACCTAACTATATTTGACATTTCATATATGTACTTATCTGCTATTAACATTGATCAGGCTTATTCACACAAAACAACTACGGCATCATCGTACGTCCTTGAATATTTCCCTGACTCTTGCTTGTTCTAATTCACTAATCTTATTAGGAAACTAATTACTTGAGTAAACAAAAGATTTATATGATTTACGAAGGAATATTCTAATTCCTTTTTTTCTGAGCACTTATTGTCAAATTATTAACATTTATGCATTAGAAACGTCACTGAGTTGTTGCTGATCAGAGTAAAATAATCTTCGATCAGTTTCTCTCTGGGGTACAAAAGATAAATAACAGATGATTTAATTTCGTTATTCACATTAGTATTTTGAAGATTCTTATACTATAATTTTGATTATCATTGTTTTGATAAATATTCAGATTGTTTTGATTATGTAAACTATTATTTACGATATCTGCGAGAGAAATGCAGAATGTATGTAGCACCAGAATTGCAAGGAAAGTAGGCTTGGGGCACCAAAATTGCAGGATAGGTACGTCCAGCGACCAAACTCCACAAATGGGTGCCCGGTGGATCTATGAATTTCTGAAATTGGATACACGCATTAATTAATGAAATGATATGACATTTAATAGGTAGTAAACCAATGTAAAATAGAGAAAATTACTATATTACAATTATATATTTATTAAGAAAGTATAAATCAAGTAAAGCAGATAGCCAGAGTTCTCATGCGGCCACACAAACATACGCTTGCTAGTAAACAGCTGCCAGACGAAAACGATCTTAATGATAGATAACAGGGACCTGTGAAACGAAACGGTCTCTCTGATTACGGATAAAGGGGAAAAAATGTAGGTTCATTAGACTTGCATAACTCCTGTACCTTCACCAACGGTTTACAAAGGAACTGACGAACATATTCATGGTTTTTAGCTACGCTCCGCGCAAAGGTCAAGTCAAAAAGAGCTCACGATAGTTAAAAACGAGATATATATATATATATATATATATATATATATATATATATATATATATATATGTATATTTATACTAAACGCTCCTAGAGGAAAGAGAACAAGATAGAGAGAAGATCAGTTAAGTCTTCTGTCACTATAGCTTACTTGCTAATTTGTTATTATTAGCGTCACAAATCCGTTCCCTCATCATTAAGTAGTACCTCCAGAGACTTAGCTCTCTAACAATAACGAAAAGCTTACGCACAGCCATGTAGGACTCGACCTATTGCGCTTGTTCCCATTTTGATAGGCCCAAACTAATAGTAAAACGTACCTATTGCTCCTTTCCTTTCGAATCCTTTTCATTAAACCCGTGATTACGAGGCACCTTCTGGAAGCAACCTTAAAAGCATATTCCCCGTCAGAAGCTTTGGGAGTCAGAACAAATTCAACTGGAAGATAAAAGTAGGCCTACTACCTGCAGGCCCTAGATACCTGCCATACCACCATCCCCGCAAAACCACTATATGTAGACCTATAAGTCATTGTCAATGAATTCCGCTGTGTGCTGTGGTTCAACAAGGAGTAAAAACAAGAAAAGAAGGTACCCTAGGGAGACCTTACGGTCCATTTAAGGAAGGTACCTTTGGACTAGCAATCGAGTGGGCACATGGCTGCTCAATCGTTTTGCGTCCCTAAACGGCCACTTTTTGAGACCTTTTCTAGTCTTGACTTCAACTGGTCAACAGATTCACTGTTGCAACTTCCACTGGAAGTGCGTTCCACTTACCGCAGATACTGTAAGTGAAAAAATTTCCACACAGATTGCAGTTGTAACGCTTCAGTTCAAGTTTGAAGCCGTGATTTCACGTTCTGTTCTCACGTAGTGTGAAAATATCTCGGTAGTCAACATTGTCGAACCCTCGAAGTATTTTGAAAACTTTGATGAGCTGACCACGCAGTCTACGGTTTTCCAGCGAGAACAGATTTAATTCCCTTAGTCTATCCTCATAACTTTTAAGTCAGATAGAGGGAATGAGCTTGGTTTCCCTGGCTTGTACTTGGTCCAATCTCAGGATGTCTTTTCGAAATGAAGGACTCCAAAGTTGTACCGCATACTCCAGGTGCGGTCGGACAAGTAGGTTGTACAGAGACAGTACAATCTCCCTGTTACAGGATCCAAACTGGCGCCTTACATAATCTAGCATCCTTTAGGCTTTTTCTCCGCCTCAATGCACTGTTTTAAAAACTTGAGGTCACTAGTGATTGTTACAACCAAGTCCTTCTCAGTGTTGGTGGATTCAAGAGCAGTGCCCTTAAGGATATACTGAGATTGGGGGTTTCTGTGGCCGATATACATCACTTTGCATTTGTTCACGTTATAAGGCATTTGCCACGTGTCCAACCACTCCCTAATCTTCCCAAGATCTCCCTGCAGACGGGCAGTATTTCCATCCTTTGCAACGTTTATACCAAGCTTGGTATCGTGGGCAAATTTGGAAATCTTGGCAACCATGTCACCGTCCATGTCGTTGACGCAGATGATAATTAGTAGTGGTCCCAGGACAGAACCTTGAGGCACCCCGCTAGTAACGGCCACCCACTCAGATGCCTGCCATTCACCCTACCCGTTGCCTTTTGCCACTTCGCCAGTTCTCGATCCAGCCGGCTACTTTTCCGTCTATGCCTAGCGCTTGCACTTTCCGGAGAAGGCGGCGGTGTGGTACCTTATCAAAGGCTTTTTGAAAGTCTAAGTAGACCACATCCACAGCGTTGTCGCGATCGTGCTCACTGAAGACGAAGTGGAAGAATTCCACGAGGTTCGTCAGGCATTACCGTTGCCTTCGGAAGCCGTGCTTGGAACTCCTCAGTAGCAGCTTTGACTCTAAATACGCCTGATTTTCTCCACCATCATGCTTTCCATGAGTTTACCGACTATCAAAGTCAGACTGATAGGTCGGTAGTTTGACGGTTGGCTACGGTCACGTGATGTTATTTGAGACTAAAACAAACTCATATTAATAATATTTAAAGCAACTTGGTGCTCCAAATATTCTTAATTTATTGTTTGTCATTACGTTTATCCTAAGACTTTCCTTGAAATGATCGTATCACGCTACACTTGCTCATTCCGTTAGAAAGGAGCGTGTCTTTGTTCAAAATAAAATTTTTTAGGATCATCCAGATTAATGTCACTCTCTGAACAAAAATCTGCTAATGCATGAGTATTAATGCCCAAGTCACGTAATTCGAAAATGGAATTAACATTACTTGTTTCACTTACCCTTATCTCACTAATAATACCACTGAATTCCGTGTAAATATACAATTATTGCTTTATTTCATGTGTGCCATTCTTAGCTTCTGGCTTGGTAGAAGTTCGTTTAGATTTCGCTTAATATATAGCGCGGTCAGTCCTTCCTTAACACTCAGTCATAATGCCTTGCCATTTGAGCTCATCTCTTCTAAATCCTTGCTCCTCCAGATTCGTATGCCTAGGCCTATGAATCTGAACGTTCTATATGGTTTTAGCTAATTCATATCATCCATCACTCTTGAGTTCAGATGGATAAATTGTTGTATCTTTCTCTGAAAAGGCTATATATACTCTTTGGCTCTATATTTTCTGCTAACTCTAATCTGGATGAACAAATCTTGATGTTTTAACCACTTTGCGTTTCTATAATCCGATTCTTAAAAATCCATTTCGAAGTAAATTTGTCCAGAAGATTTCAGATTCACTAGATTTTGTAGCGAGCTCTCGCTGCAGATGGTGTACCACCTATTGTGGTAAACGAGTTAAGCTCTGATCTTGCATCTCTTTTCCCGTCTTTTTTGTCGTTGCCTCTGTTTTAAATCTTACACTTCTATGTCTAAGCACGTGCTGATAGAACAAGTAATAAAAAAGTAGCTGCTCTGATCCCTCTAACTTTTGTCCTATTGCTCTAATCATGAACATCTGGAACATTTCAACTTCGTCTTTGATGAGCAGAACTGTTTTCGCATGGTTTCTCCAATGGGAATCGCCTGCTTTACCTTACTCATTAGTTGTCAATTTTGGCCTTTGCTTTGAACATCTTTAAAACTTTCGATATGGTTTAGCATGAATCACTACTGTATCTTAACTAAAATAGTTCGGCTTTTTCTCTTCTCTTCTTGCCATTATATCTATTTGCTTCTCTAAGTGATCCATCACAATCTTTTAGATGGATCTACATTAGCTCTTTTCTAGAAAGCTGTTATATCTAATACTCTCCTTTTACTTTTGATTAATGATCAATTCTATTCAGTACTGGTGACTCATCTTTAGAATTATCCACGCACTTTCCTGACGATTCTTCTTACGATGACCTTGACCAGTTTCCTTTTCAATGATACTCTTAACTCTTAGAAAATTTAGAATCAGTAGTAGAGTGATAATTCATCTATTTTGTTAAATTTAATCTTTGTCAAGCTGAGTTTATATTCATTTCACTTAAACCTTCAACAACTCTGCTTACAAAACTCATTCTCGCATCCCCTTCACACAAGAAATATGTTAGCTGTAACAGTCACTTCGGATCTATCATGAAAACCACATATTATGCAGAGCTTAAAATTCTTTTAATAAAATTATGATCCTCTTCAATTTAAAAGATTCTTGACTATTTTTCCTCTTCCTTCTTTCTAAAAAAATATAATAAAATTTCGAATGCTGAAATTTGTTTTAAATATGTTATAGAAGCTTATTTGTATATTATTTATTTTATGAGGCTCATGTCATTAATTTTTGATTTAATAACATTAAATAATGATATGAAAGAGCTTCCAAACTTAAGAGCTCGAATAGCTAGAACATCGGTAAAAAATATCTCTCAAATAATTAATGTTCCCAGAGGAACTGTTTCTAAGATAATGTTGTTTATGAGAATCAGAGATGGATACGCTGCACAAAAAGTAATAATGGAGGAAAGAAAGAGCTCAGCAAATGGGACCTAAGAAATATATAGCGTATATTTAATATAATTGAGCATTTGTGATGCCAATTCCAGTACCATTTAAAGAAATGATTCCCTATGCCAGCGTCTCTGAAAGATATCAAGTAGGTTGGACTAAATAATGGGCTTTAAGTCCTTTTAATACTGTCTGAAAGCTATATGAATCAATTCTTTTCAGTAGTTGTGCAGGTATCGATGCATAACTGAAGGTAAATCAATATGAAAAATTAAAAGAGCAATGAAATAGTTTCTATTATTTTTTCCAAACACTATATTTATCTAGGTTTTAATCGCAACTGTAAAGTTTATATAGAAAGTAAATCTCTATCTTCGCAATGTGTCCCAATCTATAAAAAAATATGTGTTTTCTCTAAATAAGAGCTATTTTAGAATATATTATTCCCTCGTCCAAACGAGAAAAAATCTCTCAAGCAATGTTCAACTTTCGCGTAACGGGAGCCAAATGAGTTTTTTAATAGATTCAGCGGAAGCTAAAATAATGAAGATTTTAGAAAATTTGACTGCATAGTCAATCAGATAAAATAGAGGTAACCCCTTTCCAGGAAAAAAATCGCAAAGTTCACAGGACTTTGAGTTAAAGTTTTTTATATGTATGGCAGATAGTTTGACTTTAAATGGATTTTTTTAGTCTAGTGAAAGAAATAACTCAATGAATATTGGTCTTCAACTATTAGAGATAAGGGTTATCAAAAATTCATAAGGAGAAATAAAGAAAAAGCGCGAAATTTCCTTCTATATTTCATTAAAACATTCTTTGGCAAATAAAAGTCGAACATCAAATATCGTTAAACCTGGGCAACTAACCATCAGTTCACTACACACCACTACTAACCATGAGAATATCTTAGCTGATTTGAAAAAAATATTAAATGTAAAGCTGTAATGCAATAGATTTACAGGAAGGCACTTCAAACTTTAAAATTTGACTAAACATTAAGAAAAAGGACAAATGTAATATTTTGGTATGAAAAACATGTACAAAAAAATATGTCTAAAAATATGAAAAATACTTAAAATAAAAAAAAAAATGATAATTATAATCCAATGACTTCAATACTCTTCATACAGCCTCCCCGGTCCTGTTAGCAACTGCTAAATAGGGTACTGGTCCCGAGATATTGCGTCTTCTTTAGGGATGAGAGATGGAAAAAGGGCCTATTTTGACTGTCGTAGAATTTCCCCCCTTTTTCTTCTATTCTGAGGAGTGCTAAGGAGTGTCAAATATATATTGGTATCTGAATATCTTAACAAACAGAGCCGTTCCGAAACACGTAAGGATATAAAAGAAACAACACTAATTCCCAAAATAAACTTATATTTTAACTTTAACCATTGAATACACAACATTTAAACATTTACTACAGCAATACTCTGAATATTATCCTAAACAAGAATTAATTAAATTAGTTTACCTACAAAAATAATTTAATTTCTCTACACACAACAATAATATAAGAATTAGGCTTACGGAATCATCTGGAGTTTAAAGGGCCTCAGAAATGTTATTGACTCACGACGTGTGCTGTCTTGCCAGATGTAGCTGAGCGAAATCACCCGGTTGTTTTGGTGAGGGTGGCAACTGGAGAATCCACACGTTCTTCTGGGGGGAGGAGGGGGGTTCTTCAAGGACGAGAACAAATACGGTGCTTTATGCAACACCTAGGCAGTTGTGCTCTCTCTGGCGAGAGTGAATCAAACTTGGGTTCTTAAATCAAATTAACTTGGAGTGCGGTGCGACCACCGAGTAACGAGATCGAAGAGGAGCTTTCCCCATTCGTTACTTATTTCCTTATGGACGAGGACTGAACTCGGGGATGGTCTTCTTCAAGTGCGAGTATACCGGAAGGGGGTTTTCTCTGACAAGAATAAGTTACTGAACGTTCGGTTTGGTAACCAGGAACTAGCTCGAAGATAAGCTTCTTCTTAGTTACAGTCTTCTTCAAGGGCGAGTATAACGGAGGGGGATTTCTCTGACGAGAATAATTTGAACTTGGTTCCTTACCAAGTTAACTTAGGAGTTCGGTGTGGCCACCGAGTAACGGGCTCGAGGGGAAGCCTTTTCCTTCTTCTTTTCTTAATTCTTCAAGGACGAGGAATATTCCTGGTGTTTAAGGTGCACCAGGATATGAGAAGTCTCTCTGGCAAGAGTAAGTTGAACTTACCAAAGTTAACTTATCGTTTGGTTTGATAACCCGGGACTAGCTCGATGATGAGCTTTTTCTTAGCCCTTTAAGGTAGGTAGCCCTGCCTCTCTTGCAGGGTACTTCTTGGTCTGTCGAGCCAAGTACACTACCTCTCTAGTCTCGGTAGTTCGGTTTGATCCGAAGACTTCGTCACCTAGAGACTGACGTATACTACCTCGATTTTCCTAGAGTTCCTCATTTATACCTCGTCACCCCACTGGGGGAGTGGTAAGGGGGGAAGGAGCTTGAGGACGTCCCCAGGAGAGTTCTTTTTTCAAATGGTTTTTCCCACGGAGTCTGACATCGGCTCCTCGCCAGCCTTCGAGCTTGGGAGAAACATGTATCTAATTTCTTATTTGACGTGAAACTGGATCTCACTCTCCGGGGGGATATCTTTCGTTTTGACCTTTAGGTCTTTCATGGACCCGAGTTGTGCGACTCTGCGGTTACGCTTTTGACTCGCCGATGCCCGGGCCAGATGTCTTTGCGGTAACCGCCTTGGGACTGCATCACGAGTGAACGAGAGGGGGGGGGGGGGAGTGAAGGGACTATTTTCCTACACACCTCCCATCGAAGAACTTAATGGGGGGGATACTCCTGGAAACTCAAAACATCTTACTCAACCTAGTCGAGATTAACAAAGTTTTCTTTCTTTGAGCCCTCATTTACATTAAGTTTCCTTACACATGAGCGCCCTCGCGCGCGTTTACACAGGCAATGTTTCAAACTAGACCTACTCGCAATACAATTTTACATTAAATTAAAAAACCCTAATTCGTCGATTATCCTAAAAAAAAACACAAAAAAACAACAAAACAAGCTATTTCCTTACATTTCTAAGTTTTTAAGAACTTAAATCCTACCGATAAATATTAACACGAACAACAAATGAAATCACGGTTTCGCGGTCATTAGGTACTGAAATAACCCTCAATGGTATTTCGTCTCTGCTCATAGAGCAGTTGTGCTTTATCGGCTCCTTTGATGTAGCTGATACTAAAATGGTGCTGTAATACCAATACTTTACCGCGCCTGAGTCGGCCGTTCGGGTTATTGAGTCTACCCCAGTATGTTACTAAATGGTAGCGGTATTTCAACCTACTCGACTTACCTATATTATGGTACTTGACTACCTTTAATTTGAACATTAAGACTAGAGCGGCCTGTTGCAGCGGGCAGAATTGACGAGAACTTGAGTCCCATAGCTCTCCTTTAACCAGGTGCACGGGAAGATCATGTCTGGGTTCGAGGTTGGGGATCGAGAAAACTTTTTCCTGCGAGGTTGTTAATGTACGTGGCGCTCACTACGACTTGGCGATTTAGCGGTAACTCCGTGGACGTTCCATTCGGGGAGGAGATTACTAGCTGTGGGGGGATACTCATCCGCGTCTACCATTTGACTAGTCTTACCTGGGTATATCGCAATAGCATCTCTTTCCTCCTTCCTTGTCATCTGATTTGACTCGCTTCACTTTACAGGTAGTTCCTCAGGTACACCTGCTCGTACCTCTACCCTACCTTCTCCTTCTTTCTTGATAACCCCATTAGGCTAAGCTCTAATCGTAGGTTCTTCTTTTGGTAATCCTGCGGGTACCTCTCCCCTACTTTCTACTTTTTCCATCGTTACCCCATTTGGCTGGGTTTTCCTCGATGGTCCTTTCTTAGGTCCAGGCAAAGCTACAAATTCCTCGGCCTCTATGAGATTCTCGATAGGTGCTCTTTCGAGTGCGAGCAATCTTTCCTTTACTTCTCTCTCTTCTCTTTCAGCTTGAGCACGTTTTTTTTCCCTCTTCATTCTCCTATCCTCGGCTTCTTTTTCTGCTTTCGCTATTTCATTTTCAGGTCGGGTTCTTCTTTCTTTATCTTCTAGGTTTATTTTTATTTTTCTTTCATTATCTTCCTGTTTTATCTATATTCTCCTTTCCTCATCTTCATTTTCTATCCTTATTCTGAATTCTTGTGCTTCTCTTTTCAACTGTCTTATTCTTTCGTTTGTCTTACTTCCTCTTGAGAATCTTCTTTCCTCTATTTCTATTTTCAGCTGTGTTCGGGCTTCTTTCCTTTTTCGGTTCATCCATATTTCCATTGCTTCCCGTTTTCTTTTTATCCTCTCTTTTTATATTTTCCCTCTTTCTATCAAACTCTATTATTTCTTCTTCTTCTTCTCTTTGTATTCTCAATTCTTCAACGATGTAGGCATCCATATCCTCGCTTTTAAATCCCAGAATTTGGGCTTGTTGGTAAAATCTTTTGACTGAATCCATTTCGTATTGGTCCGTCGGTTTTCCTTTCTTTATTCTCAGGTAATTATGCCACCACTCACCAGGTAGCGCTCAGCATAACTTACCCTTAATCCCACTACTATGCTGATTGAAATACCACTCCCGACAACAAATTTACCACTTGGCCTAACAATTACCTTTAGATTGTTACCACCCCTAATTCTACCAATTTTCCTCTCGTCAATTATTCTCTTATTCCTGATCTGATATTCCTCTACGTGTTTGCTTTTTCTTAATTTGACACTGCTGGGTTCTTTCTAATAACAACCTACAAACCTGCCCTCACTTTTATTTATGTCGTAGAATGCCCCCCCTTTTTGTTCTATTCTAAGAGTGTTAAGAGAGTGTCTAATATATATTGATATCTGAATATCTTAACAAACAGAGCCGTTCCGAAACACGTGAGGATATAAAAGAAACAACACTAATTCCCAACATAAACTTATATTTTAACTTTAACCATTGAATACACAACATCTAAACATTTACTACAACAATACTCTGAATATTATCATAAACAAGAATTAATTAAATTAGTTTACCCACAAAAAAATTTTAATTTCTCTACACACAACAATAATATAAGAATTAGGCTTACGGACTCATCTTGAGTTCAAAGGTCATCAGAAATGTTATTGACTCACGACACGTGACGTTTTGCCAGATGTAGCTCGGCGAAATCACACGGTTGTTTTGGCGAGGGTGGCAGCTGGAGGATCCACACGTTCTTCCAGGGGGAGGGGGGGTCAAGGATGAGAACGAATACAGTGCTTTATGCAACACCTACGCAGTCGTGGTCTCTCTGGCGAGAGTGAGTCGAACTTGGTTCTTAAATCAAATTAACTTGGACCGCGGTGTGACCACCGAGTAACGAGCTCGAAGAAGAGCTTTCCTCCTTCGTTACTTATTTCCTTATGGACGAGGACTGAACTCGAGGAGGGTCTTCTTTAAGTGCGAGTATATCGGAGGGGATTTCTCTGACGAGAATAATTTGAACTTGGTTCCTTACCAAGTTAACTTAGGAGTTCGGTGTGGCCACCGAGTAACGGGCTCGAGTGGGAGCCTTTTCCTTCTTCTTTCCTTAATTTCTCAAGGACGAGGAATATCCCTGGTGTTTAAGGTGCACCAGGATATAAGGAGTCTCTCTGGCGAGAGTAAGTTAAACTTAACAAAGTTAACTTATCATTTGGTTTGATAACCCGGGACTAGCTTGATGATGAGCTTCTTCTTAGCCCCTTAAGGTAGGTAGCCCTGCCTCTCTTGCAGGGTACTTTTTGGTCTGTCGAGCCAAGTACACTACCTCTCCAGTCTCTGTAGTTCGGTTTGATCCGAAGACTTAGTCACCTAGAGACTGACGTATACTACCTCGATTTTCCTCAGAGTTCCTCATTTATACCTCGTCACCCCACTGGGGGAGTAGTAAGGGGGAAAGGGGCTTGAGGATGGCCCTAGAAGAGTTCTTTTTCCAGATGTTTTTTTTGCTGAAGTCTGACATTCAACTCTCGTTAGCCTTTAAGCTTGGGAGAGACACGTCTCCAATTTTTTATTTGACGTGAAACTGGATCTCACTCTCCTGGGGAAGATCTTGCGTTTTGACCTTTAGGTCTTTCATGGACCCGAGTTGTACGACTCTGCGGTTACGCTTTTGACTCGCCGATGCCTGGGCCGGATGTCTTTGCGGTAACAGTCTTGGGACTGCATCACGAGTGAAGGAGGGGGGGGGGGATGATTCCCCTACATTGACTTACCCCCAAAAAGACTTTTTTACAAAAATACTTATTTTGAACTGAAATGACTGCAGCAATTGACTATGTATTTGTTATGTACAAGTAAATAAAAACTTCAAGTGCATTTCTACCTACCACAGTTTCATACACAGCCGCCACAGGTGGTGTATTAGTGGTTGGGACAGACAGCTTGTTGGCAGGACACATACCAGCCGCGTGTTCTTTGTCTGCCTTCGAGGGACACACAACACAGCGCACCATGGCCTCCCTCATCTGTGCTGCAGGTGGTCAAGCATATTGTGAATGTCCAGTGGGGGTAGGCAGCTCATGTGTGATCCTTGAGCTGCCTCGGCAAAGTTTGACTTGCGAGCAGATGCACTGCCCAGGGTTTGATCAGTTCTATAGCCAACATCTGCATAAATTGCTTTCTCTGAATGTGTGTGCTACCTGTCTTCTGCAAGTTTTTACCAAGGATGATCCAGGAGTTGATGACCACAGAATTCAGCATGCCGAGGAACACACAGAGTGGCCACCTCTTAGTCTGTCTCCCACAAGAATATTGGCTACACATTTGGTCGAAAGTGTCTACTCCCACTTTCTCCCTGTTGTAGTCCTCATTGATGGTTGAGTTCCCACTGCTGGACAAGGACTTATCACCATACATAGAAGACAGGAGGAGGATAATTTTCTTGCTGGAAGGGGTGTCAGGCAAATAAGACACCAGTGTCATGTCCTTCCGGAATAGGAAGGCACTGGAACCTGGTGTCCGTGTGGTCTTGTCCTTCAACTCTCCTGGTATCTCCGACTTGTTCCCCCTGACTGTCCCAATCAGCCTCATCCCACAATTATGCAGCAAAACCTCAATAAGGGGCACAGAGGTGAACCAATTTTTTGGTTGTTACATTCCTGTTGGTGTTTTGGTAGCACTGTGTCAGGTCCTTGGTGAAGGAACGGCCAAGGTTTTGCCCGTCTCTCGACCGTGTCCGCTGCTTCCCAAGATAGAGGTTTCCTGACAGCATGTACTAACTATTGACATCATTTGCCATGACGATCTTGATGCCGTACTTTGCTGGCTTATTTGGGGTGTACATGCAAATAGGACAGATGCCTCGGAAGGCAAGCAACTGCTCGTCAACTGTCAGAAACTCGTGTGTGGTATAGTGGTTGCGACAGGCCTCAATGAAAACATCCCACACCTTCCTGATTAGAGCAAATTTGTTGGTTTCTCTCCGTTGTTCTCTGGTATTGAAGTCATCAAACCGTATGCCGTTGAGGAGGAAAGTAAAGCGCCCCTCAGACTTAACTGCCCTATAGGAATTGGCACCATCTGCAGGGCTCCAGACTTCCTTAGTGGAGAGGTGGTTGTCTCTCCTATAACCACTAAAGATAAGTCCTTTGAACATGGCACGTATCTCATCACGTGTTGTGCAAAGTACTGTGGCCTTCTACTGCTTGTACTTTGCTGCATCAATATCTATTTTCTTTTTTATCCACTGCACAATTTCGCTAATTAGTTCATCCACAAAGAACAATGAGAAAAACTTCTCTGGGGTGTTGGATTGGAAAGCTTGTTGGATGGGGCAGGGCCGTAAACTTTAAAATATATTTCTTGCAGGAGTACGTTCCGACACTGCTGCATATGGCCTAGTGCTCCACACAAATTCTTTTTTAGTTTTAATGGTACCTGTGTTAAAAATTACAACCAGCTCATCAGGATTCGTCGTAGGTAAATTGTGTCGTCGTTCACGGGGAACAGCAGGGGCAACAGCAGTTAGAGGAGCAGGGCTAGCAAAGGAGCAGTAGCAGGTGGAGCAGCAAAGCCATTCAGAAGCGTAGTAGCATGTGGAACAGCATAGTCAGTAACAGGGGCAGCAGCAGGTGGAGCAGCAGGGCCTGCCACAGGCAAGGCAGGGCTACCTCGCACTACTTCTCTTCTTTTCTTTCTTGATGGTCCATCATCTAAGTCGCTATTGTCACTGATGTCACTGTCACCCGGTTGTAGCACATATTCAGCATCAATGTCACTGTTCTAAAAACTTTTACACTCAACATTGTCAGCTTCTTCATCAGAACTGTGCAATCAAATAGTGTCAATTTGACTCTCTACAATTGATTTCTTACGCAAAGCCATGTTCATTAAACCTGTAATCTGAAAGGGTAAAAACTATTAGTAAGTAACACACAAACACTGCTTACGCCAATCACTAATATAGTACTTAAACACTAACCCCAGTTAGGTACCACCCTACGTGCACAACACTTTATACGGGTGACCAGTCACCTCCATGGAGGCCTCACGCTCACCCACCATATGGCACGAGGTGGTTAAAGGTAGTAGGCAACCCGGTTTATGGGTAAGAAGGAGGAACACCAGGGGAGGAAGGACGTCACCAGTTTGCAGGGTTAAAAATAACGCGGATATTTTGGAGAGGTCCCTCAAATTTCACGAGTGAGGTGAAGGGTGGCATTAATCTCATATCTGACTCCAAAAGATACTCAATTAATATACAGGCTTGGCTGAGAGGAATCATGTAAAAAAATATTTAATTCCAATAAACAAGACAAGCAAGGCAAAAATGAGGCCCGCGCTTATACGATACGGTCAGAGAAATTTCCCTACCGGTTAAGAAAGCGTGTGCTACGTGAACAAGATTTAGCGGGACAACGGGGGATTCTCTACACTAAACGAACCGTAATTAGTTCTGTACTAAGTGTGAAGGAATCCCTTTCTTCCGAATTTTACATTTTTCTTCTTTAAATATTAAAGGAGGAATTGTCTCTTTTCGTCACCGGGACAACAATGCTCTTAGCTCCACTCACTGCGCAGAATTTTGCATATCCTTTTGTACTGAAGGTCATCAAATCATAACGCCTCCAAATTCAAGCTTTCTCGAAATAAATTTTGTTATAACTGAAAAGACGCCAGTTTTCTCGGCTTAATTAGATTTCCAGGCGAGAAATCTTCGTTTTATTACTCTGTCGCCAAATTATTATTGATATCTGACTTCTCGGCTTCCCGTTTTAATTCCTCACTAGTCTACAAATAAATATATAAAGGTACAACCGCGAGGGTTTTTGTTGCAATTCTTCTTATTCCTGAATGGAACTTAGTTGGTGCAATTGTAGCGCCAGGGCCATGCCTCCACAAGATCTCTTGGGGATTTTAAAATGTGCATTTCCCTAGAGGATGCGTCAAAACAGGCCTCTATGCATTAAAACAGAAGGATAGTCTCGTTGAACTCCTACTACACCATAGCAAATGGAGAAGTGAGTAATGTTCTGTTAAGTATTTATAATATGAGATCAGATGAATATGAAAAAAAGAGAACAAACCCAGCCAGAATTTAAAGGAACTCTTTACAGATTCCTCTGCTAAGAAAATAAGAACGGAAAGTGAAACGTAGCCACCACATTTGACATTTTTGTCTCCACAAATCATGTGTAACAAATAAATTGCACTTTATTGATAATTCTAAGGGAAAGAGTTTGAGTCTTTAAAGTTTATGAATTCTCATTTTATAGCGTTATATTTCAAACCTAGTACATTGTTGAAGAATAAAGTTTATATTAATTCTTTTTTATGCGAACACTGATTGAACTTTGTGAAATTTTAATGATCTTTAATGCATTGTCTAATTTTAATTGATTTGATTATAATTTATTCATTATTGTGCTATCACCAAAGAAAATCCACCAGACCGTAAATTAAGCGTATGATTCTCTGATTAGAGTATTTTTTCAAGCCGAAATGAATTCAAAAGAAGGCAATGGGATGATGGCACACAAGAAAAGTAAAGTATAATTGGTTGAACGATAAATCTGTCAAGTTTAATTTTTATTTTCTTGTGTTAAACAATTAACAGCTCGCCATAAAAATAAAAGGAGACAAAACTTTTATAGCTGTAAGTGATAATCGTGAATATCGAATAATCAAATAAATAGAAAAAGGAGTGTTATTCAATAACTAAAAGTTGAAATGTATCTGCTCCTGTAAATAATTGTATGACATAAAGCTATCGATTTAAATCAAGTAGACAAAGAAATATTAGGTAGAACACTCAATTTTCAAGTAATATACAAATTGGACACAGAGCAAAAGGTAGTATTGATGCTGAAGAACCGCATATGATTTTGATACACAATAGTGTGTGCGGCCAAATGGCAATTAGAGTTTAAGATCGTATAAGGCACTGTTATTCACATCAATCTAAATAACTGCAAATATTAAACTATAAGTTCGATTTGCGAAACTTAAGAATTGTTGTTTCAAAGATCTCTAAATTTTATAAACAAGCGGTTCCCAAAGAATTTTGCTGCAATACGTATAAGATTATATTCCAGAAATTTTAAAAGTATGATACAAACTTAAATTTATAACAAAGTGTAATTACATCTGTCAACACGTCAAACCCTTTACAGTCATTATGGTGAAAAAACTTTAATTAGATTTGTTATCTTAGATAAAAATTATCAAAGAACTAAATTCGTAGCAAATTCAGTCTGGGCTTCTTACGATTTCTAAAATTTTAATAATCAATTTTATGCACTAATTCCAATAAAGTTAGTATTTTCTCTCTATCAATAACCGTACAACAATGCAGAAAATCGCACTTAAGATTATTTAGATATTCGACAAATTAATGTATTTTGCTCTATTTCAGAATTTCTTGCTTGATCCAACTTTAGCTTTTTTCAATATGGCTAAGAGAGGCTACAAATATTCTCCTGATAAATCTTGTTACGTGTATGGATATTTTAATGGGACAAAGCGAATATCAGATCAATTCGTGTAATGTGCAAAATTCTGCATAGCGTATAGATTCTAAATTGGAATGGCCATAAGTGACAAAGAAATTTAATGGGCCCCTCATATGAGAAGGCCAAGTTGTCGATTTAATCTAAAAAATGGTGAGAGGTACATAGGGGGCCGGGCCGTTGCTATTCTCAGTGTAAGTACAGAGCCCTAGAACCAAAATGATGACAATTATTTCTAGATGAATGATTTACCAAATTTCAGAGAAGTTAAAAGAAGACAAGCTTTTCAGTATCCAAATATACCATCATTTGTAGAACCTATGCATTTAGATTATAACCTAGCAGTGAGACATCCACCAGAAAATGTAAGTTGGAAATCTCTATGAAATATTTTGCAGAAATTTTACCTCTATAGGAGAATTGGAGTTGAAGTTGGTAGATGTAGTCATTTATTCATTTATAGACAGAAGATGTAATGGATTTTTTATCAAAATAGTCAGCGAGTAGCGGCAGGAAATAAATGGATGGAGCATTTGACAACTGGATGATTTGATTCCAGACTTAGGTCGCATTTAGTCAGAAGCTGAACTTATATCATCCTGGCTAAAGGATTAGAATTTAGTAGGGAAAGAAATCAGGACATACTCGTATGTGCACCAGAAACGATAAAATCTAATTAAAATTTATTTTTAGGTTATTATGGATCTATGTTTCTGTAAAGTTGTGTTTGGTTTACTTACTGCTGTTGTGTTGAAGCATGTTCTATCAGAATGGCGACTGTTAATAGACCGCTCAACAAAAATACTCAGGGTAGTGTTAATACGAATTGGAAAGCAATATCAATCTTTCCCTTCTGCACACTTGCTAAAGAGCAAAAAAGACTTCGATAAAATAAAAATAACTTTTTGAAAAATCATCTCGGCTGAAATTACAGTAAGTGAGATCATCTTGCGGGTGTTTAAAAAGCTTGTCTTTTTGATCGGCTTACAAGGTACATACAGTTGTTTATTCGTGTTTCCTTTATTTATGGATGGTAGAGATGATCCTCATTGGGCGTCAGTTTAGTATCCCCTCGAGATAAATTACAGCCAGGAAAATTAAGTATTTCTCGGCATCCTCCTTTGTAGCCAACCAAGGTTTTATTACCCATACTTCATATAAAATTGGAATAAATGTAAGAGTTTGAAAGATTGAACTTTGTGGCAGAAACATTTCAAGTAATCACTAAGATCTAGGGTGATATATTTGTTCACCCGCAAGTAAGCTCATTGATGAAGTCTGAGAATCTCAAAAACGTTCATTAATCTTAAAAGACATGCATAGTATGCAATTCGTGGTGTAATTCAAGGATTTTTAGTAAGTTACAAGGATCTAAATACCATAAGCTGGTAGAAAATCTTATTAAATGCTTCAAGGACTTCGGCTGTCTATGTCATTGAAAACCTGGTTAATCTCAATCAGGATCATTGTGGAACATTAGATCAAAACATCGTAACAAGTAACAATGAAAAAAGTTACCAAACAAGATAAGATATTGCCATAATGGGACTATATATTGTCTCTAGTCCAAAAAGCTAAAAGGAGGCTTATTAGAAATGCACGATCTTCAAAGCACTTTTAATTGGAAATATTTTTCGTTAATATTTGCATTTTATTTTATTTACAGTTTCTAAATAGCATACTTTTTATAATACTTGAAAAGACACGTTCTTTTCTGAAAATCGGAATAAAGTGAACTAGAAATATCGCCCTAAAGGCAGGTTATTTATATAAAGAAAACTGTAAAATCACTAAAAATACAATTCAGCTGCAAAGAATAAATATAAAAGCATGGATACAATGTATATAAATAAAATATTCTTTACCTTGTATTAGTGTAAATCTATTATACATATATCTTTAATAAAGATTAATTTGTATTTCAAACTTTATTAGTGGAAACTATAGAATTTTTCTGGATTTTATATCTATTTTGAAAAACTTTCCAGCTTGCTAAAATAAACTGAATTCCAAGAAATATTTGAAAACACTTCAGCCTTTGTTTTTCAATTTGTGACCTTATTCACTTGCAATGTTTAATATATGATTTGAAACTTAAAAAACAAATTAATATTTGGAAAAGACTGTCACAATTGCAATAAACAGAAGGAACTTTGTATGGCCAAAAATAAACGAATATGAAAAGGCTCAACTCTCTTCTATTGAGTTATTTTCAATAGAATATATCGCATACTTTATCTGAATTAGTTTCTTGTCTTTCGCTGAAGGATCGGTAAAACCACATTAGTCTATGAAGTTAAACATGAAATAATTAAATATCTTCTCTGAAATAAAACATTCGTTAGGCGCATTAAAAAGTTTTTAGTTTAGGAAAAGTAAAGCTTACAGAGTACCATTGTAATTAGTAATGTGTTTATAAAGCTCTTATATCTATTGAAATAACTAACTAAGCACCTGAGTTATTGATCAGAATCCAATCCTAAATCAATTCAAGGAAATATTGTATAGAATCGTGGCAAAGAAATGTCACTCACTAATGATGTTAAGATATCTTGAAATGTTTAACTGCATATCCTAGAGAAATGATCTTATAAGTGAATTTATTACTTAGAAAATGAAATGATGATGCGTCATATATTTTAGGCTCAATCAAAGGTTTTGTGTGGCTATTACAACGGCAACATAAAATGTTATAAAACTCTTTGCTTCATAAACAAGCATTCGCTAGTTTAAAAATATAATGTTTCATTAAAGCAATCACATTTCATGTGTTTGAAATGATTAATTAGACCATTCGAGTAGTTACTACTCGTATATCAACAATTTGTGTTGATATAGATTTACAGTTCGATAGTTTAATTTTAACTAAAGTCACTTCTCCCTTGAGTTAAGTATCTATGTGACAAATATGAATTCCATAAATAATTACTTACATTTACCTATTAATGAACATGCTCTAGGGAATATTTTCAATGCAAATTTTCGCTGTACTATTTCCCATGGTAATAGCCTAGTTTTATTGTATTTGAATGGTTAATAAACTATGAGAAAATATACTTTATTTCCATCATTGAACAGAGAAGAATATAATTGGGCTCAAAATCCGTCATAAATTTCACTAATAATTGGAGAGGAATTATAGTTAGTCAAATCTGAATTTGTCTACAGTGATCGTGGACTTGAGTTCATGAATGCTGAGTTATATTATAATAGATTTTTATGGCGATTAAAGAAGAATTCCCTTTCAACAACGAAAAAATCTTTATCCATCTTGATGAAATTTTGTATATCGTAATAATTTGTCAATTACGATTTTCAACCCTCAAGAAAACCATATTAAGAAAAAGGAGAGAAAAATCGCTCTATCCAAAAAGAAATATTTCTAAAATACTTAGATTTGACAAAAATATTAAGTGAACGTTTCGAATTCATAATGACATTCCTTCACTTAGTTATTGAAGAAGTAAGTAAATAAATTCAAATTTTGCAGTCTTAGCTATCTATATCTATACATTATGCAATATTAATATTTATAAATTCATAATTAAATCATTTTTAATTTCTGTACGAAGTCCGGAAAAATACATTTACTTGTTTTAAAAATTGAGTGAAATAGTTGGGGAACGACTGTTCTAACAGTATTTCAATGCAGGGAAAGGTAAAAAAGAAAGCCTTTTCATTCGATGCAACATGTGTTAAAATCACTCTTTATTCACTGAAACTTACGTGGGCTACACATTTGACTATATGAACTTTATAAAAATTCTATTAAATCAATTCAGATTTGATTTTCGATCGTTACTCGGAACATTCAAGTAGATCAAACAAACTTTGATGAAACCATTAAGATTTTCTCTCTAATAGTTTTGAAAAACTGTTCACCTCTAATACTAGCTTGCTGGAATAACTTTCATAAAAGTCGTTCAAAATTTTTAATTAAGAAATTTATGTTAAAAGTCGCCTAGATGAATACTTTCCGAGGCTCAACATTATTTAAATTTCGCTAAGCACCGATGAGTAAATTTGAGCTTGGAAAAAAAGACAATTTTGCACGATACAACATTTCTCAGTATAGCCTGAGAAATAATTTATATTTTTCTATTTCTATTCCGATTCTGGGTTAATAATTAGTCAGGTATTATTGTGTATTATATTCTTTATATACGTATTATAGATATACAATAAAAATGTGAAGTAACTTTTGTACCAAAATAAAACCCCAAAATCTCCTCTTTCATTTTATATATCACCCACTTTTATAACTTATATTATTTTTGTGTTATTAATTTTTAAAAATGTGAAGTAACTTTTGGGCCACCCGGTATCAATCTCCTATGGCACCCACGGGATGCAAAAGGCCGTAATAAACTCTCTCTCTATTACTTATACTGAGCCTTCTCCTCCAATACGTCATCACAACTATCTCCTGCCTCTCTCTTCTTCCTCCTTATCCATATTTCCTTTGGTCTACCTCTTCTCCATCTTCCAGCTGCCTCGCACTTTGGATCATACTTCACATATCGTCCGTCTCATCGTTAAATATGCCCCATCCATTTCCATTGCGACAATCTCACATACTCGTCTATCGGTTGTACTTTCCTAATTTCTCTAACTCTGTCATTTGTCACGATATCCCTCCCTCGTATACCAAATGTTCTTCTCAACGTTAAATTTTCAAAAATTCCCATCAGTGATTGCCGTACTATACCACAATTGATGTCCATATATAACAATTGGTCTCAACATACATATATTTATAAATTTTTAGCTTAGTGTGTATTGAAAAATTATTATTATTCCACACATATTTCAATAGGCCAACTGCTTAGTTAACCATCCTTTGATACAATCGTACCCAAGTATTTAAATCTTTCTACTTCATTTATTTTATGCGCTAGAGGGTTTTCTATATTTATGTTTATTATTTCGGTTTTTGCACAATTTAGTGTTAATCCTCTCTTATTTTCTTTCTCTTTCTAAACAATCTATTACTCTTTGCATATCTCCAGAGCTCCCTGTAATTAAAACAATATCATCTACGTAATCCAATTCAGCCAGCTTTATACCTACCGTTCAAAATATTCCAGTATACTTTTATCTTATGACCTTCTTTATTACAAATTCAATGTTTAAAATAAACAGGAATGGAGAAAGAATTCCACCCTGAGTTACTCTCGATTTAAATTCAAATCTTTCTCTCAAACTCCCATCTACCAATACTTGGCAGAAAGCATCTTCATGCACAATTGTGACTATATATGTCAACAAATTTCTTAGCTATTCCATAGAGTCTCATTATTTTAAATAGAATGGCACGTTTCACGTTGTCAAATGCTTTTTGAAAATCCACGAAACATCGACACAGTGGCATTTTCCTTTCGTTAGCTTGTTGCATCAGATGACTTACAATAAAGATTTGGGTATTTTTTCCACGATGTTTCCTAAATCCTTCCTTCTCATCTCTCAAGAACATATCGACAACTGACTCCATTCTATTCAAAAGAATCTTACTAAATATTTTGAAATAATAGACGACAATATAATACCTCTCCAAATTCCACAATCTCTCAGATCTCCTTTTTCTGGAATTTTTAAAATTGAACTTGCTTTGGGTCAACCCAAATCCATGGAAAAGAAAGAAAGTGGATATGAGACCATATAACTTTGAAAAGAACTTGGCAAAATGATGTGAATGACTAAAGATAAGTTTTTAGTTGACAAATCCCCCATGGTTTGCTAGCTTTTGGCTCATTATCAAATTGAAATCTACAAAGAGCTCATAGTTTATATAGCTTTTCATTCGCGTTGTATTAAATTCTGAGAAAAAATCGGGTTAGTCAGTCTAGTTAAGAAGAGATGACCTAATAAAATTCTTTGAAGTTGCGTCTTATAAGTAGATAGGAAGAGGAGGATGATAAAAACTTTGAATATCTTCTCGTTTATGAAATTTTGGGGTAGTTTATCTTCTTGAGAGATGACTTGAAATTTGACGGATATGATAATTTGTTTCGCATTTTTTGCACAATTTTCAAAACCCTTTTATTCTAATCATATGGAAAGTTTTTTTCAGGCATTCAAAGTTTAAATAGTATAATGGAATTTTAAAACAATTGCATAAATTGAAAAATTAGTGGAAGATGAATATAAAAAAACTTGGTTAGGTAATTAACAAGAAAGACCCGGCCGGGTATCTATGGCCTGCCGACTGGTAGTATAGAAATGTATTACAGGTAATGCAAGTGATCTTCAAAATTTATTGGTTCAAAATGAAAGAAATATTTACTAAAGATTAAAATAACACAAATGTCACGAATATATATATTAACATAGTTTTCATTTAGGTCAATGAACTTCTGAAGGCTATGTTTCTACCTGATAAGTCCCACTCTGAAGCACTGGCTTTTGAAATTTCTGTATATTTTCACTAAAATTTTGCCTTTTTCATCAATTGAAATCTTATTTCTTTTAAATGTTCCTTAAGCTTATAAAACAATGAATAATTCAAGGGTGAAGATCAGAACTATAGGGCGGGTAGGTTATTATTTACAATCGAAATTTCCTTAAAGTTTCTCTTGTTAGCCGTGAAAAATGGGCTAGGGCATTTTCATGAAGGAACTTGACTTCCCTGGGCAAACTGATCATCCCGCAAAGTTTTTTGGCTAAGCGGGCAGAAAGCTTACGGATATCAAGATGCTCTTTTAAAATTGTATATGCCTATCCTTGGGAAATACCGACTTCCTTTGCAATAAAGTCAACGCTAACCCGGCAATCTTCATCCAAATGTGTTTAAACGGCGGCCACCTATTCTGCATTGATTGATGTGGATGGGCTCCCTTCTCTCTCGACGTCATTAAAGTCTTCTCTTCCTTCTTTGAAAAGTTTTATCCACCTCAAAACAGTGTTTCTAGGTGGTGTTTACTCACTATAAACATGCTGCAAAAAATCGACCAGAGCAGGGGATTTCCAATCAAATTTTGTTAAAGAATTTATAACAGCTCCGATCTCAAAAGTTTGCTTTTCCATCGATAAGAAAAGGCAATTTCTTGTAAGCAGTTACTTACTATCTGAACAGCGTCGGGGGAATAAATGACAGTTTTGCAGGTATCAGTAAAAACTAAAGATGATTAAACCTGTTTTGACTTCAAAATTTCCGATAAAAATGAAGACGGCGAGGCATTGGAGGTCGATCCACGTTAAAATTTGCAATCAATGGCATATAACCTCTTTCCCATTGGCTGTCTCACATTTTTTGGGCCTTACACCAAAAGGAACTGACCTGGTTCTTACCATCTTATGACACTGTTGATATCTAAAATGCTGGTACATCCGCCCAGCCGTATACAATGTTTGGTGCCCAAATCAGCGCACTCATTTCCCACACTCTATATAGTCGCGACACCTAAGGAAGCAGCAGATGTGGCATGATTTATAATTTGGAAAAGGCGGAGCGGAATTCCTATGCATTAAAGGCAAACAGTTATATCTCTGAGACGTTATCTAATCAAAATTTAATCTGCAAACTGGTAAAGGTGATTATTTTATTATTATTATTGTTTGTTGAGGTAGTAGTAATATTAATAGCAGCAGTAGTAATATTAGTATTAGTTGTAGTATTCAGGAACGTAAAGCATATCTGAGAGTAAATCTGCGGTACAATAATGCCAAGAACCAAGAGTAGTCTCTCCATTGACTATTAGTTGCTAAAGATGGGTGTATGTGCCTTTAGGAGTACACATTCGCTTCCCAAAAGATATATTTGGAGTCTAATTTTCAGACTCTACGGGTATGACAACAATACTTTGTAACAGTCTCGTTTTTATTGTGAAAAGTACATAAGTATATGTCATGTCACAGAGTACACGAAGACAATGTTTATCGTGTTAAAGATATAAAAGTTTGTAGGCGTGAATTATCTTAGTATTGCGTATTAATATAAAACTCTAAGCAAAAGTATAAAAGACCCTATTGAATCATTCATAAATTATAATTAAACACTTGTACAGGATGAATTCAGTGCATCCATCGTCTATCAATTTTGCTTTAATTAGTGCTGTAATTCTTCGTGACATGGATTTTAACACATTGTACAAAATTGATCACGCTCCATTTTTCCCCATTGAGCTTATAAATTTTAATATAGTTCAGTTTTTTATGTTTTTGTTGTACTTCCCTTTTGCTTTTTCAACATCCACTAGAGGTGTTCAATTGGATTGGATTCTGGGCTATGTGGTAGTCAGTCTATGGGATTAATCCCTAAATCTCAACACAATTCTTGGTGTAGTTGATTATGGCCTGTGACATTGTCCTGCTGAAATATAACTTCATTTGTTGGTGTTGTGGTATGTAATTTTTTATTAGATGCATCTAAAACCCGTGAAAAATATAGTACCAGTTGAGTAGTACATTTTTCCCTGGCATAAAAAAATCTTCCCTTTCCTTGATTAATACATGTAGGATCATGTAATTATTTAACCGCATTCATGCTTTACAGTTAGTAACACACAAGCAAACTGAAATGTTTTTCCAACATTTACTCTCACAATTGCTGAATATCTTATAAAGTGTTGTAAATTTTCAAAAATTTTGAAATAATTTTCTTCAAAAATATATTTGAAAGAGTTCAATAAATTACACTTAAAAAAATAAAATAGTATTTCCTACATTCCTGACAATTACTTTCATCTGACTAGTTAAACTAACACCATTGTCCATTTGTCTAATTTTTGTGATCTGATGCTATCAGATATCCATGGTTTCTTCCTCACCATGCATCCATTTAGCCCTTTTTCTTTAACTTTCCTTCTAACTCTTCTGAATGATATTTCACTGAGAAATACAGATGTTTTTCTACATTCGCTAATGGAGCTTGGACGAGAGATATCTTCTCTACATGGTGTAAGAAGCTTTCTGAAATTTCTATTCATTAATGCAAGGGTATGGACTCTTGATTTTGATTTATAGTAGTTTGAACTGCATATTTTGCACATTTTATACTGTTTCCAATTTCTACTCTTGATAACACTTGCCTAGGAAATGTTTAGGTTTTGCTAATGATTTCTTTTATTACTTTTTTACCATTAGTGATTTTACTTACTTAGAATTATTTTGAATACACAATTTTTATTAGTTCAAACTGGTTCATATTCCATTGTCTTTATAAATCTAACAAGGAAATACAGTTGGTTATTGACATTTAAATAAGTATCCTTTGATTCAGTACATTTCTGTGTTGATTCGAATTTGAGATCGATTGCCCACTGTTTGTGTAAAGGAAAACAAGGTTTTTTAAACACTTGGCCTCATTACGAATCTGGGATAAACACAGAGGATGAAATTTAAAAATATAATAACCTAAAACTGCAATCTTATTTATCGAGGAAATAAAGCATCATAGTTAACTTGGTCATCAGAGATTCACTGTTTGAAAACTAGACGAGGAAATGGTCATAAATTAAATTTATAGCATCAACAGGTAAAAAACATGAGAAAAACTTTCAATTATTAAATTGTTTAAATCTAGAATTCTCTTACGGTTAATATTCAAACCACACCATTCAATAAAATTGAAAGTAAATTTGACGAACGCCTATTGAATATAGCAAAATTAAAACCATAGTCATAACCAGCTATGTTTTTATTTATGCTAAATATTATGCATAGATCTCTTTACCTTAACTTCCCTGCGTCGTTTACGACTAGCCATAAAGAGGAACTAATAATTTTAGTAATATTGAGTCTATAATTCAATGCTTTAGGTGTTAGCAGGAATCCAAGGACAAACTCAGAATTACTGATTGCGTTAGCTTTGATAGTATAATAACTAAGGTAGGTACATGAGATTTTCTTCAGATAACATCGCATTTTGGTTAGAAATATAGTGGGAAGAAGATGTGAGGTATCGCTCTGAGGCTCAAATTCAGCCGTATAATCGTCTGCAGAGTCGCAGAGTGGCACAGGAACGGAGGAGACTTAAGAAATTGACCTTGTTCAGATAGAACCCAGGTTTTCAACCGTTTGGCTGGGAGAAAGGTCTTCGAAAGTTCTACGAAGCTCAAAATAACTGCACTTGAAAAGAATAAGATATCAGTGGCCAGGGTGGATAGAGCCCTCAAGGAGTTAAGTAGCGCGAGCTTGAGGTGCTTGGAAAGGCCTTTAATCACTGAGTGTGTGCGTGAGCAACGTCAGAGCGATTTCGTCGAATTTTCAACGCCTTGAAAACTTATTGCAATCAAATTCTCCTTTGTTCTTATGAAAAGATATTTACGGTCGATTCTATAATCAAAAAACAGAACGAACGCGTGGTAAGGTTCTGCAAGGACGTCTCCGAGGGGCCCTACGTTGGCCTCCCTGATAACGCTCGTAGTCGTGGCTTTGAATGGCTAGAAGATGCCGCCATTGTGCTTCGGGGCAATTTACAGGCTAACAACGGCCTATTACAAGGAATTTAACCAAAAAATTCCTTTAGGAATCAGAAATAATAGAAAGAAGGCAAACTACGACTTTTGCAGGAGGGTGCTCTGAGCCACACGGCAAAGATCCTGAAAGAGTGGTTAGGATCGAACATGAAGTTTTGGTCGCAGGAGTTTTAGCCGCCACAGTCGCCCAACCATAAGCTATGTGCGCGCATGTCGATGGCAAGGCCTGCAAAGTCTGCTACATCAACGTCCATGAGATAAAGTACTCTGGCAACAGCATGCGAGACAGCATGAGGAGGGACTTCGTCAGCAACATGTGTGGAGCCTTCAGTTCTGGACTGTAGCACATACTCGCAGCCGAAGGTGGCCACATTGATTAATTTTGCTATTTAATCACATATTTATGTGTTAAAATGTGCCTAAATGAATCAAAACCATGAGTGTGTCCTTTGTTGATAGAGTTTGAAACAAGTGTAACAAGAATTTTTCTATAGGCAGTATTTGGTGCAAAGACGGAGAGGAACGTGGTCATGACCGAGGTAATTCTGAGGTGCGAATATCCTGTAAGAAAAGTATATGAAAAATGATTGTGAAGTTAATATACGAGGGTAAATGTATAATGTGGCTTCTCCCTCGCTTACTTGCGCATATTTGTTCAATTATCTGTTGCCCATCACTGGGATCCAGTGGAACAGATGAGTGATGTTCTGCAGCGAAACAGGTCACAGGTTCTGGCTATAAAACTCCTCTTGTTAATAGATTCTCTCCCTAACGTGTCAGCAAATACGCAGCTTTAGTCTGCATGAGGTTTTCTCACCTTCATTTATTTAGACACACCCTACAACAAGGTAGGTGAATAAATTGTGGGAAGACAGCTTGAATGATTACGGGAATGAATGAATTAGTGTCATTAATTAAATAGCCTATCTCTCTCAATCTCAATATATGTATCTCTCACATGCCCCTACTCATTTATCTTCATCTGTTTCAATGCTATTTCTCCAGTCCATCCTTTACTTTTGGTTTTCTCCCCTCCTCTCTTCCTTCTACTTCCGTATTCAATCTCTCTATTCTTTTCATATACTTATTTATTCAGGAAAAAGATGAGCAACAACCGAATACAGAATAACCTTCATCTGCTTTTCTGTACGATTACACCATTTACCTTATCTTTTTCATCTTAGCTCATCTCGTTCGTGCTTTTATCTGCTTTTATTTTTTTTTCTTTCCTATTTCTAATTTCTTTAGCAGCCAACAATGTTTGTTTCTCCCTACACAAACTGATGGCATTAATCACTTATTTTTCTGTCTTTTACGGTTTGTCATATCTGTGACCCTTCTGCGCGTGACCCTGACCTTGGCAATATACTAGATTTCAGAGAGATCAGCAATATCTCTTCTTTTTCTTTATTCTCTAATTCCATTTTATTCATTTCTCGCTATATTCTCATATTTATGTATAGAAGCATGAAACGAAACAAAAAATAAAATGAAAGAAAAATGATTTACCCGTTTGGACGTAGATACTTTCCAAGATTTTTATTGTATGAATGCGTAGCGTTCTTTGTTACCTTCTGTCTTTCTTTGTTTCATCGGTGGATTATGTATCTACTTAATTTTGACTGTATATCGATCGTCTACCAATATTTATATATAAGCACAATAGCTACGATTCTCCCAGTCTACATATGCCCGTACAAAGACTTGAAAGACAGTGATGTAGGCGCCAAGTTTCGTTATAAGTAAAATATCGGAATATTTGTTTTCCTTTATTCTTCTTTGAATACTCGTTCTACAATACTCGCTTTGTTTGCTAAATGTACAGTATATAATACTATATTTTACTCTCTTAACGGTTCTTTCCTTTCTTTCTCTGAATTGTCCTCCTTCTTCGAACGTAAGATAAATCGTGATCATTCTAATCGCTTCTATATAATTTTCTCAAACATCTAGCTACCGATTAAATTATATTGTCTTTCACAAGGATTAGCTATAAATATAGTAGGTATATGTGAATAATTAATATTGTAAAATATATGTTCCAATGCATCCAGTCACAACCGTCCAAGCCATTCAGCACGCCCGAAGAAGCGTACAACTGAGCTTTTGAGAGCAGGAGAGAGTCAGTTCAGCAGAGTCCTACAAAGCGCTCTGTGCGCATGCGAAGTCAGTCCCTATGTATATCCAGTGAGACTTGGAGGTGAGTGCTAGTAATGGATGTAAAGGCCTACCCATACATAATACAGAGGAAGTAGAGACTTACAGCCTCAGACAAGGACCAGAGGTAGGATATGGTAGGCAAGATACTGGAGAATATTCAGGAGACCCCAATTTTCTTAACCTCCTTTGGACCTCAGATCAAGCTCACTTTCATCTTGAATGAAAGGTAAACTTAAATATAAATCTCTTTTGAGGGATGTCCAGACTAAATGAGGTAGCCAGCAAACCCCTACACTCTCCTACTTCACGGTATGGACTGCAATCTCAGCCAGAGGCATCATCGGACCATTCTTCTTCGAGGAATCTGGCGTGACCATGACAGTCACTAAGAAGCGGTATGTTAAGGTCCTCAAAACCTTTAAGAGGGAGCTGGATACCTTGTTCCCGACGCTAATATGGAAGTTCTGGTTCCAGCAAGATGCAGCTAGCTCTCACACCTCAAACCTGTCCTGAGATTGGCTGAAAGAGAACTTTAGGTGAGCGTGTGATCAGTCTCAAGACTAATTTTGAGTGGGTACCTCATAGCCTAGACCTTAGCTCCCCAGATTTCTTTCTCTGGGGCTACCTTAAAGACAGAGTGTACGCAGAGAGACCCATAAACATCATGTAACTCAAAGAAGCCATCAGGGAGGAAATCAGAGCCATTAATCGGTTGGATGTAAGAAAGTCATACACAGCTTTTTGCTGCGCCTCAAGAAATGCACAGAGCTAAATGGAAGTAATCTTGAACACATGCCCTAGAATGAAGAAGAAAGTCCAAAGACTCTCATGTTTTATATGATGTTTTCAAATACAATAATCTAGTTATCCCCTAAAGTTTCATTTAATCTTTGCAGAAAATTAAGAAATGAGGCCTATAGAAATTTAAGGACTGTTTTATTCGGGGGGGCACCCTGTAGGTAGCAGTCAGTAATATCACTCATTATAAGCGTATTGAATAATAACGGATATGAGCTCTATCTTAAAAAGTTGGATAAATGTGAAAATATTATTTTTACATCTTTATATAAAAATGAGTATTTTCACTGATCATTTGATGTAATAGTAAGATGTTATTACACTGAATGGAGTGAATTTACTAGGCCAATCCATTTTCTAGTCAACACCAATGTTATTGTTGTTTTATAGCTAGTTAGGAGAATTTAGTTCTGTCTCCAAGAATGAAATTGATTCGGCCAGCAGATCATGCAAAAATAACTTCAATGTATTCGGCTACATCTGCCGCAAAAACATTAGTGTTCCTATTAATATTCCATTTCCAATTTCTAAGAAGTGTGCTTACCATGCATATTTTCATATTAAACTTCATGACCAGGATAAAACCTGAGCGACCAACGGCAAAAAGAGTTATTTGAACTGTGTGATTCTCATGCTCATAGATAGACGATCAACCACGGCAGTGACTACTACTTCTTTGCTATTGTTTTGAGTTTGGTTAATAGGAAGACCAGGTTCACCCCCTGTATTCTGATCTCCAATCAGAACGTTCCCCTGTAGCTCATCGTGATAAAATCCCGTACCTGTCTCCGGAGAACTTCCTGACATTAGTAACGAAGATTCCTTAAGTGTTAGAGAAAATGAAATATAAGAGTGTTTTTTTATAATGATGCTCTACATACTTTTTACTAAAAGGAACTATATGGTCTAGTTTGCAATATGAGCTTGTCAAACTCCCCCGCCGAACTGTTGCCATCTAGATTGAAGGAAATAAAAATTTTCTAAGGGCTTGCCTCACCTTCAACCGCATATGACATCAAGATTACCTCTGTTTTTCTCTAAAGAGAAGGAGTTGGTGTAATATATAGATATTATGCAGCTTCAGCACAATCTTGAATTACTAAGGTAGCATCCCAAAGAATAAGGACTGTTCATTAATGGCAAGATGTGATCGCTGAAATGTGTTCTGCTGCACAACAGTAAACTTTGACTCCCTAACAGTTACTCACTCTACTACACTGAAGGAGAAGAAGGAAGCAGAGAAGTACGTGATTGCAGTAAATTAGTAATGACCAGCATGAGTGGCTAATTTGTACACCATGAATTTTGTGAACTTTTTGGTTGGAAAACAAGGCAGGTTCACCGAGTAACCGGTCTTTCTGTTTATGTGGTGTATTTCGGACCAAGCTCAGCTGTACATGAAGGCAGACTGGACTTACGGAAAGAATTGGTGCCTTGCTGAGCAAAAGCCGTCATAAACCATCGTCTTGGGGACCAAGACATTATACTCTTACAACCACTGTACATCAAGCTCTACTTGATCAAAATATGACCAAAGCTCTGACCAGTATGGTTACTGCTTCACTTATGCCATGCGTTTTTCCTGATTGATGATTGATTATTTGAAAGCTAGAACCTTTCAAAATATTTATTTTTTAAAAGCTCAATAAATAAAGTGAAACTGGAACCGTGTAAGGCTTTTGTTTTAGTTGTCAAGAACTTTCTTGACGATTAGAAGGCGTGGGCCTACATAGAACTTGCCTCCACTATGCTTACTGGTTTCAAAAACCTCAGATCAAACATGAGCATCAAAATGCATTACCACTCCTCACATATGAATACCTTATCTGATACTGTGGGGAGAGATTCCTTCAGGACATAAATAAGATGGAGAGCATTACCATTTTACCAGAAGAACGATTTAAAGTGATAGACCAGAGAGAGGAAAATAATCACTTCAGATCTATGCAGCTGTGCGCGATATAGTAAATTAGGAGTACACAGTCTTCTCCTTACGATCCATTGCTATCATTCGTCACAGCTATCTTTCCGCACAGCAAAAGCGACCTTTTGACAAAATGACTCTAAACGTCTACAGGAGAAATTCAAGAATTTCAATTTATCTGCGTCTGTATCACTGATGCGCCTCTAGGTCACACAGTTACCGCCGATCTTTTAAACTATGTCGATCCTTTCATATTCAAGGGAGGCTTGAAGAAAGGCACTAATGATGCCACTACTTGTTAGGAAAGAATGCTCGTAAGTGCAGTTTCCTTTTCCTATTAGGGAAAGAAACATGCGTCTCGCCTTGTGACGAGAAAAGGGAGCGAATAGACCAATGTCATTTTCAAACGTTTTGCTTTATCATCACGAGCGTATGATGACTGATATCTGCGACAGGCTTCAGCATAAGAGGAATGAGCTTTGCAGAGAGTAAAACAGGTTAAATCTCTCTCTTAAATTAACGCCGCATGCTTTGACTTTAACCTAACCTCAAGCGAAAACAAGCTTACCATTAATTGTAAGTTGACAAACTTACATATGAATATTTATTGTGGCTACGGTTTCACACGTAATCCAAGGAGAAAATTTCATATCTCATTTTATCTACCAGTGGACCCTATTTGCATAAGCTATTCCACATGAAACTCAATTTTTCTCAACATGAGAAAAACTGAAAATCCCAGCTGCTTTTAATCACTTTTCAACCATAGGATGAACATCAGTAGGGAGATGTTTAGTCAATTTTCCAAAGTAACCCGCACATTTCATGGAGGTGCGCTAAGGAAGCATGCACTCCCTTACTTCATTGGGACAAAATTGATTCTGTACAAACTCGCACAAACTCCGGCTTTCTACGAGTAATTGATCGTCAATGCTGCATATTTTCCCCGAAGCTTTAGGTGAATGAAGATTTTTATGCTAATTTAGGACCATCCATGCACCCTATTCTCGTCGCTTATGTGAAAGTTCTTGTTCCAGTAAGGTGGAGAAAGCTCTCACACCGCAAACTTGTGCCGAGATTGGCTGAAGGAGAAGTTTAAGGGCGGTGTGATCAGTCTCAAAACTGATTTTGAGTGGGAACCTCACAACCCAGACCTCCCGCCACCCCAGATTTCTTTCTCTGAGGCTAGCTTAAAGATAGTGTACGCAGGGAGACCCAGGAACATAAGGAAGGAGATCAGAGCTATTAGTCGGTTGGTTTGTAAGGACGTCAGAGACAACAATGTGCTGCACTTCAAGATATGCACAGAGTTAAATAGAGGTCATTTCGAACAGGTGCTCTAGAATAAAGAAGAAAAGTCCAAAGACTCTTATGTTTTGATATTATTTTCGTAAACACAATAAACTAGTTATCACCAAAGTTTCATGAAATCCTTGTAGAAAATTAAAAAATGAGTCGTATCAAAAGGTGGAGCCCGTTTTGGGGGGGACACCTAGTATAATCTGAACCTAAACTGTATATGAGGTAAATTCAGCAAAATATATTATGTAATCCTCATGGGAATGTAGCAAGCAATCGTAGAAACATTTATATTTTGGTATTTTGTTATAAACTTTGAATGGTATTGTACAAAAGATTTAATAAACCTTATTTCCGGCATTCAGCGGAACTGCTAGCTAAATTTAGGCTCTTCCTTGGCCCTAAGGGACCAATTTTTAATTGCTATTTCATTACTCTTCGGAGAATTAAAAAAAAATCAAAATCATAGGTGCCAAACTATTTCATTTCACCTATATAAAATTGAAGTTTACACTCTGTAACGCGAAGTCATGTAAAGCACTCTAATAACCATAGCTTAGCCTCTCTCTCTCTCTCTCTCTCTATATATATATATATATATATATATATATATATATATATATATATGCAGTACTCAATTGATAAGATTTTAATTCAGCTAATAATGGGCGGTAATTCGAAATTGAACCTTGTCATAATAACAGCAATACGAAGGACAGCTGCTGTATTTAGAATATGTACGAGTATAGTAGTTAAGTAGTCATTATTGAAATATTATCACTTTACATTACATTTTCCTATTTCTAATGAAAATGAAAGGAGAATTACACGAAGGTTGACAAACCTAATAGATTTTGACCCCATTCCTTAGAGGAAACCTCTTTTTCGTGCGCTGAAAATGTCCCAATTTCACAAAAAATATTTCGCCAGATAAACTCATATACAAGCCAGTGGGGTTAATAGGCTGCTCTTTCAGATAAAAACAGAAGTGAACTTTAGGAATTTTATCCAAATAATCACAAAAATCTTACTCCATTTCGCGGCCAAATGAACCTCATTTACAATTCTCTAAACTTAAACAAAGTTTTCGCAAAACATTTATTTAGGTAACAGTTGAATTGCAACTTCAAACTACTGTATATTTTATATATATATATATATATATGTATATATATATATATATATATATATATATATATATATATATATATATATATATATATAACGACAAGAGGAGAAATTGCATTGTGGTCATCATTTTATAATGATTTATATTCGCTCCAGTTTATGTCGCTGCTTCTCTATCGCCTTAAAACGCCAATACTGGCTTTTTATCTTACTTGGCAAGAGTTCTTACTAATATTCGTTAAGTACACTCAACTTCCCTTTTTTGAAACTTAGCTTGGAATAGAATTAAATATATAACACTATTTATTGTCACCTAATATTCAATTTTACCAAAATAAATTGAGATCTAGAATGATAAATTAGTGTTCTCGACCGATGTAGGTGGTAATGCAAGTGACTGGGTAAAGATCGAGTAATGAAAAGAATTAAGTGAGTTAAAGTTCTGCCTTGGTCTATGGAGCGAGGTGAAGTTATCGAGGTCACAGATAACAAGAAGAAGACTTAGGGCCAGAATCAAGAAAATGATTGTCCATAAGCCCAACCCTCTTGACCGAAGAATACTTGGTAAAATGAACTAGGTGGAGGTGTTGAGTTTGTTTTTCCATAGTTTGGGTACAAACACTTGGCCTCTCTGATGTGTTGCGCTGCAAAATTATATCCTTTCACCGATGAATACTTAATGAAGAGAATGAGTGGACTTGTGTGAGTTAAATTCTTCCTTGATGCATGAAGCTTATGTGAACGCAAGTGAGAAGAAGACTTGCTCTCCTTAATGTGATATGACGTAATATACATAGTTGTCTCAAATTTATGTTCGCTGAAAAATGCTTGGTAAGTTGAACTGAGTGGTCTTGGAAAAGATTAATTCCATCCTCACTGATTAGAACGATGGGAAGGCAAAGTAGAAGAAAAAATGCCTTCCATAATGTGATATGACCTACTCTCGTGATTGTACTCTATAGAAGATAGGGACATTATGCAGAATCAGCATGAACATCTACTGTCTATTTCCTTTTCAGTCTATGCAAAGCAGATAGTAAAGAGAAGAATACTCTCTCTCTCTTTCTGTTTAGTGGCTCAATCTAAACCAAGAAGAAGCGTACGGCAAAAAGGTGTCACAATTTAAGAAGAGAAATTTCAAAGCGAGCTTCTGATTAAGGGGTATGGGAGTATTCTGTATGTAGGTGGTTTAGGACAGAAACTTATCTTCTAATTTTCTTTATTAAGGATAAAGTAACGTGAAATTTCTACTAAATGGTCATTTTTTGTCTCTATATGTACAAAGATATAAAAGGAATTTTTAAGTTTAATTTATGGATATTAGTTGAATTAAATATTAAAGAACATGACCAAAGATTATCAAAATTCAGATTAAATTGCAAGAACAAAGATAAAATTAAATAAAACAAACGTACCTTATATATGCGAAATCCGAAATTAAAATGGAGCGGGAAAGAAAAATTAACGTCAGTGAATTTTTATTTTTAGAGTGGTTAAAAAAGATTTAGAGAATTGAAATGGAAATCGAATTTAGATGCGGCGACAGCATTATAGGCCTTAAAGAATTCCATCTTTGGTGCCGCAAAAAGCGTTCATCATTTTTTCATTATAAATAGGGTAATTTTATCGAGTTATATGTATTTATTGTCAAGAGTTTTTTTTATTATTTTATGAATTTAACGAGAATAAGGCTGTTTTTCTATTAATTACTATTTCACTTTCTTGGACTCAGGGTGAATCATTAGGAAAAAATATGATAGGTCGAAACCTCAGTGTAGAAATGCGTTAATAGTTGAAATTTGTTAAAGGGTGATATTTTGAATAAAAAAGATTCATAAATCATCTCTAACTTTATAAATTAGAATGTCCAAAGCAGGGATACTATTTTTTCTTCCGTTTCCATTTATAATTCGTTGCATCGAATTAATAAGATCAAAGAACGTCTGAGTTTGGAATTACTCTTTTAAATGAAGTCGTTACCAAATCATCGGTCAAAAATGTGTTCGCAATTTTTCCTCTCATTGTTATGAGATAAGATCTTACAAGGTCAACAGACCTAAGTCGCGTGCTTTCAAATCTTTGAATTATGACCTTATGTCCTGCAAATCTTTCAGAAAGTGAGGTAATTCGCCCCCTAGTTAGTTTACTTTTAATAATTCATGGACTGAACTTAGTAGACCTTTCCGATAATATCCTACGAAAGAGACTTTAAAACGACGGAAGGGTTTCAAATTTCGTTAGAATGGACAAAATAGTTAGGATGTTATTGCCAAAAAACTCATTGGTAAGTAAAATGGTTACCATCCGACCCACGACCTACAGATCAAAATAGTAACTTATAGAGTAACACGCGACTAAAGAAATCATGAGAGATTCTGCTGAAGTTGGTGAAATACTTGTTTTCATTGTTATTCTATTATTTTTTTAGTACTGTTGTTAAATAAAGTTCCAAATTAAATTTAAGTTCCAAAATTGGTTAAAGTTCACAAGAATGGTCCTAAAACTTTTGTGTATTAGAAAATTATTTGTTGAGAATTTTCACGACTTTTAACGGATTCCTTTTAAATAGTTTTAGAACTTTATTTAATTGATCGCAAAGGTTTTATTAATGATAAAGTAGTGTGTGGATCCGTTTGTGCCTGAATGTGTTATCAGGTGGTATGGTTATGTAGATGAATATGGGGAAGAGAATATGAAAGAGTGAGTGTGAGGGTGTGAGGAGTGTCGGAAGACAGCATTAAAATGTAAGTTGATTGTGTTAATGTTATGAGAGAGAAAGGGATGACCGAGAAGGAAGTGTATGAAATTGACCATGAGTAAGAGTGCTAAGGTCCTTCTCCTTATAGATGAATCCTGACTATACTGTCATATTATTTACCATATTCTCACTTTCTTTGTTTCTCTAAATAAGGAGCTCAATAGGGCATAAATTGGTTGCGAAGGAAACAGCTAGATTTTGAAGTATTATGGTTTTAAAGCATCAGGTTTATCATGGTCATTCATACATTCACAATTTTAACTATTATTTATATTAATTGTACGATTTAAAAATTAATCCGACATAATTATTTAGGTTTATTCTTTATCTCACGCGATTGATTCTATAGGACTAAATACTAAAATTTTTGCTTATTGATTTTATGTTATTTGTATCTTTTCTAGTAGAGTTATATTATTTTAATTGTAACACTCAATCGAAATTATACGTATAATCTTTAACCTAAAACATTTAAATGTTCCGAGCGCCATAATTCATAGTTATCAAACACCAACAGTAATATTAATATTCTAAATGTCTCTTATTATGATAAAAATTTAAACAACTATGTTAAATTTCTGAATTTTTATTGAAGTTTCCGATCCTGTGTCCTTATCTACCTTTCTTTTTAAAAATAAAAATAATACGGAATATTTTATGAAAATCCTTGAGGCTAATAAATTTCCAAGATCGTCTTCAAGTCAAAGTTAAATTCACAAATAAGTGGGGGGAACGTAGGGCAGAATCCAGTTCCTTCCGCAATCTAGGATACCACAGAATAGGCGATTCATCACTAAAAAATAAGATTATAATTTTAGATGTTATGTATATTTTGTCCTAACACATTCACTCCAGTGTGTTATGTCTGAATAGGTATGCAGCTCTCTTACTTAAGAAGAGTTTTAGTCAAATTGTTATACCATAGCTACGATTAGTAAACAAAATGTAATTAATGGAGGTGCCAGAGGATTATTTAAACTGGGAGTGCAATCAGTAAATAGATAAGATTGGTATCTATATTAAATAACAGCAAAGTTGTGAAGTAACGAATTACCAAAAGAAAAGTACTTTTTACTTCCTAGAAAGTACTCAGTAATTCAGTACTTTCACTTCTACTTGGGTATTTTTCTTATCTAGTTTTGACCTAATTACATTTGAAAAGCATATAAGTATTCGTTACTTCTCAGATCATTTTTGCCAAGCACAAACCTAGAAGCAAAGTTCATACGATGAGAAACCGGAAGAGTTTACTCTGGTTTGAAACAATCATAAGCGCTTCCTCATGTTTGGGTCAAACACGTGCATCAGTTTACACCCCATTGACAACTCGTTTGTCTCTCCCGCTTTCCCACCTCAAAGAGGACGTCAGTTTATTACATTATTCCTCAATGTTCTAGACACCTAGCTCGGTGCCACGCTATTACTGGACCATCCTGTGTTCTAATCATACCGCCTGTTTAGCTCTGCACGACTAATTTTCGCTCCAAAACGTTCGCGGTTAGATAGCAAGAACTTTGGAAATCAGCTGTTTGTGAAGCTAAATAAAACATATTTCAGTAATTAATTCCTTTGCATATTTTTTACCTAATAATTTCTTTCGTTAACTAAACTCTTATATTGTGGATTTGAGATAAACTGGTTAATTTTGTAGAGTTAATTTTACTTTTGTCAGGGTACTACTACTTTTAATTCAGCATCAAAGCAGGGTACTTTTAACCCAACATTAAAACATACTGGACGAATGCATGGAAGCCATGATTGTCAGGAAGTCTTTGAAACAAAGTTAGCAAAATAAAAGAAGGTTTTACAGAAATTGGATAGTAGGAAGCGTAAATAGACTGTTCCTTATTCTAGGGTTAATAGCGACTATAAAAGAGGACAATCACAAGCAACTAGCTTCGGAGGGAGGAAATCTAAGATAGTTAATCTAATTGCTCGTATACAAAGTTCGACTGGAATAGTGTTCCAAATTCTCACGAAATTTTGCATTAAATATCAATTTCATACAAATACTACAATTTCCTACTAAATTTTCATCATTTACTTTAATTTCTTGATATCTCATTGATTTAGTTATTGTATCCATTATTCATCAATAAATTTCCATTGAAATCGTATTGATTATGACTTTAAATTTTGGATCATAATTATATAAAATCTTTATGCTTATGAAAAATAATAAAAATGTTATTATTCAACAGAATATTAAGTAAAGGATTTACTCTTTTCTACATATGTATAATAAATATACCTTAAAGCATATTAAATAAAGAAATAACTACCTTCAGGTAGTTATGTTTTTATATTCTAATAAAAAATTTATAACAGAGTCAATTTTATTCCTCAAAACTTTCGACTTCATAGAAACACAAAATTATAAAGGTCGTTCAATCAGGGAGTAGCAGCTACACGATCGCTCTTACTTTAGACATATGTGCCTATATTTGCTTTGAAAGGAAAATGTTTGCAAATCATTACAGCGGAAAGATGTGATGGAGAAAGAGGCAAGAGGTTAATCAAGCGAAGGGAAGAAGGAAGGGGCCGAGTAAAGTCAGAGCAAACATTGACTGCTTGGGATCGTTCTGGAAAGTTTCATTCATCTTTCCTTCTATCCGTTTGACAACTATGGTTGTCTTTTTTCCCTTAGGATATTTGAAAGGGGCTGCCTGAATAGGCAAAATGTGGGAAACGATTCTAACTTTGCTCAGACTGCAAGTAGGAAGTTGGCTTAAGGGTGAAAAGGTTGTACGAGTTATTGAATAAGAAATCAAAAGATAATGGGTCCATGATACCAAAAATATTTGAAATAGCTTTAGTAACCCACCAAAGTGTATTGCGCTCATAGGACAAATCTTCCGGCTATGCGACTTTCCAGGCCAGTGTGATTCAGGATACAAGCGAGAATAAAGTAGAAATCCCAAAACTTTGCTTTTTTCAAATTTTAGTAGCCTATGTCGTTGAAAAGGAAAAAAATTAAATTGATATTCTGTCATCAAAATATGCGGATAACCGCAGATTAACTCATTTAATTATTTGATTATCCAAAAGCTACTAACGAAATCATTAACTAGAATTCCAATTGAAACTAGTAAAAATACTTTCAAATCAAGCCTACATAAATCTAAAATAGTAATGCATATCTTCGTAAAAACTATTATATGCTTAAATATTTTTCGATTAAAAGTAATAATATCTCACTAAACCATCAGATCATAATGACAAGCGAACAAACAACTTATTTTATTAAGTACGCCTATAAAGATATTGATTTGGTATTCTTTGTTAAGAAAAAATTACACCTCTCACAATATATTATATATATATATATATATATATATATATATATTTTTTTTTTTTAAGGTCTGTAGCAATGGCAGCCTTATTAACTTTAACTTGTACTTTCTTTATTTTGTTTACAAGTTTTTTACTGGCTCTGTGAGGCGAGAAAAAACACTCACAAAAAACATATTTTATTCGTATTACAAGACGTACGAGTATTTGAACCGTGGCAGGTCATCTTCACCCAATGAATACGTCTTAGATTTCATGTGAGAATCAAGATAGAAAAATGTAGAAAGTGAGAATACAGTGTATAGAGGTTGTTGGGTAAATTGGTGAAAAGGAAATTTGTTACTTTTTGTTGTTTATAGTTGCAGGGTGACCAGCCAACCCTTGAATACTTTCTTGCGTCTTGTTTCGACCATCTTTTAGCTAATATGTGTTGATCAAGGTTCTCACGCCTCTACTAATTTTTTGTATATTTATTTTTTGCTATTCGATTTATTCTGCAGTTTCTTAATTGTTTCTTCTTTTAACTACGTGTACAACAATCTCTACTTTATCTGTATATTGGTTCGAGTTCTTCTCCCAGTGGTTTCAACTTCTGAAATTTCCCATATTTTTTTCTGTAATCTAGAGGTATTTCTATAGCTCTTCTTTCTTCTTCGTCAATTATCCCCTCCAATCTGGCCCATACTTTGTTCGCTCTTCTACAGTATTTGCGGAATTATTATGGATTATAAAAAAAGAAGAAATTTTTCGACAAAAATGCTAATAAAACTAATTTTATTGATTGCAAATAGAATTATTTGGGGAATGGCACAGTGTTAGGTCTTCTGAATTTATTAATAAGCAAATTAGCCACACTTAGCATGCACGAGTTTTTTAGCACGTCTTGGGATGGCATTGAGCAATGTTTTGCACATTTAATGGATTTGCTTAGATCTCAACCAAATTTCAATAAAACGGCATAAGAGTTCCAATTTTCTCGCAATAGTCTCTGTGTCTATTTCATCTTTTAACAGACACCATGAATTCTTGATCGAATTCATTTCCGGGGAATTTCCGGGCCATAGAAGCAACGGAACTCCAATTTGTGTACACCAGGTCTTCACTGATTTTGGTGTTTACATTACGAGGCTTGTTGGAATTTTTAATGTCTGCCACAATACTATTTCCCTATTTGATCCAGTTAACGACTTTTAAGAACTTCTATATACATTTCTTGGTTCATAGTTCTCTCAAAAAAGTGCGAAGGATTTGTTCCATGCCCTGAAATGAGTCCCCAGATAATGATTTTCGTTGATTTAGGTAAATTATACTGTTTTCCTCAGACCTTTAGCTATAAATTCTTCGCCAGGACCCTTCTTACACTTTGCATGCGGTCAACTAGCACTAAATTTATCGATTCGTCAGAAAAACCTACCTGCAATAGTAGAAATTACAAAATAAGTAGTTGAACAGCCAAATAATTATTGGAAAAGCCATTGAAGTAGTGAATCATCAAATAAACTTTATGGCTTGAAAAGATTGGTGCCATTACAAAAATGCGGCACTTTTAGAGTTAGCAGGTATTAATGCTTTTTTATGAATAATAGGTAACTGGTTAACTAAAGGTGTCATTCTTACCATGCTTCATTGTCCTGAACTTCACTCAAGGTTTCTTTGCCAGGAAATAGCGTGCTTTCATGATTGTTTCCGTGAGTCGAGGCTTATTTCTAGGGCGATATGATTTCAATCCATCTTCACAAAGCCAGTCATTCACTCTTCTCCTGACAAAAATAACACTCTCTGCTGCCAGCTTAATAGAAATCGTGCTGCAAGATGTTCCTCTGTTCTTAAGAGCCTGTTGTATTAATTTTCTATCTGTTCTTAGGGTTGTTTTTCGTTTTCAAACACATTTACCATCAAATTTGAGTTTAAATCTTGGCAGTTATCGTTTTTGTTTAATAAAATTGACTGATTGAGTTGAAACACATAGTTTTTTGCTATTTTTCTATTTTAATTTAGTATCTTTCAGAATCGTTTTTATTTGTTCAATTTTTGAGGACCCAAATCACTCCGATTACCCACTTTGGTTTAATTCATTTATAGCTAAAAAACTACCTGAAACACACAAATTCAAACTATTAAAATTACTAATAAACTATCTAAAACCTTATAAAGAACAGAAAACATTCCATTTGAACTCTAAGCCAAGATATCAACTGACTCACACAACTGGCTGTGACCATTAAAATGGTCTAAGGCTCTTGAAAATAAAAGTAAATTGGTTACTTAGTGTTGGTGCTTAAAATAAATTTATTTGCAATAAATGAAATTGGTTTCGCTGGCTTTTTGTTTAAAAAAGTCAAATTTTGGATAAATTCATAATAATTCCGTTAGTACTGTAGGTATGTTGGATAACATTTATTGGTTCTATTTCGATTTCTTAATGTAAGTCTATTTGTCTACGGTGTTCTCTCCTCCTTGTATTTGAAATAAGTAGTACCCCGCTGCTCTTGGCGCTTTGTAGGTTGATGATGTTTGATTTATGCAATCCATTTAATGCAATGGTTGTGTACAGGAGTTTTGAGAGGCACAGGGCATTTTATAATTTAATTTTATTGCTTAAATCTCTCCTCTGAGCTAAAACATTTTCACCAACTTTGCCTTGGCCAAAGTGCTCTCTCTGCCCCATGTTTCCATTAGCGACTCCTTGTTATTTTCCTTCCGAAAACTTTGTCATTTTATGGTACTTGTATAATTTCTCGTCCACTATTACTCATGAAGTAGGGCGTATAAGACTGTACTTGGCTGCTAACCGGGTGGGTGTGGAAGGGACTAATTTCTCAAAGCTTTTCTCGAAGTATTCATACTGCATCGGCGGAAGCGGGTCATCAGATATCCCCAAAGGGTAACAAGATCTTATTAAACTTGGTGCGCCAATGGGGGGGGTAATATTCCCGGCGAGCTTTATACGCTCTGGCAAAAGTCATCGACGCTGTAGGTTTGGCGCTGATTAGGTGATGCGACGAGGAAGAAAGGAAACCCAACTGGTATCACACGGCCGCCCAAAATTATTGATACTCTCTTGCGGCTGTCTGGGCGTGCAGGTGCATCTTTTCTTAGGCAATACGGATAGACGTTGCATTCTAAGGAGGGGGAATGGTACCTTGCTGTTTCTCTCATCTCCTCCCCTTCTAAGATGAAGCTTATGAAAGAAGTGACATCAGACTAATATAAGGTAATTACACAGCTAAATTTTCAATAGGGACACAAATACAAAAGGAATGGTACCAGGTACTCTGCACAAAAATAGGTCAAATAAAAGGGACTCGGGAAATGCTCGGTAACAAGCCAGTCTATTTTGCATTTCTTGCCATGGCCGTTTCTTTTAATATAATCTTGAAAATATGTGTATATTCTGCATTAGTGTTCTTATTCACGAATTTAATTACTTTTTTAATCCTTGCCAAATCCTGCTCCGGCTCAATTTCTTCTCTTATTTTCCCCGCTCTGTGTTCGCCTATCGACGGGTAAATTTGCCTGCAGTAACTTGCCTTCTGTGCTTCGACTTGTGGAGGCTACGTCGTTTGTAGGCTTATTGATCTTAAGCATTCTATTGCTTTTTCGTTAAGTAGCCTGACAACGCCCTTCTCAGTCTGGCAGATTGCTACTTAGTTGGTTGCGTAGTCTAATAATCTGATTAGAACTATTCTGATATCTCCGTAGATTACTCTAGTTCTGTCCCGTTTTTGCGCACCATTTAAAGGGCACACTGGCACACTGGCACCCATTTTGTATTTTCTAGGATGTTATCCTTCTTATTCTTGTAGGTTTCTCCATTAAAATAAGATTTTGGAAAAATGGAAAGATGCGGTTATGATCCCGTTCTTATTATTCTGGCTCGTTCTGCGGTGTGTTAGCGGCCCTACCTACCTAAATACGTAACCATAAGAGTGTTTGCTTCACCCATACATCTCCGCCGCGCACACGGGTTCTAACCCGTCCCTTGCTAAGCTCCAGCCTATGCGCCGGGTAAGCCGGAAGGTTCAGGTATGGCTCCTGCCTATTTGGGTGTCTAAGGAGACTTGAGCATCCTAGCAGACACGCCCTAAATGGAGGTGTGAGATTGACGAATAATTCTTGTCAAAAGAGAAGTCCAGAGTAAAGATAAGTCCATTTGAGTCTCTCATTTGTTATTGTTAAATCTTCTAGTAGTTATAAATAGGTACAATACTGACAAGATTGCTCTACCCTTCTTCAAATGAAAAAGTAAGACAACTGTCTTTCACCTATAAGGAATGAGCGAAGATCAAAGATCAAAGAACTTATAAAGTTAGGAAAGGAATGGGTGTATCATAATAGGAGAGGGTGTAGGTAAATAAAGTGTTATTTTAGTATAATAGTATGTGTGCTAGTACGTTTGGCAATTTCTTCACCAGAGTTTTTATTCTTATTCTTCATATTTTAGTTAAGATAAAAAAAAGCATTTTAGCCTTTTTTTTTGGAGTTGATTTAGTTGTGGCAGTAGAGCTTACTCTGTTTTTTTTGTTTTTTTATATACATATATACATTTCTGGCTCTTTTATATGAATGTTATTAGGTTTAGTATTATTTGCTTTGTTATCTACTGATTTGTTTCTTTTTTTGGTCCACTTAGGATCTATTTATTTATTTGGTTTTGGAAATTATGTTTTGCAGGTCTTTTTACAGCAGCAGTTGGGTGCTGTAAAATTCTCTTCAGTAGTATCTGCACTGGAGTCCTAAATCTGGTATTGTAATGTCTTTCAGTTTTTTATCAGAACGTCTGAATAAATTTTAATGGGTCAACTTCTGCAAGATTTTTCAATACTCTCGATGGAATGCCGTCCCGGCGAGTGAAAATAGAAATAAGCCGCAACGCTTGTTTCTGTACCACATTTGCCTTCATTAGTTAAATTTTACTTGCTAGGTGTAGAGGAATGAAAGGATAGAGTAGAATCAGTCATACAATGGCCATGAACAATGTTTTTTTTTTATTTTTTCAAGAGAGTTCCTTAAATCGGTTTATTTAGCGTAAATTACTCCTGGCTTCCATGAATTTTTCATTAATATGTTCTCCGTATCCTTTTGCTGTGATTTTTAGTCCGAGGATATGATCATCATGAAAGTATGAGTAGCTTTCTCCCAGTACCATTATGTTTTTAGTTTTTCTTTCGGCAATGGGTAAGAATTTAAACTTCACTGCATTTTTAGGTATTTTGTGTCTCTTTTCATAGTTGTTAAAGTTAGTAATTTCACCGGAAATCATGTTTGCTATATCGATTGGGATAGGGTAATTAATGGGGATCACCTCTCTGATATCGTCTGCCAGCTGAACATATTAGGCGTAATCGTGGGTAGATGAAGGCGGTCACCTGTGTAGTTTGTTTACATAGATGGGATCAAAGAGCCTTCATGGGGTACACCAGGTCTCGTGGTAAAGGGCTGCTCTTCGTAATCATTAATCTATAATATTGACTCGCGCTCTTCTAGATAATCACAAAAGTGTTTGGTTACACTTTTCTCAATTCCCAGATCACTTATTTTCTTTTTTAGGCCTGGGGTCCATACCTTGCCAAAAGCTAAGGTGACGTCTCTAAGTTCGTCATCCACGTTTTTATTTTCGGCTTTTTCGATAGCTATATGCTCAGTAATTAAGGCAAAGACTCTTTCTCTGCCGAGATTTCTGCGCAAACCATGTTGTTGTGCCTTATACTGTTTTTCTGCGTCTAGGTAGCCCTTTAGTTTGTCATTATGTAGTTTTCAAACAACTTCCCTATAAATACTAGTAGGGATATAGGCCTGTAGCTTTTTATTTCTGTTTTGGGTTTCTCTGGCATTAAGAGAAAGATCATCATTGCCCTTTTTAACAAGTATTGAAAGTATCCAACGTTTAAACAGTAATTGAAGAGGTACAATAGTGCCTCGTTGATATTCACAGGAGCATTTCTGAGATACCTAAAATACCTAAGGCTTTCTGTTTGAAGCTTTCCAATACTACCTTGAACTCCTCATGCGTAAACGGTCTAACTTCTTCCCGTGCCTGTCAAATACTCTCTATGTAGTGAAAGAGTGCTAATTCTGGTCTGAGTTTCTCTAATCTTGCAGAAACTTCTTTTACATAATCTGTGACGAAATCGGAATTTGCATCCTCTATGATCTGGAATTTCCTTTCCTAGTGTTCTCTAAAGTGCTTTTCTATTATCTTTTTCCCGCCGATTGTTATGGTAATGCCAGGGTTGGAGGGAAAGGTTCCTTTCAACCTCATCAACTTACCCCAGAACATTTTTAGGGTCGCTCCCTTGTCTATTCTTTCTATTATATCGTCACATACTATCGTTGGTTTCTCACTAATTAGGTTTTTAACTCAAAACGAAGATTTCAAAGTTCCTGATATATAAGCACCAAACACCTCGCATATGGTCTGAAATTTAATTTCCTAGTTTTCTCGAAAGTGCTATTCTATTACCTTTCTTCATCTGATTGTGGTGGTAATGCCGGTCTTGGCGGGAAAGATACCTTTCAACCTAATCATCTGTCTATAGAACATTTTTGGGTCACCTTCCGTGTCTATTCTATCTATTATATCGTCCCATACCATCGTTGTTTCTCAATAATTAGGTCTTTTAACTCTAAACGAAGATTCTAAAATTACTGGTATTTAGGCGCCGTATTTTTAAATGTGTTTATTTTCATGATTCAGGCTTTCAACCTATCTTTGTCTGCTTCCGATAACTTTGACATTATGTGTTCAAAATTTCCATCGAGATCTTCGAGTATGGAGCCTTCCAGGTGTCACACTCGATAGTTCTGGACGATTCCGTTATAGGCGTCCCAGTTGGCCTTGGGAAAGCACCTATAAAAATGGAATCTTCACCTCTATAAGGGACATTGATGTGATTGTTACCATACTTATGTGGCCCGACGGAGTGTACGGACCTGATGCTCTTGAGTGGTTCAAAACGAAGTTTAGATTTGTGAGGAAAATATCCGGGGTGGTTACTGATCTTCTTACTAGGTAAGTGGCAAATTCTCCTCAAACTCTTTGTAATATATTTCATCCATGAGTAGGACAGGAAAACTCCAGCACTGTTGAATGCATTGGTGTATCCTGCTTCTCTGCAGCAGGCATAATGGTCACCGATTAAGATAGTGAAAGGGTTTCTCATGAACTAGCGCCTGGGGGATTTGTATCCTACTGCTATAAACAGATCGTCGATAGTCATACTAATCTTTATGGCTAGGTATGATTCCTCTAAGTTCTAGATCTCTTTGCATTTGATACCTTTACGTACGGCTATTGCCATACTGCCATACCAGTATGGCTTGTCATTATAATAATATATTTATATACATTAAAACAATTGGTTGCTCCGTTCAGACCATGTTTCGATACTAGGAATACATCGGGGTCTATTTCTAGGATGATGTTATTAAGGATGTTCCTCCTACCGTCCCAGCCGTTTACATTTAGCGAAAAGATCGTTAATTTGTTAAAAAATCTGATATTGACTACCATATTAGATATCTTCTATGTTTTATAGTTTTGCTGATCCCTCCCGGGCTAGAGACCTCACTCTTCTAGATCCTTTCTTCTTTAATTGGTCGTGATCAAGATTAAATCTTAAGTCAGGGCATATGAAGATTAAACCGTACTTTAATGCCGTAACAAATCTTCCTTATGTAGATCATAATCATATAACCACTTGTATTTGTCTTTATGTATACGTTCGATAATTTCCTTTGTTTTAGATAGTTTTGGTAAGGAGCTGACGTTGAAGCATATATTCTCATATTAAAGTCGGTTGTTTTTTGTGCAGGTGTAATCACCTTATTTCCTTAAAGGTGTTCTTTGTTAGCTTGTTTTAGAGGTTTTGTTTTCTTCTTGGAACGGTATGGCTGTTTTCATTCTTTCTATGTCTCAAGCAAACTAGGTTTGTTATGACGGGGATCTCTCGAACTCCTGGAATGTGTTTTCTTGTAATTACGGAGGGATTTGGTAGTGGAACAACAGCTGATTTTTTCGCTGGAGAATTGAAGTTTCCTTTGGACCTTTTCCAAATATTTATATCCTCGCAATAAGCTATCAGTGATATCTTCTCTAAATGCCAAAAGGCCTACTATATATTTGGATGGTATAGCCTTTGTTAGTTCTTCCATTATGTATTCAATCCATGACTTTCACACTGCTATATCTACCATGTGTAAAATGGCTCTAATGGTCCATTTTTGAGACCTGACAGTTATCTTGTAATAGGAAATATATCTTCCACTCAGATCTACTCCACTCAATTTCATGTTATATGTATTTATAATTTTTGACATTAGGACATCAACATTGGTTATGGAATCTTTGCTCCATCTTTGTATACTTGTGTCTTTATCTTGTCCATTTGAAAATCAACTAGCTATTGTCACTGCCTTATTGCCAAACCACCGAACGACCATAACGTCCTCCGTGCCATCTATTCTATAGTCGCTTGTTTTACTACCTTTCTTTTTAATTTTATTTTCATTAGGTAAGGGACATCGCTCTGTACTATTGTTTCTGATGGCCTCAACACCGAAAATACACCTTGTTTTTAAATAGCGCATTAGGGACAAAGATGTTAAGTAATTATCAAACATCAATTTTCAATTGCAATTTTCAGGTAGAATTTCAGCAAGCTGCCAAACAATACTTGCTCCTAATCCATGAATTTTGAATTCTTCATCTATTGGAGTAGTACTTCCTCAGTAAAACAAAATATCAGTAAATAAATCATCAGCAGTGCACAGAGGAAAATTTCAATTTCTCAAGGGTTTGGTTTACCTCTAATATACTGGAATATATTTAGTTTACCGGTAAATAGAATTATCATCTCAGCTATGCTGTAGTAGTCATCTCTTGCTAACTTTCTGCACTTCTTTTAAATGCAATCAATTAGTGGTGTGATTTTCCACAACATATCATTTGCGTTGGGTTTTGAAATATGGACTAAATGTAGATTTGGACGAAGCTTAAAAATCTGTTTATCGGCATTGCATCAGCAATTACTGATATTCTGGTTCCTGATATTGGAGATCAATACCTCCTTAGCCTAAGTAATCATAAGGTTTCCATATTCATATGCACTTCAATTTCATTCTTATTAGTACTTAAATTATCCCCATTTTTAAAAGTCCCGTATTGATTTGTTTTTTCTGGGATTAGTTTTATTATAGAATCTGACATGTATTCTTTGAAAAAATCATATGGCCTAGGAAGACTGGAAGCTGCGCATTCTTCAGTCTCGTCATTGCGAAACCTCCATTCAGGATAACCAGATCTCAGTGGTTCCGTTTTCCACGTTGTTTATCTTTTCCTACCTTTCTTCTTTTTGAAGGCTGCTCGACCTTGTACTTTTTTCTTGTTCATCTTTTTTGATCTACGTTGTTATCATCGTCTTCAGATTCATTTTCATGACATTCATCTGATATGTAGTCAGTATCTTCATCATCAGATAGTTAACTATCATCACATTCTGCTAATGCCTTCATCTTTTCTTCATAATTCAATCGTTTGGAGGCTGCAAATGATAAACAATTTAAGTTAGGATAATTATAAAACAAGGTATTATAGTCTAGAAGGGCTAATAATCCTGTAAAACCAAAGAAACTGTGGTATATTATAGATTTTATGATTCTAAATCACTCTAATTATATGGTATTTTACGCCAATGCAGACAATTTAGGAGATATTGGGCCTATAAAACTAAATGGTCCTGAAAAACTTCAATGAAACTCTGGAGTCATGCTGTCCAATATAGAGGACCATATCAAAAACATCAATTTTGCTAATTAATATAAACGTTTTTAATTATAACTGTATTCTGAATTGTGTAGTATTCCATATAATTTCATTATTGCATACAAAAAATTCAATATTGCTTACACTAGTCGTAAAGAGTTATATTTAGTTACATTAGTGAGCGAAATGAGATGAAGTAACCATCCATTATGAGTGGCTGGCACTATTCCTACCGCCTGGAAACGTGTTAGGGTTTTCCAATAGATTTAAATTGAACTATGGATTATACTTACTTAATAATTTAAGTTTAAAAATTGTTCAGTATATTTGAAAAATTCTCTGAGGAGATTAAATTGGTTGGTGTATTCTGCTCCATCTGGGTTTTTAAATTTGTAGATTTCAGAGACGTTAGCCCAGCTTTGTTTAACCTGTATTTTATTATTCATCTCTTTTACGTTGTGTGAAACAACTCACGGGTCTAGGCGTCGAAATATTATCGACCTTTGGGCCGAAACGTGTAGTGCTATCTTCAGTAGTAAGTTGATCTCTTCTAACTTTCCGCGCAACTTCTCGCTGAACAACTTATTCACGTCTAGGTTATTGTGCCACATCAATAATTAGCCATGGTACTGGTCTACCATTTGACATATTGCGACTTCGAGAGATGAGAATGTTGCCTCGAAAACCTTTTTCCACGATAGTTTGGGGCAACGCTCTCCGACCCAGAGCGCAATTCTCTTTCCCTCCCTGGGATCGTCTATAACGGCCGACAAGTCAATCTGTCCTTTGGACCTACAAGGCTCCTATCTTTGAGACGTGTCCCAATTATCGTTCCTCAGTTATCCTTCTCTGCCCTACCTAAATTAAATGTCTAGAAGAGCACGCCTACCACTCCTTACCACTTCTCCCCCTAAGGAGGCGCCCTTCTTTGCGCCCCAATAGAGCTTCCTTCCGGGGTTCGAACACATCAGAAACTAGTGATTTCTACAGACCGTAACTGACAGAAAAGTTATACAAACACGAGAGGTGCTGCTGAGATTGAAAAAAACGGAGACTTCGAGACGGAGCTGTGCTGACTTTCCGCCTATGCCGGACGATCCACGCATTCGCGCGCGCGCGACTCTTCCAGTTATTTAGGTGATAACAGTGGTCGGTGGTCTTGCTGCCTAGGGGATTTTGCTTTGTCTACTTCTTCGAATTGTAAAAGCCGGAGTTTAGGTGAGTATGAGTTCTTAAAATCAATGAAAGGCATACTAAAACTCTATTCAATAGTGAAGCACAGTCAAAGAATGAGCAGGCCCAAGATACTATACTATATATATATATATATATATATATATATATATATATATATATATATATATAAATTGAACATAGGCTCTGAAAACAATTGAACACATGTCTGTCATTCATTAATTTCGTGTTAACTAGGCCAGCCACTTTGAACTAGCATAACTAAGTGTTCATGTGGAAATTGGATTGAGAACTAGCACAGCGGAAGTGTGAGTCAAATTTTGCCGAAATGGGACTTAACTACAGCCTTCATATAGAAGAGTAATCTTTACTTCTGAGGGACTGGCCAGAATCATAGAGGGAAGTAACCCCTGTCTCTATGTAGGATGGAGGCAGTTATGGCTCAAGTATCCGAAGAGTGTCGTCAAAAAGGTAGTAGCAGTTGATTCGGCAGCTAATTCTATCAAACTTTACATGGATTCACTCCCCCACCCCACCCAATTGAGGTGCCTAATCGGGACCCTACCCATCCATCCATCATCACCCATCACTCCGTCAGCATATATGCGTGGTTGAACTAACTGAGTGACCTAGGTCAAAGAAATTCATATTTGCATCACACATAAAAATGTTGCTAATGTAGTCAAGCCTGGCTTTTACAACGAGCTGTTAAATACGTTACTGAAGTGGAATAATATGCCTTTAATCAAAATGTCCACAACCCAGCATACTCGAAAATATTTAAAGAAAACGTGATCAGAAGTAACACTCAGCTTAAGTGGGGTCTTAAAGCTGCAATCGAAGCTCCTTCACCGCAGAAATCCGATGACGAGGAAGAAAAGGAACAAGAAGAAAGACAGGATGAAGAAATCACCTCTTCGGAGAGTGACTAAGTTCAATACACTCGTACACGAGCGATGATGAGCAAGTCAAAAGTTCCAATTCTTCGTGAGAAGAGTGAGAATCCTTGGCACACTAAAGCTGCTCTAGTGGCCCATAAGAAAAAGAAGAATAATAGGAAAATCGGTAAAGACATCCTATTATGCAATGGAACACACTGAAGATTTTATGAATTAACACCAAAGCTGGGCGACAAAAAATACTCTTAAGGGAACCGTATTTAGGAAAATTGATGAGTTTGTGATTTTAATTTCAGATCACGGAATCACCATAATTGTTAAATGAAGATCTGGATTGATGAAGTGTTGCTTACAAATTTTTCACAAGAGCGGTACCAAGGTTGCACTATTGCGATTAAAAAAGAGATTGAATATAAGCAAATCAGAAATCTCCAAGAAACCTACCTCGCGATTGAGGTCGAACTCGATATCGAAAAGCTGGTCATAGCCCCGGATACTAGCCACGAAGGAAAGATATTTTACCACTACAATCTCTTATCAGTCAATTTGGCAAAAGTGTTCCCACTATATTAGTGGAGGATATGAACGCCAGATGTCAGAAGAGTGGGCTACAGGGCTTGAAATAGAATTGTAAGGAGCCTAGACACTTTGCTGGAAAAAATAAACTGTCCAGCAAATAAGCCCCGACTTCCCAACCTTTGTCCTAGGGAGGACTGCCACGAAAACAGTAAAATGTCTGGCCAATCTTCAGCTCCCGTTTAATTACTACATGGAGCCAGTTTAGGTACCATGCAGTTCTCCTAAAGTGATCCTACTCTCCATCAATAGGATCCTTATTCAAGTCTCAGCTGTAGTTAGAAAAAAATACCAAAAAGCAAACTGGGTACGGTGTTTACTCTCCTCCTTGTTGTAGCTCCGAGTACATGCCCTGTACTACCCTAATATTAAAACAACTTACCCAGTTTATCCTTCTTTTATTGTCACGAAAGGCTTCAAATTTGCAGCTCACAAATTGGAGGATTAGTTGTATACTCTGCTTTACCTTTACGCTTTTAATAATTTCGAACCTAAGTTTCTTCTGTATTGATAATTAAAGCAATTAAACTCTTATTTTGTTTTATATTATCCATGGTTAACCCAATTTTTCTGGCATAAAGTTTTCCCATGGATTTATAGGTAATTTGGGGTACTGATTCCGAATATACCATCGTTTTTTATTTGTTACATAAGGTTTTGGAGATACAACAATATCAGTAATAGAAAGAAAGAAAGAAAGAAAGAAAGAAAGATACAAAGATACAAATATTTTATTACCTGTCGTCGAGTTACAGCTGCACAAACATTTTTTTTGACATTCTGTGATGCACAACATTTGCAACATTTCTCATCAAGCTCTAGCAGTAATCATATTGGAGTCTCTTCGGACTTGATTGTGTTTTTCTATTACTTTAATATCTTGAGGAAAGCGTTCACCTTGCTCATCACTAATATGACCTAGGTTCTTTGGAATTTCCTAAAGAATATTTTGTACCACATTAGAGAAAGCGTTCCAAGCTCTAGCCTCTGCAGTATTCATTGTTTTAACAAATTGAGCATCTCTGAAGTGTGCTCTTATGTGAGGGCCATGAAATATTCCTGCCTTTTTCTTCTCGTCACTTAGGCTTAGAAAGGTTAAACATATGTGGCAGAGGCAGGCGCCACTGGGATCAAGAGCTCTGATAAATTGCTTCATCATACCAAGTTTTATGTGCACTGGGGGAAAGAGATTTTTTCTCTTCTCAACAAGAGGATCACTTAATGATGTTCTTGTCACCAGGCGTCAAACTGTTTCTCTGTGTTTATTCTTTTTTCACCCAGTTGTTTGCTGTAGGCCTACTGTCCCAATAGAAAAAGAAACAGAGGTATTTTGTCTAACTTGCTTGCTGGTCCAGCAGAAAGTTCACCTTTTACATCTTTTCCGAGTTCCTTTTGGGGATTTAACCATACATGTTTCCGTTGGCAAGTAAAACACCTTTCAATTTCCTTTGAGAATAGTCAATAAAATGTCTGCCCCACTTGAATCGTATGCAGGCAGTCCCATAGTGAGCACAAGTCCTTCAACATCACTAAATAAACAAGTTGACCATCGGAATGGAAGTAATTACGCAGCTCGGCTTCTCTGTTACGATAAAAAGAGACACTAGTGCTACGGTTCACCAGTTTTTTTTTCTTGCAACCTGGAAGCCAACAATTCAGCAGACAACTTTGGAAAATACAAATCTCTGACTAGATCATTTAATTCAGGCTGACTAGACAGAGTTTTATCACAATCTGTATCAGTTAGCTCAAAATAATCAATCTGGTTATCTTTATCCTCTGTACATAGTACAGGTTGATTTACTGATGGCTTCGTCTGCCATCCCTGGTAGTTCAGTAACTATTGGTAGAGGTATTCATCACAGTGCGCAACTGGTCGAATGGTAGAAGGGATATTTGTGTATGGCAAGTAATGATTGTTTTTCTTATTGAAACATTTTACTTTGATAAGGCAGAAACAGAGGTTATCAAAATGGTTCGTTGGTTATATCAAAACCATTGGCACACCAAACATTTGCTTGGTATTCTTTCCTTGAGACTATGATCGCAAGGTTTCAACGCAGGTTTTGCATACTTTGTGAGGAACCCAGCTTTTGTCCTGATATCCAAGTGGTACTGTTATTTTGCGCCTTTAAAGTGAAGGCACCCCAGATGTAGCATAAAATGCGTGGTTCATTAAAGCATCTTCTTCTTTGAAATGATGTAACCATAGTTGCTGTCACTCTACTCTAACAATAAAACACTTTCAATCAAGGCCTATCCGAATGAAAAGACTCACTACCCTTCCACAATGCACGCTAATCTTCAAATGTCGGGTTTCTTTATTTGTATGTTATATATAAACAACTGAGATGCCAGATGGAGAAGAAAATATCTCAGCATATATGAGAAAATAGTAATTAAAGTAATATATTAGGTTAAGGAATAAGTTCTTGCGTTTCTTCAAATTTTGTGTTGATTTTAGTTTTCTTGACGTCATTTGTTCACATATTAAGAAAGAATAATAAACAATGAAAGCAAAATTAGCAAAGATTAGGCTACATCTCTTAACAGAGTAGACTATTAGACGTTGGATTAGGCTACGTCTTTAAGTTCAGTAATAGTCATTGCGGTTTATTTAAAAAAATTTTAATTTAATTTTTGTTCTGTACCATCAAAATGGAATGTCAAGTTGAAAGAAAGGCGCATTTTCGACACTTGTTGTCATTAATTATCAATCAAGACGGGAACAATCCAAACGCAGCCAAAGCTCGTCGCGATATTTGTGCTGTGTACGGAGAAAATGCTTTATCAGAAAGGACAGTTCAATGGTCGTTTTCACATATTAAAAACGGTCATTTCAATCTCAATGAAGAAACACTTTCTGGTCGCCACATTAAGTTGGATAAGATCGATTTAACCACCTTCTTCATAAAAATCCTTGACAATCGATTAGAAAATTGGCTGTACAATTGGCCTGTGATCAGAAAACTGTAGTGAATCACCTTCATAATATGGGGAAAGTTCAAAAACCCGGTGCATGGGTTGCGCACGCTTTGAACAAAAGCAACAAACTTCAACGCTCGACGATTGCCGCAGGTTTGCTTGCTCGTCACAAGGCTACTCGTGGATATAACAGATTTATTCACCGCATCATCACTGGTGACGAAAAGTGGTGTGTTTATGTCAACATGAACCATCGAAAACAATGGCTTAGCTCGAATAAAAACCACTTGCGCGACTAAAGCAAGGACTTCATCGACGAAAGACGATGCTGTGTGTGTGGTGGGATTGTGAAGGCATCATTATTTGATGAGCTCCTTGCGAACAACGAGTTTGTCAATGCAGAACTCTACGTTCAACAAATGTATCGTCTCGCCGAAGCTATTCGTGAAAAGCGACCTCATCGACGTTATGGAGTCCTTCTGCAACACGACACTGCTCGTCTTTACATTGCCAATATGACAAAAGACGCTATCCAAACGTTTAATTGGGAAATCCTGCCGCATCCTCCATATTCGCCAGACTTAGCTTCATCGGTTTTCCATCTGTTCCTTTCGCTCTCCAACAATTTGCGCGGCGTTTCGTTCATTACTGATGTGGAATTAGGAACCTAGTTAGACTAATTCTTCGAGTCAAAATCCAGAGATTTTTATTGCAGAGGCATTGAAAAACTAGTTGATCGTTGGAAAGAAGTCGTAAATAACAACGGAGAATACATTATTGATTAAATTGCATATTGTTATCAATTAAGAATGAAGGTTTTTCTCCAGTTGATAATGGTAATTAATAAATTTGATAAAACCGCTATAACTTATTCCTCAACCCATTATAATATTTAATGAATATAGTAAGTAATAAGAAATATAAAAAATCAGCAATGTAATGACAACATGAAATTTTGAGTAACGAGAAGTTAATATTAATGGTAAAATTCATGAAATTAGGCTATACCAAATAACGGAAAATGTTACGTAATAGAGCAAATCTGAGATCATATTTGAATTCAGCACACCAAAATTAGTCTAACAAGCTCTAACTTACACTACCCGAAAAACCTTTTTGTTTTTGTTGACGAGTGTTATCTTTCGAATATTATAATAATTGCCAAGTTCCCTCCAAGGTTAGCTGGGAATTATTTGGCAATACCATCATAATTATTCATCCGATTTAAACGGAATTTGAAACCCTTATATTGTTTTACATTTTCTTTCGAATGGTCTAACTGCCAAGGTCCTCCAAGGGTTATTTCGCAAATTATTGAAAGTTTTGTAAGTCATAAGGTGTTAAATCACTATTAGTGGGAGCACGCGAATTTGCTCAGCAGACCTTGTTCTTCTTCTGGCCGTTCTCTTTGTTTAAAAATATTACTGTGGATCTCCGAAAATCCGGACTTTTTTTAACCCCTGCGCCAGATATCTCCATTAAGAGGCATGAAGAAATTTCAGAGTATATTTAGCGATGATTAAGCATGAGTAATAGAAATTTTAAGAGAAAAGGGAAGTAATACTTAATGAGGGATCAGAAACTTGTTTGTATAGAGAGAAGGAGGAGAAAGCTCGAAGGTGTTCAGAGTGCATATACAATTTTATTGTGCAATTGTACGCGTAGTAGTAAACGTGAGAGTGCATACTAGCTAGTGTCTGTTTGTGACGAAACAAAGTGTGCTATGGGGGCATGTTTGTATTTACAAAATGCAATGACAAGCATAAAACCACGTTATTATATATTTCAGATGTGCACATGACTTAATATCATAGACGAGCTTTGTGCTGTTTCTACCAGTGCAAGAATTAAAGATGGTAAGGAATGCGACGATAATATATGGAGGATCCATTGGGTTAAAGGAATAGTGTTGTTATGTAATATATACGCGCGCACACCTTATAATAACCAAGAGGAATGGTCTGTCTCTTATCTAAACCCCCACATCCCCCACGCAAATAAAGCTACTCATCATTGGACAATGAAAGTTTATCTGCGTATTGTTTAAGCGCAAAAAATACGAAACCACAGCTCTTCCCTTACTTACCCAACGAGGTTTAACCGCTGTGCCCATGAACTTGCTAGTGGCTGTTTTCATGATAAATATATAATCATTGATAAATTAAACGAAATATTAAGGATATCATGTAATAAAAATTTATGGGACTATAGAAGAAACCAAAAAAGTACAATAAATTGAACAAGGAATGAAGGTAGGAATATTAACAAGGTTGATGAAGTATAATGCCAATAGATATTCCAAAAAAATAAGAGCAAATAGAGAATTTCCCAAAGAGGTAAATGCTGACTTTGTAAACACCAACAACTACAGAAATCGGATGTGTTCCGGGTTTATTTTTTAGATCAGTGTTAATTCTTAACTACCCGAAATCACGGGTTTTGTTATGCATATATTTGGAGAAAATTTGCCCCAATTGTTTATATTAATTGATTCTACCTTCGAGTGGGAATAAGGGTCGCAAGTTAGCGCAGCATTCACCCATGCGGTTGTTGTATGTGTTAGTTTTATATTTATCTATAAGTGCAAGCTTTTTGAAAAGATCAATATTGAACTTAGTTGAAACAGTAATATATATCATGGTTCTTTATCTCTAGGATGTTTGGTATTCTGTCTCTCACTACAAAATCAGCTGCATTTCTCTTTGTTCTACCTAACTATTATTGTCTTTTGTGTTGTCTCTAGATCAGGTTTGCAAGTAATATATCAATTACTTGAAATATGGGTGTTTTTTATCACCAACAGATCAAATGTGCCTCTACCTATCGCGGAATTATGAGGAAAATCACAGCGATGACTCCTTGAAAGATGTGTCAGATTAGAAAATCTCGCAGCCCAGAGCATTGAAATTTTAGCCTGAGGTTAAATTGTTCTATGATAGTAATATCGAATTTTGTATGGTAAATAATAACAGAAAAATCTTCCGCTTTAATCCCGTAATAACAATAGAATAAAGAAGGGTAATATAAGAAAGAACATAACCAAGAAACAAGGAGGCTGAAAAAAGGAAAATAACTAGGGTATACGAGGCAGATCCTCTTCCAATCACTCAGTTAGGTCCCCCCTAGCAGATCCTCATCTATAAATCTATCCAGTCTATCACATGATTAGTTGGCCTATTCCATTCATATACTAGTTGATTTGTAAACCGATTTCTCCGAATATTTTTCCTAAGCGTAAACTCATCTATCCAGTTCACTAAAAATAAGAACCTTACTTATCTCTCACCTATTATAACCTTTTACCTACTTGAATACTTGAATCAAGTCCTCTTAAACTCTCTCTTTACAAACGTATATAGATTTAGGCTCCTGAGCCTTTCACCATAAGGTAATCTTCTCAACCCTTCGTTATCTTAGTCATCCTTCCTTGCACAGACTCAAAGCAAACCCATATCCATCCTATATTATGGTGACTAAAATTGCACCGTATACACAAGATTAGGCCTAACTAATAATAGGTGTAGGTTCGGAATAATATCAGCACTCCTATACTACCTCCTATCTCTCAAACCAATACCCTATTAGCTCTATTCCTAACACTTATACATTGCTTTCAAGGCCGCAATATACTTACCAGGACACCTATGTCTTTTACTCAATCTGATCTTCCTAAAATTCTCCCATTCATTTAAAAATTATTCCATGGATTATATCTACCTATACTAATTATATTACAGTTGCTTATGTTAAATTTCATTTGCCATTTCTCTCCCCACTGGTAGAGAATTGTCAATTCATTTTGTAATACCTGCGCATCAGAGTTAAACCTTATATTCATACCTAAATTATTATCATCAGCAAACTTGCACCTAAGTCAAGATTATAAATATAAATTAAGAACAACAACGGCCCAAATATTGACCACTGAGGAACCCCACAGGTAACATTCCACCACTAAGATTTAATCCCCTCTATACTAAGTCTTTGCTGTCTGTCACTAAGCCAAAAGGGAATTCACCTTAAAATACTCACATAGATCTAATGTGTATTAACCTTTTTTAAAAGTCGTAACTGTGGCACCCAGTGGAAAGCCTTACTAAAATCTAAATAAACAATATCGTAATTCTCATCACTATCGGCAGTATCATACACATTTCTATAAAAAAGACAGTCAGTTAGTCAAATAAGATTTTTCCATAGTAAAGCCGTATTGAGATTCCTCCATCAACTTATGTTTATCTAAGTGATCCTTAATAGATTTCCTTATTATACATAGATTCCATAATTTTTTGCACCACTGATTTTAAACTCACTAGTCGGTAATAGGATATTATTGTTTTAGTCCCTTTCTTATATATATGTATCACATTAACTTTCTTCCATGACGTTGGTACAATGCTCGTCACTAAAGATTTTCTACATAGTTATGCTAGGAGCCTACTTAACACATATTTACATTCCTCCAAATCCTATGAAAAACCTCATCAGGGCCGAGTGCTTTATTGAACAATTATTTTATCTTTTTATTTAGAAACTATCTCCTTTGTACTTAAAATATCTTCTGATTTCTTCTCATAACCCAGGAATATTTGTGTCCCCCTCAGATACAATTAAAATATCCTCGAGTTAAAATAATGAAAGAAAATACTTATTTAACATCCTCTCCTTTGCATCTCTATCACTCACTAAATCTTCTTCTGTATACATACTTGAGTGGGACTATTTTATATCTCGTCAAGTTCTTTATAACTGAAATAAACGTTTGGGATCTTCCTTTGTCTTATTTGCCACTTTAATTTCATAATTTCTCTTTACTACACTAATTCACTTGGTAAGTGCCTTGACTATCTCATTATATATCTACCTTAATTGATTTATGGGGGTAAGCCGTTTGGCCCAGTTGTAAATGGGTTTGGTCACAAATAGTGATTTTTCACTGAGGCTTGGTGACACTACTCGGTAGACCGATAGGTTTCTTAGTTTGGCTTGATGGCTACCGGTTTGATTCTTCTCGGAGTGACTTGTTCGTGTGGTAGCAATTCCAAAGTGTAAAGTTATCTTGTTTCTTGGTTGCAGGCTGGGTAAAGGTGATCGGAGATTAATTTCTGGGTAAAAAAAATCTGTGAACTGCATTTCGTATACTTTATTCAAACAGGAACTTGAAAGCCTTTATAGATTTTGAGTCTTCATCTTGAAGCGATTTTTTTTTTATTATTTTATAGGTTTATTGTGCAATAGAGTACATTTATACATAATCATAATACAAATAATAATAAAACAAAACAAACAAACAACAGAAAAAAAAACGACAAAAAAGACAAATACAGTAATAATATGATACAATAATATAAATACATGTATAAATGCACACATTACACAAAGCGGGCAGCCCGTCAGTGTTGGCGTGCAGTAAGACGTGGTGGAGCGTCCCACGCGTTTCTTGTCTGCTGCAAGTGGGTGGCATCGGTCTTCATCACCTGTCGCCCGGCTGGGCGCGAGCGGCGATCTGCGCGGAGGGGGTGCTGTTCTCAGCACCTCCAGCAGCTCGTTTGTTGGGGTGTGGCGGACCACCTGGGCGGCTCTTGCCTCTCGCGCCCTCAGTAGGGCGCCTCTTACAGGGGCAGGGTCTGGCGCTCACTCTGGCCTGAGGCGGGCGGTGGCTGGGCAGGAGAGGAGGTAGTGCACCAGTGGGCGCCGGGAGCGGCCGCCGCAGTGTTCGCACCTCCCTGCCACAAAGTCAGCGTGCAGCTCTTCCCGCGTGGAGTAGCCCAGCCTCACACGCTGTAGCAGCACGCCATTCGCTCTGGGCTGCTGGATAATAGATTTTGAGTTTTACTAATTCAAAGTACGGTTAACATTTTGGGGGTGGCACCTTGTATAGGAAAAATAGGATTGTAATTATTACATACAGACCTTTACATCCTTTTTGTAATTATACAACCAAAATTATTATATTCCTCGTTTTTCTATTTATGTAATATAGCTATTTTTTCCTTAATTAACGGAATTAAATCAATGATTTATTTAGTCATACAAAGAAAACAAATGATAAAGAAAATGACAGGAATTTGAAAAAGTCAAAGTAAGCTGTTAATTCCTTTATTTTAAGAGATATTTGATTATAATGTTGACAGAATTCACTATTTAAATTTGTAGAATTACTTTTTGATCTGAAGTCTGAAATTCAGGCATTCGATCGTTCTTAGTTTCACATCACCCGCTCATTAGCAGTCCTGCATAAGTTTCTTCTCATTTCTGAAAGGGAGCTGGCTGTTTCTTTAGGAGCGTGTTATTTATATTTTTTAGTTTTAACCACTGTATTTTCGTACTTTTCCAAAAAGACCCGTTACGATACGGAAACAGTGGTCTTTTTAGAGCAGTTTTCCATACTGATTTCCTTAGTTTAAATATTGTTTGGTTCAACATGTAAATACACATTAAGATTTTATAATCTCCAAAGTACTAATTTTTGAGGTGTCTTTGAATGTCTTACTCCATCTTACGACGTGTTCCTACAACTACAGACTCTCACCATTTTTTATTATCCTATATTTCCTTTTCCTATAAATGATTTGCTATGAAGTACGTATATAATGATTAATTTTTATCTGTGCTTGATTTACGGTTAACAGCCTTGGCTTTACTTTCTTTATATTGAATTTTAATATTTTGTCCGGCAATTACCTACATAATCATTGTCCTATATTCCTAATCTACACTAATCCTCCCTACCTCAGAATTATCTTCCCCAGCAACTACTTTCATTGACATCACATTTTCTGGCCTAACAAAACTGGCTAGTCTCCAAACAATCATCTCTAGGTAGCTCATCAGACCACTATAATATGCATTTCTAAAGTCTGGGATTTTACCCTCATTTATTCTAGTGGGAACCTTGTTCCATTTTAAGTTAAATCTAATTTTTCAATAGTCGTAATTTGGGCAAATTACCCCATTCACTCGATTGCTATTAGATTCTCTTTTTTAGAAGTTAAATCTACTCTATTATCATTCTTAGTTTATTGGTTTTACCCTGTCTAAAAATTTTTTTTTTCCATAATAAAAAAATCCTCAGCCTCTTGAGCAAATAAAGAGTTTCTCAGTCTATATTTATGTATTTAAACCACTAAATATACCCACTTGTTTACTTCTATCTACATGTTCTATCTCTTGACATAGAGGACACAAAGCTTTTTTACTAAAATTATGTGGTCTATATAATAATCCTATGACAAGTTTACCTTTTTCCTTGTTAAAATCAAGCCATAATAACTCTGCGTTTGTGTCAGTTGTGTCTGTTTTAACTCCACTTGAGATATCTCTAAAATTAATACTTACCCCTCCTACTCTCCTCTTATTCATATCTCAATGAAACATTTTCTAACCATAAAACTGTACCTCAGGTCTACAGTTTTTTCCTTCCAAATCAAACCATTCTCTACAATCCTCAGCCTTCTTATCAAATTCTTTTTATTCCTTATGGTCTTATTATTTGTGAAGTACATTCTCAATATACCTTTTATGATGATCATATCAATACTACACTATGTTTCTAGTTCTATGTTCCTTTTCCCACTTATCTCTCTCCAAATTATCTGAATGCTCTCACTTCCATCTGCCTCATCCGATCTACCCTGACAGCTTATACCTATACTATTTACAAGTCACTCACTCACCATTTTGGCACCCTTTTAATTCAAGTGCAGCCAATTAATTGCATCCATTCTCCACTTTTCCAAAACTCACTCTCTTTATCCAAAGATACTAGACCCATAGTAACACACAATACTTTCTTTCTCTTATTTATACCAACTACGCGTGACATCCACTCACTGCCTACTCCAACCGTAATAAAATTCCTGGTACTATACACAACCTACCACTTACCAGATGCTTTATTAAGAAAACCTTATATCTATACACCAGCTAATCTGACCTAGTTTACCCTATGTCATTTAGACCCTCATGTAAAATAACACCTCATCCCTTTACACTCCATCCACTTTGCTTTCATTTCTCTCACTCACATCTGCAACACTTGCACCTGGAAAACAAATTTTCAACTTCCTCTTGCACTCACATTAAAAAAGTCCGGTTTAAATACTTAAACTGTGAATCTTTCACCACAGGCACTTCAGGTAGTCAATTTGTTTCACATACACATAACCTACCTAAGTCTCCTAACACATGGAAGTTATAGCCACAGCCTTATACTCTCAGCTAGGTCTAAACTCCCACTTCCTTAACACCAGCATTCCTACTTTCATTTAGAACAGGAAATGCCCACTAGCTACATGATTCCTTCCTCCTTTTATTATCGTCACTATTAGGCCTAGTACTGAGATCCCTTTTAAGCTCAGTGAATAACTCCACTAGCATAGATATTCTATCGAAATATTGCGCCGCTCTTCACTCTTCAAACTTCACTACATTCTCTCCCACCTCCCCACACAGTACAAGCAGTAGCAATTTATGAACTTCACCATTTTGTTTTTTGATATTAAAGAATTATTAGAAATAACTTTCTTAAAAAAAATTCATAACCAAACTAAGATGAAATTATTATTCAAATACTTAAAAAAAAACCTTCTTAAATGATAGAGTTAGTGAAAAAACAAAATGGTGAACAATTAAAAATGGTGAAGTTTCTAAAATAAAATTTTTATATATCTTCTTCTTCTATAACTCTATATTTTAGCAACGTGATATTTTGAAAGGGGGGAAATTTAGTTTAGAGTTCCTTTTTAAATTATTATAATTGCCGAAGTTCAAAAATTTATAAAAATTTAACCATGGCTGCCTTGTTTCTAGATTTTAAATTTTAAACTTAGAAGCTAAGCGCAAGCTCCCCCCGTAGGGGAGAGTGGCGAAGACATTGCCTGGTTTAATTATGAAATATTTTAATTTATTATTTTAAAATAAATATCGTATAAGTATGTTTAACTCTCTGAATTTTAACCTTTAGTGATTTAAGTTCAAGAGTAAACAGGAGACACAAGCAACCTTTTGTTTATCCTGATCTTCCTTCTGGCAGACGACCAATTCCTTACGACCGAAGGTAACAATACCAGCATTAACACTTATCTGAATATTTTTAAAGCGCGTGATGAGGAATATGTAAAAATTGACATGGTTTTACTCTTGCTGCTTTCAACTTGAGAAATATACCAACCTAATCCTTTAAATCAATCCCAACTGAAAAATTTGACCAGAAACATGAGTCAATCAAAAGAGTCAGCCTAGTTCTTGTTTCAAGACTTAGTAAAAATAATTTACTAGCGGCATAAACAGCCCATTACTGTTAGCGCAAAGAAAATGAAGAGTTTCGAAAGTTTTCTCTCTTCATGAAAATACTTTGCTTTATATTGCAAAAATGTCAATGGATAAATTGAATCTTTAGGCTTCTCCTATAAACCAGATTAATCAATACTGTTTATCGAATCATCAACCCCAAATTTAAAGCCTTTTTTTTTATATATAGGAAGTAAAGTGGCATCTGTCCCAGTTGAATACTCTGTTCATTTAAAATAATATGAGAAACGATGAAGAATCTATTTTAAGCTCTGTAGTTCTATCTTCATGAATGGAAGATTAGGGATATCTGGAGGTAAGAAATACATATAATTGCAATTTATTAAAAATAAATTCAGTAAAACATTGAAGTTACTTTATTCACTACACCCACCTTGTTAAAATTAATCTAATTTTAAAATTATTTTCTTTTATTTGACAAAAAATGTCATCCATTATATTTAAAAATTTTACATTAACATTAAATTTGTTACATTTCTTCCGATTTCAGAATAGTTTGTAATTTCAAGTTGTGTCTTAAATAATGAAATTTTTTAGAGGATAATATGGCCGAAGAGCAGTACTATTAGCGATAAAAATTGCCATCTCGCCAGTCTTTTAATCCTGTTTCTCAAAGTGTGGTATATCACACCATAGTGAATCCTAATAAAATTTTACTTGCGCCCCTTGATATAAGAATTGAAATAATGAGAAGTTTTGTACAAACATTAAATAATTAATGCCAAGCATTTCTTTTTGTGGCCAAAAACTTACCCTTGCCAAGTTGAACTTGCAAGATTCCTTCTTCTTTTACCTCGCTTGGAAATGAGCGAGCAAGTACGCTTTTTGTTGAACGAAGTAGATAACCGTGCCTATCATCTGGCCTTGGGTACTAGCGAGGTCAAGTAAAGAAGTGACGTATCGCTTTCGTAGCTGGAAGCCGTTGGGAAGTAGAGCAGGGCGTACGAGACTGCACTTGAATGCTATCCAAGACGGGGCTGTAAGGTACTGGTCTATCAAAGGTTTTTCGAAGTATTTATGCCGCTCGGCGGAAGCGGATTGCCGGGGGTCCCCCAAAGTGGGACGATATCTCATTATACTTGGCGCGAAAAGCTTCGATGCTCCCTTGGGGCTGTCTGGCCTTGCATGTGAATCTTTGAGGTGCCATAGGTAGACGATGGGTTCTAGGGGGGAGGGGTGACTTTCTCTCTCTGACATTTATAATATTTTTCATACATATAAGAATAGGAGGAAAGAAAGAGTGGTGATTATTTTTAATGGAAATAATCTCAAGTGGAGTGAAAATAAATAGGTAAGGAGTGAGTGAGAAAGTTTTGGCAGGAAATTGAGAAAAGTTTGACCATTGCAAAATTAGATTGAAGTAAAAATTCCAATCGTTAGAAAAACAGATTATAGCGTTCTGATAAGGAACTTGGAGATGTTTTATTCAGAACTAGTGAGTGAGGTCAGGTCAAGAACTATGATATCACTGGGAGTAGTTTAGGAAGAAGATAACACAAGGTGGATTTGGAATGGTTTTGATGAGGATTATGAGAAGGTGAATAAACAGATAATTGTCGGAGAAATATGAATATTCTAGATAGGGAGAATAGAACCAAGTCTGTAGAGCCAAAAAGGATGTCAGATAAACTTAAGCATTATATTGGCATTAACAGGGACATTTACAGTAAAGTTAAAATAGAGAGGATCGATTAATCCGAAGAACTAATGAACTAATTTGGGACATCAAAAAGTTAATTGTGGTAGAATATAGAATTTGCAAAATTAAAGTGGCAAATAAGGCAAAGGTAGATCTAAAAGTTTTCTATAAATCATATATACGAGGGGCAGTCAATTAGTTTTGAAATTCGGATATAAGAAAACGAGATATGAGGAAAAGTGTTTTATTATTTATCAATATAACTACCGTCGACTTCAATGCACTTGAGCCAGTTGTTACTGAGGCTTCGAAGTCCCGACAACCATAAATCTCCCGACTGCTGCTCAATCCAATCCTGGACGGCAAACTGGACATCTTTATCATTGACAAACCGGCGTCAACGCAGTGCAGTATTAAGCTCTCGAAATAAAAAGTAGTTCCTGTGGGCCAGATCTGGACTGTAGGGAGGATGGTTGAGCTCCTCGAATCCGCACTCGCGCAGGGCAGCATGTGCAACTCTGGCCTTGTGGACTTTGACGACGTTGAAGTCGATCATGGGTCGAGAGGTTTCTAAGGACCTAAAGGGCAGAGGCCTTTGTCATGGCCAAATTGTCGTGGATGATATTGATAACACTTTCATGTGATATTGCAAGTTCTCGCTCGATTTCGTCGACCTTCACCCTTCGATTTTCGAGGATCATCCTCTCAACACGGGCCATATTATCCTCGTTGGTCACGTCTGGTGGGCATCCTGGACAGGGGTCATCTTCAAGCGACTCACGGCCATGGCGGAACTCCCTATTCTAGAGAGCAATGGTTGCATAGGAAGGAGCGGGGTCGGTGTACACTGCAACCATGCGTTCATGGATCTCTTTTACATTCTTGCCTTCCTTGTTCAAAAATTTGATCACTGCGCGGTGCTCAACCTACTCCATTGTTGAAAGATTTGTGAATGACGATCTGCGATCAGCTACTGCTTCTTAATTAGATGAGGCAGGAGCGTATGGCTGAGGGTCCTGACTTGTCATAACTTGTGCTAACACCCCCACAAACAGCCATCCCCCTTCCTTTGTTTTGCTCTACCGATTCGCAAAACTTATTGACCACCCCTCCTAACTAGAAATAATGATAAAATATTCCCACCTAAAACTAAAGATGGAGATTTACTAAGTCATAGTGATGCCATCGATAGGATGTTTAATCATTATTTTCTTTCAGTATTTACACACGAGGATACTCTAATTGTACTTGTTGGGGCCTTGAACTTCAGGGGTAATGAAGAGGAGAAATTAGAAGATATTTTAATAACAAAGGAGATAGTGTGAAGGAAATTGATAAAATCCACTTTTCTAAAGGAGCAGGGTTTGATGAGGTTTTACTTAGGTCTTCGACGTACTGGAAAGACGTGTTACGTGGGCTGCTAGCATGGCTATTTAGAGAATCATTAGAGAGTAGCATTGACCCAACAGCATGGAATAAAGTTAATGTGACACCTATATTTAAGAGAGGGGATAAACAACTATGTATAAATAGCGACCAATGAGCTTGAATTCAGCGCTGGTAAAAAGGTGTATGATATTGCCTATAGAGATGTGAATTCCGATATTGTTTACTTAGATATTAGTATGGATTTCGAAAATGTGCCGCACTTTCCACTTTTGAATAAAACTAAAGTGCATGGGCGCAATGTAATTAATTTTAGGTAGATTCAGTCGTGGCTTAGTGCCAGACAGCAAAGAATTAGCACATAAGGGATAAAATCTGAGTGGGTCTGGTTAACAGTGGGTTTCTTCATGATTAGTGTTGGTGCCCTTTTTATTCCTGACTTATATTAATGACCTTGACTTAGGTATATTTAGCAATCTGAGCAAGTTTGCCGTTGATACTAATCTAGGTAGGATTATAAGGTCTGACTCTGATACAGAGGAATTACAAGATGAATTGACCATACTATCACAATGGACATAGAAATTGCAAATGGAATTTAACATAACAAACTGTTACAAGGAATTACAAGGATAGTAAGTACCTCAAAAGAACATTCGTTCCATTTCAATGGAGGTACTTATTTTTTTTGTATTTATTTGCTACATCTAAACTTTTTATTATTCTACTTGTGCTACATTATGCAAGAGTTAACTCTTTTTTGTCAATTTGCTCTTCTCTCATAACTTACTTATTCTATATAATATTTTACATGCTAATAAATATATATATATATACATTCAACTTAGATTAGGGTTTCTCGTCCAATATTAGAACATAAACTCGTTATTTGTCTTTGGTTAATGATTCTGAGCTATAAGGAATATTTAAATATATTCATGTCAAAAAGCATTTTATTATGATTTCATACAATAAATATATTTTATAATAAATACAATTAATATTTTATAAACCTTAAAATTAGCATACAAATTTTATTTTAACTTATTAGTCACGTCACACATTATTTTAGATTTCTTAAAATTTTGTCTAATTTCTTTTTAAAATTTTCTACTGTATTAATTTCACTACATCCTCTGGTAATTGATTCCACTTGTTCACAATTTTATACGCAAATAAGTTCCCACATATATTTGTGCGAAAATTCTTGGGTTTTATTTTCATTCCGTTTGATGGCGTAGTAGATGTGCTAAACTGAAACCAAATATTAGAGTTGATATTTTATATTCCTTTTAATATTTTAAACATTTCTATTAATTGACCTCTCAATCTTCTTGTTTCAAGGCTGAATAAATTTAATCTTTCTAATCTTGTTTCATAATTATAATTCCTTAGTTCTGGAATCAATTTCGTGGCTCTGGCTTCTACTTTTTCTAACTTCTCAATATTTTTTCTTAAGTAAGGAGACCAGGCTTGGAAACAATATTCTAATTGTGGCCTTACTAGTGCATTGTACATATTCAGAATTGTAATTTTATTTTTGAAAGTGATTTGGCGTTTTATATATCCAAGAATCCTTTGCGCTGTCTTTTCGACTTCGATGCACTGCCGTGAAAACTTTAGATCGTTTGTAATGTAGACACTTAGGTCTTTTTCATTTTCAGTTTCTTTGATCTCATTTTCGAACAGTTTGTATTCTCTCCTTGGATTATTATAACCAATGTGCATTATTTTACACTTTTCAAGATTTAAGGGCAATTCCCATTTTTCCGTCCATCTTACTATTTTATCAATATCATTTTGAAATTCTTGAACGTCCTGTTTAGTAATTATCCCTTTTCCTAATTTACAATCATCAGCAAACTTAGAAATTTTCGATAGTAGGCCATCATCTATATCATTAACGTACATAATGAATAACAACGGGCCAAGGACAGAGCCTTGCGGGACGCCACTACAAACGGAAACCCATTCTGATGCTTGTCCGTTAATGACTACTCGCTGTTTTTTATCCGTAAGCTAATTTTCTATCCATTTTGCAATTTCGCCTTTTATTCTAAAGGCTCTTACTTTACACATCAACTTCTTATGCGGAACTTTATCAAATGCCTTTCGGAAGTCTAGATACAAGATGTCAACCGATCTATTATTATCGTACAAGGTATTAATATAGTGAAAAAATTCTATTAAATTTGTGGTCAAGATCTCTTTCTCCTGAAGCCATGCTGAGAATCATTTAGGAGTTTATTCTTTTCTAAATGCTCTACAATTGTATTGGAAATGTGAGTTTCAAGGAGTTTCCCAACTGTAGTGTAAATAGTATAGCTAGCTGTAATCCTCTGAATAAATATAAACTAAATGGACGAGTTTTAGGAAGGTGAGAATGCGAAAGAGACTTAGATTTCCTGGTTGGGTGTCACCTCTTGCCTAGAAAGCATATTTAACAGGAATAAAGTTAATAGGGTATTGGAGTTTATTAGGAGAAGTCTAAGTAATATGAGTGCTAATGTCATTTTAAAACGTTATCTGGTATTAGTTGGGCCTCATCTTTAATATACGGTGCACTTTTGACACCACTTTGTAATATTAAGATGTATACATATTTATTTTCTTGAGTTTTTCAAGAGAAGAATCAGTAAGATGATTTATAGGTTGAGGAGCTTACTTTATGGTGAAGCGCTTAAGAGACTAATTTTCATATATTAGTAAGGAGAAGAGTCTGAGGGGACTTGTTTGAATAATTCAAAGGATAAAAGTTCATTATTGAGGGAACATAGCAAAGGTTTTTATTTTTAGGTAACAAGAGAGGACATATAGCATTAGTGGGTTTAAGCTGGACAAGTTTAGGTTGGTAGAAATTTGTTTAAAAATCTAGTTTCATAGGAATGAAATGGATTCATTAGTGATGTGATAGAAATGTTCTCGCTGAGGAGTTTTAAGAGACGATTGTATAGATTTATGGATGTGCATGGTAGGTGGAAATGATCTGGTTACTGAAAAAAGGAGCTGCGTCGTAAAGGCTATTGATTAAGCTTTTGCACACACTCATTTCTTATGTTCTTATGATGACTTCAATTTTAAAGACTGCTCTTCGGGTATTTTCATGTACATATCTGTATATATGAATGTTATAAATACAGAGTGAGAAAATGAATGTTAAAAGAATAGTACGAGGAAAGAAAAGGAAAAGATAAGCATAAAAATGGGGCGGGGAGGGAACAGAGAATGTTAAGGAGACTCCAATACCCAGCTGACCTCGTCTAATAAGCTGTGTGCGGTCACCTTGAAGAAAAGGACCTAAACGGATTTAGCCTATCTCCAATCTCTTAATTTCTCTTGTTAGCAGCCATAAGTGTCCCTGTATACCCTAATTTTACTGTGAGTATTCTAAATCTTATACATAGCTACACTGGGAAAAAAACTGGATGGTATGCATGAGTTCTTCCTCTGTTACTCTGGCCCCAATCCACGCAAATGAGTTTGGACCCCTGATCAAAACTTTCGCCATTCTATGACAGCGAAGGAAAAGAGGAAGGCATTGTGAGGTGCAGAGTTTTTTTCTGACTTTTTTAATAATCTGCAAATAAAAACCTGATAACATTCTACAACATCCAAATTTGAAAAGTATTCAACGTAGATATTCGTTAACTGATGAGAATAAATGAAATCTACATGTGAAAGGTGTAAAAGGAAGTCGTTTCTTGAGCGGCCAATGATAGGGCTAAGTAGAATTAATATTAGTTCATATATAAATAAATATATTTCGTTGATTAATCCTTGGATAATTTTAAAACGAAATTAATGACTAAGTTTGCTCACTTCCATCGTCCCTGTGAGCCTGTGCCGCGATAATCTCAAGCTGATATCTTCTCAAAATAAATATATATTGACCATATCATTCACGGGCGCAAATAAATTCTAATAAAGGGAGTTAATTTGTCAAGACTCCGTAATACGAAAAACAGCGTGAGTTCAGAAATCCCTCAAGCAAAGTCGCTTTTCTCTGCCATTTTTCTTTATTAAGAAGACGTAAACAGAATGTTTTCCAGGTCATTTCACCTCTAAAAGAGGTGTTTCATTGCAATACTTTCTGCCATTTTTTCACATCTATCTTCGGCGTTTGATATGTGTATGTGTTTATATACGACACGGGTTAGATGTACAGAAAGAAACACTATGTTTTCAACAGACCTTTTCTCATAAAATATACCAAATTAACCGATATTCCTAGAAAAAAAAACGATAAAATAAATGGCATATTTATAAAACGAATAAGTAAAAGTAGAAAGGAAAGCTGTTTATAAAAATCCAATTAACTTCGTTTAAATATAATGATAGTGTTCAATATGAAGAATTTGAAGTTTATAGGATGAAAGTAATTTTACTTCTATTTTAATGATAAAATTTATTCTTTTTACTATATAAGAATTTATTTTTAACAGAGGGTAATCCAATCCTAAAGAACAAACTACAAAGATCTAATTTCTTGAAAATATTACAGAATATTTATTGGCATTTGCTCTGCTAGTATCCAAGTTTCATTTCATAGAACAGCGAATAAAATAGATTATGAGAAAAGTAAAAAGTATTTGAAGAAATGATCCGTCCCAAAATACATAACGATAAATTATAATTCTCAATTTACATGTAGAAAAATAGTGATGTATGACATCACTGTCCCACATGATTTGTAAAATAGTACAAATGATATTTCTCATTTATCAGTATGATAAGCAGATTAAAGATTGCCAAATCCTTGAGAAAGAAGTTTTATTAGAAAAAAAAGAAGAAATGACACTGGGATTGTAAGGGCAGCTCAATCTAGCTGCATGATTCATCATATTTTTCGACCTGTTCTGCTTGCGCGCCCACCTCGAGGATATAATCTGAGAGCAATCTACGACTGACTCGTCTTGGAAATGTGACAGTTATCGCAAAAATAACCGACTAAGATACTACCGGAAAGCAGTGTAACTAGCCCTTGACTGCGTTGCCAACGTCACGGACGGTCCTCTGGAAAGCTCGTATAAATAGGGGCCCTTTTCTCTACTCGCGAGAGAACCATTCTGGCATTGTTCAGCGAGGACCTTCTGCGATTATACGCTGCCAGCTTTGACGCTGATTCCTGTTGCTGCTGCAACGAGTTTTCCTGTCTCCAGACTCGTACTGCATTCGTTTTCCGTTAGAAAGCCGATTACCGTGGGCTAGTTAAAGGTAACCTTCGTCACACTACCAACTCCGCCCTTGGGTACTCCGTCATCTCGCCCACCTCCACTCTTGGATACTTAGCCATCGAGTCTTTAGTCATCCGTGGATCCGTCGTCATCTGGACGTCATTTACCCCTGTGTAATTCATCCTCTAGACCAAGCCGTCCGTGGGTCCTGTGTCATCTCGATAATCTCCTCAACCCGTTGGTCCTTGGTTATCTCATTTATCACCACCCTTGTGTTCTTCGTCCCTTGGATTTCCGTCAACTGGGTGTTGCGCCACTGCCTTCGTATCGTTACTTTTGAATATTTCATTAGTCTTACGCCCTTTAATTTCTTAATTGCTCGTGTCGAGACTATTTGATTTTGTGTAAAGGACGAAGGACCGGGGAGTTATTCTTTTATAACTCTTACCTAAGTAGTGTAGTTTATTATTTTTAACGACGCGTGTCGTTTCGGCGTAAAGTGTTTTTTTTCATAAAAGTGCTTATTATACGCGGATTTTATTTAATAACAACGTGTTGTTAGGTGTTTTCGAAGTTTGTGACTTTTATTATTTTTGGTACCCTCTTGTACTCCATTGACAGGTTATTTTTCCGTTTTGTAAATAATAAGGTTGAATTTTCCTGTCTATTTATTTTACCCTTGCTGATATTTGAGCACCGTCCTGGTAACAGTTTTGGTAACCTTTCTCTTGTGTGTATTTTGGGGCCGAGGCAACCGAGTTCCTCGTTTGCCCTCACAGGGATTAGGTTTGAGGTATACGCAATCGGTTGGAAAATGGTGATATTGATCATTATGTACCCCCATGAGGAAACCAGGTCATGCTAAAGAAAGATTGGAATGAACACGCGCGAATAATAGATAGATATGCGGGAGGTAGGATTATCTTTTGGGGGATTTTTTTATGACAATACAAATCTTGAAACTGATTTCAGAAGCATAAAGCACCGTTATTAAAATTTTTGTTTTGTAGTAGGCTACTTAAAAATACACCAAACCAAACTAAACGAAAGAAAACAAACAAAAAAAACGTGGTAGTGTGGGGTAAATATTTATCTCGCACTCAGTTTTTCTAAGTTAAGTAATTTTGGATTAGATCTGCAAAGCTGCTAGTTCTCGTGACCTTCGGGTGAGAGCCGACTCATGCTCAATGTGTTTTTTCACCTAATTACTGTTTGTTGTTTTGAGTCAAGATGTTATTTTACTGCATATTGGCAATTTTTTACTCACTATTTTATATAAATGAGTGATGAAGCCATAGAAAAAATATTAAACAGAGAAAGTGATGAAAAAATATTAGGTTTGGAAAGCGAAGTAACCGTAGACAATAATGAAGACCGTAATTTTAACTTTGGCTCTGATAAAATGCTCTAGAGAGTGATGTTGATATTTCTATGAAAATGAATGCTCTTATACGGATTCTTACATGCAAAATAAACACTTCTGTTCTTGATTTTTATTATTTAGACTAAAAAATTAATAAATTCTAGTATAACACAGAAAATGACCAAAATATTTTCCCCACGCAACCTTATTTGTATATTTTACTTAAGCCAATACTCTCGCCACAACTAAGATACCAAAAAACACCAAAAATAAGAAACAGAACAAAGGCAAGAAAAATGAAACATGCGGACAACATAAAAAATGGGAAATAAAATGGCCACCCTCATCAAAAAAATCAGATGCTCCACAAGTCTCTCTGCACAAATCCATCCAAATTACAAGGGACAAGCGGGACCGAGCCCGCTCGTCCCGGTCCCAGGAAGGGCAACTTGCGCTAAGTGAAGCAAGACTGAGACATTCCAAAAGAAAGTACCAAACAGTCTGTATACAACAGTCGTCGCAGTAAAGTGTACAGTAGCACTCAATTAAATGGCGGTGCCTCCCGTGAGCATGTCTAATTCGGATACGAAAACCATCGTGTCATTGAGGTATTGTTCTATGGCAACAATCAAAGTAAAATGGCGGGTAACTTAAAGTTAATTTCGGCCGTCTCCCATCTTCTTTGCCAGGAACCGTAATTTCTGCCTTCTGTTCGCTAAAAGAGTTAGATCTCAACCCTTTTTCAAATTTCTCAGCACGAGGGAGAGAGGCTATTGAACGGATTAGTCCGTTATGAACGTAGGTAAAATTATAAATTCAAATCACGAGTCCAGTTTACGTTGGCCAATGCTTAGCTATCTTGGGAGGTTCTTGGGTAATAGATACAGAGTAGAAAAATATACTTTACCTCTATGCAGATAATATATTTGCAAAATTAAAAGTTCTAACTGGAGGAAGGCACATCCTATCACATCCTTAATAGCGTCGGTGCGGATGCCAAACGGTTTGTTCAAGTTAGAGAGGCGGAGGATAGTAGTGGTTGCCATCATACCATTGAATTGGTTGAATCTGTGAGTTGACAACGGGGTTCAATCGAGGCGTTCACCGGCCTTATTCTTTTATAGCTCGCAGAAGGGGGCAGATATAGATGCGAAGTTTTATATGAAGTGACGATAGAACGATGCTAAGCCCATGAAGGATCGCAGCTGCTTTTTGATAGCAGGCAGGGGTGCATCGACAATAACCTGAATCTCTCTTGCTGAGGAGTTAACGGGTCATTTCGGATATGAAAGCCGAGGAAATAGATAGTGCCACGATTCTCGACTACTTTGCAGGGGCCCTTCCATTGGGTCAACAATTTATTATTGTCCGTGTGGAGGAGGAGCAAAACTTATTCTCCGGGGTTAAATTTCCTATGTTTTATACTTGTCAAAATTGATGCCGGTAGTCTGTTACGCAATTTAGGCCCCCTTTCTCTGCCTCACTCTTAATTCCAGTAGGTAAGAATAAGGGGCCAACAAGTCTTGATCCAATTTCTGATTGGAGTATAGTTCCTTTAAAATACTCAGAGGGCCTACTAACTTATGATGGGGGATTTCACGGTAGGCAAAGAGAGCTACTGGAAGGAATCGGTGCCCTTCAGTTGGTTGATTGGCACACAACCCTTTGAGAATGGCCTTAAGAATAGCATTTAGCCGCTCACACATTTAATTCCCAGCCGGGTGAAAAGGTATGGAAAAAAGGGCTTAATCATTACTAATTAATCGACATAATCCATCAATTCTGAGGTGAATTGGTGACCAGAATCTGATAGAATTTCCTTGGGTAGGCCCACACGGAAAAAGATGTAAATAAGAGCTTCAGCGCAAGAGATACTGTAAATTTTATTGATGGCCACAGCCTCGGGAAACCTGTTAGCAAATTAGATTAGAGTTAAAACGTACCTATGCCCTTCGCTCGACGGAGGGGTGCATCGGACCGCTTAAATCGATAGCTACTCGGGATAAGGGTTCAGAGATTAGGGGTCCCTTCTGTAAAGGTGCAGGTTTAACTCGTTCTTTTACTTTTATTTCCGTATTTTGGTAAATGTGGCACGATCGACAATATCGCAGAATTTCTTCGGTCACGCCAGGCCAATAAAATTATTTGAAGATCCTTTTGGCGGTCTTCGTGTTGCTGAAGTGGTCAGCAAACAGACTATCTTGAGCAGTTTGAAGAATTGGACGGACGTGAGAACGAGGTATACATAGTGTACAGGACTTTGTGTCGCTTTTCTCAGTGCACACGGTATAGAGGAGGTCGTACTTGATGAGGAACGAAATCACCTTATTCTCTTTGATGGTTTTCCGCGGATTTTTCCTGCTTTTGTCCACAGGGGGCGAAGAGTCTCTCAACCCTTTGTCTTTTAGCAAAATTAGTTCTCATGACACTCTGGAATTCGGAGGTACATGGGGTTTCCGAACCTGTAGGGCCTTAAAGTTCTTTCTTCTCGTGGGAACAGCTAGTTACAGGTTGAGCCATGGGGGCGCAGAAGATACCCGGGGAGGACTGCCCAATTGGGACCGCACAAAACTTGATGGGGGCTGCAACGACTTCAGCCCGACCAGTAAAATATGTGCACTAAATAAAACAATTAACAATGGGGAATTTATTGGACGCCCGAAAGTAATCATGCACTACGGCAAATTTATCATGATCCGAGGTCGCATTGGGGATTAGTTCATCTCAAACAACAATACAACTGCACTCTCTACCAGCGCGAGGGTGGAGCTCCAGCAACTATTCACTGACCCAGTTTCGAATGGGAAGGCCCCAGGTGTAATTTTATCAGATAAAAAATTAGCTGGTGGCCAGCAGTACTCGGCAGGTTGGGATAAGAGGGAGCTTCATTTTGCGACTATGGGGGTGCAGAAGTGGCACTGATTTGGGGCAATTAGTGAGAATAAGTGCTTCTAAACTTTCCTCGATCGTAGTGGAATGAATTGTTTTCCTCAAACCATTTTAGGATAAGTTCAACTACCTCTGCATCTTGCTTTATCTGTGTCTTGGCAAGGTCTCTGTGGAGTGAAGCATGTTTTCTGACGTCTTCCTCTATCCGTTGGTTGATATAAGAGAAATGACTGCGGGTGTCCAAAAATGCTATTTCTCATTCTCAATCTGCTTAGTCCACATTCTGACTTGGCTGCCTTCATTAATATCTGTTCAATGTAGATGACACACCAAGTGCCGGATCACTCATGATTGGAGTAACGGACAACGTGATTCCCGTGGGCAATAAAATGGTCTAAGGTGTCCTTGCAAGCCGGCAAAATCTGAGTCCCTTCATTTTTCGACATTACATCCGTGCGCCCTTTGCGTATTGATGCTGGCCTGCAGGGTCAAAGGTGTGAAGCATCTTGGAAACAATGCAGGACATATCCTCGTTAAAGTCTGCAAGCCGCTCGGTTCAGATAAAAACTTTGATCAAATCTACCACGTGGTGGTACAGCATCCAATGTGAAGGTGTTTTTCCGCCTTCTGCAAGTCGTTTGAAGGTTTATTCAACCCTCTCCTCAAACCCTGCCACTACTCGGTTTGTGGTCTGGATCTCATTTAAGTCACCTTACTCCTTCTCAGTGAATGCATATGCTGATAGATGGCTGCATCAATCAGTAAGTGAGCATGGATTGCCTTGTCAAAACCTCATCTATCCAATATGTGCTTATGTGGTATACTTCCCGGATGCCTATTGAACTCTCGAGGGGCCACCTGCACACTGCATCCCGCACGCCTAGTAAAGACTCAAGCTGCTACCTGCACACGACATCCCGCGCCACTAATGAACCTTCAAGCTGCCACCTTCAACCAGCCTCCCGCACGCATAGTGAAAACTGATCTGCTATCTGCACACTGTATACCCCACTCTAGTGAACGCTCGAGCTGCCACTTGCGCACTGCATCCCGAATGTCTACTGAACGTTCCAGCTGCCACCTGCACACTGCATCCCGTAGGCTTAGTGAACGTTCAAGTTTCCACCTGCATACTGCATCCCGCACGCCTAGTGAACACTCCATCTGCCACCTGTGCACTGTATACCGCACGCCTAGTCAACGCTCGAGCTGCCACCTTCACACCCCATCCCGCACTCTTAGTGAACGCTAGAGCTGTCACCTTCACACTTCATCCGGCAGGCCTAGTGAAGGTTGAATCTGCCACCCGCCCACTGCACCCGCACTCCTATTGTACGCTCGAGCTGCCACCTGCACACTTTATAACAGACGGATAGTTAACGCTCGCGATGCCACCTGCACACTGCATCCCGCGTGCCTAATGAACGCTCAAGCTGACAATTGTCTACTGCATCCCGCACCCCTAGTGAACGCTCGAGCTGCCACCTTCATACTGCATTGCGTAGGCCTAGTGAACGCTCAAGGAGCCACCTGCCCACTGCATTCCGCACCACTAGTCAACGCTCGAGCTGCCCCCCGCACACTGCATCTCCAAGGACTAGTGAACACTCGATCTGCCACGTGCACACTGTATCACGCATGCTTAGTTAACACTCGATTTGAAAACTGCACACTGCATCTCCAAGGACTAGTGAACACTCGATCTGCCACGTGCACACTGTATCACGCATGCTTAGTTAACACTCGATTTGAAAACTGCACACTGCATCCCGCACGCCTAGGGAACGCTCGAACTGCAACCTGCCCACCTCCTCCCACACGCCTTGTATACCTTTGAGCTGCCACCTGCGCACTGCATCTCGCACGCCTAGGGAACGCTAGAGCAGCCACTTGCCCACTGCATCCCGCTCCCCTAGTAAACGTTCCAGCTGCCACCTGCACACTGCATCCCGCATCCCTAGTAAACAATCAAGCTGCCACCTGCATACTGCATACTGCATCCCGCACGCCTAGTGAACACTCGAGGTGCCACCTGCACGCTGCATCCCGCACGCCTAGTGAACACTAGAGCTGCCACCTGCACACTGCATCACGCACGCCTAGTGAACGCTCATCATCCACCGCAAGCAAGGGTCTCCATATATTAGACCACTCTATCAACACCAACAAGAACTGTATCAAATGGGTATATTAACCTTCACTTTTGCCTTAGTAGTACATGAAATTAATTTGACCAACCCTTGAGGGCACGCTGTACACTTACAAAGTAAGCAAAACTACAATGTACGCATTGGTGGTTTGCCGTTAGTATAGCAATAGTGTGTCCTTCACATTCCAACGAGCTCGCCTGAAGGACGCTCTTAATTCCGCCCAAGCTAGGGGCTGCGCCCAATAGACCAATCTAGCAGGAATAATTAGGTGAATATAGTTAATGTGGAAAAGATTAAGGGATTGTTTTTACTTTTTTGTAGAATGGATAGTTAAGGAATAGCGATAAGTTAAAAGAGAAAATAGTCGACTGTATGGTGCAAACTTGCAAATATGATTGTGGTTAATAGTAGAGATGATCATTTCAGCTAAGGGCGGTTGAATATTTTTTAGAAAAAAATAGAGTAGAAAAACGGATTAATCAGAATCATAAGAAGGCATCAAAAGAAATAAATACAAGAAATATTTTGCGGAAGATCCGAATGGTAAATTAAAGTTATTCTGGAAGAAAGTAAGATTGTGGGAAAGTAAGAAAATAAGTTCTGTAAAAATCAACGATAAATATTTGAGTGTAAATTTAAGCATAAAATGATTTAAAATTAATTTTCTAATCACGTGCAAGTGACTATATGTTTCTATATATCGGTCCTTCGGTTGGGTAACCATTTTAACTTTCAGTGAGTTTTGGAAAGTTTGGAAGGTCGTAAGATCAGATGATAAATTTTTATTTGATAATACATTTGTTAATTAAATGTCTTTTTAAAATTACTTAAACGATTAATAGCACGCGACTGTATCATGCTGTGTATTTAAGATAGAGCGAGAGTAAATATGCTTTGAGATAATAATGTACTCTTGTGCTATCTTAATATTCAAGAGTTGTTATTGATCTGAGGAATCTCTAAAACAAAAAGAATCTGCTATATTATAATATGTGTGAAAATATACGAGTAAATGTATTATAGAGTTGATCCGATCATTTTGTAATGCTTCCAAAGGTGGATCTAATAATAAGTTATAAGTGTGGTTAGGGTACAAGAAGTAGTTTGTGCAAAAATTGTTTACGATGGATTAGAAGATTAAGAAGGATTGAACAAAAGAAGAATATTATAGGCTAGGTTTGTGCATCTTCAGAAATTGTATTATTATATCGATGGCAAATTTCCTAGCTGATTCTAGAAAGTTTTCACAAGATGATGATAAAGCCTACATTTGGTGTGCTTGCTACACACTCGTCAATAAAGGCTTAACGCAGGAAAAGGAGGCCAATCCGTCAAGCGAAAAGGACGACCTTTTCGATCGCAAACAACGAAGGAAAAAAGATATTTGTATTGCTTTCACGGAACTGATTGGAAACACAAAGTAGCCTTAATCTGAATCACTTACGTTTCCAATGGTTAAGTAGTGACTGCAGCACAGAAAATTCGCACTATTGGGCATCGAAACCATGCATAAAAATGATTTTGCGCCAATAATTCTACCACACAGACTGCAAAAGAAGTATAATATACAGGAATATCATCTAGCTATTGATTATCACCATTCTCAAAGAAAAATATAGAGAACGATATCGCGAAAAACCAGCGGCAGGAAAATAACTCTTCATTAATTTGGTATCATACAGGTGCCTTTAAGATAGTATATGTAAAAACGAGATGGAAAATAATATATTACAAAAAAAACTGTTAGTATTTAATATGTGGACATAACTTCAACACATGGAAAGAGAGATGCATATTAATACCCTCTACTTAGAGAGAAAGAGCAAGTCACCATTACTATCCTCTAAAAGAAAGTACAGGAAGATGGTCATACAATCTTTAAACTAACCAAGAGGAAAAACGCGAGAGTGAGAGAAAGAAGCGCTTCATTAATGATCAATATAAAATATATCATGAAGACGGCGTCAGCTTCAACCGCTACACGTTCGACGCACTTCGATTCGGTATCATCTTCAGAGACCATGATTCGAAAATCATATTAATATCAGGGCATGGATAAACAAAGAGAAAAGATAAATACAGATATTTATCTAAAAAGTAACGTGACGCAGCGGCAATAGCAATTGGAAGAAAACTTGCTTACAAAAACATCAAAGGCTTGGACTAGACCTATTCGGACGTGATAGCGACAATTTATCAACCGTCAAGATGGAACTACATTCATATGCAAATTTCATGTGCATCTTCAACATAGAGCTTCCAAAATATAATCATGGGAAACCTAAATGCTTGGTGGAGGGTAAATGGCTACCAATATAATAATCGAAGTGGACGAATCATCGAAATGTTCATTGATGGCAATATGCTCAGAAAGGTTGGTGCAGTGTTTCCAAAATATCTTTATGATAATGCTGGTACTAAACAGGGCGTTCCACAAAGCAGCAAGTACATACTATATAACTTTCACATGAAGCCTGTCCACATTGCATGTAGTGACCATATTGGAATACTACTGAGCATCAATTAGAATCCGATACAAACACCGGTACCAGAGAGAAAGAGATACAGAAGACCAGGACAGATCTATAGAACAACAAACGATCTTCGTTTGACGTGATCTGTCAGACACAAAGATGTAGGGAATAGACGAATAGAAATGAATGATAGATGACGGATCTCATTAAAGAGGAAGACGAAAAAACCTCGAGCACGAATCACTGCATACTCTCACATCTCCGATAAACAGATAAAGGGAAGGAGAAGAACAGACATCTGAACAAATTTTATTATAAAAGAGAGAGTCAGGAACCAAAAATAGAAAGTCAATTGGTGGTAAATAGATGAAAGTATGGATGAAGCATCTCATAGTAACAAACAAAGAAGCATATTGGATAAACAGATCGAATAACTAAAGAAAAGAATGACTAAACTCAGAGAGTAAATTGGAGTCTAATTGATAGAATGCAAGAAAATTATACAGGAAAGTAAAACAATCGAAGAAAATTCCGACGACAGTAAGACCTGTAAATAAAGCCTTCGACAAAGACTTTGTCAGAAGCATGCAAGACAAATCATTTTCTTGTTGAACAATACTGGTTATTAATGAAATAAAAGCACTCGAGTTAAAATTTGAAGCAAGAGAAAACCAGTAGGGCTGCCTCATCCCTACAATGTATTCGATCTATACAGCGACCATGCCACAACTCGGAATGCATGAATGCCTAAATATCTAATGCGCTGAGAACATCAATCAAAGTGTCGTCAGTTAATGCTGAAATTAAATATTTCAGGGACGCAAAATACTTTTAGAGGGCGAATAAAGCCTACACTGAACACAAAATTAACTGGGATAACTATACATTAAGTACAAATACCTAAAGCAGTAATGCCTATACAACACTATACAACCAGGCAATCAATAGTTTAGCACAAAAAACACAACAGCATAGAAGTTACAGTATAAAAAAGATTAAAAGAAAGCCAAATGCTACGATTAAATACCACTAGACCTACAAGTGAAAAAAAGGAAAGGAAAGGGATAAGAATTGTTCTTGGTTCGGATTCTACGCTAATCAGTTGGTTCATACATAATAAAACTATTCCTTACCACTTTATAACCAAAGATAAAAGAAAGTAACCTGAGATCAACTTCTTTTCTCCTAATATGCTTTCTTTTTCATCATCTTTAATCTCTTTTATCTCCTCTACCCCTGCCCGGTTCCATATATGTCGAGCTCACCAAACATGGTGGGAACTGTGAAAGCTAGGTGAAAGCTAGAGGCAGAATGTGGGGATGAACTGGGTTCGATTCATCAATATCTTCCACAGAAACAGCGAAGTTTAAATATTTTAGGCTGTGAGGAGCTTTTTATTTTTTAAAATAAGTCATGCATTTGGGAGACAGAAGGCAATTATTTGTAGTTTCATATTTTCTAGGGTTTGAGCTAATTTGTCTGATGAGCCTATTATTAGTGAATATAGATGTAAATGCAGTACTGATAAAAAATGGGTGGGATTAATAATAATGGTGACGGACTATGTGTTTTCCATGCAGGACATTGATGATGAACTTGCACAAGGGGATTAGTCCACTTAAATGAAGTTTTTCCCGAATATGCGTGGGGAGCTGGTAAAATGTAAAACGCTGGAAGGATTAACAAGTTGCGGTCTTCTTTGAGGGAAGGTATTTGTTAGAATAAATTGAGATGAATGTCTGGTGTGATTAGAAGAAGATATTAACTGCTAGAGTTGGAAGTTTTATGGATATGTAAGAAGAATAGCTAAGAATAGATGCATAGTTAAAATATACCAGAGTTTCTCTCAATCTAAGCCAAGGAGAGGAGGACTGCTTCAAATTTGGGTTATGAGAGTCAAATGGCGAAGAAAAGTGATAGTTAGCATTTTCTTTAAAGGGAATAAAAGGTAATGGAGTATAAATTGTTTAATAATTTCGATGGATGTCATTTTCACTATGTTCCAAATTGGTAGGAGTTTTAGATGAAATTCAATTAAATATTTCTATGTATCTAAGATTTGGCCAAATATGATCTGAAACTGCTCATTGTGGGGCTTACTGTGGGAAAGAGCGAATTTATCACTGTATATTAATCCGATTCCTAATGATTTTATTGATCATTATTTTCTTTGGGGAAATTTTGCTAGTGAATTTATATGCTGTTTTAGTCAGGAATTTGGGTAGAATTTTAGCATCTACAATTTTGTATCCTAATATTGGTCTTCCCATTTCTAAAATACGTCAAACATATCGATTTCTTCCCGTTTCTTTACTTCTTTCTAATCAGGTTACCGAGCAGAACGAGGCTAATTCAGAAAAGACAGAGGGAAGAGAGATAAAAATGAGGAAAGAAACATTTATTCACATTTCTATATTGCACGAACTAGAGGACATTGCGTACCTAAACTTTTTATAAACAGTTAAATTTGACCCACATGGCGTCTGAACTATCTAAACGGGAGTATACGACGCGTCAATATTACTACATCACTATTATCTCACTATTACGAGAGATAAACGGTGGATTCTGTAATTAATCTATTGCGATATAATTATTTAAGCGAAAAATCACTAGTTTAGTAACAAAAAATTACCATACCTACATCTAGAAACTGGCTCCAAAAAAAAAGCATATATTTGGATTTATTGGGTTGTTAAAGAAGAAATTTAATATATCTTCTTAATAAAAAGTAAATACTTACTGCCGATTTAAGATTACAGCGTTTAAATGAAATCCCTGAGCCAAAATGGCCGATATTGGTCAACAAAAATTGTGTTCTCTTTTTTCATAGCGCACCCCCATGCACGCCCACACGTAGCCGTTTGACCAAAGAAAGTTTATTCCGTTATGGTGGGAAGTTTTACCTCCCTTTATAATTATTACACCTTGCAGAGAGTGATTACCATTTATTTAAGTCATTTTACCCTTAAATTGCTGTTTATTCTGATATGAAGAAGGGAGAAAAGAATAACTAATCATGAATTTAATCAAACCCAATGAATTCTTTACGAGAGGGATCCACTCTTAGTTAGAGCATTGTATATCATTTGTTAAGAATGATATAAAATACTTAGCTTAATTAATTTTTTTAAATTTAATAATAATGTGAATTTTCTTTTAAAAAACAACATTGATTACTTGAAACTCTCTTATTTTCATTATATATAGAAAAATAGTAGAATTGCTAAAAAGGTTGCTTTCTTGGGTAATAAACACCCAAGATACGGTAGAAACAGATTTTGGTCTAATTTGAATTCATGACTTTTCAGATAACGGTTGGGTACATATTAGGGGGGATAGAGGATTTTTAATTTCTACAGATGCTTAAAACACTCTAGTTAAATGCCTATTCATCATCGTCACTGTTCTACCTCGATAAGTTTACTTGCAAACCACCCATTTATGTTTTTTGAGCGGATGCTTCAGCTAGTCTAACGAAACACTTTAACCTTTGAACATCCAACAGTTGAGCATAATATTTAATATATTAAATATAAATCAGTTCGGTGAAATAGACCTTTACTTTTATGAAATTTAGTCAAAAAATTTACAAAATACAATCATATATCAAATGGTGAATCCGCAGCGTGCTATCTAATATTATAATATAATATAGAGAACTATATGTTCTTTCATCATATTAAAGTTTCTAAATGTGACGGATGATATGTGTAACGAAAGATATCAAAAGTTCTGAAACTTAGCCAAGACGTCTAATCATTTAATTAAACTTTCTTGTCACAATTAATTAAAAACATTAATTTACAAATGTGACGAACGTAATAAAATTTCAATAATCAGGAGTACCAATCATGTACGTTTATTCATAATTGTCATACAAACATAGCATGTTTCTTTTTGTAAATATTAATGATCCTAATTATGAGTTAGCTTAGATTATATATAATGTATCAAAAGGGTTTTAAGATTATTTAACTAAGTTCGCATTCAATTTACTTATTGAAAGTAAAATTAAATCTTCAAATGATATTATATTAAATAAATCCAGCGATAAAGGCAAAGGCTTATCAAAATCTATTGAATTAGGGATACAAAGAAGTCATTGAGAAAATAAAATATTATGATTAAATCTCAGTAAAATTCCAATTTTTTGCAAGATTTTCGTTAAATATAAGTTATTTTGAGTTGATATTTTCCAAATTTCTATTTCTTTTAAAAAGACAAACACAAAAATATTGATTCATTAGAAGCAGGAGCTAGAGGGAGCTTTCTCCTCCCGTAAATGTGGAGGTTATCAAGGAAATGGGAGGCAAAAAGCTAATCACTCAGCCATAAAATAGGATTCTACATCATAACAAAAGAACAATTTTCAATTTAATAAGATTTTACTCTCCACCTGAATAGTTTTCAGTCTTTCTCCCGAATAATCGTAATTCAGCCCGAACGAATTTTTCACCATTTTTAAAGATTCATTTTTAACGCTAATTTCCCGAAGAGATAGAAATACTATTCAAATAACAGATATATATATATATATATATATATATATATATATATATATATATATATATATATATATATATATATATATATATATATATATATATATATATATATATATATATATATATATATATATATATATATATATATATATATATATATATATATGACAGAATGTATACACAAAACAAATTAAAATACAAACCGGGGAATAAAGGCAGAAATTGTAAAAAATAAAGCCCGTAAACGGCAAAATACAATCAATTTCATATTATTTATTCATTAACTGCTAAATTACCACTGATTTTGTGCGCCTTTGAATTCCGTAATCGAATAAGGGGACTCCCTAAAATATTCATTGAATCCCATCCTAGCAATCTACTTATAATTTGTTTTATGACTGTGATGATTAGATGATTATATGCCTTCAATAACCACTTGAATTAAACGAGAAAATAGTGTGGCAGTTTCATTTCCGACCGAGAATCTGTAATCGACTCAGAAACGAAAAACAATAATTTGTTCTGGCTTTGATCTTTAGAAATGAGTTATAATAGAGTAGTTTAAAAATCAGACAAATTTTTTAATCACAAAATTAACTGGAAATTTATGAAAGGATGTCTAAAAATTAATCTTCAAAACTATTCATGTAAAAAATGATAAGAGCATAGTTCGTTGGCATACAAATTTAGCATTTTTTGTTCCCCAACTCTCTGGAAAGTGACGTTTCTTCTTCATAGCTTCATTTTTACGTGATCCTATGGGTAGTGGTAAGATGATGTTTGCGAGAGGGAGGTGGTGAAGAAAAAAAAAATATATATATGAGGAATTAAACCACATTCTCCGAAGACAATTTAATTCAGAACAGTTTCGATGTATCTCACACCGTTTTTCAACTGACACTCGATTGAAAAAGGGTGTCTGTGAGATACACCGAAACTGTTCTGAATTAAATTGTCTTCGGAGAATGTGGTTTAATTCCTTATTTATTCTTGCGATATTGCATTAATTTTCTTTATATATATATATATATATATATATATATATATATATATATATATATATATATATATATATATATATATATATATATATATATATATATATATATATATATATATATATATATATATATATATATATATATATATATATATATATATATATATATATATATCTATATTTATATATATATATATATATTTATATATATATTAATAAATGCATATGTATATCTATGCATATTGACATTCCAGACTTGGATTTTTTGTTATTATTTCACCATTGTGTTCTTCTTCTAGTGTATTATGATTTTATTGTTCCGTCGTTCATCTTTATTCATTATTTAGCTGTTTATTGTGATTGTATTTCTCTATTTTGAGTTTTTTTATATTTTTTTGTTTGTTTTTTATGTAATATTATGTTCTCTATACTTACTTATTGATAATTATCTAGCCTAGTTTATTTACGTAGATTCTTCTTTGCTGAATAATTTTGTTAAAGTCACTATTACGGGTTTGTCGTTTGAGGTAAATTTTTGTTTTGGGAGGAGATTTGTTTTCTGGTTCGAGTTTGTTCACTTTTGGTTAGGTGTTTATCATTATCAGTTAGTTTCTTCTTTTTAAGTTCATCTTTTTATGCAACTAATTGAGCCCCTATATGTTCAAGCTTGCTGGCGCTAGTTTGTAATCTTTACCTATAGTACTTACTTACACACACTTCAATTTCCTCTAACCTCACCTATTTGCTAGCCACCTTTATAATTTAAATTTTTATTAGATGTGTTATGTTAGGAAATTTTGGCTTTTATTGAAAATAATTTAAAATTTAATCTATTTAATACTACTGACCATTGTTATTAAAAACTAGTTTATTCCATACACTAATTCTGCTTCGAAAATGAACTTGTTTTAAACATTGTATGAACACTACCTTGGAACTACTTTCGAATACCTATTTCCTCCACTTTAAGAATGATGTCCGATTGTATTCAGATTGTTATTTTTTACAATGCGATATTCCGATCGTAGTGGCAACGAGCTTATCATATAACATTTGTCTTGAAATTCGTCGTATTCTGATGGAAAAGAATGAAGGGAGACACAAGTCAAATGATTATGTAAAGGCGATGGTGGTCCATAAACATAGGGAGAAAATTATTAAGATTTATTTCAAGTTGGTATCAGAGTTTATAGATAACAATTAGAAACCATAGTTGTATATTCGTTTTCATATTAGTCACATAGAGACACTTTCTAAATAAATCATGCATGCATTTTATGGTACTTTCAATTGCAAACAAACAAACATTGGCCATAGCATTGAGTAACATTTCAATTAAAAAAAATTGGAATAATCCCTATTGTTAATTGTTTATCTAAAAATTTGAAAGATGAATAAATCATTATGTGGATATTTTGTTTCCTAATTACCCAAAGTGTAAAAATTCCTACTAAAATTTCTTAGGTAGCTTTTAAATTTCAATATTTAGCAATTTACTTACAGAACTTAAAAAACTGAAATTTTTGTATTTACTATATTAAGTGTGTTTTGTCCGAAATTAATGCAACAGATAGTGGTCATAACCTTTCACTGTTGTCATAACTGTAAAACAATATATGCGATTGAAATATTAGTTTAGTTAAAGAAATAGCTTACATATCATTGTATCGTGGAGAAGCGGAGCCGACTAAACAAGTGTAACCTAGAAATAAATTTACAAAAAATTGAAGTTCTAAAATTTTTTAATGCTTTCTTTCATAAGAATTTCGGTGATACAAACAAAGATGGTTGATCAAATCTTCGACGAAAACGAAGAGATAAAAATTTAAAATCCTGAATTTAGTGTAATATTCACATTGATGAGTAGATGTCAAAAATCCTTTCCACCGCATACTAGGGAACAATTCAGATAGTTGGATTACATTTTCCCTACCTACACTTAAAATCGATCTCACTTTCTCGATTTCAAAGTGAGCAATATTGACATTTTTACTCTATCCTTTTACGCAGACTGCATTCCATAAACACACCCTTAGTTAACGCGAAAGAACGTTCGTAGAATTCACATCTCTAGAAATAACTCCCCTCTTTATCCACATCACAGCTTCATTGCCCTGAAATTCAAAGAAATTCAGAGACGGATTATCAATAACTTTGCGATTCTGTTCACTATCTTAATCTCTAAACACTTCAAATTTCAGTCCGCCTCTCTCACGGAAGCCCATTATCTACTATACTCCATTTTTATGTTCTGTTTTTTTGAGAACTGGCACAAAACTACATCATTTTCTCTAATTCTTCGAAAAAAAAGTGATTAATGATTTATAGTTCTGCTTGCTCCATATAAAATATTTTACCGTTTAAGCAGAGTGATCAATGGTCTAGTCATTTACTGAACTCTGGTCAAATATCGGCTCTACCTTTCCTTTGTCGATCCCTAAAAGAGGCAACCAATATCACAGCATTCTTAAGTAGTTGCTGATGAATGGCTACATATTTGATCATCCCATCATTTGCTTAAAATTCCCTGCCTGATATATAAACTTTCCTAGTTTTATTACTTTGAAGGTTTCTTTTTTAAGAGTACAAGCGTACTTTTGTCTTATTTTTCGTCATTTCATGACCTTGTAATAACTCGTATTCATGACTTTCATAGTTTTTCGAGTAATAACAGTTTGAATTCTGCCTTATTCATACTACAATTTGCACATTGATGGCGACGAAGAGAATCGTACCATCTACACGCAGAGGTAGTCTAAATATTCTCCCTCCCCACATCATTTTCTTCTCACCACTAAATAATATCAATTTGGTGAAATACACATATTGTATATGATTTTTTTTTTTGCAAGACATAATAATTTATATATATATTCTTCGATGCTAACGGTTTCATGATGACAGCAACCAAAATAAGGCTCTCGTAGTAGTAAATTTATTCAAACAGTTTAAAGGTAATTTAAGTGTAATCTTATCTCTATTAATGCTGAGTACAAAAATATCTCTAGTTTCCTAGTACATAAAAATTGAAGTGTATACAAATAATTGATTAAAAAAATTATAAAGAGGTACATAAATAATAATTAAACATGTCTTTTATACCTCCTTCCCATTTTCTTCCCATTCTCAGTATTAAATTCGTTATTAAAGAAACTACAACTGTCTTACATTAACCAAACACACCTTACACCAGATTAATATAGATGTCGTAGGTTAATCCTACACACTTTACACCAGTTTAAGATAGATGTCGGAGAATAGGGTCAAGTTCACTCTTTCTGCTTTACGAGTGCGTGGGAAGTTTACAATAGAAGCAGAGTACAGATTAACTGAAAGTAGGTTGGCCTAAGTTCGACTATCTTGGAGTTACGGGATAACAAAAAAACGGGTACAAAAGTAACTTTACTAAAATGCAAATCAATAGTATTTTACAAGGTTAAAAGGAGTTTTAGATTGAGATTATACACATATTAGATTTACACGGGTCTTTGCAGCTAAGAAGGGGAACGTAGTGAGAACGGTTACCATACAAACAAACGGACAATATCGACCGAGGGACGCTCGAACATCCTTGCGCGTAAACTAAGCCGATGATGAGGCTTGTATTGCAGCAGGGGAAGGGGGGGGGGGAGGAATTGCAGAAGAAAAGAGTTGTGCGTTGCTGTTACCTCGAATATTTGGTTCGAGGGAGTAATCCTTGCCTTGGCGCAAAGTTCAAATAATATTCTCTTGATAATTAATCAACGGGAGTGAAATTAAATACTGCATTCGAATAACACGATTCGAGATTAAGCGCGCTGCGTTCAAGGAGCGGGTGAAGCGGGTCGAGGTTGACTGAAATAATTAACGAGAATACCGAGAGTTCAAGGGATTCTGCACGAATTGTGCATAGTTCAACGGGAAGTGAAAGCAGGTACCGACGGGGGTCGACAAAGGATATTAACTGGGCAGGGAGGAAGATGGATACTACCTTTTTACTCTGGCGCCGGAGAATTTATAGGGGTCGAATGGATTTTTCCCACCTCCCTCCGAAGGGGAGGGTTCTAGGGTCAGACGAGAATAGACTCAGCCTTTTAGCGTGAGAGCGAAAACGTTTTTAAGCCGGCGAGACAAACTTTGTCCGACGTCAGATGGGACCTTCTGGGCTCTCACACTTGTCGCAACATTTTGTGATAGCCATATTTCAGGTCATCGCAGCGTCTCACGGCGTCTTATAATTTGGCACCTTTATTGGCGCAGACAAAAAGGGTCGCCCAGGTGTCTGTAGTATCTCTCTATTGAACTGCGAGGAGTCGCGTATTTTCATCTCTCTCTCTCTCTCTCTCTCTCTCTCTCTCTCTCTCTCTCTCTCTCTCTCTCTCTCTCTCTCTGATCTCTGACACACAACATTTGAGATTTTTGAGACGGTGCAGTATCATCCAGTCGAAGAAGTATCATCTTACATCGCTGATTTGGATTCTAATGTTGATAGTATTCATGATGACTCTGATTTAGTCAAAGACTATAAACCAGGCAAATTCAACGGGTCAGTATCCGATGTTTTTCTTTCTTAAATTGTAAATGAAGAATTCAAAGATAAGCCGTTACAATCAAATGAAATAGCCCTACCTTTTTTCACCAGCAAGAGTATCAGCGCTCTACTGATAAAAAAAAAAACTTATAGACAAAAGGTGATTTTCGGTTTACTCAAAAGTTTTCTATCAATTAAAAAAATCTGGCATTGTTTTAGCTAAGGTGGATAGGTCTTCTTTTCTATTAGATCTATTTACACTTATTTTCTTAAGGAGTCTTTTCATTTGTATTGCACAATTTACAAATGAAGGAATAGAGATAGCAAATAAAATTAGTGCAAGTAAAATTCCCAGAACGGACGTTGGTGAGATTGCAGTTGTTTTACGGTGTTCAATAATAATACTTTAAAATAAACTACCAGAACTTTATTCATACTGGTCAAAACATCCATCTATGGGAAACCAAGCAATAAGTGATGCCATTTTTAGAGATATTTAGCTTCCAAGTTCTCTTATCAAAAATGAATTTCAATTACTCTCAAAAGCCCAATAATGCATCGAAAAAATATTATATGGATGAAATAGTTTCATGCTTGAAAAAGACATTCCAAAATTCAAATTCGGACAGTTCACCTCAAAGTATTGACGAGTCCATGACAAAATGCAAGAGTCGATACGATTTGAAGAAGTACTTACCATTCAAACCGATAAAACGAAGAATAAAGATATGGCAACGATGTGATGCAGTAACTGGTTACACGTATGATTTTCAGATTTATGCAACCAAATCAGTTCTAACTGAAAAAGGTACTACTCGTACTTTGGGGGAAAGAATAGTACACATATTGTGCAGCATAATCAAAATCAAAGAATAACAATTTGTTTTGATAAGTGTTTTACATCTGTCAGGCTGTTACATGATCTAGATTCCAGTGTTTTTGGAACCTATATGGCTTCCCGTGCTGATGCACCAGTTTTGGGCAGTAAGCTTGAGAAAGGTTTTTTAGATTTAAACACAAATAACTTAGGTACAATGGCTGACAAGTGGAGGAAACGAAAGAAGTACACATAATGGATAACTGCTACCAACCAACAGAAAGTAAAACACAAATACGCAAGAAAACAAGAGAACAAGTGGATGAAAATTGTCTGGAAGCTATTATTTTCTATAATAACTTCATGGGTGGAATCAACCGCTGCGATCAGAGTGTTGCTACATATAATTTTGAGCGCAAATCAAGTAAATGGTGAAGGAAGGTATTTTTTTGCCTGTTATAGAGAACCATAATAAATGCGTAGGTCATATACAAAGAGCTGACTTATGAAAAGTTGCCTATATTACCTCTTATTGTTTTACTTGCTGAAGATATGATCACAAAAGGAAGAAGTGAAGCTAAAATGAAGCGAGTAAAGAAGAGTGGAAGACCTTCGAAAATCAGAAAAACGATGAAAAATGATGGAGATCACTTTCTCATAAAAGGTAATAAACGCATAAGATGCAGCTCCATGAAAAGAGAAACACTAACCTAGCATTATTGCCATGCATGCATCAATCCTCTAAGCCGAAATTGCTTTGCCCTATATCATATTTAGAGAGCATTTTTTTTGTCATAAATGTTCATTTACTAAAATTAAATAAAAACTAAAAAAAATAATTACTTTTCCCAAACTAAATAAACATACATGACACAAATTGTTTTTAATTGTAAAAAAAAATAGGAGTGAAATATAATTAATTAAAACTGATAGAAATTAAAAATATATTTCTTTTTAAATACTACGGTATGCACAGGAAAAAATAGGCCGCGAAATGGTTAAGTAATAATAGTAAATAAATCGGTAAGAGAAGGAAGACCTCAAAAAAAGAATAGCGAACCATTCCAAAATTGTAATAAGGACAGTAATAAGACGTTGTAGGAGATACTTGAGAGTTTAGTGAGATGTTGGTCATTATTGCCTCGACGATGTCTATGTCATTTCGACTTGAGTAAAACAATCATGACGTTCGCACACAAACGCCAAACCATTTATCAATCTCCCCACCAAAGAAGGCTTGTTTTACATACGCCTCTGTAAAAGTAAAATGGATGGATGACCAATAAAGAAAAGTATACTTCAGTGTCAAATCTAAATTTACTTTCCCCGGGTCTGATAGCATAAAATTCATTCATCGCAGGCGAAATATTTTCGATCTATTTCAGAAATTAAGTGTAAGTTTGGCAGAGGAAGTGTCATGGGCTGATGCGTAATTTTAGCAGAAGGCACTAAGACACATGTGTGATTACAAGGCAATGATTGAATGATACTTTGGTGATAACTAGTGTATTTTGTTTAAAAACATCATTTCAAAACATGAGAGTCTTTGGACTTTTCTTCTTTATTCTAGAGCACATGTTCGTGATGACTTCCATTTAGCTCTGTGCATTTCTTGAGGCACAGCGCAAAGTTGTCCATGACGTCCTTACAAACCGAGCAAATAATGGCTCTGATCTCCTTTCTGATGGCTTCCTTGAGTTCTGTGATAGTCTTGGGTCTCACTTGGTACACTCTGTCTTTAAGGTATCTCCAAAGAAAGAAATCTGGGGGGCTAAGATTTGGGCTATGGGGGGCTCACTCATAATCAGTCTTGAGCCTGATCACACTGCCAGCAAAGTTCTCTTTCAGCCAATCCCGGAACAGGAGTTAGGTATGAGAGCTTGCCCCATCTTGGTGGAACCAGATATTCCCCATAGGCGACGGGAACTGGGTCTGCAGCTCCATCTTGAAGGTTTTGAGGACCTCAACATACTGCTCCTTGGTGACTGTAAATATCGCGCTAGATTTGGTTGATACTCACAAAGAAGTTCTAAACTGAAATATTAGAAAATATTTCAAAATAAATGGAGATAGATTACTGCGCAAGAGTGTCTACAGTTGATTTGTTTCTTTGCTAGAGATATCAAAATATTGCTAGAATAAAGGTCAACACAATAAATACTAATTACCTATACCTAAAAATGCGTTCCTTTGATAACACAATCCTTATATTCAGATAGAACTTTATTTCTTATGTCGTTTGGATCATTTTTCATACCTAAGTTTTGAGTAAATTTCATATCCTCTGCAACTCTATATAATCTTTACCGACACGTAGGTTATACATGTAGGTGTCATAAAACACATTGTGAAAATCTTGATTTTAAAAGGGCAAGAGTTTGGGAAGATTCAGCTATAGAAATACAGGCTTACTTAACTTTCGAGACGGTCCTGTGTACGTATATGTAATGGAATTTTTGACACTGTATTTAGGATAAATCTGTATTACTAGCTGGCTACGATTTTATAATTCCATAATTTTTTAATAGATTCTTATAGAAAATTTGGACCGACTATCATAACATGGTGACTATCCCACCTATTGTTTTGTATTGAATATTCTCACTGATATCTTGCGAAATTGAGCTTTATTTAAAACTATTATTAAGTTCAAACTAAAATATAATATTTTTTTGTCGCTAAAATATAAATAAAGATCCAAAAATATATAATTAATCTATCTGATTTGCTGAAAATCTGTATACGTAATTGAATTTCATTTACAATCTCCTGCGAGAAATATTTTTCATTCTCATTGTCTTTAAGACCGAATATGCGTTGGATCTTGATACAAAAGGTTATCTTTCTTTCTTTCTTTGAATGTCTACTATATGTGCCTTGTTCTTTGGCTGTATTAGTTATATTAGAGCAAAGAGACAATAATTTAACCTGAATTTCCGATCTGGTCGAAGTTAAAGTTAACTATAATAGTTAAGAATATTATTGAATTTTTAATATTTCCTGACTATATATTGAGTTGTTGAAGGAAAGCTCGAGAATAGTCAATAGAAAACAATAAGTGGAATAGTCGGTCTAAATTTTCTATCAGAATCTATGATTAGGCACTTTTTTCCTTTACTAATTTGAAGATTGTGGTTATTATTTATCAATAATTATAGATTTGTCTACTATTACTCGGTTGGCAAACCTAACGCTACCTACCATACATAGGTTAATTTTTGCTTAGTTTATTAAAAAAAACTTGGCAGGCAAAAATCAATCTGGATCAAGAAAAGATGATCCAATGCTTTTCTATCCCGGTTAGTATCTAAACTTGGTCATTTTTGATAGGGATAATCATTAATAAGTAAAGTTTGTCGCCATTAAGTAAAATTACATAGGTAAAATTCCTTTGAATGTTGTTTTAAACTTATTAAACCTTGAAAAGTGACTGTGTGGGGCCCAGGTAAAATTGTGTAAATTGATGAGGGGGTATTTACTCATAAGCCAAAGCATTCTTCCTTGCTAGCTATTCGGAATTTATATTCCTCTACATCTCCAGCGTTGTATCATAAGAAGATTGTTGACTTATGCATTTCAGACTCTTCTCTTCACCTAAGAATCAAGAAATTTGACGTCCGGAAACAGCCATGAACAGAGTAACCGATGGAAATCTCATTGAAAATGACGAGGAATATGCCCATTCTTCCGTTAATCAGAAAATAATATTAGATAAAAATAATCAAACTAAATAATTAAATTAATTAGAAAATTAATAATATAAAATTTCTTTACTTTATTTCAATAAATAAAATGAAATTCTTTTTATATCTTACCATTATGCCAGACTGCTTCCTCTTATTATTTGAAAGGGATTATCTTTACTTGGTTATTTTTTGTGATTGGTTATCATTACCACTGTGCCTGGGACAGATTATCTTTACTCAATCTGAAAATCTTTTTGTTTCAGTGCTGGTGTTCTAGTGATTCTCACCCTTTAATATCACTAGTGTCGCTGCAATTTATTGAGAATCCTTAACACCGGTGGAAGAAGATACAAGAAGGTATAAATAATAAAAAATGATACGAAGAGGGAGATTACCTCTGTAGTCTAGATAAGAAGATATTTTGGATAATAATAAATAGTTTATTTTTCCTTTTTTTCAACAATATCAAATATCTAAGTACAAATAATTTCGCAGTGCAGAGAAAATACAGGCATATAAATGCAAATATAGATAGAAACACATTTGAATAAAGGATTTGGTAAGAGAGGCTACAAAAGAGCAAACGGGAAAATGGATGCTGGTCTTTGAAATACTATCCTAAAAGACGCTACAAGTAGTGACCCGGTGGAATTATCCTTCCATATATTCATAGAAGCAAAGAGATGCGATTTGTATTGAACACACAAACATTGCAAAGCAGGAACACTATCGCAAGTGAAGACCACTTTGCTGGATCGAGTTTGAAATATGATTCGAACATAAAGTAAAATAACTTGGTAACGCGAGAGGGGAATTGCATTATGCAAAGTAGGCTCCAATAACATCCGCTGCTGTGTGGCTTCTTTTGCTGAATATGGCCATGCGGATACATTTTGTTTTAAAATGCTTTCTACTCGGTTTATAGCTCTTTGTCATCATTTTGCCACGTTATACATACTAAAAAGATACGCTTCTTCCATATTTATTACTAAGTTGTTTTTACCTTCTAATACAAAGTATGCTATTTAAGAAGATTTAAAATTTATAACTTATTAAATGAATAAACATTTATGCTAGAAATAATGAAATTTTTACAGAAGATTTATTATACACGGTGGCCCATAAGTCCCAGGACACTCCACGTACAACCTTTGTACAATTAATAACATATTTAAACAAAGGTTGTACATAGAGTCTCCTGGGACCTATGGACCACCCTGTACATAAGCCAAAGATAGAAGCGAAATTCAGAAAAATGTAAATATTTTTTAGCTAAATATAATTTTTTTTAAAAGAGGAAAAAGAAAGACGCAAAACAAGTACTGAAAAAGTATTGGAAAAATAACTTTAGCAACTTTTAGAAAATAAAGTAAACTGGTTTAACTAACGAAAGCATTTTTATTCAATAAAAGAAAGGATACTCGAAGTAGATATGGGCCACAATGTATAAAATAGAAAAAATCACAAATAATGAAATACTTACACAAAACATCAGTATGAAGGTCGGTTGAGCTAGTTGGCTAGTGGCTTAACGGCCAATTCTGACAAAAACTAGATCAATTCAGGTAGGTAAATCGGTACCTAGCGTACACAAACTCAAAAGTACTGCCTTAGGAAGACAAAGGAAGGTGGTTCTTTCACTTTTTCCTCTTTGAACACTTAGAGCAAATTACAAAGTATGTAGAGTTTCCAGTGTAAAAAGAGCTCTTTTATTTCTTTAATAGCCTATGTGGGAAGCAGGAATGACAATAGCAGAATTTTACCCGTGTCGTTAGGGCAATTATATCTCGATATGGGTGCGCTAGCCGGAGACGGCACAAACCCAATTCTCCGATTTCGACCAACCACATACCATTGATGTGTGACGATCCCACTTTGAAACAATAGTTGTCAGAGGTAACATTTAGGAATTGAGAGGTGAAAATAAACCGACGTATCTCTACCAGAATTTTGCAATACAGGTGGATAAAGAAAGCTGTGTGAATTTGTGCAAGATATATTTCCCGGGTATGAAAACAAGGGAAATACACGGAGTAATACAAGTGGTATACAAATATACTATGTGTCGAGGTATGGCCAAGTGTACATGAATATGCGCAAACAGGCTCTTAGGTAAGCCAAGCAAGGCAACAACTGTTATTTTTTCTAAGAGTGTGATTTAAGTAGATGGCGGCAGCTGCGTAACCAAGGAATATAACAAACACAATAACAAAAATAGATTTCAATAGACACGAAATAAAAGGGGACAACAATAAATATATATATATATATATATATATATATATATATATATATATATATATATATATAAATGGTACATAAATGAGACGGACTGCAGTTCCAAATACTAATTAGATAACCGAGGTTAGGGAATGGTTATAATTGGATATTGAGAGTAATGAAGGATTTTACTTCCTTTGAAAATCGGGGGTAAGGTGAGACAAGTAGGGGGAGGTCTTGGTGACCTGGATTACACACGGGGGGTAGCCACAGAACTTGCGTTTGCTTCCTGTCCTCAGGAGGTTACCAAACGAACTTCGAAGGGGAGAAGGGGGAGAGGACTTCTCCGCAATGGGCTTGAGCGAACTAATGGGGCTCTTGTCGTAAGAGCCACCAAAAGAACTTCGTAGGCCGGATTCTCCAATCGTTGTTCCGAAGGCAAATGAGAAACGCTGACGTTGCCTCACGAGGCTCTTTTCTCTGACCCAAAGACAAGAGGGTGATGCCAAGCTCTTCCGTGGCTTGCGACCGTCGCTCACACTTCTTGCGAGAGGACTCGTTGAATTGCACTTCTTTCGGGGAAGTCACGTCTAACCAAATCTGTCTGTCAGCCTGGAGCGGGTGCATATATACCCGGAGTTATTCAAAACAGGGTATGGAATTAAGACCTTCTTAACCTTCGTTATCGGGCGCGACGAACCGTGCCTCTCCTTACGTGGAGGTGTCGAAGGCTGGGATCAGCCCGCCTGACGGGCGACAATGGCTGGAGCCATAAACGCGGTTCACGGTGAATCTACAAAGTAATGCCCCGACCCGTGGGAGAGTAGGGAAGGGGGGAAGATTGAGACCGCCTGGACGTAACCTCGCTGTGAATTTCACGAAAACCTTGCGGCAAGTCAAAAGAGGGTGAAGTCGGAAGGGGGTGGGGGCAGAGAAACGGCTAGCTTTCTCTCCCGAAGTATGGTCTTAGGGGCTGAGGAAATAATATTATTCTAATAGGATACCTCCACACTATGCATCCTCCCGCCATTCATGGGGAAGTATCTTACGTGGTATAAAAGACAACTCACAACACATTTTCGTCTTCCCGAACGCCAAGTTCAAGCTTATAAGTGCGGCTACAGTGAATTTCAAACGCTCTTAGGCAATGTGATTTATTCTATCGCGTTGACGTGTTTGTGGAAAACCCGAATCCAATGGATTACACCGAACTCTGACACTCGACCCGAAGACATTGATGATTTTCTGTAAATATAAGCAAATATAACCAATCTGAGTGGACCGAGCAAGAATGTCTCTCGTTAATACCTTCAATTGTCCCAAGATTATAAGTTTTAGAAAAAAAGAAATTGAAATCGATTTCGAGCAAGAGTAGTATGATAGATATAATAAGCCATCTCAAATATCTCTTTTAAATGATGTCTCTCATGGAATTATTATATTAGCCTGTGCATTCTATCCTAGCTTCTCTGTAATTTTGACTAAGAGAAAATACATTTAGCCAGTGATGACCACGGTAAATCTACAGATCAACAACTTCTAGATTGTTTAGATTTAATACATTCCTTTGTTTTTGCAGGCCTATCTGAATAGGTTTTTACTCTTTTTCCTCGCGCAATTCACTAGTTATCGACAAATTTTTCACATAAATATAGTATTGTCCGATACAAAAATCTATTATTTGCCGCTGCTATGACGTCATAAGGATCGTGTTAAATGTTTTCTTATATTTTGTACTATATAACCGCAATAACCTAGAATAAGATGTAGAAACTCTAACTCATGATCGATTGCGTTAGCTTAATAGGAAAATAAAATAAGAGGAAATTTCAACTAAACGTCATATTGTCTAACTACCGATTACGTTATAGCAATTATACCACTCGAAAACTTTTATTACCCCAAATCAACAAATTGCCAGTATCCTGACATCAGGACTTCTGTCTAACACTGACACTTTGTTAATCGTTGATAATTACTTATAAAGAAGGATACTTATCTATGTACGAAAAGTTTCTTAGATATAATAAACGTTTTCATAGTTCAGATTTCAGGGATCAGATAAGATCTATGTGTTCGTGACCACTCAGAAGGTTATTTGTTAACACCACCGTATCTAACTCACCGACTGACTGAGTGATCTAAGTTCACCTGAGATCCCGTGTTTTGACGAAAAGATACGATTGGTTCTTCACTAGATCCAAGACAGCTATTATATGTATATTTACAATTTAATTCGAAAACAATGTAATGACATAATGTACAATAATTGAATACAATAAATCTGTGAAAGGTAATATTAAAAAATTGGAAATAAGAACACATGTACAAAGCCAAACGAAATTATCAAACATTTGACATCGTATATATTTAAAGAAACTTTCGCAGTTATCGTACATCATAAATCCCAATGGTTACAATCATTTTACGACATTGAGGGGCTCAGCGGGTTCCATCACTTACAAAGGGGGCCACAATATTGTTGATACACGCAAGGTGGTGATATTTCTTCAACATATTGATGTGGAAAACCTTATCTCCTGAGAGGGTTCGAATTATCTACTCCGCTGGTCCTTTTAACTCCAAAATGGAAAAGGGGCCTTTCCACTGGCTCCGAAGTTATTTATTCTCCGTGGGAAGTAGCAGTAGCACCTCTTCGCTAGGCTTACAACTTCTTTCCTTCACATTTAAATCAAAATAAACTCGAAATTTCTCTCAATTTCCCTTAGCATTTTGGTACGCGATGTCGGCACATATCTTGAGGCACTTTTGAAGATCTAAGAGATAGGAATAGGAAGCTTGGATTGGTGAAAAGTTTCTTTAAAAGAGCAAAGGGGCTTCAAACATTAGGGCTATACAGTAATTCGAAGGTGGCTAATCATAGGGCTCTATGGGTGATTTCGCGACACGCAAAAAGTGCCTCGGGTAAAAAACGGTGCCATTCACGGGGCTGATCAATACACAATTTTCGGAGGATTGATTTCAATGTGCCATTTAGCTTTTCGCAAACTCACTTTTCGGCTGTGTGGTATGTGGTGGTAAACATAGGTTTCACCATGAGGAGCTTACCGACATAGTCCATAGGCTCGGAGGTAAATTGCCTTCATCGATCCGACAATAACTCTTTACGAATTCCTACCCGTGAAAAAAAAATGGAAACGAGAGCTTCGGCGAACGAAAAGCTATCAATGCGTTTAAGGGGAACTGCCTCATGAAAACGGGTAGCAAAGTCTACCAAAGTGAGGATGTAACTGTGTCATTCACTAGACAGGGGGTTGAATTGGTCCAATGAGATCAATGGACACATGAGAAAAGGGTTCCGAGATGATCGGGCTGTCTGAAGAGAGGCTGGGTGACGCGTCCTTTTGCTGATGACCTTTGGCAGGCATCGCATGATTTTCAGTAATCTGCAATTACTCTGGCTGCACCCGGCCAATAAAAAACAATTAATAAACCTCTAGGCGCTTTTTTTATTCCTAAAATTTCCGGAGAATAAAGTATAGTGAGAACTCTGGAGGATTTGAGGGACGTGAGAGCGGGAGAAAACACAAGCAGTGTGTTTCAGGTTCAGTTCCAGAGGAACATTTACTATGTAACAACTCATCCTTAACAAGGTATGAGATGATTTTTCCAGCACGGGAAAACTATTGCTCCTGAGTGCTGCTTTCTCCCAAAGGGGGGAAGAGAGTTGCGCACCCCTTTCTGGGCGTGGACAAATTCTCGTTCCGGAGGGTCTCAATCTCCGGATCGACGGGGCTTTCTAAAAGAACGGTTCCTGGTATGTATTAGCTGCCTGGGCACGAGATACTACGCATTGTTCTAAGGGGTTAGTTGTAACCTGGTGGCTCGACCAATCACTACAGAGCAGAACTTGAATGGTGCTACTATCACTTCAACGCAACCAGTCAAATACTCATATTCAATGTGGCATTTTATAATAGTGAAACATTTCGCTCGGCCAAGGTAATCATAAACCCCAGCAAACGTTTGTTGGTCAGGACCGACCAGTGGAAGTAAATTCTCGGACACAACAAAGCATGTGCACCCAGTCTTACGTACAAGGTTGGACACACAGCATCCGTAAACTGCTCCATTTTCAAATTTCTAACCACTGGGTGAGCTCTTACTAAAGAGAAAATTTACTTGGTGACCAGAGTTGTTGGTCGACTAGAGATATGCAGTGGTATCCTGGATAGAAGGGGAAGGAGCAGAAGTGACACTAACTTGGTGTACCTGATGGGAGGACACGCTTCTAATTTTGAAATTTTGAGTACAGTTCGTGCGTACATGACCGTCAATTCAGCACACAAAACAGATTATCTGCCTACTGGGGAATGCTGACGTGGGGAGAGCTGTAATTATGGTCTTAATGTCTCTTAGTTTAGAAGGAGGGAGGTTCCTGAGTTTCGAAAGGCCTGAAACTTCCTCGATTTAGGGATATATCTTGGAGTGGGCCTGGAGTTATTAATCTTAAACGTGGAAGGAGACGGGGCAGGCTGCTTATTTACATTGAAGAACAAGTTATTGCTGTTTGCGCAAACATCAGCCTCTTATAGGCATTCCTTGAAGGTAGAGCAGCGCTTGTCTTTAACGAAGGCACGGTTTTCGTGAGTCAGGGAAGCAAAGAGTTAAACTTTTAGGACGAAGTCTCAAAGACATTCATTCGTACTCTTGGGTGATTTTCAACGCATCTAACCAAAATTGGAGGTGTTTCCGGAGGGTATACCCCAAATAGCGAAAGGTTTAACTGGGGTGTTATTTTCGTGACAGTAACGGCACGATAGAAATCTGGCGTAATACGCACGGCAACAAAGAGTTTTGACTTGAGGGCAGAGCATTCCACAGTGGACTCTGAAGAAAGAAAAATAAATATGTCTCTCAACTGTGAGTTTAAGAGGGGGAGAAATTTGGCCACACTATCTAGCTCGATGTCCCAATTGTGATTTCAATAATCTTCTCGAAATGCATAAGATATGATCCACAATCTTCTCCTTCTTTAAGACGGGTAATCTGAATGAAGGAGACTGTCGAGTTTCGGTCCGGGAGTTAACTGAGATTGATCCTAATTGATTACGGCGTAATTCCAGTTCATGCGGCCTTATCCTCTCACGCTCTTGCATTTCTCTTAGTTCCTTTTCCTGCGCTCGTAGTTCTCCTTTCCTTCGCTCTTCTCTTTTCTTTTTCATTTCTATCTTCTTTCTGAATATTAGTTAATAATTCTTGGCCCGATAAGCCCAACGACTGTCCTTGACTCTTGAAACGGTCAAACGAATAAAAGATCTTGTTTGCTTACTATAGGGAACGTAATACACGAATGGAACTATTGACGTAACGAAATTTCCCTTCAATATAAGTGAAGCTTACTTTTCCCAAAATAAATATTCAAAAATAATACCATTACTAGAACACTAAGACTCTTTATACACGGATAAAACGGGTTAATCTTTCTAATCCGGCTAACGATTAACTCAAATATTCCGGTAAATGTAATACACAAACCAAAAAAACGGGTTTCAACTAATCATCTAAATTTTAAATAGTTAATAGACAAATGTTCCACTGATCTAGAACTAACTTGAACGTACTTAAGCCAAAAGAGAGAAATAAGAAACTTCAATAATGAAAGGGAACTACTAGAACTCGAAGGGTATGTAAATAAAGTAAACTGATATATTATGTAATATACCTAACACATGACGCTAGTTATAATAATATAGAAGAAATATAAATATATATATATATATATATCGTAGTACACCAATCTATACCATACACTACTCCAATATTATGTAGGGGTCCGGACTTAATCACCTACTGCAACGCGAACCGTTGAAGGACTGTTTGCAGAGATTAACGACCGAGTAAGAGGTCAAACTTGAGGCGTTAGGTTTCAAATCCTTAATAATCATACAGAGTGCATAAATCGTGGGTGAGAGTTACTTGAATAAGCCGAGAGTATCGCTCAAGGTTAGATAAAGATGAAACAATAAAAATATAATTTTACTTACAAAGATCAAAATAAGAATAATAATAGGTAAAATGGAATTATTTAAATTAAAATAGTCTCTTAATTATTATTATGAGGAGGGATTCTCAAATGGAATTAATTGATTAGCGTTACTAGGGCCAGAACAATTGGGGGAACTTGACAATAATAATAAGGGAGGGGGTTCAGTCTTACGGGTCAATGACTTGGAGGAATGCTCTTTTTGCGATGAGGCAAGGTGGGGAACGATCACATTAGGCAATTGAGGCACGCTCTGAATATGGCAGATGGGGCACGATCCGAACTAACCTTTCGATGAAGATAGCTAATCTTCAAGATGACGTTTGAAGGGAAATTTCGGATTACCTGTAATTCCACTGAAAGAGGAAACTTCGTTTCTTCAAAGGTAATCGATGAGGATTTTCTTCGCTTTGATTAAAGATGGGAGACTGTTGCGCAAATTCAAATGCTTGCCGTTGACAGAAGCTGCTAATTCACTACGGTAGAATCACGGCAGAGAAATTCTTGCTTGTCGCTAACGCTTACTGGAATTGACGAGATGATGTGGACGGCCTTGACGTGCGTAGTGACTCAACGAACTACAGTCAAAATCGAGTATTTGTATGCTTGATTCTGAGGGGGTAAGGGGAATTTGGATAAGGATTTACATGCTCCAGACATCTTAATCCTAGGGGGAGTTGATTTATCATTTAACAGCAAGGTGCGAGACACAATGGCTCTTTCTTGCCTCGTTACCGGGCGGGAGAAGGCTTGGGACGAGTTCGCAGTTTTGGGGAATATTTCTTCAATGCACTCAGTAGTCGAAAATTGTCGAATGTTCCCGATCAGGATGTGATGTTTTCCATCGCGGGATACAATCGCACGTTGTCTCCAAATAACGTGGGAGGTCAGACTTTTTTCTTTTACAGTATGGATTATTCGAAAGTTCCGTGAGTATCTGAGAGGGAAAGAAAATAATATAGAGAGTGATCATCGTCCCTTGGGCTATTTAAAAAACTCAACGAGCCAAAATGGATATCTAATGAGATGGAGCTTATTCCTCCAAGAGTACCAATTTTGAATTCTCTATATAAAAGGGACTGAGCATTGCATAGCCGACAGTCTTAGTAGGTACCCTGTAGAGGATTCTCACAGTTGCAGTAAGAATTATTTGCCCTTAATTGTTTCCCTTTGTAAATAAATATTATTGTCGACTCTGCCTACTCGTGTTATAATACTAGAATTGGATAGTATATGTACATATTCTTTGTATACTGTTGACGTTCATGTATTTTAAGGGGTTTGCTTTAGGTCCATGTGTATGTATATTAGAAATTTGTCCCTTTTTTTTGCTCATTTCAATTCCCTTTGCCTGTCTAATTGCATATGTGATTTATTTTGGTTTCTTTGCATGTGTAATAGTAGTTCCTTTATGCTTTTTTCGACTCCGTGACTTCTGTATCCTTTTTTTTCTTCACATCCATTAGTACCTAATGAAGAACCAACGTAGGGGATAAAAATTAATCCTTTAGTCATTAATTGGTTTGCCTCAGTGAAGGTTTAATTTAAAATATCTTTTGTAGCGACTAGCCAACTCGATTCAGTCAGGTCGTGATAATATGTGCACCTTTTCGAAGCAGGCTAGGAATCACACTACCCGATCCATTGGTACCCTCTGAGCACACCCCCTTTCCGAATTTTAGGAATATATTTTTTCCTTCCCTTCGCTCTAAGAAAAGTTCATCTTTCAGAAGAGAGGAGTGTGATAGGTCGACCTTAAAGGGCAACCATGACCTCCCCGCCCCAACGTTGGGTAGAGGCCACGTGGCTTTAAAAAGCGAGGCAGCAAAGAAATTCTTGCTTGGCAATAGTATTTACTCTGAAGTCTCCCGTTAATTGACAGAGAGTACTGCCCGCTTTCCTAAATCTACATACCCCTCCTCTCGAGTCGAACCTCAGAGTCAGAAGGTTTCGTCGGCTAAACTATTTGCCGTGAATTCTGCCCATAATCAATAGGTAAATTCGTGAAGCGGCATTTTCTCTGACAATTGCGTGACCCAAGCATCTCGTTTTCAAGAATACTTCGCCCCCTCCTTCGAGATTAATTATTCACGCATCCAAGAGCAGCTCGCCTCGAGTTCAATAATATCTCGACTTACCTTTAGAGAGTAATTCACTCAGTATTCAAGTTTACCTCACTCGTTTGGGAGGTAATCCAATCCCGTCGTTGAGATTACTTTGCCCCTGCCGCAAGATTATCTTACCCCGAAAAATCCAAGCTTTGGTTTCACCCCCCTCCCCTTCACCACGAATCAAGTCTACAAGATAAAAGCATTTCTATCTTTTAATCTGTAGGAATTGAATTACCCCACTATACAAGTTTGAACACCGCTAAAGCTGTGGAGGAATTTAATTATCATACTACACAAGTTTACACAGAGCTAAAGCAAAATTTGGAGCTTTTGCGCTGCTTAAGGAGGAAGAAGGAACTAAAGCTCTCCCCCAAACCAATAATAATAACATTAATAGAGGGAGGAATATAATATTATTGTCGTAAAATAGGCTCCCGACGATATAGTATATATCTATTCTTTGTGAGGATTATTCTATATTCGAGTGCGGGGTTCATCAGATGGCCGAGAATGACTCTACGTAAATAAATAGGCCTGGAGAGAGCTTATTTATCTTCAATAGACTTAAGAAGTGGAACGGAGCCCAAAGATGGATAATATTGCAAACATTAATAAAATAGAATTTTATTAATTAATCTAACTAGCAACACATGGAAAATATTTACATTACTGGAAAATAAAATGGGAGATAGACAGGAAAGGAAAAAGGTCATGGGAATATTTGACTAAGCGGAGGATTAGAATTTGGAGGGATTTAAAATGACAAAACAAACAGAAAGGGAAAGGGTTGGCAAAATCCTTTTAAAGAACAGAGTTACGCTGGCGCAAGGTTAAAAAGTTAAATGCAATGCGTCGCTTACGTATTTATAAGGTCATCGTGCCGAGGAAGGCGATTTGAAGGAATCTTCGGTCCGACTGGTGATTTCTTTTCCAGGAGAAAGGGTTTTTAGGGGGGTTGTCCTTAACGAGGGGGATTAGACTGCCCTTGAGGAGTGAGAACAAAGTGGGGCTCGGAAGTACGAGCAATCCTTAGGACGATATCAGAGATGTTCTGGGTGGACAATTTGGGTTATTGGTGTAACCAAGCGTTCTCTTGAAGAACGTTGAAAGGGGGGGAATAAAATTATCACTGACGTGATATCAGGGGAACGAGAACCGTTTCTTGTCAAACGGGATCAAAGAACAATCACGGTTCTAAAGTTGTTCTCTTTCTGAAAAACAAGGGGGCTAAAACCGTATCTTGTCGAACGGGCTCGAAGAACAATGACTGTTCTAAAGTTGTTCTCTTTCTGAAAAACAGGGAGGCAAAAACGATTTATTGTCAAACGAGTTCAAAGAACAATGACTGTTCTAAAGTTGTTCTCTTTCTGAACAACAGGGGAGGCCTGTTGACTTGGCGTCTTGAGGGACACGAGGCTTAGCACTCAAGGATATTCTCCTCTTCTGGACAATAAGGGTGTCCTCGAGGTAAAAAGTTCCTAGGGGCATAAAGGAGACCGGATCAGCGTGATGCGTGACGAAGGTAATTTTAATCTGCTTCAAACGTGAAATTCTATCGCATAAATACCCGGAAGCAGCCGCTCGGCGTAGGGGACAATGGGGAACTTTGTGGAAAGTCCCGGTAGCGCTGGAAAAATCTTATCTTCCCATAAGCCTAATTTAATCTTGCGAGATAGACACATGGAGTCAAACGGGGGATTGAACCTCCTTGATTAAACTTCCGAATAGTAGGCAATAAGATGCCGTTCTACTCTCTCTCGCAGGATGCACGTGGGAAATATGAGTTTCAACATGTGATAGAAGCGAGGCGTGGCAGCCTCAGGCCATTCTATCACAATTATAATAAAAATTAACATGTTGGATTCGAGGCAAGAAAACTATACGCACCAAGCAGGTAACAGGACCTCTTGACTGCGGTGTTCTTTCATCGCTCATTATCGAATTTTGCTTAAGAATTACTCGGAGTCTTATTTCTTCTTCTTTACCTCATATTATGGTATTTATACTGTCTCTTTATGTGTATCTTTATCGGTCTCTCAGTCCTTCTTTTCTAACTTATTCTTTTAGCAGTCTTATTTATCCTTATTCTCTCCTCTTTTCATTAATCTCTGGTTCTTCAATCATTTGAGATTCTATATAGCACTGGTCAACCTATTTCCAAACCTAAGCAGTCCCATATTCCTTCACATATCACCAATAGTGGCTATTCTAATGATATTGATAATAATTTTTTCCTGTAATTCATGATGAACTACGATCAATAGATTAAAAGTTCTTGAATCCATTTACGAGTATATAGACAAATTGGGCGACGAATTGAATAACTACGCTTCATCAAGCAAATTAATAACACAGTAAATATATTCCTACCAACCAATTCTCTTATATCTCACTGAACCCAAATCACTCCGTCCTCATTCTTTTGCATAACATTAGTTGTCCTCTACAACCTCGAGAATCAAGGTTAGCAATTGTGATGTTACTTGTAATTCAAATCTTTCTCATTCACATAAATTGTAGTCAATGTTAATATTTTTATTTCATTTTTTGTGTGTACTTATTTGATATTTTTTTGCTATGCTGGTGCAAATCATCCGGGCGTGAGTTCTTTCTGCCCGCACGGAGGATTTGCAACCAAGAGTTAATCTCACTCGAAAAGATGCACCACCAAGACACCTTACAGGAGCTGGGGTACTCTGTAGCTTTCAGCAGGAGGGCACAAAATGTCTATTTTAGCTCCTAACAGTCCTCTCTCCATCGCAATAGCAAGAAGGCTGGCACTCTCTACTAGAGACGCCTTTTGAGCTGGCGTCCAACTCGGAGATATCTGCTGGTCTAAAGCACGGATGGAAATCAATAAGTAGTATACAAGCTTCCCTGCAGCTACTGCCCCGAGGATTACTTTGGTGATGGTGAGACACACAGGGGCCGTGGTCACCACAGTGAGGAAGCACAAGAGAGGACATTCGGGCAGAGTGGTGTAGCGACCCTCTCACCCAACACCTACAAATTGCTAAACACCGTAGCAGCTGGACGGAGGCAAAAGCAGTCGCATATGCATCCAACAAAAGGAAGAGGAAGGCATTGAAAGCGGAATTCATACCCACATCAAACTGGTTCAAGAACAACTCCAAGTTCTCTAACCTAAGTCTGAACGTGGCCGAACAAGTGGTTTAATTCTTTCATTTGCCCCCTTTACCATGAAAAGATGCAGAAGAACAAGTTCGTTGCGATGGACTGTTTCAACACCAGCCCAGACTCTTCAGAAAACCGACGAATCTGACGGAGGTCAGAATATGGTCAGATTAAGTTCACCCGCGTAAGTTGATAAGCCGGCTGTCCCGCTCATTTCTTGTCTTAGTTTTTTGTTACTCTGAGGAAGCTCCAGAGGAGCGAAACCTCAGTAATAAATTTTCTCTCTCCATATATATATATATATATATATATATATATATATTCTATAGGTTTGCTTCTAAGCAGGCTTATTTTCCGGTTGAGGATATATCCAAAAATAAGACAGGTAAAATTTCTCATTTAATTAAGTACAACGTTTTGGGTACCTTACCCATCTTCTGGTCTATAAAATAGACTTAGAACACGTTTAAAATTACGAAAATTATAATGCACACAAGGATTACAAATAAATTATTTAGTTAATTGAAATTTTGACAAGTTGTTTGAAAACTATTGAACCTTTTGATATGGATCAATTATGGCTACTTTAAATATGGATAAATATAACACTAGGTGATGCAATTATTAGTTGACACATATATTAGTCATTTAATGGAGCAGAAAAAGTAATAAATTATTTAATTAATTGAAAATGTGACAATTCATTTGGAAATTGTTTACACTAATTATAAACGCTTCAAATATGGATAAATATAAAATACTAATTGGGCAATTTGATTGGTACACAAAAATATTAGTCACATTTAGTAGACTGCAAAAGCGGAGAGACTGAGGAAAGATTATAGAAGGAACCGATTGAAATTTGGTAGGTTGTGAACAATTTTGAGTGATTTATAAAATGAGAAGGGGAAATTTAGTTGAATCAGAATTTAAACTAGATTTAGTTGTTATATAAATAATGATTCGAGAATGCGGAGGGAAGTAGAGTCATTTGCATGTCCTATAATTTGAAAGATTTGTGGGAAATTTGTGTCTTACATTTAATTGAATGATCTCGAATGGAAGAAGTTTGTTTTTTTGACAAGGTGGAGCGAGTGCGAGAGCTAATACAAAGATGAAAACAGACCCTAGCCTCAAGTGAGCGAAAAGTGCAAGCATCCAAGCTTTCCCGTCGCCTCAAGAAAGTACAACTTGACATTCAATTTCTAGAAATTTGTAGGTCTAACAATGTTTATCCGAACTTTATAATCTTTAAACTCTACCGTAAGTCCCTGTATTATTCCTGATTTTAAAACTTTTTTTGGGATTATCTCCTCAATAATGAAATCAACTTCAAAATTCAACCTTTGCATAAAACCCAGAAAAGTTATAATTTCTTCCTTTCTAAATTGTGCTCAACCTTTTCCTTTTGTGATAATATTTGCTACCGTTCAGGTCTTGTTAAAGTTTAAAGAAACTAACTTGTATTCTTTCCAAGTCAGTCAAACCCATAGTGCTAAACTAAATAAGCTTAATTTGTCCTATCCAAGCCTACACTCACCTGTAAGTGTCATTCATAACCTATCGGATTATAAATTATTGCCACGAGAATTTTTTCTTCTCTGACTTGGTTTCAATCTAATATACCTTTTTTTTCTCCCAAATTCCCAAACTCATTCCAGTTTTTGGAAAATTTAGTTATGATTTACAATATGTTCCTATACTTGGCAACTTCCAACATCTCAATTCATCTTTTTTCCTAATTACAAATGAATTTTACATAAAAATGAAAAATCTTCGATTTAGTTCCTTTTTCATACAAAAGAATGATTTCCAGCTTCTTCGTGACCTCTGAAACAATCTTGATATTTTTGTCACCAGGCCTGATAAGGTAACGGTGTGGTGATTCTCGACAAATTTGATTCTATTAACAAAATGAAAAACATCCTCTCAGATTCACCTAAATTTAAACTTCTCAACAAAGATCCCTCGAAACTTTCCCAAATTCTGTATGATAAAGTTAATTGTTTGATCTCTAAACTTAAAGATATTAATAAAATTTATGAAAGAACTTATAAACAACTTTCATTCTCTTTGTCCAATCCCGGACTTATGTATGACCTTCCCAAAATCCACAAGCCTAATGCTCCACTCCGCCCCATACTAACGGCGTACCTGCAACCTACATGTTGGCTAAATATCTAGTACCTCTAATTAACCCTTTTACAATTAATCAATACAAAATTAACGATAGTTATTCTCTGTCTGAAGAATTCAGAAGCTTGAAACTTCCTGGTCCTCACTTTATGTGTAGTTTTGATGTCATCTCCGTTTTTACAAATATCCCCGTAAATAAAACCATAGACCTAATCATCCAAAAGGCCTTTCCAAAACCAGATTTTACCTTTCATAAATTCACACCATCGCTTTTACCTACTCTTCTTGAACTAACCATTATAGACAACTGTTTTATGTGTAACAACTCCATCTATCAACAAGTTGATGGTGTTGGAATGGGTTCCCGCATGGGTCCTCTTCTTGCTGCGAATTTTATGTCCAACTTTGAAAAGTTGCTTTGCGAGAATGCCATCCTGCTTTGAAACCGATATTTTACCTTCATTTTGTTGACGATACGATTCTAATATTTAAAACAAGAACAACAGTCTCGTTTATTCTTTGATTATTTTAATCATAGCCATTTCAATATAAAATTCACAATTGATATGGAAAATTACCATTTTTGGATTTTCTCATATCCTGCTCCTCACCGAAATTCACCACTTCCGTCTACCATAAATCCGATTTTTCTGGTCTCGGCATGAACTGTTACAGTTTTTGTGATATTTCATAAAAGAGTAACAACATCAAAACCCTCTTTCGCCATGGCTTTCAGCTTTCATCTGATTATTTTCTTGTTCATTCAAGATTCACTTTTCTTATGGTTTATTTTGAAAAGAATGGTTTCCAGCCCTCACTTGTTCAAAAATGTATCCTTCAATTTTTTGATAAAATATACTATACTCCACAAACAATTTCCTCTGTCACAAAAATGCCCGCTATTGTCTTCTCCCTGATATTGGCGCATTCAACCTACCCTTACGCCGAAAACTTAATCAGCTTTTGAAAAGATTTTACACACATACCAACTTTAAAATAGATTCCCTTAACAACTTTCATATTGAAAAATATTTCAGAACTAAAGACAGACTCTCACCCGAAAATAGTTCTTCAGTTGTCCATAAATTCATTTGCCCCAGGTGCCACCAGGGGATCTACATTGGCAGCACTGTTCGCTCACTTGAGGCTAGGGTCTGTTTTCATCTTGACCAAAAAAGAAACTTCTCCCATTCGAGATCATTCATTTAAATGTAAAACAGAAATTTTCCCAAAAAACTTTCAAATTATAGGACATGCAAAGTACTCCACTTCCCTCCGCATTATTGAATCATTATTTATATAAAAACTAAATCCCAGTTTAAATTCTGATTCAACTACTTTTTCCTTTCTCATTTCATAAATCACTCAAAATTGTTCATAGCCTACCAATTTTTAATCGGTTCCTTCTATAATCTTTCCTCAGTCTTTCCGCTTTTGCAATCCACTAAATGTGACTAATATTTTTATGTACCAATCAATTGCCTAAATTAGTATTTATATTTATCCATATTTAAAGCATCTATATTTATTGTCAACAGTTTTCAAAGATTTGTCACATTTTGAATTAATTAAATAATTTATTAATTTTTCTGCTTCATTAAGTGACTAATATCTGTGTAAACCAATAATTGCATCAACTAGTGTTATATTTATCCATATTTAAAGTAGCTATAATTGATCCATATCAAAAGGTTCAATAGTTTTCAAACAATTTTTAAAATTTTAATTAATTAAATAATTCATTTGTAATCCTTGTGTGCATTATAATTTTCGTAATTTTAAACTTGTTATAAATCTATTTTATAGACCAGAAGATGGGTAAGGTACCCGAAACGATGTATTTCATTAAATGAGAGATTTTACATGTCTCATTTTTGGATTTATCCTCAACATATATATATATATATATATATATATATATATATATGGAGTTAAAAATGCAAGTTTGTAGCTAACTAAGCTCTTCTCACAGTGACGAGAGGTTATCGCATGAGCCATCCTTTCTAACGTAAACTAAAGTTTGCCTATCATTTAGCTATTTTAATTGTTATACCTACTTTCGAAGAGAATGGAAAATTTAATTTATCCACTTTAGCTGGGCTTTATATATCAAGAATTATTTCTTATGGCGCAATTATCATTATGTGGTTAAAATGCTATGTTGTAGCTAAATAAGCTCTTCATCAAGCTTTCGGAAGAAGCTAATCTCATAGTCACGAGAGGCTATCTCGGTTATAGTTTATGATTAGATGAAACTTGATAATAGGAAAACTAATCGAGTCAAAGACAAATACTATAAAGAATATCTTGCTTTACACCATGTTCATGAAGACGTAGTAGATAAAGTGGTCTTCTACGTCGTAATATTTGTTCGTGTTCATAATTTCCTCACCCGATCCAAACCCGAGAACACCCTCGTTTACGCGCTATTATACAGAACGAAATGCATAGGATACTTATATCTATACTAATATTATAAACTTTAATATGAATTATATCTAAATATATGGTGTATCAAGTTTGCACACCAAAATATTAAATACAATCATTTAAGAATTGTTTCAATAGTGGTGAAATAATCTATGATCGAATAGGTTACCATATACAACAATTTTATTAAATTTGTAAAAGGCTCAAGTGCCAAATACATTATAGGTATTAGGTATTTTTAGATTATACTCGTTGGGCACTTTTACGTAAATGTGCGAAAAGGGGAACTCTTCTCAATTTTGCAGGCTGGGTTATGTGATCAAAGAGCTTATTTAGGATAAAAGAAAATATTGAGCTGGACTCTTTATTCCTTGGTACCAGCTGGAACAAGCCTCGAAATGGTGAAGAATACAAATACTTCTTTTTTCTTGAATAATAATTATTGCTTAGTGTAGGAAATGGGTAAAAAGAAAAATAAACGGGCTCCGAACGTGCTTTCCACTTTGCTGGACAGCCGTTAGCGAGAGCTTTAAACCACTCAGCCATCATGAGTCCCAAAAGAGACTCATTCGAGCAAAGCATTTAAGACGCTCGCCTGAAATTCTCACACGCTATACATGCCCTCTCCTAGAAGCGTATTATATTTAGAGGATTGAGGAGATTGGCGTTAGGAAAATGCTATTTAAGGGACTAATGTTCTCGCTCCCCGGCCTCCCGGATTTTCGCCATCATTGTGGATAGCTTTGAGAAAAAAGAGGCGCAAAGAAAAATAAAGCAAGAAAAGTAGCAAAACGAGTTTCGAAAGCGTTTCTAGCTTCGCTGGACAGCCGTTAGCGAGTGCCTTAAACCAAACGGGCATACTGAATCCCAAAAAGTCTCATTCAAGCAAAGCATTTAAGACACTCGCCTTAACTTCGCGAACCCTACAACATTACGATATTCGTTACAGGATTAGCCTGTTTGGAATACTTGTGTGCTAGAATAAAAGGGTTAAGCGATATTACAAGCGTCCATTACACGATTTCTGTTAATTGCAACGTTTTTCAAAACTGACTTTCAATCGATTTCAAATACAGTGAATATCTCTGGTTAGATAATTCAGGAAAATTTAGATCGATTTTGGGGGGTTATTCGAAGTGATTATGAGCACGGGAAGACACCAAAATTCAGATAGTAATAACTGAAAGTGGTAAACGTGTCCTACGTCCTTATCAATACAATACCGTTCCCAAGTTTGAAATTAAACTTTATTGGTTGAATGTGGAATAAATGAAATCGAAAAAATCGTGTATTGTGCTTAATGGTGACAATGAATTAAGAGAATTCTTCAACTTACATGGTCAAGTAAAATCAAGTAGTTGCTAAATGAAACATCTTAGCACATTACTAAAACATCCATGCTATGTCCTACCAAAACAATGCTGGGGATTTATAATTAGATATTCATACCTTAAACTTTAAAAAGTTCAATTTATTAGGGTAGAGTTCCAAATATACCTACTACCGCATCTAATATATTGAGTTATGTTTAACTAGGTTCTTCATTATATTAGCATATTTTGTAAACGTTTACTCAAAAGCATCACTGAGATGAGCGTTGAAGCTAAGCTAGGAGGAGTTAATGTAGGCATCAACAAATATTGTACCCAGACGACTAACGCGTCACAAGTACTTTCGTAATTTGGATAACGAATCATCACAACATTTGAAAATCTAAAGCAGATTTTTAGCAATCTCTTAGATGGTCTACAACAGCGGGCTCCTCATAGTAAAAGAAACATCAAAATATGTATTAAAATAATATTAATGTGACCATTACTGTTTATTAAATAAAATTAGATGAGTAAATTAAACATACGCATCATACTTAAGCAAGTAAGTATAGTTGCTCAGAGCATTGATCACCACAAAATAAGCTGTCTTAACATCGAAATCAGCTTCTTTTCTATAACTATTGTGGCAGAACTTGGTGCTGTGTTTTTTAATAACCCTTTATTTGTCCCTGGTCTAAATTGATGGGTTGTGGCAAGTAAGAAACCGGGTTCGCCCGTTTGCGGTTCAGGTTTAGAATTTAAATGAATGTCAGCTCATCCTGGAAACTACCCATCAAAGTATACATTCATAGGTGCCTTCACATTTATTAAAACGTACTAACTGTATTTTGGGATCCAAGCTCACAAATGAGTCACTTTTTTGTCGATCACAATAGGCGTCCCGAATCTCTTCGGTTAATTCGCCGAAGTTGACCAATAATGAAGGCAAGTACTGCCCTTCACACAGTGTGAAAATGATACTATCCGTGCTAGGCTTATTGAACCGGCTACCTAGAGGTGAAAGATAAAATAACTACATGCGTGCTGATCGAAGTGTCGTATTCATCGGCAAACTTTTCAGCCCGCATTTTGGACACAGTCCCCATGCGTAACATTATTACCAAGATATACGTTGCCCCACACCTCATTGAAGGAGGATGCTATGTGGACATAAGCCTATGTAATACACTGGGCGTACATGCACCATAGGGTGTTCAGAGTGCGATATTGTGTAAGACCATGGCCGAAGGCTCATACACACCTCTTTCTCATTCAACTCAATTTCTTCCGCTTCATTCACATGCTATATATAATCATTCTTCTGTCGCTCAAACTCAACCCCACGCGGATAGCCAGTCGCCTTTAATTTATTTTAAAATAATGGTTTACCTACATCTTACCAGACTTTCTCTCCTTCTAAAAATCATATTTTATACACAAGAAGTATCACATATCCTTTTTTAAAATCGCTACCTGGAACTCTGGGGAAGTGTACACTCCCCTTATCATTCGTTCATGCTCGCAATACATTGCCTTCATCGTTTACCTAAGGTAGAATATTAGTCTGTGTTGCACGTCTTTTCCGGGACTGGCATCTATAATTCATTGAGAGGTATAACGTCAGCGTATATAATCCCAGAATAGTTTGTTATTACCAGGCATAACGGTTTATACGGTTGGCAGGGTAAAACTATAGGTCCACTAGTCACGACCGAGCGGTTTTTCACCACGTACTAATGCATTATTACGTATTTGAAAAAGTAATTTTCACATTTTATAGGTTCCATATTCATGTGCCATTTTCTTCCATTTGCTCATTTTCTAAACTTTTCTCCTTACGCATTCTCCGATTATAGCCATGCTCCAACATCACAAAATGATTTAGTGTTCGATCAAAACGATCTTTAGCTGATACATCGCCTAGGGGAATAATCACGCCGCATTAATGCAACCATGTTAGAAGTATCCATTGAATTCGAATACGATAGGGTTATACCCTGCTACACTGCTATACCGTCAGGCCTTAGGGTTTATCCAGCTACCTTAAACAAGCTTTCGCCCTAGTGATTGCGTAAACTAACACCTGATGACCTAAGTTTAGATGGTTATATTCCATTTAGTAGATTGCTTTGACGAAATAAGGACAGGGAGAGGTTTCGTCGGACCATTGTAATAGTGTTAGGCACCATAAGCCTCGATCTGTAAATGATATACACTACAAAATATTGATCTGTAAACGTTCAATGTGCTGGGCTTTAACTTCTAGAATCAGGTAAGCATCTCTCGCACATCGTTTATACAATATCACATAGAATCACACATCAAATTTTAAGGAAAGTCTGTGTACGGATCGTAAAACACGTTAAGGTTTCGTCGTCCAATATCGTTTATTCTGTCATTCGGAAAATATTCTCGAGTCATCATCTCACTGATGTAGATAAGGGCGTAAGTAAGTAAGTATGTAATGGTTGGCCAACCTTCCTTCATCCAGGAGGATCCCTGACCGGATAATGAAATCGACATAAAGGTCAGTATGACAATCGCTGGTGAGCTTGAGGGCACCAGGGTCCGGTCTTCTTTGGAGAGAGGTGTGAAGAGGTTGTTTTGACACAAAGGAAATTCCGCTGAAACATTCGTTACCCCGGGGCGGAGGAACCTGTTCCGCGTCAGAGGTATGTTAATATAGATACCCTTCGGCAGGATTCCTTGGAAAAGAGAGAGTTTGTGTGTTGTGCTGCAAAGGCGGGAGAGGATATAATGCAGTGCATTAATTGGCTATGTGTGTGATGATAAGTGTAAGATCTACCCACTCCAATACACGGGTCAGCATAGCCCTGTAACCAGTGAAGTTCAGCATCATAATTTGCACTGAGTTTAAAAGTCTGTGAGGAAGAAAATAGTGATTTAAGCTAGGCGATAAGAGTTAGCATGGAAAAAGTAAAGGAAAGCATCATGAGACTTATGCTTAAATGCCTGACGAAGTATAAATATTGTATTTAACAATACCATTATTACCATCGTTATAAAGGTACAAGATTGGCAAAAATTTAAATCATGATCTTTTCCACATCCTCTGTGAGTCGTGCTGGTATTTAGTTAAAGGTAAATTCAACACTTCTGCATCTCAGATAAAAACTTGTGACCATTTACAAAGTTTATACGATTACTGGTTACTTAGAAAGAAACTCTTAAATCAAATCGGCGGTTGCGCATTTCTTCTCTTACCCTTCTCAGTTATTGGAGCAGTTTTTCGCAGTTAAACAAGGATATGAAGAAGATTGTTGTACTACTATAAGGACTCTAGGAAAATATTACTCTATAGAACTAGCACGAACTCAACGCTTGGAAGACGATATAAGGAATAATTTTCAAGATAAGGTAATCCCCTCAAGGTTAATGGATTATGTAACAACAAGATTTAATGATGCTTTCCGAATTATTGATGAGTCTCTGGTTTTAGGAATAGGAGAAATTGTTGACTGTGTTCCTTTTTGTTCTTGTAACTATGGCTATGGCGCCAATAACCCTCAGTCGGTAGATGGGGGCACACAGTCAAGGAGATTTTGCAGTCGCCACACCGGAATCTATTTTTGTGAGAAAGGACTGGATGATTATTTTGTACACGGTATAATCTAACTTTGAAGGATAATCCTTGCAAGAAGTTCAATCGTAGAAAAAGAGCGCGTGAGTTGAAGTGGTTATATCAACTCAAAGTGATGCTTTGTGTTGCCCTGAGTGGCGAAGGCACTCAGGGCAGTGATGGTGGGCAAAAGGTATGGCTTTAACTTTATTCAAAATACAAGATTGGCTCAGACTGCTGCTGATCTAAAAATTAAAAAGATTTTATATAAGGTTTACATCGAGTAGGAGGGCTCATCTCCGAAGGGTTTTGTTAATAGGCCATTACTTAAGAAGTACTATTGACAAATTTAATGGAAATCCCCCAATCCTATAATAGGTGGGAAGAGTTTTCATTGTTTTATCTTAAGTGTGTTTATCAGTACTAACCAAAGATGGGCAGGTCACTTTCCAGCAAGGTCTGTTTATTTGCTACATTTTCGACCAGTAGTCGGGCATACACTTTTTTCTAACCTATCTTAGAAGTGGGTGGCACCGGTAAACGGAAAAGGATTTTTTTTCGTATAACATATTCCTAAGCAATTCTTTTCAGCAGTTTTGTTTTTGTTGCATACATGGCAGTTTTTTGGCAGCGAAATCTTCGAGGGTGGAAGATTCATTTACATAAATAAAAAAAGATGGCAGAATTGGATATAAAGAACAGCTGAGCTTTTTTAGCAGTGTTTTGGTTTTTGTATGCTTAGATGGGCGAATTTTGCTGTTGTATCATTTACGTTTGAAAAATCAATTACACAGTTTTGGCACATATGAGAGAGTGGAATCCAAACACCTGAGCTTTGAAAGCAAAATGGAGACTTTGTTAACTCCTAAGCGTTTAATTTGCATCTGTCTATTTGTTATCTATCGATCTCTTTGACTATCTAATTATATGCAAATATTTGTTTTTTCCCTAAGTATGAAAGCGTGAGGCGAGCTTCCCATTTGATCTAACCTTGCTATAGTTACTTTCTTTGTTAAGGCACTTGACACTACTCCCTTTCAAAATAAGTGTGAAAACTCTGGTTTCTTACTGCATGGCGCACTTCCATATTATTAATTTAATAATAGAAATTTCTATATACTATGATTTAAAAATATGTTGCAAGCAGCTAGTCAATAACAAACTCAACGTACCATTTTTTGTACAAATTAATTCAACAAGATTGTAATTTTGGAATAAAATAATTAACAAATAATTGTTTAAGCCATATTCTAATACTCGACTTTGCTTTCGATTGATAAGCTTAAGTTCTGCCAATGAGGTTTTTAGGCATTGAAAGTGTCATTTGGAGGTCATTTTGATTTTGCTAGTGGAAAACATTTAAAATCAAGAATAGAGAAATGATTTTTATCTTAATAGAGTTTATACCTTCTGAGAAAAATTTTTGGAGGAGTATTACCAGTCTTAGCGGGTAATGATCATGGTTTGTATGTGGGTTGGGTTTTATTCCTTGAGAGGAGAGTAAGAATCTAATGTACACATACAAGCGATTTAGGGAGGAAATTGAATTAGCTAGTTTTACTTTTAAGTTGGCCTTTCGCAATCGATCGAGTACAGGCCTAAGGCCGGTGAATGAGGTTGTAGATACTTGCTAAAAATTAGGATTTTGTCTTGATAGGCTAAGGGATCTACACCTAGTAAGTCAGAAAGGACAAGGTTAATTAACCTAGAGTAATTAGCAGGTCCGTTTCGGACACTAAAATGTAGAACGTTGAAATTCGTAGTAAAACCTCTTTAAGGTCTGCACTCTGGAATGATCTCCTTTTCCAATATTCATTGGCAAATTCTAATGAGCATGAGTAATTTGAGGCTGCTACTCGTACATACACTCTGAATCGTTTCAGTTATATTGGGTATAGAATATCTGTCCAGAATTTATGAGACTATTTAAGCGTGTAAACAGTGTCATAATTCCACGAGAAGAAGACGGAGTAGCCAATGGCTCAATGATGCCTTGATGAATCATGTCTTGGACTTGCTCTTTTACAATTTCTAATTGTGAATAGGGAAACCTATAGGGCACTAATTTAGTTCAACCTAATCTATCTCCGTATAAAGCAATAACTTCTTGATTTGATAATAAAAGATCGAGCAGTCTATTCTGCATGCTCGTCTCTGATAATGCAAGCGAAGATTTAAAGTTATCCGTTAAACAGGATTTGCATTTTTCCAGTAATTTACTTTTATCTGCGTTACCTTACTCTTCCGTGGACTAGTCTTATCTGGGTTTTATTTTCTACTGTGACTTTAACTTGAGTAGCGGCGCCTAGCCTCTGACTCTTAACCAACTAACTTACACGTAGGCCACAGTTCAACACCTAAAGTGTGTGAGTACACAATTGGGTAGAAGTGGGGATTTGTTCGGTTTGTAGTGCTTTGGTCCATTGTCTCAAAAGGAAGTTCGAATCTCAGGTTCAGAAGAAGAAGGAGTTGGGGTAAATGCAGTACTGTGTTATCGTCACTTGTACTATGATCACTAAGAGTAACTAAGGGCCAAGCTGAAACTGCTTTATTAAAACCACTAAGGGCCTAGCCAATATTAGCTCGTTTCCATAACAAATAAAAAATGTCTACTCTAACTAAAATTGATATTGAAATATAAAAAAATATCTTTAGCTCAATTGTTTCTTCGATAAGAAATATTGTAAATGTTAAAAATTCTTTAAAGCTTGGTAACCAAATAATTTGCATGGCAACTGATTAAATGAAGCCTAAAGTCCTGTCTTTAATATCGTACCCGAACCATAAGGTTTGGGTCTTAATTACAGACTAAACACAAAATTACTAAAGGAAAAAGCATTCTTCAATATGAAATATTAAAGTGCCACCACAAAATACAGCTCTTAGTATAAATGACCTTTACCCCCCAAAAAGAGGTTGTACTTGCAAGTTGCGTTGTTATATAGAAGTATTCAACTACTGTGGTTTCGTGCTAATTTAATTTTGTTAATCTTCAAGGCCTCGTATAAGGCCACTCTGTCACGCGATTGCTTAAGAGATGTAGCCATCCAAGGTGTTCTAACTCAGATTTTCACTGTTGTGATCTTGCCAAAATCACGAATGTCATTGTGCTCCCTTCTGCCCTTGTAACTATGGCTATTGTACTAATGACCGTCAGTCGGTAGATGGGGCACTCGTTGAAGGAGATCAGGTAGTCAGTACAACGGAATCCTTTATGTAAGAAAGGACTGCCTGGTAGTTTGGTACACGGTGCAATCTGAAGTTGAAGGATGATTCTTGCAAGGGTTTCAATTATAGAAGAAGGGCGCCTGACCCTAAGTGGTCACAGCAACTCAACGTATTTGCCCTGAGTGGCAACAACACCTGTAGTTTATTTTCTTGTTTTCAAAAAGATACTGTACGATGCAATGGCGGAGAGCTAAGGGAGCTCTAAAGCTTTTGCTTTATTCAAAATACGAAATCGTCTCAGACTTCCCTCTCATCTAGAGATTACAAGGCTTTTATATAAGGTTTACATTTTTAGAGTAGGTAGGGTTCGTCTCCAAAGGGCCATACCAATATGACACTATTGATGAGTAGCTTTTGAGTAATTTTGATGCAAGTCTCCGAATCCTATATTACATGGGAGATTTCACAGGGTTTCAATGGGTCTGCCAATACTAAACTTTAAAGGGCAGGTCACTTTACAACACTGCTTGTGTATTTGCTATTTTTACGACCAGTGGGTGGGCATACACTTGTTCTTAACCTATCTTAGCAGTGGGTGGCCCCAGGAAAACATAAAATGCTCTTCAGTCGCGTGGGAGAGAAATCGCGAGCGATTCCACATCTTACAATGTCGCTGGGTCCCCATTTTTCTTTGTGTGTTTTTTTATAATAACATTGTAACTATTCGGCAAATTCTAACGGAATTGCAAATCCTTAAGTTGCTTTACATCTCTTTCGAATCTATAATTGCCAAAGTCCTTCCAAGGATAGCCCGGGAATTATTTTGTTTTAGCAATAAATCATTACTATTCGGCCGATTTTAAAGAAATTGAAAATCCCTATTTAGTTTTACATTCTCTTTCAAATGGTATAATTGCCAAAGTCCCATCCAGTTTATCCTAAGAATTATTTCGTTTTGGCAATAACATCATAACTTTTCGGCCGATACTCTACTAGACTAGACTACGCTATAAGATGATATACTTTGCTCGGCAAGCCTAGAATAGGCTTTATTATGTTTAGGCTCTATATGCTAAACTATGCTAAGATATAATGTACAAAGATAAGATATACAATGCTAATTTAGGCTATAATATGCGATGCTAGGATAGCATATTGTATGTTAGGCTAGACAATAATAAGCTATGATTGACTAGGGTATAATAGTATAGTATAGACTATACATTAGGGTGAAGCGAAAGTTTTTTTTCTGTAATTAATTTTATAGAGCCATCAGTTAGATTATACCACCTAAAAGGATTTTGTGCTCTAATAATTTTTAAAGGTTCCTCAACGCCATTGAGTATTGAAAACAATGCTATTTTCAACTCATGTTGAATTTCGTGGATTATACCTGAAAATAAAATTCAAATTTTGAATTGGTACGACCAAAGAAATAAATATTGCATTTTAAAGAACAAGTAAACGAAATTTGAAAGTAGCTATTTATATTTAGAGGTTCTTCAAAGATATTTTATAGCGGCGTACGTGAAAATTATGTTTCAGTAGCGCAGGGGATCTCGTTGAGAGTGGATGTATGTGTTTGTGTGGCTCTGTTTAGCGTGTATCGTTTTGATCACATTCTTATTTTTGTATTTAAGAACAGTGATTTATAGTGCACAATAAATATTTATACACGTATCATTATATTTCCGAGCTAAATAATATGTAAGAAAACATAAAACAATAATTAATTAAGGCATTTATACCTAGAACGCTTCATGAAATTCAAAGCCCTTTGTTTGGCGCACCCTGCGCCTTTAGTGAACGAGTGTTTCCAATTATAAAGATGTTATAAAATATGTTTTCTTTGTACAAGAAAAGGAAAAGAACCGCAATAGAAAAGACCCGCCCATTAAACAAATTATTATATTAGAGGCAGAGAAGTTAATTTCTATTTGAAAAACGGCATAATGCTTTGTGTGTCAATAGAGGCAATTAGAAAAAAAAAATTATTATTTAAAATATCAGGTTTTAATTAGAAATATTAGCAGGAAAATAGGACATTATTCAAACAGAAATGTGACGATTTTACAAATAATGCAGAACAATAGTTTGATATTTCGTGTCCTACAAACTATAGCTTTGAAAACTGTTCATGTAGAAAAGAAAAGAAGGTGCCGCCATTGGAGCAAACGTTTCTGGAAGACCAACGAACAACTAGTAAAATGGCAATAGGTAATGAAGATAAAATTCAATCAAAAATGAATATTAAGAGTGGATTTATAAAGAATCGTGAGTATTTTCTCGTAAATCAACCATCTACTCCGACAGGTAATATCGAAATGGTTCTTCCTTCATTTAGCACAGAAACAGAATCTGCTGATGAAGGTAGCGAATATGAACTTCATTTATCTGTGAAACGCAAAGAAGTAAACAAAAAAATTGCATGCAAGACTCCATCTATCCAATAAAATTGTCAGAATTTGCGTGGCATGTGACCACACTGGTGGGTCTGATCGAGCTGCAGCTTTAATATCAACGAGGAAAGCTCAAATGGCACCGAGGTCTGAATGTTTGGCATGTTCTGGCGGCAGACAAAAGGTCTTTTCGCGCGACGATAAGATTTTCATGAGAATTCGGTGCTCTTTCTCGATTTTTGCAGTTAAGGGAAATAAAAGAGGGAATTCTTCCTGGAGTTGGGCAGAAGATCTTGAACCTACGCTGTGGGTAGAGCTAGTGCCACAAATGAAACAGTTAGCCCGTTGCAGGGAGGAAACTTGGAGGAATTTGTTGTTGCCGTCACGGTAGATGCTATGCTAAACTTCTTGCAGACCCACCCCCTTATTTAGAGTCAGAGGTTACACAGGACCTCCCTCTGCGGACTACTCTAGACGCAGCTAAGTAAGCATTTTTGGCTACCCACTTCAGGTGCTAATAATCTGAACGGACACTTTGAGGGCAAGAATTTCGATTTGAGTCAAAATTGGACTCGCTTTCTCGATCCGGCCTACGATCATTATATCAGGACACGAGTCTAGGAATAGCCCCCACATTAGGTAACCTCACGCAACCGGGCTAAGTGCAAAGACCATCAGAAGAAGAAAGCATTCACCGTCATTTTCCAAATACTTATGAACTCAAAGGTATCGTTAAAGTGAATTTTCCCCTCTCCTAACTTAACCAGTTTAATGGTTAACTAGAATTTCTATCCCAAGCTCATACCCTCGAGTATTACAAGTGATTAAGTCAGTCCTTAATACTGTGATATTATTCAATTCATTCTGTCCGGTGCAATTAAGACGCAAGCATCCTAGTAAGTTAATTTCAAGTGTAATCCCCACAAAATTATATAGACTTACCAATTCAGTGCGAAGATTAATCTAGTTTATACATATATTTGCTATTTCATATTGCCAATTTATGTATATTAAAGTTTTTTTTTGTATCTGTGTGTTTTAACTATTTTGGACAGTCCTTTGGCAATTGATAAGCAATCTGTCGGCTTAATTTTCGATATTACATAAATCCACCCATGACTGGCTTTTACTGAGTGGAAACACACTCAGGAGATCATTATCTTAATTTTGATCAAAAGGGAAGCACCGAGGTTATTCTTATTCAACGGAAGTGGCTACGGTAGGTGTATTGGCTACACTTCATCCCCACTTTACCTTGCTGTGGAATTAAAATAGATGCTAAGGAAGTGGGACTGGCATTACCCACTCACTAATCCTCGACAATGCAAATGAGCTCCCATTACGCCATATCATCAACAATATGGATGGAAAAACAACAGGGCATCGTGGATTTTTCGGACCTATGTATATCGAATCAACTGAAAAAATCTGACACTCTAAGTGTTGTTGAATTCAAGCCTATTCCAAATACCTTGCCATCTGCTGAGAGGAGAAAACTTAGCATTGATCAAAAAGATCTGTTTGATATGCCTCAATCTATCTCACAAAGTAAACGTTCTGCTGAAATGGTTTGTAAGAATCTTTGATTATATGTTTCGAATTTAGACCCTTCTGACATGCTGAAATCCATTGTAATGTTCATCCTGAAGGGGTATGCATCATGTTGGTTGGAAATAAAAGCTAACTCTTCTTCGCAAACTGGAGCACTCAATCTATTCAATCCAGTGCAATCACTGCAAGGGATGAACAAACAGATTAAAGATATAGTTTGCCCTATTGATTTCAAAAAATGCTTATTTTTGACATGCGAAAAACATTCTTCTCTGTATGCTGCAAGATGAAAGAAGTCATATCCGGGAACTCGCATGGAGATGAATTATGAAATCAAAAAAAGATTATAAAGGAAAATCAATAAGCAGTTTCAAGATCCCAGACATAAACTTCAAAGCTGACTACTACATCCACCTAATTAATTGGCAGCAGACCGTTGTGACCGAAACTCCGCTGATGAGGACGCTCTCTGATTACCAACTTGAAGAATTTATCTGTCAACAACCTATATTGTATATTCTGAAGTTTCCTTGTCACACACAAGTGGTTGAGAGATGCATCAAACTAGTCACAGAAGCATCACTAGCAGTTTGTGGAGAAGACAAACGTCTCGGGACGGCTAAATAAGGAGTAGAATTGAGTCCAGGAAAAAATAACCATATTTAATACCAAGAAAGACTTTGTAATGAAAGGTAATAACACTACAAATATTTAAATGCATTGACTAAATTGATATTGTATAATACTGAAAATTTAAATATTTGACTGTTATTTGTTCAAATTCTTCTATTTCACAGTGATGATGATAAATATCTACAGATTGCATGGAAATAAACGAGATAAAATGAAGGAAATGTTATGGAATAGTTAATAGATTATTTTTATTCAATAAAACAGAAGTAGAAGTATTGATTGTAAAGTTTTATTGGAATATACTTTTTGAAAGTTTTATTGGAAATAATATACTACGTACAAGACATAAATGTTGATGTAACAACTTGAACTTTGAAAATAAATAGAATTTTCCGACATTTTTGCTTTTTCTCAAAATTTCAATTGCTTTGAGGAACCTAAAATTATTAATTTAAAAGTCTGAAATTCCAACACAATAGTTTTTTTATTGGGTTCATCAAAAAATAAGGGTGGGACCCCCCCCCCCTCCCGTTTTTTGATCCACCATACTATACATATCTAGGATAGTTAATGCTAGGCAAATTTATGCTATGCTAGGTTATGCTAAGCTATACTTGGTTAGGCAGGCCATGAAAGACTATACTAGCCTAGGCTAAGCTATGGTATGCTAGGTTAGGCTCTGATATACTAGGCTATGCTACAATGGGCTAGTCTTTGCTATACCAGGCTAGAATACGCCAGGCTTTGCTAGGGTAAGCCAGTGTATTTTTTTGCATGCTTGGCAAGCCTAGGCTAAGATCTAATAGACTAGGCTAAGCAATACTATGATATACTATACTACACTAACTAGGCTAGGGTGAGGTAGGCTATGATATAGTATAATAGCTATGCTAATCTGAGCTAGAATATGCTAACTAGGCTAGGATAGGTTAGAATATACTAGGTTACGCTCCAGTGAACTATGCTAAGCTAGGCTAGACTAAGATAGGCTATACTAGACTATGGTAAGCTAAGCTAGGCTAGAGTAAGCTTCAATATACAATTGTAGGCTGCGCTAAGCTAGGCTATGTTATACTCTGCTACGGAGCTAGGCTATACTTTGATAAGCTATGATCGGCTACGCTAGAATACACGATAGGCTCAAATATTCTATACTAAACTAGTTTATTCTAATATATACTATGCTAGGATATATATGTAAGTCGATAATGTGCTACTCTAGGGTATACTATTCTATTCTAGGCCATTCGATGCTATGATATACTAGGCTGGCTATACAAGGGTATACTATGCTATGCAAGGCTATCCTTGACTATAATACGCTAGAGTAGGCTAGATTATAGTGTACCATAATAAGCTAGCATACGCTAGGGAAGGCTAAGCTAGACTATGGTTGCGTGTGCCTTGCTTAGATATACAATGCTATAATAGGATAGGATATACTATGCTAATCTAGGCTATGCTAGACTAGTTTATAATAAGTTAGGTTAGATTATACTATGCTTATTCTGTACTTCGCTAAGGTAGATTAGGTTAAGTTAGGCTATGGTAGATAGGATATACAATGCTAGGTTATGCAAGGCTAGGCTAGCCTAGGCTAGACGAGGATAAGATAGGCAAAACTATGTTAAGATAGGTCGAACTATACATTCTCTACTAGACTAGGCTAGATTAGACTTGCTTATACTAAGCTAGGCTAGGCTAGGCTATCCGATGCTAGGCTATGCCATACTATGGTAGGCTATGCATATCATAATCTACTGTGCTATACTATCGAATGCTATGTTATACTATGCTAGGCTATGCTAGGCAGGATTTACCATGTTAGGCAATCTGGGCTAGTATATACTATGCTAGGCTTTGTTACTTTTCTATGATAGGCTATCCTACGATAAGCTAGGTTTTGGAAGGCTACTATTCGACACTATTCTAGGATTTGCTATAAAATTCTATACTATTCGAGACAATTCAAGCCAATACTAGGTTATGCTATGCAATGCTATATTATGCTAGGATATAATATACGAGGGGCGGTCAATAAGTTTTGCGAATCGGTAGGGCAAAACAGAGGAAGGGAATGGCTGTTTGTGGGGACGTTATGAAAACTTATGACAAGTCAGTAACTGCAGCCGGGCGCCCCTGCCTCGTCTGTTTAAGAAGCAGTAGCTGATCGCAGATCGTCAGTCCAAATTTTTTCAACAATGGAGAAGGTTAAGCACCGCGCAGTGATCAAATCTATTACTAAGGAAGGCAAGAATTCAAAAGAGATCCATAAATGCATGGTTGCAGTGTACACCGAAACTGCCCCTTCCTATGCAACTATTGCTCGCTGGAATAGGGAGTTCCGCCATGGTCGTGAGTCCCTTGAAGATGACCCCTGTCAAGGAGGCCCATCAGACATGACCAACGAGAACAATGCGGCCACTGTGGAGAGGATAATCCTCGAAAATCGACGGGTAAAGGTTAAAGAAATCGAGCGAAAACTTGGAACATCACATGGAAGTGTTATCAACATCACCCACGACAATTTGGACATGCCCAAGCTCTCTCCCCGTTAGGTCCCGAGCAACCTCACGCCCCATGATCAACTTTAACGTCTTAAAAGTCCACAAGGCCAGAGTTGCACAAGCTGCCCTGCGCAAGTGCGGATTCGAGGAGCTCAACCATACCCCCTACAGTCCCGATCTGGCCCCTAGCGACTACTTTTTATTCCGCCAGCTCAAGGCTGCACTGCGTAGACGCTGGTTTGGGAACGATGAAGATGTCCAGCTCGCCGTCCAGGAGTGGATTGAACAGCAGTCGGGGGACAAGTGCCGCATGTGCATTGAAGTCGAGGGTAGTTATATTGAAAAATATAACTTATTGACCGCCCCTCGTACTATACTATATTATACTTTACTATACTATGTTTTGCTATGCTAATAACCAAACTTCTCTCATGGTTCGCCAGGGAATTTATTTCTTTTGGCAATAACATCATAACTATTAGGCTAATTCTAACGAAGTTTGAAACCATTATATTGTTTCACATTCCCTTTCAAATATTATAATTGTCAAATTCACCCAAGGTTAGCCAGGGAATTAGTATTCTTTAGTAATATCATCATAACTATTCTCCCGATTCTAATGAAATTTGAAACCTTTAAGTTGTTTAGATTGTCTTTGAAGTGATAGATTTTCCAATGTCCTCTTAAGATTAATCCGGGAATTATTAAAAGTTTTCAAAGTCGTCAGGACATGAATCAGAATAAGTGAGATCAATTGACTTTTTGGTAAGCAGACAGATTCATATGAAATATTTTTCGACTAGTGCTTCGTTTTTGTTGCTGACATGGCAGACATTTTTCAGCGATATCACTAAGGGTGGATAAATCAATTACAGAATTGATAAACATGAGAGAATTGGATATCAAGAACAGCTGAGCTTTTCAGAAGTGTTTTGGTTTTGCATGCGTAGATGGGCGAATTTTGCTGCTGTATCATTTGGGCACATATAATAGAGTTGGACACAAAGAACAGCTGAGCTTTGAAATCAAAATTCAATCTTTGTGAACTGCTAACGTTTAATTCGTACCTGTCTATCTATAATCTATATATTTATCCAATTATATGAAAAATTTATAATATTTCGATAATTTTGTAAGTGAGGGGCGTACTTCTCGTTTAATCTAACTATGTTATAGTTACTTTCTTTGTTAATTCAATTAACGGGAATGTAGCACTTTCTACTGCTGATGAAAGTGCTATCGCCGACATCTTGGAAAAAATGAGAAACAAACACGAATATTAATTGGATGAGCTACTTGCGAGAGAGTATCTTCAATCCGTTCAAACAGTGCAGTTTAAAACTGTATAGGTTTCTTCAAACATTTTTTTAATATGTTGGAACAATCAAAGTAAAATAAATGCTGAATATTTAAGTATAGAGATACTACTATCAATTATATCAGGCGTAGACAAAATGGACCCGAACCGATAGAATTAGATGAGATATTATAAAGGCATGATCAAATAAATATACCACCAAGCCTATATTAGCGATGGTTGACTATTTCTGGTGAAGACCAACGTTTTAGGTCTAATTAATAAAATAAACACGCCTGTAAATGTGTTAGGTATTAGGGTTATTGTCTAGCTCTAAATATAAGTGTGCTAACCGAGAACGTTTATTGATTCTTCGCCAATATGTGATCGGGTACGTTTGTTCCTTATTGGAAAATTTGTTGAGGTTGCTTTATTATGAACGGTGATGCAATAGGGGAAGGAGAGGCATAGTCGCATACCTCCCACAGTGGGTGGTGTGATGCCCCAAACTGCTTATGACGCGGGATAATGTAGTTTCTCTTACCCCACTATGAGTTCTGTCTCCCAATCGAAGTCGAATGGAAACTTAACGGAATAACAGCTCTTTTCAAAGTTTCCCGACACGTTCCGTTCCTACACTATGGGTCCAGGTTTGCCAGTTTATAGGTCCCACATGGTTACGAGATTATAGGTTTGTTACCCAGGTTAGTGGGTGCGTTATGTACGAAGAATTTGGAATGGTAGGTGAAGGCGTCCTCGATGCTATTGCGCTTCTCGAAAACACCCGTTAATCATAAAAGTGCGTGAGTGATGGCATCTTCCAGAGGGCGACTTGTCGAGTATCGTGGGCGTTTAGTCAGAAGCCATACTTTTGTCCTCTAATCAATTTTGATTCTGACTGTAACGGTTTCAAGTTGATTCTGCTTTTAGCCCGGGTTCGAGAAGGTGCTTTGGTCACCTTGGGGTTAAATGAAAGGACTCAAAAAGAAAGCGACGATAACTAGGCTTTTATTCTTGAAATACTCTATAACTTATTAGGCGTAAGCAAAATAAACTAGTTCTAGGGGGCGGTATATAAGTTTTTGTAATTTGAGGGTAGCTTAGGCAAAGGTGGCGGGGCTAAGAGCGAGGACGAACCTTGCGATGTCAGTAATACTAATCGGAGGAGGCAGATTCCTTTATTGACTCTATCCAGCTGAATGACTTAACTGCCCTCTCTCAATGCTTAAGTTCATTAATTTATAGTTCTTGCATAAGGGGGAGGAGGACGTGATCTCTTTTACTCATCTCAAGAAGTGGGAGGGAGTTAACGATAGGAAACTCACTTGTTAGCCTCTCCGCTGGCCCTATCTATTCGGTAATATGGGTGCCACAGGCCTACTTTCCAGGGACTATGGATGCCCCAATCCCTTCACACTACAATCCTGTGATTTTCGACGGTAATGTTCAAATTACTCAAGTTAAGTACACAATTTCATATTCCCGGGAGAACGGAGCCTGTCCTTCAAATTTTCCCTCCTGTGAACTCCTCCTCATTTCATTTATTTTTCTAAACTTTGAACTGTGAACTAACGAGGATTCTCCGAGGTGACCCAGCTTGGAGAATTCACCCTGAAAATAACACTTTTATCTTTTTAAAATCTCACATTTATTTATCGATTACGCGTTCCCTGGCCTTCAGCCACCCCATTTTGTTAACTACCTCAATACGTTAGTTCCCGCCTTTCACGCTTAGGCATTGGGACTTACAGGACTGGCTGATGTAGAGCTGGTATTGACCCTTTCATTCCTGAAATATTTTATGCCTGCAAATAAAAATAAATAATTGTTCAAAGAACTTTAATTTTGACTCTAGTAAATAGAAAGAGAGAAAATGAGCAAGTAAAAGCGAGAGAAAGCAGGGAAGAGCGAGTTGAAGCGAGAGGAAGAGAATAACTTTGAGAGAGAAAGAGTAAAAGAGAGAATTAGAGAGTAATAGCGATAGAGAGAGAGAGCATGAGAGGGTGAGTAAGAGAGGGACAGAGCAATAGAAAGAGAAAGCGAGTGCGTAAGAGAAAGTTCAAGGTAGAGAAAAGAAAAAAGTGCAAAAACGAGAGAGAGCAAATAAAAGCGAGATACAGCAAGCATTAGTATTGCAGTTAATCAACCTTGCTTTATGGGATTAAGATAAACCTAATGGTCATGAGCCGAAGAGAAAGGTCTCTTTACGTATACCTTGTAATTGACGTGAACTATACTTAACGCTCTATATTTAAATCTATATATTTGATTGCGATTTCAGGAAATCTATTAACCCTGACAGTTGAAATGTGACAAAGACAGGATAGAAGAAATTCACTTACCCAGCCTACGCTTGTTCAAAATCACCGGAGTTTTCCTTCACTACGTTCAATTTAGAAATTCCGTGTAAAACAATGACGCCACTGGATGGTTTGGGTTAGTGTTTCTTTTCGAGTTTGCCCCTGGTTTTTATGAGGTCTAATTTCTGCGTACAACTTTAGGTTATATTGTCCTTTTTTTCCTCTCAAGTTGTATTTGTTGGTGTCTGTCGAGAAAATGCTGTCGAATTGCGTATAGGCACGTGGTTAAGGGGTCCGTCATGCTGCGAGCTCTCATCTCTGTCTTTGGATTCTATGTAGCTATCTAGGCCTGTTATGAAAATTAAAGTCACAAGCAACGAGGTTGTTTTTTTTGCGATTAAAAGCAGTCGAGTACAGGCTAGTAGTTTGTTAGATATGAACGAGCAAGAGGTTTTTCCGGATTGGTGAAGGTGTAGTCTGTTTGTTAGTGCATAATAGGATGCTTTGGGTAGTAGTCTGGGATGGAGCTGAGGTGACACTTGTGGTATTGGTGAAGGTGATATCTTTTCTTGGCTTTTATTAGTTAATGTACTTCCCCTGTGATATTTTTAGTCATGCGAGCTTGAGTTGCGTGTTTTGATTCCTGAATGAATGTTAGATGTATACTGTGGTTGATGAGGAATTTCCTTGAGTTCCATTTGTTTGTTGCGTATACCATGAAAGTTTAGTACAAGAATGTTACTAGTGTATTTTGTTGGTGGTTTCTGGGTCCCGTGGTAAGATCCATATAGAGCGGCGGCTCTTATGACGCACCCTTGAGATGAAACTCATAGCCAGGAGAACTGGAAGCAATATCATCAGCGGTAACATTGATGTGGGTGGTCGTCTACATTGAGCTCTTGGTTCAATTTGGGGCGTCTAGTGAAGCCTGGAAGTGTGATTATCAGATAATTCCTCATAGACCTTGCTCATTTGAACTGTTGGAAAGTCCCTTCATCACCGTCATCTTCTCTTCAGTTTATTTTAAATCATATTTAACCCTATTATTTACAAGTTTAAATCCATTTTTATCAATAAAAATTTCCAAATTTCAAGTTTTCATTACAATAATCGTTTCTTTTCCCTATCAATTTCATTATTTTATTCTAAATTCATGCGTAATTCATCACTCTCACTCTTCCTATCATAATCATTTGTCATAAAAATTAATGATTAATGTCAAATTAATTAAAATATTGCTGATATTCTGATTCTTATTTGGGTTTAGCTTACTTTTATTTTCAGGCCACATAGCTAAAATTTGAAATGAGCTTAACATATTTCGAAAGTTTACAAAGATTATGACGCTTATTATAATTCTGAAAAAAAATCACTTCCTGCTATTCAAAAAACAATTTTCTAAAAGAATAACGCAGCAAACAATGAAAGTTTTCACTGAGTTTGGGAGAGTACAAAAAGAGATAAACCTAGCATACATTCAGTAAAGTTTAAACTTATCTGTCCCATATGTAATGAGTAAGTTGGAACTAAGCTATTTTTTATTTATACATGACTTGTACAGAATAGTAACCTTAATCTTTTAAAAAACGTCTATATATAAGCGCGCAGCAGAAATGTGCCACTTTGTTCCTAGAAGAATAAATATGTCTTACTAACCACAGTAATTAACGTTAAATGACTATACTAACCATCTCTTATTACAAATATGTTCCTTTATTCATTACCTGTTTATTCGCTATTGTTTACCCTTTTCTTTCGCTTCGAATGTGGAAACAAACATTGAATTGATGCACAGTTGTTTTAATCTATCTCTACAAAATTGTTCTCTTTTAATAAGCTTCTTCGCGTCATTCACCGCCCTCTTCTTTCATTATTATTTTGAGTTAATTGACTGCAAAGCTACTTCGATGTAATAAATAACAACTGATTTATGACATAACCAACTTCCTACGCGTCTATTTATAAAAGAGTATTAAAACATTACTATAAATTAGTGCTTGACAGATTTCATCTTATTGTCAACATGTTCAAACTCAATTCGTTGCCTGAATCGTACTAAGACTGACTGAAAAAAGATAAACTTACATTGACTAGAAACGAGGACATTAATTAAAAAGAAAGCCATTTCGAGTGTATAAAATAAGAAAAGATTTGGGACGGTTGGATGTTGTGATAGAAATTTCAATTTGAAACAAATAATACATCAAGAAACAAAGGATGGGGATGGGTTCTTCGTATGCTATTACAAATTGTAGTGATGAGGTTTAAATGAAGTTATAAGCCGAATGGATAAACATCACAAAAAAGGAAACAGCGCTTGAGCTTCTCTTACTTCAGAGACCTCCTTTTCTATGTAGCCCTAAGGGCAATGGAAATAGAAATTACGCATAATGTTTTAAGAAGAATGCTGACGAGGTAGATCACAATGGTGAATTAAGAAGAAAGCAAATGATATCCTCACTTTACCCTAGGCAGTGCTATTCATGTGCATTTTGTTACTCACGTAATTTTGCATTATTTATAGTAATCCAATGTGTTCCAATTATCTGCCTTTCTGGGAAAGGTACGCCTGGAAGGCGAATGAATGGAATTTCCAACATTGCAAATAATTTAATTTGGCATTTCGTCGCTTTTTAATGGTGGCTTCCACAATAATTTCCTGCTGTAAAGTGATTCATAATTTGTCTTCTTTGTTTAGAATTTTAAAACTTAAATATGTTTATGAACATTTTAGTAATAAAATAGTATCGATGTGTTTATTCACATTTATATATATATATATATATATATATATATATATATATATATATATATATATATATATATATAAATATATACTTGGAGGACATCCATAATAGGAACCATATCCTTCCTTCAGAGAAAATTTAGATATAATGGATTTGAAAGATTGTACTCTATGCATTTTATTTAATGAAATCACCCTCAGCCTCCACCACGGTTTCCAGGTCGCGTCGTGACCTGTTGTGTTGTAGGCCTTCTCGATAATTCCACTCTATAACTGTACAAAAAAACTTTGATGATCTTGAACATAAGTTTACTTTGGTGGTCAACGGGGAATTGTAGATCTTTCTCTCTCTCTCTCTCTCTCTCTCTCTCTCTCAACCACGGCCCATAGATAATAGTCTAAGGAATTGCAGTCTCGCGAGTTAGGTGACCAGATATTCTGAGTGATATGGCCAAAGAAGTTGACTGACAGTCATGACTGTTTCCTCCTGCTTGTGTGGCTTAATTAATAATTCTGCTACAATACGTACAGCCTTCTAACGACCGTGTGATCTGTGTATCTATGTAACAACAACTAATCCATGCACTTGATGTAGCCCTTCGTAAAAATGAGAGTGGGTATAACGTGGCTTTCTCGACTAACAACTCCAAACATAATGATGTGGATCTTTAATTTGGTCTTCGGTATACACAACACATCTTTTGGGGGAACCAGGTCCTGGCCTAATTTAGTCGCTCTGAGAAGAATCAAATCATGGCAGGCTTGATGAGATGCAGCAGATTTTTCACACGCTTCGCAGCACGTTCCTCCCCTTTTCTTTCATCATCTGCAACGAAGCTGGCCCTTTCTCATCTTGTATGAGTATATATGAGCTCCTTATGCGCTATTTACCAGATACAAGCCTATAACATTCCCTTGTCCTGGCTAAGGACCACATTTTCTTGCTGTTTTTTTTTGTCAATGATGGCCTTAACCTCCGTAATAAATTTTTGGATTAATTTTGGAGCAGAACACTTAGAGTGAAGTTTTCGACCTGCTGTAGCCTCATAATTACAGCACTACTCGTTCAACACTTTCCTGATCCTCTGTATCTTCCTCAGATTGACACATAAAAATTCGGACGAGATCTTTGCATTGGAGCTCTCGATAGGAATCCTAAGTAGCATAGCTTGCCTTTTATAAATTTTGAAGTGATTGAATTTATGCATGTTGTTGCATCCTTCATAGATGATTCTCATTTGACACTACTATGATAGTAAGAAGAGAGAAGCGACGACAATGAAAAAGCATGCGCAGAATTCGGAGTAGCTAATGGCGACACTTTACCCTCCGTACCTCGTATATGTGCATGTATATCCGAATATGAAAGACAAAAAAGTGTAAACAAAATTACAAATTAATACAAGCTAACATTTACAAGAAATTTCGAGATTGAGATAAAGGTGAAACTTGAAATTCCTTTTAATTCCTTTTTATGAATTCCAAATTCGATTTCCTTGTTTGTCACAACTTCTTGTTTTGAGAAGGTTAAAGCAAGAATAAACCTAATCAAGAAAGATAAAAATGCAAAAATAAATAATCATGGGAAATACTTCTCTATAATTCATGTGAATATACAAATATTATTAGGTATTTAAAGCGAAAACGTTTCCAGAAAAAAAGAGCAATTAAATGTTATAAAAGAGAAAATTGTTTGAATTTTTATATCTAGTAAACATAAGGGCAACCAGATATAAACCTGCATATCATTTTTCGCCCGGTTTTGCTTTGAATATTTATCATACCTTGGTTATTAGAAATTTTTAAAAATCGAGAAAAATATTAGGCATTAAAATAAAAGGAAAAAAGAAAATGAAGCTAAGCATAAAATATGTTTCACAGTTTATCAATCTAGAGAACCAGACCTGTGCAGCAGTAAAAGGTTTTTGACCAAAATATCTATAAATATATTAAGATTATGGTGAAATATTCGTGAATTTTTCACATAAAGTGGAGCTGCCATGGATATTCGAGCTCGATTTGTATGTATATAAGCTGAATAAATAGTGACAGCTTAAACTAGCCTGGAATTGCCATTTTCAGTTGGAAAGCTGGCGGCAAATATGGCTAAAAAATCTCTTACCTTCTATATAAAAATGCTTTTTCTACATCGTTTGAAAAGAAAAAAGAAGAAAAAAAACGAATATAATCAATAATATAGACAAGTTAGGTTTCCTAAAACCTTACCTTGAAAAAAATTGAATGGTATGCTGTAATGTAAGCAATGGTAACCTGAAGTGATATTGGGCAAAATAGAGAAGTGCAATAGTAATAGGGCTCAAAAAATCAATAGGCCAGGAGTTACTTAAAACTAAAGCATCAATATCTTAAATGAATTTAATGATATTTTTCTCTCATGCTAATAATTTTAAACGATTCCATATGTAGTCATGGGAAAGTGGATAATGGGAGTAGAGGATAATCTGCGAGTGGTTTGCCTGCTGCACCAGGTTCAGTTTAATCCTAATATTAATAGTACTAGGTTTATCGCAGGGTTTTGTTTTGGAATTATCATATTAAGGGAAATAAAAATAATCTAATAATATATTTTTAGTTTCTTGAACAAGTCTATTTTGCCATTTACCCTTATTATATTTCAGAAATTATTAAAAATTGAAAATGTTTTATAGAAATAGAAAAATCTACCAATGACCGCTAAAAGATTACCAAATAAGCAACCTAAACAGGAATTGAATTTGTAGAATATTGTACTATCTTCGCCAAGAAACGGTTCTCACCCCCCCCTGTTGTTCAGAGGAGAACAACATTAGAACAGCCATTGTTCTTGAGCCCGTAGACAAGAGACGGTTCTCATCCCCCCTTTGTTCAGAAGAGAACAACCTAGAACAGCCATTGTTCTTCAAGCCGTTCGTCGAGAAACGGTTCTCCTTCCCAAGACGCCACGTCAGGATCCTTTTATTCCTCCCCTTCGGCTGGAACTCGCCAACGGACCAAAACTCCTTCGCGCCACCTTCCACTGCACCACTAGTGCAAAAGTTACGTAAGCCAAACGTCACCTTTGAGTACTTAACCCTTTTGTCAATTCTATCCTGTTCTTTAAATGGTTTATCGAACCATCCCATCTCTTTAACTCTATATTTGTTTTACCTTTTTAAATCCTTTAAATCCTCGGATTAGCCCGAGTCTCCACGACCCTTTCCATTCTGTTTATGTCAATATTTTCCGTTTTTGATATTGTTGATAGTTATTATTAATAAAACTCTATTTTATTAATGATAGCAATATTATTATCCTTGAGCTCAGTTCCACTTCTTAAGCATATCGAAGATACATAATATCGGCCGCCAGACAGTAACGCACTCTAAAGATAATTAAGGAAGTTCCCTCAACGAATAGTGATATATGGTATCGTCGGGAGTCATTCTACGACATACAGTTAATTTTGATATATTCCCTCGTCAGCCGAGTTGGACAGAAAGGACTTCCGCCATGTCGTGTCACTTTTACAGGAGTTTTTTCTCCTGCTCAGAGATTTGAATGGAAAGAACCCCATTTGTGACACTACATGATCAATCATAGGGGGGCAATCCTTGCTAACTTGATTAATCGGATGGAGATAAGTTTACTAAATGTCGCATCTGATGCATGTCGGTAATATCGGTGGATAGACATTGGTACATTTATGCTATTCCTAATCATATATATATATATATATATATATATATATATAGTTTGCAAGATGAAGGAAAGGGCATAAAACGGGTTAAAGTTTGACCCGTCTTCTATTACTTGAAAAATTACAAGAATTGTAAAACACCCTTATTATACGTTGAAAATTTAAACATATAAAGGATCTAGATAAATCGGACATTTAATTGGGGGGTGGGAATGTATAGCTTTACAGGTTACTGGATTATTATATAAAAGATAGAGAATTCAGTTAATAAGGTGAATTTAACAATAATCAATTTGAAATGGTAAAATGTCAAAACCAGAAAGAGCACCCCACGTAGGGGTCTAACGTCGCAAATTGGACTCTGGATGACTGACATGTGGCGTTGTCTGTTGAATTACCTTTTTTTTAAACGTGTTTAGATTTTGGTTATTACGCAGACACCATAAGACCATGTACAACAGTTGTTAAGAGGGACCATGCCGACTGGCGGCGGATCATACTGGTTAGAGGTGTTTACGTGCCTTCACTTGAGTTTGCTGATTAGCATAAATCGTCTTAGTAAGGTAAGCCCTAAGATGCACTGCTTGTGACCATTTGGATATATTCATCATTTCAATCGAGATAATGCGCCATGTCATCTTGCCCATTTTTCACAGAAGAATTCTAAAGAACTGTAAGAATAGTGTGGCCACCAAATAAATCCGAAACTGAACAAATCTAGAATTTATGGAGAATGTTAACATGGTTCACTTCCACTCTAGATCCTATAACTTTAAATAACAAAAGAAAGGGGAAGAGCTCTTCATACACCTAAAGGTCAACATCATTCAAGAGGTTTTTCATCCACTTGTGAAATCGATGCTACCTCTAGTTACTGCACTTGGCAGGGCTAGAGCGAGTCCTACACAATTCTCGTTATCTATCCTATGAGCTTTGCTACTTGAGCCCATGTAGTATCAGATCATAGCATCATTGGTGGCGTGCGCAGCAGTTCAGTACTTGATCGAAGCAGATAAACGACCTCAGGCAAGAGACTCGCATTATTATTATTATCATTATTATTTTCTGACGCACTACAAACCCTTAAAGGTAGAGCAGAATGTTATATGCCATAAGGCACCAGCAGAACAGACAGTCCCATAAGAAGAAGAAAAAAGAAAATATAATGAGACAGAAGAAAGACAAACAACTTTACGCCTCGGTAGGTAGGATTGAGCAGTAGTTTTATATTTTGAAGTTCATGATAGTTGCTGGAAGGAAGCATCTAGATTATTGAGATTTGTTAAATGCCCCAACCGTGAAAGCTTGGCTCTTTGAATTATTGCCATGTCTAGTTAACCCAGCGGGACAAAAAGGATGAGGAAGTTCACTGTACAAAGGATGGTTATGATTAGGATGTATCTTAGACTGCATACACAGTAAATTCCTAGAGCGGCGGTGCCACAAGTCAACCTCAAGATCATGAATTAAAAATTTACAAGGTCTCAGATTCCTGTCTAGTAGCTTAAGATAAAATACTGCAGCACAGGACTCTACAGGAGAAAAATACTTCGGACAAGGAATTATGAACGAGTTGCAACAATTCATCATAACTTGCATGTCTTCAAAAATCCTAAAATATTTCCGAGGTAAACCAATCTTGTGGGCAATAGAAGAAGAAATGGAGCACATATATTGTTGAAAGGTAAACTTACTGTCAAACAGAACACATAAAATTTAAAGGCTACGCAATTGTTCAATGCAACAGTGTTTATGATAAAATCAGGATGATTGGGTCACAGAGTTCTAGATCTACTAACAATCATAGTTTGGGTTTCGTTTACAACCGTATAAATTGCACTAATCATTTTTTTTGCTAGAGTTCTATTCAGTGATTCAGCGATCAAATGCCTTTGAAGAGAAGAAGGTATGATCGCTATCAAAGTAGCATAAGCAGCATAAACAACTAGTTAGTTTTCAAGTCTAACCCACATAACATGTGTATATATAATGAAAATCAATGGGCCCACAACACTACCTTGGGGAACACCAGAAATTACTCTTCTCCACTCTCCAAGTTGCCCATCCACAACTACACGTTGCCTACGGTAAGTCAAGATCTCAGGTAGGATATTGGGAAAAAGGATATCAATGGCCAGTTGTCTACGTTTGTAAATCAGTGCTTTTTGATTAAGACAATCAAAGGCCGCTCTAATATCAAGCCAACCACACGAGCTTCAAAATCAGATATAAATTATTTTGAACTCTGACCGAAATAATTAGGACAGCATCACAAGCACCAAGAACCTTACGAAATCCAAACTACTCACTTGGAAGAGATTATTATTTTCAGCAAATATATTTAAACGTTTAGCTAATAAACGATCAAAGAGCTTATACAGAATAGGATTAATGGGAATTAGACGGTAGTTTGAGGGACAGGAGCCTGCAGAGACAGACTAAAATTAACAGTCCTCCAATAGAAGCTAAACTTTCGTTCCTTAGATAATATACAAAAGATAAGAGGAATGCTGAGGGCTAAAAATGAGCAGTCTTAATAAAAGATAAAGAAAATATACTATCAAGACCAGAACCAACATAAGCATCAGTTACTTAATTTTTTACGTGATATAAAAGCTACTGGAGTAGATTTATCTCTACACCACTTTGTTTTTCCTCAAAGACATCAGCAAATAGTGTTTACTAATTAATTTGGGGGAAACAAGAAGACAGCGGGCCAATCCTAATGGATTCTTCCTGGCAGCACTAATAAAACGGGGTCGCCCGAAAGAGGTCGCAAGGGGTGCGGAAAACATCCAATAAAACCGAGGAAAAGCCATTGATTAGAAGAAGACAGCACTAAAACACACAGAGGCACAGTTAAATTAGTAGCACACGAACACATTCTAGAAACAGAGGAGGCTGGGGGCAATAAACAAATAACATGTGCCAACCGCAAGGGAGGGTAGAAGAGAAAAGATAAAACCAATAAATCAAAAGACAAAAATGAAATGACAACTTACAAAAGGGATAAAACACCAGTCCATGATAATAAATGTAAGGAGGGAGGGCGACCGAACGGACCCCTCTGCTAAAAGAAAGCGAAGTCAATCAGCGGGGCACGACGCCAGAAAGAGTAGGGAAGCCACAGACAACTCGCCACCGCAAAAGGGACAACCAGAGGCCACCCGGCCTCAACCCGAAACTAACTAGCCATCAGTGAGTCGCATGTGCCCATTTCACAACGGGCAAAGCGCAACCTCCCAAGACCAAAGATAGGGAGAGCTAGAGGACTGTCGATGAATAGGCCAAGGGGTAGTTGCTGTCTTCTCCAAATCTTATATACATATATATATCCTATTATCCCGTCGTAATACTCCTTATACTGCGTTCGGCCCCTCCCCTGAATGGGTATATTGACTCAGGGTGCTTAGTGGTTAACTAAGGAGAAATTGGAATGAACTTTGCCAGCAAGCGACCTGAAGGAAGTTAGATACAAAACAATATGAAAATAAAGTTTTAATGAACACTAAACCAGAAAATATATATATATATATATATATATATATATATATATATATATAAATATATATATATATTTTCTGGTTTAGTGTTCATTAAAACTTTATTTTCATATTGTTTTGTATCTAACTTCCTTCAGGTCGCTTGCTGGCAAAGTTCATTCCAATTTCTCCTTAGTTAACCACTAAGCACCCTGAGTGAATTTCGGTTATCTCACTTGGCTTTTAAATAACTATTGACTATGTAAATCCCTATACACTTGTAATGTTGGTAAGCTTCACGGTGAAGTTGTGGAATGTGAAAGGGAAGTGTTAGCTTAGAACCGGGTGTTCGGGTGGCGCTGGTGAGTGAAGGTGTGAGAAAAGGAAAGGAGACGATGAGGTGGGTTCTCCAGGGACCGACTTGATCCCACAATTCCGTCACGATTCTGCTGGAAGAAGACGGTGACGGGAGCTTCTTGTTAAGGAAGGCTCCACGCTTGTGAACTCCGAGGAATCTTGGGTACCTCTGTGAGTTAAGGAGGAAAAAGGGACCTATCGACTCGTAGGGTCACGGAAAAAATCCGAGATGTTGTTTTCTCGCTTAGGGAACCAGAGTGAGGCCGTTCGTGGCTTCGGCTCTTCAAACGTAAGTACGAGCCTGAGTCCGCACTGACTTGCAGACCAATGGGTTAAGGAGCCTCCCTCAATGGGACCGATCTTTTCTCTGAAGACTTCGTGCTTTAACACTTTAACACTACACCGAGATAGATGGCAATTCATGCTTCGCCAGAAACTGTGCAAGCTCTACTGCTGAGGGTTGAAAGAATTAATCTTTTATACTGGAAACTCGGGAGAGGTTCACATGGCTCTCGAAGTAGATTTGATATCAAACGCCCTTCTTCAGGTGAGAGAGGCTTGATTATTTCCTTCATTTCTTCCATTGCAAACTTTTGGGAACCACTGGAAGCCAAGATCGGCTCCCATCTATCGATAACCATTCGAGGAAGGAACGCGGTGGTTAGCTAAAATGGTCTGCGTGTTCTTCCGGCGGGAAACCCTCAGATATCGGGCTGAAAGGGAGGTGGGGAAATGTGGGTGTATCATGCTATTCTCCCTCATCCCTACCCATTCCGAGGGGAAATTAATCTAAAGTGGAACGAGGGATTATGTCACAATATATAGCCTACTCGCAGTTAAAATCTATTGCCAAAATGAGATTCTAGAAAACATACATACGCGAAACACACACAAAAAAATGAACATAATGAAATGGCACTATTTCGCAACAAGGTCTTAGAATTACCCTTGTAACTAGACATACATAAAAAATAGAACATACATATAGAAAAAAGGAAAAAAATAAAAATGGCTGGACAGTTCCGGTTAGTCGCCACAACTAGAGCCTTCGTCTACTGATTGCGTGATAAATTATCAGCAATGACGTTATCCGTTTCTTTTACGTAAGTAAATTTTATTGTTATTCTGACAATAAAAGGGACCATCTCATAAGTCTGCCGTTCTGATTTTTACCTTTTTTTAAGTAGGCTAGTGGCCTATGATCCGCTTCGACAATAAAAGGCCTACCAATTAAGTACATAATAAATTTTTGAATGCCATAAGTGATTGCTAATGCTTCAAGTTCTAAAGTAACGTATGCTCTTTCCTTTTTCCTCATATTTAATAAAACGCAACCAATGCCGAGTTTAGAGGCATCAGTTCGAATGCCATTTTTTGGGGGGATTAGGCAAATGGAGTAACAAGGAAAGAAAGTACCCAAGAAGACCTTACGGTCCATTCAAAGTAGGAACCTTTGGACTTGCAGTCGAGCGGGCACATCAAGGTTCAAATGCTTTACGTCCTTAAACTGGCACTTTTCAAGACAAAAAGTTACTATGCTGGGTGTGATGCTGCCAGCAAGAGTTATCGAGGGTGGCCTTACCCTTTTTATATTGTATACCGACAATACCCCCCAAAAAAATTAAAAGGACACGCGGTCAATACTGATTTTACCAACAAAATTTAAAATGTCTTATCATTTGTTTTATCTAACTTTGAGCGCTTAGCAATTTAGAATCGATAAATTTCAAAAGTGACGAGTTCTAAACAAAGCACACATCTAATGACTTTAGAATTAAATATGATTTTTATTGGTATTTATCTGTCTTGTTATTGTGTTTTATCATTGGTTTGTACTATGTGATGGGCGTTCCCTTCCTATCTTTCTACCCTATATAAGGTTGTCTTCTGCATTTTCATACTATTCCTTGAAAATGAACTTGCAAATATAGAAAGGAAGTGTTTGATTCTTTTTTTTATTTTCCTGTGGGTTAATCTTCATATGATATAATATATATATATATATATATATATATATATATATATATATATATATATATATATATATATATATATATATATATATACTATATGTCGATGAATAGGCCGAAGGGTGGTTGGAGTTTCCCCGAATCTTATATATATATATATATATATATATATATATATATATATATATATATCCTACTATCCTGAATGCCGAAGGGGCGTAGTACTACTCCTTATACTTTGTTCGACCCGTCCCCTGAATGGGTTTATTGACTCAGAGTGCTTAGTGGTTGACTACGTAGACATTGGAATGAACTTTGCCAGCAAGCAACCCAAAGGAAGTTAGATACAAAACAATATGAAAATAAAGTTTTAATGAACACTAAACCAGAATATTTATATATACAAATAATGTGTTTTGAGAGATAAATCAATAAGTGAATCTCGGTTATCTCACTTGGCTTTTAAATAACTATTGACTATGTAAATCCCTATACACGTGTAATGTTGGTAAGCTTCACGGTGAAGTTGTGGAATGTGAAAGGGAAGTGTTACCTTTGAACCGGATGTTCGGGTGGCGCTGGTGAGTAAAGTTAGTGAGATAAGGGGAGGAGACGATGAGGTAGGTTCTCCAGGGACCGACTTGGGCACACAATTCCGTCACGATTCTGCTAGAAGAAGACGGTGACGGGAGCTTCATGATAAGGAGGGCCCCACGCTCGTGAACTCCGAGGAATCTCGGGTACCTCTGTGAGTTAAGGAGGGAAAAGGGACCTATCGACTGGTAGGGTCACGGAAAAAATCCGAGATGTAGTTTTCTCGCTTAGGGAACTAGAGTGAGGCAGTTTGTGGCTTTGGCTCTTAAAACGTGAGTACGAGCCTGAGTCCGCACTGACTTGCGGGCCAATGGGGTAAGCAGCCTCCCTAACCGGGACCGATCTTTTCTCTAAAGACTTGGTGCTTTTACAATTTACTACTACACCGAGATAGATGGCAATTCATGCCCCGCCAGACGCTGTGCCAGCTCTACTGCTGAGGGTTAAGAGAGTTCATCTTTTATACTCGAAACGCGGGAGAGGTTCACATGGCTCTCAAAGTAGATTTGATATCAAACGCCCTTTTTCGGGTGAGAGAGGCTTGATTATTTTCTTCGTTTCTTCCTTTACAAACTTCCGGCAACCTGCGGATGCCAAGATGAGCTCCCATTTATCGATTTCCAGTTGATTCGCTAAAACGGTCGGCGTGTTCTTCCGGAGGGAGACCATCAGATTTCGGGCTGGAAGGGGAAGCTATGATAACCTCCTCACCCGAAAGCGAAGTGGTGAATTATGGGTGCATTATGCTATTCTCATACAAGGCCAATGGATGGCCAGAACGTTTAATAAAGGACAGCTTTGATGGGTGGAACGAATCCTACTCTCTTTGCCACAAACGTATGATTACTGGATACGAGTGCCTAAAGGGCGGATGAGTGGCATTCGGGTCCTCGATGTCGGCCGAACGGGTATCCGAAAGGGGCAGCCGTTCGGCCTCCTCTTTGCCCGGAATCACAACATAAGCCTGAGCAAACAGAACGCCACCCTGTAACTGGAGGCATTTATAACCAGCCAGGAATGAATCAGTAAAACCAAAGGGTGGGTGGACGTAAAACAAGGAACCGCCTTCAAAGCAGGTCAGAAATCGCTAAAAACAATAAATTCCGAAGAATTGAGCCATTAAATCAAATTTAAAGCCAAAAGAATGGCCGTTAACTCGGCTGTAAAATGGATGCAACAAGAGGGAGGGCGGACCGAAGGGACTCCGTAGGTGATACTTCGGCCGCTCCAATACCGAGGTCCAACTTCGAGCAGTCAGGCTAGATGGAACGCTTGTGCGCATGGTCAAGAAACAGGCACTTTAATAGAGGGGGGTCAGTTGAGCCTTTCTTGAAACGCCAGAAAGCAGTACAGACCTCAAGAGGGTGAACGCTCCAACACTGAAATGGCAGGAATGGGAGGGCCAATAACACAGGAATACCCAGGAAAATGAGATGGTCCCTAGCCACGAGCCTCAGAGGCCGGAGTAGAGTTGGTCGCTGATCAAAGGATGCCGAAGAAGGCGGGAAAAAGGCACTCATGGACGTCGGAGGTAGGCTATTGCTGAATACGAAACAGGGATCGTAGGCACACCTGAAGCCAGTGATATCGCAAGGAAAGCACGCCACACTCCAGAAAAAGGAGAGGGATAGGCGGGGTTCGAAGGCTCCACTACTAAGAAGGAGACGGTAAAGATTACACTTGGCAACCATTGTCCACCCGGGATTGAACCAGCGCCGTATAGAGCGACCACAAGGTGCGCCTATCACCACCCCACGTGTTGTGGGATAAAACCCGAAGTAAATCCATAGACTTCGAACAGAAAGAGCACAAGCGACTAAACAAAATGAAAACGCAGGAAACAATCTGGAAAAACACAAGGATTTTGGGCGGACTCTGGGGAAGTTACTAATCTCCGTGAGAAATTATTTTCCCTGAGTCCGCCCAAAATCCTTGTGTTTTTCCAGATTGTTTTTCTCTGTTTTCATTTTGTTTAGTATTTTGATCGCCTTATATATACTGGCTTCCTTACTTGGCCTTTTTCCTAACTTGTTGAAATGGCAATTATAACTTTGCCGAAACTAATTCTATGGATATAAATGTATCTTGATTCAAATATTTTGGTTTACTCTACAAAAGATATGTTTATGATATCTTTGCTTAATTTCATTTTAGTTTGGGTTCTAAAGTTTATTCTATTTTCCAAAAATATGCACCCTAAAGTTACTTTTATCAAAAACACGAGATTAATAATACTATGTCATTTCTAGATATTAATTTCTCTAATTTCCCTTTCTGGCTTTCAACTAGTGTGTTAAGAAAAACAACTTTCATAGAGCACGGTTTAAAATTCTTTAGTTTCTGCGATATATCATAGAAAATTGGCGCCCTAAAAACACAAATACAGAGTTTTAACCGGCTTTTCACTTACCTACCTTTGTAATTCTGATTTTTTTAGAAATAATACTTAGTAGAAAATGAATCTCAATCATTCTTGGTCGAAAGATGTATTTGGAAACTTGAGTTAGGGATGTAACCTTCTCTCCTTCTTTTAATGTTTCCAAGGAAATTAGGCTTATATTATGGCCTGACATCAGCCCTTCTAATGATATGCTCTCAAAATGTTCATCGAACTTTTTAAGGAAATTTTATTGTCAAATCAATTTTAAACTTATATTCATCAATAAAAAAAATATTGGCATATTTGTAGAGTGAAGGATAGTATTGCCACATAGTTGAGTAAGCGCATTGTATCTAGATTTACTTATCCCATCTGTAAGAAGAAGACCTATATAGGAAGCACAGCATCGTGACTTAAGGTGCAATTCTGTTTAAGCATAGTTATTACCTATAGAACCGGAAATACATAAAGTAATCAACGGCCATCATATATTACAGACCAATGGAAAAAAACACAAAAACCAGACAGAAAAATACAAGGAAAAAGAAGAATAAGCAACTAATAACAGACATATGTATCCCTAAAACGATAAGCACACAACAATGCCATGTATATAAATCGAATATGGTGGGAGAAAATGAACATTTAAAAGGATTATCATTAGAGCGAAAACATTTAGGGCTAAGAGTTAATCTACAGTCACAACAGAGACACGTGGTGGGGGAGGCAATGCGAATGATATTGCACTAATAAAGAGTGACAACAGGATGCATTATGAAGTTATTCCATTTATTACAGGGTTTTTTGAACATAGTCTATTTTAAATAAGCCAGGGGAAATGTTTATATTGGGTAAGATGCCAATTAAGGAACACTCGACAATATTTCTTTTTGAGAAATCAGCGGAATCATTAAGCAATATTGCAGAATTCCAGTCAATATATATATATATATATATATATATATATATATATATATATATATATATATATATATATATATATATATATATATAAAGGGTCGTTCAACAAGGATGCTCCAGCTTTGTCAGGCAATAGTGCCCAAGTTGTTAAAGCGCTATCTGGCTAGCTCACTGTGAACTGTTCAGTAGTACTTGGCAAGGTAGGATAAAAGTATATAGCGTTAAACAGCGTGTGCAAATCATCAAATGTTATTATCAAAATCAGTGCTCCGTTCGACCAACGTTCCGCGCATTACGTGATTTCTATCCTCGCCACAGCGACGAGGCCCATTTTTGGAAAAAGAATGAGTGAAGAAGAAAAATTTTCGGATTTGAGACGCAAACAATCCACATGAGATACCCCGGCACCACTTTCATCCCACCAAAGTGAATGTTTGGTGCGGATTTTCGTCTAAAGGAGTCATCGGTCCGTATTCTTTTGAGAACAAAGATGGGATTGCAATAACCGTCAACGGCGAGACCTACAGATCGACGATAGGCAACTTTTTTTTGCCTTAACTGGATTATATGCCTGATATGGATACTGACGACATGTGGTTCCAACAGGACGGCGCTACGTGCCACACTGCGGACGCCACGATACAAATTTTGCACCAGCGATTTTAGGGCAGGGTCATCTCGCGTGGTGGCGATGTCAACTGGCCACCGAGATCATGCGATTTGACGCCATTAGACTACTTTCTTTGAGGCTACCTTAAATTGCAGGTCTATGCGAATAATCCGCAAACAGGTGATGTCCTTATAGTCAACATACCGAACACCATCCAGCAAATGCAGCCAGATTTATGCGACAAAGTCATCGAAAATTGGGCCTCCCGAATATGTACCACCAAGCGAAGGCGCATCGGACATTTGAACGATGTCATAAAACACACACTTAATGACATAAAATATATTTTAAATTTAAAATAAATTGAGTGTATATATCACACACAACTTGTTTTATTTACATTTGAAAATCGAGCGTCCTAATTGAAAGAGCCTCTCTCTCTCTATAAAAAGCCTCAAATTAATAAAAACCTGTATTAGACCTAATTTTCACAAAAATTCGGAGAAATACTATTGTCATACTATGAGATTTATTGTTTTTTACTCATAAAATGCCAGAACCATGTCGATGAAACTGTCTCCTTTAGCTGGCAATGTTGTAATAAAATGCTTCCTGATACTAAGGGTAATGTGCAAATGAAGGAATATAATTTTATTTCTATCGCCAAGTCGTTCATGCAGAGTGTTCGTGTCATTAGGTTTGAGGTCAGACTTTTTAGCTCAACTCATCTTCACTTTATATTTCTTTTGAGCTCAGATGTCCCTCGAGCTCAGAAAACTTGAATCATGTCACTGAACAAGAATTAACGCATAGTAGTTTAAGGTGATACATATAACCCAATTATGTTTGTAATATTGCAATAACTCAATTATTCCCTTTGTTTATCAATGCTCAACTTAGAAAACACAATATAAATGCCATTGTGGAAGAGTACATGATTCATCTCCACTTTGAACTATCGATGAACAGTTACCATTAAGTTTATTTGTAGATCGAAATTATCAAGTCATCCAATGAATCATGTATGATATCACAATACGTAATGCTATTTTCACTTTGGAACTACTTCTTAAATGCCATTTTTCTGGATTGAAATTTGGATACCTTACTCATCTTTCATACAAGTTCTTCTCTTTCAGTCTTAATGATAGGAGGTTTAAGCCATTTTGATACCTGAAAACCTTGTGCCAAATCAATCAACTCATGATCGAATCTCAAGCCATGGCAGTCCTCTTCAATTTCAATATCTGCATCACTACTCTCACTCACTTCATCAACATGATCCATCATTTTAAGTGATGGTAGATGAACGAAATCTGGTTCTGAGATTTGAACTGAATGAGGCACTGAGCGTATAGCTGGTAGTCTAAGATACTCAATTTTACATATATTATTTCGTGCAATATCCTGAAATTTTTATTAAACAAAAGTAACCCACCTTTCAATGATCTCCTGGTTCTTGCCAATTTATAGTTATAAGAAATAAAAACATATCATACGGCCCCTTGGTCCATATTCGAAAACTCTCGGCACACTACTTGCACAACTTCGAATGCGCTGATATTTGCCCTTTGACTTGGAATGGTTAAACTGCCACAGATATAACAAAACGAATCGAAATGCTCGGGCACTTACGAATATAAGTGCCAAAGACAAATGATATAAAAGAAAGGAAATAAGTTTGTGAATATAAAAATAAGTGGAATAGTTACAAGCTTAGACAAACAAAAAAGCTTGCATAAGGTATGATAAGCCCTAGTATACAAACTTTTATTTTTTGCAGAATTCGAGATCAATCAACTATATAACGAAACACACCTACTTTTACTGCATTGTTTCAACTGTAATTGAATAGAGAAGTTACAAGCTGTCCTCTTGCTAAGAGTGCCTCCTCTACGAGTTACCATCAAAGTGTTAATAAAATTAATTAATGAAATAGCTAATTTAGCTTTTTCTCTCAAATATTCATGATTATAATGAATAAATAGAAAATAAAATAATAAACTAGATGGAAGAGATCCACATCGCATAGCCCATTTATGTTCCTTCATTCTCTTGGAGAATCTGCTGCTTTAGCTGAAAGATAATTTTTTGCAAAATTTGCAAGAGATATACTAAACTCCTTGTTCTTTATCGATCGATAGATTTTTACACAGACTATTTCTGATCGTATTTTCATACTTGAAGGCAACATTGATGTTGTTTACACATGATAACTTTTAAAATTAAATAATTGTGGAGAGTATGAAAATGTAATATAATAATTGTCACATACGTTTTCCGTAGGATTATCTGTTTTGTAAAAGATGGCCCTAACTTTATAATGACATTTTTCTATGAAGTAAAGGGGATACTGCAGATCAATGAATGTTTGGATGATCATATTGATTTCATCCTGCAATAAATAAAGATCACAAATACGATATGCTTTCAGGAACAAGGAATAAATTAAAGACCTTTTAACCAATACGTCATTGCACGAGAAATAGTGAAAATAGGCATTAGAGTTGGGTGGTTTCCGGTAGACAAAACAATATACTTTCTTGTTTACTTTAGATATATTGTCAGAGAGAGAGAGAGAGAGAGAGAGAGAGAGAGAGAGATGAGTAGGACGGAAAGTACACGCAATCAGCTTTTTATTGAGGTAACTTTCATTTGATAACACGCCCTATAGCGAGCCGATTTGTAACAACGAGAGGTTCCGAGAGATGGTGTGAAGTTCTAAATTCCTTCCTGGCTCCTCTATATAGATAAAGTAAAATCCACTTCCGGCGGCTGTGTATAAATAATAGAGCATTGGTCTGGGTAAATTAGTATCCTGCTAAGAGGAGAGGTCGCATAAGGTAAGGCCTGTAGGCTCGGATTGCTGGCAGATTGTGGGCAGGGATTAAGTTGTGATAATTGTTAAATATTCACTAAAACATTCATTGCCCTCTGAATAATTCCGTACTTAAATAAGACTCAGCCATAATTATTGTAATACGACCCAGTGCCCAGATCGCTTGCATTATCCATACGAGTGTCTATTTTGTCTCTTTTTATAGCGTCTTTCTCTCAGCCCCTCCCTACCCCAAGAGCCCAAAGCCAAGAGAAAAAGAGAAACAAACGAGAAATATCTCTCGAGCTTAGCTTCTTTCCCAGCAAATACTCCCTCGATTTCTACTTCCGAGGCTGTATTTTTCGCCATAACGTCGACCAGGCCGAGTACTAATCGGTCTTAAGTGCTAACCCAACCCGTGGTGGTGGAAAGTATTTGAGCTCAGTGCTCCTACCTTTCGTGTTCCACTCGAGCAGCCAAACCTTTGGGTAGCAGATCCACTTGGAATTGCCTTCCCCTTTTGTCGGTCGTGTGCGGCCGAGTATGTATACTTTGATTTATCTTTCATGTCCATTATCTTATTTTTGATTTGTCTTTCATCTTCAGTATTTATTTTTGTTTGTACAGTAGTAAAGTTTATATTGTGTTACCCAGTTTGATGTACAGAACCATCTAGATAGTTAAAAAATTCTGCCAAGTATAACCAGTACTCTTAGAGATTGCTTAAAACCATAAGTTCAATGGCATTTTTCGAAGCAAGGCTCAACTGCAGAGTTTCACTGCATGCTAGTGCCAACCGTTCCGAGACATGAAAAGCAAACAGAGGTCAGAAGATCTAACCTGACCTAAGATATAAATCCTGAAATGACAAAGAGTTGTTTACTTCTCATTCTACTTTAAATGTAATTGTGGGGTGTATATTCTTCAATTGTTCTAAAAAAGAATCTAATGCGTTAACATTAATAGGTCATGTGGCTCATACATCGCCCACATAGCGAGACCAAGTTATGGGTTTAGGTAAGATAGAGTGGAAGAGGTGTTTCTCAAAGTTCTCCTTAAATAGATTACATAGTATCGAGGAAAGGGGATTACCCATGCTCAGACCTGGTTTTGCGAATAAATTGAGCCTATCACTCTGCTTACTTTCCTACATTTACATGTACGTTAGTGTACTTCTTTGGATATTGAATATATATATATATATATTATTTATATATATATATATATATATATATATATATATATATATATATATATATGAAATTTTTTTGGAAGACCATCGTGTATTTTGCCTTAATTAATTTCCTTTGGCAACTTTCTCTTCTTCTAACTATTTTTTTATTCCATTTTGTAGATGGTGGATCACTTGTCCAGTATTCATCTCTTTATTAAATGAAGGTTTTTGGTGAAAAACAAAATAAATTGCTAAACTTTCGATCTTATTCGATCATCTTCAGGTGTTTTGAAATGTTCATGCCTCCTTTACCGATGTAATGAGTGGAGTGAGGATCTGATATATTGAAAGAATGAAATTAAATGAAAATAGAGGTGGAAGACAAAAAGGTTCTTCCGACCCTCCCCACGCCCCTAATGGCGCTCATGGAGCGGCCAAGGATGAAGGGGGGAGGCCCGGTACTCCTTTATAGACCCCCATAGTCACACTGTCTAGAGCCAAAGTAAGTTCCAAGCACTGTGAGTACAGCGGTTAGGAGTGAGAGGGAGAGGACGTCAGGGATGATGGTCCTCAACTGGGTTGTGCGCCTTAAGATTTTTTACATTGCCATACATATATTCTGGTGTGTAATAACCGATGATCTTTTAGAAGTGAAATCCCCCGATCAGTGCATTAGCTATAGTCATTTGTCCATTTATTTTCTTTTTTACGTCTTCTGTTGGATCTCTTTCATGCGTTTAAATTTAGTGGTGTCACTTGAGATGGTATTCAATTTGTTGTTATATTCTTCTTTGTTTAAAATGACGTATATGTTGGATTTGTCAGCTTTACTTATGACTATTTCTGTGTTGTTTTTTAGAGAGTTGATGGACTTACGTATCTCTGGTGTTATAAGTTGGCAGCTACGAATCCTACGTACTGTTTAGCTGAAACCCAAAATGCATTAATAAAACCGTACAGTCCTTTGAAATATAGCATAAAATCCACGGGGGAATTCATCGACATACTCCACGCTACAAGACCGTCAGGACTGATATCATCCCTTGACGTAGAAAGCCAGTTTACGAATGACCCTATCGCTCAGACAATCGGCATCATTATTAAAAAACGTGTACCACCATCCTACATTGTCTCCTCCAAATATTCACCGAAACATCTTAAGAAGCATGTTACGTTCATGCACATCAGAGGCGCCGGTAATCTATACACGCAAGTGGATGGAGTGGCTATGGGCCACCCTTAGGGACAACCTTCGCCAACAATTACATGGGTCACCTTGAAGAGGGATTATTGGACATCATGGAAAGTAAGCGACACACATATTGCCGATACGTAGATGACATCTACATCAACGTCCAAAACGAAGAACATCTGATAAACATCAAGCAGCATTTTGAGGAGAACTCCGAGCTAAAGTTCACTTATGAATTGAGCACGGGCAATAAACTCCCTTTCTTGGACGTTAAGGTTCAAAACATCAATAGCAGCTACATCACTAAAGTACGGACATTAGAAGATGCCTGAATGCAGAGAGTGAATGCCCTGAAAGGTATAAAATAAGCGTAATCGGCTCATACATTCGCCGAGCTTATAAATGCTACTCTACGTTGGAACTTTTCCACTAAGAGCTTACACGAGTAAAACAGGTACTCGTGAATAATGGTTTCTCAAACAGCATGATTGACAAACAACTGCAATCATTTTTAAATAACCATTACAAACTGCGGATAAAACTGAAACAAGTGATCAGGGAGAAGTCAACAACATCAAAGTGTATTATAGAAATCAGATATCCAAGGCCTAAAAAATAGATTTAAAAAAAAACATCAATGATATTACTAACCATAACATCAAGGTTAAAGTTCAAATAGCTAAAATCAAAACTCAGCATATATTATAAACAACAAAAACCAGCAAACTCCTGATGAAAAACAACACCTGCCTAAATTCCTCGAATCTCAAGTCAAACAACATAGTTTAAGAGTTAATCTGCCCGAATAAAGACTGAAAGCTTTATAATAACTTAAAGTAGATTGGGATTGGAACCAGTACACTTTTGAGACGTTTAACCATGCATCTACAAAGCGGAGGGCCTAAGAATAAGAAGAGAATGCCCATAATATTAACCAAACGAGAGATATGCTTGATGACAATAACACCATTACTAAAAGAATAGAGGTCAATAAAGCGAGGCTAAACATCTTAGAAGCCATAATAATAAAGGAAGATAAGCCAGCCATCAACAGTCAAGCGACAAGCTAGAATCGCTCACAGAAGTGGCCCATTTACTCTAAAGTTGCGTTTAATCAGGGCGACAAAAATACCCCTTAAAGATAGTTTCTTTCAATCTGTCAGATCCTCACTCTACTCATTACATTGGTAAAGAAGACAAGAACATTTCAAAACGCTGCGAAGATGAGCAAATAATATCGAAAGCTTAGCAATTTAGTTTGTTTTTTTCCAAACACATTCATTTAAAAAAGGGAATAATACTGAACAAGTGATCCACCATCTACAAGATGAAATAAAAAAGATAGTTAGAATAAGAGAAAGTGCCAAAGGAAATTAATTAAGGCAAAATACACAATGGTCCTCAAAATAATTTGCATTCAGGAAAGACTGCTACTTAACTTCTTTAATATATATATATATATATATATATATATATATATATATATATATATATATATATATATATATCTGGAAAAATATCCAAGACAAATTGGTGCGTTTAAGATAATGCATAATTAGACAACTGCTCTGCTCCAGGTCCAGCAGGTGATCCTATCCTCCTTGAACTGGAAGACAACACTTAAGGTGAGCCCATCCGTCAGCCCCCAAAAGTTGAGTTCAAAGTCACTCCCTTATTTCATTTCTCTTCCCGTCACAGTAAACTGTTATGATTTATATATTAACAGCGTTGACTAGCCAAAACGCACGAAAAAGGAGAAAAATATCCAAGACAATTTGGTGCGGTTAAGATAATGGCATAATTAGACAACCGCTCTGCTTCAGGTCAAGCTGGTGATCCTAACCTCCTTGCACTCTTTAGAAGTTTTCTTTTTTTTATCCGTAAAACAATGGTATATATGTGCCATTGACGTATTTGACCATAACATTGCTTGATGAATATATTTTTCCAAGAATTTACAGTGGAAAATGATTAAGTAATTATTGTTTACGCAGCTAATATCCCCTCTCTGCCGGTAAAATGAAGTTAGTTAGCAAAGTCTGCCGCGTTTAAAATGAGGTTGAAGGATTTTATACGGCGCTAAAGCCAAGTTTTGTGTTTACCTTTCGGAACCTAATAGACTATTTAAAACTAGTTTTGGGAGATAAAAAGGAAATAGATTCAATTTCCGTTCATCTATTCGCTCTATTTCATCGTTTAGACTTCGCCTAAAAAATATAACGAAGTCATAATTAACTCTCAAAGGATACTTGAACTTGATAAAGAAAATTAATGATCGTTCGGGCTGCATTTTCCCTAACAAAAAACAAGGGATTCCTTCAAGAAAGAGAAGGGTGAGATTGATAATGCTTCACAAAGAGGTTATTTACATAGGCTAATTGAAAATCCAATTTTCAAGGAAAGCCGACTCATCAACCTGTATATCTCCCCAAAAAACCCAAAAGTAAGATTCTAGGTAACGAAAAAGAGAATAAAAAATTTACAATTATTCTTTTGTGAGCCAGGCCAGCTAATTTATTCCCCCTCTTCAATCTAAGCACGGTAGACAAAATAGTTCAAATCTTTTATTTAGTGTCATGAAATAAAATTAGTTGCTTTTGAAATAGCAAAGAGGTAAAGAGGTAATAGTTGAAATATTTGTTGAAACAATGTCTAAAACATTCATAGCTGTGTGATACGACCCATTCCTTATTGCAATTTTCGTAAATCATTTTCTTCTCATAGTTTAATTTAGAAGCATTTTCTTTCAGATTTTCCTTCTGATATGTTGTTATTTTCACAGACACTAAATCGAAACGTATAAATTTTTCTGAGAGGGAAGGCCACTGCTAGAATAAACGTTTTATTGTCACACACAAACATCCCTTCCAATAAGGAGCAATCATTGGCTATCGCTTAGTTCCCGCCAAAAGAAATGAAAACGATTCCATTTAAAGGATACGAACCGAAGCTATCTTGTAAATGGCCTTAACAATTATCATTCTCTGTGAAACCTTGGAGAGAAGAATAGGGTTCATGATGTCCGAGCGATAAACCACGATAGTTTCAGATTCGCCGATTTGCTAAACATAAGATATATTGAGAAAGATGGACGCGAGTTACAAACATAGGATCACACATTTGGAGCTAATGGGTTAGCAGCGATAGTTATTTGTTTCAGTTAATCTTTCAAATACGCCGGGAGGACGATAAATAGGTTTGATTATCATCGGAGTGAGATTTAAACCATGAAAAATTGGAGAATAGTATCTAAAGATAGAAGCACATCACCATCAAATAATGATAAATAAATCTCCCCCTAACCCTCAGAATATAATATGAAAAATAAAGAAACATAAATTCATTTATGGCTTTGACTCTGTTTTTCCTTTGACTCATTCGGAAGACTCAACTGAATGTACATTTATTTATTATTTGGTTTCATGTAAACCTTTAAAATCCTAGGCAGATTAGTTTTGTTTTTAATTATTTAAATCTCATTAGAACGGGACTAGGTTCGTTTCTTAGAGTCTCATATCATATTCAGCTGTGAACTAATACAAATTTAGAAACACAAACTAAAATACCGGAATATATAATAACAGACAAAATGTCAGTTGCATGTTATTATATATTCCTGTATTTCAGTTTTATATATTAATTTCTCTTAGTTTACGGATGAAGATAATATGAGAAGCTAAATATCGAAACTAGTCCCTTTCTAATAAACTTTAGCATTTTTCTAATATTCATATCTCAGAGACCAATTGGCTTATTGGACGATATTTAAATGTACAACAACACATTGCCTCAATGCTAAAAAAATTGTAGACGATAACATAATCATTTTTCCTGCGATGTAAAAAAAATAAAAAGCTGAAAAAAAATTATTTACTATAGTAAAAGATTGCTAAAACATCGTTCCGCTGACAAGTTAATCGGAAACTCTTTTTTCATGCAAGGATGCTTCGCTTTACATCATTAATATTTCTTTCTTGACATGAGTGTAGTATTTTTCTTTTTAATTCATGGTCTCTGAATTTTTTGCGCTACTCACTGTAAATCTTGTTTTTCAGCATGAGTGACCTTGACGCAGTGCTACTTATACTTCCTAGTAAATTAGAGTGTATAATAATTCAGAAACGCCTGTGTGGTATTAATTGAATGTGAAAGTGACCCATCGTGTTAAAATAAAATCATCATCGGTGTCATTAAAATAAACGTCGCTTCATAGTTAAAAAAAATCCTGCAAATATCATGAAGTCTGATACTGCATTCTATTTAGTGGAATATCACATTTTTTACCGCATCCGTAAAAAACGTCATTTTGACGGTTGAGTGTAATTTCCAGTGTAAAATTATTCTCATCTGTAAAATCATCTTCTTAACATCATCACCTGAAAATAATTCAAGGAAAATCCGCACCTTGCTTCCGTTTTATCCTACACGTTATCGTTTTTTTCTTGAGTGGGAATTTTTTTCAATGCCTATAGATTAAGGAATTTCACTAATGGTTTGACAGGAGTCTTACTAATATTAATCGTTCATTTTAACGAGTCCCTGGATCCTGTTCCTAAAGGTAGATTTTATCAATTATTTAGAAAGTGGTAGTTTAGACCTACCACTTTCAGCCTTTTTTTGCTCGGAAACTTGCGCAAGAACTTCCAATCTTCGCTCCATTGTCAATTTACCAGGTTTAATAAGAACGCAGCCTTCTTATGACAAAGTCACTTACTTTAATGATGGATTAAAAAATAAAAGATATGTAAGCGTACACTTTAATACTAAGAATTAGGCCTAACGAAACTTGGTTATTAGACTAGGCCAGGAAACTAGGCAGGTAACCGACCAACCAATGATGAGAGATATGAGAAAGATTTTTTTATTTTTTATTGCGAAAAAAGTATATGAGTTACATATATGTGCGATAAGGGATAAAAGACTACCTAAAGGGCCATTTTGTACAGTAAGTCAAAATATCGTCAAAATAAGTCAACTGGATGTATATATAAATCAAGATATAAAAAAATCATCTTAGTCTTATCAGTTCATTATACATAGTACAGGATTAGGTTCGGTAACTACTACCATCTTCAACTTTACAAAGAGAAGAGTTGACACCAATAAAAGAATTAATAATTCAATTAAGACCCTCCGATATAACAAAAACATTTTCATAACTAAATGGAAAAAAACAATCAAATAGTCATTTTAGATAAAGAACAGTATTCACACAAAAGATGGAGATCTTCATAATGATCTAGAAACATTCAAAGAATTTAGATCTGACCCATTATAAAATAACAACTAATGATTCAACAATTTACTACGGAAAATTCTCAAAGGGAAACAAATTAATCAATAAATTCAAGATAGTTACCCCTCTCTGCCGTATTTATATGGTCTTCCTAAGTCACACAAATCCGGAATCCTTTTGATATCCATAATATCAGCGGTTGTGTCACATTCCTACCACCTTTAAAAGTGGCTGCCCTGATTCTTATCAACTTTAGTTGGTAAGATATCAAATCTCATTTAATCCATTCGGGAGATTTCATTGAAAAGGTTACGAACTTAGATTTAATCCTGAACAAAATGGTGATTTTCTATGTTTATAGCCTATTTGTAAAAGTCCCAATGGAGGAAGCGCTTGAGGTAATTTCGGCCCACCTCCTTAAAATAGATAATGATTTGCTCCTCATTTGCGCGCAAATTTTTAAACTAGTACGTTCAAGGGTAAATGATAATGTTTTCACGTACAGATATAGTTTTTTATCGACAATTGTACGGCCTTTGCATTGAGAAATCCACTTTCATTGATTATCTTAATTGATTTATGGATAATTTCGAAAAAGAAATACTACCTCAAATTACACCCTTCTCTTTGGTTTGCCTGAACTACCTCGAAAATGTATTTTGTTGCCAGCTGACCCTATAATAACCTTGAAAACTTTGAGAATGTCTTCACAAATCCAAATGACTTCAATTCCACTATTAAATAAAGTCAAGGCTGAGTGGGATTCAGACAATTCGCTGTCGTTCCTCGATACAAAATTTATTAGAGTCAAGGGCTCGATAATACTCTCAATATACCGCAAATCTTCAAACTCAAATTTGTACATATATTATTAATATTCTCTCCATGATAAATGAGTTAAGAAATCCATTGTCTTATAGCAACTATTAAGAACTTATCGAACCTGCAGCCCGCGCCCTCTTCACGAAGGAGTGAATTTCATTGGTTTTACATTTATTGGTTTAAGGGTTTAATAAATGATGTTATTCCAAAGCCAGAGGGATTTATTATTGTTCTAATAAAACGACTTACGCTTCCACTAAATCATTTATTGTATTATTTTTTGACCAACAAATTTCTAAAGTAAATCACCACAAATACCAATATTAGGATTGCGTTTAAATTTGATCACATTAAAATAAGTGCTTTTCAAAAAAATATACCTTGTAATTAACTGTCGGGAGTGTTTCTTATTCAATACAACAATTGCAATAAATCTTAATAGGGGCAACTGGAGAAATTACTAAACGCACATAGGGGCTAAATAAGAAGAGAAAGACTATCTTTTAGTTTGTTCAACCATGCGAATAAATGTGATTACTAAATTGATTTTAATAATGCCAATGTCGTAGAATGACTCCCGACGATATACCATATATCACTATTCGTTGAGGGAACTTCCTTAATTATCTCTAGAGTGCGTTTTTACTGTCTGGCGGCCGATATTATGTATCTTCAAAATGCTTAAGAAGTGGAACTGAGCTCAAGGATAATAATATTGCTATCATTAATAAAATAGAGTTTTATTAATAATAACTATCAGCAAACACAAAAAACGGAAAATATTGACAAACAGAATGGAAAGGGTCGTGGAGACTCGGGCCAATCCAAGGATTTAAGGGATCAAAAAAAGGTAAAACAAATATGGAGTTAAAGAGATGGGATGGTTCGATAAACCATTTAAAGCACAGGATAGAATTGACAAATAAGGGATCAATACTCAAAAGGTGACGCTTGGCTTACGTAACTTCATTAAAGTGCAGTGGAAGGTACTTGAAGGAATATTCGGTCCGCTGGCGAGTTCCAGCCGAAGGGGGGGGATAAAAGGATCCTGACGTGGCGTCTTGGAAAGGAGAACCGTTACTCGACGAACGGCTTGATGAACAATGGCTGTTCTAGGTTGTTCTCTTCTAAACAAAGGGGGGGATGAGAACCGTCTCTTGTCTACGGGCTCAAGAACAATGGCTGTTCTAATGTTGTTCTCCTTTGAACAACAGGGGGGGTGAGAACCGTTTCTTGGCGAAGGGCTCAAAACGAACAATGGCTGTTCTAATGTTGTTCTCCTTGAACAACAGGGGGGGATGAGAACCGTTTCTTGGCGAAGGGCTCAAAACGAACAATGGCTGTTCTAATGCTGTTCTCCTTGAACAACAGGGGGGGGGGATGAGAACCGTTTCTTGGCGAAGGGCTCAAAACGAACAATGGCTGTTCTAATGCTGTTCTCCTTGAACAACAGGGGGGGGATGAGAACCGTTTCTTGGCGAAGGGCTCAAAACGAACAATGGCTGTTCTAATGCTGTTCTCCTTAAACAACAGGGAGGGGGGATGCCTTGGGGACTTGGCGTCACTAAAGGCTCGAACCTTTGGCACTCAAGGAATATTGTCCTCCTTCTGGACAAGTGATGGTGAATCTCGAGGTCGAGGTCCCTTGGCGCACAAAGGAAGAGAGGGTCGTGGTGATGTTTCGCGCCGAAAATCTGGATCTCCAATCTGATCTTAGTGGTAAAGTTTCCATATAAATAGCCAGGACATCTCCTTGGCGTGGGGGAAAATGGAGTGAAAGCTTGGAGGGAACGCACAGCTGGGCCGGAGAAAAATGCCTTATCTGTTCATAAGCCTAACTCGATCTGGCGAGGTCGGCGTATGGGGGCGAACGGGGGGACGATAACCTCCTTGTTTAAACATTGGCGTCCGGTAGCTGTTGATAAGACTCCAAGCCTCGAATCGAAGATGCACGTGGGTAGCCTCATGGTTTTAAATAAAAATGTGATAGAAGTTGAAATGAATGCAGCTCTGAACTCGTTCTATCACAGCCAAACTAGTCTATAAATCTGATAATTATTTCAAAAGACGTAAAATTAAATCAATATTGAATAAACATATTCCTAATTAAAATATGACTGAATGCTCTTTGAAAATTAACAAAGCCCTTCAAAATTCTCTTAGGCAAAACCTGCTTCGATAATTGTTACAATTATCCCCTCACTTCATTGTCTTCCATTCCCGTTTTGCAACTATGTATAAAGCATTTTTTTTAATTCTTCTCATTGTACAGTTCAAGGTTGTAGTAGTTGCCCAAACTAATCGAGTAATGTAATAAACTGATCCTACTAAAATGTGTGTTTTTTATATCTTGAAAAAAATTCACGGTATTGACAAATTCTTCTGTATATATAAATATAAACTAGGGTGAATATCAATATTCGGCGCTCTCAAACGAAAGGGAGATTTACGAAATAAAAGAATGTAAGACAAGGAATGAAACAGCAGAGCGCTCAAGAAAGTAGGAAGGAAATTGTAACAATCCGTTATGCGTTTCATCGTCTTATATAAAGGTAGAAATGACTCAAAGATTAATGATGACTGCTTGCCTTCGCTCAGCCCGCACAGATTCTTTAATGATACTCTGCCAGCTCGCACACTCTAACATTGAAGAAATTCATTTTTCCTGAAAAAGGATTTATTTATACTGAATAACAGAAGGAATCTTCTGGCTCAAGTCTCCCATTCTCTGGGAAGCTTCATTCGAATTCACTTCGACCGAACCAACAAATTCATCTTTATTTCGTTTCTACCTCCTCTCACCTCTTATTGCTTTTCAACTATTTCCCCTCCCCAAGAAAAGTATAATAGATCTTATCCAGCCCCGATATTTTAATACGACCGGCTAAGTTCACCACCCTTCCCTGCCCCAGGGGAACCTCGTCCGTATTGGGAAGCTATCTATCATTATCGCAAAGGAGTAATTTGTGGCTCCGAGGAAAGCAGGTTTGAGGAGTATCCCCCTGTGAAACTCGGAGTTATAGGCACTTGGTCAATGAGACTTCGCTGCAAGCCCCAGAAGGTTCCTTAATACACTCGGAAGTGCTCGGCCAAAACCATAAAGGGAGATAAAACCACATCTATGTAACTTGGGCGCAGCGTAGGGGGCAGTAACCTGGGCGGTAGGAGTTGATTCGACCATCCTCCACCAAAGAGTCCACCATGCTTCTGCCTTCTGAAGATCCCTTCGAGGTTCATTTTTCCATTCACTCCATTAACTCATATAAGGAAGAAACCCTAATCCGGGCACAGAAAATCCCCAATAGGGGTAGGGAAATCTCCTCACTTAAAAGGGGTAAATAAGAATATAAATACCACCGTTTTATCCCAGGAAAAAGAAAAATACAGGTGATACTACTCCGATTGAAGGATCAGTACAACTGCTATGTGGCTCTTTGCGATACGGAAAAGGAGCTAGGTAACCCTGATAATTAAAAAAATACTGAAAGAAACTAAAGAAACTAGGGCTCGTTTGGCAGGGCACTACCTTCTGTTGCAATCAAAAGTTAATAATTCAAGGAAGATTGAACAGTGGGTAGGTTTACACTTCACAGAAGAGACCAAGGCGGAAATATAATAAAATCAAGAATGAGCCAAATTAGATAAAATTATAAAGTGCAAAAAACAAACCGGAGAGGAGCATACTCACGTATTCAAAGCGACATTCAAGGACACTGAAATAGCGGCAAAAACAGCGGAAAAAGGACTGATGGTGTTTTACACCAAAATAGCGCCTGACCAGATATAGAGAGAAGTATTCGTCTCTATGCTGGTCTGCTTTTGGTGCTACGCCCTCGATGACCACACGGCACGAGGCTGTACCTCTCAGGGCATGAAATGCTCAAAATGGTTAAGTAGTGAGCATAGCTGGAAATAGCGCAAAGGCCCAGAAAAAATTGCCCCAACTGCGCAATTTTCCTTCTCAATGGTCTGCCCCTTTAAGAAAGATAAGACTGCATTGCTAGGAGAAAAGAAGAGAAGAAGGACAAAGACATACGCAGCGGCAACAACAAAGCCGGCATAATAACAAAAGAGAGTCGTAAATATTAAAAGAAATATGAGGCCAGACCTCATAATGTGCATTCTCCACGCACATTTTGTGAGCATGTCAAAACCGGGTTCATACATGAAAGAGCTAGATAAAATGCTCACAAAAAATAGCATAAACCCATGTGATTCCCCCAGAACCTGCTTTCTAGCCACCTGCACATAATTTTAATGACACTGGAACAGTAAACCCCCCCCAAAAAAAGAAAAATAACGAACAAACAATCAACGAAACCGAAATCAACAATGAAGACTTGTAAGTCATAGAGCAAATCAAACTGATGAAGCAAAATTCAGAAAAAGAAAAGGAAAAGTCTAAAACTAACAACACTGAAAAGTACAACATAAAAATTTACGGAAGGCACTCCTCGCAATTCCGTCAGACCACAAATAAAAAGAAATTGTTAATGGTCTGGTCAAAAGGAAGATTAAATGGTAATATGATTCTGAGTATGATGAACCCGAGATTAATAATGCCCTTAAACAGCGGTTCATGGAGATCTTCGGCGAATTCATGCTTTATCTTCCCTGTTGACCAGTTTAAGAAAAAAACACCAGATCACATTAGTCACCTGCAAACTCTGAGAAGACCAGGAACGGAAAATCCACAAACGATAAAATGGATCCCAAAGTCGAATACTTAAAAACCTAAAATATCTTTACACTAATTTCAACGGATCGAGGGATAAAAAACTTATATAGCAACATAGTTAGAGAATTTATCCACATATACTCGTAGTTATTATAACCGAACACGATATGAACTTCCAAACTGAATACATTAAAATTCTCAATTTTGCAATTTTGGCCATAAGCCATACCCGCACTAGCTTTGATGGTACAGAAATGTGTATCAAAAAGGGATTATCATTCACAGAAATTAGAGATCTAGAAGAGTCATACATAGCTATCAAGATAAAAGTGATAACAGTGGATCTGAAGGTAGCCGGGGCATACCCCTCTCACCAGCGCTCATACCTCCAGACCCCTAACTTCATTCGGATCTTCCACCGACCATCCTCAGCGATCCTCATAGGACACCTCAATGCAAGATGCAGCTCCACTGGTTACACGACGGCCTTGATGAAAACGGATAAAAGTTAGAACTACTCCTAAAGCGGCAAATAGTGTAAAAAGAAGCCCTTAACTTTCCCACGTTCATAATAGATCGGTCCGCAACCACTCTAGATATTATAGTGAAAAACTCTAACTTCTATTTCAACGTCCACACCATCCTCAGCCCCTCAATACCTTCGGATCACACCGTTTTATACAATGATTTTAACTTCGCCTATCCAGATTGAAAGATCCCAAAGAAAGGCAATATTACTACCAACTTGGCGCATATAAAAATATACTAAATTATAGTCTCACTTCCTTTGAAGAAAGTCCGCTAGAAAAAATAAAAATACATTTAAGCAATATTACAAACCTCATCATGGAAGCCGACGGCGTATACACCCCTAAAACTAACTACAGCAAAATTCAAGCTCCTAATTGGTCTGATGAAATCAAAACTAAGATAGAGGAAATATAGAACACATTTGAAGAAATCCGTCGACATGTTAACAGTAAAGAAATGTATGTACGATTAATAAACCTCAAAAATCAATCAAATGATATAATTAGAATAAGTATTAGCACAACAGGGGACAATATTATTATAAATATGGGCTGTCAAGGGACCTAGGTGTGTAACCAAAAGGTCTCTAAAGGTACACACTACTCTACGAAAGACAGCCACTATCGGAACTGCGCTCGGGTACAATTGAATTGGATTAAAGGTAAGGACCTTCTACTTAGAGCGCGATATTATAGGTTGGCTCTTTAAAAGGGAATACGTTTGCCGGCTTCTTTTCCAGGGTTATTCCAAAGATAAACGATTCTAGAAAAATATACTTTAATACAATTAATAAGAACAAGGGCACAGAAAATATGGAAATATAAGTAATACTCACTACAAAAAAAAAATAAAACTACAGACAAATTTGAGAAAACTAAGTCCGGAAATTATTTAAGTGATCCATAAGTTGGATTGAATGAAAAAAATAGCCAGTCTATTGCCGTTACCCCAAATAGGAAATTCCCAAAAAGGACTGAAAATAAGAGGTGGGACTACGAGTAAAGGACTCCTTTTTACTTCTAGAGGCTGAACTAGGGATGTGGACGACTAATGGCAAGGTCTTCACCGATGGGGTCTCGATGGAACACGTTCAGAGAGACTCCGAGGGGGTTGAGATTATTTCGGCTCCAGGGAGAAATAATCACGAAATCGAGATTCGTCTGCAGACGGCAGGAAGTCTCAATCAATGTAGTTAGACGAGAACAACCCAGAACAATCTTCTAGGGTATAAAAGGAGTTTCCGTAATCTTCCTCTGGTCAGGACAGATTAGAGGAAGACGATCTGCTGATGAGCTTAAAATGGCGAGGGGATCACTTCACGGGAAACAGATACTAAGTTCTCGGCGGCAAGAAACTCAGGTTCTCTTTTTTTGCTAAGAATTTGCCAACATCACCTTAAATAGGAGAAACAAACATCGTCGAGAGAGAGGACTTCGCGCATGATGGCCTCTCAAGGATATCCTGGATGCGACATAAGCAAACATGGAACTTAAAAATTTCGGGTATTGACGAGACGAAGGAAATTTAGCAAGATTCTCAAGGGTTATCGGACGCGGCCTTAAGCAATCATGAACCTTGATAATCTTGGGCATCGACTAGGCGAAGGGAATAAAAAGAGATTACCTTCTACCTCCTGAGGAGGAAAATGAACACAGCTGCCACCTAGAAATGGGAGGGCGTTATCAAATTGAGGAAAGACGGCAATAAAGCACATCAAATAAAACACAGCTTCGTTGATCGGTCTTGACCTGAGAAATTCTGTGTCATAACTGCGTAGTGACTTTCATGCTTCTACAGGGACATTTAGAGACACTCCAGAAGGTTTAAGAACCAATATTAAAAACTTAAAGGTTCCGTACCTAAAGACAAAATGCACCCAAAGGAAGGAGCAATTACAATAAATGAAGACAGGAAAACTGAAGAACGATTTAGAGAACATTGGTCGACGATCTTCTCTCTTACCCCGGAGGAGACCTAAACTCCGATGTGGACCAGGAACAGCGCATAACAGAAGAACTACATGAAAGGAAGCCAGAACTCTCATCTTTCTCAAGGGTGGACGAATTCTGCCATCATAGAAACAAGGGAAGGCCCTTCATCCTATTAGAATTTAAGCAGCCCTAGCAATATATAAAGCCGCAAACTTAAGCATTAGCGGAATCACTAAAAAACATTAAATATGCGCCCGTCAATATAGAGCTATCAGTGCTCAAAGTCTTCAATGCATGACTGAACACTAGGCATTTTTCATCTGCCTTGAAGACTGTGAGGATGATATTCTTTCCCAAAACCGGAAAATCCACAGACCACAACTAAAATTAGAGACCAATCTCACTATTAGAATTCATTGGGAAACTAATTGAAAACTAGTAAATGAGAGACTAAATACCTTCCTGGAAAAAAATATATGCAGAATTCCTACTGCATGGATTCAGGAAACAACCAGGTACGGATATAGCATTGGCACTCATTAGCTAAAAGCTGGTTGTTGAACTAGCAAGAAGGAGCTTAATGTACTTGACTCATTACGACGTTGCTAAAGCCTTTGACAATGTATGGGTGCCAGGGATTAAAGCGAAGATAGTCCAGCTCGGTCTCGAGACAAAGCTAACAAGAGGCTTATGTAGCTATGTAGATGAAAGGAAGGCAAGAATCTCCATTACCAACTCCACTGGCAATGTTTTCACTCTGAAACCAGGTGTACCACAAGGAGGGTGTCTCAGCCGAACGCTATACACAGTGTATACCAGGGAACTTCCATAACATTTGAAAGAAAGTGCAATATACATACAACTGGCTGACAATGTCACACAGTTCCTCACCAGTGAAAGAAAAGCCCAATAAATATCGCACCGCGCACTACCAGAGAGATCATAAACAAAAATGAATTCGAAAAAACATAAAAGAAAAACAAACAACATCAAGTATCAAACCATAACAATGAACAAGGGAAAGAATTACCGGGTCTCCGCAAAAACATTAACTTTCCCTAAAGCAAAGGGGTAAGTTTCTTGGACTAAAAATCATTAAAAACGGGTGCAACCCGCATGTGAATGAGAAAATTACCCAAGCAAAATAACCCTTTCCTTTCTGCAAAGATTCAAAAATCTCTCTGAAAATAACAAAGAGAAAACTAGACTTATACCTGGTACACCCATTATAACCTATCTCGTCATTACGACCACAACGCGAATGTTACAATTACAAAGAGTCCAAAATAATGCGACCATATTTATAAAGAACAGGTCAAGACAGACTAGGAAGAAAACCGTCAAACAAACTACATCAAAGAACAAGGTTAAATCCAGTTAATCAATTCTTGCACAAATGTGCCCAATAAATATGGCACTAATTGGAGGAGAAACTCCCGAATGAATTAATATATAAAGTTAGACTCACTGAACGAGAGTACAGCAGACTACACATTTGAAAAAGTTTAAAAGTATTCGAGAAAAATACAGGATGAAATCGAACCACTATACAGCTAGACTACCCTAAAATGATCCTAAATAAACGAAAAGATTTTCGGAACTAATTCAGTAATAATCTAAACTAAAAATTAGAAAAAAAATACTAAGGATACAAAAAAAGAGCATATATATGTAGGAACTAAGATAACGGAACACGAGAGTCCACCGAAAATCAATCCAAACTTTTGAAAAGAAGAGAACTTTTAAGAAAAAATATGAAAACAAAGGCTCAAAAGCTTCCCTCTAAAGAAAAACACTACATAAATAACTATTTACGAAATCTAAGAAACAAAGGCTCCTATGCTGACAAGAAACTAACATGTGTAAAGTAAAGCAAACTAAAGCGTTTGCCAGGCAACCTGGTTCACGCACACATTACTGTCATTATAACCCGATCATATAATCCACATCATTACATCTCTCATCTTCCTTTTTACAGAAATATTTCTATCTATCCTATCTTATACCCTCACCTATTCACCCCTTTTGAAATCACAATACCAATCCTAAATTAGTGATATAGGATTCCGCAGACATCGAGCTGAAGCACTATTATAACAGAAATTATAGGAATAAACAATAGATAAATGATTTCACTAGTGAGTATAACTTTAAACATGAACTAACATAGACAAAAAACTTTCAGCTTTAGGAAATAATTGTTAATTTGTAGGCTAAGTCAAGAAGAAAATACTCAATATAGATCGTAGACAAATTACAGTATCGAGAAAAATGAAAGAAAGAATCGAATTGATTTCATTTAATGAAGGAGCACAGGTTTATTTCATAAACCTTTTCTTCTAAACTAGTAAGTAAAAAATAATTTAATCTAATTACTTATCATGCGAAAAAATCCCATTAAATTATTAAAAAAAACAAAGAAAATCTTCTAATGGGCAGCTAGGAAATGTTAGGAATTGAGATATATGCATGCTCGTAAAGATTTCATTTTCATATTAATATGAATATAAGAGTGAAATAAGCAGGAAGAAATAACAGTAAGTTATATATGCCCCAAAGAATCACAGGAATGAAAAAAAATCAAAATTGTCAAAACATATAACATCAGCAACATATAAAAGATAAACGGATTAAGCCATGAGAAAATTACAGTAACACCAAGATCATGCAAGGAGCTCAGTACAGTCCCTTGGCACTGATGAATGCATTTGTTCTTCGAAGGATATCCAGAATTGGATTCATATCAGGAAACTGAGGTGTCCAGTCCATCATTGTGATATTTTTTCCCTAACCCAATATATGGTGAACGTAAATTTATCGCATGTACATTTTCCTCCTGGAAATTCAATTCCTGGCTGGATAGGTCTTGCGATAAAGGCAGCATGTAATCTTAGGACAGCTTGGTATTTCTCTAAATTAATTGTGCCATCAAAATTTGTAAGACGAACAATCCCCTAAACTAACCTCTCGCCACAATTTTTACGGAGCTAAATCAAAAATGTCAGTGAGATTGTCACTTTGTTGGCTGTCTGACGAGAAGTGCTTCTGAATACAGAATAATTTTACCAGGAGGGATGGTTTTTCTATTTTTAAAGATGGGTTTTTGTCAATGTTATCAAACCAGTGTGGTGAAGATACCCTTGATTTCATGTGGTGGAAATACCACAACCATCTTCTCCCACTGATTGATCAGTGAACTTGATGTCTATGCTAACATGTGCCTATGACACATAATCTTAGCTTATGCAAGGCTTCCAAAAGAAGACTAATGAAAGTTTGATAGTGTCTTCAATGCCATATATTGTGAAGCTGGTATTACCGGCTCTTGCATAAGGCAAGGACCAATGTCAGGATTCTTGTATATGCTCCTTGTGGAGTTGAAAATGATTTCTTGCACAATGTATGTTACAACCGAGGGTTCTTAGGTACAAGAGGTGACTGACCAATACCTATTCCATCAAGAACCATATTTATGAACGGATTCAGCATTAGATGGATAAAAATAGCTTCCTAGGTAATTAACAAGGAACCTCTAAAAGTAAGCTTCATGAGAAAATATTGTTCCATAGAATTCTGGGTCCTTTGAGAAAATGTGTTTTGTATGTGATCGATAACTTGCCGAAGACTTGCGGGGTTGCATTTAATTTATGGAAAGATCAAAATCAACAATGGTTATAACAAACGCAATTATATATGGCTTGCTGTATCTTCGGCACATTCGTGTATTTCAGATAAAAGAGGCGATCTCGCTCGTGTCTTTGGATGAATTTATTTCTATTGCCTTAAAGTTACTTATCTACCAAAGGGGACATTTGCATCATGATATGAATTCAAAAACATATTTTGTGCGATCAACCTCCCTATTTTTGGAGCTGCGAGGATAAACAGTAGTGAGTATTGGGGCCGGGAAGGCATGTCGTTCTTGGAAGTTTCATTTGTAGCTGAGGCTCAGTCCTTATTACGCCATCTACTTCCTAAGGGGAATAAGACAAAAGGCAGAAAGAATGAAAAAGAGAGTGGGTGATTTTAAAGAGAGTACCAGTTTCGATTGGGGCACTAGGGTAGGAATTACGTGCCTATCATCCAGATACAGGGTGTAACAGTCAAAACAGGTTTGAAGAAGTAAATGATAACTGTCGTAGAATGACTCCCGACGATACTATATATAACACTATTCGTTGAGGGAACTTCCTTAATTATCTTTAGAGTGCGTTTTACTGTCTGGCGGCCGATATTATGTATCTTCGATATGCTTAAGAAGTGGAACTGAGCTCAAGGATAATAATATTGCTATCATTAATAAAATAGAGTTTTATTAATAATAATTCGAACAATACACAAAAACGGAAAATATTGACATAAACAGAATGGAAAGGGTCGTGGAGACTCGGGCTAATCCAAGGATTTAAGGGATTAAAAAAAGGTAAAACAAATATAGAGTTAAAGAGATGGGATGGTTCGATAAACCATTTAAAGCACAGGATAGAATTGACAAAAAGGGATCAATACTCAAAAGGTGACGTTTGGCTTACGTAACTTTTCATTAGGGTGCAGTGGAAGGTACTTGAAGGAATATTCGGTCCGCTGGCGAGTTCCAGCCGAAGGGGGGGGATAAAAGGATCCTGACGAGGCGTCTTGGAAAGGAGAACCGTTACTCGACGAACGGCTTGAAGAACAATGGCTGTTCTACTTTGTTCTCTTCTGAACAAAGGGGGGAATGAGAAACGTCTCTTGTCTACGGGCTTAAGAACAATGGCTGTTCTAATGTTGTTCTCCTTTGAACAACAGGGGGGGATGAGAACCGTTTCTTGGCGAAGGGCTCAAAACGAACAATGGCTGTTCTAATGCTGTTCTCCCTTGAACAACAGGGGGGGAAGAGAACCGTTTCTTGGCGAAGGGCTCAAAACGAACAATGGCTGTTCTAATGCTGTTCTCCTTGAACAACAGGGGGGGGGATGAGAACCGTTTCTTGGCGAAGGGCTTAAAACGAACAATGGCTGTTCTAATGCTGTTCTCCCTTGAACAACAGGGGGGGGGGGGAGGAAGCCTGGGGACTTGGCGTCGGAAAGGCTCGAACCTTTGGCACTCAAGGAATATTGTCCTCCTTCTGGACAAGTGATGGTGAATCTCGAGGTCGAGGTCCCTTGGCGCACAAAGGGAGAGAGGGTCGTGGTGATGTTTCGCGACGAAAATCTGGATCTCCAATCTGATCTTAGTGGTAGAGTTTCCATATAAATAGCCAGGACATCTCCTTGGCGTGGGGGAAAATGGAGTGAAAGCTTGGAGGGAACGCACAGCCGGGCCGGAGAAAAATGCCTTATCTGTTCATAAGCCTAACTCGATCTGGCGAGGTCGGCGTATGGGGGTGAACGGGGGGACGATAACCTCCTTGTTTAAACATTGGCATCCGGTAGCTGAGATAAGATTCCAAGCCTCGAATCGAAGATGCACGTGGGCAGCATCGTGGTTTTTAATAATATGGGATAGGAGTTGAAATTAACTCGTTCTATCACACCCCTCCATTCCAGGGGAAGTTGTCACTTCGAAAAAAAAAAAGAGAAGGGACAACGATAGAGCTCCGTTGTAGGGAACTCGTTTTCTTGTACCAACCGTATCTTCCTGCACCTAACTAGTATTACCTCAATACATATGATTATTTTGATCTTTAGATTACAGGGGAAAAAAACCTTTAATACAACTTAATCAAAGAAAAAAAAAAGGGCATGGAACAATGAAATGATATAAACTTAGGATATACGGGACAAAATAATTTATACGTAAATTAATAAGAACAAATATATAGACATACAAAAAATTAGACATTGAGCGTTACAAAATTCAGACATATACATTAATTAATTATATTACAAAAGAATCTTAAATTAAGTCGTACAAGACGGTATATACCTACATGGAGATACTAATCCTATGAATACCATTATTCTACGCTATTCGGTAACGCATTCCTACTGAGTGCTTCAGCGACCTGGTTATCGGAACCTTTTATCTAATTCATTTTAAACTGATACTCTTGCAAGAGTAAACTCCAGCGCATGATGCGGCCGTTTGAGTGTCGCACATTCCTAATATAGGCTAACGGACGGTGGTCGGTTCCTATTCGAAATTCTTTACATATCAAGTACAGCTTGAATTTGTCTATGACCCAGATAATTGATAGAGCTATCTTTTCTCTAGTGGCATATCTCTTTCCGTGTGGTAATAATTGACGACTAGCATATGCAACTGGATGACTCGTTCTGTCATCCACGTATTGAAGGAGTACACCTCCAATGCCCTCGTTGATCACGTCGGTCTTAACCCCAAAGGATTTTTCCGGGTTGGGCAACATAAAAATGGGGGCAGAAATGAACTTAACTTTTGAGCTGATTAAAATGGGAAACAGCGACATCATTCCAACGTAAACGATCGGAGAAATTCTTTTCCTGAAGGGGGCATAGGGGGGCCGAAATTGCAGCGAAATTCGGAACAAATCGCTGATAGGGAGAAGCTGATCCTAGGATCGATCTTAATGGCTTCTTTGTAATCGGGAGGGGCATGTCGGCGATTGCCTTAATCTTGTTCTTGTGGGGACCTGACTTGCTTTGTCCTATTTTGAAACCCAAATATTTGATGGTTTCGTGGGCAAACTAGCATTTGCTGGGGCCAATGGTGAGGCCATTTTCACGCAGTTGCTCGAAAAGAGCTAATAGGGTGGATAAATGGTGATTCCATTTAATTAGTTCTTGGAGCTGACTCTTCTGACGTGGTGTCAGCTGCGCGTCACTATCCAGGTCAGAGGGTTCCAAAGACATGCCTGGTAGGGAAGGAGGAGGGTAATCGGCATCAGGTTGGATGCACACTGTCTGGATTACCTTAAGGGACTCCGCGGGGCAATCCTCTTCAAGCGCCGATGCTTCGTCCAGTTCTACGAAGGTATCTCCATGGGCGCGTTGGGGGTTCTTTTTTTCTTGGGGTCCACGGACAGTCTCCGTGTCCTTGTCTGGGGCCTTATCACCTAAGGGTGTTAGTGATTTACACTCCTTTTGTGCCGTCCTAAAGTCCTGGTTAAAGGTTTCCGAGAAATCGGACGGTATCGGGGTTCTGATGGGGACGGGCTCCTGGGCTTCTTTCTTATCTCGGCCTTGAGGAAGGGCGGCCTGAAACACAGGGTCGAAACTTACTTGGGGGCTCTGTCCTATAAGTACGGAACAGAATTTTATGGGTGCTACAATGACTTCAGCCCAGCCATTATAATATTGACACTGCAGGTAACATCTAGCGACGGGGAATCGGTTCGCCCGCCCAAGTTGGTCATGTACCACCGCAAATTTTTCGTGGTTAGAGGCCACTGGGAGGAGTTCGTCGGACACGATGAAGCACGTACATCCTGTGTCCCTGACGAGAGTCAATACTCGACAGCTGTCCACGCTGCCCTCCTCATATTTCAAAGTTCCCGATGAACTTTTACCAAAAACAAAATTTACCTGGTGGCCTGACGGAGGGGGAGAAGTTTCTGCTTGGGTCTGCACCACCGGGGGAGCCGGGGTCGCATTAATCTGGTGAACTTGGTGGGCTGGTCCGCTTTTAAGCCTAGAATTTTGGGGGCAATTCCAGCTCATGTGGTTTTCTACACCACAGGTGAAGCATATGGTTGGTCGCTTCGGGAAGAGAGATGGATGAGAAGTCTTAACGGGAGGTTTGGAGTCCCGTTGTTGGTTTTGGGGAAAGAAGTTTTGGGGTTTTACGGGGCTCGGAAACTTTGTCAGCTTCCCTGTGAAGAAGCGCGAGTCCGTCCTTCTTTCTTCTCGTTGGATTTCTTTTTCTCGTTCTTCTCGTTGTTTTTCTCTTTCTCGTTCTTCTCGTTGTATTTTTCTTTCTCGTTCTTCTCGTTGTATTTCTCTTTCTCGTTCCTCTCGTTGTTTTTCTCTTTCTCGTTCTTCTCGTTGTTTTTTCTTTCTTCCTTTTTTCTTTGTATTTCTCTTTCTTCCTCTTTTCTTTTTCTTTCTTCCTCTTTTCTTTGTTTTTCTCTTTCTTCCTCTTTTCTTTGCTCCTCTTGAATGTACTCAATTAGTTCTTTTCCGGAAAGTCCACAGGATTCTCCTTTCGCTTTAAAGATTTCAAACTGAGTCATCTTTGCACTTGGGGGCGCACTAGTCAACCAACTAAAATTCCTCGCAACAAGAATTATGCCTCTATAGAATTAGCCTACCTAAATATGGGCACTGACCTATTCGTACTTGGTTTCTCAATCTAAATAACCACTGACTAAAATCACAAAAAAACCAAACAAATTATTATAACCGTTCCTTGAGCTACTCTAGCTTCTTAAGTTTAAAAAAAAAAGGGGATAGCAATCGTTAAAACAAAAGGGAACTACTATATTCTATTATTATAACGAATAACACTATAGAGTTAAAGAGATGGGATGGTTCGATAAACCATTTAAAGCACAGGATAGAATTGACAAAAAGGGATCAATACTCAAAAGGTGACGTTTGGCTTACGTAACTTTTCATTAGGGTGCAGTGGAAGGTACTTGAAGGAATATTCGGTCCGCTGGCGAGTTCCAGCCGAAGGGGGGGGGGATAAAAGGATCCTGACGAGGCGTCTTGGAAAGGAGAACCGTTACTCGACGAACGGCTTGAAGAACAATGGCTGTTCTACTCTGTTCTCTTCTGAACAAAGGGGGGAATGAGAACCGTCTCTTGTCTACGGGCTTAAGAACAATGGCTGTTCTAATGTTGTTCTCCTTTGAACAACAGGGGGGGAAGAGAACCGTTTCTTGGCGAAGGGCTCAAAACGAACAATGGCTGTTCTAATGCTGTTCTCCTTGAACAACAGGGGGGGATGAGAACCGTTTCTTGGCGAAGGGCTCAAAACGAACAATGGCTGTTCTAATGCTGTTCTCCCTTGAACAAAAGGGGGGGGGGAAGAGAACCGTTTCTTGGCGAAGGGCTCAAAACGAACAATGGCTGTTCTAATGTTGTTCTCCCTTGAACAAAAGGGGGGGGAAGCCTTGGGACTTGGCGTCGGAAAGGCTCGAACCTTTGGCACTCAAGGAATATTGTCCTCCTTCTGGACAAGTGATGGTGAATCTCGAGGTCGAGGTCCCTTGGCGCACAAAGGGAGAGAGGGTCGTGGTGATGTTTCGCGACGAAAATCTGGATCTCCAATCTGATCTTAGTGGTAGAGTTTCCATATAAATAGCCAGGACATCTCCTTGGCGTGGGGGAGAATGGGGTGGAAGCTTCGAGGGAACGCACAGCTGGGCCGGAGAAAAATGCCTTATCTGTTCATAAGCCTCTCTCGATCTGGCAGTTCGGCGTATGGGGGTGAACGGGGGGACGATAACCTCCTTGTTTAAACATTGGCATCTGGTAGCTGAGATAAGATTCCAAGCCTCGAATCGAAGATGCACGTGGGCAGCATCGTGGTTTTTAATAATATGGGATAGGAGTTGAAATTAACTCATTCTATCACAATAACAATGGCAATCATTCACTAGAATTTTAGTCCCACCGCTATAGACGCTCGAACATTTAAATGTAATAGAGGTAAATATGGTAAATCCCCTGTAGACGATAAGGCAATAATCGACCTTATAAAGTCTGGGACTTGAGTGTTTCTATGATTTCCTTGCTTGTTTGTTTGAAAAATATACCGAGGAAAGGAAAGACCCCATGACATGGTTAAAACCTGTTACATTTGAAATTATAAACTAAGACATCAGAGAATAATACTCAAATCTCATAACTGAAAGCCTAACGTAAAGATTGACGGGAAGCAGGATACAGATTTCATTGTAAGTTTGATCTTCTTCAAAGTGTTTCACAATTATTGTAGAGAAGTAATGAATTACCAAGCTTAGATACCAGGAGCAGTTTCCCTGCCAGCGAAGGCGTACAGAAAACTTAATGGCCTAGGTAATGAACGCGGTGAGTTTGAAGAGGGAGTAAAGGCATCTCCATTAACTGAAGTCATTATGGAGAAAACAAATCACCATGCGACAATCTCTTCTTTCCTCCTCTCTTGGCACACAGAAAGAGTGTCCATACACCCTGCCCTCCCGTGACGCGGTGGAAATAGTGGCTCTTCATCATGAAACAAATAGTTAGCTGGTTTGTGGCAAAACACAATAAAACAGATCTCCAACTATACATCCTATAAAAGAAACCGCTCCCAGTGGTGCCCTTTCGCTTGCAGGAGATTTTTATTCTGAACTTTATGTAAATTTCATTATCTGGTCGCTAGACCTCCCCCACGATTGAAAATTAAAAGTGGCCCAATTACACAATTATCGCGGAGTTCATTATCACCCCCTTTCACTTTGATTTAGTAAGCAAAATGTCAGTTCTAAGAGCATTAGGAATTTACATAACCTGCATTAACACGCTGTCCAATATAAGCATCCAAGCAAAACCTTCATGTAGATTGGATGTCAGTAATTCAATATGTGCATAAGATGAGCATGGTGGGCTCAAATGTTTACCTGCCAGGCAAGAAAACAGCAAATAAACCCTATTTTATTTCATAAATTAGTGCTCTCTGTTGAATCATCTGTTTACAGACAAGAGTCCGACACGTCAAATGGCATAAATTCATAATAACTCAAAGTAAGACGCAAGATGGCTGAATGGACGTACCCTGACAGAAATATGACCCAGATGATAGGCCTAGCAAGACACTCTGGTAGCATTATGCTAATGAAACGCATGAAGAACTCATAGAGAACGGCCCCTATTCCGATGCCGCCCTTAAGTGTGCAGAGGATGCTAAGAATTCCCGGTTTATCTAAGGTAAACAAAGAACAGCAAAGAACAAACTTAAAATAGAGACAATTAATATATCAAAGGCAAATAGAAAGCAAGAAAAACTTATGGAAATAATGGAAGAGAGAGGACTTTCCATCTTGGGCCTCTGCAAAACGCGTATAAAAGATATATATAATAGGATCATACATAACAACTATAAAACAATTGTTAGTGGAAGAGACGATGGAAGACATGGCGTCGGATTTCTCCTTCACCCACGTGTTGAAACATACCCGGAGGAAATCAATCAGGTAGATGAAAGAATTCTAGGTATATCCATAAAATGAAAAAAATACTAAGATTAGGTTAGTAGCAGAGAAGGAAGCTTACTATCAAAGACTGGACAACAACAACCTAAACAGACATGTCGCTGCTCAAAGACGAAACATTGAAAACGCAATAGGAGCTCGTGGTGTTGCAGAGAGAAAGGAAGATGTTAAAAAAATTATTGACTTGCATTGGTTACATGGCTATAATGAATACTTTCTATGAACACAGAGAAAGTCTAAAGGAGACATAGTACCGATGGAACGAGGGACAACGTAGCTATACTGAGAAATCCATGATACATTAACATAAGACAAGAAGTAATTCCGAAATGTCAGAGCAATACAATCTGTATCGGTGGACTTCTATCATAGAATGGTTGTAGCTACCCTAAGTTTGGAAAAATTCAAATTCAAATTGAAAACTAAAAAACATAACTATAAAATCCCAAAACTCAGATATCCTGCTTGCAGATATAGATTCAAAGAAATAGTTGGAGAAAAAATAAAGAGAGGCTGTTAAGAACAAAATGAAAAAGTTTCGAAAATTAATGAAAATTAGAAACCACCAGGACAGCATATCATATTGTGATGTGAGAAGAAAACAGAAATAATTAATCGGCGGAAACTCAAAAATATGGAATCTAATTGAGGACGACTTGAACAGAGCTTCAGAGTACAAGGAACCTTTTATACCACCTGGCAAAGAATTACCGAAGATGTAACAGAGAAATAACGTAGGCCATTAAAGAGGAGAGTAAAAGCCTGAGAGTAAAACCAGAAGATCTTGCAAGAAAATGGAAAGAATACTTTGAAGAACGTTTAAATTTTGGTGAAGGAAAAGAGGTCAGAAATAGGACAAATGACACCCCGGAGGAGGGCGAGCTCATGACTGAGGAGCAATTGAGGACACCTTTATGCAAACGAAACAGCCGCACTCATAGCACAGAGAACAAACTCATAGAAACTTGACAATGAGCGAAAGTTATGCAGTAAATAGAGCAATTCGAATAAAAGATTGAAGGTTGATATTGGTATAAGGAATCGTATGCTTGATACATCTTTGATTTCTTAAATAAAACTAAATGGAAAGGAAAGACAGAGATAAAGAACAGATTGTACTAACCTGTTCCAGTTTCCCTGGCGCTCTTAAGAGCTGACAACCCGGAAAAGGCGAGGTTTGAGGCCCGGTACTGCTTTGTAGTTCTCAGCACCATCAATGTCTCCAAAGTCTCAGTACACTGCGATCAATGTGGATAATGCAAGTAGGGGTGAGAGAGAGGGGAAGAACAGGAATGGTTCAAGATAGGACAGAGAAGAAGTATAGTAGGAAACAACAAAGTGGACTTAATTAGTCATGGGACCTACGGCTTAACGTGGAATCAGATTCATGTTGTATTGCATGTTACCTATTCTAATTCATTGCTATTTCGTGACCTTTGTTTCACGTGTCCATGGTGCCTAGAGTAAGAGTAGTTGCGACTGGAGATGTTGAAATTTGAATGGAGAATAGAGATTAGCAAAGCGATGCTAGGTTGCCTGACGTTCCGGCCTATCTTTGTCCATTGTGATTAGTTATATTTGGGATAGTTAGGTAAAAAAGGGCTTTGCACGTGAGAATCATGCAATTGTGTAGTGATGTTGTACATCTTTGTCTATTTGTTAGTATTCTAAGAGAAAAAGATCAATTAAAGGACAAATTCAAGTGAAGAGTAGCAGAAAAGCTTACTTTTAACTTCAGTAGCTGTAATTTTGCTAGAAATTCAGAGTTTTTAATTAATGCATCTTTCCTGGTTTAATCTATAAAGGTAAAACCTGGACACTGAACACAATAAACTAAAACTTGATGAAGTCTCAAGGAAACTAGGTAATATATATGTTACTAATAACCTACAAGGACCTTAAAAGAAATACATAAGTAAAAACCGATACACTTGTGAGAGATATGATAAAAAACCCCAAAATATATGAAGTAGAAAAGGCAGGAGACAGTGCTAGAAGAACCGATAGAATATGTAAAAAAAGATATCTTTAAATATATCCTTAAATAGACAAATTTATTTTTTCTTTAAAAAGAAGTAAAATACAAAACAGAAGTTTGGAAGAAGAAAGTTAGTTCTTCATTGTTTGGAGACACGCAAAAGGATAGAGCGCTAGCAAGTGATCAATGATGCCAATCACCTCACAAAATTTCCCTTTTAATCAGCTAAACCCATGAATGGTACATAAAAATAAATCATAAAATAACTACTAACTAAATAATTTTAATAGTTTATATTTTATAGTATGTTTACGTTCTAATATCTGTAGCTACGCTAGGTCAAATGCAAAAGAGTCAAGTTTATCGACGAACGAATAGTGACGACATCAACCATTTCTACCAAGAGGAAATCGCGATAATGCGTAGGTAGTAGTTTCACCTGTATCGACCCGCTGTAATCGAACCAACTTAAAATTAGTGCCTAATTTACGCGAGGAAAAGTTAGTGTTTGAAATTTATCGAATAAGTAAGGCATTATCAAGTAATTAAATGTTATTATCCCTAAATCATACATTTCTTTTGTGTATAAGAAGAAATATATTTCAGACTTGTTGGATAGAACACAACACATTTAGTCTTAGCTCGGAGATCCAAATTAAAGAAGAGCTATAATAAACAATTCCAACAGAAGTAGCTGGCTTTTAAAAAAAATAGAGGATTACTATAAGCAAGGCAATAAACCACACCCTTGCTTTTAGAAGAGAAATACTAGGCCGTCATGTGGGAAAGTTGCTTATAATTTTGCCATCACTTCATAAAATATCAACCTCAAAAATGCTTACTCACAAACGCTTCATCTCAAAATATAATCCAATAGGAGCCCACTCTAATATTCTAAAGGCCAAGTAAAGTTCGAAGAAGTGAAAGAAGATTAACTACTTCAAAGTTATACAAATTTGTAAATTAATGCAGAGCAAATATTAAAATCTGGAGACATCTCTGCCTGAAACCCTTACCAGGTCTTCCATGAATATGTTTAGAGATAATTTAAATATAAAATATATAAACTTAATAATAAATCTTTAGATATACGAGGAGCGGTCAATAAGTTTTGCAATTTGGATATAAGGAAACGAGATATGAGGAAAAGTGTTTTATTATTTTCAATATAACTACCTTGACTTCAATGCACTTGCGCCACTTGTCCCTGAGGCTTCGAATTCCCGACAATCAGAAATCTCCCGACTGCTGTTCAATCCACTTCTGGACTGCGAGCTGGACATCTTCATCTTCCACAAACCAGCGTCTACGCAGTGCAGCCTTGAGCTGGCAGAATAAAAGGTAGTCGCTAGGGGCCAGATCTGGACTGTAGGGGGGATGGTTGAGCTCCTCGAATCCGCACTCGCGAATGGCAGCTTGTTCAACTCTGGACTTTTGGACTTTGACAACGTTAGATTTAAATTGTCTATTCAGTTGCACGTGATACAGTGAGGTGACATATTATGTATATTAGTAATAATTATAGTATTATCTAAACAATACATAAAAGTCTGTATACAAGGGGTTAGCAGAACTTATGTAGTTTTCTAACTTGTGAATATTCATCTTATTTTTTTCTTCACATACATATTATTTTCTTTCATATCATGTCTGCCTCATCTACTCGTACTTCTCGTCTTGAGTGCCTCAACAGCCAAGACTCATTTTCCTATATCTATGCCAGGTGGCCCATTCCAATAAAAAAGCAAACATGATTGAATTTTTCAAGAAAGCTTTTTTCTATTTTAAATAAAAATTGGTGATTACAATGTATGCAAGCAGTGTATCGAGCGTTTACTGATGTCCACCATGAAAAAACGTAAGAATTTGTCATTTACTATGCATATGATTTGTGCAGAGCCAAAAAGATTATTGCAAAGACTGTTACTTTTGTTTAGTAAAAAACATTAAGAAATAACATGAAAAACGAATCTCAAATCGAATATCCAAGCTCACCAGCAGCTATACAACCAGAGCCGCTGAAGTGTGGCCTTACTATCGCTGAGTAGAATTTGATCTTGAGAAGTTTAATATTATAGTTTACAAAATTATTTCTTAAACTCACCAGAAGAGATCAACTGTTCAATTACTGGACAACCTTTGTTATACGACTATAAATGGACAATATAGATAAAAGCAGAGAGTAAATTAGGGATTACAAAATCTGACCCAAAAAGGAGGAATGGATGGGAGTTCATATCAAGAATGAGATCAAGATATAGATGAAAATATCAGAATATAAAAGTTTTGTTGAACATCACACTCGGACTCCTTCACCCACAAGTGACCTGTGAAATCAATCACAACATGTTGGAAAGTGTATTTAAAATTAACTCTAAGATCTGACAGGATATTAACTGGAGAATGCTTAAATGACAGCGAGTTAAACTTTTGGCACAACGGCATATTACCGCTAACATGTTTAACAGACAGCCTACAATTAGGAATATTTTCCAAACAAGTTGAAATGATTCTAAGTTGCAGCAAAACCCAGCTGGATATTTTTATAAAAGCTATTCAATGTAAGAAAACTCGTGAAATTACAATTCTCGGGAAGGCAGATTGGGTTGTAAGCTTCATAAGACAAATTGATATATTTACTTAACTTACCTGTACTTCGAATAATAATATATTTATTAAAGTTAATGTTTCCTCTTTTGGAGATTTATAAACTTGCCAATCTTTTAGATACTGATAATCCAAAGAAAAATGCTCATTTGAAGATGCTTGATAATAAACCTCCTTTCCTTAATCTCTGGATCCTCCTCACCAATCTTTGGAAACACCCAGAAGCAAAGTATACGAATTTATACCGACGATGTTAATCATGGGTTCAGAAGGATTTACAGTTGCTATAGTACTTAAGAATGCAGGATATTTAAATTCAATTCCTTTTCAAGGGACAGACAACCTAATTTCAAAAAATTTTCCTTTTAAAATGAGGGTGAAAGAAATTCGTAAAGGATCAAAGGCGGAAGATTGTTCTGACAAGAAATTTCTTAGTATTAGCTTTAGGATCAACATTAAATTTAGATAACGCAAACTTGTCATCTTTTACTGAATAAGTATATCCTAAAACCTTTTCAGAAACATTAGATATATATATATACATATATATATATATATATATATATATATATATATATATATATATATATATATATATATATATATATATGAAATGAAAAACTCACAATGTATCACGTGAGGGAAGCAAATGAATGCAATGTCCCACAGGAAAAAAATGAAAAGGTGTTTTCCAGTACTTTCGAACTTTATTAAGTTCCTTATCAAGGATAACTACAAGAAATAATATTATATTAAAGGTATATATACGAAAGAAAACCATGAAAGACCGCCTTAAAAACAAGAAATCACCAATGAGGAAGATGGAAGAGGGAAAGTAAAGAAACACATTAAGAATTACAAGAAGCAGGTAGTTATCCTTGATAAGGAACTTAATAAAGTTCGAAAGTCCTCGGAAACACCTTTTCATTTTTTTCCTGCGGGACCTTGCATTCACATATATATATATATATATATATATATCAATTTCTATGTGCTTAGCTTATAGGTGGCAGTCCCAAGTTAATTCCTTGTGTTCACAAGGTTACGACCCTAAGGTAGAAAGATCTCTTCTTGCTTAATAGGCTAGATAAATTGGTGATTGGAGTCTTCCTCAAAAGGTAAAAAGGAATCTTGTCGCGGATTCAATATTCTTTATTCTGTGGGAGCTTGGACTCGTGTTCAGACAGAATTTTTTGATAAAAGAGTTCCACTGTAAACGCAGTCCTGCTCTCATTTTACATATACGACCCGCGGAAATGCGGTATTTTGACTTTTCACTTGAATTAATTTGTATTCATTTAATTAGTTCCTATAATATTAACTTTATTCTTTCTGATTACATGAAAATTATTTTAAAGTAAAATTATTTCGATTTTAATCTCCAATATCTAAATATTATAGAAACAAAACAAAACCATTACATTTATTCTTTTCTTAAGTCTATTTCTCCTGATTGCCAACTGTCACTATTTCTCTTAGTTGGGCTATATAAACTATAAATGCCCTTTGTTTTCATCAATTAAACCCGATTTAGATTAAAAATATTAAAAAGATAAGATGGAAAGTTCTATCTATAGACTTTTACAGGAATTTTATAATTATTAACCAAAATTTACTATATTCCGCTCTTTCGTTTTTTTATATAACTTCGTTTAAGGTTTATTCATATTCCGCTAATATATATAAAAGTATTTAATTAGTGGTAAAAATAAGCGAGTGATTGAGAGTGATAATAATTTGGAGAAATACAACTAGGCTGTTTAATTCTGATATAATGTAAAAGAGAAGTATTTACAATTTGTGAACGGTGCTCCCTTTACAATACTTATCATTCGTATTGCCTTTAGATGGAATGATATTTTAGTTTACAATCAACCCATTATAAGATTTTATAGGACTACGAAGTGCTCATTTTTGAGGTCTCTTTCGGTTGTCGCATTCAATCTTTCAATGTGAGCAGCCCATAAGCTAACCACTTTCTGACCTTTTGAGAGCTAGAATTCCATCCAATAACTGAGAACCAGCTCTTTATGAACTTATCTTACATGGTAGTATCTAATTGCACAAAATATTTCATTTTAAACTTAATTTACAAAATTGCATACTTGCATACTTACAAAAATCATTAGGAAAATTTTCAACATATAAATCAGAAAGTTCAGGAGGAAAGGCTTGCTGATAAGGACTAAAAATCTACTTATATATCTATACTGTAAGGGATAAATTTATCTATTTCTTGGATCAAAAGGGAATATCAATTTATGTCATTATCTTAATTTAACTTAACTTGAAAAAATGCTATTGTAATATCTGATATTAGAGTATGGTTATACCATATAAAGATCTAAAGCATGTTTAAAGGATGAGACATAAGGTCTACACCAGGGTATGAACCCTCATTTTGAGATTGAGTATTTTGAAAGGTTAACGAACAATTGAACGCTGGTTCTATGTTCATTATAACATTCTCTTCACCTCTTATAACTGGCCTGAGTGCAATCCAAATCTGGTCTCTGGGGTCAAAGTGCCTTAAAATAAGTTGAATAATGCCTTCTGAAAGTTACTCAGCAAAGACAGCATCATAACTTTGAACCATTTTATCCTCTGCTAACATTGCCTAAACTCTTTGAGACTCAAAATTAGCTACTTCATAATTGTGTGGTACATTAGCTATCTTATCTTCATGCTAAGGCAACTAAACAAAATAGAATGACTCAACGAAGATCTAGTCCTTTTTTAATCCGTTTAATTGATTATTGAGCGTACATAGCTACTGAATTCAAAATCTGTGATCCCGGATACTCTACATAGAATATCTCCTCTAGGCCTCGCTCCATATGCCCTAGACGCATCAGTAGATCTAAATGGGAAAAATGGGAGCTATGGGATCCATAACCTCAGAGCGTTTAAACTTAGTTTTATTACACATTTTACTTTCGAATTCAGGTACATTTCTCTAGTCCAATTTACTCAATTCCTTCTTGACAACCTTTGGTTATGCTCCAGAAAATCTTCAGTATACCCAACAGAAAGTATGCCATTACCAATGTTAACTGCAGTATTTTTACCTTATATTTACCTTAGAAAGCTTGGACTCTACATAAGGAAATGGCGCAATTCTTTCTTCGGAATCTTCCTCAAACATGGCCACTTCGTTGAAGACACCCCTTTATTCATAGTCTTGATACCTTATTTATTATATAATGCTGTTTGAGTTTGCTGCTGTAGATTAACTAAGAAGTTTGGTTCATTTGGAAGGCGTGTTAAGAAATTATCTACAGTACTTTTAAAATTTTCAATTGATCCGCTTAAATCTCGACCCATTCGATCGACGTAGGGAATTGAATAATCTTGCACCGTATCGATATAAAGAGTTTTATTGAATGGTCTGATACTTCACTGGTCCATTGTCCAAATGAAATTTCTGGCACAGTCTTCCTTGTCTTTCTGAGTGTATTCCAATTATTTGTTTAGATTTCGGGGCAACTAATATATTTTCCATAACTTTGTAGATCAAAATTATAATATATCTTTCTATACGTCGTTATACAGAATATAACAAGTTTATTTAGTATTTTTAAGTAATTAATTCCCATAATTTCTAGAATACGTGATGTAAAAGATCGTCGAATCGGCTCAAGCTTTTGGAAATCTAGATTTTTGTGGAGAAACCATAATTAGCAGCAGTATTCTATATGTGGTTGGATGAGCGATTTGTAGTGTTCACATTACTTCAGGGAGTGAGTTTTAAATGTTCCTAATATAAATCCAGATAGTTGATGGGTTTTAGCTACTAGATTATTAATATGATTTGAAAAATATAAATTGTCAGTGAAAAGTACACCAAGATCGCTTACTTCTGTTCTAGATTAGATTTTTTCATTTGAGGGACTTTAATAAGTTCTCCGACTTTTTAAGGTTTCATCATTATCATATTTAAATATTTCAATTTTTTTCTTATTGAATTTAAATTTATCAGTGGATGCAAAGCAATAAACTTTAATTACACCACTTTGTAGGATTTCACCATTAACAATAGATCTTATTTGTTGGAGTATTCTAGTCTCATCAGCGAATGAAAATATCTGCTTTTGATGTTTCTGCAGATATCATTAATCATGTTGAGGAAGAAAATTGGACCTAATATGTTTGTTCCCTGTGGCACTCCGCTGATAACTTTTGCTGGCCTGATTTTATGCCACCTACATGGAGCATGGAACACCTCAAACTGAAAACTAATGCAAAGAATTTCAGAATATCTATATGCCTATGAGACCCTTTGGAATTAGCATATAATTTTTGAAGTTAGGGAAATTCGTACTTACTTGAATTGTTACTTTCTTTCTAAGCCCAAGACTATTGGTCTTACTGTATATCTAAGGCCAAAGTTTGCTGAATATTCAATGACCAAGACATTCTTATACCAGTCGTCTGAATACAAAAGGAAAGCAAGAATCCAGCAACCTTAAAAGAAATTTGTTCGTAATATTATCAGGATCATAGTGGATTTCAAAGGATTTAACAGCTTCCTCATTATCAAATGAGATCTAAGAACCAGAATTTAAAAAACAAGGTATTATTATACTTTTATTATATTTAACTATTGTTATCATACACAATGGTAATAGAGTATCATCCGGAATCTTAGTTGTCACATTAAATGCAAGCATATTCAAACTTGATCTTCCTAAGGACTTGCTTTTAAACTTAGGGCACATTGAAGATGTATGGGAAGATGCCGACCAGATATAGCACTTAACAGGTAATTGATTAGAAGAGACAGGTCATTAATCTTCATTATGGCTAATATTTAAACAACAGCTGCACATTTCAATTCATTACTGTCGTGGTATTGTAAGGGCCGAGTGGTGGTGTACGTAGGTTGGTCACGTACTTTAATAACTCCGTGATTTCGTTTTCTCTACGATTGCTATATTATTTTACGTTATTTAATCTTTAAGGATTTCTAGTGCCATGTGAAGCGTATCGAGGATTAAATTAAATACTTCCAACCAAAAATATATTTTGAATTACAAAACAAAAAAGTGAAATAGTAAAAGAAATTATACATCTATAAATAAACGTGTCTATGTTATAATTACTAATTTAAACCAAAAAAATATAAATTAATGGTTGACCCCAAGCTCATTTTAATATGGACGCTAATTGACACAAATATAATTGAATTTTTTTATCTTTAAAAAAAAACACGCGTGAATCTGGCTGAAGAATGACCTTGGCCTTGGATCTTATTTAGACTGGAAATTATTTTGCGGTTAAACGCGTGGGCGTGTTCGCCAAAACCCAGTTGTTTGTCTGGCGAGGAGCCGTGCTTGGAGAAGCAAGGTGATTTCAGTGAGGGCGAGAAATCTCTCTGTTTTTTGTTGCAAAGCGTGATGGGGGGTTTTATCTGACGAGAGGTGTATGAGAGTGATCCTCGATACAAAATTCTATCTACTCTTAGGTGTGACCACCAGAAACTCGCTCAGAATGAGCTTCTTCCCTGTTTCGTTCTTTGATTGCCTGGCACTGCCGCTGGACTTAGTCGGGTCGATTTCTAACTCGATCGCTTCGTTCCTCTCCAGTTATCCGCATATATACTCTGTAAAGCCACTGGGGGTAGAAGAAGGGGAAGCGGGGCTTCTTTAATAATCCTCCCTCATCTAAGGACGCTTCTCCAAGCGTCTTTCATTTAGCCCTAAAGGAATATTCTGGCTTTTGGTCGCAGCTCCTATAACTTCGTCCATTACGCGAACCTTGATCCCAAATATTAGGGGCAATCGTGCCTGTTTAAACATTGTTATTGCGCCTGGTCTCCTCCCCTTCGTATTGTTATTCTCGCTGGCACAGAACTCTTTTCATTTATACTTCTCGTGGCTGGAGGAGGCGTTCTGGTGGCCAGCTAGTCAAGGTAAAAGAAAGGGCTGTAAGTAATCGGGTTACAGCTTCTAGCGTAATGACGTTGTGGCACCCGAATGAGACATCTGTTATTATGGTGGGTTTCGATTTTCCTACAGTCCTCCCTTCGAAAAGTTATTAGAGTGGAGGGAGGAACTCCAGTGAAAAAACAAACAAACAAACATAACCGACGGAAGCAAACTTACATGTCTTAGAACATAATACCGATTCTTACCGTTAGCTGGGTCAACCATCCTATTAACTTAAGTTTCTTTATCTCCGGCGCACAAGCGCGCGCTTACAAAGGCAGGTGATAGACATAGGCCTCCTGAGCATACTGGATACATCTCACAACACCCAATTCAACAGAAAAAGAAAAAAAGCAAAATCATTGATTTCACACATAAAAATGATCCTAGCTCTTAAGTGGTATCTAGACAGCTACTTCCTTACACTTCTCAAACTTTAAGACCTTTAACATATACACAAAACACAATCAACAAAAAAAAGAATGGTTTTGAGATTAACGGGAGATGAAATAATCTTCGAAGGGGTTTTGGTTCAGGTTATACATAGGCTTTATCTTATCGGTACCTTTTATATAATTAATATTGACGTGGTGCTTGATGAACAATACTTTACAGCGCATGAGTCGGCCGCTCTTGTTATTTTGTCTAACCAAGTATGTAAAAAACTTGTGATGGAATTCCAACTTAGAGGTACTACCTTTTTTGGCAACTGAATAACTTTACTTTTCAACTTATGGCTAGGACGGCCTGTTTCATGGTTGCATAAGCGATGAGAAAAGGAGTACTATCTTTATCATTTAACGAGCTAAACTTGGAGATCGCGTTTGGATTCCATCTACCGGGGTCGAAGGAAAGTTTCTTTAAGAGATCGTTAATGGGCGCAGCTATGATGGCGAATTAGGGCTAAAAATGTTCTTGGAGAAGGCTACTGAAGGAAGGAAATACTCGTTGTCCGATTCTACCATCTGACTAGGTTTACATGGGTATATCGCTTCCATGGTTTGTTCTTCATCCATCGTCATCCCCATGTGGCTGGTTTTTCATCTTATGTGTTTTCTTAGCCCCAGGTCGGGATACAACGGCCTTGATTTTCACCTGATCCATGATCAATGCCCTTCCATAGGCGAGCATTCGTTCTTTCTCTTCTCTTTCCGCATACGCTAGTTCTCTTTCCATCTGTATTCTTCTTTCTTCCGCTTCAATTTTCGTCTGTATTCTTCTTTCTAAATCTTCTCTTTTTATCTGTATTCTTCTTTTTCTACTTCTAAATCTCTTTGTAGTCTCTTTTCTTCTATTATTATCTCTATTAGTATTCGCCATTCTTCGATTTCTTTTTTCATTTTTCGTAGACTTCCAATCAAGGGGTGGGAAGGTTTGACCTACTTTCGGGGTAGTATCGAAGGCTTAAGAACTAAGCTCTTCGTCTACGTGGTTCTCATGAGGAGATAAAGGGGTTTGGACCGTGAACCTCTTAGTTGCGGGCATCAGGGTGACTATGAGCTGAGACACCGGATTTGGGGAGAGCTGCACGCTCTGCATTATTAATACTGAGCAGAATCTAATAGGCACTGCCACTGCCTTGGTCCAGCAAGTGAAATACTGCGACTGAATATGGCATCTGACAACGTGGAACTTGTTTGGTCTACCCAAGAAATCCTGAACGATCGCTAACCTCTGGTGGTGGGGGCTGAGAGGAGGAAGAAATTTATTTGATACCATGATACAGGTACACCCCGTATCGTGTAACAAGGTAAAGATTCGGCGACCATTTACGGACCCAGTCACGAAATTTAGTCCTTCGGGAGAACTGTTGTTAAACAGAATGTTCACCTGTTGGTCATGGGAATTCGATGTGGTCAAATGAGGCGCACGATTAGTAGTTTGTTCTTGGTTAAGCGGAGCAGTGAGGTTATGTACCTACTAAATCGAGGATTACCTACGCCTCGAATGTTGGTTGCGATTATAGCTAATGTGACCTGAAGTGCCACAATTAAACCAGGTTATGGGATTTCTGGGGCGTCCGAAGTTGTTGAACAAATTATAGGGGTTATTTTGTGGTGGTATCTGTGGATATCTCCCTTTCCCTGGAGAAAAGGGTTTCTAGGGATAGCTACCTTTCTTGGGAGACAAGGGCTGGTTCTTTCTCAACTCTCGAGGGTATAATCTATGGTTGGAAGCATGCAGATCTGCTCTCTTCACTCAGTCCTTCAATATAGCACCTCGCCTGTCTTTTACGAAGGCGCGCATCTCTGGAGGGAGAGTACATAGCAATTAGTCATTCAGCATGAAGTTGGCGAGAGAGTCGACCTCATTCCCCAATTGTTCTGACTCTAGCCAGAATTGGACATGCATTCTGAGGATAAATCCAAATTGCCTGAATGTTTGACCTGGCTAAATTCTAGCCTGTCTAAACCTCCTTCGATGCTCTTTTTTGGTTTAAAATGACGGTGGCCAGTAGCTCGTGTTTGCAAGTGGTGTAATCCACAGAAGCCTCGGATGGTAACGAAATGAATATGTCACGGAGACGGGTATTAAGCAAAGGCACTAATCTTGCGATCCCCTCTGTTTCTATGTCCCAGAGACTCAACTCGAATATCATCTCGAAGTGTGTCAGGTATGAACACAGGTCTTCGTTGTCTTTATTAGCTAAGAGTTTCATTGCACCTATCTGTGTTCCCTTAGTTTTGGATTCAACGGAATTGGCTTCCGACTGATCCTTGCTTAGTTCCCTTTCATGAGCGCGTACTCGTTCTCTCTCTTTGGCTTCCCTTTCTGCTTACACATTTTCTCTTTCCACTTGCATCTGTAATTTTGTTTCTTCTGCTTCCCATTCTGAGTGCGTCTTTTCTCTTTCCGCTTGCATCTTTAATTTTTTTTCTTCTGCTTCGCTTTTCATCTATAATTTTCTTTCTTCTGCTTTGCTTTTTATCTATAATTTTCTTTCTTCTGCTTCCCTTTCTGCTTGCGCCTTTTCTCATTCCGCTTGCATTCGTTTGTCTTCTTGTCCTTGGACGTATGCAACTAGTTCCTTGCTTCTTCTTCTCAAAGTTTTGGCTTGTTGGTGAAAGCTGTCAAACGATTCCATTTGACATCTGTCTATACGTCAAAAACTCATCAATATGCTAAAGGTACTTATGCAACTTCAAACAAGTAGCACGCTGCCTAACTCGACCTTACCACAACACTTTCAAATAAATGGAACACCACCCAAAAAAAATTAATTAATAATATTAACGGGCTAATCACCGACATGTAACCACAAATTTATAGAGGGTCCTGATCCTCTCACTATGATTCACTTTTCCTGAAACGATAGGAACAAATTCATTATTATTATTACTGAGAGGAAAATAACACAAACCACTATACTGAGTTCTTCCAAAACCTATAAAACCTGACACCAAATATTTATGTCGTGGTATTGTAAGGGCCTAATTGGGTGTACGTAGGTTAGTTACGTACTTTAATAACTCCTTGATATCGTTATCCCTAAGAGCGCTATATTATTTTACGTGGTTTAATCGTTAAAGTTTTCTAATGCCATGTGCAGCGTTTCGATGAATAAATTGAATACCTCTAACCCGACATATATCTTTAATTACCAAAAAAGGTGAAATATTAAAACAAACTATACATCTATAAATAAAAGAGTCTTTGGTATAATTACTAATTTAAACCAAATGAATATAAAGTAATGGTTGACTCTCAAGCTTATTTAATATTGGAGGCTAATTGACGCACAAAAATAATTGAATTTCTTAAGCTTTAAAAAAAACTACACGTGAATCCGGCTGAAGAATGACCTTGGCCTTGGATCTTATGTAGACTGCGAAATGTTTTGCAAATAGGTGCGTGGGAGTGTTCTCGACGCACAGCTGTTTCTCTGCCGAAGAAACTGACGTGGAGCAATAGGTGATTGTGGTGAGGGCGACGGATGGCGTTTAACACGTTGTCTTAGTCAAATGATTTAAGCAACGGGACCGTGAAGGTATGCTTTTATTTTTCCAATCTCCGAGTTAATATTGAGATGCTTCGCACTGACGAGCAATGGGCAAAACAGTGAATCCTTTGACGAATGGGTGGTTTTGGGAGAGTTCACTTTGGGTATTCCTCAATGGTGAGGACTATCTCTGGTTTTTTTGCACACCAAAATAGGGGGTTTCTCTGACGAGAGATGTATGAGAGTGATCCTCGATACAAAAGTTTATCTACTCTTCGGTGTGACAACCAGGAACTGGCTCAAACGGGGATGTCAGCTTCTGTATTAAACCTTTCTCCTCTAACGACGCTTCTCCGAGTGTCTTTTTTTCACCCTAAAGGCATCTGCTGGCTTTTGGTCGCAGCCCCTATAATTTCGTTTATTACGTGAAACTCAAACCCAAATCTTAGGGAAAATAGTGCCTGTTTAAACATTGTTATTACAGCTGCTCTCCTTCCCTTCCTATTGTTATGCTCGCTGGCACAGAACTCTGGTGATTCGTACTTTCATGGTTGGAGAAGGCGTTTTGGTGTCCAGCAAGTCGAATAGAGGGAGGAGGGGGGTAAGCAATCGGATTTCAGCTCCTAGCGTAAGTATGCTCTGGTACCCGAACAAGGCATCTGTTATTATTTCGGATATCGATTTCCCTACAATTACACCTAGCCTTTCTATCTTATACGGTAGGTTAAATATTACAAAAAAAAGATGTATGGCCCACTATTAAACCAAATCTACAAAACTTAGGTGATTGTGAAATTGATTTTCTATTACTCGAGTTTTGAGGACATCGAATTACATTAGGATCATCTTGATCATTAACTAAGTTACCTATTAGATTATAAGGCTCTTTCTACTTTCGTATACTATTAAGCTTATTATTATAAAACTGCTTAGCTCTGGTCTCATAATCTAAACTTTTAAAGAGCACATTTGATTGAATTTTAATATGAGTAAATTGTTTATTGTTAAAAGTGAACTCAATATATGCTAAAATGTCAGCATAAGGCTTAAAATTATCTACTGACATGGTAGATTTATTTCTATTTCTACTAATGGTTTCTTCTTTTAAAGTTTCTGCAAACTTGTTAAAAATAATAACATATACTAGCTTTAGAGTAGCACTATCTTTGGAAAATAGTCTAAACCATAGCTACTTAATCCTTGTAAACAAGAATGCAAATCATAAATATACCTTTTAAGCCCGCCCAAGTTCAAAGCTGGATTAGAAATTATAATTTATCTTTGGATTTAATTATGTCAATGCATATCTGATAAATTTCATCAGAAATATACAGCTGCTGAACCAGGAAAAAGGTGCCCTCCTTTAACAATTTTTCACAAAACCATTTCATAAGAAGACAGACAACCTTTGTAACCTTATTATATGCTATAAATTTTCAAAGAAAATGTTAAATTCAAACTGAATTGCCTTATTATCTGAAAACGGTTTGATATCCATTTTAGGAATCCTTAGCTCCATAAGAATTAGAATTATTAACATTAGTATACCTCTTTTTATTTTGGTAAATTGGCAGCTACACTTGTAACATAGTCAATTTGTTTTTCACAATAGGCATCTCAATAAGATTCGTCTACATCTAAAAGCAAAGTTTCAGATATTTCTTCAGACTTTTTCAAGTAACCATTTAATTTTTGTTCCACTGAGCAAAATGTCTCAAAGTTTAAAGTGCCTTCATTTATTCGATAAGTTACGTCATTAAAGGCTTTAGTAATTAAACCTTGATATATTGCATATCTCTTAGCTGCATCAGACATCTTCCAAATTATATTAGAAGAACGCGTAACTTGCAGACACAACTACCCTAACTTAAATATTGCAATGCTACTAAAGGTTAAGTAGGTTTGCAACTAGAACTTAAAGAAACGGACTTAGGGTTTAACTTTCTCAAAAGTTAGAAATGGCCCCAAAAGGACAGGTAAACTGAATTAAACTTACAATGCGTCAAATAAACTTTGCCAAGTATGGTAAATATTACCTGTTAGCTAGTTTAGCCAGTGAGAGCTGTCAGATGATTATTCTTTCGAACGGTGCAATTAACTCACTTAAATAATAATAAACCTCTGCCACTAACGTTGGCAAACTACTTAGCTTGAATTTGGAAAGCTTTCCAAGCAAATTGCTTGCAGGTTAGTAGCGACATTTATCGTTTTTTTTAATTCGTGCAAGGCCTTACTTAATTAGTACGTTCTCAAATACAAGGGTACCTTTAATCCCTTAGAAAACCACTGTACAGATTTAATATTATTGAAAATATACCTCAAATCGGGTAATCATACAAGAATTCTTCGTGGTTTAAATCAAGTATATGCATCCGAAAGAAATGCGCTCATATTTGTTGGTCCAATATGCAAGGAAATGAAGCCAACGAAACCCACGGGGTTATTTCGCCACACCAAAGAAAGATATACAAGAATTTTCTCTCCCATATATGAAATATGGTAAACACAGAGCGAGACACTAGTCCAATTTGATCCTTTCGGTAAAGTTTACGAAATTAATGGAGAATAAAAAGTGAAGATTCACCAAATATTTCTTAGGAGAGATGAAAGGCTTCACTTACAGCAAAAGTGCCTAGAACATAGCACTAAAAAAATCTCTAATTACGTAAAATTAATAATCCTCAATAGACCATGAAAAAATTAAAATAAAGTTTGATGGCATTATCAATTATATGAATTCAAGAGCTAAGAAATGTCCATTTTCTTGGCCAAAGCTTGTTCGAATGGAGCTTGCAGAGCCACGACCCTTGCGATGAAAAATGTCGTAGATTAGAAGCGGCTTCCATATGCCTTCTGCTCATACTCTATTTTAAATGTCATTATGATCTAATTGTGGCAAATCTTTCGAATAGGAAGGTAAGTTGTTCTGATCTACAAGTGAGAACCTAAAGCGGCAATAAAAGATTGTGTTAAGCTTCTAAGAGAAAGGGGAGTAGTGATTGTGTCTCTTCGGGAAAAAAATATGTAATGTGACTTCAAGAGAGGTCCCCTATGTGCTATATTAAACTTTCTTAATAAATTACTTAACTTATTTCACGAAAAGAATTCTGCATAAGTTTAATGGACGAATTATGCGAATAAGAGCGGAATGGCTTAAATAACTTAGTGGATGTGTTTGGAGGGATTAGAGATAGCCCTGCCGGTGAACTTCACTTGGAAATTAAGAGACATTAAGGGTAGGGAAAAGAAAAGAATAGGGGCTTGCCAAAGGTAAAGCATAGAAAGAATACAGAATTACTAACTCACGGGAAGGAATAATACTAACATATGGGGAACCTAAAGAAAATCGATAATAAATAACTACGCGCTAGACAAATGGATATCAAACTACACTGGTCCACAAATTTGAACCTTCTTTAATCATCAGAAACCTGAGCAAAATTTCCTGATGGCATATTTTCTCGCTTATTTTAAATCTGACTTTACTGTTTGTTTAGCACATAAGGTTTATGAGATATTTGAAAATGCAATATGACCGCTGTCGCTGATAAAATGTAGCGTTTTACTCTAATTTCTTTGCCGAAACTGGTGATATATGGTTGCATAGCGCCATTGTTAGAAAGAAATTGCCTTCGGTATATCTCTATGTGCATTGAGAAGTTGAACTGACACAAAATGATGCAATTAACATATAGAAACTCCAAATTTATCATTCTCTTTAGGCGTAAACATATGATAAAGATAAATAGCCATGTTTTGTTATTTCCACAAGCATCATAAAATTAATGGTACTTAAATTGCATGTATAAGAATGTTAAACAATGGTTGAAGGACTAATAAGTTAAAACTCGAATTTATAAATGTTGTGCATGGGATTTGCGTTTGAATTTTTTCTCAGGATTATAACGATACAACATCCAACAATGATCTCTCATCATGCTCTCATTCCAAAATCCTTGATAGTGTGTTTACCATGATCTTGATGTCATGGTGGAAACGTTTACCTTGCTTGTCACTTATGGCTCCATGATTTTCTGGGAAAAAGCCTGGGTGGGAATGAAGGAATTGACTTTTAAGTGACATATTGCATCCCATTTCTTTATAAGATCGAAGGAGGTTTTCCACAACATCTCTACATGCAGATCACTTGTTGAAGCCAAGAAAGTTTCAAATAACCACTTGAAGGCTGCCATGCATTTAGTTCAAGAGGAATGAGGGTCTTCTTGAAGTCAGCTGCTAATTGCTCCCTGATTTGTGGTCCCACAAATATGCCTTGTTTTAGTTTTGTCGCGGTCAGTTGTGGAAATTTTTTGTACATATATTGTAATCCCTGAGAATTGTTTTTAACTATTGCTTTCACGAAGTTTTTCATTAGACCGCGTTTCAAAGGAAGAGGTGATAGATATATTTTCTGAGGCTCTACCAGGCGGACAGCCTGAACACTGCTCATTCCAGGCTCATAAGTAGATCGAAGTGGCTATTCACGCTTGTCATAATGATTTGCAGTGGCTCGGCTATCACACAGGCAGAGGAAGCAACAGTACTTCGTGATTGCTCCTTACATACCAATTAGCATGCCTATGACTTTTAGATTACCACTGATGGGCTTGGTAGGTTATGGCTTTAAGAAGAATATTCATATTGTTGGTTGTCTACTCAATGTGGATAGAATGGCCAATAGGAATGGAAGGCTTTACATTACCATTGTGGAAGAGGACAGCTTTCAGACTTGTCTTAGAAGCATCAATAAAGAGACGCTAGTCAGACGCCTCATATGTCTATGACAAGGCTTCGAACAATCCATGTGGATGAATTCGCTTTGAATAATATTGTTTCCACACTTCCTAAGACAGTATTTATGGAGATAAAGCGAGCCGTTACCCCCCCCTCCCCCCAATCTCCCCTTCTGACCTCTCCCTCTTTTGACCCGCCCACCACCAGGTTCTCGTAAAATTCACACCGAAGCTTCCTCCCCGTCGTCTCAACCTCCCCTCCCCTCTCTCCGCCCTCCCCCTATCGGCTCTGAAGACTGCTTTGTGGATTTGCGGTGAACCGCGTTTATGGATACCGCCGCTCTCTCCCGTATGGCTGCTGATCCCAGCCGTTGACGCTTCCTCGTAAGGAGGCTCTCTTTTCATCACACCTGAAAACGAAGGTTTAAATCGTTTCAATCTCTCTCTGTTTTGAATAGCTCCGGGTATATATGCACCCGATCCAGGCTGACGAAGAGATTTGGTTAGACGTGACTTCTCCGAAAGAAGTGCAATTCAACGAGCTCTCTCCCAAGAAGTGTGAGTTATGGTAGCAAGCTACGGAAGAGCTATACATTACCCCCGTGTCTTTGGGTCAAGGAAAATAATCTCTTGAGGTATCGTCAGCAATTCTCATCCGCATTCGGATCAAGGATTGGAGAAGCCGTCCTTAGAAGTTCTTCTGGCGACTTCTTTGGACAAGAGGCCCATTAGTTCGCTCAAGCCGAGTGTAGAGAAGTCATCTCCTCCATCCCCCCCGACCATTTCAAAGTTCCTTCGGTACCCCTGAGGACAGGAAGCCCGCATCTCGCAAATCCGCTTTGGATTCTATGACTATCACCCGTGAGTAATCAAGGACACCAGGACCTTCCCCATGTTGCTTCACCGTAGCCTCGAGTTTCAAAGGAAGTTAATCCTTCATTACCCTCAATTTCTCATTATAGCCTTTCCCTAACCACGGTTATATAATTGCTATTCGGAACTTAAGTCCATCTCATTCATGTAGCATTTCTATTCCCATATTTATTGTTGTCCCCTTATATTTCCTGTGTATTAAAAACCTATTTTTGTCATTGTGTTGTTAGATTTCTTGGTCACACAGCCGCCGCTATCCATTTAAATTGCACTCTTGGAAACAATAACAGTTGTCGCCTTGTTTGGCCTACCTTAGAGCATGTATATGCATATTCACGTACACTTTGCCATACCTCGACAATCCATAAATACTATGGCAGTAGGAGAGACGTCCACTAAATGTGAAGAATGTAGTTAAAATTTTCACGATTACGCTTTCTAAAGTATCTCACATGCACATTTTTCTCGAGTAAGAATCTTTCCTGTATTCGAGATGGTAGAAGTTTTGGTTTCTCCTTTGACAGCGAAGTTGATCTCCGGGCTCTCTCCATATCATAGGAGCAGCGAAGGAAATTGAAGCTTTTGTTTCTTTTAATCCACGTACGTACTCCATTATAGCACGAAGTACAAATTTGGTGTGGTGCTGCCCATGCTTTATTTTGGTCACCCAGAGGGCAACTAAAGTAGTGTTTGTACATTTTATTTATATAAATTGTGATAGTAGGCTGCTAAGGATTTGTTGTCAAGTGCCCACATACATAGAATAATATATCTGGATGAATTTTGCACTCTCGAGACATTGTTACTGCTTTGTGGGTATATTTTGAAGTCTCTTATGGTCAACGCAGAAGGAGCAGCTTAGAAGCTGCACATCACATGAGGAACCTGAAAGCATAAAACAGAATTATTAATAAATGCGCAAAATATGCATGGGGTTACAAATGTAAATGAATTCTACTCTATTACCCCTTTAACCTGCAAGAACTCATGAAGCATCTACATAGTTTGCTAATCTTAGCAGTACAATAATGATGCATGCAATGCAGAAATATCATTAATATACTTCATTATATAATCGCAGACTGCTATTTTGAATTTTTGACACATCTTAAAAACGGTACGTGCTAGAGCAAAACCGAAGGCAGATTCGGATTCAACATGGAAAATGCATTTAGATATGTATAGTAATGTCTCTGATCAAAAATGTGTGTTGACCAGTGTTATTATTGTTGTTTTTTTACTTAAAACTAAGAAATGAAAGCCATTTTCTAAGGATAGATCTGAAACGTAGTTTACTTGAAGGAAGTGAAAGTGTTTTGAAAATATAATTATAGCCACAGTTCCACGTCTTGACGATTGAGCCGAGTGCTTACTTAATCATCCAGATGTTAGGTGGACCATGGTCACCTATAGACGCATAACAAAGTTACCACTTCTTTGATGGTTCTGGGCGTCGTCAGCAGCTGGGGTCCCACTATGCTTTTTCACACTTTACCTCAGGGCCTAAAAGTCAATGCAGACTTGTAGATTAAGATGCTGAGGACTGTAGTCTAGCCTAGGATAGACCAAGTAGCTGCGAGAACACCTGACGTTTTCCAGCAAAACTCTGCTCCCGTGCACAGGGCAAAGGAGACCTAGGCCTTATTGAAAAACAAGGGCTCGCACCACTGATCTCAGGCCAAATTACCGCATTAGCAAAATAGGCCATGGCGTAATGACCACCTATTTAAAATATAGAATATAATTTATTATTAAAATATTTACTATTATTTTATTATATCTCATTTGTGTATGCTATAATATATATATATATATATATATATATATATATATATATATATATATATATATATATATATATATATATATATCAAGCATACTTAATTAAGCATATATAATTTCAACAGTTTCAGAAATTATCTGCTTATGTACGTTCTGGAATATATTATTTTCTTTTGTATACCTGAAATAGCGTTGCTTCCGCTCTCCCATAACAAGGGGGGTTCCGCTAAAATAAATGGAATAGGTGCCCGAAACATCTTAATTCGGCTCTGAATGATCCACAGATTTTTCACCCCCCAGCTATGCCGACTGCAATCCCTTAGATTATTTCGTGTAATGGTTTTGTTAAGATCTCTGAGGCCTTACACTGGAGAGGCCAGAAGAAGATCGTGAAGGCAGATGGTTTAATTCTCAAAGGATTTCTCAACTATATATATTTCGTTATACTTTTCTGTAAATTCTCATGAAGTTATATTCCTTCGTTCGGTACATGTCTTGCTGATTTTATCTGTACAATTTGTATCAATTTACCTCATAGCGCCTGTAACTGACTCACCCTTGAAGGTAATGTGAGGATAAACAATGGTAAATTATTTTCCTATCAACAATGATGGGTAGTGAAAGAGAGTCCTACAAGTAAACAACCAGCTTGTAAATCACAAATAAACCTCAACAACAAAAGAATAATACAAATAAGCAACACACTAAATACACCAAAAGTCCCTATCACCTTATGTAGTTCTAACAATAAAGCTATGCTTTATATTAATGTCTCCCTTAAGCACTTAAACACTACAGTTTATCATTGTTAGTTGGACTTTTAAAATACATTATTTAGAACATTGTCCTTTAGGAGATTATTAGGATAAATTGTTGAATATGATATCCAGTGTGTTGGTGCTTCCAATCGTGAGAAATTTCAGGCGTATACACAAGTTTGGATAAGTTATGTAATTTAGACTTTA